>JANDEH010000006.1:17535000-20035000 GCA_024610705.1 Tetragnatha versicolor | reverse complement strand
CAGTGCAGTTAGAGTGCACTGAAGGAAAAGCAACATTTACAGGTATCGTGTTTTAGTTTTTTCTTCTTCCATTTTTTATCCGGTAAACGCTTTATATCAATCTGTCAGATTGCTTTCGGAGCAAAATATGAATTCGAAACCTCAGAACATAGGACACTTAAGTCATAAATTAAAATATCCAAAGGCAGTAAGTTTTAAAATAAAAGCAAGTAGGTGTTAACATCAATATATAAAGTAGCTTACTGTATAACGTCCGTTCTCCGTGCTTTCATTGTTCTCATGTAGCAGGTGACCGCTGTGATGAGTGCAATTAAAACCATAACACAAGCACAACCGACTCCTATATACAGCGAATTGCTCTGCTCGATCATCTTGTCTGCTGAGAAGAAACACATCATTAAGAAAAATATCCCATATAACTTCCACAATACAATTTAAAATGTATTTTATATTATTAATAGTGGTAACTATAGGGGATATAAAATAACATTTTAACCCAAACACTATTTAAATATAAGAAAGGAATTAAGTTGTTTAGGTTGAATACATTGAAATTTCTTTTACGTAAAACTAATAAGTAAATTAAGTTCCAAAATAATTTATTTCTTCTTTAAGTTTCGTTAAATTCAGTTTTTAAAATTTATTTTGATAAACACGTAATGAAAAAAAGCTTACCTATCATAAGCAGATCACTATTTGTGCTGTTACCTGAAAGAAATATTTTTAGTTAGTTAAGATCATCATGCAAAATTTTTAATAATGAGGAAATAAATGTTAAAAAACTACTTGTTAGTGGGAGAAATAGAAAAGTGGGATACTTGAACAATTTATTATTCTTAACTTAAAATTTGCATTTAAAAAGTTCATAGTACTATTTTGTTTTCAGTATTTTAGAAACATTCTTTTTTCGAGGTTTACAAAAAGATTTAAATACAATTTGATCACTTTTCCAAATAAGAATCCAGGATTAAGGGAAGCAACAAAAAAAAACTGCAACGAGTTTTTAATGTTTTCAACTTATGACAAAAATGCTTTTCTGACCAAGATTTCGAAAAGAAACAGTATTTTATTAAATGTAGATATACTCCGGTAAAAACAACGACAAAATAAATGAACCACGAAAACATTATCATCCTGTTGATTCCCTAAACTGAACATTAATCATCCCTAAATTCTTTTTCCAATCGGACCGAATATATAAGTTTGATGTTTCAGGAAATGTTTAATCGATTAGCCACACAATCGATATTTTTTTACTTCCCGTTAAATAATAACAGAAAACATTGGAAGAAAAATGTATCAGTTAAACAATGACAGCAATTCGTTGACGGTAGAAAAGAAAGAACAAATATTGATGTCGTGGGTATTTTAGCGAAGAACCGGAAAATTAAATTGCTCACGAAAACTCGTTTGCGGACGATAAAATGATTTTCAATAGTTTCCAGGGGTAAAGTTTAGTTGTTTAGAAGCTTTTATAATTCGATGTTAGCGCGAGAGGGGAACCATTTTTCATTCTCTTCTTGCGGCTTTATTGAGATGAATTGTTAAAAGGTAAATAGGGTTCGTTTTTTGCACTAAGTTGCGATTTCATTATTCTTCTTCGCAGATTCACGGGTTCATTTATCATTAACTGATTAACCTATTTAATGCTCTCAGCTAAAAGTATGAGGTCTTTTGTATTTTCCGTTAATTTTAAAACCAGAAACTAAATTATGTACTGAGTAATTGATTAAATTATTGGCAAAACACTGATAAATGTTAGTAAAATAATATGAGGATCTAATTTGATTAAACGATAATCCATTTTTCAAAATAAAATATGAAAGATAATGAAATTTTCTTTTAAATTTTTCATGGCTAATGTGTATTCCTTAAAAATCACTCACGTTATAAATCTACTTTACAAACAAACGAATACTTAAAAGAAATTTTCTTTTTTTATTGTGCTCTGTTGTTACATTGTTTTAATAAATTTTTATCTTATTGACCAAGTTTTTATCATGGAAAACAAACTAAAGTTTAAATAAATACATAATTAGATCAAAATCTACTCATTGATTTATACAGGAGAAAAAATTTTAAAATCAATAAACTTTAAAAAAAGTTTTAAAGTTAATAATTTAATTTTATGAAAAACTAGAATGGCTTTAAAAAAATTATGTTTATTTCTTAATTAAAAATTATTTTCAAATCAAACTTTTTTTGAATTCATTCATTTTTGCAAGTTACAAGCGATTTAAAAAAGGGGTTTAAAAAAAGGGGTTTGCTTGTTCTTGCTGATTATAATCAGTAAGAACAAGCAAGGAGTAAAACCATCCTCCTTTAATTGCTCAAGCATTCTTCCCCAAACGCTTCCCAACGCTTTATGAGGATGAGGATTCAAATTAATCGCGAATCCCTCTCATTTTGAAAAAAAAACAATGAAAAATTAGTCAACACCCTCCAAATTCAGGCCATTAAATTTGCCATCGCTTCAAAAGAGACATACAGTTCCTTACAAAAGGAAAGGGTGTTAATCCATCACCTGCATCGGCACTTCACAGCATCAAAAACCATCATTACAAGCCTTTCCGCGAGAAATAAATCTCTAGCACTCGTGAAAAGGACCCTTCTTAAGAAGAAATATCCCCACCGACTCCGAGAATAATACACACCATCAATAGAGAACAGGGCAGAAGCCTGGGCATGCATCAACGACATCCTCACCGAAGAAAAAGTCAAACTAAATATTTATTGCGCCTATAATTCAAGCCACCTACATGCGAATTCCCCTACCAGATAAATTCTGTCCCAGTTTTCGGAGGGCAATTTTCCGTGCTTTCCTTCCAGCGCGACATTTTTATCTGTTGGAGGGGGGCTTTCGAATAAATTATGCCGGCGCGAGGAGAGTTGACCCTTGGGACCCCTGCCGTGATCTATGTAGAAGGAGAACTGTCTTAGTATTTTACGCCTGGAATGGACTTTTGTTTCTGACGAAGTTGGAGTTGGAGGGTTTGACCAGTGTCTACCTGGACGAATTCTCTTCTTAAAGAGGAGTTGTTTAATTGGCTAAGGGAAATTGACTATTTTTGTTAATACCAATTGAAGAGGTCATTTTTCTAGGGATTGAAGATAATGATACAAAGAGGGGATATTTGTTCCAATATTTTCTTTATAAACATATGACAGACCGTCAACAGTCTACGAGGTGAAGTCCAATACTTTTTAGAAACACCCTAAAGTTACAGTGATAGTGGTATGCCATAGAAAATTGATGTTTTAGTTTCTTAAAAGTAAAAATAGGTCAAAAGAAAACTTTTAAACGTTAAAATTATCAAGTTTTCAAGAAGATGTTTATAAGCTAGAAAGAGTAGGAAAACAACTAGAGACAAGAACTCAATTTGAAATGAGAAATCTTCAATATAGACTGTCTTAATTCAAGTACTACATTCATTGCACGTCAAAAGTTTTCACCATTAGCTATTAAATGAACCTACAGGCATATTGATCAGAAATAGCATTGAAATTTGCATTTCCGCACTGAAGAAAAATAAAGTTTAAATTTATTTGAATGTCCATTAAATGGTTTTAGATCTCCTTAATATTTTTCAAATTATGTGAATCTCATTTGGAGGAAAAATCTCATTACTTGGATAAGAATCTCAGAAAGGGTTTTTTTTCAGAAATTACATGAATTTAAGTCACTGTAATCAACCGAACCGTAATCAACTCCAAGATCTCTCCGGTCGAAATAGAAATAATATCTAAGAAATCTAAAGTAATCAATTAAATGAAATGGCAAACGTAGTATGCGATTATCTTTTTAATGTCAGGAAAATTTTAAATTATCCATCAGCTGTAATTTTCAAGATTATAGTCTATTATTTTATTTTTCCGCCGTAAAATTTCATATGAAAGGCAAAGCTATTACAAAAATTTAAAAAAATCACTGTTGAAATCTTAAGAATAATGCATGAATTCATCCTTTTTAAAAACAAATTTTACTCACTTTTGTAGCATATTTTCTTCCGCTTCAAAACCAGAGAAGTGTTATTGGAAAATGGAGGAGGCATCGTGAAATTCATGTTCATGCTCATCTCCACTTCGGAACTGACTTTCCCGGAACATTGGAGCACAATCCGGAACACTGAAAAAGAAAAGGATGAAAATGAACAACTACTGTTATTTAATCCCTATGTTCGTATAAATACAGTTAATGGGATTCAAATTGGAAAAAAGATTTAAAAAGTATTAAATAAAAGTAAAATATGAGTAAGGAAAACTTCCAAATTACATTTCCATATTATAAAACTTTTGGTCTTTTGTATATTGTCTGTACTCTTTGGTCTGTGTGAAACAAGATTCAATCTAATAAAGCTTCCTGGGTGAATAAAAAGTTTCGATTTCTACTGCACACGAAAAATTGCTTTTCCTCTGTATTAATAATATTTGGAAAATAATTACTTCTAAAGTAGAGTTTATAGATTATCTTATAAAATATTTTTTTTTTCAAAAATACTGCATGCATGAAAAAAAATTATAACCCAATACAATAAAGCCAGAAATGAATTTAAAAGGTTTTTAGGGAGTATTTATATTTACACACAGCTTCCGTACACTCTTATCTATATGAGGACACAAACGCAGAAAATAAAGAGTAATAAGAAATGAATATTTCACGCACGCTCCCAAGTTACTTTACCTGTCAAAACCCACTCTCCAGCTACTTGATCAGCAAAACCAACCCCACCAAAAGGGAGGACTTTCCCCTCGAAATCGAAGTGTCGCTTTTATTCGGTGGATTCGCGACACACGCAAAAAAAAGAGGGCGCGAGAAAAAGCCTGGCTATAAATTTTCATCTCTCTTCGATCAGCAGGCGCCTGCAAAAGAGGCACAAACCGATATTTACATTTCGTTGCAGAAGAAAGAGCACAGGTGGCCAAACAGTAAAAGGAATATCGAGTTCAATTGGTTTCTGTTCAAATATTCATGTTCGCGTAACCGGAGGATACATTTTTGGGCGGAGAGATGTGGTTAGCACCTTCGGATGTGTCTTTCTACTGCCTGCCGCTTCTTGTATTTGAGGAAGGAGAATATTCTTTTTAACGTTGGTGCGTTTTTAAAGCCTCGTAGGTCGATTTTTTTGAATGGTTGGTGATGATAAGCATTTATTAACAGTGAGTTCAAATCATATTTATTTTGTTATATGTTCTATTCATAAAAATGACGCACACTTCAAGTAGTAGGTAGTAATTTTTTGCTTTCCCTTTCCTTAAATTTGACGAGACTTCTCTGAAAGACCAAAATTGGTGATAAAAAATATTTTTTTCTGCCTACTTCCACTTTCAAGTATAACATACTGTATCCTTGTCTTAGTAAGTTTCCTCTGAGTCAACTACGAATTTTATTATACTACTCTTGGATTAATACAATTTAGAATTGCAGCATCTCTTAAAATTCAGAATATTCAATTTTAATTTATTAAAAATTATCTCCTGATTCCAAAAATACGCTTGTCTTTTCCCACAAACTTTGTTTAAGGTAATTATAACATATTTTAATACAGAAAGCTCCTAACAATGTGACGTCACATGAGCCTCTTGGAAATGTGGGAAACACCGTTTTCATCGAAACACTCAGGTTGTAAAAAAAGAGCTGTCTTTCAAAGCGGGATGATAACAACAAGCGGGAACAAGGCACATTTGACGTCAAAAGCTGTTTCAGCTCAGACAGAAAATAAGCTACTTTTAATTGAAAATAACTTAAAATTTAGGGCTTTGAAAGGTAAATTAAAATGTTTTTTGGAGGTTTTAAGCCATTCTGAACACATTAAGATTAAGAAAAATTTGACTGCAATTATCCATTGTTTAATGTTTAAATTATGGTAATCTAAGCCACCTAAATTAAGCATTTTGTTTTGTAACATCATGACAATAAAAGAGCTAAAAACCACAGATATATTATAAAGTGTTTTTTAAAGTTAGATTTGTCTTCATGAGGGAAAACTATTTGCCTGAAACAAACCCTTGCAAAAACCACGTGATAGTGCACTCTAATCACACCAATTAATCGATGAAACTCGAGCAGTTCACAAGAGCTTCTCTGATTAACTTTCGCTTACTTAAGCCCAAAGCGAAGCAATCCATTCCCTCACTTAGCGTCCATTTTAATTCATTCATTCCATTTCACGGCCGCCTCGGTCGACGCCAAAACCCTCTCTCCCCTAATAGACAACCGAGAGAGATTTACGCTCGCACATCCGCGAAATACATATAAAACACAAGCGATTTGTCGCCAATGTTCCGTAACGGACCCAGAAATTTGCATCTCATCGACCAGCGCTTGGCCAAATAGAGGACACACCTCGATAAAGACACAAACAAACGGATCTAATGCATGTGGCAGAAAAGAGCACTTTTATGCTAATCCCGCTCTCACATTAAAAGCAGTGGGCTTCAAAATGGTCGCAAAGGGTAAGGATTTATGGCTGGTCGCATGCTGGGGCACGAACCAGCAAAATGGCTGTCCACCATTATGTGTCATATTTACGAGTGAGAGACACTCGTATAATAGGTTGTAAATCTAAAAACTGCTCCGCCGAGCATACGGACTCCGAAATGAGATTATTGAATGCTTACGGAGAACAAAGGGGGGAGAGTGACTAGGAATGTGGGGAAATTAGGAATGGCCGTGGGCGTTTGTGGTGGAGTATTATTATATTTGCCCTCAGAAATGTACTTTTTTTTAAGCACCCGGAATGCTTATGTACTTTCGATGATTTGCGATGCAGCCCTTCGGGTTTAATGAGGTTGCTAAAAATAAGGACATTAATAAAACGGACGTTTTATTTGATGGCAGAGGAGAGCAGTTCCCGAGGGACAATCTCTCGGAACGATTGTTACGGAGGATGTCTGCGGATGCTTTAATTAATTGCATTTGTCCTTTTGAGAGAAGACGTTATTTTTCAGGAATAAAAATTAATGCATACTTGCGTCAGAGTTTTCTCCGAAAGAACTTATTGAAGTTGCATAGTTATGTTTTATTCTTGAGTGGTACTAAGCGTGTGCCGGATTTCAATCTGGTTCCTGAGTGGGTTTTTGATTTTTTTTAATAAATGTTCGCCCAGTTACATTTTAGTTACAGTTAGCCTTTAGGTTCCGCTTAAAATATTGACCGATAGGCCAATTTTTTGTTGACTAACGAAGTGCACCTACTTTTAAGTTGAAGACACAGCAAAGAGGGTAATATATATCTTAAAAATTGAATGACGTTACAAATTACTTTAACTATTTATTAGTACAGTGTAGTTTTTCTTTGGCCTGGCGTAATATGAAATGAACAAATTCACTTAAAATTATTTCCTTGAATTTCCAAAAGAGATAATGAGGAAGTTGCATGATTTTTTTATATTTTTTAATGGATTCCTCTTGCAAAAATAAGCTACTACCCAAAATTTGAGGCCGATCGAGAAATTTTTTGATTGCCAAAAAAATTAACAAAAATCCACTTTTTAAAAGCGCGCGAAAACGCCAAGAGTTTGGGATCATCGTATGTTGACGTCATCATACGATAAACATTGGAGGCAAAAGCAATACGATAAAGCAATGGAGTTGATCGTATGATTGTTGACATCTTTAAACAATGAGCGATTTCAGTCACGTGTTTTTTTTCTCGACTTTTAAATTAAAATATTTAATTACCTGTAAATTTTTTGAAAAATTGACTATAGATATTTCATTTTACCATACAAAAAACCATACAGAACACTTGTTTGTTTTTGAAAATCTGACACATGCAACTTCCTTATTATCTTTCAAGTTTGTTGTACTTCAAACTACAGAATTAATCTTCGAATTCAATAAGTGTAAGGAAGAGGTATTGGTTTTCTTTGGTCAGAAGCTATAGATAGATAGATATAGAAATAGATAGATAAGAGATGAACTTCTTACCTTCTTCACTAGTTGGAATGTTTCCTTTCTTTGATATGTTTAGTTGAGGTGTATTCATGGCCTCGGGGTTGCTTAAGCTGAAACTTATGGTGTATGGGATCTGAAAAAACAAAGAACAAAAATGCATTAGCTCAGAGAAAGATCTTCATAAAGCAAATATTTTACCTGAAATTTATACGCGTGCGGCACAAAACATCAATATTCCCCTTATGAGCCAAAAGAAAAAAAAATTTAATTTTTATCCGATGGGAAAGCTTAGGGGACATCCATAAATTACGTGAGGTGTTTTTTTCCAAAATCTGGACCCCCCTCCCCCCTTGGTGAGATTTAATGAGATTTTGCTGGACACCCCCTCTCCCCTACGTGAGATTTACCTACAACCTTTAAAAATAATTTTCTATCCTATTCGTTTGCATTTTGTGCTTTACAGCACTCAAAACTTTTCCATTTTTAATGATGTGGGGGAAAAGGACATTATTTTGCCTAAAAATCACGTTATCTGTGGGTATCATTTCTTTCTCAACTTAAAAAAACGTTTAATTTCTAACTTAAAAAGTTGACGTGAGATTTTAATCGGCCCTCCTCCCCCGTGGGTGAGATTTTTCAAAACCCCTCCCCCCATTTTTGACCTCACGTAATTTATGGATGTCCCCTTAAGCAAAAACAGTAAACAAACCAAAAACTGGGGTTGATAAAGTCGACTGGGAAAATACGGCATTTGATGGTTAAATAAATAAACGAGATTTCTAAAGAAAAAGAAGCCGACGTGGAAATTCAAAGACAAATGGTTTTCAGTCCGTTGGCCGATTACATTAGGGTCAGGTCGAAAAAGTGGAAAAATGATTTTCACCAAAGGCAAGGGTTTTAAAATGCATCTACCGTGGCTTTCGCCCGATCCCGACAATTTGTCACTTTTAAGGACGCTCTGACGTGGGTTATGGTTTTGGGAAAAAGATATATACCTCTTTCCCTTTCGCTCTGACGGTGGCCTGTTTATTTTATTTCGCAAGAGAGAAAAATTCGGCTCTAAGCGGTTTGAAATGCTTTAACGGAACACTGTCGTAAAAGGCGTAACCGTGTTAGTTCATGGAAGATTTTATTGTTATCGAGGTTTATAAAAGAATAATGAATGTGTTTTGCAATAACTGTTTATTTAGTACAGAATTTACAACAATTACTGGATATTAAACTGAGCCTTTAAAAGAAGCCCCATTTAAATTTTTCATTTGTTCTTTGAATGTTTTTGGCATTTTCATGTTAAAATATGATGGGGGGGATATGCAAAATATGACCAAGTTTTATTAATAAAGTGAAGAGGTATGTATAAAAACAGATATTTTGAATGACTGACGGAAATATTGTTTGATTTATGACTTAAATGTCTTTCAGTAATACTGACAAGGCATGAAGAGGCAGAGAATGATACACTTTAGGGATAAAAACATCATAATTATAAATTAGATTTAATTCCCTAATAAGTCTAAAATATAATTTCAAGTTTCTGTTTTGAAAATTATCCCAAAATTTGAGTTTTGAATATTTAAATTTAACTTAGAGGGAAGAAGCTATTTTTTACTCAGTTATATAGTTTACTTTTTATGAATAAAAATGTACATTATTCAAGAAATAATTTTATCCCCGCATAAAATTTATAACCAAAAATCCGCAACGAATCCCTTCCAAATGAAATTTAAAAAAAACTTAATTTAAACGTCTCAATACGGTGAGAGGCGTATAATCGGACTGCGAAGCAAAAACAACTTCCTGCCGACGACGATTGATACAACAACCGAGGATAATCGATGACCTAGGTGTGGTCCTCTCCTAATTTAATGAAGGCGGTCGTACTTCAACAGCATCCATTAAAGGGCGGGTTCCTCCCTGCAATCCACATTGTGGAAACAAAGAGAAAAAGAAAGCTCGATGATTCGCTAATTGCGGAGTCGGGCTGCGTCCGGGAGATGTCATAAATGCATCCGATGCCCGTTTAATCCGCAGTTAAAAGTTCTGGAATGGGTCCAGAGCCCTTTTGCTGTGGGATGGTAATTGCTGGGGGGGCGTTAATCGTTTGGGTTGCGATTACGGGGTGAAAAGTTGAGTTGAGTTGTAGGTTTCATTGGGAGAAGAATTAAAGCGTGTATGTGGTGTTATTGCAGTTGGCGTTATTGCAGTTGGGGTATTTTTAAGTGTGAATAAATTTTGAGTCTGGAATTATAGCAAAAGAAATATGTGGAGGGATTAGAGGAGTTATTGATGAATTAAATGTAGATAAGATTGGAAAAAGAAGAATGGCACTAAAAAGCTGCCGAATTGGCGAAAATTATTAGATAAAAATGTAAATAAACCATAAATTTTATTGTATTAAGGTGGCAACAAATATGTGTTGTGAAATTATTGGGCATTTTGTAAGAACCTAAATTAACTTCCTCAAAAATTTTTTCATGTTATTCCCATTAAATTATTTTAACTTGTGCCAAAAGAGAACTATTCTTTTATTTCATAAAAAAACAGATTATAAAACTTATAAATTCGTAAAAATTTTTTAATGTACACTTATTTAAAATTTTAATACCATATTTATCATCATTGTGATGGAAATTCAATAAAAAACGAAAGAAACTATCTCTCTCTCCCTCTCTTATTATTTAATTTAAAGGAAAAAGGGATGTAAATCTAGCTTTTATAAAAATAAAATATTAATTTTAATCCTATTTAAATTTCCCAGTTTTTTATGACATTTAGAAATAATTCTTTTAAATTAAAAGTATTTAAGAATCTTTCATGTTTTTAAACCAGTGAAAAATTCTCCTACAATCCAAATAATCTAAAGATAATAATCATTCAGCATCAGATAAGGGGACATCCATAAATTACGTGAGGTCAAAAAAGGGGGGGTTTTGAAAAATCTCACCAAATCTCACCAGGGGGGAGGGGAGTCGATTAAAATCTCACGTCAACTTTTTAAGTTAGAAATTAAACGATTTTTTAAGTATGAGAAAGGAATAATACCCACAGATAAGATACTGTGGTGATTTTTAGGCGGAATAATGTCCTTTCCCCCACATCATTAATAATGGAAAAGTTTTAGGTGCTGTGAAGTACAAAATGCAAACGAATATGATAGAAAATTATTTTTAAAGGTTGTAGGTAAATCTCACGTGGGGTGAGGGGGTCCAGCAAAATATCACTAAATCTCACCAAGGTGTCCAGATTTTGGAAAAAATACCTCACGTAATTTTTGGATGTCCCCTTATACAAATTATCCAAACATGTTCACTCCATCCATTTATCCGTCTATCGAAACCTGAACAAAAAACGCAAGGAAACATTTATCACAATAACCATAATAGGCAGTGGACAATTAATGGAAAAAGTCATCGGATCATATTCCATAAATTCATTAATTAATGCAAGGATCTGGCATAGGAAACATAAATCCGTTCATTAATTAAAGGCAAACATACTTAAACTCTCTCCACGAATAGCATAACATAAATCTTAGAGGATCTTGACACGATCAACGGAGTATCTGTTTGCTCACGGATCTTTGGATATGAATTATTTAGGAGGACTTCATACAAGTCTGTTCTTTGCCCTCTATTACAGTAAAAGTAACTTTTCCCCTACTGTAATTTGAAATGAAAAATGTACCTAAAATGATAATATTCTATCACAGCTATATATTTTTGGATGATTGCAATAGAAAGATAAATCCATGTCGGGTTCACCTGGATAAGGCTCCGGATAATTTATCTTAATTTTAAACATCCTATTTTGGGGATGATAATACAATGTTAGAGAGCTCCCCAAAGGACAGAAAATTTTATGCAATCAAAACAGTCAATCATTACCATTGAATATTTAATGAATATTAACATAAGTGTGGTTTGCTTTCAAATTGAAACTCTGTCCACACGAAAGAAAGGGTGGATTAGTTTTGCTTTCAATAATATTATACTGAACTGCAGAATATTCAACTTCGACTACCTATGAAACTCAAACGAAGCATCCGTATCATCTCCAGTTATATAATTACAGACTCCAGTAACTTCAGTAGCCCGCCCCCTTCCTTTTCTTGACCAACCTCATCAAACAAGAGATAAAAGGATCCAATATCCTCAAATTAGCTACATCCTACAGTTCCCATCCATGACAACATCAGATAAGTGCACGTCACATCAACCATCGACAAGAATAATAACCAAATCCGACATCAAAATTTTATTGTACATCAGTCATTAGCAATATATAATCTGTGCCATAAAAATTCAACCAACCAACCAACCATTAGCAATATGTTCCCACCACGCATCAAGCAATGTCCATCAGAATATATTTCACACTCCCTGCCGTTCCATCCATCCGTCATTCGTAATCGGGACGACAAAAGACACACAAAAGCGACATTCATCGACACAAGCGATCTCTATCTATCTCAACGATGAAGATGAAGATGATAACGAGCTACTCACCGGCGTGGGCCTCAAGCTCTGCCAAGTGAAGTAGAGATCCGATATGGAGTCCGGAATCATGACGACGAAGCTCAGAGCGTAGTGATTGAGGGTGCCGTTGGTCACATAGCGCACCTCAGCGTTCAGACCTGGAATAGAAAAGGAGAACATTAGGAATAATAGTCAGAGTGGCGGATGTCAACCGTACAAATTACGGGGTTCGAATGGCTACTGGAGACAAAGGAGGCGGGACGTTAAATTGGGGGTTTCGTTTGTGAGCAAAGTCATTAGGGGAGAGTGATGGAGTGAATATGGGATTTTGTTTCCGAAGATGGTGGCTTGAATGGAACAGGTGGGTTATTTGATTTTTATGGTGCGAGGTCTCTAAAGAAATTGTGATGGGACAGACGCATTGAATGAGTTTTCCTAAAAGCATTAAAATCTTTCTTTAATTTATTACCTTTGGAAATTCAAAATAGTCAAACCAAACATGCATTTAAAAAGAAATTAAAAGACTTTTTGTTTTCTATTGGGGACATTGAAAACTTTTTTGTTTGATCTTGCATTATTAGAGTAATTTTAATCAATTCTTATTTTTTTTTTGCACTACTACTTACCTTACGACAGATAGTAAACCCAAATTTTCGACACCCTGTTTGCCACTACTAATTTCCTGATAGATATTATACTTATATTTTTTTCTTGTTTGCATGTAATGTATACTTTTATTTACAACCATGTCTAAATTTTTTATTGTAATTTCATGTGCAACTAATTGTAACCAACTGTTTATTGTTCACCTACATGGATCGTTCAACGATCCCAGGTGATGTAATACTTTATTTACTTTGTTTAAAAAAATAATAAATAAATAAATAAATCTTTCCTAGGAAAGTCAATGTTACTTTCTTTAAAGACATTTTAATGAAATAATACACCGAGAAAAATTACAGTATCAAATTTGAGTAAATCGATGTTCTAATTTTGGTATGAAACTTCTTGGTTCAAATAATATGACGACCCAATGCTTTCAATTTTGAAACAACACCAGACATACTCAGTTTCAATTTCAAACAAATTAATAGTCACCACTCAAATTATGCTTATATTTAGATTATATTTGAAAATCGAAATATTTCTGTAAATTCCAAAACAATTTTGAAATTTAACAGTTAAAATTAAAAATTGGTCACATGTGATTCCCCCGTAGAAATAAAATTAACAGGGAAAGAACAAACTAAGTAACTTAATTTAATTTCATATTAATTGTTAAGTATTAATAATAGTATATAAAAAAGAACTTTTATAAAATATTTATATGAAAACATGTTACAAAAACATCAAAAGATACAAAAAACTTTAACATGGCGTGCCTAAGAAAGAAAATTCTTCTTTTGTATTTTTTTATCTGATTACTTCGCAATATATGAGTAAATCTTTATTTTCTCAAAATCCCCCTATACAACAGGCTTCCCCAATTCCTTCAACAAGATGAAAAGTGATTTTAATAAAAACACGCAAGCGTCTACCACGGTTTTTATTAATTGTTGCCATTTAGAGAACAGAAGTGTTTTTACGTGCAGAAATAAAAAGATTAAAACAAAAGCGTGAGGAAAAAAACCTTCCTGAGCCTGATAAAAAGGAATAATGCACGTTCCCACATACGAAAAGATTCCCTCAGTAATTGCGACCACAAGAGAGATTGAAAAAAAATCAGCCATTGAAGGAGTGGGGAAATTAAAATTCAATTATGAGATACCAGGGTAAGGAAAACGCTAATAGAGACTGAAGTATTTTTATTAAAAATCTCACTGAAAACATGGGGGCAATAATGGAATATAATATTTTTCAACGACTCGGAGTGAGAAGATTTTTATAAATCTGTTTATTTTTCCCGAGAAGAAGCAGTAAAAAACAATATTATGGTTCTGTGAGACTATTATTAAAATTTTTTTGTGCAGCGGTGATTCTTTATGTTTCTTATAAAAAAACCTCATTCAGGTTCTTAGTATTGTTGTTAATTTAGTTTATGTTGTAATAAATTCCAGCGTGTTTCGCAGGTTTTGGGTGATAAATATGACCAGGGATATAATCATGGGGAGTTATGGGGTTGCTTAAAGAAGAAGAGGCTGGACTGGAGTCGAGAGTAAATTTCTGCTCCGAACTTTTATTGCTCGTCCAACAAAGGTTTGCTTGATTAAATGCGAAATAAATTGAAGGGGCAAATGGTTATTGCATCTATTATAGTGTGAAAAATGCTTTTATATTCGTTTTGATGGGGAACAACGTTTACACTCAAGGAGTAAAATACTTGGCGCATAATATTCCTATAAGTAACAGGTGTTTAAAAACTTCAATTTCAAATTGATTTTTAACAGTATTAAAAAGGTAGAAAAAGGACAAATTTGAATAAACTATAGAATGAAGTAATACAATGAAGTTTAAATAATTCTATGAAGAGGGGACCTTTCCAAAGATAATATAAACTTTCAAAAACGTATCAAGAAGTAAAATTAATTTAAAACTTTTAGAGATCAAGCAAAATAACTTCTTTTTTACTTCAGAAATAAAAACCTGAATAAACTTGTAAATGTATTCAAAAGTATTAAGAATATTCTCATATTTTAAAATAACTACGTTCCATTTTCGATAGGATGAAAAATATGTATTTTCAAGATGCCTTTTCTCAACTCTGTCTCATCAAGAAGTTCAATCATTCCAAAACATTCCTCAAAAATACATTATATAAAATTTATGAATTCACTTATGTTTCAATTTATGAATTCAATTTATATTTTTCACACTAATACATTTCCCAAAGAGTGTATCAATTTGTCTCTAACTGAACTCTACTTCCGTACAAATATTATAGTATTGACTGTATAAATTTTTATCTCTCAGATTTTCAACTGGGAATTTCCAAAAGAGTCTCAAACTTGGTCAACTACAGTTCAGCTATCTTATATACTTTTTCAAATATAACAGTGACGAAACATACTAGTTCCAACTTCCAACGCACATCATGAAGTTACCCGAGTGTTAAAAGTGGCGACAACGCGAGTTACGGACTATAACTTCAAAGTTAGACCGCGATTACAGCCAGTTATCTATAAAAAACTATTTCATCAATGTCCAAAAACAGCCGACATTACAATCTTAAAAACCAGTCATAACCCGCAAAAAAACTAATATCCCGAGCAAGCAATAACAATAAAGAACGCGGGCCATGTGCGAAAAACTGACTCTAAAAAACCACCCAGAAGACGTATTTTATTTCCATCGTGGCCGTATTTCATTTCATTTGCGGCAGTGATTCGCAGCCATCATCGGCAGCGATAAGCGGTCGGTGCGTGCCGGAGCCCGTTTAACCATGAGCCGCGTCCATCACAGAAATGCGTCGGTCATTTGCGGAACATAAACGCAACGCATGGACTGCAGTCACGGCATATAACGGGCTTTCGCCGTTATTAGGTATTATTATGTCGGTTTTGGGGATTGTTGGAGTGAATGACGAAGGGATGGTGTGTGTAACAGGTCGTTTTAACGCCTGATTAAATGATGGGGGGAGGAATTTTTTGATATGGGATGGGGTGTGGATATATTTTTATTTTGGAAGGTGAGTGGAAAGTTATAGAGTAACAAATCGGGTTTGATAAAATAGAGATGTTTTTGGTTGGAGGATTTTTTTTATTTATTCTTATCTAGAACTCTATTAGTGCCCATAACAGAGTGCAGGAGCATCAGTGGCGGATCCAGGGGGTGGCACTCTGGAAAGTGCCCCCCCTAGGAGACCCAAAAAGGTTCTCAAAATGAGTATAAACCCAACTTTTACAGGTCTAATGTAAAAATTTTTTTCTGGTGGAGGACCATATACCCCCCATTATAGTATCAAAATGGGGTATTCAGTGTTTATTTTTAGGAAATCCCCAAAATTTTGACATTTTGGGTGAAAAAGTAAAGGTAATAGTGTTGAAAAGTACCCCCCTTACACTCAAAACGTTTCTAAAAATGAGTTAAAACCCTACTTTTACACGTCAAATTTAATTTTTTTTTCTGGGGGGGGACCCCCATACCCCCAATGGTACCACAAGGGGATCTTCTCTGGAAGAGTGCCCCCCTTGGAGCCGTTCTGGATCCGCGCCTGAGGAGCATAGGGTATAGCGAACTAAAGATGAACGTTTGATATTTTGTAACAATAAAAGATAATTTTACACTTTCATAAAAGTTACATAGTGAAAGTTTTCTGCTGGAAATTTCAAAATAACACCTCTGATTTTTTAATAAGGAAATTATTTTCATTAAGCTAACAGGAAATGATTCAATGTATGCAATAAATCTTAAAATTTTTTAATAAGTCTAATCTTTGGTACAAAATAGATACTAGAAACAATACTCATAGCATTGTTTTGTTAAAAAGCTCTCCCGAAAACATGATTAACACTAAGTCTTCGTGCTTAAAAACAAAAAGTGATTATTGTCAATGTTTTTAAAAAGGACTAGAAGAACAATTAGGAATTCAGATGGGAGCTGAAATTCTTAAGGACATTAAAAAACGAAAGCATAAGGACGATAAGGACATACTATTAAGGAAATAATTTATGTCCTGTACATACTCTTAAGTAAAACACAAAAAATATTGTATCTAGGTTAATATTCTCTTTCATTCCATCAGATGTTGAAAACATCAATTTTTTTTCTAAAAAGTTGAGTTCTTAAGATGTTATTGTTCATCTTACAAAGCCAGAGGAGTGGTTAGAGAAAAAATTTTGTTGGAAAGTTATCAGAATTCATTCATTTGTTCGGTGAAAAGAATATCTTAGTTGTGTTTCCAAGGGTATCAATTAATCTTTCTTTACGCTCTGTTTGAAAAACGTTTATTAAGTAATCAATCGAACAAGAGAGAGAAACATATCTACCTACATCATCAGATCATGAGTTCAGATAAGGGGCCGTTCAAATATTACGTAAGCACTTTTTTGGTCATTTTTAACCCCCTCCCCCCTTGTCAGCAAAGATAAGCAAACCTCAACCCCCCCCCACCATAATTACGTAAGAAACTGCCGGACCCCCCCGAATTTTTGTCATCCCTATTAGTCAGTACTGTTTTTTTCCTTGAAAATTAGGTGACTCGTCCAAGGAGCTGTTCTTTTTTGGTGTAACCCTAAGGGTTTAAAAATTAGTCAAAACACTACTTTTCGGGGTTACAATTTCAAAATGTTAGGGTGGTCCATCTCCAGAAAAAAGTGCTTACGTCAGATTTCCTAATTCAATTTTTTGTTATAATTATTTTTGGTTGAGTTTTGAAATTATTTATGCAAGAAACAAGAGATTTTCGAAAATGCACCATCTTACGTAAGCATCACTCCCCTCCCCCCTTGTCAGCAAAAATAAGCAAAGAGCAAACCCCCCTCCCCCCTTAGGTGCTTACGTAATATTTGAACGGCCCCTAATATAAAAAGATCAGATCAACACAAATGAAAAAAATGCCTAATTTTGTAACATTAATCATGGGTCGCGTGTTAAAAACAGTCCCCTTATTATCTTAATCCCTATTTAAACCGTTTTAAGCTGCAACATTCAAGATTCCAAAAGCTAATGGAATACGCGCTTATCACTGGTTGCATTAGTTCTTTTAAAACTTAATAGACGTCTCAGTGAAAGCACGATAGATTCTCAACAATGATATCACTAATAATAACAGCCGAAGAATATCAATAAAGAATAGCTTAGAACGAAAGTAAAACATGAAAACACATTCTCGTCAAAGGATTATCGCGTCACGCAGCAACAGAGTCTTGCGTTGTCAAATTGGTCATTGAATAATACATGTCACGGACAAGGGGAGAGTTTGTCTTTGTGCTTACTGGAGCGGTTAATTGCCGGTTGTCAACAGGTCTAAATGACGTCTTGTTTCAAAAGGGGGGGCGCCAGCTGGCTTCGACCAATCGGTTGGGGTGGGACCGGCAATTATTGCATCGAAATTAGGAGGGACGATTCGGGAGGCAGGGATTATTGATAATCTGGTCGTTCCGCTCCGATCTTCCAGCAGATGATGATGATGCGAGGGGAGGTTTGAGATGGGATCAGCAGGTTTTGAAGTCTTCGGAACAGTTTAATTATCAATTTAAATATTGACTTCCTGTTGGCGTCAGATTTTGTATGGAGATGGAATTTGGGTTCCCGTTTTGACGATGGGGGAAACAGGTTGGCATCTGGGGAATACAGCACGCATTCAACAGCTGGATTTGACCATTAAAAAATCTACAGGATAAAATTGATATCAAAACTGTACTGTCTCTCATCTACCTTTTAATATTAATATTCACGTTTAATTTATATTTATTATATTCAAAATTGGAACGATGTAGGCATCAATCTTAAGGTTAAGGTATATCCGATCATTTTTAATTTAAATCCAAAAATGTAAATCTTAACATATAAATAACAACATAGGGTAGGTGGGGGTAAAAACCCGCACGAGGCAAAACCACGCACCGCGATTTTTTATTGTTAATGATCGATTCAAAAATTGAAAACCAGGTTGTTGGTTTGTCTTATTGTGACCTATTGTTCTGCGAAAGTTCGTACCCCTAAGTCACTCATGAGTTTAAAAAATGCTGTAAGTTTGTTTTTCATCATTTTGATGTAATTTTTCTGATCTTTTACTTAAAAATTACATAAAATAGGGCTGGAGGAGAAATACAAACAAATAGCCCAATGATAAGATAGCAATTTAAATTCAGTTTCCTTTTGAAAAAACTGCCTCAACATGTCTCTAAAAATAATAAGGCTTGTTTTTAAAAACAAAGTAAAATGGGGCAAATTCACGCAGGTGTTTTGGGGCAAATCTACGCAGCTTTTAAAAAGCTCAGGAATTCGTCCCAAAAGGGAAATGGGACTACTTGATCTCTAATGAGGTTAATAAAGGTGTCCGAGATGCCAACCCCCCTACCTGAAACCATCCTTTCTCCCTTTTGAAAGATATCTGGTCAATTTGAAATTAATTGCTACAACAGATTGACAATTTTCATTAAAACGGATTATATCTATGTTTAATATTGTTGGTTAACTTAAAAATAGTAAAACAATATATTAGAAATCCTTTATCTGCGAGCGGATGATCCACGATTGCTACGAAAAAAATTTTTATTGATGAGGGTAAATTTTAGACGACATTAGAGAGATTTTAGATGTAGAGGAAAGGTTTCTACTGTACTGTACACATTTTAAAAGTTTTGCATATCATATTTTTTTGTACAATGAAACATAGTTTTTATGCTGAAATATTTTTTTTCGTGTTTTCACCTCATTTTTGGCCTTTTTTCGGGTTATTCGCGATTTTAGCTATCCGCGGTACCCTTGGCACCCAATTCCGCGGATAATCAGGGCTCTACTGTATTAAGATGATTATCTCCAGTGTTTTTATGATGAAACACTTTGTTTATCCATGTTTATTTCATTTGGACACAAAAATTCAAAAGTGCGTGTCTTTGCCCCATTTTTGCGAGGCAAAGACCCGCAATTTTTTTTTCTACTAAATTGTCAATTTCTCTTGAAATACTATCGATAAGAGTATAAATTTGGATTGGTTTTGTAGGTAACATCTCAATCTAACACCTCCAATTGAAATTTCGGGATTATCTACCCCCTATCGATCACAATGTTAAAAATACTGAAAACTGCGGGGCTTTGCCCCCACCCACCCTATTTAAAAAGAGGTAGGAGGTATTATAATTAGACATAAATTATAAAATTTAAATTATTAAAAAAACATTATTAAAAAAACAAATTACAAAACAAACAAATTACAAATTACAAACAAAATTACAAAATATTTTACGTTAACTGTAGTATTGAGTTTTTGGCATTTTTTAAAACTTATTACCGACATATTTATTTCCTCCCCATTTAACTACTACAGTTTATAATTACTATTTTAATCGAAACTTTAAAGTTCATACTCACGAATTGAACTCGCACACTTAAGATATAAAGAAAACTATCTAAGTATTTCAAACTAAGAGAGTTTACAACGGCTGAGGGCAAAACCTTTATATGCATTTTTTTATCTTGCTGAAATTAACGGTTGTGGTAATATTTTTTCAAGTTCTTTGCTGAGAACAAATAATTCGTGAATGAAAATAAGACAAAGAGCAGAGTATATTGAATCTAACTACATCCTCTTTACGAAACTTATTATTTCCAGCTGATAAGCAACCCTCAATTAAAGTCTCTTTAAAAAACCCGTCACAACTCTTTTAAAAAACACTTTCAACCCAAGCATCCTGAAACGAATCGTGCACCCAAAAGAGGAAAACTCTCCCTCCCAAGTCCGTCCAATGCACCCATTACGAAAAAAAACGCACCAAGCAAACAAAACCGTAGGGGGGGTCGAACAATCAAACAAAAAAGGAGAAACAAATTCAAATCCAAGGGCCGCTCAATCAAAATCGGGCATCGCTACGCCCCTACAATTAAGGCCATGTCAGCGCGTCGCATCCGCGCTCAGTTATTACACGGTCATCAGTTGCTGGAAATGAGCGTGATTATAGCTCACCTGCCTTCAATTTCTCCTCGAAGCCGCCCGTTGCATAAGATGATGAATAACAGGGTGGTGAAAGACGAATGTTAGCTTTTGCCATCCCCCCTCCTCCATTGCCTAATCGTCCGGTCGGCCTTGCGTTGCTAACTAGACAGCAGAAGTCGTGAGAACCCTTCCCTATCGTCTATCCTGTTGTATGTATGCATGCGTCCGTTTTTTGTTAATTTGTCATTAAGTCCAGCTACGCGGAGGTCCGGCGGATAGAGTCATTCCCAGAGAGGGATCTTTCCTGTGATTGATTGAGGCGTTCTGGAGATGGAATGTCTGGAGACCCACCCCTGTGTGTGCATAGCGCGCCGCTGGGGGGAAGATCGTGATGGGAATTGATTCGGGTCGGCTTGGTGAGTTGGGAACCAATCATCGTCGAGGACGGATACCTACACCTGTGGAGGTTGGAGATCACAGCCATTCTTTTCGTTTTATTGAGCTTGGCTAATGAAACAAACGAAGGGAGGTATATCATGGCGTAACTGGCTTGTCACTAAGCTTTGAGTTATGTTTCGAGTGGTCAGGAGAGAATGCATCATTTGGAAATTACTCAATCCTTTGAAACTAAAAAATATTGCGTGGTGGAGAAGTCACTTCCAGACAGAAAATTGCACTTCATCGGCCTAAAAGTGATGCATCGCAAGAGGAAAAACCATAGACCTATGGGAAAAACGAACCCGACCCCTTTCAGACCTCCGACTCCTTTTCTAACCCGACTCCTTTTGGCACAATGGACCTTTGGTCGACGTGCCTGGCTTTGCCCCTCCTTTTATATTATTATTATTATTAACCCGACTCCTTACAACTAAATAGTGCAGTTATACCATTCATTGCGAAAGCTTTAGTCAAGGGAAAATAATATATTTTAATTTTTTTAAAGTTGTAGCTCGTTTTTCAATTATTTAACTGTGATTTCAGAGAGAGCAAAAAAGTTTTAAAAAGTCAATCATTCAAATGGGGATCCAATTGGTATACAATACAGTCAAACGTGACACTAAAATCTGAAATAAACTAATGGATTATTTACTCTTAAATAGATAAAAATAACTGAAAAATGAATTTTCCTCTCAACGGATTCAAATGTAAGTCAACGGAATGTTTGAAAATAGTTTTTGAAACACGAAGGAGAAGTAAAATATGTATTAAAGGACTTGGAGAGCACCATGAACCTTTATCTTCATCAATTTACTTCTTACTTAGCATACAAATTAAAAATTTCAATCAACATCTGTCTCTCACCCAACAAAAGCAAACACAATTACAGCAACGCATAATCACAACCACGAAGATTGCTCCGCTTCCCCAAAAATGAGTTCCTGGCTCATTACTCTCGTAAACACTACCTCGTTAACAAACAAGAGCTGTCGACAAAAGCTCAATAACACACAAAAGAGTTATGCTCGTCATTATTATTACTACAACCACCAACTCGCCGCACATGCCATATGGTCTATCGCGTGAACGGATGAGCGATGGTGCCTGAAAGATCCGTTCACAAACTTTGGACAAACTATTTCTTTCGAGTAATCCAAAAGGAATAGTTATATATATATGGCAAACGGGTCTTTGAGTTATCGGGGGCTCACGAAATGCCTAGGTGAGCTCACATCCGTTTTCTTGGAGAACGCGCCGTGGCGTGACTTGAATTGGGACTTTGATTGAAAGGGGTTCACAGAGGAGTGAAGGAGTTGGCAGCTCTTCAAAAGAGTTGGGTGAAAGTGTTGAGTTGTGTGGAAAGCAGTTTTAACCTACACCTGACACTGAATTATGTTAAAGTGTATAGCTTTTACTGAAACGTGAAACACTTTTTCAAAAGAACACTTTAGTAGTCCCTTTTTTTATTATGTACAGAATACTCCCGTTACAGTCATATAGTCAATAAAATGAACTTTTCCCAATTAAATCTACTGCCAACCTTGGTCTTGGAGACATTGATGAGCTTTAGATAGGTTTTCAACTGAGCAAAAAAAATACTTTATCTTAATCATTTAAATATTATAAATAAATTAGTCATCTAAGTTCAATTGTTTTTCATATCAGGTCAAACAAAATTGCGAACTAACATTATTATCTCCATTTAAAAAGAATCTTACACTCAAGGTAAAAGTTCTTTCTAAATTTCCAGTCATTCCATTTCTAAGTCATATTTATTCTTTCAATTTCGTAGATTTTATTGAGTTTTATTATTTTAAATGAACTAATACTTTTTTCTGATTCGAATCATAATGTATCCAAGTCCTTAACAATTAAAATTTGTTTACAAATTCAATACACAGCTAAATAAAACAGATTGAGAAAAGGGAATAAAATGTATCTAGAATGGTACTTCTTTTGAACTGATTTTCTGCTCTTTGGGGTCATCCATAAATTACGTGAGGTGTTTTTTCCAAATTCTGGACCCCTCCCTCCCCTTGGTGAGATTTAGTGAGATTTCGCTGGACCCCCCTCTCGTGAGATTTTTTCAATTACTTTTTAACTAATTTTCGCATTTTCCAGTAGTTTTGCTAAAAAATTTAAAGAAAAAACGTGTATTTTCTAAATTAAAAGTTGATGTGAGATTTTAATTGACTCCCCCTCACCCCAGGTGAGATTAGGTGAGATTTTGCTGGACCCCCTCCCCCTTTTTGACCTCACGTAATTTATGGACGTCCCCTTTAGATACTTTAAAAGATATACTTCTTAAGATAAAAGCATTCCTTTAGTCTAATTAAGTGCCACATTTGTTATTAAGTTTCAAAATGAAAGGATAAAAAATAAAACTTAACTTAAAGCGCTGCTCCACATTTATACTAATCGATCTTTGGAACAATGCCATGCATTTGTAGAAAAAAAAGGCTAATGAAAATTAATAATCCAATTTAACCTTGAGATCTGCAGTTCTTAAACAGCTAGCTACCTTGAATGTAAATGAGAAGTCTAGACGAACATTTAAATTTAAGCTCTGCTTTCTTAACTCAGTTAATATTAGTTACATAAATAGACACTTAACCTACAATGTTAGTACCTAATGTTAAGCTTCAGTAAGAGAATCTTCTCCCCTCATTCTAATTAATGACTTAATTAGTAAGAATATCACATTAAGTAAACAAATGTACCAATCTCTAAGTGCCTGGAGAATAAATATAACTTGTACTATGAGATAAAATGTTTCCTAAAAGCAAAGTTAATTTTGTTATACTTTTTTTTATCTCACGGAATAATTAGGATATACGAGAACCTGATAAACAGCTTGGGTCATAAAATTAGTCCTAGATAAAGAAACTCACATGGTTATTACAGTTGGCTTACATGGTTTACGTAAGAGCAAATACAAGAACGGAATTCATAATAAAAGACTACAAATTTCGCCCTTTATAGTTAAAGTCATAGTCATGTGATAAGCTTTATGGTAATGCATTAAAATTATCAAAGGTCATATGATATGGAATCGTTATAACATAAGGAGAATTCGCTTTTATGACGTTGGGTCGCATGTTACCGATTAGTTTTGGATACAGGTTTAAGAACTAAAAAGTAAAAAACTTAGTCCAGGCAACGAAGGGTTATAGAGGGAAAGTTTTGGAACACAATTTTTGACTTCGGAACTTTGTTTAGACTAGTTAGGAGGTAAACATATCAAAAGTCCCCGCCCCTAGCCCCTGTGCTAAAGCGTGGGCGGGTGTTTGAAAGTCTCATTTTTCGGTTTTTGACATTTTACTCTTACAAAATGCATCCCCACGAAAAAGTTTCAATTACCTTTTTTAAAGTAGATAAAATTTTCAACAATTTAAGACCATTCCCAGGTTTATACGTCCAATTGATCCCGAGTTACGTCTCTTCAAAAATGGAAAATTTTTCAAAAAATTCGAAAAATTTGTGTAAAAGTCGTATTTAAAGCAATTTATTGGCTATATTACCCACAGAGAAAAATCCTAACAGAGGGTCCAACACGATATATTCAAAAGTTGTATGGGTTTGAGGGCGCCACGAGGAACTATAAATGATTGACAGAGAGATCAAACCTGTGATTGGCTGTCACGCAATCTTCTATTTCGAAGGAGAAGGAAAAAGTTTTTCTCAACCAATCAGGCTTTTCCGTCCCGCCTCTCGTGACGTTATGCGATCGCAGCGCCACCCAACCCATCCAACGTTTCGATTTCCATTAGCGCCTATGGCGACGGACTCTCTGTTCTAGTACTCTGTGATATTACCCATCTAAGGGGAAAGTAAGGGTTATAACCTTATAATACACTTAATTAGCTTTAATTTAAGCCCTGAACCAAGTCTGTGAGATCTATAGTTCTCACGCTAAAAAAAAAATCGGAAAAAAGGGATTTTCCCAGCAGTACAGCCTACAGCAGGGGTCCCCAACCTTTTTGTACCTAAGAGCACATACCAGAATATCGGTCGAATGGGGGGCACCATTTATTTTTTCAAGATAAATTTATAGTTGGTGGACATAGTTATTAATACACACTACATATAATGCACAAAAATTTTAATTTAAAAATTAATTTAACATAGTGAATATAATCAGTATTAATATTCTTTTGTAAAATAAATTATACATTGCATTTCACTGGCCAGCGCTTCGTAATTGGCAGATTATGATGAAATTCTTGTCCGCAAGCTATCGTCAAGGTGTTCATCTGTACGTCGTGATCTATATGTTACAGTTTAAGTCCGGAAATCAGTTAATTTACAGATAACCTAGGTAATTTGCAGATTAACGAGGGTGATCCGTTAAAGAGCGAATTTTTTTTCAATTTCTAAGATTACCTAGGTAATCTTGAAATTACCTAGGTATTCTGCACCCTACCGACTAGACACTCGTTAATCTGCATACTACCTGTAATCAGTTATTTTACATATTAGCGAGGGTGATCCGTTAAAGTACAAAATTTTATTTTATTTTATAAAAAGTTTAAGGAGGTTGGGGGGGCTGCCGCCCCCCCAAACCCCCCTGCCCTAACCATAACCAAACTCGTTTTGGGGGTAAACAGTAACAATGACGAATCAAAAAAGGGGGATCGGTACTTTTTTCATATTACACAAAACACGCAAATCCCACAAAAATAGTAATGAAATAGCAATTTTAAAACTAGAATATAAAAACAATAATAATAGAATATTAAAGTACCAACTGAGATTTGTATCAATTGTGGTTTTCGATCTCGATTTGACAGCGTATTTCAATGAGCACTTAAACTAGCAAATCTTAATGAAAGCGCGATGTAATCGGCTGGCAGCCTGCACTGAACTATTGCTAGGATTCGCGATCGATTACATATGTTGAACCCTTGCCCAGGTTCCAGCGATTGTTGAATTAACGTTTGTTGAAAAGATATTTCAACAGCTGGGACATTTGCTTTCGTTAAAAGAAATCTCTGTCACTCTGAAGTCGGAGCTTCAACACAATTGTTTCAAAATACCCGTTTTAGTAGTAATATACTGTACTTAATCATGTAAATTTACAGTACTTACTTGCTTGTATTATTTTGTTTTAACATTCAACATGACAACTACCAGTGCTACGCTCTAAATTTGAAATCAAAACACCAAATATGACAACAAACTACGTATTGAAACCCAACTGCGCAGGGGTAAGCGCATGGCGCAGTAAGCACCTCAACATTTTAACAGAAAGTATTGAACGAAACAAACTATTTTGAACTTTAACTATCAAGAGGCCGTTATAGTGTAGATTCCCTAGGTAAAATGCGAAAAACTCAAAAATCCGCACATTAACGACAGAAATCAGTTAATCTTAAGTTTACCTAGGTATTCTTCAGATTAACTAATTATCAACTTTAGCGGTAACATATGTACTTTGATTTTATTATATTCATTGTCGAAAATGATTCACATAGGTGTGTGGAACAAAAAACTATTTTATTTTATATGCTGCTCTTTTTAAGAATGGAAATTTTTTTGTATCAACTACATTCCAGAATTTCTCATATCATCTGATAATAGTTTTGAGGATAATGTCATTCTGAAGATCCAAAATTTCTATTATCGCCTTACTTGAAGAAATTCTGAAATGCATGTTGCTATTTCATTTCTAGAATTTTATGGGATAGTGGAAAACTGAAATATTTTATCCTTGGGCAAATGCAGCGGGCGCACCTAGACCGATTGACGGGCGCCATGGTGCCCGCGGGCATAGGGTTGGGGACCCCTGGCCTACAGGTTTGAAGGTGGGCAATTCCACGGGTTTTAAAATTTTTAACAATATGGTAACTGACTGACATTTATGCTGTACAAATGTCAGTCAGCCACAATGTTGTTTAATTTTTTTTAAAAATAAATAAAAACATAAATAAAAATATAATAAGTAAATAAACTGAGCGGAAAATATGTTTTTTAGTTATTTTTTGGAAGTAAATTACAAAATTACTATGGATTTTCTCTCAAAATGTCAGTAAATTACCCGTGGAATTACCCAGGTACAGTAAAAAAGAAGAAAATTCGTAAAACATGAAAGACATGATCACTCTATACAAAATAAAAGCTGATTAAATTTGCTATAAGTTGAGTGTCATTGTGATAGTTTTACAAAACACAACCGTTAAGTGAAAACGAAGTTTACTGACATAGAAAAATTAACATAAATATTATAACAGTGGGTACCTATTCAGTCAATGTCTTACTCTCTTGGGAGGAGGACCTTGATCCTCGTCTTTGTCTTCATCTTCTTTTTCTCCGTCATCTCCATCGGAACCCTGTAGGGAAACGGTCAGAGGATCCTCCTGTTCTTCTTCATCTTCGGAGTCAATTTGAGGGACCCCATTCCGGCAGTTCCCTTGGCAATTTTGGCATGCTGTTGAACATTTGAGGCTTGCTTTTTTGCAGCTACACTTCGCGCTTGCACAGTCTTTCGCGCATCGGCAGAAAATCATTTTTAAAATATCGTCAGGTGCAGCTGCTAGTTCACTGTGCACTGGGACCAGGAAGTTATTCTCAATCTTCCACCCATACATCTCAGGAGGCAAGCTATTTCCCAGCCACAACTGAACTTGGTGGAATGTTCGGAGGGAATGTTGTTTAACTGCTCCCTCGGTGGGAGGAAGACAAGAGATATCAGGCTTGATGGTGGCCACCGATTTCAAAAAGGACTTGTACCTGAAGGTATTGAGGGAGACCTCCTTCACTGCAGCCCCATACCACCTCAAGATGCAGGTTTCACCTGCCTTTTGAACTTGGGCGGTGGTGGAGGAAGAGTCTGAAAAGACCGCTGCTGCTTTCTGGACCTCTGGCGACTTCAGATACAACTTCGCAAATCCGATCTTGCTTTTTCGAAATGCGGAAGATGTTGTGTCGCATCCAGTAAATCCGTGTAAAAACAGCACGTCCTTGAAACCTAGTCGCTGAAGCTCTTGGGACGAGAATAAGGTATCACTTGTCTTCCCACGTCCAGGCTTGATGAAAATAATATCATTTCGCGCATCAGCTTTAGCCATCAAGAGGACTATGAGGTCGACATCTTCACCCACAATGCCGGCAGGTGTTGTTTCCGACATTTCCACAGCCGTATCCACAATCAGAACGTCCGCATCATTCTCTGCTTGAAGAGTCCTGATCCCATTGTTCTCAAGCTTCAACTTAAGTATGTTGATGAGCCTGCTTTTGTTGAACTTGTTCGACAGAAAATCTTCTTGTTTGACGTTTATCTCGGTGTCTTCGGTGAAATGAATGTCAGCAGACTTCCTGAGTCGATAGCGCCTTTGCTGCTCTGTTACTTTCGTGCTTGTGGTTGATGAGGAATAACCGTCAAAGACTACAGTACATTTTTTCCATGATAGTTCTTCGTGATAAAGTGGATGTAGGTCATGCAGATTGTCGATATCTTGGCACCTCTTTGCCAAATTACTTTATGGAGGAGAAGCCCTCCATCAAATACGATGTGTAGCTGTCCGAGATGTACATCCTTGGTCGTAGTGTTGAATAGCTTGTACAGCACTGACTTAGCCGATTTCCTCATACCACTCTCGTTGAATAGGGCTAATGGGAACGGGGCTAATTCGTATTTCCAACTAAAATAGTCTAGATTTGTGTGACTTATCCCTCTTGGGCGACAGTAGCATTAAACCAAGTCCTTGAAGCCGAAATCTCTCAACAATTTAAAAATTGCGCCTGGGTGGGAGTAAAACTCTCCAGAGAGGTCTAGATCTTCCTTAATTAAGAGTGAGGAACCTGGTCATAGACCCTACACTTGTACCGAGTAAACCTTGTAGTAAATTTAATCAACTTTTATTTTGTATAGCGTGGTCATGTCTTTCATGTTTTACGAATTTTCTTCTTTTTTTACTGTACCTGGGTAATTCCACGGGTAATTTACTTCCAAAAAATAACTAAAAAACATATTTTCCGCTCAGTTTATTTATTTATTGTATTGTTATTTATGTTTTTATTTATTTAAAAAAAATTAAACAACATTGTGACTGACTGACATTTGTACAGCATAAATGTCAGTCAGTTACCATATTGTTAAAAATTTTAAAACCCATGGAATTGCCCACCTTCAAACCTGTAGGCTGTACTGCTGGGAAAATCCCTTTTTTCCGATTTTTTTTTAGCGTGAGAACTATAGATCTCACAGACTTGGTTCAGGGCTTAAATTAAAGCTAATTAAGTGTATTATAAGGTTATAACCCTTACTTTCCCCTTAGATGGGTAATATAGCCAATAAATTGCTTTAAATACGACTTTTACACAAATTTTTCGAATTTTTTGAAAAATTTTCCATTTTTGAAGAGACGTAACTCGGGATCAATTGGACGTATAAACCTGGGAATGGTCTTAAATTGTTGAAAATTTTATCTACTTTAAAAAAGGTAATTGAAACTTTTTCGTGGGGATGCATTTTGTAAGAGTAAAATGTCAAAAACCGAAAAATGAGACTTTCAAACACCCGCCCACGCTTTAGCACAGGGGCTAGGGGCGGGGACTTTTGATATGTTTACCTCCTAACTAGTCTAAACAAAGTTCCGAAGTCAAAAATTGTGTTCCAAAACTTTCCCTCTACACCCTTTTTTGAGCCTTCGTTGCCTGGACTAACTAGTTTTTCTTAGAGAAACGCACCATAAACCTCTCACGTCTATCTCAGAAACCTGTGCACAGAATGTGATTAGCAAGTTTATGTGCGAGGAAAACATATCACTCTAGATTTCAATCGGAAAAATTTCGTAACCTAAATTTTCGAGGAGTTTTTTTTCCTGGTGCGATATTCTGTCCCAGTAGCTCACCTGAGAAAGTTGCGTAAATCATGCATGAACGGAGCATTCGTATCGCGATAATAACGATAGGCGAGTAGATTTTAACGAGGCGAGTGTGCTAACAAGGTGGCGGAATCCAACCGGGAGCCACGGGAGTCGGAGGCGAAGTTTCCGCCCAAGGTGCGTTGCGTGAAGGCTTCGCAAATGAAAGAACCATGGGAGGTATATTTACTATCATAACAGGTAACGCGAAGCCACATAAATGGGTTATATCAGGTTACCATCCATCTGTTTCAAAATTCTTTAAACTTTTCATATGTTTACTTCCTGTTTGTCTTGCATACTTGCCATTTTTTGAACTTACCAACATCCGTTAAACTTTTTGCGTAACATTACAAAACTACAACTTGAAGCTTTCCGCGCTAACAAGCCTGAAAAACATCAACCCGAATTCCAATCTCGGTAAAGTTGTTTTTTCCGCGCTGTGAACGGAACATGAGAAGAAGCAAACTTTACAGGTGAGCGCGCGTCAAGACTCGCCGGCGTATCTAAAAAAACTTGCAAGAAATCCTTTCTTTCTTAGAAAAATCTCAAATTTCACTCAATAGAAGGGCCAAAATTGAGAAAATCGTAAGGAGGGATTAGTAGAGGAATCTATTTTTGAAGTAAAAAGAAAATTTAGAGAAAATCGTTTACGTCGCGAGTGTTTTGCGTTTCCACGGATAGTTAAGTGGACAAAAACGCAAAATCCGTAATATTTTCAATTAATCCATAAAACCGTAATACTTAAGAAAATCCGAAAATATTACCGACAATCCGTAAAAGTTGGCAAGTATGGTCTTGGTTTTAATTTTAAAAAGGAATATGCTAATCTGCTAAGTAAATGCTGCATGGAATGTACTGCACAGGTTCTTTTGAATTTAATCAAAACTAAAACTTGAAATGCTTGACCTAGGTCATCTGGAATAGTTTCACGAGTTATCTTCATAAGATTTTTATGTTTTTTACCTTGATGTAAGCTGCATCTCAGTGATATTTCTTTTCGCATACTGGACTACTTTTAACCGAAAGGACCAGAAGGTTATTCTAAAAGGTCATTAAAGAAAATTACTGAATAAATTATTTGATGGCCTAGTTTTAACCCTATTTTTCGGGGGTTTCTTTTTTTTATGTTTGATAAAATTTATTTTAATATGAGGTCATAATATCAGAAGGTTTATGAACCGGTCTCAAATGTAATTTTAGACTTACATTAAGAGAAAAATGGAACACGACTCATTTTTAAAGATGGCTTGAAGTGTAATGAAACTAAAGAATAAACAGTAAACCTTGCCTTTTAAAGACCCATGTATAGGTTAAGTGCTTTTAATGAACATATAGTAAGGTTTCACATTTTTCTTCATCAAACTTTAGTTACACACTTTTATGCCTTTTTTTATTCTTTGTAGATCTAAAGAGTTTCAAATATTTACTCAATCCGTTGTTGAAGAAAATCAACCACAATGGCTTCTTTCAAATAGTGAACAGATTTTGACCGATTAGAAAATTTTACTTGACTACTATCTTTTTAAATTACATAAAAATAAACATGTATTATTAAAATAACAAGCAAGAAAGATTAAAAAAAATATTATGTACCAAAAACTTTACAATTTTCCAAACCTACAGCCCTCTAAAAATTTACGAGCACAATACTAGTTACGGCACATGAAATCCAGATTAATTTTTAACTCAAAATAAATCGACCCCTTTTTATCCTCCAGAATAATAAAAGAGACACAGTCTCCCCATTAACGAGGCCCCATGTCATTAAACCTCACAAATTCTGACAGCTCCAACAAGCGAAAAATGCAGCAAACCCCTAGCAAAAAGTCCATAACCTCTCCTAAGATTTTTTCCCCTTATAACCGCGCTATCAAAAAGACAAGGAAGAAGAATCTCCAGATAAATTATTTCGGCGGTTAAATTCATTGCCCAATGATTCACATACATTTTTCGTGAAATTGACGGGGGTTGTTCTGGTAATGGACTCGCCCCGTAGATTAACCAGGCCAGATATTCGATTTTTTGAATCGCTCCGGTAAATCATAAGAATCTTGACAGGTTATTCTTTCTTCCTCTTTCCTCCGGAGCTCATCTGCTCTGCCGATTGTTTCAATCGAAACGACAGGTATTGCCTTTTGTGATGGTTCTTATGGCAGGTGGCCTGCTGTGTTTATCAGATCAATGCCGAGGCTGTCTTTTATTTGGGGAGGCGGAATTAAATTGTGCCGTTTCTTTGGAGCTTTTTCTGGATGGAAGTCGTTTGTTTGCGGAATGTACGAGAGTTTTTAAGGTTTGACTTTGATTTTTATTAATGTCCCCCGAAAGAAGTGGGTAATGTGCTGGATGGAGTGTATCAATGGGAATCTCCGCTGGGGGATCTGGAAGTTTAATCAGTTTAAGAAGTTTACGAACGTTAAAGGTATTGCTTTTAATCTTGAATAGAGGGCTTTACCCAACACAGTGATGGAGTATTCATAACCATTACTTTTAGCGAGTCAGGTAAAATGGGCATGGTCATTAAAATATTAATATGATTCTTATTTCAAATCTAGGTTGTGAATTACTTCATTACTTAAGAGTTCATTTCACTTAAACGTTTATAGAAACCCCTTTCGAAGCAGATATAATATTTAATTTTTTCACTAATGTACTGGATTATTTTCCTTTAAAATTATTACTATAAATTAAATACTTATATCCGAGACCTTTACTTTCATTCACAAAACCTACTTTACCTTTATCATTTGATAGGATAATTTGAAAATAAAAAATGTTTAATTTGTTAAATGCAAAAATACATTTATTATAGCAGAGCTCAGCGTAATAAATTTCTTAAGTCACACAAACAAAATTATATCCGGGAATCAATAATTTCCTGCACTGTAATCACTATTAATTTCCTGTTGTTTTATCAAATGCAACTTGGAATATCCAAGCTCCATTACAGGATTAAAGCATACAGGGTGCGGCACCAACACCGTACTAATAATTTCTTTTACCACTGAAAAACTGAAAACGACACAGGAAAAAAAACCCGATTTTACTCAGATAGTTTTAACTAAAGTAAATCACACATTTTGAGTTTCATTACTCCTCACACAATTTTCTAAAAAAAACCTTTAACGAAGTTTCCGAGTTCACTCCAACCTCAAGAAAAACCCGTTCCCTTCCCCCAAAACCAATCAATTTCAATCTACCCCAGACGAGAATGAATCGAGTCATCTTCCGAAAAATCCGGCGTAATCTGCCTCCCAAATTGAAGGCCACCCGCAAAAACGTCATCTCATCTCCCCCTCCTCAAGAACAAAAAAAACGAGCGCATCCACAAGTCAAAACCACCCTTGAATAAACAACCGCAATTATTTCCACGGGGGGGTCAGAAGAAGCACATGATAAAGAACTCAAACCCAAGGGGGTGTCAAGTCCCCCATCCATTGTTTACGGGGTTTTCAACAAAACAGTCCATCACGCTGAGAGAAGCCTACCTGGGGTGCCGTCCATCCGTCTATCTCCGCGACCGGCCCCTCTCCCCGCAAATTACTATAATAGAAGATAGACAACCAGGTACGGGTCAAGCCCGTGCTTTTGTGTACATAAGGAGGCCATGAAAAATGGCTTTTCCAGCGATGATAGAAGGTAACATAATGGATATATAGGGGAAGGCAGAATAATAAAAAAATAATAATAACGAGCGGGCAGTTATGATGGAAAGGGGGGGATGAGTTGGGAACCTGATTGCCAGAGGGTGGGCTCCGCCCCTCTAATGACGGAGAGAAGTCAAACGATTTGCGAGAGACTGGTTTTTTCTTCTGGGGAAGGTGGGTTTTTGTGAGTCAAGAGAGAGAGAGAGAGAGGCAGAAAAAAGGTGTATGCTAATAGTTAATGTTGTGTGGCTAATTGGTTTGATGAAAATGGTATGATTAATTGTGGTGGGGATTGCAAATGAACAGGCGATTTGTTTTGCGATGGGGAGTGTATTTATTGGCTGGGGTTCCATAAGTTTGCATTTCATAGGAGGTTAAGGTTTAGGGCTCCTTCATACTCGATCTGGATTTCAGCTGAAACTGGAAAACTATAAATCACTGAACCCGACACGCTTCCTTCTCCAGCGTTCGCAATAGAAGAGAGCGGGGTTGTTTATTCGATTGACAAGGCTGTGAAACATGATACTTAACTATCTCATCCCCTCTTTCTTGCATTGGAGAGGCTGGGAGGGGGAACGCGTGCCGAGCAGGTGCGGGTTCGAGTGATTTGTAGTCTTCCAGCCCAGCCAAAATTCAGATTGAGTATAAAGGAGCCCTTATAAGGGTGAACTTGTGTGGATGTTAATGAAAAATTCAATCAGACCATTTATTGAAAGACACGCTATGTGTAATATAATTTGTCTTTGAAATAACGTTTTAAAGACAGGGCATTCAAGATCAAAATCTGATTTATTTCCAAAAGGAAATCCATACAAATACATCATTGGTTCCTACATGTTTATAAGAACTAGCTTAGAATTATACAAACACCATTTTCTTTAAGTGATTTCTTTATTATTTTTACTAACAAAAATTTACTGAAATACTTTGGTAAGAAACATAATTTAAAAAGAAATAAGGAATATGATACACTTTAAGTAATACTTAACATGGGATTGCTTGATGGGTTTAGGTTTAGAAGGTTTCGTCAAAATTAAAAATCAGAGGGAAAGTTAAAATTTTTGGGAGTGTGAAAAAAATCTTTTAAAGGCATACACACAAAGAGAAATAAGATAAGGTAAACGATGCATAAGAAAAAAAATTAAAAATTAGTCTCGATAAAAACGGAAAAACTATTCGAGAAACACACACAAAAGTAGGGGATTGCAGATTAAAAATTTGAGATGTACTACATTATAATAAAAAGGCCAACCATCACAAATAGAAATCGAGGTTGCAGGAAACATCATAAAGCTAACTTTATCGATTTTAGAACACACTCACTCAGTTGATTGTTTAACGGCCTCACTTCAATTAGGCAAGGTACACAATACCCGTATCTAAGATTTTAATTACTTGATATAATGATATACTACTCCCGTTCTTGCTCAGTTTTCACTAGCTTTTTAGAAACCCCACCTCACGCCTCAAGGAGAATAAATTACGATGGTTGAGGCTATTTTTCACACCGTGTGGCAGAAGCGCACACCACGAAAAATTCAACTGATCCCGCTCCGTCCTAAATATCCAAGAGTCATAAATTCTGCAACCTGGAAAGCCTGCTTAATTAATGATTTTCCTTATTTATGAGAAAATTATACGCGGTAGAGAGGGATTTAGAAGTCAGAGCTGTTTTTCCTCTCATTTAAATTTATACAAATAATTCATCTTGCTTCTTGAAAGGGACACGAGAAGGAACGCACCTTTTGGAGTTATGTTTTTTGCTAGATTTTTCTCTGAATGGGCTTAATTACTAACCTAGATAAGCTGAAAAGATAGCCAAGCAAAGCATAACTAGTTTCATGAAAAATTGACGTTGCTTTTCCCAAATAAGCAATGTATTCTACCAATTATAAATTAATATTATAATTAGACTGAGTAAAATTAGATAACAGTGACGTATTCTTGGAAATATTTTATTTGAGATAATAACTATAGTTAAATAAATTTTAAAATTGTTAAATTTTTTACAGATGTATTGTTGTGTATTGATAACTAAAATTAGCTCAAGTCAAAAAGTTTAACCAGTTTTCTAGTCAGATAGTTTGTTAGTTTTTCAGATAATTTTACGATTTAAAATTAAGAAGTGAATTAACTAGCAATTGACTTCTAACAAATTTGGTATTGCGGGTATTACTTTAAAAGGCATAATTGTTCTGGAGTGATGATTACTTCAATAAATTATAATTCATGGTAACCACTTAAAGCATGGTACTTTTTCCTAACGTGGTGCACACGTCCGGGAGGAAATATGATATATCTAGGAGGACAATATGAAAATTTTAAACCAAATTGTTCCCAAGTTGAGCATGGACCGCCAGGTTTTATATAAGAAGAATTTTGAAAAAAGGAAAACATGTAGGGCATAGCAATTTCAGAAAGGCTTTGGTGGGGCATGGACTGAAAAAGGTTGGGAAACTATGACTTAAAATGGGAAAATGATTTGAAAAACTAAGAAAAAAATATGTAATTCCATAGAATTGTAACACAATGCTAAAGATAATTAAGCTTGAAATGGAAGTTCAAACCTAATTCAACATAATGGTAGCAAATTTGTTTTCCCTCGTACCAGATGTTTTCAATTAACTTTAAATAGCGAAATAATATGCAAATATCTAATCTTCGAAAACATTTCTTTCTTTCATTCCTCTTTACTAAACGGGATTTAATTTTACCAAACAGTAGGCTGAATTGAACATTTCTCAGGAGAAAGCACCAATTTAGGTTAGCACGATAATTCCCTACTTCCTCCCTCACGGATTCCAATTAAGAGAATCATGCGATTTAAGACTCCCTTCCCATTCCATTCACCCCATCTTCCGACCCTCATTCCACAGAACATTCCATCTCGTCTCCCGTTACCACCCTCCCAAGAACGTTGTCACTTCCTTCGTTACGACCAACCACCTCCCCAGCGTGGAAAACGAAGGTAGAAAAAAGCATAAATTAACTTTTAACGAAGATGGTTACACTTTCGGTCGTTTTTACGACTTCCTCTATGCTTCCTCTATCTCAGGTGCGAGGCTGGGAAGACGAACTTACAGGACAAGAGTTGTCTCATTTAAGAGAGAATCTAGGTTTTGTCTCTTCTGAAAGCGGAGAGCTATGGGAGCTAATGATGCACAACAGGCGAATGTCTCTTCTCTGGGCCCCCGCAACGGGATAGAAATAAAGAAATCCGGTCACTAGTTGCGCGTTTCAAGGGGGCCATGTCCAAATTTAGAACAGATCGAGAAGCTCTTGAGGAGGGGGATGTTTGGGATCGTGATGGCATGGGCGGGATCGTTCACGTTGTTGGCATAACTGGAGGGAGGAGTGGGGTGGTGAAAAAATTAATCTCCGCTTTAAAAAAGTAACTGAAGAAAAACCGGGTTCGAAAGAATGAAATGGAGTTGGACGTTACCGCTTTATTTAATGGGAGTGAAGGCAGGTGGGTGGTATCTTTCCCCTTTATCTATGCATGTGATTTACATGTTCCTTTTCATCCTAACACGCATGTTTGTTTGATTTTCCTTCTTTAAGTAGTGTCTAGTAGACGAAAAACAAAGTTGTGTTTTTGTAGCATGTGTGAGATAAATGCTGTAGTTTCGGTACAAAGAATGTCATATAAACCTGGGGAACCACAGGAATGAAGTAAACTGCAACAAGAGTTTTGTATTTTTATTTAATATTGTTTTATATTTCAAGCAAATATAAGGAGGAATATTTCACCCTTCTTTCAATCCTAAGAAGCCCGAGTTTACAATTGAATCCTATGGCGAATTTGAGGCAGCTAGCTCTGAATTGCTTAAAAACATTTAGAGGGGTACTGTTAGAGTTTAAAAATGTTCATGAACAAGGAGGCTTACAGTGGTGTATTGGACTGATTACGAAGACAAACCATTACTTAAAAAGTATTTTGAAAAACTTTTCAGAGAAAAAAGAGTAGAACTAACTCCTCATAAAAAAGAAGAAAAATCCACAAAACCATTACGTTCCGCATAACTATAGTTTTCCAATAGTTATCCCAAGAATTATCAAAAGTTTAAAACAAACACCACAGACTAAGAAAAAACCTCCTCAGCAAAAATCATATACCACCCCCACCACCATCACTACAAGAAGACAACAGGGGAAAAAAGACCAGCTTATCCGTCTCCATACCAGCATGTCTTTCGTTTTGACAGCGGCAGAAACGCCCCATTCACGATGTGAATCAGTCACAGCTGTGAATACTTCAAACAAATTCTCTCTTGCCTCGTGCGGATAATAAAACTCAGTTACCCGGTCTCCCTCCCTCCCACGAAAATGCAGAAATGAAGTCGTTCTCAGATGACGAGAAGAGACACTAGTAGTTTCTTTGGTGGCGGAAAGAATTTTTGAAATTTGTCGTTCCGTCTGTTTTTCCGAAGTTTGCACGAATGCGACGCATTACCATAAATAAATAATTTCATTTTCTTATGCATGAAGACGTTTCTTGGAATGTTCGTAGTAGTACTAAGTTTTTTAGGATGTGTCGGCTGAGTTTGGAGCGGCGGCTTTTTGAAAAGCAAGGGTTTTTTTGTTGCATTTTTGACATGGGCTGTAAAAAAGTTAAAATTTCTTTTGACAGTTTTCGAGTTATTTATGGTCTTGTAGTTGGTACTAAATGACAGTTTGTAATGAAGAGACGTTTTAATACTTAAAGAAATTCCGAGAATATCGGCTTAAGTCGAAAAAGCAGAAAAAATTGCAATATTGTTTAAGTTTCTGAACATGAAAACCCAAAACGTATTATTCAAATCTAGTCACGAGCTTTTTGGTTTCGAATGTGCTTAATTCTGAAAACTATTTTTCATCAAATAGTACATTTAACCCCAGTTTACACGATATCAGCCAGAGTTCATGTCACGCCATGCAAGTGACTAGAAGTGTGTGATCAGAAACTATGTAACTGAGAATTTATAATATAAATGAAGATTTCTATTTACTGTATTTACTGGAACAATCGTCTTTCTAAATTTAAAGTATACAAAAATGATATTTTATTGTATAAAAAAATACATATATAACTATTCGACCGTCATAGTATTTATGTTATTTCCCCCTTCCGTTGATTTTGATATTGAAACACTTAAAATGTTTTTAATTTAAAACTTTTATTGGAACTTTTATTTAAATATTTTATTGGAGTTGCAAAAACACCATTGAAGGTGTTTTAAATATCGCGGGTACTCAAATATCGAAGTAACCACGGTGAGTGAGCTGAACATATAACCTTAAACGGTACCTCTGGGTTTGATCGATGATCTGTGACAAAATTTTAAAGCCGCAGCTGTCACATACGCACCAGGTGGTTGTCGCACACCGTAGCTACGACATCGGAATGGAGGATCAGGATATCGTGGAGGTAATAAAATGCACTTCATAAAAGCCATTGTGTGGGACGGATACAGCCCGTTGGACATAGGACCAAAAGAACTGCTGGAGAGAAACCTAGTTCAGGTTACAGAAAGAAAGTTGCTTGAAATAGAAAATAAGGTAGTAAAGGGCAATATGATATAACTATAGTATACCCTTGTTATCTCGCAATTTGATATATTTTCCGCAATTTGATATAAAAACATTTTCCTCCTTTTTTCCTTGTTAACTCGAAAACGATATTTATACTTTCTTTAGTCTTTCTTGCACGCTTATAATCTTAGCTCAAAAGTGCCTCTTAACTTAAAATATAAAAAATTGTCCATTTTTCTCAAATAAGAGCTATCTATAAATTTCTCCACAATGAACTTACTTTTTTTTCGTAAAGAACATCGATGTGATTAAACATTAAACAAGAACGCAATTTACAAAGAACATTACTCATCTCCCTGCATACAATCGAATAAAGCAAGGTAAAGCCAACTTCCAGGTATCCACGAAGAAAATTTGACCGGGAAAAAAACCTGATTTCCTTTGAGGTTATGATGCACAAAATTAATATTAGTTTTTCAGCTAATGATGATGGCATTTTTTTTAGTTTTTCTTTCTATCTTGGGCAAAAATTTCCTCAGAGCCGCCTTAAATTTCCCCCGAACCTCCTTCGGACATATTCTGCACCCCTGTAAAAAGGTTAAAAGCTTCTATCTTGTATATTAATGTACTCGTGTTTTAAGCTGAGTAAAAAATGTCTTATGGGTAAAGGGAGAAAATTGGTGTTCCAGGGTAACAATATCAAAGTTAATTGTATTGAAAAGCCATGACCCAATAGCCTTTAGTTTACAAAAATAAATGTGACAAAACAAACAGCTAATCAGAATTGAGATTTTTAATTCATCAATATTTCTGTGAACGAGAAAAAAGTGTAATATTAATGTTATACGAGGGAACCATATCTTTCAGCATAAATCATATTTAAATAAGCTCTCGCATTTAAAAAATTTAAGCATTTCCCACCTATTTTTCACGGAGATTACAATGTTTTTGAATTAAAAGATAAACGCCTGACGCGTGCCGAAAATATTCATAAATTTTAAAATAACCCAAAGCAAAAACGAACGAAAGAAGAAAAATAAGAACCCAAAGCTGTAATTCCCAGCTGTTGAAAAACGATCTTTACCGAGAGTCCATCTTAAAATGCTAACGCTGTTTTCCAAACCATTAATCCATTGAGGAAAGAAGATAACAGAAAAGGCGTTTTATCGCTATACCGCCGTCGTGAGAATGCAAATAATTTTCCGGAAAAAGGGAGAAAAGGGGAAAAAGGACACTTTGGGTGATATTTTCTTTTCAGGGAGAAGTTTTATGCACAAGTTGTAATCTGGGAAAACGGGAAGGAAATAATATTGAAAATCATCACTTGTGTAAATTCAGGACTGGTAGTCCTGTTTTTAAAAACAATGGAAGGGTATAAAAATAAAACGAAGAATAAGGTCATTTATATTTCTCAATGAGTAATAACTTATGTTTGGTATAGTGTGATTATTTAATACGACTTATGTTAAATAATTAAATCAGTACTCAAAAATTAATAAAAAATAAATATAACTCCTTTTCAACTTATTTAAGCAAAGGGGCTTTGTTCATAGATATAGTCTCTACCTCGACATTAATTTAAAATCTAGTTTATTCGTACGTTTACGGAAGTTTTCCAACCAATCATCCTGAATCGAAATAAACAGGTACCAAACAATAACAAATAACTCAGATATCGATCAAAAACAAAGCCCGAATCTAAAGTTAATTAACCCATCGATTTGGAGTATACGCAAGCGAAATTAAAACACTCCAATCAGCTCATTATTGTCCAGATTTCAGGAATTATAAAGGTATTATCGGCAAATGGGAACATTAATTTCCAAACTTGTCCGCATTTTAATGAGGAGTGATGTAAATCTCCGAAACCTCCAGGGGCAATAAATGGATAATTATCGAACGAAAATCTGCCAACCTTTCGTCTTCATTCAATAGTTGGCGATTAAAATAATAACGCTTCACCAAGTTCTCTCTAATGACGGTCGGCAGAAGATTCGGCGAATCAGCGAGTTTGTAGGGAATGAAGATTGTTTTTCCCATTGTGTGGTTTCGTTTTTAACCGCGAAATTAGTTATGTTTAGATGAGTAATGCTTCCAATAATTTCCCTCGCCAATTACGAGTTTTCGACACAAGCGAATTGTTTTAAATAATTCATTTGGTTATAATACAAGCTGATTAGGAACTGCTTTAGGGCTTAATTTGTGATAAGTTTCAGATTTCAGTTTAAACACATATCGCAAAGTATATCATTTTATTGGATAAAATATTGTTGATTCTTACTCAGGGAGTTTGTTTTAAAAGTTCTGAATTAGCCATACGTATGTAGCTATAGGATAAATCACTTTAATTTCAATAACTTTTCTATTATTGGAATGAAAAGTTTTGGTTATGATCATGTGCATTTAATTGATGAGAGATAGTCCATAGTATTTGAGCATAATGCCTCTTTAGGAGGCATGTATCTTTAAGATTTTAATCATTGTGTGAAAAAGGCTTCAAAGAACGAGAAAAAGAAGAAATAGGTTAAGGCAATCTTTTTTAATAAGGTTAAAAAGTTCTGCTATTGATCACACGATACTTAGTTTCAAATACAAAAACGGTTTGCACAAACATACGTTACAGTATATTTCAACCTATGCACAACATGCTGTCAAACCAAGAAGAGAAATACCAGAGAATCCTGCAGAGCAAACAGGCAAAACCGGCCTCAAACACCATCAAGAATATGCATTCCAAAAGCTTTTAAAGAAAGATGTCCGTATTTCGAGAGGTTTCTCTCCAATAAGGAAACGACGAACAAACTCGTTTCCGAATTCTCTCAACAGAAAGCTGAAAAGAAAGCTGTGTTTGAAAATCCTGTTGTTATTACTCCCAGATGTTCTCTCTCTATTTGCGGAGCCACCAACAGTGTGTGCACAAGAACTCCGGAAAAGTGGATAGTCTAAGCCAGCGGTTCTCAAACTGTGCTCCGCGGAGCCCTTAGGGCTCCGCCAAGCATTTCCAGGGGCTCCGCGAAGAAATGTGAAATAAATACATTTTTTGATAATTTCTAATTTGCTTCTCTCTGAAATGTTACATAAATAACTTTCTGCAAGATGTTGGTAAGGTCTTTTTTGGTTTACCAAAACAAATTAAAACCCTGTTTTTAGGGTCAAATGTCCAAAACTTTTCTGGGAAATGAACCCCCAGGATGGGACGGTTTTTGCGCTGGCCGTTTGGGCACCGGCCCGTTTCGGCACCAAATTTTTCTTCTAATTTTTAGAAGAATTATGAGAGTTCTATTTACTTTCATTTTATTTCTGCCGCTGAAACGGCCGTGCCGTGCCGAATAGTAGCACACCAAGGAACCCCATTCCCCCACCTCTTAAATTGATTTCTCAGCACCTCTTTTCTTCAGCAAAATCATAATCCTACTTAAAAATGTATGTCCAAAATTCGGAGTAGATGTACCAAAACCAAGGGAAAACCTGTTTTTAGTAGTCAAATTTCCAAACCCCCCCTTTAGAGCATTTGGAACTTAATTACACAAAACGTTTCTTATATTTAGTTCTTTAAGATGCAAATTCTGCCAAAAATGTATAAAAAGCTAACATTGATCCTATGGCATGGGAGGGGATAAGGAATGATTTTTTGGGCCCATGTATAATAAATTTCGATATGTACCTCTGACGTATGGTCTAACAGCCCCCAAAACAGCTCTCGATTTCAAATGAAGTAACTTTTAGGAAAACAAAATTTACAGATGTATAGATTTCTGTATGAATCCATTGTTCATGGATCTCCGGCATAATGATTAAAAAGTGATAGCTTTAATACTCAGAAATTTAAAATAAAGATTTACATTGTATCCAATGATAAAATATAATTGGTAAACAAAATATTCCATATATCCCAGGGTGTATATCAAAGGGGCGAGGGGGCCCTGCCTCTCCCCCGAAGAATCGGACTACGTATAACAAAACAAGTTAAAACCATGTTATTGGGTCAAATTCTTTTGGGGGAGAACCCCCAAAACCCCCTATTGTACTTGAAACTTTATTATTGTCAATTTTTATAGCAAGTTCGTTAAAATTAAAATCCTTCCTAAAAATGAATGTCCAAAATTTGGACAATGATGTACCTAAAACGAGTTAAAAAAACTGTTTTTAAGGATCACATTTCACAAAATCTTCTGGGGAGGAAGGGCCCCCAGAACCTTCTATTGTACTTGGATCTTAATTTGTCACAATTTTTCTTACAAATAAATTATCTTAGATGCAAAATATACCTAAAAATGTTTTTAAAAGCTACGTTAAACTGTTAAATATGCATGATAAGGTCTGAGGAATAATTTTGGACCCCTCCCGAAATAAATTTCTATTATGCTTTTATTTCTAGAAGCAATTGGGTTTTATGTAATTTGCTTTTATAACTTGAAACATTTATTTCGGAAAAGGGCTCCGCGAAGAATTTGTCTCTTGAAAAGGGCTCCGCGACATAAAAAGTTTGAGAACCCCTGGTCTAAGCGGTACAAGTTGAAACACTGCACTTTTTGATGATGCTAAGCCACTTGGTACACTAATTCCATGGACCATAAGAATGAGTTATCGATCAGGAGTCCGCCTCAATTTCCCTTAGAATTTAAAATATTTAACTTTTTGTGAAATTTTTAAATTCGCGTTTTACACCTTAACTATCAAACTTTTCAACATGTAGGGGTGACTTTTCTATACAATTTGAGGTCGTAGATTACAAATATGAAGTCGAAAATTTCATAAAGATGCTATTTGATATGTTTTTTTCAAAAAAACTAAATTTTAAAATTTAAAATCTTCAAAAACACAATGTTAAACATAAGTTGGTATCATAAAATTTTTACCAAATATTGAGCTATTTGAAACTAAATAAAATCCAAAATTTCAAAGCTTTACCTTTATTATTCACCGAGATATGAGACTTTAAATTTGGAAAATTTTCAAAATGGCGGCCATGCTTGATGCGACTACTCATCGAAAACTTCCCATAACTAGGTAAATTATTGTTCAAAATTATTAGTTAAAACCTTTTTTGAAAGAAAAGCAATACCACTACACTATTAAGACATTAAAAGAACAATTAAACCACTTTAAGTTGGATTTAAATAAACTCTAAGACAGATTAATACTTTACTATGACAAGCATGTTAAAAGCTTTAAAAAAATTCTTTCTTGCTGAAAAATGTTTCTAAATGTTTTATTAAATGTTCACCCTGATATAAATTTGCGACATTAAACCATTTATAGGAAAATTTTGCCTTACAAGCGCCTGGGCGCAAACGCGAAAATACCTAATAAACGCGCGCTTCAAATAAACTTTTTCTGTCAAAGAATCACAAAATCGTGCTTTCTATTATGATTTTCTAACAACATTTTAGCCACTTCAAGTTTAAAAAACAAGCATCCCTTACCTTTTGTATAAGAAAAAATGCTTAAAATACAATTTTTCAGGTTAGAAATTACCTTTCAAATGAGTATTTTCTAGACAAACCTTTACTCACTGAGTTAAAACATGAAATATCAATGAGATTCATAATGTTTTAAAATATGTTATATACATTTAACTTACCGAACACTTTTTACAATTAGTAATCGTTGTGTATTTGAAAATCGAGTAAGGGTAATACATCTAATCATTTCCTATATGGTAATGCATAACACCATTTAAACTTTAAGCAATTATTTTTTAATCGGTATACAAAATTAATTGAGACTGTATGCGTCCTGCTAGTTTGCTACAAGACTACTTAAATTTAAAGCCCTGGATACTCTACCTTAGGTAGAGTATCCATGGCTTTACTTAAATTATACCAGCCTTATAATGAATAATAGTATTTTCAACTTAGTAGAAACTTATAGTATTTTCAAGTGCTTATTTACTTACCTACAACTTTACTATAAGTTTCAATATCTTTATATTTATTAGAAATTAAGAATATCGGGAAAGTCAAATGCATCCAAATCTTTCACTAATAATCATCGTACAAATATTTGGATTTGATAAGTTAATAAGTAAGGCTTTTTCTTATTTTAAATGAGAGTCGTAGAGACAATATATTTTTCCTGTAAAAAACATATTAAATGTGGTACCATGATAGATCAAGATTTTTTCTTTTAAGAAACGTATGCCTCTTTTGAGAATTGGTATATTTTCTATATATTAGCTAGATTTAAAAATATAAAGCATGTACTTTGCCTATACTCCTTTCAGTAGGTAATTACAACACTAAGATAAGAATTTCATTTATTATATAAAGAATTAAAGGTATTAAATAGCCTTTTAAGGATTTCAAATTATTTTATTTATTCTTTTGGCACAAATTCAAAAGTATTGATTTAATTTTTGAATTTAACGTAAAAGGTTAAGTTACAGGTCTTCCTCTGAATTTTGGCATTCACCTCTACGATTCAGGCACATTAGTGTACATGGTATTCCTGAAGATTTGCAGGAACACCTTGCGTAATCCATTTCCGCATAATTTCTATGCTTTCTAATTTTTAAAAATAATTCATAAAAACAGCAAATACACAACGATTACTAATTGTTAAAAAGTGTTCGGTAAGTTTAAATGTATAACATATTTTAATACATTATGAATCTCATTGATATTCCATGTTTTAACGCAGTAAGTAAAGGTTTTTCTAGAAAATACTCATTTGAAAGGTAATTTCCAACCTGAAAAATTGTATTTTAAGCATTTTTTTCTGATACAAAAGATAAGGAATGCTTGTTTTTTAAATTTGAAGTGGTAAAATGTTGTTAGAAAATCATAATAGAAAGCACGATTTTGTGATTCTTTGACAGAAAAAGTTTATTTGAAGCGCGCGTTTATTAGGTATTTTCGCGTTTGCGCCCAGGCCCTTGTAAGGAAAAATTCTCCTTTAAATGGTTTAATGTCGCCTATTTATATCAGGGTGAACATTTAATAAAAAATTTAGAACAATTTTTCACCAAGAAAGCATTTTTTTAAAGCTTTTATCATGTTTGTCATAGTAAAGTATTAATCTGTCTTAGAGTTTATTTAAATCCAACTTAAAGTGGTTTAATTGTTCTTTTAATGTCTTAATAGTGTAGTGGTATTGCTTTTCTTTCAAAAAAGGTTTTAACTAATAATTTTGAACAATAATTTACCTAGTTATGGGAAGTTTTCGATGAGTAGTCGCATCAAGCATGGCCGCCATTTTGAAAATTTTCCAAATTTAAAGTCTCATATCTCGGTGAATAATAAAGGTAAAGCTTTGAAATTTTGGATTTTTTAAAGTTACAAATAGCTTAATAACTGGTAAAAATTGCATGATACAAACTTATGTTTAACATTGTGTTTTTGAAGATTTTAAATTTTAAAATTTAGTTTTTTTGAAAAAAACGTATCAAATAGCATCTTTTTGAAATTTTCGACTTCATATTTGTAATCTACGACCTCAAATTGTATAGAAAAGTCACCTTACATGTTGAAAAGTTTGATAGTTAAGGTGTAAAACGCGAATTCAAAAATTTCACAAAAAGTTAAATATTTTAAATTCTAAGGGAAATTTCGGCGGACTCCTGATCGAAAACTCATTCTTATGGTCCATGGAATCAGTGTACCAAGTGGCTTACCATCATCAAAAAGTGCAGTGTTTCGCCCTTTTTCGTCGTGTACCGCTTAGACTAGGAGGGAAAAAATGCTACAACAATACAGTTTAGCCAGCCTACCACTCCGATAAAATAACACCTACTGAAGTCCAATACTTGAGCGTAGTATTTTCGTCTGCTGGAAAAAGTTGACGTAACCTCCGACCCGTAGCCACAACAACACAATGGCCTGTCAGAAGACTCGGCAGGGAGTGCCAAGAACAATAAAAAATCGTCTCTCTGCAGGATCGTAAACCATCAAGCAGATCGACAGGCGAGGTGTGTGGGATGTTATGGAATGAACCCGGTTTTTGTAGTTTCAGGGCGTCTCTTGTGTTTTCACGAACGCGACAGAAATGCTTTTCACTTCAGTTCTTGTGTGATCTATTTCTGTGCGTTTTTGCTTTTCTGTCAAAGGAAGTAAGAAGGATTTGAAAGTATAGGAGAGAACGTTTCTCCAGTCAGGAGTCCGCTAAAAATGAAGAAACGTCACCAAAATATCTTTAATATCAAGGTTTGACAAATAAAACATAATATATAAATATGTCCATCTAAAATTCCTTGCCCTGTAAAAAACTATTTTTGGTGGTTTCATAAACATTTGTTGATCCCAAATTATATATTGAATAGAAATACTCTACTTTTACACCCGCAAAAACCTTAAATTAGATAGTACTTATTAATAAGGGTAGGAGTAGCAGGAGAAAACAACAGAGAGGGGGATAAAACTGATTCCCAGTTTGAAATTCACGAAATTTTTAAGAACATTAATTTAAGAAAATAAAAATGTCTACCAGTTAAAATGTTGGAAATCGAATGTTTTCAGATGAAATTTTAATTTATTTAATTACAATCTTCAATTTAAATTATTTGCTATATTAAATACTGTGGAAAAACAGGCATTTTTCAATCCCTCCAAAGATAAAAAAATTATCCTGGTCGTCTTGTTATTGTTTAAAAACGGATAAACATTAAATACATGCAATTTAAGACCGATCCTAATCCACCTAGCTACTTCTTAAGTTATCTAGTAAGTAATAGGAATTTTCGTCAGTAGCTAATATTGTGCCGCAACATCTTCAGAGATGTGCGGATGCTTTCCCAAACCAAACAACTCCGACACCACACACCTACTCGAATGACGCACATCGCATCAATCTCCACGCTTAACTAGACTTTTTATTAATTGAGTTCTGTCAAGAAAAAAAAGAAAAACCAAACCTCAACAACCCCACACACTGGTTCGGCGCCGACTAATCTCCAACATATCTCCCTGTCACATTCTCATTTGATAAATCCTGCAAGTGTCACCCAAACCACGGCCAGACGACGAGTCGTCTCAATCTGGCCATAGCTGGTTAGCATTAATTTCCCCCAATGCAAAACAAACAGCAGCCGAGAACGTAATAGGTCGTAATGGATGATTCCAAGGATCTTCGTCATTAAGAATGATTTATCCCGCGGAGTTCGACGGAATGCCGTATCGATGACGAGGTGTGTGTTATCGATTGGGGCTAATGCATCGATGCCCGTAATAGGAGGCTTTTATGCTCTTCGATCTCTGTTTTGTTGGGATTTTCTGGATAAGAGAGAACAAGTGTGGTATATTTTAACGGAAAATACATGTATTAGGTGTCCAAGTGAAGTTTTATTTCAAGTTTAAACATAAGAAACAGCAAAGGTAAAAAATGGACGACAAAACTACATGAAAATCCATGTTTAGTGCGAATATTTCAAGCAATATTGAATACCTACCAAATGTATAACAAAAAACGTCATCCTTAACATGTAAACGGCAAAGGGATTAAAATTTGTTCAGAAATAAAATTGTTTTTTTCTCTGTCCATAACGTTGTGGTTGCCAGATTATTCTACTAATCAAAATGGGTTAAATAACCAAGCTAATATAATTAGAATTGCTATTATATTCATACCTCCAGGCGCGCGTACTGAGGATCTCTACATGTAAGTAAAGTAGATTATACGTTGAAAAAACTTTTCTCAAGGAACGTTCGAAACCAAATTATTTTTTGTAATAATTTACTTAACGCAAAAACCAAGGTATTATCACAGAAAATCCATCAACTCTCATTAACTTTCATAACGAATATCTCAATCTAAATTTAAAACAAGGAAAATCGTAAAAAAACGCACACCTCAATGTAAAAAAAGGATCCAGATGTTGCTTATGCTGATTTACTAACATCGTTAACAAGTCATAAAAAATGTTAATTTCTTCTCCATAGCCACACAACAACGGCTACTTGGCTTCAGCAGCGCACCTCTAAGAAACAGCAAGTATTCAAATTAGACGGCAATTAAGCGACACGCTACTCTGCCCTGGACACTTAACGAGGCAACCACGGCCCTAATTATGAATTCCGCCACGCGAGGCCTTCGTGCGGAATCGCAGAATTTTCAGAAAAATGTCCACAAAAACTGTTGATAAGCGCCATTATTTCTTGAAAAGCCGGGAAAAAAGTGGTGCCTTTGTTTTCCTGTTACAGACCAGCGGCGGATATGTCCATGCCATGTTGCTGCTTTTTGAAGAGTGGAGAAACCGAGACCGCGGCTGCGTACTATGCGGCACTCACGATATATAGCGTGCGAGCAGGCCTAGTCCATTGAGATAGATGAAAGGGCACCAAAGGAAATCAATATCGATGGTTATGTATCGGAAATGCATTTTCAGTGTGGGGGAATGGTATGAAAGGGAGCTGGGAGCTGGGAGGGACTGGGCGGTCACTTCAACTTGTTGAACATGCCTCTCAACTTTGAGTTCTAAATCGACTTTCTATGCTGCCCAATAAAATAACTCAAAAAAGGTGAAATACACTGAGTAATGTCCATCAAAAGTAAAGAAAAACATTATAATATACAGAAAAGATAGAAATTCAACAACAGAACCAACGTATCTAATCAAAAGAACCCAAGTCCAACATTATCAATTACTATTATCATTATCATTAGAATTATTTTAATCACCAGAATTCAACTAAGAACTAGTTATACCCGTACATTTTAATTCCATCAATATCCTAATTAAATCTGAACTTTTAACTTAAATATCTTTCAATTTCCAAAGTATAAGTCAAACATAATTTAAATTCATGTAAATTAAAAGGGAAATGTAAAGGAATCATTCACTTTTTTAGAGGTGTTTTTATGAAATCCACATAAACATCAAAGATAAACATTAGTTTCTTACATATTAAGTGGTAAGTAATTCATGATTGTAAAATATGAAAAAATAATAATAATAAAACTAGACAGCTAGACACATACACAAAATAGCTAGATAATTACTAAGACAACGGATGACCTTTCTAATGGAAAAAAAAAACAGAATATTTATGTTTAGTATAGTTAGTTAACGTAAACAAGTTTTATCTAAAATTGAAAATATCCCAAACCTTTTAAATCAAATAACAGATCAAGATCTTACAGATAGCTAAATCAATATGAAACCAGTTTAATCCATTTAAAATTAGAAAACTTTTTGAGAAAATTTCTAAACTTGTTTATTTCACCTGTTGATGTGAAAATAATTTTGATTGAGTGAAAAATAAAATAATTTAAACTACCAGTCTTTTCAGACGATATCTTATAATGGTTTTGAATAAGATTTAGAAATGTAATGCACATATGAAACATAAAACCATAGAAGTTCAGAAATTAAAATTTTCCTGTCGGATTATAAAAGCTTCGTTTTACAAAGAGGAAACGAATAAACCACAATATGCCGTATTAAATTTAAAGCTAGTCCTATTTTAATAACTCAGTCTTTGGTACTGAGTCACTGAGGTTAGTTTTCCTTTTACAAAATCTCTTGAAAACTTCTTTCAAGCGTCTAAAAATGTGAATGACTTGCTCACATCATCCTGAAATTGATCAAAACATTTGTCAGTGGAAGCACGTGGATTTTCGGGACGTGTTTTCGAAGTCTTATTTTCCGCTAAAGGTTCTACTTTAGGATTCTAAACCCCATTTTAAAGGAATTTGATGTTTTAAAGATGAGAGAATACTCCAGGAAGAAGGGCAATACATTTAAAGAACACGCTCTTTGCGAAAACAAACATAGATTTATTTTTGTGAGATAAAAAGCGTTTATAAAATTTTACTCACACATACATAGTCTATTACTTTACACTTATTTTAAAGGACAATAGAATGCTAGAAGTGATAGAATAAAACAATTCAGGTTGGTGAAATTTACTCAGCTATTTACTTAATCTTTCAGTAAAATTTAAAGTTACTTTATCAGGGTGAAATTGTAACAGTTTAGGAATTAAAATAAGATTTACATTTATACCAGAGTTATCTGAGACTTGAGTGTGCTTATTGCATTTTTAATAATGACAGAGTATTTCGGGCAAAGCGATAATTACTCATTGATAAATATCATTCAATTTATCACATTGCCCCTCAAACTTCGGGCATTATTAATTAAGTCCAGGTTATCACTTTTCCCTTAACATATGCATCCTACCATGCACCGCCGTTTATATTTTTAGCCAATATAATTATTACCAACAAGTCTAGATATTGTATTTAAAATAGTTTCTATCAAACTTCCTTAATCAAGTCAGTTCACCTCACTAACAAAACGATTTCTCAAACATATTCGCAGCTCCCACGTCTAGAAAAACTATTTCAATATCCCAAAATAGCGTCATTCGCTCTAAAAACCATCGGCATGTCTCCCGGCACAGCAGTCCCTGCCATTCCACTGACTTACGACGAACCTCGCTCAAGATAACGCAAGACACGTTCAAAAGAAGGACAAAAACAAAGGTGAAGGCGCCATAAAACACAGCACCCGACACAGTAAAAGAATTCCTAAAACTAACTCCCCCGGAAAATAACGAACTGATAAATTAAACTTATGAGGATGTAATTCTCGCCCTACCATTGCAAAACTCGAAGAGACACAAGTGCAAAGTAAATTCTGCCCGTCCGACTGGAGGGAGGAATAAATATGCCTTCTCCCTCCAGTTTTTCTTTTTTATTCTCTATTTCTCTAATTTTTTTCTCTGAGGTGATTTAGACGACATTTCCCACAAGTGTCAGGGGCGCGCTTTCCGAGAAAGGTATGCGTTTTGTCACATGGGTCGCGCGGTTGCCAGATTCTTGAGATAAGTTTTCGCGCCTGCTGACGCCCTCTTCCACGGGAGGAAGGCACTCGGAGGGGGGCGGGAGAATAGTCTGCAACTCGAGGGGAGGTCTTCTCGGGAATACAAGTGACTGCCAAGCGCTGCCGATTTATCGAGGTGCTTTGTGTCGCCTGCGTCACTTTGGAGGGTGCTTTGTCGAGGGCTTTTTTTTGTTTGTTGGCGTGCTTCGGATGATAAGGGGAGTTTTAATTTTAACAACAGTGTGGAATAGGTCAGATGTGAGTGCATTGAATTGTTTCTTGGGGGTGGGGGTTTAAAACCTTTACAAAAATATTCCTTAAAACTTTAGACAGCTCTGTTAAATATTGTTGTTTCTTGCGTTCTAATTTCAAAGCTAAGTTATTTTTAATATGCCCCGATTGTAATTTAAATTATCAGATTATGTTGTTAACTTTCTTGTTTTATTTTATGTTTCAATAAACGACAAATGTATTCTTATAAAGCCAAATTAATAGCTGACTAATCATAATCCGTGAAAAATTAATAATGTTAATATTTAGAAATGTAAGCTTATTACACGATAAATATTTAACTTGAATGAACTAAATATAAGAATATAAATAATTTAAACTTGAATTTTGAAATTCTATTCTGTACTAGCGCTATAAAGCTACTGAATACTAAAATAGAGGTCTTTAAGTACAAAAAAATAAATATTTAATTAAAATAAATAAATTTATTTATTTTAATTAAATATTTTATATTTTTTATATTTTTTTGTACTTGAATGAACTAAAAGTGATTTTAAATTCGTGTTAATATGGACGAACCATAACTCAACTATTAATTGTTTATAATTAGTATAATTGTTTAATAAGATGTTTGAAGTACAAATATTGATAAGTACTAGTTCTTTGACAGTCAATAGAAATCAGTACTACTTAGTTTTAATAAAGTACATTATACTACAAATACAAAGCGTAATCATGTATATTATAATTAAGTAATATTAGAATTATTATAATGCATTTCTCAAGACAATGTTAAAATTTCATCACTCATCGATTCCAATGAAACTTCCATTAACTCTTCATTCCGAATCACATCGTCCACCTACAAAAGCCAAGAGGGCAAATCGATTCCCCCCCGCACAATCGATGCCACCCAATCCGAACCATCCCCTCGGGGAAGACGCAGACGAATTTCCTATTCCGGGGGTCCTCCTTGGCTCCAGACTGCTCTTGTCCAACCCCTTGGCTCTACAAGTTGAATAATGGCAACTGTCACCGATTAGTGAAGGGGTCAGCTCGGTTATCGCGACCTGTCGTGTGAGGGGTGACAGGGGGTGGGCGAAGGGTGGAATGGAACGTCGCGACGATGTGGAGATACAGGAGGGAGATGGGAAGAGGCGGGTGCATCTCCCCCACATGTTTGTGTTTACCGGAGGAAGGTATGTGTGATGGTGTGAAGAGATGGAGGAGTGGATTTTCTAGAAAAACTTCCAGCTGGGTTGGTTTTGGGTAGATTTGTTTTTGTTTCCGTTGGGAGAGAAATGGTGTATGGAAAAGAATGAATCACGCGAGTTGCTTCAATAATTCAATATAATATAAGTAATTTATGTTTATCAATGAACCACACTAGCCAGAAAACGAATAAACGTATAAGTTCAATGCACTTTAGTTAAGGTAATATAAAATTAATGCTGTAAAAAGTATAGTACCCGAAGTAATAAAAGTAATGATGGTAACTAGGTAAGATATAGAGTAATGTTGAATATTCAGAAATTACCGGAAATTTCTTTGAGAAAAACTTTTTCACACCTCCAAAAATTACAAAAAGGTTAAATAAAAGATTAATAATTAGATGGGAATTTAATTAAAGCTAAGGTTTAATCTCAGTTCTTTTAATTGCAATAGAAAAAGAGACATACAAGCTAAAAGTTATGTATATTTTATTTGACGTAAAAATTATTTTAAAAATTTTCCTTTCAATAACATTGTTTCTTCATGTTTTTAAATCCACCCGGACCCGCAAGAAAAAAGCAGAAAACCTATGAAGTAACGAACAGAGGCTACCTTTGAGATCCTTCTGTTTTATGAGGCTTTCTTATTCACCTATTTATTATTTCCCTTATTTCTCTGGTGTTTTGGCAACGGCAATTTTTCGCTCCCGAATGTGACGGTGAATGAGATTATATGAATATAAAAGATTGGCGTTCTTACTTACTTTTATTACCAAGGAATAATTCTCCGGTCGCATTGCTTTTGTTTCGCAATAAATTCGAAAAGATGAAACGCGTTGCTGCATCCTCCGTAATCTGTTTTGAATGGCGTCTAGAGCTCCCCGTGTGTGTGTGCTACCTTGGAAACGGGGGCTTCCGAAAAATTCCGGAGATTTTGGCGGGATATGTATTACGTATTCAGGCCATTAATCAAAGATGAAGAAGAACAAGTCTAGTGTGATGATACTGGAGCATTATTCTTTCCGTTTTGCCGGCGATAACAAATCTTGAAATGTTTTGACAAGGGTAAAGACATTGAAAAGGATTTTATACTTTACATAAAAGTGGTTAAACTGCAATTAAGATATTGCGTGAGTTTTAAAGTTGAAAATTTACGTTTCTGGCGAATTTTGATAGGTTTAAATGGAAATGGATGAAATGAAATGCCGAAATATAAATGAAAAGTTGAAATTTAAAGGTGATACTTTAGTTTAGGAAAAGGAACATTTTATGTCAAAGAAATCATTAATACTAAAATAGGCAGAATAGTTTTAAAGGAAGACTAAATAAGTCCTCTCGAGGTACTCTAACTTTTAGAGAAATACATTCTCCAGAACACGGCTTGGCAGAATAATTAACTCAAATCAAAATTAAATGAAGTGAATTTTCCCTCAACCAGAAAACTTTACTACTAAAATAAATATTTTTGAAACAAAACGTTTAATCGAAGATAACTTGTCTATACTTTTGTGTTAAAAGTTTAAAACAGATTCATAGAAAAATGATTATTTCACCCATTTTAGAGTCCTTTTACTTCTAAAAAAATCACATTTTTAAAAAGTTTAATAGAAGGAGATTGGTAGAGGCAAGTTTGAGGTAGAAACCAAGGTTGATAGAAGCAAGTTTTACCCATTCATTATAGTACTTGAAAATATCCTGTTTCTTAGAGCTAAAGTGCTATATTGGTTAAGAAGAGAACTTAGCAAGTAAGAGAAAATGATGTATTTATAATCGGAGAAACTCTCATCGTGATGAAATAAGAATTTTCAATTGAAATGAAATATAGATCAGAGGTTTCCCAAAAAGTACTCATGAGAAATGGACCAGAAGTCACGCAATCTTTCACCAAACCTATAACCCCTAAATCGTCTCCTGCAATGTGAAAACACAGAAAAACATTGATTGCTTTCTCTTTCTCGGTCGTTTCATGATAAATGACCCACGACACGGTCCAGCTAGGGAAATAAATACAAAATCACAAGAATAAGTCGATTTTCTAACCGAACATAAAAAATCACACCCATAGCGAAACAAGCCCCCAGTAAAAACAACTCTTTCCAGAATTGTTTCAACATTTTTTCTGACGATATTTTAAAGGTTTGGTTTGTTTATTTTAATCGTGTGATTCTCTAAGCTGTGTGTCCATTCGAAGAGGGGAAAAAAGTAAATAAATGGAAAAGTCGTGGGTAGCACAATACAGTTTTCTATTCGGAAAGAAAAGAAACGACCTATCCGGCCAGTTCGGCCACGCTAGCTTTATTTTGCCAACTCGTTAAGAAAGAACAGAAATTACGGAGACAACGTTGGGTATAATTTCCCAGCTATCTGTTCTCGTTTCTTTTTGGTTCGCTTTCTTTCTCTAACTATCTGTCTTTTTAAGAGTACAAGTCATTACTTTGCTTCTGATGCTTTTCTGTTTGTATTTTGGCAGAAAGTGCTCTTTATAGATGTTTGCAGCTCGTTGGCGATTTTTTTTCTTTGAACGCTATTTTCAAGGATAGGTGGAGATAATTGTTATTGTGACGGAATCTTGCTTTCGACGAAAAAGAGTATGACGATTTGAGTGTGTGTGTGTAGTATGTTTATAGTTGACCCTTGTTTGAAATAAAACAAAAGGAATTTACAAATGGAGGAACAATAATGGTGGAAAGGGCTTCGTTAAGTAGAAATAGATGTTATCATTCTGGGAAACTTTTTAGTTCTGCCTGGGAAAATGCTCATTAAAAATAGTTTTTGTTATTGCCCATTTATCATCGCAATTGAAACTTTTTAAAAGTGTAAGAGCTTTTTACCTTTTCTGGAATGTCTTTTCAATAATGTTTCAAACAGGAAAATAAAATATATGTTACGGGCAAAGTGATTAATTGGGCATTATTAATATGCCCAAAGTGGAAACGGGCAAAGTGATAAATTTCATTCATAAATTTTGTTGAATTTATCACATTGCCCGGGCATTATTAATAATGCCCAATTAATCACTTTGTCCGTAACATATATACTAAATTTCAATATCGCCAAACAATTTTGTACAATGGGTACCAATTATTGTGATACATAATTAGTGTTTAATGATGAACAGTAGGTGACAGTAGTAATAGCAGGTGACAACAATAGTAACAGTAGGTGACACCTTCCTGCGTGTAGCGCTAACTACAAATTTTCCTTAATGGAACCCAGCTTAAGACTATATTTAATAGTACATATGAACAATTGTTTTGCTACCGATTTATTTACATTTTCATACTTTAGAATTTTTAAGTCAAACGAATGTTTTTAATACAAAAAGCTAACGCAAAACGTAAACACAACCCGAAAAAACCTTCGTAAAGAAATAAGAATTGAGCACGCAAATCAATCCTGAATAGTTTCCGATCCCCACATCCCACCACAGAACGCCTCAATCGTTTTCGAACGTAAACATCCCCCTCCATCTCCCCCTCAAATTGCTCTTTTCGAGGGGAAGTGAGAGGATCCCCTTCCATGCACCCCTGGGGTCACGGTGCCTACCTGTCTGTGGTCGAAGCAGTTAATGGGAAGGTCGTACCACGTGTTTGGATTTGGAATGGAACAATGGAAGTCTTCGTTAAACGAGATAAGGGAATTTAATAAGGAACCGCTTTTTAGTTTTGCTTTCCAGGATTACTTTAATTGAAATAATTGTGAGATGCGGAATTACGTGACCTGGAATATATTTGTTGGGAATGGGAGCGATTTGGTAGATAATGAAGTGAGGTTTTCCACGTACTGAGAAAAGTGAGATTCTTTTTCAGATGTTATTTATGTTTCAGATGTTTTTGTTTTTCGGATGTTGTTCATGTCTCTCATTATAATAGTTTTCATCATTCTTTTTGTGTTTGTTACTAAATGAGTTTAAGGAAAGTCCTTTAGAATCAAGTTTCGGAGATTTTAAGTTAATTCGTGCGCAGGGCCTGATTATGACAAATTGGGGCCCAAGGCCCGGATACTTTTGGGGGCCCTTTTCACAACAAAAGATATTTAATAAAATTTTTAAAATTGATTGGATAAATTATCACACTTAGAGGGAAAGGGGAAAACTTTGGTTTTGTATAGCATTTCAGTACCGCATAACATATTTATGTATAGCACAAAGTTATAAAAGTTTAACTATAGTTTTATGAACAGATTGCTTTCGTTTTCAGATGATTTGGGGGCCCCCTAAATTCATGGGCCCAAGGCCTGGGCCTTGCGGGCCTAGGCAGTAATCAGGGCCTGTTCGTGCGTTGAACTGTACTGCTATAAACGATGTTTTCAACAAGTAATAAGAAGCGTTTGTTAGTGAATTTCACTTTTTCTGAAAGGGTTGAAATTTTTTTTACCAAAGTAAAGAACGAGATAAGATAATAAAATAAATGTGATAAGAATCGTTGTTGCAGCAACAAACTTTAAACCACATTTCAGAAAAAATTATCCCTTTGATTGTAGGAAAACTACCTTTCATAAGGATAAAAACGTGATCTATGTAAAATACTACTTTTTAAATTGATAAAATTAACATAAAACAAATTTTAATTACACCTGAAACTACTACTTCCCTCTAAAAATTTAGGAACAGCTGTGATAAAGGGATAACCTTTACGGGTGTGACCATAGGAGAAGTTAAACCAGGTGTTTTTTACGTATATAGAATGAGAAGTTTGACTGTATGAAGAAAGAGAAGAAAACAGTTTTTAAATAAAAGATAAAACTATTTTAATAGCTTCTTATTGTATCAATAAGAAATTATTCCTTTCTCCTAAAACGTTTGATCTTGTGATAAAACTGAATGCAAAATGGTCTCATCTTTTATATACCCACAATATTAGTTCATTCCATTCTTGTAAAAAATTGCAGTTAAATATTTAAAAAAACATTCAACCCCCTTACGGATAGGATCATAGAGCATTTAATGATATTTTATAGCTTTTATTTACACAGAGCATTTAAGTCAGTGGCGGATCCAGGGGGTGGCACTCTGGAAAGTGCCCCCCCCTTGGAGACCCAAAAAGGTTCTCAAAATGAGTAAAACCCAACTTTTACAGGTCTAATTTCAAAATTTTTCAGGGGGAGGGCCCCCATGCCCCCCATTAGTATCAAAATAGGGTATTCAGTGTTTATTTTTAGGAAATCCCCAAAATTTTGACATTTTGGGTAAAAGTGCCATTATTAGACTCAAAGCGTTTCTAAAAATGAGTTAAAAACCCTACTTTTACACGTCAAATTTAAATTTTTTTTCTATGGGAGGACCCCCATACCCCCAATGGTAACACAAAGGGATCTTTTCTGGAAAAGTGCCCCCCCCTTTGGAGCCGTGCTGGATCCGCGCCTGATTTAAGTAGAATAAATGAATAAAAACTTTGGATACTACAGCTTTCTTTACAGTGAAAAATGTATAACCTTCAGTATTTACTTTAGAAATTATATTTAATCTTTAACAAAATCGAACAGAATATTTCTGCTTGAAAAAGACATTTTCTTCAATCAATTGAAATGATGAAATGTTTAAAACTCGTATTTTTCTATTAAAAAATTGAATGACTTACCCAAAAGTCTCTTCACTTCAGATCGACTTGCAAAAAGGTCGAAGAGAGCCGAAGAAGGTTCCAACATTATAACCGTGAGAAGCAAAATCGTCTGTACGACAGCTATCCTAGCCATTACTCCAGCTAGTGATCGCCAGTCTCAGCGACAGTTTATCGACAGAAAAATGTCACCGGCACAAAATCCGTATCGTTACAGCTGTCAAAGCTGCAGCACAACAATTCGTATCCTGAGTTTATGTGATGGACTTCATTTTCCAGCTGCTCATGCAGTCCAATGAGGCAACTCATGGTTCATCTTCAATGCACTCTTTATGTATCATTTATTTACAACACCAAATCGACAGTTATTTTCTCTGAAGCAATTTTTGGCACAAACTCGCCTTCGGTATCAAACCAATGCGTTTTGGATCGCCTTCAGCAGTTTTTCACAAGCTCGAATCACCTGAGAAGAAGACGGTAAGTTCTCCACAAACGGTAAAGCACCATGGAAAACGTTCGAAAATCCCGCATGGAATCCGAAACCGAACTGTCCCAGCTGACTGCCGGGGCTTGTGTGAGGGCAGGTTGCTAGGATACAGCGTTCGCGCGCCGATCCGGTTTGGCTGGAATTTAACGAGGGTCCGCCAAATTGTGGTCATTCGGGTCGCCAAACGGGTGATTGCGCCGTGAAGCGGGAGTGCCCGATTTGTTTCTCTTGTTTGTTCTGGATTAGCATTAAAAACGTGAAATACGGCAATGAATTTCTGGTCAAATAAATTCCTTGAAATGCTAATACAAGATTGGTCTCATCAAATTCAATTTCTGGAGATCGGAGATACTTTTTTAATGACGTATTAAGTTGTTATTTTGAAAGCGATGCATAGAAATAAACTATTAAAATATTGTTATCAACCATTTAAATAAAAACGTCAAAGAAAACATTCCGTTTGAATAATTCAGTAATATTTCTTTCGGTCCGCTTGTCATATTATTAGTAATCAATACCATAAATTATTGGTTTTCAAGTATTTTGACATCCTTCTCAAGGTGATGTGAAAGGTGTGTGCATGAATATATCAAAGGAATTTTTTGGGTGGTCTAGGACACATAGAGGAAAATAAATTTTAGTGATTCTTTCAACACTCGAATAGTTAATTTTTATTTGCCTTTATCCCAGTAATTTCTACGATATTAAAAAATATATTTAATAAGGCATTGAAAGTCAGATATTTTCAGTTAAGTGCCTGTTTTTGAAGATTAAGAGATGTGCGATAATAAAATTCTTGCAGTCGTATATAAAAACCTTATAATAAAGGATAAAATAGGCAAATTTGTGTGTCGATTTTTAGTGAGACATAAAGAAATTGCTCCCAAAAATGAAAAAAAACCAGCTCGATATTTTGTGTTACTTGAAGTTTTCTTTTTTGTATAGGATGGTATTAGGGAACTTATTTTTATACAGTACAGTATATTTTTAAAAAAGGATTAATCTATACAAGAAGACTTTATGCTGTACAAATAACGAAGACTTACTACACCCAAAACATTCATCCACCTACAACATCATCCATACAGCCATATCCCAGAAGGTACTCTCGTCTCTTCTATTCTCTCGTCTCCCAGTTTTGTCTCTCCAAAAAACTCTCACCGATCAATAAAGCGACAAAACAAGATAAAACCTCCCAATTCCCTTCTCAAGGTCACTACTGGCCCTTACCTGTAGCAATCAGATTTCTAGCCCAAATAACTTCCACAAGTACTAACAAGAGCAAGAGTAAACGGGGCCCACTTTTGTGGGGCAGAGAGCGTTCGTCTGTAAAGTGGATCTAGCTTTCATTTTCTCGCCTCAGCAGAGGTGCCGAAATGATATTTTTTTTCTTCTCGCTCTTATTTCTCGGGGATTTGTCCGTCCTCCTTTTGTTTGTTTGTTTGTTTGGGGATTACTGACCGCTACTGTTAGGAAGATGGACGTGGATAAATACTGAGAGAGTACTACTCGTTGCTAGGTGCCAGGTGAATCAACACGAATGAAGAGGTCTTGCACGTCGGGGTTAATTCTTTTACTCTCTGGAGGTAGGATTTCTTTTTATCTAAGTAAGTGCAAAGGGCTAGAGAGAGTTTCTTTAACAAGAACACTTTTATGGTGGTTATGGTGTTGGCTGTTAGATATCTGTAATGAATTGGAGCTTCTGAATAAATTCATTTAGTGACAAATTTATTTTACCTTACTTACTCCGAAATCTTACAAACTATATCATTATTGTAAGTCTAACTTAAGGGGACAATTAATGAGCATTTAAAACAAAGAATGCCTACCTACATTTATCCAAATTGAAATTTTAAGAAAATAATTTGAGGAGTCATAATTTATTAAAATGTTTTTCTGTGAGAACATAAAGAGCTAAAACCTCTTAACATTAAAAACATCCCAAAGATGTGAAAATACGTATTAATTATCAGGTTCAGTTTGGTTTAATCCTCCTTGTACTACACTAAATAACGAAAACGTACCGAGAGCTCTCAGCTCCATTGGTCAGTATAATTGCTTTACCTAGAAAAACTAACCCAAAGGCCAAACGATTAGAAAATAAACACTCCTTTCATAAAAACACACTACTCCTCTCTTAGCAGAAGACACTCATGTGAAAAAGTTTGAGCCAGACAGACATCACAGTCCATTTTATGTAAGAAACATCCAACCAAGACCAACTGGACACTGGACAAATCTCCGCACATCAGGCCGGTGAAAGGAAAGTTCGCCACAACCACTGCTCCACTTCCGAACGGCCTCTTTTCTCTGCGTCTGCTGGGGACAGGTGCAACTGCACAAAAAGCCCCCACCAAGGGAGGGGCGGTGAAAGATGGGCGCCGGAGACGGCCATTGTGACCACTGTCCACTTTGTCACCCCCCTCACAAAGGCCCTCTGTGCGATTTGACAGACCCACCGAAAACTTTGAGAAACGCCTTTTTTCTCTGCGAATTCCTTTTTTATTTGCTTCGCTTCCTCCACGCCATTTGTCTAAATAAACTGCCGCGTGTGTGGGGAAGGGGTCAGTTGGCTAGTCACGGTCATTCTTCTGCTGCCCCTCTTGTTGCTTTCTCTACCTGTTTTGCCTCTCTGGTGCTGGTTTTTGTTGCGGAGGTGGACGAGGAATTGCAAATGGCCTCTTTTTTATATGCGGTGGGGTGAGCAAATGCGGATTGTGGGGGAGGGCTTTGTGAGGAAATTGCTCTTTATCTGGGGTTGATCTTGGACTGGAGTCAACCCAGGTGAGGGGGAGTCTGAGAAAGATTGTGACCGGTATTGACCAATCGACTGAACGGAATTTTTATAAAACAAATTATCTGCTGCTATTCTTACACAATACATGCCATAATTTTTTTCTGGATTCATAAAAAATACCATGCCATTTGATGAGTTTAAAAAAATACTTACTAAAGTCATTATTATGGCAGTTTATATCGTCGATTATAGATAAAATGCATATATTTGTAGTTTTTTGAAACATTGTTCACAATTTTATATTACGTATAAAAAAGTAAACTCTGAGCTTAACACCTACAAAGTGTAGCCATGGTTACAGTCACGGGCGTCGTCGCCGGGGGGGACGCGTCCCCTCCAATAATTGGGAACATTGTTTAAAAAACTGTTTTTAACTTTTGAGGGTAACCAAAAATTTACTAAATATGTTTCTCCGACTTTTAATCATAAAGGTTGGAGTCAATATACCAATGGCACCTAATTAAAGAGGCATATACAAGAGGGGGACGGACACCCCTTTTTTAGAACACGATTTCATTTAGAGTAGGTTGAAGCAAGTGAGAATGGGAAAACATTATCCCCCAAAAAAATTCTGTTTCTAGCTAAAAAAAATAATTTAATGAAACACCCTCAAAAAAATCCAGCTACAGCAAAGCATAGAAAATTTTATTTTGAAACTGTAATCTTCTAACACTTTAAATGAGTTTATTAAATCTGTATTTAAAAGGTGAAATTTCTAAAATTTTTCTGGGGGACCCCCTTTTAGTGAAAAGTTTCAAACGGTTTTTAAAAAGTTGGGACAGTTGTTAATTAGTTACTTCAAAACCACTTTAAAATTGTTAAAAGAGGGTGAAATAGAAAGACGATTATGTTTGGGGTAGCTATCGAATAGTGCTTGAAAAACATTTGGGGAGGAATCCCGAATCCTTGAGGCGTCCCCCCCAAATTTTCAGGAGCCGACGACGCCAATGGTCAATGGTTATAGTTACAGTGGCGTATTTAGATAAATTTAATTCGGGGGGGCCAAAAATATACTCTTCATCTTCAGCCCCTTCCATAATACATGTTCAAATAGGTTTAATGTAGTATTTCAATACATTTTGAGGTAGAATTTGCGTCGGAGAGAACTTAAAACTCGAAAAGGTGTTAGTAATAAATTTCGGGGTGTGTGGGTCCAGTAAAACAGGGTTTAAACTGTTTTTGGTACAAGTAGCCCAAATTTTGGACACTCATATTAAGGTAAGATTTTGATTTTGATGAACGTATTATAAGAACATCGTGAATAATAAAGGATTAAGCACAAATGGGGGGTCTGGGAATTTTTTTTTACTAATTTGGAAAATTGGACCTTAAAAACAGGGTTTTAAATTCGCTTTGGTATATATCTAGTCCAAATTTCGGGGGGGGGGCAAGGCCCCCTCACCCCCCCCTTATATACCCTTGCAGGGTTGAGATTGTGAACATAACAAAACGAGGTGTGGATTGGTGTGGTTTTATTTTGTTACATTATGGTGGTAAACCTCTAGAATAGCTTTTTTAAATATTTCAATCCTAATTTTAATTTTCAGTAACCTTAGTGCTTAATACAAAATTATTTAGCAACCTATTGAGAATTAGATTTTGATCGGACTTTGATTAAAACCATTCTAGATAGTCTCTGCATATGCGTGCAACTATAAGAAACTGATTTTGAAGAAGAAGAAATTTTCATTCTTGTATACTATTTGGATTTTTTACTCTTCACTTTATAGCCATTGGTGTCGTAACAATAGTGGTCAACATAAAATTATCTCAGACATTTTGTGGAAATTTTAATTATTAAAAACAAGGTTTTAAAACATTTTAAATAACACTATTTAAATGAAACAAACTTTAATAAATGAATTTGGCTGTTTCTACACCTTTTTATGAAACCTAGAAAAATTTATCTTCATTTGTTCGCAAATTCATTCTTCAATGTAAAAAATAAAACGATAGGTATTGGCCACCAAAAACAAATACTGGGCAATGTCGATATACCCCGTTATTTATAAGGGGGTACAGATGCCAATTTCGACAGAACGATGACATTGACCGGTGTTTGTGCTACCTATGGGTGTGAAAAATATCATCTGTCTTAAAGTCAGCATGATTACATTCAATAGGAACTATTTCCTTTCCACTTAATCATACCACCTCCAGAATCCTATTCCATCCTTATAGAGCAGTATTTCCTAAAGTGGGGGCGCCGTCGCCCCCAGGGTGCGTTGAAGCATTCTAAGGGGGCGGTGGCGGTGATGAGTTTGAAGAAAATTGGGGGTGGGCGTTATTATAGTAAAATGGGGCGTTGACTACTTTTTAACTATTACTTGATGTAATTTTTTGAGCATAGAAAAATATATTTTTGAATCACTAGTTTCCCAAAAAAGTTTTATTTTGTTTGATTATAAATTAAAGTCTTTATGCTACCATTCGTTGTTATAAAATTCTATTTAATGTAAGCAAATTAGGGCAAAATTTTGCACGGGGGCGGTGGAAAATTTCTTCTTGAAAAGGGGGCGTATGCTCCAAAAAGTTCGGGAACCTATGATAGCCCAGGGGGAATTTTAGGGTATACGTTCTCCCTCCCGAAACCTCGATTCTTTTTATATCAAAGCTAAACCATAATAAAAGAGGTAAATAAGGGGGATTGTGGAGTCCTTCCCCGAAAATTTTAGTATGCCAAATATGTTTTTGAAGCTACTTTTTGGGGGTTTTCAGGGAGCTTCGCGGGCCGCACAAAATGACCCGGCGGAGGGCCGCCAGTTGGAAACCCCTGATATAGAGCATCCTATACCGTTAATAAACATCTCTAACTACTCTCCCCGAATTTCATAAGAAGCGTCCATTATTAATCTCAATCAATGCAAATGGGAAAATCCTTTCCATTACAGCGAAAGCCCCGGCCATTACCGAAGCATCTCCTTATTACTCCTAATCGCCATTCCTTCTAATAATATATTTACACATTACTCCATCGCGCTGTCAGCGGCCGAAATTCCTCGGGGACGACCATTGAATTTCCATTAGCCGGGTCAACCCATCATAAATTAACTCGTTTCATTAAGACGAGACGGCGGCGACAGTTCGTTAGTTATCGACACGCGTCTCGGCATTGTTCGGAGGATATCCGAATGGACGATTCGGCGGCGCTCGGTATCTTTCGGATGAGAGATAAGCCGGCTGCTGAGGTTTGAGGATGCTGACGGATTATTCCGATGTGTCGATATAGGGTTTGTTGAAGGGTTGATGGGGGTTCTATCTTTGGGCTGGACTTTTTGGTGGACTACAGTAAAATAGTTTAGTTTAAGTTTGGCTATCCTCTAATTAATGAAATTTTTGATACCTAACTAAATATTGTGATTTACGATATTGTGAATTTTAATTTAGTAGAACGTTGTTAGGATTTTCCAAAACAATGATTTTGTGTTTTTATGTGAGATGAGATGAGATGTCAAAGACTTTGGGACATTTGCTTGCTCATAGAAAGCTGCTTCGTCCCCATGGTTCAAATGCCATTACCGATGGAGTAAGATTTAGTTGTTTAGGAGTGTTTTTATGTAGTTAATGATAGTATGAATTTTAATTTAAAAAGTAGAACCTTGTTTGGATTTTTCAAAACAATAATTTAGTGGGCTAGTAAGAAGAATCGTGAATAAATTTGTGTGTATACACGAAGATATTTTTTATACAGTAAGGAGATTGCATTTTATATCCTTACATTTATTTCAATAATTTCAATACTTTTATAATAAATGCTTCTTATATGCTTAATTTTAAGTTCCAATACGTTACTTGAAACTTACACAACGTTCATAAACGAAATTTTTCTTTGCGTAGTTTTATGGAAGCTTTTACAATCTTAAGATAACTGCAATTGGAAACGAGACTTCTTGAAAGAACACACAAAAAAACTGATGGAATTAAATCGAGGTATACCTTAGAATCGATGAACTGCACTTAGCTAAAGGGCAAGTTTGACCATCAATCTTACTATACTTAAATTGTAGAACTAATGATATTTTTGTTCTTGCTAGACTTAAAGACTGAAAACTCCGACAAATTTGTGTAGGGTTTTTGCTAATGAAATAGTTTATTCCCTCACATCTGGTTCAGGAAAAAAATATTTTTAACGACATTTATCAATATCAATCAATACTACTCCACGAAAACTATCTCCAATATCCGAAATGAAAACCAGAACAATATATCTCAACTATCACAATAACCACTTATTAATACTTATCGACATCATACGCTTCATTCGTTCGCAAACTTCATTAATTCATACACACGACGCAAAAAAACAAAACTATCTTTTTATATAACCGGCATCACAAGTTAGGGAAACTAATAAAAATAAATAAGAAAAAAAACCAGACCAGACACCGTTATTAGATTTCAAAGAACGGTGTCCAGGAAACAGATTGAAAATTCCGTCGCGGAAGGTCAGACGCGTTAACCCGTTTAGGACAAGAGCAAAAAACTCCCACGACAAATACCCCATCCATCGGGGTATTTTATGTCCATAAAAGTCCAGAAACACCAATATTTCCCCAGAAAATTTAATTCATCATTTATGAAGTATGTCTGGAAAATCGGGTCGATGGTGAATTTGATTTGTGGAAAGGAATGCGAGGTGGTCGCGTTCCTTTAATTCGTTGGTGGAAATAAATAGATTTTACTCCTTTTTTTCTTCTTTTCTGTGGAGCTGAAAATTATGGACTCTCATTATCATGTTTGATGAGTAAATCTTGGGGTTTCTGTTTGAACCTCAAATATTATTGAATGAGGGGTTCGGGAATCAATCGTGTGGCGTTTAAGTTATTTGAGTCATGCGTTTTATCTGAATAATAATTGGAAATTGAAATTTTTTTTAGTTGTATCCCTTATCAGATTTTTAAACATTTTAACCATAAATATATAAATATTAACTTAATTCAAAATTTGTTAGTAATTTTTTAATGTGAAAATACAATTTATTCTGAAGTTTTTCCAATTCTTATTCTTCATAAAAATATAAAGATACCCTGTACCCTGTAGGAGTCTATTTCCCATTTTAACCATAAATAGATTCATTGAATCAACTATAAGATTTTCAAAAGTACTCCCACTATCAAAGGTTTAAAGCTAACAGTTTTATTAAGTTTTCAGCAGTAAAAGAAACACTGCAGTAAAACACCACTAATGGAAATGTATTTTCACACAACTTAAACTTTTCTAGTGATTTGGGTAAATCTGAATGCGTTAAAGATTTCGTAAAAGAAAATATGGATGATTATTTTTGAAAATGAGAATACTAAAAAACTTTCTATAGTAAAAATATAGAGTTATAGACTAAAATAATATAATCAATTTCTACTATCAGAGGGCTGCAAGCAAAACAACAAGAACAAAGGAGTTAAGGCATATTACTCTACTAGTTAAACTTAAATTGGAATTCCAGAACGACCCGAAAAATTTTTCCTATTGTATCAAAAGAAAACTTTAAGAAGAATTATGATATCTTAAAGAAGAAAATATCTCAAGAAATTCCCTCTCAAAACCATAAGCTCCAAATCCCTAAATGCCTCACAACCGCAGCAAACCTAATTTTTTCGCCTTAAAACTTTAACCACAATTTTCAAACTGTCCCGGCAGCAATCCAAACCCCTCCCCAAGTCAATTACACACCCTGAGATTGAAGAAAATATCTTTTCCGACTCTGTCACAAACAATTTTCTCCATCGAATTCGCTAAGCCCACCCCAGGAATCTTGGAGTGGTACCAACAAAAAATAGAGAGCAAGGGTGGGGGTATAGTACATACACTAGGTCGATAGCCCTAGAGGCGAAAGTGCTGATGCAGTGTAGGTGGTCCTTTGCCAACTCAACTCAACTCTACCTCCTTGGCATTTTGCGTTCCCCTATTTATTTGAAGGCGGCCACCACTTGAATATTTATGAGGCTGACACGATTTCCCATTCTTTTCCACCTTTGTTTACCCTCGTTCCCTTCAGAAGAGAGGTGCTTGCCGGGTAAACAGAAAGCACCTTTAAAAGCTATTCCGTGTGTCAGCTTCTTGTAACTTTCTAGGTGCCTGTTGTTAATATGTTTTGTGGACATAACAGGGCTTGAGAGATGAATAACGGAGAACGTTTTCTTGAAAAGGCGATTTGGGATATCTTTTTTAGAAACTCTATTATTCGTTTGATTATTCTAATCTTATATTTTAATCCCCTTTTCTACCTTTTTTTATAAAATATCCTTTTAAACATATTTATAAAATTATAAGCTAAATGGAAATCAGTCTCATACTCATAATTTATTAACCACCATTCTTACTAAATATTTAAAAGTATTTTAATTTACCCCCTTAATTGTTCAAAACATTCAAAAGAATAAATTTATTCTTAACTTTTACGTAATCAGAGGCATAAAATTTCTCTTTCCTTGATTAAAATATATCTGAAAAGTACATAACTTAATGAACCTGAAACATACAAATTTTGCAATATAGTATTGATTGTTAAAAACTAACTTTGATGTACATCTGATATAGTTATAGAAAGCTATAAAGATTACCTACATTATTTTGTTATTAACCTCAAAAAATAATGGAAAATATTCTTATGGGAAAACTAGCTTCTATGGTCGTTTTGAAAGAAAATAACCTGAAAAACAGCAACAAAAAGTTTAGAACGCCTTTAATGGGATTATAATAAGATCCTAGTTTCGTTTTTTTAGTTCATATTACATTTTCAAACAAAGAAAAGAGTAAACTCAAAATTCTTTCAAGCTATGTTTACTCGACTAAGAATGTTTAAGAGTTCTTTTATTTTCCATTTTGCATCTATTTAAATTTTTTCTCTTTCATGTACAGAAAAAAGAACACCCTTAAACGTTCCACGATTCCGGATGAATCCAAGGAGAGATCGTCTGTATACGAGAATAAAAAATCTGTTTGCAATATTACATGGTCGGACACACAGCGCAACTACAACTCAACCGGAGTAAAAAAAAGCATGATGAATCACCTGTCAATAGCAGATAACGCTACCAGACTTTATAAAAAGTAATAAAAACTCCTCTGGGGAAAAAACCGGCTATCAAAAGCGTAGAAAAAACCTCCACGGTACATCTTAATATCATTTACGCAAAATGAAGCCCGAAATCGCAGATTCTTTGGGGCTTGGGACAAAAACAAAGAGGATCTAAGTATCAACAGAAAGTGGAAAAAAAGGGGATCTGGCGAAAGCCTAAAATTCCAATTTCGCGCTTGGTGACACAGTGTGTTATAAATATGTCGCGTACGGTTCGTTATCGTGATGTATGCCTATTTGGCACGGCTGGCGAACTTTTTCTTGGGGCGCACGGGAAAGGGATCTTTTGCAAATGACGAATTTTACGACACGTTAAACACGTTTTGCGGAAATAGCGGAAGGTGCGGGTTCGGGATTTCGGACGGAGGAAACTTTTTGGTGGAACGTGGCCAAAATTTGGATTTGGGGAACTTAAAGCGCTTTAGGCGAAGGTGGAGTAAATTTTTTGTTGTGGTTGCGTAATTAAAAACATACACAAAGCTAATCCACGCCGCCCAAAGGACTTCGAGTCTATTATATTTATTTTTCTGGGGAGAATAAAGAAGTAGGATAAGGAAAAGTTATAAATTTACAACTAGTAGCTCAAATGAAATAGTTTATACTTTTTGAATATATATATATATATATATATATATATATATATATATATATATATATATATATATATATATATATATATATAGGGGAGAGTGTTGTACCTATGGACAAAAATCACGTTTGTATTTTTCTAAGACAGGTAAAATCACATTTTGACCATTTAAAGTGCCCAACCTATAGTTCTAACCTTTGTGAGTAGAGAGATATTTTTATTAGCCAAAATCTTGAAAATTGGATTTTTAATCATTTATAATAACTTGGAAAAATTTGTGTCCAAAGGTACAACAACCTGTTGTACCTATGGCCAGACCCAGTTGTACCTGTGGACACCCTTAAAAAGGGAAGTTTTAGTTGAAAAAAGCTAAGAATGATCATTTTTATTGATGAATTACCTTTTAATAACATATTTCAAGCCTTTTTAAAATGAAAATAGATTTTTTAAAGTAATGTAGTTTTAGATGGTAAATGATCATTAAAACGAAGTTGAATGATAAAAGTCTTGATTTTTTACCAAAAACACAAAAATCACATGGTATTTTCAGATCAGAATTTAAGGTAATAGTTTCATTAATCATGCTGATTGATCTGACAACTTCACTGATCCAAAAAACCCGATTCGATCGACACTTAGTTGTGCAAGCATTTGGTGGTAATAACGGTAATAATTTGGTGGTAAATCTTTTTCAGTGGAAAGTTTAAGTTTTTTTAATCATCATACTTAAATGTGATAGGGTGCTTAGGGTTTTACACCATATTTTACATTAAATTCCAAGTAGAATCATAAATTTAAAAAAGTAGTTTAGATCACAAAATATTTTATTTTTCATCTAAAATTCACTTAAAAATAATCGCTGACAAATAGATTACCATTTAGAATTAATTTAACATTTATTAAAATGTATTCAGTTAATAGAAACCTGATTCTAAACCGCTGATTAGCTACAGACACCCACAAGAACGTGTCCGTAGGTACAACACTTATGGTGTCCGAAGGTACAGCATCAGGTGTTTTTACATTCAAAGTTCTATAAAAGATAAAAGAATTGAGATCTGACGATTTCTAATATCAAAACTAAAAAGTCAAAATCTCGGGGATTCCCCCATATATCCCATTTTATCATATCATATTCATAGAGGAAGAAAATAATTAATGTAGTGATGCACTAAAAAAAACTTTGAGCACCTAAAAACAGTATTTTTACTATAGAAAATTTAAATAATATTTTAAGCAGCTGATTTCACGTTAGCAACTAGATAATATCTGTTTACGGTTTCTGGTTTTATCTGTATATATATATATATATATATATATATATATATATATATATATATATATATATATATATAAGCAAATATATATATGTAAATATATATATGTAAGCAAAATACTTCCGTATATATATATATATATATATATATATATATATATATATATATATATATATATATATATATATATATATATATATATATATATATATATATATATATATATATATATATATATATATATATATATATATATATACGGAAGTATTTTGCTTACAACCTAATTCCTATAAAGGTTAGTTGGTGTAAGTAGGTTGCTGGGGTAAATGGGTCACCCCCCTAAAACTAAAACATGTGTAAGAAATTTCACACTTACTCGCATTGATTATGTTACAGTTTGTCACACTGATGGGTTTTGCATATATTTGATTTTTGTTTAATTTATTTTTAAGATTATAGAAATAGTGTAAAATAGATTCCCAGAATGGATTTTTTTGGAGAGTTTTTTTTTTAAAGAATCTATTTTTTTTATTATTATTATTACAAACAAAGAGGAAGATATATCACCTGGGATTGTATAACAATCCATGTAGGTGAACAAGTATTAACAAAAATTACATTTGTTACACAATAAATTACAAAGAAAAAAAAATATAAACATAAATATTATAAGCAAAAATGAACACTACATGAAAACAAAACGAAAAGAGTATAAATACGATACAATATCAAACAGGAGATTAGTAGCGGCAAACAGGGTGTCATAAATTATGGCTTATTATCTGTTGTAAAGTAAGTAGTAGTGCAAAAAAAAATATGAATGGAATATAATTACACTAATAACTCAAGATCAAACAAAAAAGTGTTCAATGTCCCCAAGAAAACAAAAAGTCTTTTAATTTCTTTTTAAATGCATGTTTGGTTAGACTATTTTGAATTTCTAAAGGTAGTAAATTAAAGAACTTAGGGGCTAGATAAAAGAAATTTTTACAAAATATAGTTTTTTCAGGTTTAGGTATAGTATATACAGCATTAGGTCTTCGGGGATTTATTATGTTTCGCTTTCTGCAGATATCGGAATTTAAGTAGAGATAGAGACTTGTTTTAAAGTAGAATAGGTAGCGAATAGGTAAAATATTCAATAATTTGAACTTATCAATATTTATGGAATGCACTTGAGATGATAACAATTTTATAAATCTTTCCTGGAGTTTACATATTCTTTTTAATTTATCTGATAGTCTCCACCCCATATTATTAGACCGTAGTTAATTCTAGATTGAACCCAAGAGTGATAAAGAGTTATAAGGAATTTGCTGCTTACTTTTGGCCTTAAATGATAAAAATTTAGCATTATGTGTCTTAATTTATCAGCAATATACTTGGTATGGGATTTCCACTTTAAGTTGCAGTCAATATGAAGTCCAAGATATTTTATTGTTGACACTTTATCAATTGATTTACAATTACAATCATCATAATTATTACAGTGATTAACATGATATTTAACGGAAAGCTGAATTGGATTATTTTGTCTTAAGTTAAAAATCATGTATTTTGTTTTATCGACGTTTAATCTCAGACAGTTATCAGAAAACCATTTACTAATTTTAACTAAGTCTAAATTCATCTTTTGGTTCAAATCTTCAGTAGAATCGACAGAATATAAATGAACTGTATCATCGGCAAAACTTATGATTTTACCGTGTAAATTAAGGTTACATAAATCATTTATAAATATTAAAAACAGCAACGGACCTAAAGTTGAACCTTGGAAAACTCCATAATTGATTGGAAGGCATTTACTTAAGGTGTTGTTAATTTTAACAATTTGTATACGGTTTGATAAGTAGGATTTTAAAAAATTGTAGAAGTGACCTCTGATTCCCGTTGATGACAGTTTATGTAATAAAATACCATGATTCACCGAGTCAAACGCCTTAGATATATCTAAATAAAGAGCAGCAGTTATTTTACTAGAATTTATACTATTATGAATAAAATCTGTAAACTCCAGTAGAGCTTTTTCAGTATTTGATTTAGGTAGAAAGCCGTATTGATTTTTTGAGAAAAAATTTGAATTTTCCAAGAACGAAATTAATCTATCCTTAATTAATTGTTCAAATATTTTAGAAATCAGAGGCAGGACAGAGATAGGTCTATAGTTTGAGAAATCATTTCTGTTTCCCTTTTTAAAAATGGGTGTTATTATTGAGGTCTTTAATGACTTTGGGAAAATACTTTCATTTACTAAGCTGTTAAATAGACTAGTGAGAATATTTATATGAGAAAATGATAGAATTTTGAGAATTTTCGCATCTATTCCGTCTGATCCTGGGCTTTTCTGGGGATTTAAATTACGAATGCAATTTAAGACTTCTGCATCATCTATCTCTAGCCACACAAATGAATTTAGATTTGTCTTTAAATGTTCTGTAAAATTTTCATTGGAGTTTGGGATATTGTTGATTGAAGAAAAGTATGAGTTCAAATCATTTGCTAAATAAAGTTCGTCAGTATGATCAGGCAGGGTTTGATTTTTAATGCTATTACCTAGAATGTTATTGATTAGTTTCCACTGCTTACGGGTTGAGTCACAATCATTAAATTTACTTTCATAAAATAATTTTTTGGCAGATCTGATTTTTTGTTTTAGTACTTTAACTGTTGTTTTATAGGCTATTTTGAAAAAATTATCACCTGGGTAACGTAAGGTTTTTTTATATAGTGCTTGTTTAGACCTGATTATGCTATATATTTCTAAGTTAAACCATTTGTTTTTGTCAAATCTGGAATTACTTTTAGGAACAAAGCTGAAGCTATGCTTAATTGCACACAATTTAGTATGAAAATCTGAGAAAGATGATGCAGCATTAGATTCAGAAATTCTAAAATCATAGGTTTTTAAAAAGTCCTCCAACTTATTATAGTTCACTAATTTAGGTCTTATTTTATCATTCGTATCAAGGTTTGTAGTATTTCGTGGGGAGCTCAAAACTAATCTACAAAGAATAGGGAGATGATCAGATAGACTATTGATTAGTCTTGCAGAGTGAATTTCTTTTATATTTGACAAGCTGTAACGTGATAGGAGGTGGTCTATACAAGTACCTGAAGAAATACGAGTTATATCACTTATAAGTGAAGAAAATCCATGAGCACTAATCAAATCCAAATAGTTTGCACTATGATGATTTAAATTCAATAGGTCAATATTTATGTCTCCTACTATTATAATGTTTCTATAAGAAATTTTAGATAATACAGTTTCAAATTCAGATACAAATGTTTCAATAGTAAATAAATGCGAACGATATATTGAGATTATACAGAGATTAAGAGATTTACTTATAATTATAAAGAAGATCGATTCTTTACTTGTAAATAACTTTATTAAGAATTAGTATAAAGGCTAAAATCGCTCGCAGGCGAAATAAATTGAAACATCTAGTAAAAAGTAGTAAACAAAATGAACAGTAATATTTATAAGTTACAAGGACTCGGCACTTCCGTTCAGTTCCAATTTCCTCAGCACAAGCTGCAGAGAGCTGGGCGCACGATTATTCGCCTACGGTGGAGAGTCCAAGGTGAGGGGTTCGAGTCCTCACCGCAATACCCCCTCCCAGTGCTAACGCTAAGCTGGACTATGACTGGAAGCGAACTGGAAAACGAACTTTGCGTCCGTAACGCGTCCGTCTGGCGTCTGCTCCTTCCGTATTTGCAGGCTGGTGGACCTCAGATGTGGAATCCTCATTTGGTACAGGGTTGAGGAGAAATGCAGGTTTGATTCTATCAATGGACACGAACTTCTCTTTGCTTCCAACCTGGAGTTTGAAAACCTTCTCTCCTCGCTCCAGAACCAGGAAAGGGCCATCATAGGGGGGCCTTAAGGGAGGTTGGACAGCGTCATGCCGGACAAAAACTTGGGGGCAATTCTGGAGGTTGGCCGAAATAAAAGGACGTCGTTTGGTATCGTGGTTGGTGGTTGGAACAGGGTTCAATCTCCCCATGGACTCCTTCAGCTGCTGCACGAACTCTGCTGCCTGAAAATCAGTCGGAGAAGGAGACAGAAATTCTCCCGGCAAGCGCAAAGCTGTGCCGTAAACCAGTTCTGCAGTTGTAGCCCTTATTGTCTCACGAAAAGTTGAACGCAGTCCCAAAAGCACTGTTGATAAGACCTCAGTCCAACGGTCTGTTAAGTGGGCTTTTAGGGAGGCTTTCATTGTTCTGTGCCAGTTCTCGACCAAACCGTAGACGCGGGATGATAAGCCGTTGTATGAATATGTTTTATGCCGAGAAATTTTGTTAGGGACGAAAACAGATTTGACTCAAATTGTCTACCCTGGTCCGTGGTGACCATCCTGGGGACACCGAAACGGGCAATCCAGTTGTCGTAAAAGGACCTAGCGACTGTTTTGGCAGAAATATCAGACACGGGACAAGCCTCCACCCATCGCGTATTGTGGTCTACCATGGTTACGCAATATGTAAAACCATTTGATGGTGGAAGGGGCCCCACGATATCTATATGCACGTGTTCAAATCTACCGTCAGGGACTTTTATCTCTCCCACCGGACTGCTGGTATGGCGGTGAATTTTTGCGCGTTGGCAAGGAATACATGCTCGGGTCCACAGAGTGATCTGTTTTCTCATGTTAGGCCAAATGAAACGCGAAGTCACCAATTTGACCGTAGCCTTCACACCCGAGTGGGCGAGATTGTGAAGGGTAGAAAATGCTGTCTTACGGAATTCCAAGGGAAGATACGGGCGTATGTTCTTGGTGGATGTTTCGCACAAAATTTCCACATTAACTCCGGGTAAAGTCATTTTTTGGAACTTAAGGGTTGAGTCTGAGTTTATCAGGTCTTTTATCTCCGGGTCTTCACCTTGTGCCCGTGCTATTGCAGAGTAATCTAATGTTTGCGGAATTTCTATAGCCTCTATTCTAGACATTATATCCGCGGGAATGTTGTCTGAACCACTGATAAACTGAATGTCTGTACTGTATTGCCCTATAAAGTCTAAATGACGCAGCTGTCTGGGGGAACATTTGTCCGCTTTTTGAAGAAAGGCATAAGTTAATGGACGGTGATCCGTGAAGACTGTGAACTGCCGTCCTTCGAGCATATGTTTAAAATGTTTAATAGAGACGTAAATTGCGTATAGCTCACGGTCAAAGGCGGACCACTTCTGCTGAGCTGGTGATAACTTTGCAGAAAAAAATGCCAAAGGCTCAACACTGCCCCCTTTGCTACTGGCTTTGCATTGGTTAAGAGAGGCACCGACTGCTGTATTGCTAGCATCGGTGAAGAGGGCAAAATGAGCTTCTGGGTCAGGGTGAGCCAAAATGGTAGCATCCGCGAGCTGCTTTTTACAAGCCTCAAAAGCCGACTTTTGAATCTCCGTCCATTCAAGAGTGTTATTCCTTTTTTGTGTTTTACCTTTCAGCATGTCATTTAAAGGGGCTTGGGTTTGGGCAGCATTTTTAACATTCCTCCGGTAGTAATTCAGCAAACCAAGAAAACGCTGAAGCTCTTTAATTGTTTTGGGCAATTTGAAATTTAGAATAGGTTCAACTCGCTTGGGTAGGGGCCTAATACCGTGCCGGTTCACCAAGTAACCCAAAAAGGGTAGTTCCGGTACTCCCAGAATACATTTTTTTAAATTAATCCGGATACCGTAGTCAACAAGACGTTTTAAAACGCATTCTAAGTGACTCCTGTGGTCCTCCTGGGAACGACTAGCTATGAGGATGTCGTCTAAATAAACAAAAATAAAGTCTAATCCCTGTAAAACCTCGTTCATAAATCTTTGAAAAGTCTGGGCAGCGTTGGATAAACCAAACGGCATGCACACAAACTCAAAGAGGCCGAAAGGGGTGGTTAAAGCGGTTTTTGGGATATCCTCTGGGTGGACAGGGATCTGGTGATAGGCCCTCACCAAATCTATTTTTGAGAAAATGACAGACTTGTGCAATAAGCTAGAAAAGTCTTGCAGGTGGGGGAGTGGGTACCTGTCCGGTACAGTCATTCTATTTAGGGCTCTATAATCTCCTGTTGGCCGAAAATCCTTTCCGTCGTCCTTAGGGACCATATGAAGGGGACTTGACCAATTTGAACTGCTTGGCCTGCAAATTCCCTGTTCCACCATGTATTCAAATTCCCTTTTGGCCACAGCTAACTTAGCGGGGTGTAAGCGGCGTGGGTGTGCAAACACTGGTTGGCCGAGAGTGGTGATTCTATGGACAGTGCTATGTTTAACGTCTTTCACCTTGGGTAAGGGTCGAACAACCTCATTATATTTATTTAACAGATCACTGTAAGACGAATTACTAGAGATTAGAGTTACTTGGGGGGTATTATCATTTCTTACCGTGCGTAGTTAAATTAGTAAGGGGATCTTTTAGGCAGCCATCCTTAAGATCAATCAATAATCCAAAATGGCGCAAAAAGTCAGCACCTATTATAGGCTTTTTAATGTCAGCCAAAATAAACGGCCACTGAAAACTGCGTCGCAAATTTAAACTTAAATTCAAAACTTTTACTCCATACGTCTTAATGGTTGAACCGAGAATACAAAGTGATATCGGACCTTCCTTTGGGAAACTTGTGAGCTGGAACTACGCAGACATCACTGCCACTATCAATTAAATATGTTAGTTTTGTTTGGGGGTCCGAAACAAAAAGGCGACTTCTGTTATCTGGCCTGAAGTCACATTGCGCCAGGGAACGCGACTTCGAAATTAGTTTCCCTGGTATTGACCTGTCTTATGTCGACAGGGAGAAAAACACTTCTTTGCCCTAGCTCCAAATCTCCTGTGGTACCAACATTCCGGGGTGGGCGATCTAGTGCGTGGACGCCGTCGGGAAAAAGACCTGCGCCTCTGACTACTTTGTTGATCCCGATCTCTCAAGGAAAAACGTTCTAGCTTTTCGTTGAGCTCAGCTACCTGAGCTTTCAACTCCGCTATCTCCGTTTGGGGCATCTTGCAGGAAAGTAGCTCGTCCACTCTAGAACCGGTTGTGTCATGGATATTATCGGCCTTCCGAGCTAATATTTCCAAGCTGTCGTCTGACGCAGCAAGGATAGCTTGAACCTGGGAAGGTAGGCGCTGAAGCCAAAGATTTTTTAAAAATTCCTCCCCGAGGTTGCCAGACATCTGTCGCATCTTACGAAGCAAGTGCGATGGCTTGTCATCTCCAAGCTCTAATTCCGAAATAAGGGCCTTTATTCTACGCTGATCGGAATCTGAAAAGTCAGAAATTAATCTAGTTTTTAGAGTCTTGTACTTTTCGTTAGCTGGTGGGTTCAAAACTATATCACTAACATAGCTCAAAATCTCAGAATTCAAAACAGAAATAACGTGGTAGAATTTTGTATTATCCTGGGTTATACCCGAAACTTTAAATTGAGCCTCGATATTGGCGAACCAAAGATGTGGTTGTTTGTCCCAAAAGGGGGGAAGCTTGAGAGCCACGTGATGCACTTGGGCGTCAGGCGGGTTCATCACCGGTTCCTGGGGCTGAGGTTGGGTTGTCGTTTCTTCAAGCGTCATCTCAAAGACGAAGTCCAAATATCGGAAGGAAAATGGGCGATCTCCCGTATTTATCAGACACGATAAATCAACAATCTCCGGACGTGGGTTGGCACACGTCTCTGGGGTCACCAATAAAGAAGATCGATTCTTTACTTGTAAATAACTTTATTAAGAATTAGTATAAAGGCTAAAATCGCTCGCAGGCGAAATAAATTGAAACATCTAGTAAAAAGTAGTAAACAACAAAATGAACAGTAATATTTATAAGTTACAAGGACTCGGCACTTCCGTTCAGTTCCAATTTCCTCAGCACAAGCTGCAGAGAGCTGGGCGCACGATTATTCGCCTACGGTGGAGAGTCCAAGGTGAGGGGTTCGAGTCCTCACCGCAATTATAACTATTTCGGCAGAAAACATTTCTATATTAATTTTTTCAAAATCATATTTACATTTATGGTATACTAAGACACCTCCTGATCTGTTATAGCTTCTGTTACAATAAAAAGTTTTAAATTGATCAATTCCGTAGAACTTAATTTCATCATTGGTCAGCCAAGTTTCCGATAAAACTAAAACATCAATAAGATACAAACTGTCAGATAACAGGCTTATTAACTCATCAAACTTTGATCGAACACTCTGAATGTTGAAATGTATAATATTAAAAGTTACGTCGGCTGCTGGATAAAGAAGGAATTGCTTTAGATTTTCAAGAGTGTCTATCGTGGAATAACTGGACATAAAAAAGATGGGGTTATTGTTGGATGGGTATATCAATTAGATTCGATTCTTTACGTATTCTAAAAGCTCTTGAGTTTTCACTTTGACGTAGAAAGATTTTTCCATCTCTGATCCAGCAGAACTTGAAGTTTTTCTGACGTTTAAATTGTTTGCTTAGAAATAGGAGTTTTTTCATGCCTGGAGCCAAATGTTCATTCAGGTATATGGGAGTTGAATCAAGACGTTCATTTATATCGGATGCCAGGAAGCGCTTTTCTCTGGATGCCCGCAAACATCGATCCCTTTCACCTTTTGTTGCAAATTGTACGATTATTATAGATTTACTTTTATCTTTTCGGGTGGATGGGACACGGTGAGCTATAAGAACACTAACCTCGCTGTTGACATCCAAGGCGTTTAAGATCGATGTAACCACCTGTTTAGTGTCCTCACTCGGTACCTCGGGGAAATCAGAAATTTCGAGATTTGTTCTTCTTGAATACTGTTGTAATTCGAGTGTTTCCGATTTTAGTAGCTCGAGTTCTTCTTTGTTGCGGGTGATCTCCGATTTTAGGATGGTGTTTTCTTCCTTAACAATCTTGACCTCGTTCTTTAGATCGTTAATGGCTGTTGTAAGCTCTTTAACTATTTCCGCTTGAAAGTTTAAGCTCTTGGAGTATTCCAAAAACTGCGTTTTAATAAATGACTTAAGATCCTTGATTTCGTTCAAAATTGGTTGGCCACTCAGATCTGGGTTTGATTTTAGTTCAAGATACATTTTTCAAAGAAGTATTTCCAGCTAAGTTTTCATAATATTTTGATATTTATTGAACTGTTGTACAAAGTTTAACTTAAAATACTAGGGAGCTACCGCCCCCTGCTCGCTATCGCTCGCCAACCCCCATTAACTGCTGACGCAGGGCCTTTCGGATCGCTTCGCAATCCCCACAAAACCCTGCTCACTAAAATTATTTATTTACAAAACATTCGTTATAACAATAAGTAGAAAAAACTTCAACCAACTTTCTTGAAGCACACTCTCTTAAAAGTTAGAATATTTATTGGTTAAATTATCAATAATTTAATCAACACGTTTTCCTTGAAAATATCCATCAAGTCTGCTCGTGCTATTGTTATTCAATATTTACAAAAACGTTCAGCAATGAATCTGTTAAATTTAATATAGTACCTAGTAACTCGTCAAAATATCTAGTGTTTTATCATTCAAGTTTTAGTTTTAAAACAGACTTTTTAAACAATACTATTTAAGCTATTAAAAATGATAAGAGACAAAATCTACATTGCACTCAATGTTTACAAACAATTAATTTTGGTGTGTGAAATTCTATACTTGAATAGTAGATCTGTGAGTTTCTGGAAAACTCTTATCAGTCTTTTAAAAATATTTTATTTAGAAAGTACATATTTTGAAGCGCATTTTCAAAGCGTGAAAGGAATTATTTTCATCGTTAATGAGTAGCGTCGGTTGGTCATTGTGATTGGAGGTATAATAAATTGTACGACAGTTTCTTGCTGTTAACTGCAACCTTATCCGTAATCCAGAAAAATGGAAATATCTTAGAATTGAGAATTTTTTTAGAAATTCTAAAGGCACTTTGCACATCCTCAAAAGAATCCGAACAGTTTGATACCAAAAACATGTTATACGGATCAGTAATTAAAAAGCCTTTCTCTGGAAACCATTTACAAAAACTTTTTTTTAGAATAGAGAGATACATAGGGCAATTTGAATTTTTAAAAAATTTTTAATTTAGAAGTGTTTAATTTAGAAGGGGTCTCACTTACTCCGTAATTTTAGCCTAATAGGGGTTAGTGAGAGTGGGACCACTCATTAGAGGTAATAGTCCAGTCAAATAGTATTTATTTTGGGAAAATTTTGGGGTAGAAGATATTTTTCGCTATCTGTATGTATTTTGGGGTGCTGAATCCGAATATGAGGTTTGCCAACAAAATTTCGTGACGGAACATTGTGAAAATTCGAAAAAATGGCAAAAATTCGCCCCTTTTTTTCGTTTTCGGCCCCTAGAACATTACCTTTGCGCTTCTGAGCTAAACAGTCAATCCAAAAAATAAAGAACACTAACCAAGCTACAAAAAAGTCAATTACAACTTTTCTCTCAGACGCATAGTTTCGCCGATAGAGCACGTTGAAAAAGGGGCTATTTTCGTTCGATTGGTAAGAAATCAAAAAAATGTCACTAGTATCTCCTAAAAACCGTATTTTTGGAACAGGATACTATAAAAACTGCCTAAATAATATTTAACATGAAATTAGCCATCTAAGAACTCCAATAATGATAACTCAATGCATTTTTGTTCGGTGATTTCTCTTAAGAACGAAAGTTCGACAGGAGATAATGGTATTTCTATAACTAAGTTGCTTCTTCGAAATTACATGCAAAATTTTTCTATTGACTGCTCTATATGTTTTTGAGGGTGCTGAATCCGAATTTGAGGTTTGCCAACAAAATTTCATGACGTAACATTGAGAAAATTCGAAAAAATGCCAAAAATTCACCAATTTTGTTCGTTTTCTGCCCTTAGAACAGAGGTTCTCAAACTGTGTGCCGCGGCACCCTGGGGTGCCGCGAGGGTATGCCAGGGGTGCCGGGGCAATAACCAAAAAAAAACTTGCAAAAAATTACGAAACTTTAAATATGGAACAAATCTTCTTAACTGTTTATGGGGGGTGAAAACACAATGAATATTATCCAACTTTTTCACTCTTTTTTTCCTTTTATTCTTCGTTCGTAGAATGCCAAATATCTTTTTTATAACTTACGCAATAAAACGATCAAAAACACTGCTTTTCACAGAAAAAGAAACAAATACATACTTTTTTCTTTTTCATTTGGTGAAACTGCAGTTGTACAGAAGTAATAATTGAAGTTGAATTGTTGGAAATGAAAAAGAGTACGGAAAGGAGTATATAGGGGCCGAGAGTGACCTGTCCCACCGAAACTAGGACTTGCTCTACCAAAACAAATTAAAACCCTGATTTTTAGCATCAATTTCTGGGGGACACCCACCTATTTGTACTCAAAACTTGATAATTCCAAACTTTTTATAAGTTCATCAATATCAGACCTCTAAAAATATATACCCGAAAATCGGAGTAGGTGTGCATCAAAACCAAGGAAAGCCCTGTTTTTAGGATTAAATTAAAAAAAATTTGGAGATGGCCTTAACATCCCTTTTTTACTTGGAACTTTATTATTCACAATTTTTTTTATATTAAGTTCATCAAAATACAAATCCTACCAAAAATGTAAATCTAAACGTTGGAATAGGTGTGCTAAAACTACTTAAAAACCTGTCTTTTACAGTCAACTTTCAACAAATTTTCTGGGGGAGGACCCCCAGACCCCCCTTACATACTTCGAGCTTTATTGCAATAATTCTTATGTAAAATTCTTTTACAACACAAATTCTACCTAAAAAACAGAAAGAAAACTACATTGGACCTATTTAGTATACATGGAAGGGGTAACGGCCTAATTTTGGGCCCCTCCTGAAATAAATTTCATAATACACTGCTGGAGTCTTCTTATGTGGACACCTTTTTTCCCAAAAAATTTTAACCTTTTTTTGGGGGGTGCCCCGAATATTTTTTAGCTTGCTAGGGGTGCCGCGACTGAAAAAGTTTGAGAACCCCTGCCTTAGAACATACACTTTGCATTTCTGAGCAAAACAGTCAACACCAAAATAAAGAAGAGAAAACAAGCTACCAAAAAGTCAATTACAACTATTCTCTCAGATGAAGGGTTTGGACGCTAGAGAACGCTGAATATTGGGGAGTTTTTGTTCCATTGGTGGAAAATTCATAAAATGTCACTCGTATCAAAGAAAAACGGCCTGTTTTGGAACAGGATACTGTAAGAACGGCTTCAATTGTGTGTTACGCCCATGAAATCAACGTTCTGCATACTCAAATGTTAATTGATAAATAATTAAACATAACAATAAAATACGACCATTAGCAACATTTTGGGATTACTGTAATATTGCTCATTGTTAAAGGCTTTAATAGTGCATTAATTAATTAAAGGCACGATTTATTTCATGTAGTACCTATTTTTCTATATATTACTTTGATTAAAGCCTTTAACAATGAGCAATGTTACAGTAATCCCAAAATGTTGCTAATGCTCGTATTTTATAGTTATGTTTAATTATTTATCAATTAACATTTGAGTATGCAGAACGTTGATTTCATGGGCGTAACACACAATTGAAGCCGTTCTTATAGTATCCTGTTCCAAAACAGGCCGTTTTTCGGTGATACGAGTGACATTTTATGAATTTTCCACCAATGGAACAAAAACTTCACAATATTCAGCGTTCTCTTGCGTCCAAACCCTTTATCTGAGAGAATAGTTGTAATTGACTTTTTTGTAGCTTGTTTTCTCTTATTTATTTTGGTGTTGACTGTTTTGCTCAGAAATGCAAAGTGTATGTTCTAAGGGCAGAAAACGAACAAAATTGGTGAATTTTTGGCATTTTTTCGAATTTTCTCAATGTTCCGTCATGAAATTTTGTTGGCAAACCTCAAATTCGGATTCAGCACTTTCAAAAACATATAGAGCAGTCAATAGAAAAATTTTGCATGTAATTTCGAAGAAGCAACTTAGTTATAGAAATACCATTATCTCCTGTCGAACTTTCGTTCTTAAGAGAAATCACCGAAAAAAAATGCATTGAGTAATCATTATTGGAGTTTTTAGATGGCTAATTTCATGTGAAATATTATTTAGGCAGTTTTTATAGTATCCTGTTCCAAAAATACGGTTTTTTGGAGATACTAGTGAAATTTTTTTTATTTCTTACCAATCGAACGAAAATAGCCCCTTTTTCAACGTGCTCTATCGGCGAAACTATGCGTCTGAGAGAAAAGTTGTAATTGACTTTTTTGTAGCTTGGTTAGTGTTCTTTATTTTTTAGATTGACTGTTTAGCTCAGAAGCGCAAAGGTAATGTTCTAGGGGCCGAAAACGAAAAAAAGGGGCGAATTTTTGCCATTTTTTCGAATTTTCACTATGTTCCGTCACGAAATTTTGTTGGCAAACCTCAGATTCGGATTCAGCACCCCAAAAAACATACAGATAGCAAAAAATATCTTCTACCCCAAAATTTTCCCAAAATGGCCTTATTTTAGGACAATTTGACTGGACTATAAGTGGGACCCCTCTTTATGGAGTAAGTGAGACCCCTTATTATGGTGTGTTTAGACGTTTAGAGGGTCCCAGATGATATAGGAACTATTACTGAAGACGGCGGATTTAAGGGGGGTTATAGGGGTAATGTTCCCCAACATTTTCAGAAAATTTCATTTTATAGTAGTAAGGACACCTATTATTCACCACTTCAAAGTTCATTGAAAAAATTTGAAATAATTCGATCCACATTTATATAAATTTTGCGTTTTAATTTAAGTTATGGTGAGTAAAGTAAAATATTATACCGTTTTTTATGGTTCTTCCGCTGCCAACTTTAAATAGACGCTCTCACTTAGTGTTTCCAATTTCTTTTTCATCTTACAATGATTACTAATGAGCCAAAATAAATGTTAATCAACCTTATTATGTTTTTCAACACTATTTTATATGTAAAATCAAAACATACCCCTTTGGCCCTTCAAAACATTCTATAAAATACTTATTTTGTTTTTCATTCTATTGTTATCTGTCATACTGATTGAAATGTGAGTAGATTTCTCACTCATGGTTACAATTATAATAAAATTTTTTACATTGAAAATTTCTGTACTTTATCAAGTAAGACCCACTTACTTTCTTTTAAGTTTTGCTTGCTTCAAATATAAATAAAGAGTGGGTGACCCACTAACCCTTTCTTATAGGGTTTCATTTTATAGTAGTAAGGACACCTATTATTCACCACTTCAAAGTTCATTGAAAAAATTTGAAATAATTCGATCCACATTTATATAAATTTTGCGTTTTAATTTAAGTTATGGTGAGTAAAGTAAAATATTATACCGTTTTTTATGGTTCTTCCGCTGCCAACTTTAAATAGACGCTCTCACTTAGTGTTTCCAATTTCTTTTTCATCTTACAATGATTACTAATGAGCCAAAATAAATGTTAATCAACCTTATTATGTTTTTCAACACTATTTTATATGTAAAATCAAAACATACCCCTTTGGCCCTTCAAAACATTCTATAAAATACTTATTTTGTTTTTCATTCTATTGTTATCTGTCATACTGATTGAAATGTGAGTAGATTTCTCACTCATGGTTACAATTATAATAAAATTTTTTACATTGAAAATTTCTGTACTTTATCAAGTAAGACCCACTTACTTTCTTTTAAGTTTTGCTTGCTTCAAATATAAATAAAGAGTGGGTGACCCACTAACCCTTTCTTATAGGGTAGCGGGGTTACCCATCTCATTTTTTAAGACCAGTTAAAAATATGAAAAACATTATAATAAAAATTAAATATAAATTTTTGTTTATTGATACAGTCTTAAATGAAATAAATCAATAAGTTCAAATTTAACCCTTACAAAATATTTCTATTAAACTCCAAAAATGCACTATGCCAAAAAGGGGTCCCACTTACCCCAACCAATCCTATACAATAAAATTTCTCCTGATTATACACTTCTATTGAAAATTAAAAGTTGATAAAAAGTTTTAACACATATATTTATGTATAATTTTGGGTAGTTATTCAATTGGATGGATCAGAACAGAAACAAATTTTTATATTTTTATTCTCCCCATATTCTCCTGTTTAACACTAATAAAACCTTCATTTGAAATTAAAATTGTTTATAAATTGAATTCAATTTCGTTGTTGTGTTCTAAAAAAACATCTGATTCCTATAAAGAAGAAGGATCCCTCTTTAGCCTTTACCATTACATATTTATGAATACAAGATATGAAGTTCTGGTTTCATATGTTTTCTTCTTGATTATGACACATAAAACTTCCTGCTGAAAATAGCATCGAATATTATGAAGTGAAATACCGAAACCTATGCTTAGTTAAACAAGAAACTAGATCTAGGTTAATGAACTCTTCAAGGGAAGATTGATTGAAGTAAAAAAACTTAATCATTTTTTACTAAGCTCTTATCTTAAAAACATTCTTACATTAAGACTGAAAATAATCTCCCCGAGTCAAGTTAATCAAGTTTTTTGAAGATTTTTAATTTGTCTAAAGTAAACACACAAAACACCGCTGAAAAGAGCAATCTTCGCAAAGCAGACCCCCTCATTGCTATTTTTACACACCCTTATAAAAAATACCTCCCTAAATTTTTCGTCGGATAGATTGGATGGCTTTAGGGAGGTCAGATTTCAAGACTCCCAGAAGCTATTCCCATTTTTTTATGAGTATGGGTGTTTTTTCCCCACCTCAACGTTTATGATTATCTACCTAGTACCTCCACGAGCATCGATTTTTTTCCCGCATCGGGGGTGAATAGATTCGGCCGTTTACAGTGCATTCCAGCTTCGATGGGAAATCCTTTTCAAATTAATCCACCGGTAACAAGGCGTTGCCATGGTGACGGAGGAAGCATCTTTGGGGGATTCGATTCCATACCCAAAGTCCCTAATATACAAGACGCCGCCGCAGCCACAATGGGCCCGTCAACCATCTTTGGGTGACAGAATTGGGGGTGAAATGAAACTCCCTCTAAGCCCTTTGGTAAAGGCGGAAAGGTGTGAAAACGAAATTCCATGTGGAAAGATAGTATGGAGTTAGAATTTCTCATCGAGCGTTATGGTTTTAAGTTGTTTTCTGTGCAGCAAGTGCACCGTTGCAGTGAAACTGGATTTACAGGAGCGAAATGCTTGTCGTGCGCATCGAAATTTTTATTGAATAAGAAAAGACATCATACACCCTTCTAAATTTCTTTCCTTCTATTATTTACTATTATTATTATTTACTATTTTAATAAATTTAAAAAAAAATTTGAGTGCTTAATAATTATAAATAGAAAAAATTATCCCTCCAATTTTGATGGTATTAATGTTTAAAAAACTGCTGATGTTTTAAAACGATGACGTGAAAACTATATTTTGTGATTTAAAGTCATGTGAAGAATCCAGTTTATGTTTATTCAATTATGCTAAACAAAAAGTTATTGAAAAAAAATATTAGGTAGTTCAATATTTCAGCTTGAAGATGTATCATTAAACTTCAATGAAATCATAAAAAAACATAAAATATTGAGTACACGTAATGTCTCTGTAAAGTGAATGACTATTTACCCCGATTGGCAAATTGGCATACATAAATATATAGTTTGTAGATTCATTGGAGAAAACTGGAAATTGTAAAGATTTTATTTTATTATTAAAGCTTCTGTTTGTAACTCATTTAATACCTTATTTTTCTAAAATCTAAATAAATTTGTCAAACTGTAGTGAGCATAGTTATAATATCTATCCTGTTTTCATGGGCAGTGAAGAATGAAAGGGTTAAAAACACCTATACAATAACCAATATATAGGTGTTAAAAACTGAAGACATGGATTTAGTCAGCAAAAGGATATACAATCACAAATTCTAATTACTGCCGTGTTATCTACAAGAAAATCATTTAAACTCATAATCTGACTAGTGTAGAAATCTCAAAATAATTAATATCAAGATAAGAATTAATATTAAATACTAAAGTCCTCAAAATCGTTTTAGTTCTTAAGGCCACCCGATCAAAACTAGATCTGCGAAAGCAAAATACTTTTTGTAGTGTTTGTATTTCGTCAATCTGATGGGAGTTTCCGACTCGAGAGAAGCAATTTCTCTCTTCTATAATTTCCCCTTGAAGAAATGCACGAGAGAGCAAATCAGTTAGAACACGAAGAGGTTGGCTTGAGATTATTGCGTTTGCGAGTAAAAAAGGCAATAAAGGTCGGATATCAAAGAGGTGTATGGCAAATTGAAATGATACTTGGCATGATAGGTAACAAGGATAACCTTTGGATGGGCAATGTAGAAGTTGACATACAGGGTGTTTCAAAATTGCGTTGCACGGCTTTTATTTGGAACCAACGCCTCCTAGGGTCACGGAAGTGAGTCTGGAGAATCCATTGAGAGGACTTAAAGCGCCCCTAGCAGCGAAATTAAAAAGTTAAAAAAATTAATTTAAAAACTAACGGAGATAGAGCGAAAACCTCAGTATATAAGAGTATTGTTGCCAACGTCATGAAGAACTCACTGAAAAAAATTTGATCAAAATATCTTGAATATTCGCGGAGATATTAGCATGTGAAAATAGCACTTTTTCAGGGGTCAAAAAAGAAAAAGTTCGCATATTTGCAAATTTTTCAGTGTTATTTTGTTGTTTTGTGTTTTTTAGTTTAAAGAACACAAAATTTAATCAAACAATACTCTCACTGAGGTTTTTGCTCTATCTCTTTTAGTTTTTAATTATTTATTTATTTTTTTAATTTCGCCGCTAGGGGAGCTGCAAGTCATTTCAGTGCATTTTCCAGGCTCACTTACCTAGGGGTAAACCTTACTTCCATGACCCTAGGAGGTGTTGGTTCCGAATAAAAGCCGTGCAACGCAATTTTGAAACACCCTGAATAAGAGTTGTTATGGTCAAAAATGGACCATGTGCCGATATTCAATGTTATGAGAATATATTTTGCCATCATGCAAAACGCTGTTGCTATGGATGAAGAGGAGGAGAGGAATAAAGATGATAAGAGGGATGGAGATGAGAGAGGGGGATGAGAAGGATGATTAAAGAGAAGCTGATGATCAAGAGGTTGCGAGTAATGATGAGAATGAACAAGATAAAGAGGTAGATTGAAAAGGATGATGAGAGATGATGAGATTGAAAAGGATAAGATAGGTGAAGAGGAGAAGATAACTTAAAGGAGGAGGGTGATTAATATTGAAAATGATGAGAAGTAAAAAGGATACGAGAGGTTAAAAGGACGGGGGGATGGAGCGATTAGTTGATAAAGAGGTAAAAAGGTTCATGATGAGGATAAAAAGGTTGAGTGATAATGGGGATCGGAAATAGGAGATGGATAAAAACGAGAAAAAAAGATGAGAATAAATAATGTAATGGATAGATGGGATTAAAGGAATGAATATTAGGGGGCTGAACAGGATGAAAAGGATAACAGTAAAGATTAAAAGGATTAGAAATATAGAGGATAAAAGAATTTAAAAGAAAGAGAGAGGAAGAGAGAGAGGAACGAAGATATGCTATATTTAAGGGATGGAGTAAAGAAATGATAGCGAGAATGTAGTGGAAAAGAAGACAGATAAAAAAATAGTATTTTTTCCAAATGGAATTTCCTAACCTGCGTGCTTACTCATTGAACAGGACTGCTAAGCATGTGAAGCTACTTACTAAGTATAATATTGCTATTCAAATAATAAATTAGACAGTAATATTGTTAGAGTTTAGTTAGCTTTAAAAGTGTAATTAAAAAATGGTTTGGTATTCTGATATTTTTCTTTCCGTACTTTGATAATATATCGTTCTTGAATGTGACGGTGAAAAATATAAATCCATAGTTTCATAACAATACTGAACATTTCATAAAAAACTATCACGATGGAACTAAATTTATTCTGGATCCATCCGAAGCCCACATGCAGAAACCAATGGAGCTTGTTACAATACACTTTTCCGTCCCGATTTATTTCGGCTCATGTTTTCAAGACACCTTCGACAGATTCGTGTCCCTCCACCACAGAATTTCATTAACGTCTCACAAAGCCGCATATTTTCCAGCCGGTGCGCACAAAAATATTTTCCTTTCCACACCAAAAACTCTGCGAGATCGATCTTAAAAAATGAATCTTCTTCGCATGCATCAAAACAGTCGCCACAGCTTTATTCGCGCGCGCGCCACCCTTTTTCTTCGTCCCAGAATATTATATCAGCTTGTATCGAGCCTCTTCGTGTTTTCAATGCAATCTTGTATGCATTTATTCCATTTCCTTTTGTCAACAAAGTGCGGATCGACCAGAGGACAAGGGACGCTTTCTTCGCGTTTCGAAGGAAGTGTTTCCTTCGCTTTTAAAAGGGGCTTCCATCTCTTCTGGGATATGAGAAGGATAGACAGCACTGATTTGGAAGCGGGCTATTGTTGAGGGGCATGTTAAAAGCATCGATTTTTTCTTTGAGAGAAGCATTCTTTTCACGTTTTTAGTTAAGGATGGCTATTTTAGACGGTGATTAAGGCGTATTGCTTTCCGATTGGGAGGGAGGGTTTTGGGTGGAATGTTTTACGATGGTTTAAAATTGTGAAAGCGCCGCGGAATAATAATGGAGATATTTGCATGTTTTATGGTTTAACGTGTGTTTGAAAAAAATGGTGAATGGATAGTTAAATGGATGCGCGGAGTGAGCCAAAGCGTCCAAATAATTCTGAGTTTGGAAAAATCATTTGGTTCCCCTTTTTATTAAAAAAAAATGTTTTATCCTTTTTAGTGAAATAATATGTAGAAACGAATTCAGAGTTTTTGTCTCGATGGATTTAAGAAATATTTTTGAAACTTTATCATAGAATATCAGTGAACGAAGGTAGTTTTCGTCATACATTAAAGCTTCGTTCAATCTAATGAAAAGACGATTGAAAGCTAACAGGTGTAATTACTTTAAAATTGTTGATAAATTTGATTTTTTAGAGAAAAGGCGATGCTCCTAGAGAGAGAATTTAAATTTTAATTAATGGAAATATTTAATATATTGAAAAGAATAAAAAAAATATTTTTTATCTCTCTATATTAAAAAAAAGTAACAGTGACCGCCGTCTCCGTCACCGTCACCGCCGCTGATTTTGAAAATTTTATTTCTGAACACTTTGAACTATCACTACGCAAAAACTATTTGAAGGATTATTATGAAATTTTGACCATTGGTAGACAAATGCATGATGGTCATTTCAGTTCCCAAACCTAATTAATTAGATAATTAGTTCTGGAATTATTTAATGTCAAAGTCGAAAATTATTTTTTTTCTGCTGCGAGTTCGCCCCCAGCAAAATCTATTTACAGCAGAAACATGATTTTTTGCAGACACATACTCTTAGGTATGAAGTTTTGCACCTCTTCGCCCTTTTTTCGAATTTCGAATTATTTTTGGAGTAATTAAATTCTAAAGTTTCGAAATTTTTTACCCTTTTTCGGTTTTTTCGTTATAACAGAAAAACTAAGCACAGTAGAACTATGATATTTTAAACACACATAAAATTATTTTTTATAAAAAGATTGCCGTTTCGCTTTTTAAAAAATTCGAATTACTTTTAGAATTATTAAGATTAAAATTTCAATTTTTTCATCTCTTTCTGATCGTTCACTAGAGAAACAGCCGATTTTTATGTGAGTCTGATTTCTTTTATTTCCGACGATTTACTAGATACACCTGCATTTTGTAAATTTAAAAGATACTAATGGCATGCTTTTTTCTCTTATTAAATGTTTTAATTGATGATAATTAGTAGACTTGCTGGATATTTTTAAAAAACATTTCGATTAAATTTTGACAAGTTAAAACAAGGATATTTCAGTTGCAGTTTTATTTTGATATTTTGTAGTTATGGTCCGAATTAAGTTATTGATAAGTTCGAGAGATAAAAAGTTTCGATATTAAATTATCATTAACTAAGAAGACAAGTTCCAGGTTTTACTGGATAGTTGAGATAAAACAAGCGAGCTCTGCTCGCTAAGATCGCGAAGCGATCTTCAAAGAACTGCGAAGCAGTTCCGGGGGTTGGTGAGCGATAGCGAGCAGGGGGCAGAGCCCCCTAGTTTTTTAAAATGTTCTTTTAAACTTCTACATTTCATGGCAAAACACAAAGAAGATTCAGCATAAACTTGAAATTATCTGTATTTGAAGAAGAAGAAGAATCTTTATTACACACATAACAAACATAGAAACGTCAGAAATAATGTGGTTCGCCAAGGAGAAGGAACATCCCATCCCGTACAGGTGAAAAAGAAATCATATAGTAATCAAATAATATATTGCAAATTACAACAACACAGATTACAACAACACATAAATATATAAGATTTGGATTTTAATGAACAATTTTAACGTGTAATTCAATTTCTTTTTTCATAGGAATAAATTAATTTCAAAATACAATGACAGCTCTTAAAATATTCAATACATTGGTCAATGATTCCAAACAGCTATTGTCTCAGCACTCCCTTGAAATCTTTAACAATTCCATCGAAAAGACAGCTGTGGGACCACTCATAATCATTCCGAGATGTCAGGGGTCACCCCTCTGGGGCCCTCCAACAATACTTTAATGGCCGATGTCCTGGCTCTTAATCACTCCCAGACGTTCTGGCCACTTGTCATATGCAAGCGACGAGGCGGGTCCCTGCCATTACAGGTGTGGTCCCCGCGCAAAATGATCCAGGAGGGGATCTCAGGGTGCACATAAAACGTAATAGAGGACATTAGGTATAATGTGGTGAAATGGATTATAAGACTTTAATTACACAGTGCTGCGCTGTACTTAGACATGATGGATGGCAGAAGCTCTCTTGCTCTGTGTTCTGCTGTTGTGTAGGGATGGGACTAATTTGTACAGGTTGTTCCTGTGACAGTGCACCGATTGGGGTGGATGGGACGGATGATTGATTCCCTATGTTCCAATGTGGGCAGTAATAAATTTCGGACGTGGTGTAATTTGTAAAAATGGATCGTGTGGTTAGTTTTTTAGGTACTTACGCAAGAGGAATATAAATTTTAGGATATGTTTAAGTCAATATGTTTGGGTAACCCCTATTTTTTTGGACTATCGTACGAATGAAATTTATTGGGTACACTCTTAAATCGATTGTATCAAAATTGAGTAAAAAGTACTCAAAAAGGCTCTGATTCAATAAGTACTCAAATTTGAATACATGAATATACTCATTTCTGAAAATGTGCATACTCAAAAATGAAACATCTTGAGCTTGAACTCAAAAATGAGCTCACAATGTTTCATTTTTGAGTATGCCCATTTCAGAATGAGTATATTCATGTATTCAAATTTGAGTAATTATTGGATCGGAGCCTTTTTGAGTACTTTTTACTCAATTTTGATACAATCGTTTTAAGAGTGTATTAATAAAGATTGATAAGACTGTTATTTCGTATTCATATTAATAATACATCAGCATAACGAGGAGTACAGTACATGGAATTATCATGAGCACTAAACCGTCAGCTATCTATAAAAATTATCTGAATTAGAAGCATGCATCGATATTCTAACATTCAGAAGGAATTTATAACTAATTTTAAATTAGAACCTAGCGTAAATTTTCCTCGTCGATAAATATCATATTGTGAAATCTTCAATGAGTTGGGATAGAGAAAAAGAGATCAAATACACACTTAAAACAACAAAAGGGGGTCGTACAATACATTAAGGACGGTGACAGAAACGTCCATTCAGTCTTATTATAGGGGAGAGTGTTGTACCTATGGACAAAAATCACGTTTGAATTTTTCTAAGACAGGTAAAATCACATTTTGACCATTTAAAGTGCCCAACCTATAGCTCTAACCTTTGTGAGTAGAGAGATATTTTTTATTAGTCAAAATCTTGAAAATTGGATTTTTAATCATTTATAATAACTTGGAAAAATTTGTGTCCAAAGGTACAACAACCTGTTGTACCTATGGACAGACCCAGTTGTACCTGTGGACACCCTTAAAAAGGGAAGTTTTAGTTGAAAAAAGCTAAGAATGAACATTTTTATTGATGAATTACCTTTTAATAACCTATTTCAAGCCTTTTTAAAATTGAAAATAGATTTTTTAAAGTAATGTAGTTTATGATCGTAAATGATCATTAAAACGAAGTTGAATGATAAAAGTCTTGATTTTTTACCAAAAACACAAAAATCACATGGTATTTTCAGATCAGAATTTAAGGTAATAGTTTCATCAATCATGCTGATTGATCTGACAACTTCACTGATAAAAAAAACAATTCGATCGACACTTAGTTGTGCAAGCATTTGCTGGTAATAACAGTAATAATTTGGTGGTAAATCTTCTTCAGTGGAAAGTTTAAGTTTTTTTAATCATCATACTTAAATGTGATAGGGTGCTTAGGGTTTTACACCATATTTTACATTAAATTTAAAGTAGAATCACAAATTTAAAAAAGTAGTTTAGATCACAAAATATTTGATTTTTCATCTAAAATTCACTTGAAAATAATCGCTGACAAATAGATTACCATTTAGAATTAATTTAACATTTATTAAAATGTATTCAGTTAAATTGAACCTGATTCTAAAACGCTGATTAGCTACAGACACCCACAAGAACGTGTTCGTAGGTACAACACTTATGGTGTCCGAAGGTACAGCATCAGGTGTTTTTGCATTCAAAGTTCTATAAAAGATAAAAGAATTGAGATCTGACGATTTCTAATATCAAAACTAAAAAGTCAAAATCTCGGGGATTCCCCCATATATCCCATTTTATCATATCATAATCATAGAGGAAGAAAATAATTAATGTAGTGATGCACTAAAAAAAACTTTGAGCACCTAAAAACAGTATTTTTATTATAGAAAATTTAAATAATATTTTAAACAGCTGATTTCACATTAGCAACTAGATAGCATCTGTTTACATTCAAAATCGACCACAAATTCAAATTTACATTTTTTCCCGAATTTTAAAATGAGGTGGCTGAAGGTACAACCGTCCGTAGGTACAACACTCTCCCCTATATATATCCCTGACGACAACTCATGATTAAAAGCGCTTAAGTGCAATTCCTGATGTTTAGGAGATTTTCAAGGAGTTATTGAGGGATACCAATATCCCTAAAAAAGGGTTGTGCTTGCGAATTGGTGTGAGGCGTGGACAACAATACTACACTTTTGTGACCTCATTCCCCAGGTGTCCTCTATAGGTAAAGGAGCTACAGTCATGATATGGATGGAAAGAATGTCCTCAAAGTATCGTACTTGCGCTACGGGCAAAAACCTTATCATTTTTGAAGTCTGAATAGGAACTTCAGTTTTACGTGAAATAAAAAAATGGAGATAGAGAAATTTCAATCCATTCTTCTCCAAACCAATGGACTACATCTTTTAAAACCTTTTAAGTCGGTTTTCAAACAATCCTCAATAGAAATACTTCCCCCACCCCACCCGTATTGAAAAAAAAACTTCCGCGAAGCCAGCGGAGATAATATGAAAACTAAGACACATAAGTGGTGGTACTGTCAAGATCGACTCGTTTCTGTTGACTTTTGCCAGATGCCCCTGTCTCTCGAGTTGTCTTTTGCTACCGTAAGACGTCACTACTCGTCTTGTTTACGAAGACGCTACGCGATGGATGCCACTCACTTCCACAAATTTCGACAAAAACGACCGAAACATCTCGATCTGCGAAGAAGATAGGGAAATGGAAGAGAAAGAGGACACTATTCGAGAAAAGATCGACACTCGGTTTCTTCGAATTTTCGTTTCTCTTTTCTTGAAAGAGGAAATATTCCGGCTTATTTCTCTCTTGATTTGGAAATGGTAATTAGAGTGAGAGATAGGCTTTGTTGTTTTCATGTTTGTTCTGCCGAGTTTTATAAAAGAAAAAAATATTTGCGTCTTTGCACATCTCGAATATTGTTTAAATCCTCTTTCATAGCATTTTTCCATTTTACTGAGTCCCCAGCTAGTTTTTTGTGTTGTTTACGTAGATGAGTTATTGTAATTAGAATGAGTGCATTAGAGATTTTGATCTTGTGTTATGCCTCTTATCTTCTTACGAATGTTTTGATAATGTTTTCCAGGAAAACTGTTCTGTAATTTTTTCAAGTAATTTTGGATTAAGATGAATTATTAGGGAAAATATTTCTTTTGTTATTGAAATATGTAAATAATTTTTTTCGAACATTCTAGTTTTTATAATTTATGGATGTGTTTATCTTCTATCTAGAAAGTTTTTATTGTTCGAGCATAATATTTATGCGAATGACATTCAAATTTGATCCAATATTTTTTGAAAATATGAAACAGATTTCTAATTTTTCTCCCCGTTGAATTATTTTTCTTCTGAAATAATCCCACGTAAGCTCTATTAAATTCGTGGTTTTAAAGGTTACTCAAGGATGTTAGCGGACCCAGGAAAGAAATACAAATATATTACTTGATAATGCTTTTCATAAAACTGAATTTATCATTTTTATATTTTATTAGAGTTAAATGCACTTAAAAAAACCTATGAAGGAAAATTCTTCATTTAAAATGCTTTTATTGGACAAAACTTTATTATTTTGATTGTATGTATTTATCCTTCATATCCGACTGTATGACGAAATAAAAATCAATATTAAGTGAGTTTTTAAGCATTAAATAATTAATCAAAGTGAGATTATATAGATCTTAATTAAATAAATTCATTAAATTACAGCTATAAAAATTAATTTATTTAGAGAAAATACCATATATTTCCAAAAGACATCATCCCTCTAGAAACTTGGTCAGACACTTACAAAACTCAGCTCAAAACTTCAAATCCCCTTCTCAAGACTACCCGAAAACTTTACAAAACAAGTCACTCGCTAATTAAACCAATAAATCACCCTTCCTATGCAAACTTATCAATTTTAACTTATTAAAAGCACTAATCGGATGGCCCATCTCAGAGCAAGATTTATAAACTTGATGCTAAGGCACGTTTGAATGATGAATAAATTTCACCAACACCTGACGCCTCTGCAAGCTCTTTACGGGCCACCTTCCTCCTGATTTGATCTAATCTAAATATTGCAGCGAATTTATTGATTTCTTGGCGACGCAACGGAGGTGAAACACCTGCCAGCACCTCATGGCACTGACAGGCAGAGACGTGTTTGGGACGTCATTTGAACAAAGTATCGTTGATAATGAAAGTTTCATTGGCATCTTGGATCAAGAGAAGGTTAAAAATGAAGATATTTTCCGAATATGGTTTCGGGATCAATCTAATGAAATTGTTCCTTGATGCATTGTGCAGATTAAATAGATTTTAATGGATCATATAATAAAAAATAGCTAAGGCTTTGTATGAACATTTAAAAAACAAAGTTATGGAAAGGATAAAGTCTGAGACTAAACATCTGGTACATAAAATCTAAACTTGTATTTACTTACAAAATACTTACTTTATTAATTATAATTGTATTACTTGTATTAATTTATAATACTAACTTTTGTATTTACTTACAAAAAATATTGAATCTTGAATCTAGAACCAGAGAGGGGTCGTTTAAATATAACGTATGTTTTGGTCATTTTGACCCCCTCCCCTTTGTCAGCAAAAATAAGCATAAACCGCCAACTCCCCTCTTATAATTACGTAAGAAAACTGCCCAATCCCCCCAAAATGTCAACATGCTTGAATTTTTTTCCTAGTTCATATTTTTTTGTAAAATTAATTTTGGTTGAATTTTGAAAACTATGTATGCAAGAAACAAGATACTTTTTGAAAATTCAATGTTTGTAACATCTTACGTGAGCATCACCACCCCCTTGTCAGGAAAAAATTAAGCATATAACAAATCCCTTCCACAACTTAGGTGCTTACGTAATATTTATTTGAACGTCTCCAGCAATGTATTGAAAAAGTATCTTCATCAGTATTTCTTTACCTTAAAATTTACTAAAAGAATTTGGATCTTAAAAAAAGTACATCTATATTCATTATACTCGTAACCAAAGGTTTAAAGAAGTATTAAATAATTAAGAGTCACAAAAAGAGGTAAAATGTAAGTAATCAATGTAAAAGAAGAAAAACTAATATGAATAACAGTCGATGTAACTTCCTGGTGTTGTTAACGTCCGAAATTATATTTTTAGAACTCTAAACTTTTGTCACATTTTTATTACTTCTTCAAAAATGAATTACACCACCCTTATTCCTTTACCGCCCAATTGTTATCCAGCTTGAAAAGAAAAAATCTAAATTAAAGTAAATAAACGAATAAAAATAAAAGTCCAATAGTTTTCGAAACACTCTTCTTTCAAAAGAGAAAACAAATGACTCAGAAAATCAAAGCACCCTACGCCAAATCACTGGAATCATGAACTGCATATCGTTATAAATCCATCCAATCCCCCAGATTTAAAAAGCGAAAGAAAAATGTTTGTGTTGCTGTGGGTCACAAAAAAACCTCCAGCAATTCGTCTCGTACGCTCAAAGAAACAATTATTCAGAAGCTTCGCATAAAAAACCCATCCACATCGATTTTCCGCTTGAGTGTAACTTTGTCGCTCGAGCATCGCTCGTGTGTTCCCATCGCATTCCATTTGCAACCGAGTGACACAAAAGGACGTCCGTAAAAATTAAAACAAAACGCGCAACACTTAACTTCTCGAGTCGAGTTGAGAGCGCAAGAAGGAGGAAGCGAGCAAAACTCGAGAACGCGCTTCGATTTTTTTGTTTTTTACATATAAAAATGCAGCTAAATGTTTCGGAAGCTCGGAATGTGTCGGCTAACGGAGGGTGAATGGAGAAAAAATTTTATAAAATAACCGTGGCAAACGGCGCGAGATGTAAAAAGAAGAAGGCTTTATTTTCTAAATGCAGGAAGCTGTCAAGGCGTAAACGAAATGGCTTAGCGGGGCTATTGTTCCATCAAACGAAAAGTGAAATGGCTTGAATAGGGCTGAGAACGGTTTTGACTCGTGCCTCACAATTTCTTTTATTTCTTGTTTGCATTTGTAGATAGAAACACGTTCCCACTCGAGTGGTTGCTGTATAATGCGACTCATTCAGACTCAGAGAGTGAATTTGTGAAGCTGCCTTGGAAAGATACTAAGTATATGAGAGGAAAGATCATTTGCATTTGAAACTATCCTCAGATTGATGAATGTTTTTCCTAGCCTATAAAATGCTTGAGGTTTGCAAAAAACATATAACTGGTTTGTCTAAACTTAAAGAAAATATCAATTGTTTCTTTGACATCAACGTACTAAAATATTGTTCACCACAAAATTAGTTTATAAATCGGAATAAATATTTTTTGGATTACGACGTCTTCAGTGTTGTTAAAAAATAAAGAATATTTTTATAAATGCGTTAAAAGCAGAGGTGGATCCAAATGGTGGCAAGAGGGCATATATTAAGCCTCTTATCATTTCTACGGAATTCAAATCGATCAGAGAATGGGACGATAGGGCTGCGGTTCAAGGATGAGAAATAAAGAACATTAAAATCGTCAACTAAGAATGTATCTTTATTCATGACAGGATTTTACTACTTATTTAGCTCTATAATATCTCTTTCTCAAACATTACATAAAATAACAAAACTCAAGAAAGTTGTGTCCCATTCTAATCATAAAAGTATAATTTACGTTCAAGAATAAAGCATCAGCACAATCAAAACATTCTAATCACACAAGAAAAGTGACTTTCATGCAAGTTTAGAAGGATTAAATTCCTTCGAAGCTAAGGTTTGAGGGAACAAAAAAACAAAACCGTCCCTGATTTTTATTCCCCCTTAAAAGTTCAGAATATCCCTCATTTCCAAAGCCATTCCCGGTCTTTAAAACGAAGTCAACGCCTCCAGTGGGCGATAATTAAATTTTCATAAAACGCCCATAGGAAAATAAAGCGAGCTCTTTACACAAGCTCCGATTTATCTCCCAGGGAAAACTTTTACGAGCTATTTTACGAGAGGAAAACTTAAAACTTTTGAGTTCCTAATTCTCTAACAAGGGATGAAAGCTTTCGCTCCAAAGTTTACTCGAATTCCGAAATTCCGTCTTAATGAGGGATATAATTTAGGATATGTTTACTTCCTCTCGGAGAGATTTGCGCAAGGGCTTATGGGACAGTTTCTTGAGGTGTTGTGTGTTCTTGGAATTAATGAGGACTTTTATAGACGGAATCGAACGTCGTAATAACGGATTAATTGCTGGGGACGTGTTTGCGATTGGAAGGTTGTGCAAAGGTCATTGGGAAATATGGTGTTAATTATTCAGGGGGAACCCGTTCGTTTTGGATGTAGTGTCGTAAAGGCAGTTTTGTTGAGTTTGCTTTTAAAGTTTCACTTCGCTTAATGAGGTTCTTTCAACAGCTTCTTCACGTTCGGAATTTTATTATTTAGAAAATTTAGTAACTGTAACGCTTTGAACTTTTAAGTTGTAAAGTTTTATTGAGAAGTTTCTGAGAAATCCCTTATTTGAGTTTGAACAATTTTAAGCTTCACTCAGACTCGATGTATTCTCTTAAACTTCGTGTTTAGTTTCTTTAAGAAGTATTCTGCATTTTCCCTTTTAGTTACCATGCCATATTATTTTTAACAGGAATTTTCACAATTCTGACAAGTTTCAGCATTTTTGGTTCAAAGCATGAAAAAATTTATTCAAGGCGTATTATTTACAAGGGTCTCCTAAACAATTTACTACTGGAAAAAAACCTAGGCAAAAATCTAGAACAACTTGATCATACTCCATTTATATATATGTATTATATTAACACTTACGGAACATTTTATCCAAAGAAGCAGCTTCACAACTTTTTTAGACCAAAAGTCCTTAACCTTTTTAATCCTAAGGCATAAGGCAACCGATATTACCATTGAATGCTACATAAAATTTGGCTATGACTGAAAGGGTAAATGATTTTAAAAGATTATTCTTCATAAGTTTTTGGTCCTCTGAAAAAGGCATGTGGCCTTCAAAATGAATTTCGGCACTACTAAAAAAAGGCAAGAAAGGAAGTTATATATAAGTCGTTTGGAAGGGAAACGTCCAAAACAGAGATACATCTCACATGTTTGTTCAATCTAGAGTCACACGTTCTTAGCACGTCAGGAAGATTCATAGCTAGGAGTCACAACAACAACTCTGAACCCACCGTTTCTGTGGGACGTTCCGGCGTCTCCATGAAGACATCTCTCACAGAAGGGTTAATTACAACCTTTTCAGACAGGTCCATGTAACGGAATAAATGGATTACTTCCATTTCCCAGAACTGTTTTTCCGCGACGAGTGATCCTTCCCAAGGAATTAATTAAGACAACGACAAAAAAAGAATGTCACTCGAAATCCACTTCCTCCCGCAATAATTTTCTCAACCGAATCTCAACACGTGATTAAAAGTGTCCGCGTAAATATCTCAGCCCGGCAATCATATATATCCATCAAGCGAGAGAGAAAGACGCCTTGGTTCCAAAAGGGGCATTCCGAAGAAACGACAGACAGACGATCTCCGGCATTTATCATAATCCCGAGCGCCGAAAGGGGGCCAGACCATTAATAACCGCCTCGAACTGAAGTGAAGTGGTGTTGTTATTTCATCTTGCGGTTGTTATCCAGCGATCGATCATCGTCTTCTTCTTCTTCTTCTTCTTCTTCTCTTGTTGACTCTTCCTCCTGTTGCGCTTCTGGAGAAGTTGGTCTTGATGATGGATCTTTGGGGCAAGTTGGTCCTCTTGAGTCAACAGCGGGATTTTACATCGGGTAGACTGTTTCAAATCGCGCGCTTTGTGCATATGTTCCCGGAGGATGGGTCATTTGTCAAGGGGATGTTTTGGTTTACCTTGTTGTCTTATCCCTGGGGCGTGTTTGAAAAGTTGACGAATCGGGGGGACTCATCAACAGATGATCTCTTGGGTGTATTTGGTGAGAGAGGATGGGTGGGAATGTATTCGGAATCTGCGTCGTGAAAGACGCATCACGGTTGAGAAGGATTTGGAGTGGTTGGTATCACTGTCATATAGGTGGGAAAATATCGAAAACATTTTCACATGTATTTTTTAAACAAAAAAAAGAAAGATATTTTTTCTATTAAACTATAAAAACACACATCTTTTAAATAAAGAATTAAAACCAAAAATTTAAAAATCAATGTTTAGAAATAAAAAAGTTTAAAGTTTAAGTTTATTAATAAGAAATCCTGAGGATTAAAAATTTTCTTATCCATTTAAAAGATATCTTTCCAACAAATAAATGTGTCAAAATTCCAAATAAAAATCATTGAAACAAATGGATTTTATAGAACTTTCATTAACTTTCAAAGAAGTTTTGAATAGCGGTTGCAAATGACACTATTTAAAAGCATGTTTTTTCCATACAGGCAAAATCCTTTCAGAATATCTTTTATTACAAATAAAGATAATAACTGGTAAGTACATTTTCCTCGGTTCCTCTTCACATCATAACAATATCTTGTTTTGATAGTGACGATTTATTTTTGACCATTGGAGAAAATTTCATCGAATCCAAGCAGGACTTTATCTCTAGTATAAATTTTATGGCCCAGAAAGTTATTAGGTATTATTTCTGAAATTCCCATCTCATCGCATACTTTATTCGCTACAAATAATCTAACCAAATAATCAAACCATTTAATTTAAAATTATAATTTGTTTCAAATATTTTGCAAAGTAATTACTATTTAGATTCCCGAAAATGGATATTTTCCAAAGTCCAGGCTTTAACATTAACTTAAAATGCTTACAGTCTGGCCTTCATACTACGAACTATCATTAATTGTGTTAAACCACCAACGGAGTCGAAAGGCAGTCAACAAGTCTACTACATTCCGCCATCCAGGATTTCGCGATCTGCCCATTATTTTCTCGAGAGTTTTCAGAAGCTCGTTTACAGTTATCTCTGGAGCATAAACGAAACGCATTCAAATCGTCTGGGGCGTTAAATGGAAACAAACGTGACCTCACATTGCGGCGGAGAGCACTCAGGACGTTTTACATGCGTCGGTATACGCGACGCGATTGTAGCAATGCGCATGATGACGTAGCTACAACGTAGTAGCTCTAAGAACCAATAAAAGAACTAGTTTCTTCATTCTCTTGCTCTCACATTGTTGAGGAGAACCACAGACAAATATAAACAGTAACAAACCGATCAGTGGGCAGAAGTTATCAAATGGTATCCGACTAGCAATACCTGAACCAAATAATCTTCTCAACCCTTCAATTAAAAATACGAATTACCTCTCTATATCCAACCCATTACTCTATTATTTCTGAAAACAACTTTGAATTTATTTTATCCTTGTGTTCTTGAGAGAAAACTATGATTTTGTCGGGATTTTTTAATCTTTCTCAATCGAATCCGTTTTTAATTCTTTCATGATTTTCTTACATTGATTGGCCTGATTTACTACCTAATTTCATGTTTTCACTAATATCTTCTTTAAAATGAAATATTTCGATAAACATGAAAAATAAAATTGTGGTAGCATTAAGAATCTATAGAGATCCTGTCCTCCATAGCTAATAGTACGGGAGCTGGCGTTAAGATGAAAAATTCATCTGGTCGTATATGATTTTAATATGAACGGATAGTGTTAGTGGTGCTGATCACGGAATCGAGGGTCAGTTGGTCAGGTAGCGGTGGGTTGAGCGTGGGGAGGGTTTCAAAGTGGGCAAAAAAAGTGAAAATAAATTCATCTGCTCGTGAATGAAACTTGCTGGGGATGATAGTTTAGACCTTCCTGATTACAAAAATGACCGTCAGCAGGCTAGGTGGTGGTGGAATGACCGTCTGGTCACTTGCAAACAAAAAATTTATCTGACAATGATTGAAACTTAGAAGGGTTGGTCAAGAGAAAACGTTAATGTCTACGGGAATTCCCATGTTAAAAATTATAGCATTACGGTCTATGGAATTACTCGTTCTGTCTTCTTCTATTCTGTATAGAGAACAATACAGAAATTCATACGTGTTATCACGATCACGTCGTGCTACCCGAGTTATGTAAAGCCCTCCTCATTGTTAAACGAGCAAGTCGCCTTAGAGACAGCTCCGAACACATTTACCTGAAGACATGAATAAAAGATACGAGAGCCTTTGTTAATTAGTGTGATGAGATTGCGATTCTAATGCTCTTAATATAATTTATTGAGGTAGACATTTGCTGCGTTGTTTGTGTGCGGAGTGCGAAGAATTAATAAGTGCGACTGTGCGTTTCCTTAGTAATGCGAGAGGAACGTCGGAATTAATGACTGAAAATATTTTGATATTATTCTTATCCGGTTGGGTTTTGTTTTAATTAATTGCGACCTAAGAGGGTAGCAAAATAATGGAACTGAAAAGGCAGAGTGCTTGTGACATATAAAGATGTTTTCTATCGATTGTTGGGATTAAATGTGTGTTTTGATTAGGAAAATAGATACATATCGAGATTTTGTTTTAAAAGAAATATTTCTCAATGTTTCCACATTTAACTTAGTATTTCAGACCATGATATAAGGGTAATATTTATATCCTTAATTACAAAAACGATCTTATTTAAATCCTTCTTTTCAATCAATACTCTCATATTGTGTACCTGATACCACTGTAATAATTTATTTATTAAAATCTTTTTAATAAAAAACAGGAAAGAAAATTTTTAGTTTTTATTGGTATCTAAATATGAAGATCTGATATAAGCAAAAGGCATAGGTGCTGCCAAATCATCCCGTTTTTTTTAGCCAGTTCTGTTTGCGTCATTATCCTCTCTTCCAATAACTGAGCATTACAACACCATTATTTCGTTGTTTACTCGTGAAGCTAGTTGTTATTTAGTTGTAACTGAAAGTAACTCGTAACTAATAGTCTGCCCAACACTACATTTTAGTCCAATAATACAACGGAAATTCTCAGCACAGCTAGTATAGCTTGTCTTTCTTTTGAAGGCGGCTGAGAACAACGGAATCTCGTATTGTGGAAGGAAAGTTTCTGCAGTTCTCAGCCGAAAAAAGCCAAGCTGAAGATGGAAGTTCATATCCTAAATTTCCCTAAATCCCATACGAAATTCCTCATAAACACCACATACAAGCCTAGACTTTTCATATCACACAACTTCTTTCTCCATTCTCCCTAACACAAATTCTTCTCCCATTCCTCGTCCACCCCCATAAAAAGGCTCCCCACATTCAATATATCCCACCCCTTCCGGGGGTATCCCAATCAGAACGGGGGCGCAAACGAAACCAAGAAAGAAACGGAACTATCTCCCTCCATGAGCAAGCACCCTCCGACCTCGGGAGGAGGGAGAGTGCCAGATTCCGACACCCAATTTCCCCAGCTCGACCCTTCGCAGCCGATTTTTTGTGGGCGGGGGTCGTGCATCATTAGTCCCTCATCTAGAGGGAGCTGGGTGCTGCTGACAGATAGTCTATTAACAGAAAGTCGAAGGAGTCGACCGTAAATACACTCTTGGAGGAAGTCATCATCGGTCAAGCCGTCTGCATTCCCCTCGCTTCCGGAGGGAAGGATTCTCGGAAATCGAATTCTTTTTGTTTGGGGTGGTGGAGTGATTCTTTTTTTTTCCCTCTGAGTTCGTCTCGCGTTGCAGACGGTGTGGTGATGATGGAGTGTTTCGGGGCATCGGTGTCATAACTCTGAAGCGATGCAGTTCGCTGAAAAGCTACTGCTGTGGTGTTTCTTCTTCTGCAGTTCGTTTTGTTGACTCGTCTGGGGATGTGGGGTGACGCATTTAAGAAGAGATATATTTTTTTTGAATTGTGGGTATTGAAGATCAATGTTTGGATGGGAAGGATAGCTCAGTTTTTAATGTAATGTATGGCTGTATAGGAAAAGATGGAATATGATATTTTTGAGATTTGTGTACCTGTTTTTCTATAGGAACCGATTTTCTTCTGGATTTAGGGCCTCCGCAAAGTGGGTCTGGATTTGGCTGAAACTGGGAAATTATAAATCACTGAACCCCGGCACGCTTTCCCCCACCAGCCTTTCCAACGCAAGGAGAGGGGGATGAAATAGTGTTTGACAGCGAGTAAACAGATTCTCTCTGGGACGCTTCCACCCCCTTTTTTGCATTGCGGAGGCTGCAAGGGGACCACGTGCGGGGTATCGAATTACTCCAGATTCTAGTTTTCAGACTGACTATGCGGAAGCCCTTATTCTGATACATGTTTTAAAAGTTAGTACATTTTCCAAAACAATGCTAGCAATAAAATTAAAAATTTTAATACTTTTCAGTTGCTATATTTTCTTAAGTTAACTAATCTTTAATTCCACTTAGTTACCTAGTTTTCCTTTTGATATTATTCAACATTAAAAGTAAGACCTTAAAAGTAAATTTAAAAAAGTCTTAAATCAATACGCTTGTCGTGGTAATTCTTTTTGAGCTCGAAGATAGTTAAAAAAAATTCGTCAATTTTTAAAATTACTCAATAATTTTCAAAATTAATAAAAATTACGTTTAAAACTTAAAAGTATCAATTTTTTTATAAAACAAGTATGATAATCAAAGAAATTAAATATATTTGCTTGTTGTCTTGTTTTTCAATATTGATAAACTTACAGAAAGCACATAGCAAAGCTTTTTTAAAAACAGGTTGGCCTTTAATTTAGTTTTGAATTCACATCATTTTTAATAGTTGTTTAGTTTTACATGCAGGCCTATTATTACATTGATGTTCATTCATATTAATTTACTTTTTAAATAACACGCAAAAAATTCTGCCATACTTTGTTTTTGTGTTAGGTGTTCTTATCAACCTACAGCAGGAAAACAAGCTTTAGAACTCTCATGATGATTTTTACTATTGTTATATTATCTTTTTATGGCCTTTTAAATTTATATACCGAAAGAAATAAATAATACCAATTTTACAGGGATTAATATCAATTACAACCTGTAAATGTTACTTTTCCTCAAAATCTACTCTTGCTACAGAAAAAACAACAATAATATTCAAATGTTGTTTCCTCCTTTAAACTCTTTAATGCAGCAAAACCAACTTAGTCTGTAAAAGTTGTTTTTCCTTTAGAGCTGATTTGTTGCAGTGAAAACAAATATTTATAAAACTGGCTTCCGTACGTTAAAGAGTAGCGTAATATCATAGTGCTATTAACATTAAAACGACAAACAGATGAAGATAAACGGAATCGAAAAACTAAAATAATAAATGAATTATAAACCCACTAATGATATTTCTTTTAGAACTCCTATATCGAAACAGAGTAACATAATATATATGCTATTTTTTCTATTTGAAAGCGCCATACAAATATGTTGACACCGATTACCCTTTCGTAGATAAAGATAATTCCTTTAGACAGAAGTAATTTCTTAATCACATTAAATGAATACCCTTAATAACGTTAATGTAATTGTTTTTACAGCAAATATTCCATTTAATACAGAATTTCATTTGTGTTTCTCGATTGTAATAGATTTTCCTTTTCTGTTTAACGACTGTAAACGAAAACAATCCCATCATATGAATTTTGATTTGATATGTAACAGGTCTTTTTCAATTTCATTCATCATCGTTAAAAATCAATTCGTATGAAAGAGTTTTATGCGTCTGGAATGAACTAATAGCAGGCAATTTGCACATCCTTTTAATTAATTAACGATCGTTGCAGAAGTAGTGGATAAACAAGAAGAAAAAATTAGCAACAAAAGAAAAAACCGACGCCACTAGTAGATGGAAAAAATAAATCATGTTAAAAACTTTTCTCCAGAGAAGGAAAAAAAGATGCAGAAAGTATCATTCTAAAGAATTGTGGAAAGAAATAAAATAAAGTTAGTAGTGAAGAAGCATCGTCAACAGTAATAATATCGATATCGTCATCTTAATCGAATTAACCGAAGGGGAAAAATTACTACAACACGCGAATAGCAAGACGGTGTTTTTTCCCCTCCTCAAGAAGTCGTTTTTTCCCTCTTCCTCTTCTTTTTTTGTATTTTGATTGAGGCTCTTCATTTTGGAAGAGGAGTTTTTAGGAAAGATGGCAGAAACTAAAGTTGCTGAGAGTGGATATTTTTTCTCCCCCATCGTGATGGAAATTGCTGGCCTGGGGGGTAAATTGAGCATTGAGAATTATTTAATTGAGTGATTCGGCCGGGGAAAATTCTGTTTCATGTGGAGAACCTCCCTCGGATAGGAATTAGTGATGGTTGAGTGACCGCGGATTTTTATTCTCTTCGCCTTTGGCTTCTTAATCATACTCGTGCCTTTCTTGCAAAAGTGCAATAAATATTTAGAGATATTCGTCACCATAATAAAACATGGCTTGAATTGATAATTAAATATATTTAGCTAGAAAATATCCATTTCAAATAAATTATATTCAAAACAGCGAATTAAAATTTACTTTAAGGTTTACAGCTGGGACCAGTTCGTTGCAGTTCTCTTCTGTGGAGTTTAGTGAAACATTTCTCGAGTGGCTAGAAAACAATTATGTAGAATTGTTTGCTTGTTGTTTTCGTAGATTACTTGTATTTTTTTTTCGTAAAAAAACAAGTTTTAAAAATTCCTCTCATAATATTCAATATCTCATATCAAGTTTTTCCTACGACTTATTTACTATAAAAAACTGCAAACTGTCGATTAAAAACGAAACTATAAATTTTATCATCAGCAAGGCTAGCAATATAAGTAAAATACATAAAGAGAAAATTTGAGGCGCCAAGAACTGGAAAAGTTAATAATTTAGATTCTGTGTTCATGATGCAACATCATGGACAACATAGACAACAAATCTTCAAAGATTCTATCATCAACGAACATTTGAGTACACTTGTGTATTTACCAAGATCATCCCTCCATCAGTCAACATGTCCTTATTAATAAATGACATAACCTCTCTGTCATACCCCCATCAAATCTAGTTAGATGACGTTATCCGGAAATCATCGGAACACCAGGACACACATTCATCAGTTAAAACAAACAAATCCTCTCCCATTGCGCATTCCAACCGTAAATAAGTTATCTCGCACGGCTCCATGCGAAAACAGTCCTTCATTAAGGACTGCTATCAAAGTAATCCTCAGCAATTCGATCTCGGAATAGGAGACAGCTCTAATCCTCCTCCGGTTAATTACGTCCGAGAGCAATTTACTTAACAAGCCGGATTTGTCCGGACTGATTTGGTTCCGAGTGCGGGCCGTCCGGTGCAGGACGGTCCGGAGGATCTCTTGATTGAAGATAAGAAAGTCGATTTCGAATTCGTTGTAGTACTTGAAGGCTGACTGGTTATGGGGATAGTTGCTTACTTGGGCCCCGTTTAGCTTTTTGAAAGGATGTCAAAACTCCTATAATTATAAAACTTTTTTAAATGATGATGTGATTACATACAAAGAAGGTAATATCGTTATATTTCTATCATAGGACATTCACGAACACAGATACCGAAATGTCCACACAAAATAATGTTACACAATAGTAGTAAATGATAATAAGATAAAAAAATAGAGTATAAGCATATCTCGGAAACAAATATAAAAGCCAGTATTTTGAAAGAAAAATGGCTCCACGCATTTTTTCAATTTTTTTATCTATAAAGAGTGATATTAAGTAAGTAAAATGGATTAAAATTAGTTCTTTAACCACGAATAAGTTTTGATTCACGCATTTTAAACTATTTTTGTCTAAAAAATGACAAATTCTTCCACATAAAATTGAATATGCTAACGTTTTTTCAGCAGACATATTAAATTATTAAACTATTAAATTAAAATTATTAAATCATTAAACTTTGCAATCCTCATAATAACCATAATAAAAGGGATAAATGAAACATATTGATTAAATAAAGCTTTAATTTTTTATAGAAGCCATTCCTTAGTTTATTATTGAGATTAATTTGGTTGGTACCAATAAAAAAACGAGGAGTATGAAATTTAAAGAATCTTAAACAGATAAACAAAAAATATTGGTTTATCAAGATTTCTCAACAAACTAATATATTGGAAAAACTAAAGCCGATTCCCATAAACTTAAAATCTAATCCCACTTATGCTTCCTAATCTATAGAAAGAAAAACTATCCTTCTTCTATCTCGGAAAACTCCAAAACCTTCTAGTGGTTACTACCTCCCAAAAGTCGAAACTTTTTTCAGAAATTTTTCACTTTAATGAGGCATAACAAGAAAAACACATTCTTTTATTTTCCTTCTTCCGTCTTTTCGAGTTCATTACACGGACCTCCATGCCATGGATTAGTGATCCGGAAGTTCCCCAAGAGTGCGCCCAGAGAGTTTGTTAAAAAAGAATTACGGACAATATAATCGGATGTTTATTTGCTTCTTTTTGTCTTCGAAAGCGAAATCTTTGATCTCCTTGCGATTCTTAGAAGATCGTTTTCGCTTTCTTTGAGTGGTTCCTACCTTTCGAGGCCGCTTTTGATTTTTGAAAGCTTGTTAAAAACGATATTTCGCTTGGAAAAACAGTTTGGGTTGGATTTTTTTGGTTCTGGAAATACTAGCATAGAAAGGGAGTTTGTTCTTTGTTTTTTTCGTTATGATAAAGTCAAGGATGTTTTACAAACCTGTTGCATAATGAGTTGTTCACCCATTTTACTTTGTATGGATAAACTTAATAGAAGATAGAGAGAAGAGAACAATCTTTAATGGGAGTAATTTTATTACATATTTCTGGAACACATCAAAGAGGATAAACTGTACTTCATATTAAAAGAGGAAAATTTTTGCGTGTTATTAATTTCTTTGGAAAAAGGGCATATAATTTCTTTATGATGTAGTTTTATTTTCAGGATAAGTATAAAAACTTTGAGGGGGATACTTTTTGAGTATCACACGAGTGCAAAATGAAGTTTAAGGATTAGAAATAGGGTGTGTTTAGTATTTTCTCTAATCCCTGACACTATTTCTTGAGGAGATATGGATTAGCTATTATTTTGTTATTTACTGTATTCGCCTCAGCACCAAATATTGCTCTTTATTTTCATTTGAACACACGTCAAAAATGCCAATGGTTGTTGTTTGTCTAGAGCAAAATGTGAGGGTAAGACTTTATAATCAAAGAAGATAAATACAATTTCTTACTTGAAAAAGTTCAATAAACATATTTTTATTCATCTCTTAAAGAAATTGACTATGAATGGAAAAATGGTTGGGTGTTATGGCTCCAACTGCACCAGTTGACAAAATTAATTTTTACAATGCAAATAGCTGTCTGATCTATGAGGAAATAAGATTGCAGTGCAGTTTTTAAGTTAGTTTTTTGTGGAATTTTCATTGCTTAGGGTTAAATTAATCGAAAGATTTGATACCTACATACTTTATCTGAAAATCAAGGGGTTTTTGGTATCACTGAATTTACCATTTTATTGCTCCTGTATTAGGGAGATTCAAGCTAAAACTTGCGTTTCTTTGAAATGTCTTTGTTAGTCTAGTTTTATTAAAATTTGCTTTTAGTTAAATGAATGTTGCAAACTCAGTAGGTAAGATATATCCTTAACTTGCTTCTCAAGAAGTTAAAAGTTGAAATTCAAAGCAAAGTCAGGCTGACTTAGTCCTACAAACATAAAGTATAAATAAAAGGATCTTTGAATCACGTGCAATGAAATTTTCTTGACTATGGTGTTAGTAACCTAAGACATCACTACAGATGTTATATATACTTGATTATACGCTCCATATAAAATAATACGCACGTAATACTTATACTACAAATTTAAAAAAAGTAGGTTAAAGCCAGGTCCTTCTTCGGTAGTTAAAATACATCACAAATGCAAACTTACCACTTGTTCCAAATGAAGAAAAGCACTTACCTAAAAAAAGAATAGAAACACGTCAAAAAGTATATTATAATATTGAATATACTTTTGATATATTTTATGTTGCAAACTAAATTTAAACAACAAGAATTAATTAATATTTACAATGTTTCAAGTGAGTGTTGTTTTACTTCTTTACTCAAGGAAGTTTGAAGTACTTTATCATGAACACATTTTATTTAAGTTTTAAAGCATTAATATTTATGATTTTTTAGTAATTTCCTGTCAAAAAACTTATAGTAAACATATTAAAACTTAAATTTCATCATTACGTTAAAATATTTCATATTAATTATAAAATGTAATGAAAGTGTTTGTATTACACTGCAAACGAATCACACAAAATTAAACACATTATAAGCAAATTTAACACTTTATTTGGTCCTAAGAACACAACTAATGTGTTGTTAGGTACTTCTTACGTCTTGCGATAGTAGCCTGAATGTTTTAAAAATGTAAGTAATGGTGTTCTATCTAGAAATATGTTATAAAAAGAGTTGCTAAATATGTTTAAAATCTGAAAATGTTTTTAAATTTGAATCAAAATACTGTTTATTCTATCCAGTAACACTTTTAATATATTTTTTCTCACAAAACACAATCGCAACTCATTCACAATACAATCCTATTACAGTCAAAATGTTTATTATTGTGTTTACTTAGCGTTGAAATGCGTTTCACAAATTGAAAAAGGAATTCTGCAGGGCTTTTTTTGAAACAGTATAGGAGAATTTCAGCTGACATAAAATATTTCCCACTCTACTCGAAATCCAGACTTAAAAAATAAAATAATCATCATGACCTCAAATATATTTACGTTTAATTTTTCATCCATTCATTTGTAAAGACCCAACGCCACGCAATTCCATCAACCATCTGTTGCTCAACCAAAATTCCTCATTATCAACCACCAAAATCTCAAACACCGCCCTTCCCCAACCACGAGTGCAATTAAAAGAGAGTCCGTCCCCTTAAAAGCTTATCTCAAAAGCAAGTATAATCTCCAGACATTACTCCTTCATCCGCAGGAGCATAAAAATGATTTGGGGAAATTCTGCAACAGTGTCCCAAGTGTCTCATTTGTCTGAGGCGTCAGTGGTCCGTCGTTTGGAGTCGGCCGCAGGACGCCAATTAACCCAGCCTCGTCCTACAGCACTATCCGTCGCTAATTGGCAATCTATAACCAAGGGGACACGGCTTACAAGTGTTGTGGGCATTGATTTATCGGGGAGGGACGTTTTGCCTTTTTGCCGTTTAAACTCGGTGTTTTGATGGGGCTTTCGGTAAGTTAACATTAGTTATGCTATTACGGTGATAACATTTGTTTCTTGATTTTTTCTTTTGCTTCAGGAGATAAGTTGTGATGGTTTATTTATTATATCCATCACATGGTAACTAATAGATTAGGTCATGGTCCGATGTTTTAATGTCAGTATTAAAGAATTCGTCCATATCTATAGTATCAATCAATTAAAGATATGTATTATACTTCATTCCAAGTTAAAATAATTTTTTAATATACTTTTTACTCTAGTTGGAATTTCCATACTGCTAAATAACGCTAAGCAGAGAAGAATATTGTAAAGGCCTTTCATACAATGCATATAAATTTTATTTAGTACCATAATGATCCATTCATTAGTTTAATAAAGTTACAATTTAAATAACACTACATCCAAGCATTATGAGGGAATATAAAAAAATAAATTAAAAACAGTTAATCATGTCTAAAATGTAATGTAAATTAAATGACTTTACAGGGAATTTAAACCTTACAATCAATAGAAAATTCTGCAACTAAACAATATACTGAACGCAATAATCTTGTATAATAATTTTAAAATTACCACAGAACAATTTTATCAAAACCGGTATATTTAGTTGTAAAGGAACTTTTTAATATACACAACATAAAAGGATTCTTTAATCTATGAGTAATTCCAGTAATTGCTCACTATCTTTTAAACTTAAGCACATACCATGGTATTTAATAGTTGGCGTTGTTAAAATATATTTCTTGGGTATTATCTTTCAAATTACTAATCCCATCTCCCATCTCTTACATCACATGAATAAACATTTTTCCTCGAAGTTCAGGAACATAGATGATTATTTTTAATCCCCCACTCCACTACCGGATATTTCCAATTATTTAGTATGATGCTTTTACTAAAAGATTACCAGCGCAATCTTCCTACCACTTAAGTAATGAACAATTCGAATATTTCGGTATTTTTAAAAAGAAAAAGACGGCAGTTTTTGTGAGATCCCTAAAGAAATAAGGGAGACACAATGGCATGGTTTTCAAATCCCCACGAAACTACAAAAAAGAAGTGTTAAAATTTAATTAAAAGGAAACTAAGTTTTACTAATTAATTAAAAAGAGTCGACTGTTGAGAAGCAGGTTCATTATTTTTTGCACCTCAAGAGCACTATCGGTGGCTACCACCAGAGCATAAATTTCTTCCTTTGAGATGAGGTGAAAAATATTTCCTAATTTTGTTGGTGTGCCTAAAATGTTTTCTATTAACTTTTTCTGTTGGGCTTTCTTTCTCTTTATTATTTTCCCTTTGATAGGAAAGTTTAATTAACTTCTTCATTTTTAAAGAACTATAGACGGGAGACTTGGGAACAGGGGAAGTTATAAAAGAGAAAAATCCATTTCTTCCTCCTTTACTCTATTAATAGTCGATACTAATTAAAAGAGAAAAAAATCTTAAAAAAAATTATATTGAACCAATTGTTTGTTATGTGTTTATTTCTTTTCAAAGAATTGTTTGTTATGCTTAAAATAAGTTATTACGTTTGTAGATCAACCATGAAATATCTTTTGAACTAAGCGTTTCACAGCAATATCTTTTAACAATTCTGCGAAATATGATTTGGTGGGTGCTTTCGACAATTTGTTAGACTAATGTGAAAGGTCTCCCTTTCTCCGTTAGAAATGAATATAGAATAATGGAAATACTAATGAAACAATATAACAAAGCTAAAGTTGAACGATTCATTATTAAAAGATGCTATGTATCAATTTACTATCCGTACTGTCGAACAGTAGTCTACAATATTCAACAAATACAATCAACTAAACACAATATACTAAAATGCATAGTTTTTGTACAGTACAACTATAGGGGGGACTGTTGAACCTAAAAACAGTTGTACCTTCGGCTACCGTATTTTAAAATTCGCAAATAAAGGGAGAAATCGATCAAGAAGTCAAATCATAAATTTGTTGTCAATATTGAATATAAACCGATGCTATTTAGTTGCTAACGTGAAATCAGCTTTTTAAAATAACATTTTAAAGTAAATATAATAAATTTATTGGCTCAAAGTTACTCTTAATACATACACATTTTCCCCCTTCAGTGATGATATGAGTAAATGGGATCTACGTGGTGAACCGCAAGGGTTTGAATTTTTAGTTTTAATCAAATTTAGTTTAATCAAAATTTTGTGATCCAAACCACTGTTTTAAATTTTAGATTCTACTTTGAATTTACTGTTAGATATGTTATAAAATATCTAGAACCACTGTTAAACTTTGTTATGAGGATGACGAAAAACAAAATTTTTACTGAAGGTGCAAACCATCAAACACTGGCCAAACGAAGAAGCAGATGAATTTTTTTGGATGAATGAAATAACTACACACTGTAAAAAAAACTGTAGAAAAACAGGAAGTTTCAATAAAAATGACTTCATGTTTACAGGGATATACTGTCATGTAACATTCCCACCGCATTTCTATTTATTTTATGTAAAAAACAGCTTTTTCTAGTTTTTTAGCTTATTTGTACTTAAACAGAAAGTTTCAGTTCGTGGAGAAAGAAAGAACATCTTAGGATAATTTCTACTTTTACTGAATCCTAGCAGCGGTAGCGTGTGTGCTTAGCATGCGGTAGGTCGTGGGTTCTATCCCCGGTTATTGATTTATTAAAATTTCAAAAAAAATCCAGCTAAATTGAGTAGACACGCATGCGCACAAGCAGAAAATTACTGTGAGGCAACAGAAAAAATATGTAGTTCACTTGACAGAAAGTTTCTTTTTACAGCATTTACCTGTAGGTTACAGCTTTTTCTGTTTACAGGATTTTTCTGCTTACAAACTTTTCTGGCAACTTTTGCTGCCAGAAATTTTCTGTTTTCTTACAGGATTATTTTTTACAGTGCAGATCAATCAGCCATGATCCATAAAACTAATAGTTTTATGGTAAATCAAGACTTTTATCTTAAAACTTCATTCAAAAGACCATTTACGATCTAAAACTACTTTACTTTAAAAATCGATTCCCAATTACATACATGCATGAAATTGTTCATTAAAAGGTAATCTACCAATAAAAATTTTTTATTTTTAACTTTTTTCAACTTCCCTTTTTATATGTGTTCACAGGTACAATTGGGTCTGTCCATAGGGAGAGCAGGTTGTACCTATGGACAAAAATTTTGTCAAGTTATTAAAATTAATTAAAAATCCAATTTTGAAGATTTTAGCTAGAAAAAAAAACCCTGTTTACTAAGGTTAGGACTATAGGTTGGGCACTTTAAATGGTCGAAGTTAGATTTTACCTGTCTTAGAAAAATTAAAACGTGATTTTTGTCCGAAGTACAACAGTCTCCCCTACAATATAGGTACTAAGTACTGTTTGGTTGAGGCAATAATAAATCTATGAGGTCTATTCTCCTAAATTATCTTTAAGGAATTGTTTTAATGCTTGTAAACTTAAAAATTATTTTATTATAGGAAAATTTTTAAAATTGTATTTTAATGGAAATTTTACTATTTAAAATGTCTTATAATTTCCTCTTTGTAACTTCAAATAAATTCTGAACATAAAAATATAGCACTATAGCACAAATTGAAACCCACTTAAAGAATATTCATCTGAAAAGCAAACAAGCATTTCTCAAAACATATTTTTAATAATAAGAACGGTTTCAGTTTTAAAATAAGCAATGATGGAAAAGTATGAATAGAAAATTATTGATAACTGAGAATGGAAGTGAATTGAAAATACGGCAGATAAAGTAAATGGGAAGACGAAAACAGAAGCGAATGCGTGTCAAAGAATATTTAATTTCATAATGAAAATCTCAAAATCGAATATCTCATGTTTTTCTCACGTCACAATCCAAATCTCTTTTGGAACTCCTTTTCTAATTGGGTTTCCAAAATGATTTTTATGACGCTTTATTGAATTTTTCTCTGCATATACTTCCCCTTCCATTTCTCAGAGATAACGTCTCACTCTCTTCTTCATTACTCGGCATCTGTTTCATTCTGGATTCCGTTTCTGCAATTGTTGTTTTGCGCTTCTCGAATGAGTTTGCTTTTCGTGCATATTCCCTTTGAAGATCCTGTTATGACTTCGTTGTCGGGAGGGCAAATTACTTTTAAGGTGACACGGAAATGCTCGATTGGATGACGATTCTGAAAGGATCTCAAGGTTTTGATCTTATTGCAGTAAGAAGACATGTTTGTTTCTCTAAGTCAGAAATAAAAAGGATCGTAAGGATTTTAGATCCTCACATAAAAATATTGATTTGAATTCAAAAATATCCTCTGTTTTCGTGTTCGCGTATATGTTGGTATGTTTTATATATATGAGGTGAAAGAATGTTCATACGATGGTGTTAGAGTTGAAAAAATACAGATAGAGAACACAAAATCTTCTTCACGGATGTACTTAACCGTATACATTTTTGTTTTTGAGTTTAAAGTACCTTAATTTAAAAAAACTAGCTATGAAAATATGAATTTAAAAAGTAAAATATTATTTTGAAGTTGATTTTTTTGTTCTGGATTAATGGAATACCTGTACACTCCAAGTGCAATACTAATGCCTATAAAGTAAGAAATATTTTTGTGTTAATATAAAATAGGGAAGATTATAATTAATTTCATATTTGTACCGATTAAATTTTAGTTAACTGTTTTACAATGCAAAAATACTGCATTAAATATTTAAAGGTTTAATATGTTGATTAATAAAGATTAATTTCGCTTATAATATCGCTAATCACATGTATTATATTAAATGGGTTATTAAAAACAAATAAACATTAATAATTTTTTACAATAATTAAATAAAATTATAATTAATGTTTGTTTTGCACTTGATGAACGTTTCTGTGACCTTACTGGATCAAATAAAGGTAATCTGCATGATGGTATAAAAGTCATTTTTGTGCATTAATTAAACTTGATTAGTATTTACGAAAAAATTTAGCAATATATCATCGATATTAACAGATCTAAAACTATTTCAATTATGCATGTAAATGGTAGTTATTAAAATTCCTTTTATTGTAATTAACATTAGATAGATGCGGCTAAAATTGCCTGAAGGTTTTTTTTAGGTTGAAGGAAGGTTGAATTTTTTTAGTTTTCATCATTAATGAAAACTAAAAAAAATTGGTAACTCTCTTCCGTTATAACCCTTTATCTACATCTACTGACGGTACTTACTAGTTCCACCAACTTTAAAACGGCATAGAATAACCATCCTTACGAATATACTGACGATACTTCTCAGGAATACTCTTTCAGTTTTACTCTTCCAGGATAAAAGGCAGCACAGGTTCTATGATGAGTATTTTTCGAGGGAAATGAGAATAGATTGAATTTAAGTTGTGCTTTTAGCTGCCATTTCTATCGGATTCCCATGATTGCCATTTGCCATTTTTGTTCCCTCAAAAGTAGTTGGTCAAAAGGAAAGTGTAGTATTATTTTTTAAGACCTAAAACTGCGATGAAAATCCTTATGATTTTTTGTATTGTGAGAATATTTTAGCACTCAGTCAGTGTACTGACGCCACTCGAAAGTATCAATTTAAAATAATTAGCACTAGCGGATTGAATTTCCCAAACATGATTATTTTATTTATTTTATTATATCCCTTAATTTTCAATAGAGTGACTAAAAAATGCACGAAAAAAAATTGCATAATAAAATCATAATGCAGTAGATAAAGGGTTAAATATTAATATTTAGGAAACCGAGTTAATTTTCTATCCTTTTTAAGCTTTTAAATTTTATTTAACAAATTAAGTATTTATTTTATTATTATTTGAATGGAAAACAAAAAAATATTTTGTTATTTGTTACATGAAACAATGGTACTTTAATAGAAATGAAATATGCATACGGCCCCCTTCCACCATAATCTAGCTCCGGAAAATCAGGGAGATTGCTACATATCGGCCCAAGTAATAAAGGCAACCCGACACTTTCAGGTTGAAGGAGGGCGAAAAGCAGCAAAAATAATAAAAGAACGAGAGAGCCAAGAAGAAGGAAAGCGAAATCAAACCCAAATAGCCAAGTAAGTACCAAAAGTCCAGCCCAAGAACTTTGGTCAATCTTCATCAGATATCACATCTGCAATCACTTGCGCTATAAAAACACGTCCGACATCCAATATGCTGGAAGTCTTTTTTTTTGCTCTTGCGCCCCCGATTCTTTTTATAGCCCCTGCCCCAAGATTGAAGGGGAAGCCCCTTCATTTGTGAGCTGTGCGCCCTCACACTTAGGGCGGCTCCTCGAAATTAAGATTTTTATGGGATTAGTTGGAACAAATTGCAGTTTCATTCGCTAATGCGGTTTCCGTGGATATTAATAGTAACGGGTGGATTAGTTTTGTTTCAATTGCGGTGGTCCGGTTTTCATTACGGTTTCTTCCACGCTGCTAATGGGAGTTCCAATTAAGATTTTTACCGCCTGAAATTGCATTAAGGACGTGCCTTGATGGATAGAGGTGGGAAATTTCCTTATTGGACGACTTTGTAATTGAGATGGAAAATTAAGTTTTGGGATATTTTGCAAAGTTTCAGGTTGTTTAAAGGTTTTGGGAAATGAATTAAATTTAAGCGGCATTACATTAATTTAATATTAATGAAAAATTGTGTTTACTCTTGAAAAAAAGTTTAGTGGTAAAAAAAAGTTTCTAGCTGGTGATTTTTCATTAAAAGTCGTAAGGCTGTTTTTAATTTTTCAAAATTGCCAGATATTTAGAGTTCTGCAAATGAATTTAGAAGTAAAGCTGAGACGAAAATTCTCAATTTTCTTACTCAAAGGAAAACCATTAGATTTGTATATGCAAAAAGAAAGATTGATGTGTAATAGAATACGAATAAAATCTAAGGGAAGACAACCGATTAAGAATTTCACAAAAATTGTGGTAAATTAAAAATAATCTCATTACAATATTATTTCTTAAAAGCTGGTATAATACCGTAATAATATACACCACTTTCAATTTCCACGTTGCAGACTGGATAAGGATAGAAAACAGCATAAAATATTATAATATAAGTACTATTTATTATGTAGAATTTATTTTTATTTGAATGGGAAACCAAGGTTAAGACAAAAAAAGTAGATGTGTAATATTTAAAGACGGATGAATCAATTTTCAAGTTAAGGGCATGAGATCTCTTTAATGAATTTTTTAATTAAAAAAATAAAAACAAGAAATTATAACTTATGAACCATAACCAAAATTCAAATATATTACATCGAGAATTCCCTCAATAACTTTCCCATAATCTCCATTGAGTAGTTTTGCATTCTGAGTCATACTCGAAGGAAATCCTCTACACAAAAATACATTACGAGTCCCCACACATAAAGTACTCTTCCCGACATAATCAGAAATTTAAACCCTCAACAACTCACAAAAGAAGCTCAACAGCCCTAAGCAGCCACTCGGTTATTTATAGGGCTAACTGAATAAATATGCATCGTAAACTTTTTTGCGCCCCAGGAAATAAATAGATAAGCTTGTGTCGGGGACCGCCCCAGCATACAAATAACATTCAGCGCAAGAAGAGCTTTTATCATTTCCCATTATGAGTGGACCGCAGCACCAACGGCCTGGAAAACAACCCGGGGCAGGGGCTGAACCAATATTCTAAATGCATGGCGTCACGTTGGCGACGTGCGCCCTATTCAACATGCACGTTTCGCGGGGCGCATTTATGGGGAAAGCCGATACTAAAGCCGTCTGGGCGCGGAAAAAACAGCTTCGGACAGTCAGACACAGACAATTAGCTTTGGAAAATCGGTGGTTGTTGCGTGTGGTTAGGTTAGGTGGAATGGACCTCGGTGTATTGGTCTGGGAAGTAAACTCTGGAGTTCGTGCAGAGGTTTGGAAAGTTTGTTTTGTTGAATAGCTTTGCTTGTATTGAAGGATTTATGGAAAGTGACGTGGCTGTTGTTGAGGCTTTTCTAAAGGACTGTGTTTTTCGAATTGAACTTGACATTTTGAGCGAGAGTTTCATACTTATTACTAATTTTGAAAATTGAAAAAATATATAAGTTCGACCGCGATCGAGTAGACTTTGAAAAGAAGTTTAAAATCTAACTTATAGTCACACAGATCTAGAAAAAAAAATTTGCGTTTATGAATTACAATCACCCCTGAAATTAATGGGAATAACCCATTTTCTTTACAATCGCCACGACGGCAAAAGTTTTTCTCGTGGTGGTTGGACTATACATTCTGAGATGTAGACTTAATTCATGGTAATAAAATTTAAATTAACTAATCCTGTTAACTATAGAGATGAATACATACTATTCATGCTTTATATTTTCTAAAACATATATGAAATAAAGAATCCTCTCACTCAATAAAATCTGCAAAATGTGAAATAAAAGTCTACTCTTTTTTTAGAGGCACACATTATATAAGAGGTAAACACATATTTACTTAAGTAATTTCGTTATACTTTGCGAAAAAAATTGAAAGAATAATATAATTAGTTTTAAACAGCACTAAAAGCTACCTTTAGTAAAATTATCTTCTTATTTAATTAATGCCAAGAGTAAACTAAACATATTTGAATGATCACAAAAGGATTTTACAAAGTTATCTATCTCTTTGGGAAAAATTTTACTTCAAATGTAAAGTTTCAAGTTGAATGGGGTGAAATAAAATTATCAAGTCAAATCAGTGTTTAAGAAAAATATGATTCAAACTTTACAGAATACCTATAGAATTTCGTAATTAAATTATGCTACTTCAAGACTGCATTTTTGTTTAAATATCTGAGTAAATGTTTATAAACTTTGTTTAACAGTTTAATCGGCATTTTTATTCGAGAGAAAATGTATTACTAAACATTATTGAAATTTTCTTTGAAATTCAACAAACTTCAGGGAGAACAAGTTATTTGATTATATTCCTGTGTTATAAAGCTAATATTTACTTACTGCATTTGAAATTATCTCAATCCTTTAGTGTAAAGCAATAAAACTAAAATAATTAGTTATTTTGATAGGAAATCATTGTATAGGTACTTTTGAGTTTATAAATGTTAAATTGAATTATTATCGCTATCGAAATTTTTGCTCTACTAAAGGGGAATCAGCCCCAAATGATATTTCGTCTGAATTCTGTTCCCAAAAAAATAAATCAACAATAAATAAACCACTTCTTTTAAAAATGCTAGAATTTCTCATTTCTCTTAAGGTATTTTCTCTGAAAATGTAGCCTCTTAGAGAAAAATGTTTTACATTATTACTATATTTTTCAACAAGGCACTTGACTTTACACATGAAAACAACTCCAAACTCCTCTTGCCAATCCTAAATCTTCCCCTACAATGTTCTCTGTAACGTTTTTTCCCCCATAACGGCAATGTACCGCATATTACTAGAACAAAAATATTTTATGAATCAATTCATACACTCCTAGAAGCTACTGCAATGAAATATCTAGCTGCCTTTGCAGGAAAAAAACAATGTACTAAATAGAAACAAATCACACCAGTTTTTTCTTACATCACAAATCAATCCATAATCAATACCACTCCCAACTAGTTCCCTCAACTTCTCCACATCCCAGCCCTATCATTGGGGAGAAGTCTTTCTTTACCCAATGAAATATTACAAGAAGCGTTCATAGACTTGGCTAGCATCTTGGCCGGCTGTTCAATTTGGCTGAGTGTTTTGGATGGATGAAACCCTTCTTTAAAAGACTCGCTTTAACCAAGACAGTCCTCATCGGTCAATAAGTGGATTGGGGGGGGGGAGATTCCTCTCCTACACACATACGGAGTGATAGATTACATCAAGGCAACCGTGAAAAATTGAGAGACTGATGGTTGCATTTGGGGAAGTGTTTCAACTTCCCTGTGAGATACACTTAACTGGCGGATGACTATATTATTCAAAGAGCTCCATGGATCTTTTTTTCTTGCAGAAAAGATCGGTTTGTAGAACACTAGGGTAGTAGTTGCTTTGGTACATGCCACTTCTTGGGGGACATCCATAAATTACGTGAGGTCAAAAAGGGGGGGGAGGGGTTTGGAAAAATTTCACAAAATCTCACCAAGGGGGGAGGGGGGTCGATTAAAATCTCACGTCAACTTTTTTGTTCGAAACTCTACGATTTTCTTTTTTTTAGTATTGAGAAAGTAATACACACAGATTAGATACTGTGGTGATTTTTAGGCTTAATTCTTTCTTTCTCAGTTTGAGCGAACCGTTGGCTTTTTCCATCGTTTTGCATGTCATAAATTTTCTCAATCGAAATTATGCGGTTTTGTGCGGCCGTTTGCCAGTTCAGCACTCCCACGCTCGTAGCCTTTTTTGTACTATTTGATTCCTTCTATCTGTTGCCTGACTAGTCATAACTTTTCCATCCAACGTAATCTTTTAATCGCTAATATTTTTTATTAATTGTGAAGATAAGAATACCTTGTTGTAACCTATTTAAAATTAAGTAGATCATTTCTTTACTCCTTTGGCAGTTTTTCTGGCGTAAATGAATGTCTATGGAATGAGTAAAGATATATCATTTTAATCTAGATATTGTAAAATTTTAAACAGTTTTGAGTGATTTTTATTTTAAAGAAAATTGATGATAATATAATGTCCGTTTCCCCCACATCATTAATAATGTAAAAGTTTTAGGTGTTATGAAGCACAAAATGCACATGAATAGGATAGAAAATTATTTTTTAAAAGTTGTAGGTAAATCTCACGTGGGGGGTCCAGCAAAATATCACTAAATCTCACCAAGGGGGGGAGGGGGGTCCAGATTCTGGAAAAAACTCCTCACGTAATTTATGGATGTCCCCTTGGGAGTTTTTTGTGGTTCTTTATTTGAAGAACATAACTTGTCTATAAAAACATGTATGACTATATAACAATATAACATGTATTCAATCTAATCCCAATCCAATTTAGTATTCACTATTTAGTAAGTGAAACAAGTAATTCGTGGATATAGTTATCTTCTAAGAAATTTGGATGTTGTGAATTTCAATGTAAGAATTTAAGTTATTCATGAGTGTGATCCGTATGAAAGTTTTTGTAAACATGTTGGTTTCAATGTGCAGTAAAATTATCCCTTAAACTCTTACAAATTAACCGATCATTAAGGATTGTAAGAAGTTGTTTAGTTTTATTTAAGTTTTGGTTAAAAAAGCCATCTCGAAAAGTTTTTAGAAATAAGAAATCATTTCTAAGAAAAAATACAATGAAATGGTTCATTGCAAAAAATACTTTAAAATAAAATATAGAGAAATACGTAATTCTTAAATCACTGTGAACATTCGTGAGTAATTTATACGTTATACAACAAAAAATTATTGTGTTTAAGTTAGCTGTTTAGGAAATTTTGCTTAAAAACCGCTTTAAAATACATTTAAATAAATATATTCTTAAGATTTTAAGATAAAAAAATTTTAAGATAAGATTACAAAATAAAATAAAAATAAAAAATTAACAGTGTTGAGCACATAAGTTCGAGCATTCGTAGAGAGGAACATTCGTATTACTATTTTAAAAACTAAACTTTTTTTAAATATTGGTAGGAGTCTTCTTATACAACTAAACGAGTTTCTTTAAGGCAAAAATATAAATTATTAATTAACTCCACACTCAAAATTTTTAGTAAAGAACTAAAATTTCTGAATTTTAACAACGTTTTTGAGCAAAAAATTTCCCAAATTAGATTCACGTTATATAACTCCATTAAAGTAATTTCAAGCTGCACATTTTTACCAAGGTGCTTCGAAATTATTTCTTTTCACACATAAAAGAGCAGCCCACGCATTTTACCCCATTCCAGCAATTTAACTCGAAAATTAAACTTCCAACTTAAGAACTGGATCTTTTGCACATATCTCCAGGAGCACGTTTCCATCTAAATTTTATTTAACACGTTTAATTAAAACGGAAAACAAGTCTTTGTTTGCTCTGCCCTTAAGTTTTTCTCCTCGGACTGGCAACAAAACCAAATAGTTTCCACTTGCAGAAAATATTTGCGCAGTTTAATTCCAAGAAACAACTCAACTCGTAACTTAATTGGTCCGGCAATTTGCGAAGGCGTTGAAAAAAAAAGAATAAAACTGGTCTAGATTAATTTTTTTCGTCCCTAGCTTGTTATTAATTGAAAGAAGGATAATTAAATATACCGTGCCTAAATATTTAATTATTAAAACGGAAGGATTGTTTCAGGCTACGATGCCAAGATCAAGGGACCTCTTTAAGAACATAATTTCCCTTTATGTCTGGGTAACAGGATGGCTGTAATGTGAGTCTGCATTATGAGAAAAAGCGTTTAATGATATATTTGGATTTGAATTACATTTTTTGCGCGTGAGTATAAAAAACTGGAATGCAGAAAAAAAATTCAAATTTCCTGGACCTTACGGATGTTTTCTTTCAGTTGCTTTTTTTTTCTGAAAAAATTAATCAGGTCTTTGAGAGGCATTAAATTAAAAATAAAAACAAGTCTCTATGATACCAGGGAATAATTTATTCATAGTGAACTGAAATTGCCTAATTAAGAATTAATATATTCGCTATCTGTTATTATTAATTGCATAATCAAACTTCCAAATTCAATTATCATGATAAACTGATTAGTTTAAGAAGCAAAAAACTAAGTGTTTTTTTATATGTGAGAAATTAAGTCAAAGATTCAGGGGAGGGATGTGATTTTTTAAAACATTGACTTTCTTTTTATTGAATCTTTGATCTTCATTGCAACTAATATAAAAGGGCTTAAGAATCAGCAGTAGAATAACCAAAAATTAATTCCAAATAATATTGAAAATGTATTTACTCAACTGTTAATAAATTTTTCTTTAATTATCTTTTAAAATGGTATATTTATGTTGTTTGAGAACTTATTAAATTGACATGTAATTCGTTTTCACATGAAAAAATAAACACAAATGAGAATTCATACCAACAACTTCTTTCAACGTGAGAAGTATTTGCAGATTATTTTAAAGGGCATAAATTTAAATGTTTAATCCCCCGCATTTTCCTTGATTTTGACATTCCTACTAGGAAAGCCTAATATGTTTTAATTCTAAATTGTAGGAATTATGTTTAACAAAGTAAATTAAAAACAAAGACGTGATTCAAAGTTGCATTCGATGTCAATAAATATTTTTTGTTTAGTTCAGTGCCGTAATAGTGGTTACTAATAATGAAAACGAAATAAAAGTTTGGGAAACCTTCAATGAAAAAATGGATAAAAGTATGTAGTTAAAAGGAAAAAGGTTTTTGTTTGTATTGAAATATGTAATTGAGTTGCTCCTTGAAATGGAATCACAAAATTATTTTGAAAATATTTAAATGAAATGCATAATTCATATCCGATCGTCACCTCGCTCAAAACATCTGTAAATATTCTAGCATCCGCGTTCTTTCAATGGAGAAATACGTGATGATAACCTTACGAGAAAAGTGTGTTTCGATATTGTTCATTCCTTTTCACCTCGCGTCTGAGATAGGAATAACTTCTTTTGACAAAGATGAAACAAGAGTAACACATCCCCTTCTCCCGCGTATAACTTTAAAGTAAAATTTAATAACAAAACGCTGAGAGAAGCACCAAAAGCAACATGTCTCCTAAATTACATTTCAAGAACAATGAAATAAAATCCGACTCCTATTGGAAGCACACGTCACAATAGGGAAGGAGAAAAAAAAGAATGCCAAATAAACGAAGCATAGTCAACGGAAAAAATGAAAGGAAGAGAAGAAAGCAAAGCTTTAAACAAAAAAGAAAAAAAAATTATCTGAAAGCGTAGTTTTGTAGAAAATGGTACGCTGTTGTGCAAGCTGCAGAGAAGAGATAACTTTTCCAGAGTTGGATAAATTCTTTCTCTTACTCGAACAGAAGAAATGAAATAATGCAATAATAATAATGGGTGCAAGCTCGGCAATGAAATAAAAGTGACATATGTCATGATATTGTTTTTTTTGTGTGTAAAGTTTATGTTGTCAGTGTGGTGGAAAGAGAAAAGGTGTTCTTCACACCTTTGCTTTGTTCGTTTTATTGTTTGCAAATGTGCTGACTAGTCCATTTGCAATACTTGTATTCGTTTTAATTAAATTTTGAATAGTATTTTAAGTCTTAACAGATCTATTTTCAAAATTTGAACGTTTGAAAATGAAATTAATTAATAGCTGAATATTCTTCCGTAAACCATATCGAGTCCATAAAAAGTATATTTTAAATTCATCATAAAAGTTTCTCTTAACTGTAATTTTTTTCTAAAGCAGTCTCTTGAATAATTTAATTTATTCAAAGAAAAGAAATAAATGAATGACTTTAAAGAAAACAAAAGCATAAATTTATATGCTTTTTAAAAGAGAAAGAAAATGGATCATTATTATTTTGATAATTTCTTTTTGAGAAAAAGAGTTCCAAAGAATTCCATACAAAATTTATATTTATTTAGTAAAGTGAATGAATAGTAACTAATTAAAAACTTCAAATAGATTTTTCCCATTTCAGTAAATAATAACAAAAGCCAAATATATAAGGCTTAGAATGTTATTCTTTTTTATTATCGATCCATCATTCTCTTTTAAGTGTATTTGAGGATTATATTTATTTTAATTTAAGTATTATGTTAGTATATTATTAGTCCAAGAAAGTTAGCTCAAAAAAGGGGTTGAGGTGGAACAAATTGTAAAAGAAAGTTTGATGGGTGATTCTTATAGGAAATTTTCCGTAAAAAACGATGGTGAAACGTATACCAAAATTAACCTCGTCCTTTAGCCAATATGGCGGATTTTCCAAAATGGCGGACAATCGTTTTTAACTTATAACTTCCTAAAAAATGTTAATAAAATTATAAATTTTGCAGTAAATGATTAGAATTAAGTAGCAAAAACAATGGGACACTGTTTCTTTCTCTTACGATTTGTCATTTATCCAATATGGCGGATTTTCCAAAATGGCGTCCACTAATGTTTATAATAAAAAAAATTATGATGATAAATTCGTAATTTTTTCAGGATATGGTAAGAATTAAGTCATAATAATATTCATATCAATTTCCTTTCCTCAATGTATCAAATATGGCGGATTTTTCAAAATGGCGGACAATCGTGTTTTACTAATATGCTAAAATTCGTTAATAAAATAAAACTTTTGCTGTAAATTATTAGAATTTAGTAGCAAAAATAATGCGGAACTGTTTTTTGTCTCTTACGATAAGTCATTTATCCAATATGGCGGATTTTCCAAAATGGCGTCCACCTAATGTTTAAAATAAATAAATTATGATAATTAATTCGTAATTTTTACAGGATATGGTAATAATTAAGTTATAATAATATTCATATCAGTTTCCTCCCCCTCAATGTATCAAATATGGCGGATTTTTCCAAAATGGCGGCCACATATTTAGAGCCTTTTTATTTTTAACGTTTTTACATATAATTAAATTTTATTTTGGCATAACATAAGTATTTATATATTAAATTACCTATAAAATAGTATATTAACCAAGATTTTGCGATACATAGAAATAATTTCCAAAAAGACGGCCCCATATTTCAAACTTAGTGGTAAATGGTAATTTTTGAATTTCTACCTACCTTAAACATTATTTACCAGTAAATTTTAGTAAAATATAAGTATTCTGCTTATATTTTACCAAATAATATTTAATATTTCTAATTATTAAGAAAAAAAATTAAAAATTAAAATGGCTCTAAATAAGTGGCCGCCATTTTGGAAAAATCCGCCATATTTGATACATTGAGGGGGAGGAAACTGATATGAATATTATTATGACTTAATTCTTACCATATCCTGAAAAAATTACGAATTTATCATCATAATTTTTTTTATTATAAACATTAGTGGACGCCATTTTGGAAAATCCGCCATATTGGATAAATGACAAATCGTATGAGAAAAAAACAGTGTCCCATTGTTTTTGCTACTAAATTCTAATCATTTACTGCAAAATTTATAATTTTATTAACATTTTTTAGGAAGGTATAAGTTAAAAACGATTGTCCGCCATTTTGGAAAATCCGCCATATTGGCTAAAGGACGAGGTTAATTTTGGTATACGTTTCACCATCGTTTTCTACGGAAAATTTCCTATAAGAATCACCCATCAAACTTTCTTTTACAATTTGTTCCACCTCAACCCTTAACTTTCTTGGACTATATGTATTTAAGAATTATGAGATGTTAGCAGAATTGGATTAAATGCACTACTATTAAAAATATTCCAATATCTTTCCTTTAAAGAATGATCATTCGTTGGAGAAAAATTTTAAAACAGGTTCAAACATGAGGATTGAGGATAAATTTCCATTTAGTTGATACAAATATTTAAGAAGATTTTAATGTTTGCCTTTTAAATTAACCTCATATTTTAAATTTATGTTGGTACCTCAAATAAAATAACCAGCTATCTAATTTTTAAATTGTGTGGAAACAATCAGTGAATTGAGAATAACATTTAATTATTTTCATATTTCTATATAGAAGTATTGAAAGTCATGTAACAGAAGATTACATCATACTTAATTCATATAAAAAGGCATTGGTGTTCGTTTGAACAGTGAAACAGTTAGCTAGCTCCCCCAGTTTTTTTAGTTATGCACACGTTATAACTTATCAGATATCAAATCAGACAACATTCCGAAAAATCGAAGTTTTTTATCACCCCTAATGTCAACCATCGCAAAGTTAAAAGTCAAACTGCGTTATCAAAAACATTTAGAAACGGAGTCGTTTGGGCGTACACAAAAAAAAGTAACACCATTTCGTAAAAACGTCTCTTTGGTCCCTTTTCGCGAGGACGCTGGCTAGCAGTTCGCAGGTACAAAAAAAGGAACAGAAAAAATACCGTTCGAATCGGAAAGGTTCGGCGAATGAGCGTCATTTAGATAACGCTGCAGTGTGCACCTCACGACAGCTGGTCAGAATTTCCAGCAAACGACATTGGAAGGGAGAGTCACTTTTTCTTTTCCTAGTATAGAAACTTTCTTTTTTTGCAAGGCACCCGGTCCGCGCTGAGAAAGTGCAGTTACATTGTCGTTATGCGTATTCTTTTGTGAGGTGCAAAGCGTTTGGGGAGCTTCTTGCGAGATAAATGCCACCTGAGGTGTCATTTCTGGGGGTATTATTTTTGGCTTTATGTTTGAATTGTGGGGTTTTTATGTTAAGAATGGTTTCCGTTTTGTGGAAGCGATTGTTTTCTGCGTCCTGGATTCTCGGGGTTAAATTATGGGTTTTGATGTGTAGGACTAAGCTATTTTAAGGAATTCTTTTTGTACTTCTTAACTGAGATCAAACATTTTTTGTATTTCTTTGCGTTTGATAATAGAGAAATAGAATTCATTAATGAAATCTGTCTGGCATTGTAAGGAAAGAAGAGCGAAATAATAATGAATATATCATTAGAAATTGTTCTAAATGATAAGGATTTATTTAAAAGAAATAAAGAACATTAGACACAGGTATGTATTCTTGTAACTAATTATAGTATCTAAATACTTAATTTGAAACATATATTTTATAAAGGTTTTAAAAGACATATTTAAATCTTTAAATAAATTCGTTTAAAAACTGAGGTGCTTTTAAATAATTTGGTTTTTACTCGTGTTAAGCCAACTCAGATCTTGATATCCACAAAAAATCGACTTCACAAAAACATCCCATGGAAAGAAGAATTTGGATAAAACAATGGACTCTCTTTACCTATAATACTATATTTCATATTCACTACGAATCATACACAGTATCTTAAACTAACTTTGAAATTCATATGGCAGTTTAAGGAAATGAGTTTTCTCATTTAGAGAATTTATATCTCTCCCAAACATTTTCGGTAGACGCAGTTTACGATTTCACTACAGAAACAAAGAATATAAATAACGAAACGAAGCAAATGTATGCAAAAATATTCGCATCCAGATTTTGAATGTGCATTCATACAGCATTCAGCCCGGGATAACGGGACCAGACAGAAAACAATGTACGGCCGCGATATAAAAGGCCCAACAAAGACTGCCACTTTTCACTGTCTGCTAAGCCGTATTCCACGGTAATGACGAAATTTATCAGCAGTGAATGGTAACAGCGCCGCTCAATACGACCGCTTCCATAATAACGAGTATCAGGCCCCGAGAAAATTTTCGGGGATAGCGGCTCTCGGGAAACCTGGAATCGGGGCCAAAGTAAAGAATGGGCCCTGAAGTTGGAACTGACGTTTAATTTTCTTCTACGGCAGCGGAAATAAATATAAATCGGAACGGAATTGCCGGGAAGTTAGTCCGTCGGGAGGTCTGGTAGCTAGGTGAAGACAGTTGTTTTGTTAGGGCTAAAGAAAACCCGGGCCTTTTCGCATTGCTCCGGTGGGGCCTCGTTTTTGTATAAATTTGGCCCTGTTCGGTGATTGAGACTGAGGAAATGGAGTTGAGGGCTGGTTTAAATGGGTGTGTTTTATTCAGATTGGAGGAGGTTAGTTGGATTGGAGGGCTTCTGGGAATGAATGGATTGTGAGGTTTTTGTGAGATAGTTTTCTGTGGGGAGAGGAGCTAGGTTCATTATACGGTTGGTGGTTTTGGGTGGATGGCTTTAAAAACGTTAAAAGATTGGAGCTGGTTTCATTTAGAAAGGATTCGGATTTTTAAAGGAATTTCAGTAATTGAGTTCACATTTCAGTAGAAGAATTTAGCTTTATTTTGCATACACTTACTTCTTTAACTCTTATTCTATAGCTATTTGTTTTCTTTAATTGAATATTTATCAGTAGTTAAGACTATTTATTAATGCTGGATGCATTCGAAGAAAACTTCGTTGTTGAATCGAATTAAAGAACGAAAAATAAAATGTTTAAAATCAAAAGGTAAATTTAAGGGATCTATGTTCCGTTTAATTTTAATGAAAACTTAATACATTTTAGTTTCCTACTTCTTAACGAAATTAGGATTTCTAACAAAGTAAGAGATGTTCAAGTTTCATTTATTTAATGACCAAAATAAAACATATTAAGTTCTATAAAATGAGATTATAATCAAGAACTTAACATATTTTATTTTAAGATTTTTAAAATTGATTTCGGTACAGATAATTTTATGCAAATAATTTTTAGACAATACAATTCAAACAAAGATTGTAGCTTGGTTTAAATAACGTGATTTCCTCAACAATACTCTTTTATCTACAAAAATGAAAATCAACACACTGGATATTTACTAACACTGCATAACAACAAAACCCAATCAACCACACAACCTTCAATCCAATTCAAACACTGACTACCTACTTAATTCAATAACTTCCTTCAATAAACAGCAAAACTTCTCAAACTCCCAGCTCTTCTCCGCCACAGTACTCTTCCCTCCTCAATCTCAAAAGACAAACAACCTAGACTCCATCCACCCACCCACCAAAAAGATGCTACAAGCATCCATCCACCCCGGGAAAAACCGGGGCACTTAAAACTTATTGACTCAAACCTCCCCGTTAATGCAGTCCCTTCTATTTGCCCACCGTGTCGCAAACGCCCCTTTTAAAAGCAATCACACCACTCCTCACAAACACGCGCCGACAATAAACCACTCCATTTACGTCGGGTAGGATCCTACGTGTCTGCCCACACTACAGCTACAAGTGTCGCATGATCCATTAGGATCCTTATCAAGCGCATGGGAGAATGGGGTCGTGCGACACTTGTAGCTGTAGTGTGTCCAGACACTACTCCTGCGTCAACAGGGATCCTCGGGAAGGATGGATCTCCTCAAACACGTGACATATCCGAGGATAATGGGGAGGACGAGGGCAAACAGGGGTGAAGATGCCCGGGATAGGGACCGAATCCGTGGGGTATTGGATGTAGGATGGAGATACGTGTATTGATTTCAGGGTGGAGGCTCTCGAGATTGAATTCTGTGTATTAATATTCGATTGGGGTGGTGAGTGTCATGTGGATTTTGATGAGGTTGTGAGGATCGAGGAACCGGTTTTTGGAAGACTGACTGAGTGATGTCTTTTAAAAGATATCTCCAGAAGGATAACTTCGTCAACACTGTAGTGTAGATAGAGATGCGTCTACTGTAGTAGATGGACCATCTAGTTTAGAGTTCATTGCAAAGAGTTTATGGATTTCTCTTCTAGAATATCTCTTTCTAAAATAAAAGAGTTTTTACTGTAAGTAATAAAAGTAAGGGGCATTAATATCCATAGAGACAGAAACGTCGACCAACATACTCCTTGCTTTGTACTCAGTTTACTCTTAAGAAGCGTTTAGAAGTATCTTTCGGTACGACAATCCAACGAGAAGAAATTAGACTGATCACTGTGTGACAGCTAAAGAGAGCGTCATCTTCGTTTTTCTGTTATTCATTCAATTGGTCTGTCTGGAATGTTATACCTCAACAGACGACATAAGTGGTAACGCCCTTAACCATTAAGTCAGTATGCCCAGGGAGAAATAAAATATTTCACACTATAATAACATTTATACTTCTGGTTGAGAATTCTTAAAACTGTGAATCTACATCTCTCAAGTTTTACCTTTTTGCAATTCTTTCAAAGAAGTCTCGGAGTGACTTCACAAATCAATATCCCCCAATGCAAAAATCAAAACACAACTTCCACTAAACAAAACCCGATAATTTCCACCACAGTTTTCCTTTTCAAATAACCCCAATCACAATCATAAATCCCCCCCAACAATAAACCCTAAAATTTCCCTCTCTTCCCATTCCATCAATATTTCCTACCCACAAATCTGGATATATGCTGGCATTACAATGGATCGGAAGATTCCTCCGCGGGTTCTATTTACATGAGGAAATGTTCTCTGATCCCCTTATTTGGCGACTCCAGTTTCCGATGCTCGTGACCCCCGGGGGAGGGCGTTTTACCGCTCCCTCGAGTGCGGGGGAGGAGGCACTTGGATCAGAATGGCTTCCTGTGTTTTGCCAAATGGCTCCGAATAGCGGTCTGTCGTTTGGTGGGGGAGTTTTTTGGGAGGTAGGAGAGACGGATGAGACGTTTATGAGGTTTTTACCTGTTTTAAGTCGAAATTTTTTATTTTAGTTTTTTTTAGTGCAGAAAGGTATCCTCTGTAGGTGGTTTGAATATCAACTTTATCAACGATAGGTTAATGAAAAACTCCAGCTAAACTATGTTGTGTTTGTTTTTGTCTAATGATACATGCAAATTCAACTTATTTAGAAGAATGTCTAATTCGTAGTATTTCTAATGGCTGTTTTAAATGAGGGTTAAGTATAGTCGTTAGTTTTTTATAGGTAAACCAGTATAGAAATTATTTCCATGGAAGATGAAATATCAAATATTCCGAGAGAAGGAGATACTATTTATAAAACATACTTCATTTGGGAGCAATCTGTCTTTAATGTATAACATAAAAATCTGAAATAATTTTATTATTTTTAAGTACATCCAAATTCAGATTAAAAAATCCTAATTGATATTAATGACCATAATTTAAGCTAATAACAGGAACTTGCAATTTTTAAATCCTCCTCAAGGTGAATTCTGGTCGGATGATCTTGATCATTTCTTTAAATTTTTCATTGGTCTGAATACTTATAAAACATTCTTTGTAATAACTCGCATTCTTCCTTATAAACATTCCAAAAAAAAATTTCCCTCTCATTCTGAACACCAATCAATGAAATCCCTTCACATTGATAACTTACTCCGATATTTCCTTAACACTCGAAACACACGATTACTCCAAAACGATGATGAATGATCCCTCTAACTCTTCGAAATACATTCCAATTCAAGAAAAACGATCGGACCTTAAACCTATGTTATAAACGACATCAATCCGAAATAAGTTCCCTTCATTTAAATACCAGCAGTCGCCACCCTCCAAAAAGGAAGCGAGAGTCTCTTTCCGCACAATTTCCGAATCCCCACATCACTCATTCCCTTTTATTGTTTTCCCCCATCACGCCATAATGCATCATTAGAGCCCCAACTCCCCCATACATTAAGATACACGATATACGAAAAGAAAATGGCGTAGAACTTAAGTCAATTACCTCGCGACAAAGAAATAATTCAGTCGAAAGAATAATTAATCCGTAGGAATTCCTGCGCGAAGAAGCGGTTTCTTGACCAAACCGATTTCTCTCTGGCTGACTTTGGTGGATACCGCGGTGGGTCACGCGAAATGGTCATAAGTGATCCACCCTGGGCAATCAGAAGCAATTTTCGATGCGTCTGTTCTTCAGTCACCTGGCGCCTGGTCGCTTGTCCTGGTTTTGGGAGTAGTACAACATATACTAGGGTTTTTCTGTGTTGTAGTGGAGACTGCTTTGTGTGTCATAGGCGGCGACATGGGTTGTAGTTTGACCAGACGTCTGGGGGATTTCATTCAGAAAAAGTATGATTGCCGAAAACTATTAAGGCTGTATTGTATAGTACTACTAAAAACTAGAGAAATCGATCGTGAAATAAATGATAATGTGTACAAATAGATGATCAATTCATAATAGAATTCATGATCATTCAATAATAGATCAATTCATCATAATGTGTTTGATAATCAGACTGACAGCTATTTCGTTCTTTTATTTTAATACGATTTAATCTCACTATTGAAATCTTAGTCATAAATTAAAACATATATATTTTCAAGCTAAATTTAAGAATAAGCAAAAAGAAGCCCCCATATAGTGAAGATGATTTCTTTTTCCAACATATAAGAGCGAATATATACCAACTGTTATTCTAGAAAGATCTAAGATATTCAAAACATTAATTAGAAAGGGGAAACGTCCTTGCTTTTTAATACGTACAATAATAAATTCTATTGGAGGAATAAATTTATTCTTTATTTATAAATATTTATTTAATTTTATTATCTTTTAAATATTTATTATTCATTTTTATTTAAAAATCAAAGCCTGAAATTATCTTACGAATGTTTTTCTTTTAAACATCAAATAAAAATGTCTATAGTTCTATAATATTTTAACGCTATAATTCAGTGTTTGAAAATTCTCTGTTTGAATTGATAAAGTTAAATTATCCAAAGAAAAAAATATATTCTAGAAACGGAAAATTTACAAATATAATTTGAATAAGTTATTATTATAATTACTTTTAAAGTTTACTTAAAGACAATTATATTGTACTAATAATTAAATTAAAACTATTTAAGGGGAATTTTGTAAAGAAAGTTTTTCTTACTCATCTTATTTAAGCAAATTGTCTCAAAAACCTAAAGTACTTATTTTTTTCAGAAACTCTTGACAGACTGTGAATAAACGTTAAAACAAAACTATGAATAATTTGGAACAAATACATAATAGGTACAGACTTGTTTATTCTGTGATAGATTCTAATTAAGAAATTTATTAAAAATTTGATTTCTTCTTTTTTTTTAAATTCAAGAGAGTATGGAAATAAAAACTTCAATAATAATTGAATTAATTCCTTAATTGATTTAATTATTAAATAAAGCAACATAGTCATATAAAATGAAGGGAAGTACTACTTTATGTTTAAAGCCAGAATAATTTTATAACAAGTCGGTAAAATTGTGTTTAAATATTTAGTATAACTATTCTCCGCAACAAATACTATCATCTCTAAGAAATATAATCATAATTCCTAACGTCTAACTCTAACTTTCTTTAATACACTTAAATTCACTATACACGGTTAGGAAGCTATTACAGGCATAAACTATAATGTATACGATATTTCGCTTTGGAAAAGGAAGTCAGATATTAATATCGCTTCTCTTCAAAAAGTACAAGCAAAGAAAAGAGCTGCGAGATGTAAATGTGAAGCAGTAATAGCAAACTACCCTTACAAAAGAAAGCAATAACAGTTTCAAATATCGCCTTAAAAGCGAGAAATGTTTCTTTATATGAATAGGTCTCGCCACTGCAACGAGAAGTATATTTTATTAAACTAGAGAAATAGTTTGCGTAGGAATATTTAAATTGAGTCACTTTTTCTGCCCTTCGAGTACTTAACGAAAAGAAATCTCTCTTGCGAAGGGGAAAAAAGATATTCCTTTTGCAATAATTAAAGGAGCCAGGGAAACGGAATACGATCTGTGCATTTTCATTACACTTCTTGCTTATTTATTTCGAGAAAAGCTTAGTTTTTCGCCATTAGGGAGATTATAAGCGAGAAGCGAAATAAATTTTGCGCCGAGGAATAATTTTTTAGGCCCATTTTGGATTTGATATGAGAGAATGTTTATTTTCACCGAATAAATGTGTTTAGGACTTGTTTGCTTTGGACGAGTTCACGTTTTTCAGTGGTGGGGGGTAAGAGAGAAACAGGTTGAAATTAACTAGGCATCGATTTTCTTTTCATTGGCAGTTAGGAAGTAATTTACATTTAAAATGGAGAGAAATGCTATACAGAGTACTTCAATTTTAAAGGTTATAACGAGAACTTACGAAATCTTTTATACGAAATCTTTTTTAAAATGGTATCTTTTAAGTTGAAAGTATTCGGCTTAGGAATAAAAAAAGTATAATTTTGAACTAGGATGAAGAAAAGTTGGCATTGGTTCGAAGGATATGGAAAGAAAGGAACACTGAGAAAGATTGTTCAGTATATAGATGTTTAAATAAGCTAGAAATGTCAATTGAAGGTAAAAAAATTTGAGAACAACAAATTTCTGAAGTGTTAAGACACACATTTTCTTAATACATATAATAAATTCCAAGCCCCAGTGGCTCAGTGGTATAGTGCTTCGCGCTTTCACACCACAGGCCCGGGGTTCAATTCCCGGGCTGGGCAAGGTCCACTCAGCCTTTCATCCCTTCAGTGGGTCGATAAAATGAGGACCAAGCGTGCTTGGGAACTAAACACTGGGGGTCTCGCGTTAGAATGACCACCTAACCGGGACACATGCCTAACACCTTGCACTCCAGGGCCCCACGGTCACGAAAACGAAGATGGACATCGTAGGCCTTGGCCTACTAATGCTGTTGCGCCAATGAGTTTAGTAGTATATAATAAATTCAAAGAAAAAATTTTATTGGTATTAAGCTGGTTATTGATACAAGCTAAGTGGTGCCTACTTCTAAATATTAATCTTTTGATAAGGTTTTAACATAAATTATATATAAGATGCATGTTTATTCCATAAACAATAAAATATCTTTCTACATAGTATTAGTGTGAATTTTCAAAGAATATTTAAGAATCTTGAAAATATTTCGTATGATAAATTTCTTGCCTTTTAAAACATGAAAATTAATTGTTAAAAAGTGAATGGGCTTAAAGTAATTTTACTTAATGTATAGTAGCGTTTTAAATTACAAAAAAAGTAATTATGTAAAACTAAAACAGTAAGACACACTATCTTATCTACAGGGTGTTTCAAAATTGCGTTGCACGGCTTTTATTCGGAACCAACGCCTCCTAGGGTCATGGAAGTAAGGTCTACCCCTAGGTAAGTGAGCCAAGAGAATCCATTTAGATGACTTAAGCGCCCCTAGCTGCGAAATTAAAAAGTTAAAAAAATTAATTTAAAAACTAAAGGAGATAGAGCAAAAACCTCAGTGAGAGTATTGTTGCCAACGTCATGAAGAACTCACTGAAAAAAAATTCATGAAAATATCTTGAATATTCACCGAGATTTTAGCATGTGAAAATAGCACTTTTTCAGGGGTCAAAATAGAAAAAGTTCGCATATTTGCAAATTTTTTTATTTTTTGATTAAATTTTGTATTCATTCAATTAAAAAAACAAAAAACCACACAATAACACTGAAAATTTTGCAAATATGGGAACTTTTTCTTTTTTGACCCCTAAAAAAGTGCTATTTTCACATGCTAATATCTCGGCGAATATTCAAGATATTTTGATCAAATTTTTTTCAGTGAGTTTTTCATGACGTTGGCAACAATACTGAGGTTTTTGCTCTATCTCCTTTAGTTTTTAAATGCATTTTTTAACTTTTTATTTTCTATCTTTTATTAATCTCAGTGGATTCTCCAGGCTCACTTACCTTGGGGTAGACCTTACTTCCATGACCCTTGGAGGCGTTGGCTCTGAATAAAAGCCATGCAACGCAATTTTAAAACACTCTGTATAAGAAAATATCTTATGAAGACATTGGTAAAAAATACACTATTAAAAATTATAACATGGTTTTTTAATGATAGATCAATTAAAATAGATGGAAGGAAAATGTTAAAAACAAAAAAAGCGCAAAAGTGAATACTTTTCATTAGTTTAGTCGATATAATAATTCATTTTAAAGGTTTATTTAAATGACGAAATGTAAACTTTTAATACTTAGATATTCATGTATTGCATTCTTTAGTTCCTGATTTCTTTCCCATATATTTGAACATTATTAAATTATTTCCACTAACACTAATTGTACACAAACGTTTCTTAAAATTTCCACTTAACATAAAAGCAGCCGGTTTTCCAGTCTCTCCAGTAAGTACACCTCATTTATTTCCAGAAAATTTAAGTACTAATTAATTAAACTATAATTATAAACTTCAGAGACAGGTAGTTATCGCATGTTATCTTATCCAAGCAGTCAGGACTCTAAGATCATCAAGAAAACGTAAGACAACCCCCCAAAAGGCCCTAAGCGAAAAGGCCAAGCTTACTAATTAGCAGCAGTGTAGGCGTTCTCATAACAAGCAGGCGATTTTAAGGAAAATTATTATTCCCGACAAAATCGATTGACCCCCTTTTAGGACAGAAAACCCCGCACTTAGCTGCAAATTGAATGCTCGCAATTTCCCAAAGATTACGCCGTAACTAAAGACGCAGAAGTTTACCCTTACGTCCGGCCGTGGCTAACGTAATTTTAATAATTGAGACTCCTGTTACACTGGGTATGAGGAGCGCAAGATAAACAAGCATATCTCTTTCGTTAATGATGAGGCCGTTTTAGAAACTTCTGTACTTTTATAAGACTTTTCTAAAGGTGCTGGATGATGACTTTGTGCTTTTGCTTAAGATGTTGAGATGATGAGACCCATGCAGAGGAAATTGACTGTAAAAGTTTTGATTAAATTTAAATTGTGTGTAAATCTCTGCTAATTATTTTTTTCTATAATCATCATGATTTTGTTTCCAAACTACTGTTAACTTTTAGATAGGTTTCTGGGTAGGGTTAATTTTAGTTAGGTTAGTTAGGCTACTGTTAATTTTTAGGTGCTTTTATGGGAATAACTTTTCAGTATTTTTTTTATTTCATATCGGTTAGCTGTTATGTTATACAGTCAACAATAAAAACAACTCCAATTAACTTTTCTTTTAATAATACATGATGTCATTTCTCTGCCAGGCCTGACACTATTCGCTCTTATTTGGGCCTATACTCTATTAATTTTAAATAGGCGTCTGTGAAAATATTTCCTTCCCTCACCACTGAATCAATAACCATGGCAACTATCAACGTCAAAGCTACGAAGAAGGCTTACTACTTTTTTCCCACCTGACATCCGTAAACCGGTAAAATATAAACATCTCCCAAAGATGCCCCTATATTTTTAACCAGCCTCAACTGCAGTAGAAAAATACAACCAACGAATCAGTCCCTGAGGCTGCGCCAAGAGTGTAGCTGTGGTTACGTTTTTGGCGAGGGGGAAAGCACTAGTATTCAGGGGCCAAATCTAAATGAACAAAGTATAGTGCAATTAAAGCACCAAGAAACCTAACAATCAACAAAATAATTTTAAAACTAATTCTGAAGATATTCCAAGAATGGAGATGATAAAACAAATGTTTTTAATTCAAATATCATTTTCAATCTATTGACATCTCATTTCTAATTTATTAATTTTACATTAGGCAAAGACCCCACAGCACTTTTTTTGTATAGGTAAGGGAACGTACCCATACTACGTGACGCATTCAGGGGAGGGAGGGGGGTCTTCAAAATACCACGCTAGGTCACAGGGGGGAGGGGGGGGGCTTAGGGTTTCGTCACGTAGTCAATTTCTTCTAGTCAATACGACAAAATTAAGCCAAATTAATTGTTAAAATTAGACAAATTAAGCAAAATTAATATTTTTAAACTTTCTGTTTGCAAAAAATGATGGCAAACTGTATTTATGAATTACTACGTGAAAACTAGAGGGGGAGGGGGGGGGTCTTGGCATATACTACGGATGGTCACCTAGGGGGGGAGGGGGGTTAAAAATGGCAAAAAATGGGTCACGTAGTATGGGTATGTTCCCTAATGTAAAAGTTAGTAAAACACATCGCATTAAAGTTGTCTTTGCTGCATACTGTGGGACCTAAAGGAAAAACTAGTTATACAGGCGAAACCCGTTGGCTCAATTTGACAATCAATTGGAACTGTATTAATTAAACAAATAAAACAGAAATTGGTTTAACAGTTTATACTTTTAAATACCCAATGAAAATGAATAGACGCACTTTTAATAAATGAGTCTCTAAATTATTCAATTAAAAGTTTTAAATTTGTGTATTTGAAAAATTCACTTCTTTAACTTTTCTTTTTCAGAAACCGCGTTAACTCTTGCTTACACAGACGAAACACATCCCAAAATAACTAAATGCGAAATAAAATACTTCAGTTACTATGTTACTAAAGTATTTCAAAGGTCAATTTCTTTGGTAGTAAAAAAGCTAACCAAATAAAGGGCAATAAAAGTAAAATAAATATCTCACTATGTACTTAAAGAGAAAATACTATTAGTACCTTCTACGATAACTGCATTAGAGCGTCTGAGAACTGTCTGATTGGTGACGCAGGAACAGACGGTTGGATATATGACTTCACATATTCTTTTTGGTTATTGCGGTGATAAATTGGCCTTTGGTTGGCTACAAAGTACCGTTAAATAATTTTCTCGGGAAGTTAAGGGTAAGTATAAGGATAGTTATTTTTCTCTGGGAACTCTGGATAGTTTTGCTCTCTAAATGGATTTGGCTTTATGTCGGGCAAACTTTTGTTGGGTTTTTCTTGAAGTCAATTGAGTCAATTATTCTTTTTCGAAGATACTTTTTAAAACATATAGGGGAGATCCGGCTAATACGACATACCACTTTTTCAAAGCAACCGTGAGAGACGATTTGATTAGATTTCCTATAGTTTTCAAAACCAATGAAATGTTTATTTAATGCTCTAACACCCCCTAAATGAGTAATAGCATACTCTTTCTTTTTTCCTTTCCAAAAACTTCCTTTTCGAAAAAAGTAGGAAATATGTCATTTTACCCGATATAAGGATAAAATGACATAGTAAACTTTAAGAAGAGAAAAAGTGATTTCTTCAGCAAATACAATTCTATTTGATTCCAAACAATAACTATATTAGTAGTTAAGCACTTTGGCATAATCTATAATTAATTTTTGTGCGAAAGATAATCAGCAAATTTAAAAAAAACTGTAATGTGCTTATAAATAAAAAGTTTGTTTTTATTAGAAAACACAAGAAATGTTATGTTATTTCAATTCCAGATACATTATAGAAAGTTTAACAAGCCACGATAGACATAGGTATAGACTTAGTTAAATGATATATGTGTGTCCATAAGGTAACACACTATGTCATTTTATACCAATGATTTGTATGTCATTTTACCCTGAAAGGTGTATTTTTATTTACTTTCAATTTCTTGTAAAACAAAAATATAAATCAACTTCCTACCGCATGAAATATAGTATTAATTGGATATATATCCACACAAGAATCATAGTTATGGTAAATTAATGGCTATGAATAAAAGAGAGCTCATTATAAAAACGCATGACAAAAACTTTGACACTTACGTTTTCGATTTTCGTTCACCACGAGGTAAGAAATGCTTTTCAAATAATGGTGTCTGTTTGTATCATTTTGGATGCAATAAAAGAAGAAAAAAGCTACAGAAACGTGCTGCCCTTCTGCTAAATTTCAAGAAAATCGAAAAAGTCATTTTACCCGAGTATGCCGTTATAGCCTGATTTCCCCTATTTATTCAGATTTTTAACTATAGTTACCATGTCATACCTTTTAGTAGTTTTTTATAGGATGTTGCATAATAGCGTTTATATGTTTAAAAAATATCGTTCTCTTTATCTACTTGATGCTATGTAAAACTAAGAAACTCAAAAGGCTAATTTTCCAGAACTTTAGTTGTTATCGTTACGAATAGATTCTAATAATTATTAAGAAATTTGAAATGATAGCGTTTGGATGCTTTATACTAATCTGCTAATCAATACAAGATGTTCCTTACGAATAACTTTCTAAAATATTTTATTAAGGAACAACTTTTTAAAATAAAAATAATTAAGGCTTTTAAATTCTGATAAAAAAGCCAGTTTTAAGAGCATGTCCTCATCAATCCTCAACATCGAACAGATCATAACTCAAAAACAAGCAATGCGAGTAAAATCCCCAATTCAAGAACTGACTTCATCAATATCTTAATTCCTAATGCCTAAGAGCTTAGGAAAATTTCACGCAAAGACTCTTTTATATTTCCTCTCACTAGTAATTTCTTTGTTATTCTTTTTAATTCCACAAAGAATGGAAAACTCTTTCTCGCGCCAGGGGTGGAACGAGGGGAGAAAAATAGATATTCCCTCTCAACGTTCGCAAATGAGCTGTGAGCTTGATTTGCATGGGGAGAATTGTTTTTTCGCCCCCAACCCCTATCTTTTCGAATTATGTTTTCTTTTTCGCTCAAAGGTAAACAGATCGATCGAACGGAATTAAAATTCATTCTATTCCATTGTTTTGTCACCCGCACGAGGTGCCTCTCTGAGAGCGAGCTCTTAATTCCGCTTATTATTGTTCTCGAGTGTTTCTTTTGGAATGGTGTGCCTTTAATTTGATATGGGGAACTCACTGATTTAGGAGATTCATTTTTATATCGGAATTTTATGTATCAGTTATGTAATTAAAGAGTTTGAGTCTGATATTAGGTTTCTTCTTTTAGGTGTTTGATTTAAACGCGTATTGTGTTCATTAAAATTTGAAGGTATCAGAAATGATAAAAAAAACTTTAAAGAGTTAAAGGCAGGAACATAGAGAGTTGTCAGTAAGCAAGGGATGAGTGTTAAATTGCAAAAATAATTTGTAGAAAACTTAAAAAAATGGTCGATTTAAAAATGGTACAATTTGTTTTATTTCACATCCTTTAAGCACCGTAATCTTGTTTTTAAAAATGATATTAATGATATAAAATGATAAATTATATAATTTAATAAATTGTTTAAGCTTGCAAGTTTGCTATATTCAATACATTTGAGCTGGTGTCGAGCAAACTTCAGGATCCTTTTTCCCCATTTCTGATGTTAAAAAAATCTGTACGAGTTTCTTTCGAAGGCAAACACACTAATATTATATGTGATAATAATCAATTTCTCTATCATCAAAATTATCACACCTTATTAATATTCTCGACTGAGTTTTAAACTATTTCAATAATCATTGAGTGTTGAAAACAAGAAACTACTTAAATGATGGGTAAAAGCCTAAAAAATAATAACTATCACTTGATTTCTTCAACCCTATTTTATCACCCATCGAAATTCCCAATATCTTGACGATTCAACCAATTTATTTTCATAACATTTCTAATTGTTAATATACTTTTTTACCAGCAAACGCATAATTTCCAATAGTTTTTAAGATTCTTTCAGGTTCCCTTTGATCCCCAAATAATAAAATCCTTAGTTATTCTAAGGCTGTTTTTATGCCTTTAGCAACTTAGACGATACCGGACCGGTCCATCAACTTCCACTTTATTTCATCAAGGCTATTTCTCACCCACCAATATTTCCAATAATTCATGAGCCCACACACACAGACTTCCTCACCGTCTACTTCACACGATAAAGAAAAGAGAGAGGCACCATGCATCATTATTTACCCCACCAACACAACACACATAGAGAAAAAAAGGGACCCTTAGTAAAAGTTTCACCACACCAGCGATGACGTTTCTGGCATTAAGCTTCACTCCTTTTTTTCATCTCTCTCTCTCCATCAGGGAAGGTAATTATTGGGCAGAAGGAAATATAGATGAAGGTGCGAAAAAGAAAGACGCGGCCAAACAAATAAATAAATGAACGGAAAAGGAAATGTTTTGTGGGCCTCCTATCAGCTATTCATGAGATATTTTTTCCTCCGCGACAACGAGGTCTAAATCAAGAGAAATATGCTGCTGCTGTTGCTTTTTGCTTTTGCGCCGAGAAGCTGTATGTTACCTTCCGGAACCTTTCCCAGCTTCAATAGGAAAGCCGCCGACCAATTCTTTTGAGGCCTGGGGATCCGGGTTTTACGCCATGTTACCATTAATACCCACTCATGGCGTCCTTGTTGGCGGTAATTCTTATCATCTGGAGGGAATATAATATATAGAGACTACTCTGGACCGTCCAAGTTATTTTTCATATACCTCCAATTTCAAAAGAATTACATATAATCACATTTTTCAGTTTAATAAGAGACGAACATTATTTCACATTCCTTCTCACATTCAACTACCATAAAATACAGCATTTATAGCTTCGATCTCAAGAATAGGAGGAAAAATATTCATATTCCAATCAAGAAAGAGCGGATTTTCGGATTTTCCCAATAGAGAGGCACTCCATACTTCCTAAAGTGGAGGTAATTCGTCGGCAGCAAACAACAAGATCCCCCCGCCACTGAAGAAGCAATTCGAAATCAACAAGGGAGTCCCATAACAAGGCCATCCAAAAGACAAGAAGACTCCAACTCTGCAATTTATTTCTTCATCTGCGTGTTTGGTAAGGGAGAAAAGTATTTCCTTCAAGTATATTACGCGAGCTCCATATAAAAATATATCCTTCAATTTCTCCCATGGAACATTTTCATAAGCGAGCCTCCTCTTTTGAAAGAAATATCCGGGAAAAGATATATTTGATCAAACGAAATTCCTGTGAAGAGAAAGAGCAAGAAAAACTTTCCACAATATGATGAATACGTCGCTTTGGAGAGATAGTAAGAGAGGACTCGTTTTTTTGTTCTTGGGTGCATCTGGGGATGGAATATTTTTCGGGATGTTCCTTCAAGGGGCCAGCCCTGAGGTCCAATAAAATTCGAATTAAGTTGGGAGGATTCCTGGCTCGCTGTTGGACTTTTTTTATTCGTTGGTGGGAGTTGCTGAGAAGTACACCTGTGGGTCTTTATGTGTAATGAATTTATTCTTGCGGAGTTTCTTTCGCGTTTCGTGAAATGAATACTAAGGTGTAAGAATGCCAAATTAAGTTTTATCTTTACTAGAAAAAATGCAAAAGTGTTTTTTGAACCGAGTTTATGTGTATAAAGTAAAATTTAAGTACCTTTAAATTTTTTGGGAAAAAATTACACGTTATTTACACTATGACCCAAAAATAAGAGAAATTCTATTAATTTCAGGTTTTTTATAAGGTTTACAATATTTAAGATAAATTTTTAATATAATAGAAAGGTTTTTACGTTAGTTAATAAATTTACTACCCTACAGCTATTCTTCCCTGATTTCTTTTGTTTATGTTTCAAGTTCATGAGTGCTTGAAAATTATAACGCTAGCTTAGATATAATTTTTAACTAGAACGCAGTTATATTTTTCTAGTGTGCTGAGTTTTAATAAGAAATCAGTTTAATTTAGCTTAATAATGAAAAATGTTGAGATAAGGGACGAAAACTATCCCCATACTTGAAATTAAGGGTATTGTGTTGATATTTTTAAATCAGTTATACAAATACACTGGAACCAATCATTACATGTGTGGAATGCAATCATTATAAGTGTTAAATACATTTGAATATTCAAAATTTTTTTTTGTTTCATCATTGTTCCCACCGAAAATAAAAAAATACACTATTTTTAAACTCAAACAATATTAATGCAACTTCATTTAAAACTCCCAAAGCTACCCACTTCTCCCTATCAATAAAAACATCAAATCCACCCTGGCAGGCAGCATTTTCAAACATCCCAATTCATCTCATATACTTCTTCTCGCTGCTTACCTCACCTTCCAATATACATCCCCCATTCGCAATAATAGAGATGAAAGAGTTCGCCCAGTGCAGGTTTCCTCTTCTCTTTTCATCACGTGATATTTCTATTTCTATTGATGACGAAACGAGCCACTTATTGTGGGGATTCTTTTTGATTAAGAATTCCAGTTGGAATAGAAAAGCTTCTCCATGAATTCCCTTCTACCCTCCAATGCTACAGCTGCTTTTGTGTGGATATACTCGAAAGAGGTGGGTTTCATAAGACGAGTCCATTGTGTTGCTGAAAAGCAATGGAGGTGCCCTTGTTATCCGCGATTGAAATGCGAAGTTGTAGGATTCAATCATAAATGTTGACGGTCGTTTCCTATGGATTGGATGTTGAGACACATTATTTGATTCGAAAACATGTTTTTCAATTAAGAAGGGTATACTTCAAATGATGATATCGTTTTCTATGTGGAAAACGAATTAATATTTAATTATTGTTCGAACAACTATAGTAAAAGGGTCACGTGATTTTTACAAACTTTGCACAGCCGATAGTTGGGTAACCGGGAATAGTTGGGGCAGGGGCGTAGGGAAGGGGGGGTCCCCGGGTCCGGACCCCCCCCATGGGCCCGACGTAAAATTTTTTAACCCTTTTTTAGGCTTTAAATATTCCAGTGCCTACTCAAAAGAGGGCGTCTATGTCCCTTAAAAGTATCTAAAAACCACCTTTTTTGCTTGTTAAAATCTAAAATTTTCCGAGGGATCCCTCGGTTTACCTATAAAAAACGTATTAGTTGAGGGACGATATAAGGGGAGGGGGCAATAAAGGGTACTAAACGCGAGTAAACCAAACCATGTTTTTAGGGTCAAATTTCCAAACAAATTTTGGGGGAGTACCCCCAGACCCCCCTTGGGACTTGGAACTTTATTAAACAACTTTTTTAATGATGAGTTCGTCAAAACACAAAACTCCTAGCAAATAATAAATTCCTGAAAATATAATGATCGAAATTTGGATTAGGTGTACCAAAACGAGTTGAAAACCTGCTTTTTAGACTTGAATTTCCAAAAATTTTCTGGGGGAGGTCCCCCAAACCCCCTTAAGGTAATTCGAACACGATTATTTTCAACCTTTTTAATATTATATTCGTTGAGGAGATTCAATTTGATTTTCAAAGTTTTTAGCCCCCCCCCCAAAAAAACCGAATCCTGGATCAACTACTGCCTCAGAAACGTCATATTTTTTACTTTTTTCCTAAAAAATTATCTGGCTTACAAGGAGAGGTGCTCCTCGGTTATTACCTCATGAATGAAGTAAAAAAACTCCGTTTTAAAATCAAATTTCCAAAGATTTTCTGGGGGTGGGCCCCCAAACCCCCCTCTTTAATATGGAGCTACAGAAAACTATGTTTCTCGACGGTCTCTGTACTTAATAAAAAAATTATGTGGATCAGAACTTTCAATCGAAGTAATACTTAATCATAATTATTACACTAATTATTTTATTAATAAATTATTAACTATATTAATTAACACAGAGCAGAAATTAAAAGTAATGTGAAAATTATAACTTTATTTCACTAATTGTGGACTGGACACTTTTTGATATCCATTGGTAAATTTTTCGCACTGGACCCCCCCCCCCTTAGGAAAATCCTGGCTACGCCACTGAGTTGGGGTCTTGCTTCTATATACAAGCAAATGTCTCTTCCTTTTTCGATTAACTGCCCCTCAACTTCCACCTGTCTCCCCTCCGAAATACTAGTTCCAGCAGTGTCAAAATCCCGTGACCCTTTTACTATCGTTGGTTTAACAGTAAATAATTTCATTTTATAATCGGTATACTAACTAGAGATACACCAAAATTTTGTTAATCCCCAAAGCGAAAAGAAAAAAATATTTAAATGACCATGTTAAAGCTAATTAATTTTACAATAAACAGATATTTAATAGTTGGATGTGTGGGAACATAATAATATTTATAAAATAACTTAGATGAGACTTTTTCTTCTTATTAACCACGTTAAAATAATTTTGTCGTTATCTTTTAAAAAATATTCTCATCTAGATGTGTAAGTAAAGATTGAATTCGAGAAATAATCTAAAGCAGAGGTTCTCAAACTGTGGGTCGCGAGTGAATTTTTGGTGGGTCGCAGGGTCGCTACAAGATTTTGAATGTATGGGTATTTTTATTGTTTTAAGGATTAATGGAAAGGGATGTTGGATATTTTAAGGAAAGGGATGTTGACTTAACCAGATAGTAAAGAAAATAAGTAAATAAAAATAAAAAACCTTGATGTTGAAAGCAAATTATAAGTAAAGAGTCACTTTCTTCACTTTAATATTATGGTGATGCAAAATATTCATTCTAATATAGAGATATTCAGAGAAGTATTTAAAACAGTGTTTCTACACGTAGAGCCCCTCTCAACCGGAGACCAGTTAGGAATTTCGGATTTTTTTCTTAAGAAAAATTTTACTGCAAATAATTACCCTCGGATAACTAAAAAAACGAGCATAAACACTGTTTTCAAAAACATTTCTTTCAAACTTCAAAAATTTTCTGGGGGAGAACCCCCAGACCCCCCTTTTAATCGGCTGTGTCAGTATTGCAGTTTCAGACAAAACTGAAACTGAGGTTCAAGATCCAATTGTTTAATTCATAACGAAACTAAATATTTAAGGCTGAGCGCGCACTAGAGACTTTTGTCTCGGAGACAAAGACAAATTTGCTTCCCTGGCTATTGCAAGAAGCTAGAGTGCGCGCACATGGCGACGAGACCAAGATCACTAGGCCAAGAATTTCCTCATAGAGATGCATTGCTCTCGAGTGACTAGTGTTTTAAGTCGCCGAGACAGAAGTCTCTTAGTGCGCGCTCAGCCTAAAAGTAAAACAGTTGTGGACCAGACCTAATTATCTCTTACTAGCTGATATACCCGCCGTTGCTCGGGAAAAAAAGGATTTTCAAACTGGGTGATAAAATAAATAAGAATTATTTTCATCCCTACTTAATATTTATCAACCCCCCTTCATCCCGCTGTTTTCATAAAATTCAAAGCAAATAAAAAATAAATACTTTCCTGATCTTAAAACAAAACAAAAAAAACTTTTGGAATTAAAGTGTTAATAACCGATTTTTTAAATTAAAATTAAAGGTCAGGGGGAGACCCCCTGAACCTCCCTTGGTTGATTTATTAACAACTCCTTCATTAAAGAAATAGCCTTCAAACATGAAATAAAAGCAGACATCATTTGAATTATTGATATCAGCTATCTAAAATGCTTCTGATGAAATATTGCTATTTTAAATTTCTATTGAATGAAAAAAAGTTAAGAGGCAGATTTTATAAGGAGCGGGCAGAAATGCGGGGGTCATTATTGTGACCATTTTTGATTTTGATGAAATTTTTATGATGGATATTTCTAATGATTTTAGAATACCCCTATTTTTTCTTTTTCCCGAAAAAAAATTTTTTCGGCCTACAAAAATTCTCAAAGTTGGTCGCGACCCGGTATTTTTTTCGAATCGACATATCTTTGTACAACATTTTCTCAGTGCATTGAGGGTCAACCAAAGTAATTCTTGCGGTAACAACATGTCCTTAGATAGCTTAATCAAATTCTTTTGTGAATTTCATGGTTCACCTTCCCTGCAAACTGGGAGGGTTCGCCAAACTTTGTCGAAAAAAATGAAAAAAATGCCAAATTCGAGCCTTTATTGACCCCAGCATTGAGGGTCAATCACAGTTTTGAGGGTTAAAGTGTGTAGTACTGCTCAGTATTAACTTAATCAGCCCATTGGTTGTATGGTTAACCCTCATGGCAGCAGAAAAATGGCTACTTTCGTAGCTATCAAAACAAAAAGAGGTCATTTTGGTGACCCCGTATTTCAGAGCATTGAGGGTCAATCAATAATTCGAAATATACGTTTCTTAGTACAATACCTCTACTTTAAGAATCAGTTGACAAACCTATGGCGTCTTGATCTGTGATCACGTGAGATTGATTTTTGTAACTTAAAAAATGGAAAAAAGGTCATTTTGAGGACCCTGTATTTCAGAGCATTGAGGGTCAATGACGAACTGGAAATATGCATTTCGTAGTATGAGACCTACCCTTTAAGAAACAATTGACAGAATTATGGAGTCTTGACCTGCGATCACGTGAGATTTATTTTTGTGACTACAAAAACGGAAAAAAGGTAATTTTTGGGATCCTGTATTTCAGAGCAATGAGGGTCAGTGACAAACTGGAAATATGCATTTCGTAGTATGAGACCTACCCTTTTAAGAGACAATTGACAGAACTTTGGTATTTTGCCCAGCGGGCACGCCTAAGACTTACTTTTCTACATAGCGAACACATAAAATATGTGATGCTTACCAATGTAGCTTTGTAGGTTGTTTTCAAAAATTATTTTTAAATTACAGTAGAGCCCCGATTATCCGCGGAATTGGGTGGCAAGGGTACCACGGATAACGAAAATCGCGGATAACCCAAAAAAAGACTAAAAATGAGGTGAAAACACGAAAAAAATATTTCAGACTAAAAACTAAGTTTTATTGTACAAAAAACATATGTAAAACTTTTAAAATTTGTACACTACGCAGCAGAAACCTTTGTTTTACACCTAAAAATTCTCTTATCTCGACTAAAATTTGCTCTCATAATTAAAAAATTTTATTGTAGCACTCGCGGATAATCGGGGCTCTACTGTACATTTGGTCTTCCAAAGGAAATACCACCAAAAAATAAACCATATAATGAGATTAAATTTTTATTTGAGCAGTGATTTAAGACAATTTGAAAAACATTAAGCCTTAAACATATAAAACAGTAAAATATTTCAAAGAATAAGTTTTAACAAAAATAAACACAAAAAAGGTTATTTCTCCCAAGTTATTTCATCTTCTTTAATCTTTGAAATTATCTTTTTGATTTCCCCAACAGCTTCAATACCGAAATACTGAAATAAAATAAAAATATAAATGAACCTTAGATTTGCAGATGATAAAAGAAAAAATTACAGTAGAGCAATGTTTCCCAACCTTTTTCCGTCTGTGGCCCAGCTAAGCCTTTCTAAATTGTTTATGCCCCCACTTCATTTTTTTTTTCAAAAATATTTGAAAGTGTATAAAATCTGGTTGTCCATGCCCCACAATGTGACAATTTGGTTAAAAGTTTTCAAATTGACCCCCTCTAGAAAAAACTATTGCCCCCCGATGGGGCGTACGCCCCACGTTGGGAAACACTAAGAAAAATATGCAATACAAAATATTCAATTTCAACTTCATTAAACTCGAGGGTTTTAATTGATTAATTAATTTAATTAATTGTCTTCTCTTCTTAAATCACTGTTCAAATAAATTTTAACCTAATTTTATGGTTTATATTTTGGGGGTCATCCTCATTGACCCTTATGCACTGAAATACCGAATCCCCAAAATTACGTTTTTTTTCGTTTCTTTAGTTACAAAAATAAATATCACGTGCTCTCAGGGCAAAATACCAAAGTTCAGTCAATTGTCTCTTAAAAGGGTAGGTCTCATACTACGAAATGCATATTTCCAGTTCGTCATTGACCCTCATTGCTCTGAAATACAGGATCCCAAAAATTACCTTTTTTCCGTTTTTGTAGTCACAAAAATAAATCTCACGTAATCGCAGGTCAAGACTCCATAATTCTGTCAATTGTTTCTTAAAGGGTAGGTCTCATACTACGAAATGCATATTTCCAGTTCGTCATTGACCCTCAATGCTCTGAAATACAGGGTCCCCAAAATGACCTTTTTTCCATTTTTTAAGTTACAAAAATCAATCTCACGTGATCACAGATCGAGACGCCATAGGTTTGTCAACTGATTCTTAAAGTAGAGGTATTGTACTAAGAAACGTATATTTCGAATTATTGATTGACCCTCAATGCTCTGAAATACGGGGTCACCAAAATGACCTCTTTTTGTTTTGATAGCTACGAAAGTAGCCATTTTTCTGCTGCCATGAGGGTTAACCATACAACCAATGGGCTGATTAAGTTAATACTGAGCAGTACTACACACTTTAACCCTCAAAACTGTGATTGACCCTCAATGCTGGGGTCAATAAAGGCTCAAATTTGGCATTTTTTCATTTTTTTCGACAAAGTTTGGCGAGCCCTTCCAGTTTGCAGGGAAGGTGAACCATGAAATTCACAAAAGAATTTGATTAAGCTATCTAAGGACATGTTGTTACCGCAAGAATTACTTTGGTTGACCCTCAGTGCACTGAGAAAATGTTGTACAAAGATATGTCGATTCGAAAAAAATACCGGGTCGCGACCAACTTTGAGAATTTTTGTAGGCCGAAAAAATTTTTTTTCGGGAAAAAGAAAAAATAGGGGTATTCTAAAATCATTAGAAGTATCCATCATAAAAATTTCATCAAAATCAAAAATGGTCACTATAGTGACCTGCCCGCTCCTTATAAAATCTGCCTCTTAAAAATTTTCGGTTAAATAGTTTTAATTTATTGTAAAAATTTATTTTATCACAAATTATTTCTTTATCAGATTTTTAAAAAATTCTACTCGCTATAAAATTTTTTTAAATAAATATTTCTAACAATAGAGGTTTTGCGTCACTTGGAAGGAGCAATAACCGTTATCAATTTAACATTGAAGCTACGCATAAGAATTTAGAAAAGGGCCAAAAAAGACTGCTTAAAATGGTTTGAATTCAAAAATTCTTTTTTGAAAACTTTCCCGATTGTGTGAGAAACAACATGCTAAAATTTCATACCAATCGCATTAATAAGGTGGGCGATAGAAAGCAAAAACTAAAAACCGAAGTAAATATTCAAACCCCCGTGCACCCCCTCCAGAATGAAATATCGAAAAATCCAGAAATTACTTTCTTTTCGGTTAAATAGTTTTAATTTATTGTAAAAATTTATTTTATCACAAATTATTTCTTTATCAGATTTTTTAAAAATTCTACTCGCTATAAAATTTTTTTAAATAAATATTTCTAACAATAGAGGTTTTGCGTCACTTGGAAGGAGCAATAACCGTTATCAATTTAACATTGAAGCTACGCATAAGAATTTAGAAAAGGGCCAAAAAAGACTGCTTAAAATGGTTTGAATTCAAAAATTCTTTTTTGAAAACCTTCCCGATTGTGTGAGAAACAACATGCTAAAATTTCATACCAATCGCATTAATAAGGTGGGCGATAGAAAGCAAAAACTAAAAACCGAAGTAAATATTCAAACCCCCGTGCACCCCCTCCAGAATGAAATATCGAAAAATCCAGAAATTACTTTCTTTGAAATATTCTTAAGAAGATAATACCAACAGGTCGCTTCGAAATATCAAATTATTAGTATGTTTTTCTTCTAAAATGTAAAACTTTGTTTATGCTCATAAAAATCGGGTTTTTGAAATTTTTAGACGCCTTAAAATTTAAATATCGAAAATTCGAAAAATGCCTTTCTAGATACTGTGGCTAGGTACCTTCCTGCGAAGTTACGAATATCTAGGGTCATTTGGGACGGTGCTAGGCTCAAAAACGTAGAAAACACTCCAAGCACCCCTGTGGGTCAGAAAAAAAGAATTTCGAGAAATCCCTTCTTAGTGCGCGCATACACCGTAAAGCCTTCCACCACACCAAGTTTCGACTCTTTAGCCCCGGTAGATTTTGCTGTGCGTTGATAGGTGAATCAGTGAATGAATGAATGAATGAATGAACCGTAAAGCTCTTTTATTATTATAGATAGGAAACTTGTGGGCTGTGAAAGTGAGCAATAATGATTTGAATTATCTGCCCAAGTCAAAGTTAATGTCCTAAAAAAATTTCTTAAGGGTCGAGGATGGTCGCGTTAGACTATGTTCATAAAAAGTGGGTCGCGATGGTAAAAAGTTTGAGAACCCCTGATCTAAAACATATCTCTATATTAAAAAAAAGTTACTGTCACCGCCGCCGCCGCCGCAGCCGCCGCTGTTTCAGAAAATTTAATTTTTCAACTCTTAGAACTCTCATAACGCAAAAACTACTTGATTGAAATTTATGAAATTCGAGACGTTTGTAGAGGAATATTTGGGGCACATTCTCGAACAAAAAGCTAACTGATGTGATAATTAGTTCTGGGGTATTTTTAAGGTCAAAGTTGAAGTTTTTGTTTTTTCGCTGCGTAATCCAGTTCAGCAAAATCTATTAGCAGCAGAACTAAGATTTTTTGCAGCCTAATACTCTGAAGTATGAAAATGTGCACTACGTCGCCCTTTTCTCGAATTTCGAATTTTCTTTAGAGTAATTAATTTCTGAATTTTCGAAATTTTTGACACTTTTTCGGTTTTTTCAATACAAAATGAAAAGTAATCACGGTATCAATATGATTTTTTACACACTTATACTCTTATTTTTTAGAAAGAGATTGTCGTTAAATTTTTTTTAAATTCTAATTAGTTTTGGAATTATTAAGCATCAAGGTTTCATTTTTTTCATAGTTTTAATAGGTCTTTATCAGACTTGTTTAAGGTTTATTGAATGTTTTAAATTTTATATTTGCCTGTTCACTAGATTTTCGCGAGCACGGACATTAAATTTAAAAGTTTTGAGGTGCACATTTTTGCTCTAAGTTTGCTAGCGATATAGTATAGACTTGGTTAATAATCTTTTAAAGATACTTAAATAAAGATAAAGATAAAGATAAAGATATTTTTGAACTGCTAGAGAAATAAATAATTTAGCTTTTTTGAGTGCTATTTGTGCCGATGAAAGGTAGAGGATTTTTGGTAAATTGGTTTTACTCTGCTCAAGTTCGATTGCAGATATAACAGATAGCTTCGCGATCTGTAAAGAGCTGCATAGCAGTTACGGGGGTTGGTGGGCGTAAGGGAGCAGGGGGCGGTAGCCCCCTATCCATTAAATTATTGATAATTTAAATAGGAATATTTCAGAAAAATAGTTTTATTTTGATATTTTCGTGGTAATGATCCGAATTAAATTATTGAAAAGTTTGAGAGATAAAAAGTTTCGATATAAATGATCATTAACTATACTCTGTTCATTTAGAATTAGCGACTGAGACGTAATGTATTAGAAGCAGTTATTATTCTAATAATCATCGAAAAAATTTCCTTCTGCAATGACAAGGCAGCCTAAGCAGACGTAGTTAAAATACTGTAAAAAATCAGTCACTGAAGTTGTCTGATGAGCGTTATTAAGCATTATTGAGCGTTTTTTATCCTGTTTCAGGCGCCTATTCTGAATGAACAGACTATAAACACTAAACAGTCAAGTTCCAGGTTGTACTGGATAGTTGAGATGAAACAAGCGAGCTCTGCTCGCTAAGATCGCGAAGCGATCTTCATAGAACTGCGAAGCAGTTCCGGGGGTTGGTGAGCGATAGCTAGCAGGGGGCAGAGCCCCCTAGTTAATAAAAAATATCTAGTAGCAATACAGAAGCAGAATGGATAATTACATTCAAATTTTTATTAATCTTAATGTGTTCAGAATGGCCTAAAACCTCCAAAAATGTTTTCATTTGCTTTTCAAAGCCCTAAATTTTAAGTTATTTTCAATTAAAAACAGCCTCTTTTGTGTCTGAGCTGAAACAGCTTGTGACGTGAAATGTTCTTTGTTTCCGCTTGTTGCTATTATCCCGCTTTGAAACAGTGGGCACTAGTTTTTTTACAGACTAGTGTATCGATGAAAACACTAGTCCCACATTTTCCAGATGCACATGTGACTTCACATTGTTATGACCGGTATGCTCATAAGTGACGTCACCCAGGATATAAAATAACTGACCAATCAATGACGAGCATATCAGCCAATACAACGCCATTGCAATGCAACAGATCGTAGATACATCAGGATTAATTGGGTCGATATTATTGAAATTCATTATTTAGTTTGTTTTAAAACTTATGAATACAATCACCCACTTATTTAAAAAAATTAGTATAAAAATATTAAAAAAGATAATCAAAGTGACAGACGATTTTAAGAATTCTATTTCTGAATCTCAAATAAAAATAAACAAGCTGACTGGACTGTAAAAGGATCATTAAAGGTAAATGCACTAAAATTTTGAATAAATCCATTATTAAATTAAATTAATTAGTGTTAGATTTAAGCTCATTGTTTTCCATATTTTCAAGTACTTGATTTATTTAGATACTGAATATTTTTTGTTTTCTAAACTGCTTCGATACAATGGATATTCAAGTTTGACAGAACAGCGATATTAATTTTATCATAACAAGAATGTTCTGAAACATTTTAATGATTGAATATTTGCTTAATATTTTGTTTTCTTTGTATCAGCAGCAGTTTTAATTTCATTTATACAAGTTAGTAATTAAAATCAATAAGCAGAGAGATTGAAGCACATCGTTGTAGAGCTAAAGGTTCATATTTTTGATCGGCTATTATTGAGTTAAAATTATTGTTGTAATTCAAAACACTGATAACCTATAAACATTTTCGTAATTGTGTCCAGTGTAAACTGTTATAAAAGTTTCTTTGGTCCTTATTTTAATAAAAATCACCAAAAATAAGCATTTTCCCATGCTGTGAATAGGAAATATATCCTGGGTGACGTCATTTTCAAAAGCCACGCCTTTTTCGCCGGAAGAGCATACCTTGTTAGTTTATATACCTTGGTTATGAATGACCTTTCTGTAATAAAATATGTCATAATTACCTTTAAAAAAGTTTGTGGGGAAAGACAAGCTTATTTTTGGAATCAGGAGAGAATTTTTAATAAATTAAAATTGAATATTTAAAATTTTAATATTTGCTGCAATTCTCCATTCAACCTTTTGTAATTTTAGCAGTTTAGTGCGATGGCAAAAACTGCAAGACGGAATTAAGTCAGATAGGAAAAAACTGTATAATTAGAACTGAATTTATAATAGTATTCATTATCGAAATGTGTGCATTATTAAACAAAAATTATTCGTAAGAATCGGGCATAGATTGCTATCTTTGAATCAAATATTAATGCCACTATAGAAACATTTGGCAATAAAATACTCCATTTATTCATCTCAGGAAAGCTCATTTCACCCAATACTCTGAGATTTTCTCTGTTGCTCAAAATCTATTAGTAAAGAAAAATTGCTTTTGGGACGATGAATGTTTTATTTCCTTTCGAGTAGTCTGGATACGTCTGGAATGCCTTTTACAGAGGATAAATATTTAATTCCTTCATTCTTAGTTACTTGTACTTAATTTAATATTTTCGAAAGCGATTGATTGAAATAATTTAATATTGATGATGGGTATAATTCTTTTTTGTAGCGACGAAATATCTTTCCTATATTATTTTATTTGTTTTAGAAATAAACCATTCAAGACAGATATATTTTCAGAGCCATGAACTGTTTAATAAGATTTATTTACTTTAAAGTCAGGCCTTTTCTATAAAAAAGTAATAGTGAGAAAATTTTCGACTGCGCAATAAAGGATTATGTCTTCATTGACTGTAAAAAGTAAGTAAGAAAAATTTCACTAGAGTCACATTTGAAAATGTGTTAGGAAAAAGACAAAAGAATAAAAAAGTAAGTATACATTCAAATGCTTGGAACCGTGTTTGAAGAAAAATGTTGGCTATATCTCTTTTATACACAAACAATAATGACATTGCTTTGCATTCTATGGAATAGGAGATGATTTCGCCATCTAGAAAATCGAACTATAAAACAAAAACTGGACAGTCTGTCCCAGTAAACAAGCTGTAAACAAGTAGCCTACCATTCAGTGAAATCACCTAAAAGGAATAGAAAGTTCCAATAGACATTTCAAGACTAAAACTTACTTTCATCCTGATTGAAGAAGCTTCAACTGCGAGTCTTTTATTCAAGAAGGAAAGCAATTCTAAATCGACTCTCTCTGATCTGCTATTGCTTTTAAGAATGTCAGAAATTAAAAAATAACTATACAATGTAAGCGAAATATACGTATAAACCTTCATAAAAATATTCAAGATTCTTTATTAGATTAACTATGCAAGGATAACATAAAATTCCTCAATTTTTAGCCACTCCATAATATAAAAGTTTGGGTGGGCAAACTTGGATGGTTAGTCGATGGTCGTGTTAATGACGTAGCAATGCATTAAAAACATCATCATCTTTCAGAATCATCTAAAGTTTCTCTAAGATCTAAAATCTAATAAAAAGTAAAAGTTAAGTTCCTTAAAAGCTTCTCAAAGACATATGGAGGGCTCAGAATTAAAATGGACCAAGTCCACTTTTTGTCATTTTTGAGTTAGCAACTCTATAACATGCACCAACTATGTAAAATTTCAGTGCAATAATGAACCAAGTCCTAGTTCTGATAATATCCGCTTGGCAGCAGCAAGTTCTGGTGCGTTAACATGTAATTTCCTATGAAGCTTTAACTTTAAACGTCTGTAGCTCAAAAGTAGCTAAAGTGGACTTGGTCCATTTCTATTCTGAACCCTCCATATCATAACATATCACACACCTCAAACCAAACAATAGTTACAATGTACTGACGTCAATACCTTCTTCTCTTTACTCACAAAAGATAAAAATCGATTAGGATACACACGACATAAAAGCTGCACATACACATTAATACACATTACTGCCACAAAAATAACCACGACCTCCGTAATGGCCCCAGATCAGCGGCGATCAATAGCAATACCCCATTTGTCCCCTTTGAATGAATATAACGTTAATTTCGCCCGCCGGGAGTCGAAGGGTTAAGTGGAAGCGGCTTTTCCAATGGGGCACTTTTTCTCTCCGCTCGCAATTAAGAGGATTACCGAGGACGAGCTCACGTATAAGAGGGGCCCTTGCATTGTTTTATGGAGACTCAGTTCGATGTGTGCGATGGGCTTCAGGATCTGCCAACACTGCAGTGACAACTGTCGCGCAACACATTAAGATCCTCATCAAGCTGAGGGGAGAAAGAAGGGGAGTTGAGGGGATATGCACTAGATGCGGTTGGAAGTGGAAAAATGGCACCTGTTTTCCTCCGCTATAAGAGTTGTCTAGTGCAGGGCCGTAACTAGACTTTTTTTTTCGGGGGGTTTTGTCAAAAAATTTTCTTAAGTCGATTTTGTTGGTGACCAAGGTAAGTAGACAGCGCCGGATCCACGATTTTGTTTTTAGGGAGGGGCAAGAATTTTCAATATAAAAATCGTCTTCTAATGTCCTAAAGGAGGTGTCTGGGGGTCCTCCCCAGAAAATTTCTGGAAATTTGACTATAAAAACAGGATTTAACTCGTTTTGGAGCCGCTTTTCCCTTTCTTCCCACCCCAGAGTTGTGAGAACTCCGGGGTGGGACATTCTTCTCAGCCCTCTTTCTCACTGTTAGTGCTTATTCCTATTAGGGGGGGATTAAAGCAACCCAAAGAGTACCACTCCTTGTAAGTCCCAAAATTTTCATGGAAAGAGTGTAATAATAGATTTCAAAATTCCAAGGGGGTGTTCTCCCCAAGAAAAATTTTGAATTTTGAACCTTAAAAGTAGGGGTTTTATGCATTTTAAGACGAATTTTTAAGGAATAACAGTAAGTAAAAAATTAACGTCGAAATTTTGGGGGGGAGTTTAAATCCCAAACCCCCTCCTTGGATACGGCCCTAGTCATCACACCTCAACTGCCTCAACTCCCTTTCTTACTCCCCACCGTTTGATAAGGATCTTACGGGTCAAGCGACAGTTGTGGCTGCAGTGTGGGCAGACCTTTAGTGCTCTTAGGGAATGGGGTGTGTTGTGTGCCCCATCTCTGTAACGGTCGGCGGGTTGTTTACTGTTTTGAGCACGGAAGGAGATGCCTGGATGGTTGTTTTGATTAAGGGAGGAGGGAGGGATTCGGAATCAATGATCGTAACGTTCTTGCGAAGGAAGCCGGTTATGGGATGCGGAGACAAAACTCAGACCATCTCGCCAGTCGTAAAATGCGAATTTCTGAGAGGAGAGGTCTCAATTGTCGCGTTAAGAGTGAAGCGTATCTGAAGTTTTAGCTTAGTAGTGTCTGGGGGCAACCTGATGTCATTCCTCAAAAAAGAAGGTTGTGTCTTATTCAGAAAAAATAGGAATACATTAAAGAAATAATTTATGGCTCCAAAACTTTTGATAGCAAAGGAAATTGGGCACATAGCAGTTTTAGCTTAGGACAACAACAGAAAATAAAATGTGGTGTTAATTAATTCAAACGCTAGTAGGGTAAACTAGGGATACATCCTAATTTATATATGGTCTAAAACAAGTGCCCAAAAGGAACATGAAAATGTTCTGGATGGATTTATTATAACTTTGATGAGGATGGAGGAGGAATTTAGTTGTGAAGGTTTTCAAGTAAAAGTGGTAGGATGGTGAATGAATAGTCGACAGCCATGAGGAAAAACTTCTGAAGAAGTAGAATATTGTGGCTTACCCCCAATTTTGGGGGAGAGGAAAATTCTTAACCAACCACTGAAAACCTTTTGTGTCAAATCTGCATCACTATCACCTTAGATTTAAACTTCTTTTTCAAGTTTTTTTTGTTTTTCTGTCAAAGTTTTTCTCGTGGTGATCTCACTTTACCTAATAGTACCTTACCGCTATACAGGGTGTATCTGAAATAGTGCAACAAACTTTCAGGGATGATAGTACTCATCAAAACGAACAAGAATCGGTATAGAAAGAGGGGTCCCAGACCAAATCCCAGGGAGTTAAAAATGGAACGACACCCCAAAAAAATCATTGAAAAATTCAATTTGTAGAAGAACTACTATTGGTAAAAACTTAATTATGGTCTCAAAAATTGTGGTTTAATATGATCTTTAAAATTACCTCAAAAGTCTTCACTTTAAAATTTGTTTTATTATGAAAAAAGTTAAAAAACACAAAAAATGTGAAAACTTTGCCAAAACCGTGTTTTGTATTTCGAAATCCTTTCTTTTGATTTGATAATCTGAAAGATCATAGTTGAAAACCCTTAAGTCAAAAGTTTCACGTAAATACAATCAATATTAAAAGCTTGAGATACTTTTAAAGTTTGTTTTTTGGGTGCACAAGCAGTTTTTTAGAGCTGTTTCCAGAACAGCTGTTAGCGCACGCAAAAAACAAACTTTAAAGGATCTCAAGTGTTTGATATTGATTGTATTTACGTGAAACTTTGGACTTAAGGGTTTTCAACTATGATCTTTCAGATTATCAAATGAAAAGAAAGGATTTCGAAATACAAAATTAGGTTTTGGCAGAGTTTTCACATTTTTTGTGCTTTTTAACTTTTTTCATAATAAAACAAATTTTAAAGTGAAGACTTTTGAGGGAATTTTAAAGATCATATTAAACCACAATTTTTGAGACCATAATTAAGTTTTTACCAATAGTAGTTCTTCTACAAATTGAATTTTTCAATGATTTTTTTTGGTGTGTCGCTCCATTTTTAACTCCCTGGGATTTGGTCTGGGACCCCCCTTTCTATACCGATTCTTGTTCGTCTTGATGAGTACTATCATCCCTGAAAGTTTGTTGCACCATTTCTGATACACCCTGTATACCGAATTATTTCAAATTTTGCTACTTCTAACCTAAATTTTTCTTTGAAGCAATCACTTTAACACGTTTTAAGATATTAATAAAATATTTTTCATTAACTGTAGGAAGAAAAAAGTTATTTTAGAGTTAATTTAATGTTATACAGACATAATATTAAAAAAACTTTTGCATTTTCCATCGTTCAGAGAAAATAACCACGTATTTTATCATAATGTATCCATTATCACATCATTATCCTATCTCTAATCCAGATAATACTATAATATTGTACGAGAGTAAATACTAAATACATCTATTTTAAAAAACTGAACCTCAAGCATTAAAGATTACAACATGTATTATAAATGCACATGGCTGAAAATATCTGAAAAGCTTATTATTATTTATTTGATTAGTATTACTATAATGCTATAAATATGTAAAAGATTGAAGTTAGAAAACTTTTCATTCAGAAAAACACCAAAAAAATGACTATCCTATAATGTCATTTTTGATAAAGGCAGGAAATAACTGAGAATGCCCTATCGATTTTCAAGTCATTACTAGCAATTCCTCACGAAAACTGCTGGCTTGAATACTTCATGCTAATTTGGCTAGAACCATTACCTGACATACCTTGGCCGTGAGCCCAGAGTGATAGTAATAAGTGAGTAGTACGTGATGGAAAAGAGAAACCGAAGTTAGCTGTTTCCGATATTGTTTCATTGTTAATGTAGGCATTCCTTTTAAAAGAGAAAATGGAGGATTACTGTATTGAGAAGAAAGAATTTAATACATGATGTAAAGTAAGGCTAAGCGCGCACTAGAGACTTTTGTCTCGGCGACAGAGACAAAATTGTTTCCCTGGCTATTGCAAGAAGCTAGAGAGCGCGCACATGGCGACGAGACCAATATCACTATGCCATGAATTTCCTAATAGAAATGCATTGCTCTCGAGTGACTAGTGTTACAGTCGCAGACGACATAAGTCTCTAGTGCGCGCTTAGCCTTAAAAAGTTTATTTTTGCATGTATTAGTTTTATTTATTTCGATTTAAGGTGATAAATTAACTTTAATTGCAATTACATTTTAAGTTTATTTTATTAGTTTTAAGTTTTAGTTAAAGTTTAGTTATTTTAGTGAAAACTTAAGTCAAATTTTTATTTATTTTTACTTATTTATTTAGGATCTTATTAAATGTTGTAAATTTATTTACTTTAATAACAAAGAAGGGGAAACGTGAATCAAAATAGACTTGAAGAAGATAAATATAGTGCTGAAAAGTATATATAAACTTTTAAACATGTTAATTATTTTATAACTCTGTGATATTTAGTTTCAAAGAGGTATTTTTTGTTTCTTAACCATTTTAGTCCAAATCCATATCAATAGCGTTTTTTTAATCATAGTTAATTGATCGGACATACCTATAATTAAAATTTGAAGTAAAAATATTTCATCTTGATTTAGCTATTTCTTTGTAAAAACATAAAGCCCTTTTCTCCCACTAGAAAGAACACAAATCCCTATTAACCTGTTGCATTTAAAGCTCATCCTAAAACATTCTGATTTCTAGTATCAAATATTCATTCCAACTCCTCTACCCTTACGAATAACTTCAACTAGAGAAGCACATCGGCTCTCTAACAAACATACGTTGTGAGGAGTGAAATACATTCACGTCGACTCCAATTCACCAGGGGAAATGAGTCAAACAGCGAACTTATTTGAAGTAGTGACTTCAAAACCCAGTCTGCTTTCCCCACGTCTTTTATTTTTTCCTCTCTCTCTCTATTCAAAAGTCTACTTACATCCTCTATTAAGTATTTATGCGCAAAAGCGAGCACCTATTTTCCTTTGAAATTCCCTTACATTAATATCAAGTATGAAGTAATGCAAACTGCGAAGCCGGCCGAGATTCGCGTTTTTTTTTCAAGAGAGAAAGAGAGGGGGTTTTTGAATTATGTAGTAGATTTTTTTTCAAGACAGTCCTCATTTGAAGTTTTTCTCCTTTGAGAAAAAAAGAGGCCGAATAAACAGTTGATTTGCATATTTAAACGCACAGAACGTGAATTATGAAGTGAGATTCTAATTTCAGTTGGCTGTTGAAAATAGAACTCAGCATTCGGACTCAGGGGTGTTTAACTTTCAGGGAATTGTTACTTCATCTACCTTTAAAAGCGAGAGAGAAAAACAAAACGGTAGAAACCTGGAAGTAAACAAACTTTTCTTTTCTGGCTTTGTGCACATAAATGATTATTGAAAGTCTAAAACTATTGAATCGTTAGAAAGTAAATGAGGTGATTTTTTTTTCTGAGTTAGTATATAAACCAAAAGAAAGGTTATAAAAGTAATTATATAAATACAAGTTTCGGTAAAAGAGCTAGAGCTGTGTTTTTTACGATCATTTGTCAAATATTAAGATTTCCTCTAATTTGATGCAGCATTATATCTTATTATAAACTTAAGCTTTTGATTAACATATTCGTGAATAAAGTAAATAGAGTAATCATTTTCATCTGGCAAGGTTGTTGCCCTTTTCAATTATTTTCTTCAAACTAAACTCTTTATTTACCAAATATTTTTTAAATGTACTCCATAACTAAACCATTTCTTGGTCCCACATATAAGAACTTCTATTAGAAATATTCACTATTCACTTAATTTAAAACAAAGGTAATGAAAACATTTTCCAATAAATAGTAGAAAATAACAAAAATACACTCGTGTCTAAATATCACTGGTAAACAAGGTTTTTGGCCTAAGATATTTTTATAGTGTTTCTAGGGTAGTTTTTTACGCCGATCTCAAATCTTCAATCAGAATTTTTTTATCACCCTCAGATTTTGCACAATTCCAATTTTTAAATATTGCTTCGTAGTACTTATTAAAATGTTCTCAAGGATAACTAATAAACAAAAAATAAAAAATTTTAATTTCTATGAAAATTCTATGACATGAATGTCATTGATTAGGAACTGACATTCGTGCCATTGTTCTTAAAATTACAAGCCAACCTTTAATTTTTGAACAGGAGTGTATTTTTTACCTATAAAAGCACTCTACATAGGCTCACATCTCCTTTTTTAAATTCCTTTGTGACGTTCATTCCCAACATGTGGCTTGAATAAGCCGAGAGGGTTACATTACGATCTTGCTCTCCTAAGTAAATACCCTTGGTGTACAGTAGAGTGATATTTAAGGAATCCGTAAGCTACTATTTTCGATATATTCTCCGAGTGGAGCCTCGGCACTATTTTCCAAAGCTTAAAAGCAGGGGGCGAGTTTTAAAGGAAAAGAACAAAAGCACCTCGGCTGGGAGAGAGACAACCGCGCACGACTTCGCTCGGGGTTATAAATCTTCTTCGAAAATCCCGTTTCTCCCACAGGACATTCGAAATCTCTAGATGGAAGAGAGAGAAAAAGTTTCCAAAAACGTTCCAAACAAAAAAAAGAGTCCAGGCCAAAACTTATTCTTCCACTTCGCATTTATATATCACGGACGGAGTTTATTATTACGTTTTCTTCTCGAGATAGATTAAAATAACAAATACAATAAAAAAAGTCCGGAAAATATTTTCCTTTTTTCCCGGGGTCTTAAAAACGGGAAAGGAGAGAGACGGCGCTATAGGGAAATCTGCCTTCCTTAAGCGGCTTTATTTCATCCTTTTAGAATGGCCTTCTTTTTTATGTATCTCTCTCTCTGGCCTGCAGTATCAGTGAGCTCCATCATCCGTATTGGGAGACGGCCCTGTAAATATTTTAGCAGCAGAAAAAGAGAGAAAAATGAGAAGAGAATAGGTTAATCTTTCAGCGGGGAGGGAAGGAGGTGACTTTATAAGGACTTGTGACGCTAATGCTTTGTGTCGGAGAGGAAGTCTGTAATCTGGTCTTAGTGTAATGGCAAAAATCGCCTTTGCTTAGGGGGATATTACCCCGTTCATGGCAACTGGCTTACCTAACACCTTGAATTTCTCTCACGCAGTTTTAACTTTCAAAGATAGTTTTTGTACAAGTGAGAAAGTGAAGGGGGAGTAGTTGAAAGTTTGTGGGTGCATTTCTAAAATTTTCAACATTATGAAGCGGCTTGTAATAAAAAAACCATAAGGTTACCGAAAACAGGTGGAACCCGTTTTCTGGTAAGGTAAGAACCTTAAGGTAAATACCTCATTAAGTTAGTATTAGTTTCAAAATGCTATTTTTGAAAAAGTAAAACAGATCTGATTTTAAATGTATGAAAGAAAGAAGTGTATAAGACAGATGGAATCGGTTTTGGGTTTTTGAAACATAGATAATGTCAGTAATATAGAACATATTTTGAACTTACACAATCATTTGTTTAACTTTTTAAAAAAATATTTTCAAACAGTTTGGTTGTAATAATTACCTACTATAATATTAAAACATTAGAATAAAAAACTTAGTAAGTCTTATTTAGGGATATAACATTTTTCATTTACTCCTCATTCTAATTAGTTGTGTTTAAAATTGAATTATATCAAAGAAATGTAGTTTAAAATTATTAAACAAATTCATTATTTAAAACAAATCCATTTTCAAATTCAAGGGTGTAGAAACTTATTTAAAAAGAAGTGATATTTAAGCAATAAAAAAGCAGTAAATATAATTCAACTCAAATTTCTTTCACAATTCATAAAATTTTAAAAATAATTTAGGAAAGTTTTAGTTTTTATCACACTAACAATGAATTCTGTTTAAAATTGACGTAAAATAAACTTTTATAAAATGTACTTTTTTATAGATCACACCATCTCCGTATCTTGGCTTCCTTCTTAATCTAGACAAATTATATTTTACACTACCCCATGCATCAAAAATACTCCACAAATCCCCAAAAATCCTAATTCAAGAAAGAATTTTCGAAAATATATCCCATGAAAAGTGTTTCTGATTATCCTCTCGATGAAAAAAAAATATCACCATAAAAACTCAAGCTATCGCGGGCAGCTCTATTAATTATCATCCATCATCGTTTTATTTTTCAACGGCTTTTTAGTGATGGCATTTAAAAATTCTCGGGGACTCAACCATCGATCAAATTCCTTCCGGTTGTGAAGGTCTTAATGTTTTGAGTCCATGGAGCTCGGGCTGTGGTGCCAGTGCTGTAGCTGACATGATAAAATATTTACTCCGTCACCTATATGCGTCTAATGACCCATTTCGTGTTTTTGTGTGGCAATTAAGAGACTAAATTAATACAATATTTCACACAGTTTTTTATACGTAGACCAATTCTTTTTAATCTTCTCGAAGAATTGCTGTAGATGTGTATGAAAAGTGTATTTAATTTATGTCTTTTTGTGTGTTTTTTCGGACGTAATGGTTTTGTTATTTATGAGGATGCATAGCATAGGTTGTAGGTGATTTTCACTTCTTATAAGTGAAATACTTAAAAACCTTTGTGATGAATAGAGTTTATTTTTAGCGGTATACAGTTAACTATGAATAAAACAATCGCAAAAATAAAAAAAATTACTTACCTCCAAGAATAAAACTGAAGGGAATGTTGACTTACCTATAAATAAAAAGAAATAATTTGTTAGTATATATCTTTCTGAATCTCTTATACAATATAGGGGAAGGTGTTCTACCTCTGACCTATTTTTACTTTTTAACCTGTATTTTTTATTTATTGATAATAAACTGATAAAACAACTTTCCCTCAATACTTTAGTCTCTCATACACAACATATATTTTTTTGCGGAATTGAAGTATTTCAGTACTACGTAAATAATGAAAGAAAAGAACCTGAAAATATGTGAAAAATTTGTAGTTTATGTCTTAAGTATTAAATAGACATAAACTTTCTTTGAGATGATGATATTTAATCGGTGTGAAGTCTAATTGGAATGATCTCCAGCTCTTTGGAGCACTTTTCAGCATTATTTTCCTAAAACATTTATTTTTAACACAAAATTATAGATTTCACCTAAAATTATCCTTAGTCATGAAACTAAATCCTACCCTGCTTTTAAAATATAAATATCAATGTAATAAAAATCAGCATAATGATTTTTATAGTCACTCAAAATAGTTAAGTGTATCGTGGGTAGGTCCAAGGTACAATGCTTTTCTCATGTGCAAGGCTATGCTTTCTTTAGGTCAATACATAGGCTTTCTTTAGTACAATACTTGATCATTTACTAAAAGCTGTCTAATCACTATGTTCCGTTTATCCTCAGCTTCACTTTAAGCACATATACTATTATAGTTGACACAATACACTTTAAGGTATAGAATTCACTAAAAAACAGAATCTGTATTCTTTTAAACTATTTCTTAGAAGCTAATTTATTTAAGAAGAAAAATTTACCTTTGATGTGCGAAATAAGTTTTTGCCTATATTATCTTAAATTGTAAACTTTTCAAATACAAATTTAGCTAATATGTGAGCTCTGGTTGTAAGGATGCAAACTACATGTCTAGGGTTGCCATGCTACAAAAAGTTTGGCTAGGAACAGTGTAGGACCGAGGTATAGTTAGGTCCAAAGTACAATAAATTTCCTTAACACTAGATATTACTATAGATAAATTTATGAACAGATATTCATTTAATTTTTGATACTATAATTTAAAAACTATTTTGTGTCATAAATAGTTTTGAAATTTTTATCAAACCTTTTCATACCCTTTTCTTTGAAATATACTTATTGCTTTAAAAAGTTATGTTACATAAACGAGTAAGACAATTCTTATGCAAATTATTTAAATACCATTTCCTCAAGCTCAAAAAACATATAGGGCAACTGTTTAACTTTGTTGGAATTATAAATGAATAGATGGATGGGGTAAATGAAGCTATTATTCTCATGGAAAGTAAAACATAACTATTTCTAAACATAAAAGAAATTTTAATTCATAATATGGGTTGTAACTACATTAGATAATCTAAAAGCTTAGAATGCATGCTATTTCCAAAACACAAACAACCAAGCCAACATTCCCAAACACAAGTCTAACATTCTTCCTCGATTTATTTCCTCAACCTGAAAATAGTTTTTACGACATTATTTCATCTGCCCGAATCCCCCCATTTTTCTGTTTACGAGAGAAAACACAAGAAAAGTTTGCGTGCAATCTCGCAAAAAAGTGAAAAAAAAATATTTCGCTTGTTTGATCTCTAAAAACTTCCGTGTTCTCGAGAGGAGGAAGAGAAGGGGAAAAACAGCAAAACTCTTCTTGGCAACCCGACCAAATCCCGAAAAGAGAACCTCTCCAGAAGTAATGAGAAGAAAATAAAATTGCGAAATCTCCCCCAGTTTCATCGTTTCTGTCAAACGTGATCAATTTAATCCTGGAAGGAAGGAATCTTCACTGCTATGAAACTCATCATTTTTTACGATGGAGTTTCGCCTTTTCGCTTCGTTTTTTACTTCACTTTCTTCCTTTCGTTTCACTTCCCAAATCTATTTTACAGTTAAGTGTGGAAAGCTTAAATTGTCACTATGGGCAGTAATTTTCAACAAGCCAGAGGTGGAAAAAAATAAGATGGACGCTTTCCCTATAGAATTTTTTTCTTTCTGTGCAGGTATATTCGAGCTGTCCTCTCAGGATGATGAGTTGAGGAGATGCATCCTGTTTTTGTTGAAAAGTGTTTGTTGGAAACGATACAAAATACTCGCTTGAGTAAACAGGTTTTTTCTCCGAGTTGTTTTTGGCCTGCTTCAAACTCAATTACTTTGAGCAATTTTGTATTGGATGCATTCTCTGTTGAAATATTTTTTCGACTAACGCAAAATGCGTTTTCATTTCAATTCAAAAGGAATGGTAAGTTTAAATGTTATAAAACCATTTTAGGGTCTGTATATTACAATAGTTAAAACTGGATGTTTGGGTATGCTGACAATGTCCATAGTCATCCCTTTTTAATAAATTAAATAAATTCAAAAAATTAATATATTTGACCGAAATACTAATGAAAAATTATGTTAAGAAGTAAATAAATAGGATATTTTCTGATTTTACTTCAGGACAAGCAATTTTCTAGAGGGCAAAGTATTTTGTATTAATTTTAGTTAAGCAGAACTATTAAAATTTCTTTAAATCAAAATTATCTGTTTATGATAACTTGTTTTTATACAATAATGTATAATATGAATTAAAAATGTTATTTAAATAAAGTTTACAGTAAGAAAATTTTTGGAACAGGATAAATAATTTATTACCATTAAACACAACAGACATTATTGCGTTTTAAATTTTTAATAGCAATGTATATGTATCATTCAATGAAAATTTTCTACCATGATGTTTCTTGAGTATACCAAATAACATTATTTCTACCAAAAAAATTCTATGGTCACTTACAACTAAAAACAACTTTCACAACTATAAAAAGCAAAACTATGATGCTAACTATGATGCTAACATGATGATGATATGATGTGATGATGCTAACATCTACTACTAGGATGCTAAACCTAAAACTATGATGCTAACATCAGAAACTCCGCTATCGTGAAGAAGAGAGCTTTAATCCTCATTACACTCCCACTCGAAAAAAGGAGAGAGCAAACAGCAAAAGTCCACAACCAGCAAACTCAAATGAAGTGCAAAACACCTTCCGGGACTCGAAAAGAAGGGTTATGAAGCATTTTACGACCTGTTTTATGGATCCTTCGGTGGAGATTAAGAGGTCTCCTGTAAAGGACGTTTAAAAGTGCCGTAAATAACGCCCATTACAGTCCAGGTGAAAAGAGAACCTTTTATGTGCCGGAAAGAATTAGTGCAGATACGATTATTTTTCCCTGCCGCAGTATGGACGCGTTGTTAGCGCAATCGTGTTATTTTTTACTTTAACTTCAACACAGGACTGCTGCGAACGAGCATAAAAGAGAGGTTTGCTTTCGATAAATAAACGGGTTTGACGTCGTACTTATGTACTTTGAAAATGTTTGATGGGGTTCAAAAGAAACTCAGATATGATGTGATCCTCCGGCTCTGGCTAAATTTAGTTTATATGTAATGAAATGAATGTGCCTTCGATACCTTTAATTGGCAAAAAATAAAATTTCCTTTATTAGAGCTAAAGTTTTCGTAAAGGAACTTTATTTAAAAAATAATACATAGTAGGAAAGACACTTCTTTGAAAATTAAAATAAAAACAATAACATTTCACACTTTAAGAGACTGTTTTTGAGAATGTTTCATGTGTTATAAAATGTTTCATGCATTTTGAAAATGTTTCATGTATGTAAAACATGGTTTATTCTGATGAGGTTATTAATTATCCCTTTTAGTCCTAGGTGTTCCAAATTTTTCATAGAATTCAATGACAATCTTGGGCGGTCAAAGGATAAAAAGGGTTAAGATAATTTAATAAAATGGTTATAAAAGTAAAAATAAAGCATTTATTATTTCCACTTATTCAATCAGATATTCGGCTAAACCATGTTTTCTTTTTCTTAGTTAATGAAAAGAAAACTGAAGACGTTTTCAATCATGCATAGTTTGTCCAAAAATCACGGCTTAATCTTCCACATACCGGAAAAATAATTTAAACCTAAAAAAATCTGCTAAAAGAAATTCATCCAGTTCTGAGATAACTCAAGCATATCGAAATATTCGTGTATGAACACTTCACGATATTTTCAAAACAAATTTCGGATAAGGACAACATCAACCCAAACACGAATGAGGTGCATCAAAGCATCAGTTGCACAACAATCGAGATCGCATCACCACCGCCTTTGACGCAAGTCCACTCTAAAATGATTGAAAACGCACCCTCTATACATCGAGAGGGGGGGGTGGAGTCCCCACCACCTGACGTGCTCAATCAAACTAACATCGGGAGCGCAACGCAATCCGGCAACGCAAAGCAACCACCGATGAAAAATTTAAAGAAGAAAACTGAAAGAAAAGAGAGACACACACACTACATAAAAGGAGTCTCCAAAAGTGATCTGCCTCGGATTTCTCCGTTTTATATTGTGTCTTCCTTTTATGACGCCAGCTCCCATTACTGGCTGGAAAAGTTTTTCCGGAATTTTGCCGGGTTGGACTCCCGAAATCTGGCGAAAGCGTCTCCCGAGGTTCTTTTCTACGTGGAGGAGGGTGTCTTGAAATTGTGCGGATGTTCTTTTTATTTTTTGTTCTTTTTTTCCTAAATGGGGATGGGGATAGGAATGGTTGTGATCCCCATTCGCACGTAGAGGGGTTTATTTCGGTTCCGGATATTTGTGTTCGGTTCGTTCCGTTAAATGGATTTTGCTGAATTTGTTTAGATTCTTTGAGTTTCGGAATTAAATCAATACCTTAGAGGTAATGGGCCAAGGACTTCTTTACTTCAGCAAAGTAAATACTGATAACAAAAATATATAGTTATACAGGCAATATTAAACCCCTAATACCCAAACATTAGTACACTCGACTCGGCACTGGGAAAGAAGGAAAGGATTTGGAAGGAAATTATAACGCACACAACATTGATGTTTAAAAAGTTCCCCCTTAAAATTAAGTATTCTCTATTTTCCATTGTTTTGTCAAACTCGCTATCTCGAAATTTTTTTCGAGTGCCCTCGATTTGGGAAAATTGAGGTTATACAGTAGGGTGTATCGAAAAAAACTTTTTTTCGATTTTGATGATGCCTTAGTGCGGAAAAGTTGTCTAAGGTGACAGAGAGTACCTGTGAATTTTTTCAGAATTTTTGGATAATATCTTTAGGTGCCGCCAAGGCCCTGAAGGTCCCATGTTAATCCAATGGAGCGCGCAAGCCAAGAAGGCCGAAAATTGGTTTTTCGCCCCTCATTTCTACCCTAATCACACGACGAATGTCTTCACTCGAGTTATGGACCCTATATGATCTAGGCTATCCGACAAAACTTGAATAATAGCCTAAATCTCTATATTACGTTTCTTTGTATGCTCCAATTTCGTCGAAAATCGCTTATTTCCTCGTTCAAATCAGAGCCCACAATCAACATAATATTGAGATTTAGGCTATTATTCAAGTTTTGTCGGATAGCCTAGATCATATAGGGTCCATAACTCGAGTGAAGACATTCATCGTGTGATTAGGGTAGAAATGAGGGGCGAAAAACCAATTTTCGGCCTTCTTGGCTTGCGCGCTCCATTGGATTAACATGGGGACCTTCAGGGCCTTGGCGGCACCAAAAGATATTATCCGAAAATTCTGAAAAAATTCACAGGTACTCTCTGCCACCTTAGACAACTTTTACGCACTAAGGCATCATCAAAATCGAAAAAAAGTTTTTTTCGATACACCCTATTATACAGGGTGTCCCACGAGAAGTGGCCCAACCCCTTTAACTTTTAAACCCCTACAGATATAGTCATGAAAGTGGGGTGTAGGTATAGTAAAGTGACCATGCTCTATCTGATGAGATAACTTTCAACGCCCTCTAGCGGAAAATTTAGGAGTTATAATTTTTATTTTAAAACCTATGTGAGGTATGTGAAAAAAGTCAATGACTAAGTTGTAGAGCAGCATCGATTTAGTAGGAAAAGACACCTTAAGCAGAAAAATATCTTGAATAAAACCCCTTAAACGCACGCTCAATTAGGTTGAAATTACGTAGATATTACTTCTTAAAACGCTCCTCACAAGGCGAAAATGAGAAATTTTTATTTTTATGAATTAAGTAAATGACTAAAAGTATTATTAGTTCATTAAATTGAAAATTTCTCATTTTTGCCTCGTGAGGAGCGTTTTAAAACGTAAAATCTACGTAAATTCAAGCTAATTGAGAGTGCGTTTTAGGGGTTTTATTCAAGATATTTTTCTGTTTAAGGTGTCTTTTCCTACTGAATCAATGCTGCTCTACAACTTAGTCATTGACTTTTTTCACATACCTCACATAGTTTTCAAAATAAAAATTATAACTCCTAAAGTTTACGCTAGAGGGCGTTGAAACTTATCTCATCGGATGGAGCATGGTTACTTTACTATACCTAGACCCCACTTTCATGCCTATATCTGTAGGGTTCAATAGTTAAAGGGGTTGGGCCATTTCTCGTGGGACACCCTGTATACTAGTATGTGATAAATTTCTTAAAGAAAATATTTGTTGTTTGAGGAATTCCAAAACGGTTATTTAAGTTTAACTTTTCATTTAGATTAAAATATTTCATAATAGGCCTTCAGTTGTAACGGAACAATAAATGAACTGCAAATATTTTACTGCTAGACGTCTATGACTTTCAGTTTGATTGCTGAATACACTGGTAAAAAAGTCAACACGGGAAATAATTATATCCGCAAATATTCCTGAACAGGGAATGAAGTTGACAAAATCATGCGGTAAATATTGATCTTAGATGCATAATGATCCATTGAATCAATACGACTAACGAAGCTTGTCATCAGAGTTGTAGTGTTCTGTGTGAGCAGAATCGATTTCAATCAGTTATTAGCATGACTGTAATCAAGGTGGCTACTCGAAATAATCGAATAACAATCGATTCAGCAGGACCATCACTCGTGCGCAATCTCTGCAGGCATGTGCACTACATTATACAGAGAGCTCGCACTGAATTAGTCAATATCTTAGATCCATACAACTAGAGAGTAAATTATCAGTAACAATGGAATATTCTAATATTCATAATAGAACAATTCAGTGAATAATACTCGAAATTTCAAACCATGAATATAAATACAGTTAAAATTTAACAAAATAGGTGGTACAAAAATGAGTGTGCAAATTAACATTTAAAAGTCAAAGGTTGCGAACTGGAATTTTAAAAATCGAGGTTTAGATCTAAATAAATGTTCTAAAGGAAGAATTGCCTTAAGGGTTTTAAGTGTTTACTAAATTATTGGTTCATATTAAACCCTTTGCTTTTAAAGGTCCTTCTGCTTCCGAATAGTATAGAAATTTTAAAAGATGGTCAGAGAAATCAATTTATTGACCCTCAAAATAGCGCTACGCAGACTAATATTGATTCCTAATGTAGTGTCCAAAGAATAGCCCATAGGTTACCTAATTCAAATAAATTTATTTTTACTAAGATATATACATAGTTAAGGTCAAAACAAAAAAATTATAAGGGGAAAGAAAAGGGATTTCAAGAAAAAGAAAAAAGAAAAAGAAAGGAAGAAAAGAAGTTTAGATTAATAATTAATAAAATACGGGTAGTTTTAAGGCATAAATCTAAAAGTGATTATAAATGATGGTGAGGTGGTGTAGGGGGAGCTTCAGATTATCTAATTTAGTGAGCATATGTTTTAAAAATATTGTTCAATATCAACTATTGAGTATACAAATAATTTTAAAAGCTTTTTAAATTTTAGAGGAGATTTTTCTGATTTAATGTGATTAGGCAAGCTATTGAATAGTTTTGGGGATCAATAGGTGAAGTGTTTTCTAAATATTTCTTTTCTAGCTTTAGGAATTAAAAAAGGGCTATTACAACGTAAGTTATAGTTTAAATTTCTGATTTCGGCAGTGTTATGTGAGAAAAAAATATACTATAATTTTGATATTATTTTAGGAGGTTCTCTCTCCCCATATCACAAGTTGCCCTATCTTGTGTCCCTTCTGCCAATGTGATGTGACATTTTAAAAGTTAAAAATTACAACCAAGGTTAACATTTAATTACTTTCCTTATTTTTTTATTTTGGGATAACTCTTTTATTGCTTTTATATCTTAAGGAAGAAATGCCTCATTTAGATTCGTAACAACAGAAAAAATATTTTTTAAAGAGTGATACCTCACGAATTCTGAACTAATCAAATGTGTGACTTAATTTTAATAATCCCCCCACAGAAACAATACTGGTTCAATTCAACTACCTATCCAGCTAAATAGAGCCAAACTGTTTTGTGGAAAAATATTCAATTATTGCCAAGTTTTTATGACTATAATTGTTTAAACATTTTTTTTTTATTTTTTTTTAATTTCAAACAAAGTGAAGAAGATACGAGTGTATCACCTGGGATTGTATAACAATCCATGTAGGTGAACAAATATTTACAAGGAATTACATTTACACAATAAATTACAAAAAAAATATATATATATATAAACATAAATATTATAAGCAAAAATGAACATTACATGAAAACAAAACGAAAAGAGTATAAATACGATACAATATCAAAGAGGAAATTAGTAGCGGCAAACAGGGTGTCATAAATTATGGCTTATTATCTGTCGTAAAGTAAGTAGTTGTGCAAAAAAAATATGAATGGAATATAATTACACTAATAACTCAAGATCAAACAAAAAAGTGTTCAATGTCCCCAATAGAAAACAAAAAGTCTTTTAATTTCTTTTTAAATGCATGTTTGGTTAGACTATTTTGAATTTCTAAAGGTAGTAAATTAAAGAACTTAGGGGCTAGATAAAAGAAATTTTTACAAAATATAGTTTTTTCAGGTTTAGGTACAGTATATACAGCATTAGGTCTTCGGGGATTTATTGTGTTTCGCTTTCTGCAGATATCGGAATTTAAGTAGAGATAGAGACTTGTTTTTAAGTAAAAGAGGTAGCGAATAGGTAAAATATTCAATAATTTGAAATTATCAATATATGTGTTATTCGATTAGTTGGCAATTTTTAAAGATATTTCTGAATTTTGGCGCACAAACCTGCTTGGCGATATTAATCGAAACATCTAACGGAATTACTTAATTACGGTTTAATTGTGTGGGGAGGAGATAACATGATCAACTTAAAAAGAATTGAGAGGCTGCAAAAAAGATTCCTGAGGTTTTTAAATAATGAAGCGCACTTACACACAAATAATATAAACTACTTCAATTCCTTAAATATACTTCCAATTCGCCATCTTTTTTATTTTAAAATTTGCCTCCATCTCTATCTAAACCCCAACATTTGTCAAAAACGCAATGTCGTAAACCTACGAAGACCTAACATATTATACTTTGTTCCTAAACCTAATAAATCCATATTCTGTAAAAATTTTTGTTACATAGCCCCTAAGTGTTTTAATAAGTTACCTATTCATATTCAAAATAGCCCTTCAAAACATTTATTCAAAAAGCAATTAAAGGAATATCTGTTTACTATTGAGGATATTGATGATTTCTTTTGTTCTGTTTAATGTATGTGTGATTTAAAATTATTTTAAACACTTTAACTCATCATTATTGCAAAAATATAATTTATTGGCGCCCTGTTTGCCACCATATCCATCTCATGTATGTATTTCCTGTGTTTTTTTTTCTTCTCCTAGTTTGTATTATAAAATTTTTGTTATACACATAATTACGGTCACCTACATGGACCATGAGATCCCAGGTGACTATGTGAACTTGTAAATTTTCTTCTTTTTTTATTTGTAATTCAATAAATTTGTTGTTGTTGTTGTAAAAAAATTGAATGACAATTTTTTTCACCGACAGTGTTTTCAAACTTATCTACTTATCCTAATAGTTTAATACCCTGAAATAGCTCTAAAACCTTCAAAACCCCTTCGATTCCTCAAACCACCATCCGCCTCCTCAGATGACACACCTGGCCTCCCTCAAACAATTCCAAAACCGAATCCCGCCTCAAATACCATCACTCACCCCCATTACCATATTCCTCGCATTACCCCCCTCAAAAATATCACATCCCATCTCTCCATTCATCACACACAAGGTAACGCTCCTTCCTGATTGGCGTATTACGAATACTTATCCACCGCGAATATTTATTCCTAATTATTGAGGGAGAAAACCATCAGAGAGGGAATAAGTATTAATGTGGCCCAGACCGTGTAACAGTCTGTTTCTTTCGTGTTATGATGAATCCGAGGGTGTCGGGCAATTAACCGGGGTATGGGGTGATTAATGAGGGTGGAGGTGGGACTTTTTTTGCCTGGGACATGTATGGGATTGGTGCAGCTGTCGGGGTGTCGTTTGGTGGGACTGGGAGAGAGGGTTAATGGCTTTATTCCATTAGGAGAGGGTTAAAGTTCATCAGTTTCGTCCCGTGAGGATGGATTTGGTCCCTAAGGTGCTGGATACTCATCTGCGTAGTAAAGCTGTAAAATTTTAAAATTGAAAATATCATATGGGATTAGGAAATCCTTTTGTTTGAGACAAAAGTTTTAATTTTTCTACACATTTTCCTATCTTTTCTACAAGCCCATAAGTTATTGGCAATTATACGAATTTTTTTTTGTCTCTTATTCGTCTAGCTTCGGAGCCATATAGTTGCAGAATCATAGACACGACATCATCATCAATTATAATAATAAAAATTAGGATTTTCCAAGATTTTCCAAAAAAATTATGTCTTTTTAAGAGGTTGTTTTTGATAGGGGATACCCTCTTCATCTCTCTTATCCTGATAACGTCACTCATTTCCCTATGGCACTTTTTCTTATCCTATAAATCTCTATCATCCCTCTATCCTTCTTATCCCTATAATTACTTTGAACTGTTTCCCTTTCCACTTCTCCAATCTTCTTTATGCCTATCAATTCAATACTCTCAATCATAATCCTTCACATTATCCTCACAATCGCCCTTTGTCCTCATAATATATCTCATATTATTTATCCCTATAATCTCCATCATATTCCTTATCCCCTGTTTCCCCATCTTTACTTTTATCCACATTACCCCGATCATCTTTTACATTCCTCTTATCTACATTCATCTCTATCCTCATCTTTATTTCTCTTGTCCTGCATCAATTTCAACCCCGTTATCCTCCTCATGATCTTGATTATTTTATCTCCAATCATTGCTCTCAACCATCTCATCCTCATGATACTCGTTACCCGCTAATCATCTTCATTTTTTCATCCTCTTTCTCTTCCTTTAACTCTTTATCCCTCTTATCACATCATTGCACTTACTCTCTTCTTCTCTCTCTTCCTCCGATGTCCTTCATTTCTTTGCTCCTATTCCTCCACACAACTACAACCCTCTCAAATTTCTTTCCTCTCTTTAATGTGGTGATTACTTTTTGTTTGTAATGGTGTCGAACGGAATATGATTTTCGTCAGGGTGAAATAATTTGAGGAATAAAAAGAGGAAGCAATTATTTCTTCTACCTCAAATTCTACCTTTTCTAATGAATCATTAAAGAATTATTCGTTAATATTTCAATTTAAAACTAAGTGGTCCGCGGGTAAATGGCACTGAGAATAGGGAACGTATTGGGTGGTAAATGGTACTAAATGGCACGCATTGGGAACCCCTATTTTAAATAAATAAAGAAAAAGTAATAATTTTATGCCTAATAAAGACTTTGAACTTTTAAAGTTAGTCAGCCTCCCTTAACCCTTTAAGACCGAAATTCCCATTGGATTCAACCATAATCTTGTGTAGCTTAGGACTTAAAGGGTTAACTAGACATTAAACCGAATCTGTTTTCAACGGTAAGTTCAACAAGATGCGATCCGATTTCTCCCCCTCAAATATTCCAAACAAGAATCACCAACAAAACGCTTTCAACTTTTACTATCACACAGATACCATCTAGAGAGCCCTTCACACCTCCTCAAAGGCGTCAAAGAAAAAAAAACACCTTGCTGGAATAAGAAAAAAAATCTGATCGGTGAATGAAATCCCCCACAATGGATCCCTCCGGTGCGATAAAACAGGGGGAAATAATTTATATCCCGACCTAAGAAGCCAGAAATTGGCGAATTTCTGCCATTCCGGACCCGATATTAATGTCTTCGATCGGTGGAAGGCTTATTTTGGCTGCAGCGGCCGATGCTGCATAAATCAACGAGGAGGTAATAATCATAATATGAATGGTTCCGAAAAGAGATTCTGCATTTGCATTGCTGGAAACGCGGGAACTATTTCGGTGTTTCTCTTCTCCCAGCAAAAAATTTTATTGTTGGGGTTAGAGCAAGGGTATTTATTACGGGTTGTGCCCTTGAGTTTTGAGGGAAGCTCGATGGGTTAGGGATGTGGGGTTTATATTTAAAAATAGCAACACATAGTGTTTCTCGTTTGGGGGTTTTCGGGGCTAAGGTGAAGTTTTTTTGAAACGGGGATATAAAATTGAATGATGCCATTATTTTTATGTTTCGTTCGGTAAAAATAGCAGTTTCGTTTCTTCAAGTGTCGTTAAAGTAATCCAAAATGAATAAATAAAAGGAATGATGCCATCGAAATAAAAGCAGAAAATACGTGAATTTAAGTTTGATTTCTCAGATGAGAGAATATTTCTATTGTGAAGGTTCTATTTTAGAAAAAGATCTTAAGATCTGATCTGATTTTGCTCAATTTTATGCAAGGGTGGATTCGCGTTCATATATCCATTATCCAAACAACAGCTAAAAAAAAATTTTTCTATTTAATTTACATTCATAGCAGTATGTTTTGCCAATGTTGAAATCAAAGCTTGAAAAAATAAAGAATAATTTTATTACTCATGAAACCTTTAAAAATAGTTGTTTACTCTAAGTGAAGTTAAGATTGTGTTAATTAAATTTTAAATTTATTATTTGAAACTTACTCTCCAAAGAAAATTGTTCTGAAAATCTTAGTACAATTGTAATCTTCGACATTAATAAAAATTTTTAGTCTCAATTCATACAAATAAGCCATTATTTCCAACTATGATACCTTAACACGTATCTAACTCATTTATAATGATAAAAAGTAAAAAAATCACAAAAACTTTTACTTCTCGTCGTTGATTTCAACCAAACTTTTAAAATCACGGCACCATAAATCATTTTCTGTTAACGGAAGGATAGGAAAAAAGCCGTGTTCTACATACAGCACATCATTAGGTTACTTGATTTATCCAGCAGGGGGTGATTGAAAAAATCCTCACAGGAAAAGATATTTAATTACTGATCCACTTCCTTCGTGCAAACAAGGGTTTGCCCTTAATGACTCTTTGATGATTGTGCAAACAGCTAATAATCACCCTCTACGAATCGCGTAAAAACAGGGTGATAATGAATTATTATCTTCGTTATCACTACTTACCTCGCACGCAATTATTTTTTAAATTGGATGTTAAAGCATTTTTTATGCGTGTAGGACCTGTAAGCTATTTTTTGGAAAATCTACGTTTCATCAATGTTCCATCCTTCCTTTTAAAATAAAAATAAAATTAAAGAACCGAAAATTAGTTATGGATTGTGTAGCACCAACATTTTATTTATAACTAGCTGTTATACCCGGCCTTGCACGGGTGGGGTGTATAAATTTATTTTTTAAAATATTTCTTAAAATACATTTATAATTTTGTAAATTAGCAATATTACAAATCATCCCGGTATCCCAGGCGCCTCTTTCCTATCCCAGTGTTCCCGGTAATCTTATCCCGTTGCCCGGTGATCATGGTAATTTTTCTAATCCCGGCTGCGTTCCCGGTAATTTTCCTATCTCAGTGTTTACGGTAATTTTTATATTCCGGTATTCTGGGTGTCTTTATGGTAAATTTCCTATCCCAGTGTTCTCGGTAATTTTTCCTTCCCGATGTTCTCGCTAATTTTCCAATCCCGGTGTTCTTGTCACTTTTTACAATTCCGATGTTTCTGATAATGTTTAATAATATCTTGGTGCCTTTATAAAATAACAAATTTGAAACCGTAGTAAAAAGTCTAGTGAACAAATTAAGAAATTTAAAACCAGTGTTTAAAACTAAAATAAAAGATCTAGTAAATGAAAAAGTCTAGTGATCTGTGTCTCATTTGAAACAATGTTTTATTTTTAACTCGTTGTATGACTGGTAAAACAGGTTTTCAAACACGGAAAAATAAGTGAAAAAAAGCAGGAAAAACGGGAAAAAAAGAATGAAGGACTGATTTTCTCTTTATAAATTATAGCCTATGTGTTATTCTGATGTATAAGCTACATTATGGTAAAATTTCATTAAAATCCATTCAGTAGTTTTTGCGTGAAAGAGTAACAAACATCCGGACAAACATTCACAATTATAATAGTAGTAGGATACAGATGTTAAATTTGCTAAATATCTTAACTGGTGAAGTTTATCATTAAAATTTATAATTTAATATATTTGAATAATGAATTTTATACCAGACTTTAAAAATGAATCATATATTTCTCACAATACTTTTTTAATAGAGTCAAACTGTGAAAACATACCAAAAAGTAGTACATGAATTGATATTCTCACCAAAGAAGAAATTGAAACCATTAAATTTTAATTTGTTAGTATGTGTTTTTAAAAAGAAGAAAAATCACTTTGGAAATTAAACCCTGGTGTTTTATTGTACAGGAAAATGTTCTAAAAACATTAGATATGCATGAAAATTTACATTCCTCCAAGTGCTTAAGTTGTGTTCAAGAATTCTTTTGAAGAGAAATTTAGGATTGATTTAAAGCGAAATAGAGTACTTAGTGCAATGAATGAGTTACTGCAAAACAACGTTAGGGTCAACTTTGTCAACTTCATCAACTTTGAGGCCATATCTGATAATCAAGTGACCCAAACCGAAAACACTTCACAACCTTCACAATATTAATCTCAATCTGCCTCTACTTTCCGCTCGATATATCCATCTCGATCTCTCCTCGCCCAAAACTGACAAACTACTACAACAAACACCCTATATCTGCCAACTATATCAGCTTACCACGGATGACAAATTGGAGACACGTCCTCAAATCTCCAATCCCTATCACCCTCCGAGGAGACTCACCTCGAAATCTAAACTCAACTCGAAGATTAATCACTCCACCACATTATCCTAACATCACAATCCATCTCTCGCCGTTATCGCGACTAATACGTAAAGACTGAATCTCTGGCTTTATCACACGAGAGGTCCCGAAAAAAAACGTCTATATATACGTGAAGGGCAGGGAGGTGAAAAAAAAAGACACAGGGTGGGGTTAGGATTACTTTCCAATAATCGGGTGCACACGTGTACTCCATTTGCTGCCCATTTCACACAGGAGGGCCATGACTCACTAAATATCTTGCACATAACGCATAATGAATCTCCCCCTTTCTTTGCTTTGTGGGAGGGATGGGGGAGCTTAGGAATGAATGATTTATTATTGAGATTGCTGCAAGGAAGGGGAAGTGATCGTGTATTAAGTTTTCATTCATGAGATTTGAGATTGAGAAAGGTAGGATATATAAAGAGAAGGACGTTTTTTGTGTGTCAGAACCCTCGAGCCATTTATACTGACATAATATTTTGATGCAATATTAATGCGTTTTGATGAATGTATGGATATCTTTCAGTATTTTTTAATGTAAATCTATTGCAGCGGGTGTATTAAATCGGGAAGTTTAGAAAAGAGATTCAACGAAGGCATGAAGAGGAGAAAAAAGTTTCATTATAGTGAAAAAAAAGTTAGAAATGTGGATTTTGATGCTAAGTGTAGACTTTATTTTCAGTTTTATATAGATCTTTTAAGTAAGTTGAAATAAAAATATTTCACTGTAAAGGGTTTTTGTTTGATTTTGTGCGTCTCTTATGTGAAGATAATGAGTTTCAAAAAATAAAATGATCAAAATTTAAAAGAAAACAGTGAACAAAATCGTTGTTTATAAGAATGCTTACTAACTTGTCTTTCTTAGAAAGGCGGCTGAGAAGAGCATAATCTTGTGTTGTGGAAGGCACGCTTTTGCAGTTCCCAGTTTTATACACCTGAAATTTTAATATTTTCGACCCAACGTGCTTCACCAACCGGAGCTGTAACTCCTTTAGACGAAATATCTTTAAAGTCATGGTAGTTTAAATTAAGAGAATTTTTATAACTGGGACAAAGGAGTTAGTTCAGCAATAGATATTTTAACCAAAATAATCCCCAATAAACGACTTTAAACAACAAATTATACCTGCAAAACAGAAAATAACCAGCCTTATCTCCTCAACAAGTAACCGAAACTTCACTAACTCCTTTCAACAAGCTCCATCTAGTTAAGAAGGAAAGTTTACCCTCAATCAATATATACCACGAGAGGGGTATCTTCTTTCCCCGGCGCGCGCGTGTCGGCGTTATTGATGACTCCAATGTGATCGCAGATTTCCATAATTGATGGTGGCATTAATCGGACTCGGGGCAATTATCAGAGATTATGGCATCTCGAGGCTGTTAGGTGAAACCCAAGGCTTTGTTATTGTTGCTCAGAGGGAGCTGCTGCTGACAGCACTTTATCCGGGGCGTAATTGTTCGGTAGAAGTTTCTTGGACAAGTTTTATTGGATGGTGGAGTGGAGAAAGGCGATTAAATGGATCTAGGAGATATCCTTTTCTGAGTAAGAGGTGCTATTTATTCGGTAAGTTTTAATGAGGAAGAAGAATGCGGTTTTCTGACTTCAGGTGTGGTGTATGGAATATCTTTCATAAGGATACTGTTTCAACCATATCCTTGTACTTGGTTTCCCGATTCGTGGTAATGTTCACAGTAGCAAATATAAAAACAGGGTATATTTCAGGATTAGACAGGAGCAAATCTAGGCAGTCGGACTTTATTGGTGGTGTTTTATAAATTATACATCTAAACATAATAAAAATTGAAGACAACATTATTTAAACTGATATTTTGTGATTGTTTTTTTATTTTGATATTTTTTTTGTTTTTGAAGATTTATCAAAACAGGATTATTCTTAAGAACAATTAATAATTACAAGGGAGGGGCTTTTTTAGAGCCTCTCTTAAAGTATAGAAACAAAATGTTGGAAAATTTGAAAAATGCATACTCTATCTCTATGGGGTGTACAATAAACGCTTAAGATATTTTTATAAGTCCGGGAATTACGCTTCAAATTATTAAAAAATAATTCAAATTTAAAGTTTCAGACACTATAATACCTTTTTAGTGTGAATTTCTCCCTTCAATATGAATGAACTCAGAAACACACCTGGGCAGGTAAAGACTTAAATTTACCTGTAGCGAAGTAAAACTAGACTATACTACGAGACTATAATTACTTACTTTTGAAAAAAAATAATATTTTAGAAATTCAAACATAATCTTTAAATTGTACATTCATACTGATGAAAGAAACTACTCCATATATGATTGAAATAATATACACCTTAGGATCAATTTACAACCAAGTCTAGAAAACTAAGCTCATAAACGAAAAGTTCTTTCCCCAAATCGTTTCCGACAGACATAAACCCTTCATTTCCAAGATAAATACCCAAAGATATCTCCCCAACCCTTATACCTCCTCCACAAAGAAAGCCAGCTACATAATTTCCACTTTAACGGGGGGAGGAGGCTGCTCCCCAAGCTCCTTAAAAGAGGGTGCGGTTCAATCTCAACAGCTCAATCACGAGACGATCTTAAATATTCAAAACTCCCCGCGAATACGAAAAAAACCCACTCATTTAGACACCCCTGCATTCTGACACCTCCTTTAACGACATAGGCCTCCCGACCAATTACAGCTCTTGATTAGATGAAAGGAGGGAGAAATATGACTCCCATATTCCCCAAACGAGGGAAAAAACTGCAGCGATAATACTACCTGCTGCAGAATCTCAGCTCTACGATTCATTCATTAGAATCTGCATCGCTCGGTTCCGTAAATGCTTGTTTTATGTTTCGGAGGGAGCGAGAGACTTTCTGCGACTGTCATGCGGTGTGAGTGACGTGTTGTAATGAACATATTGAAAAGTGCCTTTCGGAATGGAGGGGGGTGCTGCTAAATGTATGGCGGAGTGAGGCTTGTCGACTAGGTGCCTGTCAGCGTAATCAGGGACGGATACAAATTTAGGGGAGTGTGAGGGCCTCTGTTGCAGAAACGCTGCTGGGAAGTTTTACGAAAGTGATGAAATCGATGGAGAGAAGGGGGTTTGAACTTTGGGAATTATTTAAATTAAAATACTTTGATGGAAGTCTAGGAGTGAAATTTTGGAAGTTAAAAATTATTGTTGAAACTTGGGAATGAAAGTTCATGTTTAGATTGGAATGATTCATTTCGTTTTGAAGTTATAACTTGTGATGATTTATTAGAGTATCGATTGAAAATATTAATGGATTATGGTAATCAATGCCACTATGGTTGAAAGTTTCTGGACTGAAGTGGTGCAAGTTTGAAATATACAGGGTGTTTCAGATAAATGTTTCATAACTTAACTTCTAGAGGGGATAGTAGACACCTAGACCCTAGGATTTGGGGGTCCAAGACAAAATCCCAGGGAGTTAAAAATGGAGCGACATCCCCAAAAAATTATTGAAAAATTCAATTTTTAGAAGAACTACTATTGGTAAAAATTTGATTATGGTCTCAAATTTTGTTGCTTAATATATTTAAAGTTATCTTAAAAGTTTTCACTTTAAAATCTCTTTTATTACAAAAAAAGTTAAAAAACCACAAAAAACTCTGCAAAAACTTTATTTTGTATTTCGAAATCCTTTCTTTTGATTTGATAATATGAAAGATCATAGTTGAAAACCCTTAAGTCTAAAGTTTCTCGTAAATACAATCAATATTAAACGCTTGAGATCATGTTAAAGTTTGTTTTGCGTGCGAAAACAGCTGTTCAGGAAACAGTTATAGAAAACTGTTTTCGTACAAAAAAAAAACAAACTTTAACAGGATCTCAAGCGTTTAATATTGATTGTATTTACGAGAAACTTTAGACTTAGGGTTTTCAACTATGATCTTTCATATTATCAAATCAAAAGAAAGGATTTCGAATTACAAAATAAAGTTTTGGCACAGTTTTCACATTTTTTGTGGTTTTTTAACTTTTTCGTAATAAAACCAATTTTAAAGTGAAAACTTTTATAATTTTAAATATCATATTAAACATCAAAATTTGAGACCATAATTAAATTTTTACCAATAGTAGTTCTTCTACAATTTGAATTTTTCAATAATTTTTTTAGGGTGTCGTTCCATTTTTAACTCCTTGGGATTTTGTCTGGGACCCCCAAATCCTATGTGATTCTGACTCGTCTAGGTGTTTACTATCCCCCTAGAAGTTATGAAACACTTATCTGAAACACCCTGTATAGATGTTATAGTCTTAAGAAAAAATGCCTCGAATTCCCCCCAATGCATGAACAGTTTTATAATGTCTTTACCGTACTTTAATGTAACCGACTTTACACAAGAGCAACGAAGTTTATGCAAGTGAAGCGATATTGACAGCATAACTATCGTTAACATTGTCCACATGTGCTCACTGGGTAACGCAAAGTAAATTTACCTACAAAACAGTAATTTTAAATAAATTGAGTTAAAAAATGGTCGTGTATCACGTGTATATCGTGTGTTAGCAGTCGTGTTTCACAATAGGAAATTGGAAGAAGAAGACCAAGCATCAGCTCCACCAGAGTTAGCAAATGTCTCTAGTGAACCAACAAGAACAATAGGAAAGGAAATGATTACAGAAGATCTCATTAAGAGGGACGTGAATGCAACAAAAATTATTTTATTGTTCTAATACATTAATATTAGTACCATTACACCATACCGACTTTACACAAGAGCAACGAAGTTTATGCAAGTGAAGCGATATAGACAGCATAATTATCGTAAACATTGTCCACATGTGCTCACTGGGTAACGCAAAGTAAGTATAAGTAAGTTGTCATGTCTGGAATAATGACCTTGGACACAGTGTGTTGTCCTCTGCCATTGGAACTCTAAAAAGTTATCGTACATATTGGAACATAAAACACGTCTCTCCAATACAAAGCATATCCAACCCTCTACTAGGTACCCATCCCTCCAAAACCTCCAAACCCTCAAGCACATCCCTTAAAGACCCCCGCAAAAAAACCCCTAAAAACTTCCAACCGCATCCTCCCCCACACACACGCACTACCCAAACACAGCAGAAAAGCCATTCCAAACTTACTTCCACACCCAAACGACACGGCCATTAAAATCGTTCCTCCCCTCATCTGGAGACAGCACGACCCCCATTTGTCTCACCGCCCACACCCCTTTATTTCCCCGACAATTCTCCACGCCCGTTAACGGGGGCTTATGCTTAATCGCCCCCCTTCCTCCCTTATGAGAAATCGCTGTGAGGGGAGAGAAAGAGAAGTTTTTAATCGGTGGCGGATAGATTCCTATCGGGGTGCTGCGTCCCTGATAAGGTGTCTTCTCTGGATGGGGGTATCGGGGCGATTCATCTAATCCTCTCTGCAAGAGGTGATTATCAGAGGGAGATTGCTGGGATGGTGTTGGGGAAGATGCAGAGTTGTGAGTGGGTGAGTATTGGATAAGTTTTGGAGCGGATTTTTTTGTGAGAGGATGGAGATATGGTATAAAAATTTTCTTGTGCTGCTATAAGCTAAGAGTTTCAATTTTATTATTATGAAGTATTTTCACGTATAGAAGGTTGTTGAAAACTGATACTAAAGATACTGAGGAAGATACTAAAGAAAATTGTATTTTAAGACTGCATGAAAATTGAGGGAAGAGGATTCTTCAATGGGGAAAAAACTAAATTCATAGCTGATTAAAAGGAACTATAACGTCTAAACACATCTGAATGCAATAAATATCATTTAAAGAGATAAACAGTGACACACTAGGAGAATGGTACAGAGAATATATTTTGAAGAAGAATATTTATGTGTGTACCAGTAAAAATAACTAAGAGAAATAAAATATCTTAATTTAACTAAACTTCGAACTAAATTAAAGGGAATATAAAAAACTCCAAAATATTGAATGCAAAATATGAGCATTGCATAATGAGCTGTACATTAGGGTGTCTCAAAAAAAACTTTTTTTCGAAAAACCTTGCTCCCCAGGGCTTTTCCCATTCCTTTTGGTCCCAAAAGATAGGGTGTGAAGTTTCAGCCCTCTAAGTTAACTCTAGGGTTTGCCTGTAGAGCCCCAAAGTTTGAAAAAAGTGGAAAAAATTACTAAATTTCAGAATTTTCAAAAAATTTATTTTATGAGTGAAACTGGAATCAACTCTGTTTCAACTTCCTTAACCTTTTAGCGGGTCTTACTTTTAGGTCTTACCTGGTGTCAATGTACTAACCCAACGGCACAAAAAGGAATGGGAAAAGCCCTGGGGAGCAAGGTTTTTCGAAAAAAAGTTTTTTTTGAGACACCCTAGCTGTACATACGAATGAAGTACATTTATAAGTAGACGAATGAGACTGAAACTTATCTAATCACTTGTATATTAGAAAAGTTAAAAAATAAAACAAGTAGGTAAATGATGGTTTGTATCCATTTGACATCTTAAGGGGATAGGTGCACAACTTTCGTCCAAAAAACACATTTTTCAATTTTTGCGTTTTCGTTAAGTATTACAAGTATTACATTTTACGCTTTAAACGACACCAAAGTTATTACTATACGCGAATAAGAAGTATTTTTAATTTTTTTACGGAAATAATTAATGCACTCTTACAAGTAAGCTTTTTACTAAATTTCCATTTTTCTCAAAACTGAATTTTTTACAATAAAAGGAACGTTTCCTCAAAATCTATTAGAGCAAACAACTTATAACTTGGTATCATTTTTAATGACGCTGTGTTACATACTTTAACACAGGGTTTTTTAATTCCTTTAAACTGAAGCTATAGCATAAAACATCATGAAATTTCAGTCTTTTTGAGAAAAAAAACAAAGTTCATTCAGATAATATTTTTAAAAAATAACCAGACATAATGGCCCTAAAAGCTCATGATTAAGTATGTAATATAGTACAGGGAATACTCAGAAAAAATTTGGGAACTTAGATTCAGTAGATTTTTTAAAAATGTACCTTAACCCGTAGCAGGGGACGTGGGGTCTCCCAGACTCCGCAACGATAATTCGATAACATTGATAATTTTAAGTCTATTGGAAAATTGTCTGGAAAAAATGTTTATTTCATCATAAAGTTAAAGAAAATATTTTTCTATCAAGAGATAAATGTTCAAATAACAATGTACTGAAATATCAGAATCATATCTTAATTACACGATTTTTGGAAAATATAGAAAGTGGCGGAGTCTCTGAGACCCCACGTCCCCTTGTATGTTCCAATTTTTCACCTCCCCTGTTACGGGTTAAAATCCTATTTTTCAACATTACGGAGATAGGGATTTAGCTGTATGCACCCACCCCCTTAATCTTTTAAAGAGATACTATATGTAATTCTCTAGAAACAAATTAATTTGTATAACGAATTTAACTATGAAGTAGGAAAAGAGAATATATCTACATAAAAGAATATTTAAGAGAAAAACATGTTTCATATCACTTTTATAACTTGTGATTTGGGTGACGACACATAAGTTTTACATGCGAGTCTCTCTCAACACTAGATTAAACAAGTCATATTTCTAGGCACAGATTTCTATGGTACAAGCTCTTTTCCACTATTCACCAACTAATCCACCCTGCAAGTTCCACATACAAACACAACTCGGCATAAGGCACCTCCCCTCCTTAGCACAGAATCCAAAACTGGAAACCGGCCTTAAACTACAATTTATGTGTTCGATAGCGCTCGATTAAGGAAACGGCCGCCGGTAAATAACGCAAGCGTCATTGAAAGTTTCGGGCGAGAAGACACTCCTACTCCCACTACCACTTGATACGCACGCCGCCTTTCGTCACAGTTTCACACCACATTGACTCCGGGAGGCCCTCGTAAATAGTCATAAAAAGCCGCTCTTTATGAAGACAGGGAAATTAACGCCCGGGATGCGGAAGCGTTAATGTTTTCCGAGGGTTATGGAGTGCCTTACATCGATTCCGAATGCTGCTGGAGGGAAAAAGTTTCTAGGAGTAGTAGCTTTGGTGGATTCTCTTGGAATCAGTCGGGTGGTGAGCGCTGGGTTTGAGGAAATAGATTTCTGAAGTTTTTGGTGTTTATCAAAGTTTTTTGGGGACATATACCCCCAGAACTTATATTATATGTAATGATTTCCAAACACTTTCCCATTTCAAAGTGTGCAGAAAGGATCCTTTCAGATTCAGTACTTCTTCGGATTGAGAATTTTAAGAAACAAGAATTGAAAAATATGTATGAAATGAAAAATAGAGAAAATTTTGAGTAAGAACTTCTCCAAACATTTACCTACTAAAGAATTCGGCACCTCAGTACTATTTAGTTACCTCAATATGGTAAGAACCTTTCCTCCACCATTTGGATAGTACAAAAATACCAGCAATTATTTTTGGTTTATTTTGGATATTATCAAAGCTATTCCTCTATAATAGAAGCAAATATCGCTGATCTATGGTATCGGTTTTTGCTGAACAATATCATCGCTCAGATTTCGTTGAGCTGTATTTCTTTTCCTTAGTTGGCAACAATCAGTTTGTTTACAAAATGAGTGTTCTTTCCCTAATAGAGATGAATAGCCCCTCCCAATCTGCATGCTAGACTAACGAAGTTAGCAACCGCTTATTATGGCGAGCGATAGCGAACAGGGGGCGGAAGCATCTTAGTATTTATTAAAAATATCTAAAATCCCCAATTTAGTCATTTTTATTTAAACAGAGTTTTACTACTTAAAAATCCCACAAAATATTCGACATTTATTGAATTTGCAATATTATGCATTATTGCTATAAGATTTCATACTGCTTGGTGCTACCTGGGGATACCTCAATGTTAGATGCTAAAAACACATACTACCCATTATTAATTGCATTAGATTAGAAGGGCTACCTATACTTTTATTAACATCTTAGTATGTTGCAAAAGGGAAAACAAAAAATTATGAACTGCATTAGGAATTTGGCACTCATAAAATTTTTCATATTTTCTTCAATTTAGGCATACCTTAACCATCATCTCATACACAATTTTTTTAGTACCTACCGTTACATACAAATGATATTTTCAACAACCTTATTTGTTTGAAATTTTATTAAATTATGGAAATGAATTTGTTTGATAGGAAGTGGAAGAAAGAGGAGGATAAAACTTATTAGTTATGCAAGATGAGTTTTCAAATAATCGATAAAACTATTTTAGTAAATTCAATACTAATCCACGTCCCTGTTTAAAGAGAAAATTATTTATCTTTTACGAGTTAAGTAATTTTTTTTCTGAGAAAATATTACACAAGCTATATGAGGAAATTAAATTACTTGAAAATTCTACAGCATATTTAAAAAAATTTCTTCTTACGGCTTTGAATGCATTTTAAAATTGAAAGATTTATTAATCAGGGAAATTCAAAATACGATACTGTCATTTAAAATAAAGAAAAGGAATTAATCTGTTTTGGAAATTTAAATGAAAATCTTAATCTTAAAACACGAGAGCACGGTTGTGACATTTTGGTCTCATTAAGTCCTGAATTTTTAGAAACCTTTCAAAGAACTTAAAAGTACTGTAGTTTTAAAAAGGGGGGATGAAGGTTTTAAATAAATATTTATTCTAACAGGGCATTCATTTAAATTGCATCTGATTCTAAATCGGAAATCAGCTAAAAATATTTGTTTTGAAAAAATCCTGAAAATGGGGAAAAATAATAAATTAATATTGTTTTTAGCATGAAATTTAAGAATAAATATTCTCACATTTTTCATTTATCTCTGTTTTTAACATAAAACACAGTCAAACTTAAGGAACTTTTCAATACAAACGCAGGTTTCTACTCGTATTGTGGGCATAAAATAATAGGGAATAAAACACTTGTGGAAATTCAAGATTTCAACTATTGGAAATCATGGATGGGAGGTTATGAAACGAATTTCTTCAAATTTTTAGATTTTTTATCATTAGTTTTTTTAATATTAATACTCAAAAATTACGCTAGCTAGAATCGGATGTGTGGTCTACGTGACGTCACCTCTGCTTTTGCCGAATCTTCAACCAATCAATACTTTCAAAGGAAAGGATTTAACCAATGCCGAATATACGCTTTCGTACAAGTGTATCGTGCCGAAGACAAAACTAACGTCATGCACCAAACCAAGAACCCTTCAGCGAATTGTAGTTTTAAAATAAAAAAAAACTAATGATCAGACTTCGAAAAAAAATTAAGATTATTTTTTAAAGAAGCTCTATCAAAATAAATTCAATTTGAAAAATAATTGTATTCCCCATTAACTAATATTGACTACATGTTTACATTATGTTTCTGTTTTATATTGTAATATAAAACCATATTGTTATTCACGTACATAGCAAACATAACGTGGTGAAACTTAAAACTTTAAAATAAAAAAAAAGGAAAAATCTGTCTAGCCTCAATCTAAGCATGTAAGTTCAGTGATGAGATTGATAAAAAAGCAAAACTTCTGAAAACTGCAAGAATCGATAAGAAGATCCGTAAACCAAACCAAATAAAATTATTTAGCTGCTTTGAAAATTCCAGTTTGTAAGCTGATTTTTTTTCATTAAAAGTCTGGAATTTTTATTGAAAAGTTTTATAAGGTCTGAAAATCCTACAAAAGTCTGAAAATCTCATCTCTGTGAAAGACAATGAAAGTAAATAAAAAAATTTCTTGCTTTTTTATTTCTTAGGGTACGTCTTAAAAATATTAATTTTGGTATCATAACTTTGTTTTTGGTTTAATCTCCCAACTATGACTGCCTAAGTTACTTGGAAAAACAACCCAAAACAAATCCAACCCCTCAAAACTGCCATTTACTTCCCCGAGTGACACACCGACACGCTCATTTATCCCGTCTAGTTAATCAACGGCAAAAAGTCGTCGTCGCAACCCGATCTGCAGCAGCGGAGGAGCAGAGAAGATGAAGCAAGAGAGAAAAGTATGCCGAACTTTGACAATGACGAAGCGCAGGGCCTAACCTCCACTGTCAGCGTAACAACTGATCACGGTGTCACGTGACCGTCGACAGTGCTTCGGTCATTTATTAGCCACCTCCTTTCTAGTGCAAACAGTGACGCAAATAGCGCTGCTGCTTTTCCTTGGGAATGAATATAATGACTGTCGCGGATCCGCTTGCAGAGGAATGCCTGGGAGAAATTGGGATTCCTATGGGGAAAGTGATGGGCATGTCTGTTGTGCATGTTACGCGGGGTGTTGGGGTGGGAGAAAGGGGAGTTGGGTATGCGGGTGCAGTATATACGGTTATTTTCGAAGTCATAATCCTCCCTTGTAGTGTTTTGAGGTGACATGATTAAATACGGTGAGTGAAGAGGAAACAGTGTCTTAAAGACTCATGTGTTCATTTCGGAAGAATAATCCTAAGTAAAAAGTGTAAATTGTGATTTTACTCTTTCACTTTTCTATGTAAACTAGCGATTCACAGAAGTGAATCACTCAGGAAGAACAGTGAAAGTGAAACAGTGTGGAATGGTCCTAAATTATCTTTAGAATTATCACTTATGTTCTTCCTTTTAGAGGAATCATCTATTAAGTGGAAAGTGTGAATTGACGTTTCACTCTTTACTCCTTTACTTTCCTACGTAAACTAGTGATTCCAAGGAGTGAATCACTTAGGATGAATAGTGAAAGTGAAACAGAGTGAATGGAAGGATCATATGTATTATTTCCCTCTCAAATGACAATTTACACTTGTCATTTTGGATAATTCCTCCAAATTGAAGATAGAAAAAAATTTAACTAAATTTAAAAATTCCACGGGTTGATAAGCTTAAAGCTAGTTGACGTCAAGTTCTTGGAACTACTTTCAAATAGTTATCATTTAGCATTGTGAAAATATTTAATTCTATTTTTTGTAACTCCAATGAAATACCTACGATTTCGGGTTCAAAAGTAAACAACTTTTTACCATTATGAATTATAGGGGAGAGTGCTGTACCTAAGGACGGTTGTACCTTCAGCCACCGCATTTTAAAATTCGGGAACAAATGGAAATTTGAATTTGTGGTTGAATTTGAATGTAAACAGATGCTATCTAGTTGCTAACGTGAAATCAGCTCTTTAAAATAATATTTATATTTAATATAATAAATTTACTGTTTTTAGGTGCTCAAAGTTTTTTTAGTGCATCACTACATTAATATTTTTCTTCCCCTTAAATTATAATACGATAAAATGTGATACAAGGGCGAATCCCCGAGATTTCGACTTTTTATTTTTGATATTAGTAATTGTCAGATCTCAATTCTTTTATTTTTTATAGAACTTTAAATGCAAAAACACCTGGTGGTACCTTCGGACACCATACGTGTTGTACCTACGGACACGTTCTTGTGGGTGTCTATAGATAATCGGCGTTTTTGAATCAGGTTTCATTAACGTGAATGTATTTTAATGTATTTTAAATTAATTCTAAATGGTTATCTATTTGTCGGCGATTATTTTCAAGTGATTTTTAGATGAAAAATCAAATATTTTGTGATCTAAACTACTTTTTAAAATTTTTGATTTTACTTTGCATTTAATGTAAAATATGGTATAAAATCTTAACATCCTTCGCATTTAAGTATGTAATTACAAAAAACTTGAAATTTCCAGCGAAGAAGATTTGCGAAAGTTTTTACCACCAATTGCTTGCACAACTAAGTGTCGATCGGATTGTTTTTATGGATCAGTGAAGTCATCAGATCCATCAGCATGATTGATGAAACTATTACCTCAAACTTTGATATGAAAATCCCATGTGATTTATGTATTTTTGGTAAAAAATCAAGACTTTTATCATTCATTTTAATGATCATTTACGATCTAAAACTACAATACTTTAAAAAATCTATTCTCCATTTTAAAAATGCTTGAAATAGTTTATTAAAAGGTAATACACCAATTAAAATATTTATTTTAAGCTTTTATCAACTAAAAATTTCCTTTTTAAGGTTGTCCACAGGTACAACTGGGTCTGCCCATAGGGAGAGCACGTTGTTGTACCTATGGACACAAATTTCATCAAGTTATTAAAATGAATTAAAAATCCAATTTTGAAGATTTTAGCTAATAAAAAATATTACCCTCTTTGCTAAGGTTAGGACTATAGGTTGGGCACTTTAAATGTTAAAAATGTGATTTTACCTGTCTTAGAAAAATCCAAACGTGATTTTTGTCCAGAGGTACAACACTCTCCCCTATAATTTAACTCCACAAAATTAGGGTATAAGAATCAATCATCATTACCTACTGTGGTGAAATATATGCAAATCTAACCTTTTTGATAATACGAATAAAATAAAAAAGATAAAAGCAATGACTACTTGGTTCGTGGTGGATCAAAGAACATGTAAAAATTCCTTTCACCTTGCTAAACAGGAATATTTCGAACTCTTTAAGAACAGAAGAGCTTACCTCATCCCTATACTTTTACACAAAGTCAAATAGTTCTTAGAATTTATACTCCCTTAAATGCAACCGAATTAATCCCTAGCAAATATCAAAATAATCGCAACCAAAGAAGATAATTCCCCTCTCCCAACTACCCACCCAAAAATAAGGACTCAAATTACAAAACTCTCCCCCATCAGTTAAGAACTCAAACCGAGATAATCATTACTAGTAATTTGATTATTCCTAATCAATCGCATCTAATCAGGCATACCCGAGAACACCATCTCGTACTTCTTTCTCTCAGACCATGTCCTGGTTCCCTCCAGTCTTCCTCTGGAGACCCTTCCCCATTCCCCCACATAGGTACTCCACCAATCATCAGGGGGATTAGAACCCCTTAATCCCCCCGGAAAATCCCCACGAGTCAGGACGAGGGATTTGTTCCCTAATTAAGAGGGCATTCGGAAACCCTAGCTCGGTTGGTAAGTTTTGTCCCCTTCCCACCAAGTGGACGCTGTACTTACTTTTCTATGTTTTTTTTTCTCTTTCCTGTCTGCTCATTAGGGCATTGGTTATTGTTAATTGATGTAAGACAATGCACTGATTGGTACCCCTAAGCTGCTTATAATTGGGTACACAATTACCATAAGAGTGCGGGTCGGGGGAATGTTTTGATGCGAAATGTTATTAAGTGCGTTTTTTTAGGTGAAGGTTTAGCGGTTAAAGTAAGAGGAAAATTGGTTAACAATGGGGGAGTAGGCGGGTAATTTTTTTTCTATCGTCGAGAAATACCAATTAATTTTTTTTCTTACGCGTAGGAGTGTATAAGCTTATATTTATGATGTAGGTGGAAAAAAGCATACAAATTAGTGGCAACGTATGCTTTGTTTGAGGAAAACAAAAAGTGTTGGCCGTATATTTGTGTTGTTTTTGCTACTTAAATAGTCATGCACTGCTTTTAATTGCTTTCGTTTTTCTTTCGTTAAAGGCTACGTAAATGGAAAAGCACAGAATTTTCAATAAGCTTCATCAAAAGTAGTTTTTTAATGACATTGTTTGGTACTAAGAACTCTTAAATAAATTTTAATGATGTTGTAAAATGTTTTTCGACCTAAATATTCCATCTGCGGTTTTTCTACAGTGGCTTTTATGTAGGGTATTATTATGCGTGGGTATGAATATTATTAGAGTTAACTTTCTTATTTTAAACCTAAAGTATTTTTGAAAAAAAACTAAAAAGAAACTCTAGGAAAAAGCTTTTTACAATAATTACTTTTTAATATCAAAATTGTCAATAGTAGTAAGTTATCAGTAAATAGCAAGCTTATTTCAAAATATTCACAATTTCTTCAAAAAATGAAAGACGAAATGAAAAGTTAAGTAATATTAAATATCAAGTTATTTATTTTAAAAAAGCTTTCACAAAACTATTTAAAAATTTATACATAAACATTTATCTGCACATAAAACATTAACTTAGTTTGCTAAGTTGGAAAAAAATTAAACTAAAAAAATCGTAATGGCTTAGCTTTTCTTTTGAATGAAGTAAGGAATTGATGATTGTTTACGCAATAAATTCACTTTCAAAGCATTTGGTTAAAAGTTTTTAAATTAGAAAAGGAACTGGAAATCCCTTTACACTAATTAAAAGATGTAAAATCTGAAAAACCAATAAACACTAAGCATTAATTTTAAGTAATTAATAATAGATTTACAAAAAAAAATCCTCAAACCAAGACGAAATCCCTTTCTTTCCAGGTAAACCCTCGACCGTAACACCCACAAACCATAACATTTAAAATAAAAAAAGGGGGAAAGCTTTCAAAGATTTAAAAGCGGGTTTAAAGCGAAATTCAATCAAAAAATTGATCGAAGACAAGCCCACGTCACGAGAACAAGTATTGATAAAAGCGGGCAAGAAAAAACAAAAGATCCCTAAACTCACCTTAGAAAAGTTAGTCCAGGAGCAAAAGACGTGGGATAAAAAAGTTTGAAGCCATGTGCTGTTGACTCCAGTCTCTAAAACACGCTACTCGCAGAAACGTGTCATTAATCATCATTGTTCCTGCACGTGGAAGCTAAACGTCCACGTCAGGAAAATTGGGTTTTCTGCTTTTATTAATTTTAAAACGGAATCTGGAAGGTAAGCCTCCCAGGATGAGTGTAATAGGATAGGATGGGATTAGATTACAAATCCGTGAGCCATCGAGTAGGAGAGTAATTGTTTTTCTCAAATTTTGGCTTGTTGGGTTTTGGGAGTTAGGATATTGATGTTCAGATGTTTTAAATTAATTTTTGAGGGTTGCATACATCGTGAATGTCATTTTGAATAAATTGCGGATTGTTTTGTTGAATGGATGGGGTTTAAAAGACGAAAGGCTGGCTTTATTATTTTCATAAATTAGATGGTATTGCATTTTATTGGGGAATTATTATTTATGTTAGCAATGAATTCTGAGCTTTCATAAAACCATAGTAAAAAAGTTTATAAAACTACAGAAAAAATAAATATAAACTTTTACCATAAAGCCTGATCTTATTTTATTCCAAACCTCAACTACCTTGAATGCTTTACTTAAGGAGTATTTCATTAAACAAATTTAAATAACTATATTTTAGAGTAAATAACGATAATGATGAGGGCTTTTATAGAAAATCTTCTTAACTTTCAAATGACGATGCAGTTTTTAAGGTAAATATTAAAAAAGTTCATAAAAACATTTTAATCTTTTTTAATAATTAGTTCATGAATAAAAAAAATCAAAACCCACTTGCAAACTTAAAAACTTTGATTTCACAAATTTTGACTTTAAATATAATGTTCCAATAATTTTCTTATTAATATGCAGACTCGTATGAAAAACATTTTGTTTTTTACAAACTAGGAGCATTTTAGCAATTAAATTATTTGCTAATTACTGAAACAACAAGATGTTACTCTCAGTATTTGCAGAATATTTCAAAGATACATAAATATTAATGAGCCACTTCTAATTTCTAGCCTTATAAGTAGCTTTTTAACTTCTTATATTATTTGGAAAAATTGTCACTTCCAGTAACTTGGATGCGTGAACTTAATCCTTTTAATAACTTAATCCTTTTAATAGCCCTGAAACACCTTTTCTGTATTGAAAATACTAATGAGCAGTTTGAATACTTTAGATTTATGGAGAGAGAGAGATTAGAAAAGAGATTTATGGAGATTTTCATAGAAAAACTTTTTATTAACTATTAATTATGTATTTTTACGCATAAGTTTCATTACAGTACAGTACTTTTAAAAATAATAGAAGCTTTTACATGGATCTTACATAAAATATGCTTTTGCATAAAGATTTTACAGAAATAGATGGTAAATATTAATACTAACATTTCAAATTATCAACCTTATGAATGAAATTAACTTTAAACTGGTTAGTAAATTCAAAATTTTAACAAGGCTAAGTAGCACTAATTTAACTAAAATCAAAGTTATAAAATGTGCATTAATCATGTTATTGGCAAAGTTTGAAATTCGTCATTTTATGAACATGGAATAATGTGGTGAAGTTGTGTAGGATTTTCTTCTGAACTGATCTAATTTGCGGAGGGTGTATCAATATAATAGTTTTCTACGTATTTATCTATTTTCTTTTTATTTGTGCATTTCTTTCCCTTATTTTATTTTGTTTTTTATTTATCTCTTTTCCATCTTTCTTTTTTTTCCACTTTTCTATTATGTTACTTTCTAGTATTATATTTTTGCTTCACTTCTATTATTTTCTTTCTCGTTTTTTCTTTTTCTCCTGTTCACTTTTTATCCTCTCCTGTTCTAGATTTAACAGAAGAAATAGAAAGAGAAGACAATGGTTGAGGGCATACTTTCCCTGAAGTACTCTGGGATTCTGACACATCAACCTCCGCTCACAGAATCTTCGCCTGATATTTCATACTTTTTCTTTGACTTAAGTTAAATGTAACACATACTGTACATACATACATATGTTGTTGTACATATTTTGTAAAGGTATCCTGAGTTTGAATCATTTTCAATCATATTTTCAGATCACAGCCTTATCCAGCAGGAGCTAAAGTATCATCTTAAAAAAACTCGATGTACCTGCTACAAGTTTGAATTGAGCTAGATGCTTTAGAAAAATAGTTTCAAATAATGATTGTGGAAAATTTAAAGGAAGATCTTCATTCATTTAAACTCAATCTGAAGTCATTAAAATTAATTGAGTAACATTTTTTAAAGTACAAAATATCCTGAAACCACAGCAACGATTGTTAAATTTCAAAATACGAGTATGCAAACTGGAAAGCAAAATCTGGAAACTTCAATCCCTTAGTGAGTATGGCAAACAAAATAAAACCATTTGCTACTTTGAAACATGATAAAATTTATAGAAATAACTCCTCGAAATCATTCTTTAAAAAAATATTCTAAATTCCATTTGAGGTAAATTGGGTTTTCCATTTAATCCGATTTAACAATGTATCTCCTGTTCAATCGTAATCATCCTCAATCTGAAGGATCTCAATTCTCGAGAATCTTCCCTTATTATTTCAAACTTCTTAAAAACACCAAATTCGAGTTTAAACTAGATTTAATACTGAATAAAAAAAAATCCACCCTGATCTGAAAATTAAATTAGAAAATTTCAAAGCACTCAGACCTTAAACGAAGAGGAAGCATAAAGGAATCATTCCTAAACAATGCATCCACTCCCACCTCTTCTTTTTGTTTTCATACTTTCCCTCAGCATCGGAAACACGTAAGACAAAAGAGGCTCCACTTAAGTAAATTAGATTTTCGTCAATAAAATAGACCCAATTAAAATTAGTCCGATAATTAGTTTCTGCCTTGCCGCTATTATCCAGCCCCTGGCTCTTTGTGGGGGAATGCAAACAATTGGCATTCTTGAGACGCAAGCGGTTAAAGCTTAAAAAGATTATATTTACATCTTGGGCGATGCCATATAAGTGGCATTTGGATTTCCTTTTAAGATTTTAAGTGCGCTTTTTAGGTATCTTTTAGGTTGATAGAACCCGGTGGTATTTCTGGATGTGTTTCTGCACTTTTTTCTGGATGTGTTTCTGGAGAGGTTTAGTACAAATTGATTTGTGTCGTTTTTCTTTTACTTTCAAGGAGGGGCTTCATTGAACTAGGTCAAGTACTCAGAGGTTTGGAAATATTGGTCACACCCAATGCTTTTGACCAGTTTAGAAAATAAACACGATTAAATGCAGTAAGGAATCATAATTTTGAGAATTTATTGGACGAGCATTAAAATTGACTTTGAAAATAGTAATACTTTTTCTGTTTGTAAAAGATATTTAATTTGGATATTCTTTAAAGTACATTTTTAAAACGTCTAAGGAATTCGCTTCATCATAAAATATGGCGTCAGTTTGTTGTTGTGATTGGATAAGTTGTTTGACAATTGCTTGCTTTGTAACTGTGACCTTATCCGTGATCTAAAAAAATGGAAATATTTTAAAATAGAGAATTTTTTCAAAAAATCCAATAGCTTACTCGGAAATCCGAAAAGAATCCGGTCATTTTGATACAGGGTGTTCCAAAAAAAGCCCCTAACTTTAAAAAATCATAGAAAATCAACTATTAGAGATAAAAATATGCCGTTCACTGCATCTTTCTTCAAATGCCCGTAAATTCTTGTTCCCAAATTTTTGAAAAACCGTAGTTCTCACGTCAATTCATAGATGAAAGCACTGTTCCCTCGAGAAATTTATTGAAAGTTATCCTCCAAATCCCTTTTTCGTTCGTCGTAGGGAAATCAAATTTGGGGATAGAATCGATTCTAGAATCGAATGATAATCAAGTACTTTGAAATCGAACTTTGGTTTCCAGTAGACAGGAAGGGATTTCAGCGAATTTTTTTTCGATTTCAGATCACGCGCATTAAATTATTCCATTGTAGGGGGAAATGAATTAACAATGTTCTAGGGATCTGATAAAAATGCTTTTTCACTACTTCATCATCTTTCCCGCAATAGAAACTACTTTTTGCGTGATAAATTTGATTATAATATAATTGATTAAATGACTAGGGCGTGCAAGAAAATTCTCAGGGCTCGTACAAAAGGGTCCGCAACTTTATCGGAGTCATCCGCAGTTTTACTAGGATCGCTTCGCAACTTCACTGGAGTGGTCCGTAGCTTAATTGGATCGCTTCGCAACTTAAGCGGAGTGGCCCGTTACTTACCGGAAGTGGGCCGGAAGTTACCGGAAGTGATCCGCAACTTCACCGGAGTGGTCCGCAACTAACCGGAAGTGGTTCGTACGTCATTGGACGTGGTTCATACGTCACCGGAAGTGGTCCACAATTCACCGGAAGTGGCCCGCTACTTATCGGTTGGTTGCGGACTACTTCTGGTGACTTACAAACAACTTCCGGTAAAGTTGCGGACCACTTCCGGTAACTTACAAACAACTTCCGGTAAGTTCCGGACCACTTCCGATGACTTACGAACCACTTCCGGTAAGTTGCGGACAACTCCGGTAAAGTTGCGAAGCGATCCAATAAAGCGGCGGACCACTCCGGTGAAGTTGTGAAGCGATCCAGTAATGCCTAATTAATTGTCATGGAGGCATTCAGAATTGCGATTGATTTAATTGTTAATGGTAGGTTCTCTCAAAACTACAATCGAATTAATTGTCAATCGTCTCCTCCGCAATTGAAGATTAAATCAATCGTTATATACCAGATCCCCCTCAAGAACACTATTAATTCATTTTCCCTACAATAGAATAATCTGCAATGCACGTGACCTGAAATCGAAAAAAATTTCACTGAGATCCCTTCCTGTTTACTGGAAACCAAGGTTCGATTACAAAGTACTTCATTATCATTCGATTCTAGAATCGATTCTATCCCCAAATTTGATTTCCCTAAGACCTACGAAAAAGGGATTTGGAGGATAACTTTCCCTAAATTTCTCGAGGGAACAGTGCTTCCATCTATGAATTGACGTGAGAACTACGGTTTTTCAAAAATTTGGGAACAAAAATTTACGGGCATTTGAAGAAAGATGCAGCGAACGGCATATTTTTATCTCTAATAGTTTATTTTCTATGATTTTTTAAAGTTAGGGGCTTTTTTTGGAACACCCTGTACCAGATATGTGTCATTCGGATCACTAATTAAAAAGTTTTTCTCTGGAAGCCGTTTACCGAAAACTTTTTTTAAGATTAGAAAGAAGAGATACCCAAGGGGAAATTCGTTTGAATAGGGTTGTTATAAAATATTAAACAAAGTAAATATCTCTATTCTAAAAAAAAGTTTTTGGTGAACGGTTTCCAGAGAAAGGCTTTTTAATTACTGAACCGAATGACACATATATGGTATTAAAATGTCCGGATTCTTTCCGGATTTCCGAGTAGGCCCTTCGATTTTTCAAAAAAATTCTCAATTTTTAAACATTTCCATTTTTTTAGATAACGGATAAGGTCGCAGTTACAAAGCAAGTACTGTCAAACAAATTATTATGCATCCATTCACAACGACCGATTGACGCTATATTTTAAGATGAAACAAGTTTTTTCACCTTTTAAAAAAGTACTTTCTTGATGAAATATAACTCAAAGACTGATAAAAACCTATTCTAAAAACTTACATGTACGCTCTTTTATACTAAAATTTCACACTTTTTGTCCAATATTTATAATTTTTATCCAAGGTAAATAAACTAACCAGGTATGCTCTTCCGGCGAAAAAGGCGTGGCTTTTGAAAATGACGTCACCCAGGATATATTTCCTATTCACAGCATGGGAAAATGCTTATTTTTGGTGATTTTTATTAAATTAAGGGCCAAAGAAACTTCTAAAACAGTTTACACTGGACACAATTACGAACATGTTTATAAGTTATCAAGTTTTTTGAATTAGAATAATAATTTTAACTCAATAATAGCCGATCAAAAATATGAAACTTGAGCTCTACAACGATGTGCTTTAATCTCTCCGCTTATTGATTTTAATTACTAACTTGTATAAATGTAATTAACACAGCTGATGATACAAAGAAAAAATATTAAGCAAATATTCAATCATGAAAACTTCATGAAAACATTCTTGTTGTGATAAAATTAATATCGCTGTTCTGCAATGTCAAACTTGAATATCCATTGTATCGAAGCAGTTTAGATTTTAAGGACAAAAAATATTGAGTTCTTGAAATAAATGAAGTACATAAAAATATGGAAAATTATGAGCTAAAATCTAAGAACTAATTAATTTAATTTAATAATGGATTTATTCAAAATTTTAGTGCATTTACCTTAAATAATGATCCTACTACAGTCCACTCAGCTTGTTTATTTTTATTTGAGATTCAGAAATAGTATTCTTAAAATCGTCTGTATCCTTAATTATATTTTTAAATATTTTATCGGAATTTTTCAAATAAGTGGGTTATTGTATTCATAAGTTTTAAAACAAACTAAATAAGGAATTTCAATAATATCGACCCAATAAATCCTGATGTATCTACGATCTGTTCAATGGTGTTTATTGTATTACTATAGTATTATGGTGGCTGATATGCCCGTCATTGATTGGTCCGTTATTTTATATCCTGGGTGACGTCACACAGCGAGAGTTATGAGCATACCTGGTTAGTTTATGTACCTTGATTTTTATCGAAATTAATTGTAAACATATTGATGTTTTGTCTCTTATTTTCAATTGCTTAATCGGTATTGTTTAACAAGTCTGGGTTTAAAAAAAAATATGAATGATAAACACTAGGCATATTATACTAATGAGTTACTTTAAAATAATGGTTTTTGTTATGTCCGAATATTGATAAACAATAACAATTAGTTATTTTTATAATCATAGATTAAAAATAATTAACCCATTAATGCCCAACTTTTTATTTTTCTTAAATATTTGGTAGAAACATAGTAAATAGCCACAAAACAACTGAAAAAATAGTGAAAAAAATTCCAGGTTAAAATTTTAATTTCTACACCAAAATTAAAAAACGTGCCTAAAAAGGGACGTAAAAAGGGCACGAATGCCCCCGTTGTTTTTCGCTATAGTAAACGCATGGTAGAAAACTTTTTTAAAGCCTCAAAATCATCTTCTACCTTTTTAAGTGCAGCAAAAGTGATGGGAACCATACTGTAACATGAATATGAACAAAAAATATTAATTATTTATCCAATTAACTGTAAAATTAACCCTAATTAACGTAATTTGAGCATTTTTTATGCTCCAAAACACGTTTTTTTCCTCCCAAATCTATGTTAATTGCAAATTAATTAAGGTTTTTAATTGAAAAAGGCATTCTTTGTTTATATTTTACCTAATATTAAGTATTAATTACTTTTACACACCTCAAATCCATCAGAAACTCTCAATTTGTGAAGTTTAAGTCTTTCAAATACCCATACTTTTTCATTTTATTTAGTTTAATTGTGCGGAGCACAAATTTCTCCACAAAAATCAAGCATTAGTGGGATGTGCATTAGCAAGCCAGATGATATAGATTGATCTGCAGTATAGAACACAATGATTAGCGACATCTAGATAGAAAAAAGCCGAAAATTTATCACAAAAGTGACTTTTTTGGCAATTTTAATGACAAAAGGTCATTATAACTAATAATTATTAAACTTTTAATTAAAATATAACCGGAATATATTTGCATAAGTAATAAATATAGTAAAGTAATTAATTTATTCCTTTTAATTAATACAAATTAATTAATTCCTTATAATTTAATACTTTTTATTCCATTAATTTAGCAGAAATAACAGTATTTTCCAAAAAAAATAAACAAAAATAATAAATTTATTAGCTAAAATTAAATTAATTTTATAAATATCAGTTATTTAATTCATTTCATAAGAATCGAACGCGTTTTTATGAAAAAATGAAGGAAACACTAGCATTTCACTATGGGGAAAACCACGGGGGCATTCGTGCCTGACGTCCCTTTTTAGGGACGCATTTCGAGGGTCCAAAATAAGGTCAAGATAAAATATTTTGGAAAAATAAAAAAACACCCCGACTGATTTAATGTATAAACAGTAATATATATCGGCATTGAAATTTTTTTAAAATAACAACTAGGATTTTTAAGCTTTTTCTTTTAAAATTTTTAAAAAAGCACTTTTCTGAAAAATTCTATCTTCCAACTTTAAAAAAAGTGAAAATCTTTTAAAATTCTGCTTTCTTCTTGCGTTCTTTATGTTTTATGAAGATCAGAGATACATCCGTGCAAATTTTGATTGAAAGGAACAATTTTTGTAGAAATAGGAGGATTTTTAAAAAACGTCCCTAAAAAGGGACGTCAGGCAGTAATGGGTTAAGCTGAATATTTTTAAAAACATTTCGTTTAAATTTTTGATCAGTTAGAGTTAATGTATATTCAAACTTTTAAGGGAGATTTTATTCATGGAGGGGATTCGGTGACTAATTTTTGGAAAGTTGGTTGACGTTTTTTCTGTAAATTGTTTAATTAAGTATATTAAGTTCAGCGAGTTGGAATTTGTGGGAATTGCGAAGCAATTCCAAAAGGTCATGCGTCAGCAGTTTACGGGGGTTGGTGAGCGATAGCGAGCAGGGGGCGGTAGCTCCCTAGTTTATAAAAATAAAACTTATAAATAAACTATTAAAATAAATTTACATTACTTTATTTTTTATGAAACTTATAAATGAATCGTCAGTTTGAAAAAGGGAATAAGTCGAAAAACCAAGTTTTGAGAAAATCGGAAAAAAACTGCATAAGTAATTTTTGTTGTATGACCATCAAATTTTTACTGGAAATTTAAGACCTTATTTAGAAAAAGAGAAATCATCGAAACAAGTATGAGTACATTCAAAAATATTTTATGATTTCCTTTTCAACTGGACTTATTCCCTTTTTCAAACTGGCGTTTCAATTTAAGCTCTACATAAACATATTTTCTCTAGGATTATATCAAACTCTTACACATTATGACTGATTTAGTTTTTTTAATTTTATTTGAAAGGATAAACAAAATATTAAGTAATAGGGGATATTACAAAGGGAAGAATTATATATTCATTTGGTTAGTCCAAATATATTTTTAATATCAACAAGAAAACATTATTCTTCATAGTTTGCGCAGATCTAATTTTGACATAGTGTTTAAACAAAAACGCATACCGCTATAAAATTTAAAAAGTTTATAAAATGAGAAAAAATGACCAACTTAAGTTTTTTTTATATTTTTCATATTTTCTTACTCATAACTAACGCACAAAACTCTCCATATTCGCCTCAAAGCAAAATTATTTTAAGCCCCCCACCAACTTTCTCAAAGAATTTCCACGAAAAAAACAACAACCCAAATTAATTAACGCTCAGATTACGCATTCACGAGCACCAACGAAGTCAACAAAAACATGTCGAAAATAAAAAGTCCGCCTTCAACTCAACTTGCCGGTGGTCCTTACACACAAAAAGAAGCCCTCCTTTTCTGCGGCCGGGAGTATAATGGAGGACATAATTAGGCAAATGGCTGTCCCGATAACAGCTCCGAAAGGTGCAGAGCCGGCTTAATGACTGAAGCGTGGTAATAACATAAATTAACTGGGCCCGGGATCAGGCTTGCTTTTACGGCGAGGAGCAGCTGTTCTTAAGAGCTGGCCAAATATATATGTGCCCTCCCTCTATGTAATTATACATCGGGGAAGATTCATGCTTTCAATGGTAGGCCACTTTGCCGTCAACGCTTAATGAAGACAGAGAAGCCTTTTCATTTGGACGTCAAATTACATCGCCAACCTGTTTCCTTGGGAGAAAATTATCAGGGCTGAGGGTAGGGAGATATAAAATAAGGGTGACTTTCTAGAGGTATATTAATATTAATGAATGTTCTCTCTCTCTTTAGGTGCAATGCATGTGATGTATGTTCTTCTGATCTGAAGATGTTTTAAGAGGATTTGAGAACTAAAATGGTTTGGAAACTGCTATTTCATGACATTTTGGAAGTTTTCAATAAAAGGCAATATTGATGAAACTACAATATGACTGAAAATTAAAATAATAAATCATAGAAACAACAATAAAGTTTTGAAGTACTTAAACAAAAAGTGAGGTTACAACATTATGTAGTTGTTTTTATAACCAAATGAAAAAAACATTTGCTTTTTTTATTGCAGCCAGATTTTTCATACTAGGTCAGTTTAAAATTTTGAGTATCAAACTGGAGTATTTCCTTAAAAATCTGTAAATTTAGATAAAGCCAGAAAATTAACAAAATAAAACTGTTATTATGCTGTTAATGTATGCTGTAATGTTATGCTGTAATACTGTTATGTTAATTACTGTTACATTAGGGTGGTCACAAGTAACATGGGGAAATTTTTTTTTCGACTTTCTTCAGGTCTCACCCCCCTAAAATGTGCCAATAGGCTAAAAAATGAGATTGGCCAAGTTTCAGCTCAATCCGATAATATTAACCCGTGCCTCATCGAGGTCAAAGTTCAGAAAAACAGCGATTTTTAACAAAAATTGGTAGTTTTCGCCCCCTAAAACTAGAACCGTTTGTCCCAGAAACCCGATTAGGGTGTCATTTAATAGGTAATTTTATACAATTTAACTTGGATATAGTCAGATTTTATTTACTCAAACAGATTGGGCGCTATTTAGCATTTTCATAGTGAAGGTCCTCGAAAGGGAATTTCCTTGCAAGAACCCTAGAACATTACGAAGTCACAAAAAACTATCTTTCCTGTCTTTCCCTATTCATTTTGGCTCCAATAGATAGTATATGAGTTTTTAGACCCCCTAAGAGAATTCTAGGGTATAATTTCAACCCCCCTAGGTTTCGGAAAAAAGAGAAAAATATATATACTTTTTACAAATTTTTTTGACTGTTAATGTGTTAAAGTTGGTTCAAATACATTATTAAAAGTTTAATTGGGTAAAAGATCAATGATAAAGGGGATTAACCTTTCGTTATAACCCCTATAATCTAAGCAAAAGAAGCGCGACTGTGAGAGGTTTTGATAAAACCCATTAATACCCATTAAAGTGATAAAAAAAACTAAAATACAAATTTTTTCATAAAAACATCCAGAAATATATCATTTGGTGTTAAAATGATGTTTGAGATTATTTATATGTGTTATAAAATTTTAATAATAGCGCCCTTCTGGACTCTAATTTTAAAAAAAGCTTTTCTACCAAAGTTACTCGCTTCCAGCTATTTAAACTGAAAGCATGATCTTAGAAAAATGTATAAATCAATTTATTTGTAACATATACTTCAGTTTTCATTTGCCTATCGTTCCAGAAAATTCACTTTTAAATGCATAACATAATTTAGTATATAAATTATCACCAAAAGTTTTCTTTCTGTACGTCACACATGTTTTCATATTTCTACTAAAATGCGTAGTGTGAATAAAGAAAATTAATTTTCTTTAAAAAAGTAATTTTCAAAAAAATAGTCTCAAAATTGTTTGATAATTACAATAAGGTTTTTCTATAAACTAAGCTTATCCATTTTTACGATAAGACTATAACTTAGATGTTACTTAGAGTAATCCAGCGAAAGCTTAAAAGTGATTTACTGTTGGAGTTTCTCAACCATAGTATTTTTCAGAGAAATCTTGTTTCCAATTTATATCATATATTTAGCATGGGAAACAATAACTTTTACTGAATATATGAAAATATTTTGAATATTTCCTATTTTACGCGCTTTTGTCTCCTTTAACACCTTTAACTCCTTTAATTGGGTGTGAATATAATTGGCGACTAAAGAATATATAATATTAAGTAATTTGATTATAGATCAAACATATGTAATGAAACCTTAACTCCTTTAACTCCTTTAATTGGGTGTGAATATAATTGGCGACTAAAGAATATATAATATTAATTTGATTATAGATCAAACATATGTAATGAAACCTTTTCATACCTATTAAAATTAATTTTCTTCGAATGGTAGGCAAATGAAACCCCTGCTGAGGTATATTTATTAAAAATAAATCAATTTATACATTTTTCTAATATTTTCTTTTAGGTTAATTAGCTGAAAACGAGCAACTTTGGTAGAAATAGGGTTTCTTAAAATTTAAAGTCGGTAAGGGTGCTATTATTATAATATCATAGACATAAATAGCCAAATGTCATATCTCTATAGGTTTTTGATGAAAAAATTTGCATATTAGACCTTTTTATCACTTTAATGGATATTAAAGCCTTTTTTAGCAAAACCTCTCACAGTCGCGCTTCTTTTGCTTAGATTATAGGGGTTATAACGAAAGGTTAATCCTCATTATCATTGATCTTCTACCCAATTAAACGTTTAATAATGTATTTGAACCAACTTTAACACATTAACAGTCAAAAAAATTTGTAAAAAAATATATATTTTTCTCTTTTTTCCGAAACCTAGGGGGGTTGAAATTATACCCTAGAATTCTCTTAGGGGGTCTAAAAACTCATATACTATCTATTGGAGCCAAAATGAATAGGGAAAGACAGGAAAGATAGTTTTTTGTGACTTCGTATTGTTCTAGGGTTCTTGCAAGGAAATTCGCTTTCCACTATGAAAATGCTAAATAGCGCCATATCCGTTTGAGTAAATAAAATCTGACTATATCAAAGTTAAAGTGTATAAAATTATCTATTAAATGACACCCTAACCGGGTTTCTGGGACAAACGGTTCTAGTTTTAGGGGGCGAAAAGTACCAATTTTTGTTAAAAATTGCCGTTTTTCTGAACTTTGACCTCGATGAGGCACGGGTTAATATTATCGGATTGAGCTGAAACTTGGCTAATCTCATTTTTTAGCCTATTGGCACATTTTAGGGGGGTGAGACCTAAGGATTTCAAAAGTTGATTTTTTGTAACCACCCTACTGTTACATAATAACCTACATTCGATCAAACTTTTACATCTAACATGACTCCTTTCAACGCCTTATATGCATTGTTTAATAAAATAACAAACTTTAATCCATACCCCTCACATAATATTTCTTAAGGTGACTACTACCTATACATCCAATTAGTTCCTGACTACCCCATCCATTATATTCGATACATAGGAGAACCTTCTATATTAATTTCAACGGCCATTGCCCCCTAGCTCCACGGAAAAGTTATTCATCATGCAGTAAAAAAACAATGAAATTTCAAACTCAGGGGGATCCTGAGTTATTGACCTACATAAAAGTCATCTCAAAAATAGATGACAGAATAATATTAACTGACGGTTATAGGTTAGGGATGACGAATGGGAGTCAGGGAAAGGACACTTTTTCCCTACGGCTAAGTTCGGATGGATAAGATTTATTATATTGAAAAAGTATAGGTGTGTGGAGAATGATATTTTTATCAACGGGGTGTCTGGGTTAGGGAGGTATTAATCAGAGGATTACTTTTATTAGACGGAATATGCAAAAAAAATTGTGCTGTGCATACGAGAAAATTTTAAAGATGTGAGTTAAAAGTTTTGAAAAAGTTAACACGGATTATTATTTGATACTATAGAGCAGAGGTATAGTGACCTTTTTGTACCAACCACTCCTTTTTGTATTTCTTTTAGTTGTATAATTTTCTTATTGCGCACTGGTTCCTCCACAATGGTAATTCCTAAACTTCGAAAGTAATTTCATTTTGTAAATTTAGAAAGAGGACCTAAAGCATGAATAAATACAAATGGCCGATTTTCCCAAAGCTTGTCAGCATCAATCAATATTCAACTTACAGTATAAATAAATATAACTATACAACAAGCTGACCATAAGTTGGTGGTCGGTATGAGGTTGAAAACCACTACATTGGAATATGGGAAACAAATATCTAATTCTATTGATATAAGTACTTATAATGGTATCATAATTATTTTAAAATGTAGTAATCAGGAAGAAAAAATGGTGTAAAATTAAAAAAAATCTAATTTATTGAATAGCATAGATAGAGCCTTAAAATAAGGTTGCATATTAATAAAATGAAATAAAATAAGTTTTAATATATAAAGTATAATAATCTCGATATGATGAAAATAATTGAAATATATGTGATTAAATACACTTATTGTACACACTTATTATATACACTGATACTTATTATTATTATCATCACATAGTACTATAGCGTGATGTGCATGAAACTTTAAATTCAAATGATATTAACACTATAGAGGATATATGCAACTGAACCCACCCCTAACTATAACACAAATGAAAATTTCTTTTTCCAGTAAAGAATGTTTCTTACTTTTTAATAAGAGTATTAAAATTGGTAGCTCACATAGGGACCACATTCATAATCAGATTATTGAGATGGTTCAGAATTCATAAAGGATAAATCGAAATTCTTTATTTTATGTGTTTGAGTGTTTGAGAGAAGAGAGAAATAAATTTATGAGTAACATATTTTTAATGCATTAGAAATAAAAACATATTGACCAGATATAATCAATTCAATTAAGTTATAAAAGTATAGGTATAAGCAAATATTTTTCTTACAGGTATAGAATAAAACCATTATTTAATTTAACATTATCAATACTGCTATCATTACAACTTTTTACGAAATAGAAATGAAGAATCGAACTGAAATAAAGAAACTTCCATACTGAGAACAAACTCATGCAAGTATGATAAATGGCCAATCGTTATTATTTTCCCAAAACAAATCATCAAAACCCAAGTTAGTTTATGCCTCACTTAATCTTATTCCACACCAATAATTAAAAGTTTGAAGATATATTTTGGAGAATATAATCGATACCTCCACTCCCAGTTATACACACAACACTAATTTACCCGGCACAGTGTTGTGCATCTATGCATTCCCTCAGCTAAATACCTTAAGAGGTTTCCAGAGGGAAAGACAGAGCGGTCTTCAAAAAATCGATTCAGTCCATAATCAGCAGCCGTGAAAGTATTTTCACTCATTAATTTGGTAAACTGAATCGATACGTTCACTGCAGAGTGCCGATTATCGATAAATTCTGTGGCCAGAAAGTGGAAGTGATTCGTATCTCCGAAGAATGTTCGCTGCATTCTGAAGAGAGAAATACTTTTGAGTCAGGGGTGGCTGAATAAGAAGAAAGGAATTAGAGAGAAACTGTAGAAATGAGTTTTTTAAGTTCTTAATACCAAAGTAAATTATATATGAACGCATATACATATTTAAAGGATTGTTAATTTTTAATACGTAATATATCTTTGTTACTTGCCAAATAAAATATTTCGTAAATACAAGTTTATCTTTTTCCATCATACAAGTAATTTTATCTTATTTTCGAATAGTAAGAAGCCCCCATAAAATAAGCATAAATTTTAGTGATACTACATTGAGTTAATAGAATTTTATGTGAGGATGGAAGTTGAATTGTAAACCTGGGTAAATCTTATATTCATGATATTAATACTCTTTATTGTTTTATTCAGAAGTAATCGTGCTAAGTATGTCGTAATTAATAAAGATTAAATTTGTGGCATTAATTCCAGTATGATATCAATATAATTCCGATCAGAAAACAGAAAAAGATCGAAAACATTTTCGTTTTCAAAAACAAAATGGTGTGGATAGTTATGAAACAAATCCTAAAGAGTATTAAATACTTTAAAATATTTATACATTTTAATTAAATCAACAAAATACAATGTATGCCTTTAGAGGGAACCACAACACCTAAATTGTCTGACCAATGTTCATTACTTTACATTATAATCTTTAAAGGAAAAAAAATCACATTAAATTTCAAATAATTAAATAAATATAACAATATCCCTCTTCTAATTAAATCACGAAAAGCACTAACGATTCCCAAAACAAAACCAAAACACTGTTAACGCGAGAGAGCGGAAATTAACAACTCATCTCACCTAGTTAGTTCCCCTCCACTTCTTCCTCAGCCTCTAACTACCTTATCTTGACTAAGACAAACATTTATTAAACGCCAGTTCTCTCAAGTGTACTTAGACGTAATTCAGGCCGAGCAGTAATCTACTGATCTTATCGGCTCCTATAAGCATCGCCCCTCCAGTTTCCGTAAGCACCGTCAGAAAGAAAGGTAATTTCCTCCTCCGCCCGATTAAAGTATAAGCAGCGGCAGTCTTGGCAGCAACGCTTAACGAAAAGCACTCATTACTAATTCACACAATGTCCCGGACCCGGTTTGTTACTTTATTCGGGGAAAAGCCATAAAGGACTTTGGCTTAAGGAAGGACAGCGGTGCTTATTCGTTTCTTCCCCGCAGTAGAAATCAGTAGCTTTATAGCAGATGGTAATTTCAGTGACTGAAATTAGGCAGTAAATATTTTACCCTATATATTTTCTATTTTGATTTAACAATTCAATTAAGAGATATTCGTAAAAAAATTATCTTAATGAACTGTTGAAAACTTGTATATTCGTAAGCATACTGTTTTTTAAAATGAAATTTGTTGAAAATTGATTGAAAATTGTTTTTTTTTAAAGTTTTTAAAATCTTTGTTAATAGGAACAAACGTATTTTACACAAAATAAATTGTTCTTCAATATTTATTCAAATAATGAAAAAGCTTAAGTGTAAAAAGATATATATGGTTAAATTAATGAACAATGAATTATATGTGTTGAATAATATAAGGAGAATGACTTTTCATCCTCGCACTGTCCAATTATGATTATGCAAGGAAAACGGACAATTTTTAAATTCACATTTTGTGATTAAATATAACCAGTTTCCTTGCAGCATACTAGAACTATGCAGTGAAATAGATTTACATGGAATATGCTCAAGATTTGGAATCTAGCTGGAAAAGCAACTTCAGAAAATAGAGAGAAACTGCGTTTAAAGATCAGATGGTGTTTCAGATCAGTTGAGTTGCTTGTTAATTATTATCATGGATATTTATAGTTTTAAATGTTGATAAGATATGATTACTCCATTACTACTTTTCCGTTATAGTCGCCTAGACTAAAAGCTCTCTCCGCTCTCTTGCGTTACCTTCCTATACCGTGCTGATGAGCCTTAACAAGGGCGAAACCGGTCCACGGATGGAGGTGACGCTTGAGAGCTGGAGATTTCTCACATATTCCTCTAACCAGAGGTAGTGGTGAAGCACTCCCTTTTAATCATTTAGATTAATCACTCTTGCTATAATATCATTTTTAACAAAAAAATATTTCTAAAAACCACGAAATTAAACTAAATATTTTTATTTTTAAGAGGTTTAGTTTTAAAAGACTCAGTCCCTACAAGGTTTCATGCATTAACTACAACATGCCAAAACTTCTACTTTTCACAACTTCTACAAATCCTAACTATACATACAACCATCCATTTCACCTCAATCGATTGTAAAAAGTGCATTACACCACCAGTTACTCTCCTATTACCACTGTACCCATCAAAACCAGCCTCTTCATCCCCTCAAAAATCTTCAAATAAAAAAACAAAAATATTCAGCAAAGACAACGAAAAATCTTCTCGCTTTTGAGCAAAGATAAATAGAAAAAAAAGCACTGAGGAAGCGGACGTTCGAGAAAAGAGCAAGAACCACAGAAGAAGAAGATGAAGAGAAAAAACGGATGTTAGGCCTAACCGATGTGATCAAGACGGGACGGGGCAGAAATCCGAAAGGGCAATTGGCGAATAAAGGATTACCGGGAGCGGAGTTTTCGTCGTGAGTTGAACTTTAAGGATAGAGCCAGTGCTGGGTGTAAGTCTTAAGGAGTAAGCTGGAGGATTTGGAAGACAGATTTTTTGGGTGGAGGTGCTTGACAAGTGGTTGGAGGGAGATGCCTTAAGCACGAGTAATGTTAGGCCTTTGGTTATGAGGATAAAATGAAGCTGGATTTTTGTCTTGAAAATAATTCGAGCGAAAACCACAGCGTTCGGCATTATTTGACAATTTTCTGAATGATGTTCGAGGCGCACAAAGGAAATTCGTGTGGAATGAACATAATGAAGCTATATTTTGATAGTGTAAAAAAGTAATGATCTTTGGAAAGATATTTTTAACTTCCAACTTTAAAAAAATGTATACAAAATTGGTTCAAATCAAAAAAATTTTTTAGAATGTGAGTGGATTTGAATATCAAAGTATGGACACCTTGGAATAAATTTTAATTAAAATGTTTTGAACAAAAGGTGTTTTTTTAAATGTGCTATGAATTTTTCCTACAATGGAAAATGTTAATAACGGCAATTGGTTTAAAATAGTTTTATCATAAATTTTCTCTAATTTTCATTTCTCTTTAGGTGCTGAACGTCAACCTCTTAATTCGCCTAGTTCTGAAATTAAATTCATCACACTTATGTAAGAACCACAATAAAAATATGTTTCCTAATTTATTGACTGGCATATTTTAATTGTAAAAAGGAAACTGAATTTTCGATATAGGTATATAAATATGAAATAGCTACCTTTTTCAAAGAATTATATTTCTGAATTTCCAACTCTCACGTATTAAAAAAATCTAGTAATACCAAACAAGCATTTCCCATGACATTTTTCAAGTTATAAATATTTTCTTTTTTCATGTATTCCTCATTGTTTCTGTTTCTGACCCACTAATTATCATATTTTACCTACCAACGTTGGATTAAGGGTGTTTCAAAATTGCGTTGCACGGCTTTTTTTTCAAAACCAACACCTCCTAGGGTCATGGAAATAAGGTCTAACTCCAGGTAAGTGAGCCTGGAGAATTCACTGAAATGACTTACAGCACCCCTAGCGGCGAAATTAAAAAGTTAAAAAAATTAATTTAAAAACTAAAAGAGATAGAGCTAAAACCTCAAGGAGAGTATTGTTGCCAACGTCATGAAAAACTCACTGAAAAAAAATTCATGAAAATATCTTGAATATTCGCGGAGATATTAGCATGTGAAAATAGCACTTTTTTAGGGGTCAAAAAAGAAAAAGTTCACATATTTGCAAATTTTTTTGAGTTTTTGATTAAATTTTGTTTTCTTTTAACTAAAAAACACAAAACTACAAAATAACACAGAAAAATTTGCAAATATGCGAACTTTTTCTTTTTGACCCCTGAAAAAGTGCTATTTCACATGCTAATATCTCCGCGAATATTCAAGATATTTTGATCAAATTTTTTTCAGTGAGTTCTTCATGACGTTGGCAACAATACTCTCATTGAGGTTTTTGCTCTATCTCCTTATGTTTTTAAAATAAATTTTTTAACTTTTTAATTTCGCCACTAGGGGCACTGTAAGTCCTCTCAATAGATTGTCCAGGCTCACTTAAATAGGGATAGACCTTACTTCCATGACCCTAGGAGGCGTTGGTTCCAAATAAAAGCCGTGAAACGCAATTTTGAAACACCCTGTGTAAAGAAAAGCGTTGTAAATTAAAACTCGATTTAGCAAAAATATTTTTATCATTGCATATGTAATTTCTCTCTATATTAAAAAAAAGTTACTGTCACCGCTGCCGCCGCTGCCGCTGTTTCAGAAAATTTTATTTTTCAACTCTTTGAACCCTCATAACGCAAAAACTACTTGATAGATATTTATGAAATTTGAAAAGTTTGTAGAGGAATATTTGGGGCACACTCTCAAACAAAAAGCTAACTGATGTGATAATTAGTTCTGGGGTATTTTTAAGGTCAAAGTTGAAGTTTTTCTTTTTTCGCCGCGTAATCCAGTTCAGCCAAATCTATTAGTAGCAGAACTATGTTTTTTTGCAGCCTAATTCTCTGAAGTATGAAGATGTGCACTACGTCGCCCTTTTTTCGAATTTCGAATTTGGTTTGGAGTAATTAATTTTTTAATTTTCGAAATTTTTGACACTTTTTCGGTTTTTTCTATCTAAAATGAAAACTAATCACGGTATCAATATGATTTTTTAAACACTTATATTCTTATTTTTTAGAAAGAGATTGGCGTTTGATTCTTTAAAAAATTCTAATTAGTTTTGGAATTATTAAGCATCAAAGTTTCATTTTTTTCATAGTTTTAGTAGGTCTTTATCAGACGTGTTAATGTTTTTAAATTTTATATTTGCCTGTTCACTAGATTGTCGCGAGCACGGATATTTAAATTTAAAAGTTTTGAGGTGCACATTTTTGTTCTAAGTTTGCTAGCGATATAGTATAGACTTGGTTAATAATCTTTTAAATATTTTTTGAACTACTAGAGAAATAAGTAATTTAGCTCTTTTTAGTGTTATTTGTGCCGATGAAAGGAAGAGGATTTTCGGGAAGTTTGTTTTACTCTGCTAAAGATCGATTGCAGATGTTGCAGTTCGCGAAGCTATCTGTAAAGAGCTGCATAGCAGTTACGGGAGTTGGTGAGCGTAAGCGAGCAGGGGGCGGTAGCCCCCTATCCATTAAATTATTGATAATTTAAAAAGGAATTCTTCAGTAATAGTTTTATTTTGATAGTTTCGTGGTAAAGATACGAATTAAATTATTGAAAAGTTTGAAAGATAAAAAGTTTCGATATTAAATGATCATTATCTATACTCTGTTCATTTAGAATTAGCGCCTGAGACGTAATATATTAGAAGTTATTATTCTAATTATCATCGAACAAATTTTCTTCTGCAATGACAAGGCAGCCTAAGCAGAAGTAGTCAAAATACTGTAAAACAATCGGTCACTGAAGTTGTCTGATGAGCGTTATTAAGCATTATTGAGCGTTTTTGATCCTGTTTCAGGCGCCTATTCTAAATGAACCTAGGCTATAAGCAGACACGTTCCAGGTTGTACTTGATAGTTGAGATGAAACAAGCGCTAAGATCGCGAAGCGATCTTCAAAGAACTGCGAAGCAGTTCCGGGGGTTGGTGAGCGATAGCGAGCAGGGGGCAGAGTCCCCTAGTGATCATAAATAATTAAAACTGTACCACAAATCACTTTAACATATCTAAATCAATTCCAAGTATTACTCATATCACAGGCACGAACAATCTAAACACTACTCCTACACATATCTACTCCCATTCGAATGTTTCTATACGTTTGTTGAAGCGAAACCACCCTTCTCAGAATAAACACGTCTCTACTCCTGTTCTTCACCTCAAGGTGCAAGGTGAAGGGGGAAAATGTCCCTTCCCGGGGGAAAAGTGGGGAAAAACAAAAGAAGTAGAAATAGCAATCAAGTCAGTCGGATAAGTATCTAGCAATGTGAGATAATGAGTGCTTTCGTTTTTTGCTTATAACTTATTGTTCTATCGAATTCTTTTTTTACTTCCGACCCCTTCTTTGTTCGCGGTGTAGTCGATAGGGGGAATGTAATGTAACGCTAGATTACGTCTTTACACGACAGCGGGGTGTTTGAAAAGATCCGTTGCTTTTTATTCTTTAGAAATTCGGGAGAAGTGTTCCAGTCTAAGGAAAAAATCCATTTGATCTTTGGATTTTTTTGGAGGGTGTTAACGTTTATTGGATGTAAATTTATCGGGGGGAAGAGGGATCAATCAATGAGGGGAGTTTTAGGGTGTTGGATAATTATGGGTGGTAAAAAAAGTAAATTGCTTAATGACGTGAGAGGTTAAAGTAAATGTTCATTAAGACGGCTAAGTTCTAGTATTAAGAAACGATACTATTATACAGGGTGTCCCATGAGAAGTGGCCCAACCCCTTTTACTTTTGAACCCCTACAGATATAGTCATGAAAGTGGGGTCTAGGTATAGTAAAGTGATCATGCCCTATCCGATGAGAGAATTTTCAACGCCCTCTAGCGGAAACTAAAGGAGTTATAAATTTTATTTTAAAAACTATTTGAGGTATGTGAAAAAGTCAATTACTAAGTTGTAGAGCATCACCGATTTAGTAGGAAAAGACACCTTAAACAGAAAAATATCTTGAATAAAATCCCTAAAACGCACGCTCAAATAGCTTGAATTTACGTAGATTTTACGTCTTAAAACGCTCCTTACGAGGCGAAAAAGAGAAATTTTCAATTTAATGAACAAAGAATACTTTTAGTCATTTACTTAAATCATAAAAATAAAAATTTCTTAGGGGTTTTATTCAAGATATTTTTCTGCTTAAGGTGTCTTTTCCTACTGAATCGACGCTGCTCTACAACTTAGTCATTGACTTTTTTCACATACCTCAAATACTTTTTAAAATAAAAATTATAACTCCTAAAGTTTCCGCTAGAGGGCGTTGAAAGTTATCTCATCGGATAGAGCATGGTCACTTTACTATACCTAGACCCCACTTTCATGACTATATCTGTAGGGGTTCAAAAGTTAAAGGGGTTGGGCCACTTCTCGTGGAACACCCTGTATATCATGATTTTTGAATACTTAAAATTAAAGTCAGAATGAATGCTTTAGAGCTGAGTAGTAAAGAAGTTGGAAGAAAACTTGGGATTTTCTACTTTTTAACTCGTTTAGACCTTTTTATTGAGTAAGTCAGAATAAAAACTAATTCAGCTTAAGAGAAAGGAATTTTTCTTATTGTAAATTTTAGTGCCTAAAAACTCTATAATAATTTTAAGTTCTATAAGTAAGTAGAAATAATTATTCCGTGTAAGATAATATAAAAACTTCATCTGAATTTTTTAAAAAATTCCATTATGTTTAAAAGATTTAGGATTTTTCTTTATGGACACGCGTTCAAGTAATTTTTAGTCATGGAACTTACAGCTATTTTCTCAAAATAAATTTGTACAAATAATTGGGAATATAAAACTAAAAGAAAATTTATATTTTAGTGTTCAAAATAGAAATTAAAAAGTTCAGTCAATTTTCATAATTAAAAACTCCCGATCAGCCGAGTACAGTTCCAACAATCCAGACACTCAAATACATTTTAATTAAATCACAATCAACAACAGCAAATGACATAAGCACAACTCATCAAGTTACAACTCCATTAAGGATTCCGAAACCCCCTACAACCCTCCAGAGCGTCGAAAACTGTCCCTTTCCGGCATCGAAAATGTCGCAGTCCACTCTAGACCCCCCAAGGCAACGCGACTTCTCCATTAACGCGGCAGAAATTAACAATGGCTCTATCGAGTTACTCGGCGGTATCGAATTGACACTGATAAATCCCGGATCGTCGCCAAGACGGAGGGATTATTTATCCCGTGGGAAATCGCGCCAAATTTCGCCACACACTAAGTTTAATGACCATAACATTAAATCGAAACTCGAGATTCAGTGGATGACGGCTATTTAACGAGGGCAAATGGAATTAGAAGGGGACGACAGAAGCTGTAGATTTTAGTATGGATGGAAAAAGGTTTCGGTTTTTATTTGAATGGAGTAAAATTGAACTTTTTTATTGTGTGGGGGTTGTATTGTTTAGGGAGGTCTTGGAATAGAGTTGGAATCGTATAAGGGTCTTTACTGAGAACATTACTTTTGTACGTGTTGTAATATGGAAAACTCAATTCAAAGTTGAAGTTGGAGTTTGCTGTGTATCTTATTTAAAGTTAATATTTCGGATTGTAGTTTTACAGGCATAATATCTTAAAAGTATATTCGACAGTACGATAAAATGCTATTTTTACCACTTTCTCAGGTGTTTGTGCCCGTCTTTAAGATTCAGAGAAGTATTTAAATCCAATTGTATTTTAGTTTGCCAAATAAATATATATTTATTTAAGAAATATAAAGCAGTTTTTTATGGTGAACTATTAAATTGTTACTGAAACCCATTTTTGTTATTTTTTATTAAAACACATTTACTGTAAAGCTATTTGGTCTGAAGGTTATAAAGCAGAATAAATATTTTACGAATGGGGTTTATGCTGCATTTAAACCGCTAAAAAGTGTTACATATTTAATGATTTCTATAAACGGTATCCATTTTATTATTTGTTAGTTTGCCCCCTTCCAAAGAGTAAAAAATAAAATGTCTTCTAGTAAAAATGGAAGTTAGAGTGTGAAAAAGAATTGAGGTTCTCAACCGGTAGGTCACGACCCCCTGGGGGGATCGCGGGAAATGCCTAGGGGGAAACAGTCATATTTATTATGCAGAGTTATTTTTTATATAGACACAACAATTTTCAAAACTTATAGATTATTAGAGAGAATAGTTCGTTTCATGCATGAACTATTTTGAATAAGAGTAAATAATATAAGATGCATAGGCAGCGTATTGCGAGTGAAATGACAACTAAATGGTAGATAATTATTAAAGTCTTAACATTTTAGGTCTGAGGGGTCGCCAAAATATTTTCCCTGAAAAGGGGGTCGCGGAGTCAAAAAGGTTGAGAGCACCTTTAATCACTTGTATATTCAGTTAATGAAAGTAATAATACTAAATATTATTAATTTATACGACTAAGGTAATTAATACGACTAATAAAGTTAAGTAATTACTACCTAATACTACTATAAGCTTAACCTCTTTTTAGTAAGGTACCTGTGCCTAATATGGACACCCTAAGGAAAATGTATTTTATTCACCCCCTTGTACACGTCATACGACTCCAAAAATTTATGACCACTATCCCTGGACTGTTGACTATCATTATTAAAATTAGTGAACTTGTAATTTTTCTGGTTTAATTTCTATGATAAAAACAAAAAAAAGTTTGCTAGTGTCCATATTAGGAACCACCTGTCCCTATTATGGACAGATGGCTAATTATTGACCTTCTACACAGGGTGTATGGAAGAACCACTCTTCCAAGGGATTTTAGAGGAGAGGGGATAAAAAAATATTTCTTTAAGTATTGCGGGGGAGGGGGGGCACAGTTTATATCCTCAGAACATGCACTTCGATAACTTATTATGAATTACCTAAATAAAATAACATCAAACAGAAAATTATTTTAAAAATTTCTGAATCTGAAGATTCACTCGATGTTCTTACAATGTGGACATAAGGTGTCCATAATAGGAACAGGGCGTAGTTTTACTAAATCTTGTTATAAATAAACAAAGAAAACAATTTTAAGCAATATACGCAATAGCAAACAAAAATATATTTTATCCGCTTTCTAAAACACTCTACTTTTTAATATTTAAAGTAATTTTACCATATCTAAAAATAATTTAAACTTAACCTGTAATTACTATCAACACACCATGAAAACACAAATTTCCTTCAAAATGGCGAACAGTGCGCTTTTTTGCACTTTTAAGAGTAAATTATCTTTTAAACTGCTTTTCTTCATGAACACGTAGTGCCAACTCTCCATCAAGTTTCTTACTTTTTAAGATATTAGGGGTGTCCATATTGAGAACCCTGTCCATATTGGGTACAAGTACCTTACCAATTAAATAACAAACAATACTTAAAATTCCAACATTTGCAATACCAACGCAACTTTTAAGAAATCCAAAACTCAACTCCCAAAAGAACCAGCGGAACTCCCATAAACCGAAACGAAACTACCTCCACACCAAACTAAAACCCAAACCACACCAAAAAAAAAGAAAAACCACCTCCACTGACAAGTTTGAAAAACTTACCTAATAACCGTAAAACTTCGTGTCGCTGCACATACAGATTGAAGAGGCCGTTTCCTGCAGGCACCATCAGAAGGAGCAACAAGAAAAGGCCCAAACCGGGATCGGGCGGAAATCTTCCTCTCTTAGAGCGGCCCTCCATCCCTTATCCGAAGTCCAATTCTCCGCAGCTCAGCAGAAAAATCCGCAGAAAACCTGTCCAATCTCAGTTCAATCAGAAAATGTCCTCCGCATTTCTTATCACGTCGCGATTTTCCTTGGAGGTTTTTCCTTCGAGGAGGAATCGGATGCTCTTGTATCTATCTCACAATGGCTATCTTCGGCAGCTTAAATTCTCTCAGTAATCAATTGGGTCTTTTGAGAGAGGAGAGGCGGAATGAATCTTTTGATCGATGGTTCTTAGCGCTGATACGGCGTTTAAGGGTTTTATTTTGGGGTAGTGAGGCTCTTTAATATTTCGTATCCAATGAGTTTTTCTTTCACAAAGGAGTTCCAAGTTTTTTTTTCACTTAACAAGTTTTTTTCATATTATGTCAGTAACTAGTTTGATCAAAAATAACACGTGAATGTATACCATATATTGGAAATGTCAACCACTCTTGGTAATAGAGTACAATAAAAATATTCCATTAAGTTTCTAGTTCCTAAAACGATTAGAATAACTGTCTTCAAAGTGTCTAAAAGTTTTCACTGTGTAAAAATTTTAAATTCAAACCATTTGATAATTAATTCACAGTACTTAAGGATGCATGAATCGATGTATACCAACCCTGAGAGTAAAATAATTACATAATTCACAACTATTTAAGTATTTCTATAGAGTAAAATAATTTTTCCACCTATGATACTTCAACGCAGAGTAAAGTAACACACCACTTGGATTAGATAGACAGATAGCACATAATACCACAGAAAATATCAATCTCGCTTAACAAGAAAAGTTACAAGTTATTATTATTACTAAGTTTCCTTTTTTTAATGTTCCAACGAATTTCTCCACAAAACCACAAATTCCACCACAAAAACGCATAAAATCCTATGAGTCCTTTCACTCCATCACATTACCGAAGTGAAAACAACTTTCCAGAACTGCTGTCTCCGAGCTATCAACATCAGCTAGCTGTATCCGCCGTCGGCTTCTGAGTGTACCTGCTGCGAAGTCTGAACCGAAACTGATGCGGCGGGGCGCGTGGAAATTGCTTGGGGCGCAAGGCGCAGGCGCGCGGGGGCGTAAGGGCGCTCCCATTGGCCAGCCCCGATGCGAGGGAGATTGGAGTTTGCGGTCACTCGCACGTGGCGGCGAAAAGAGCACGTGAGCCGCATGGGAGATCTGAAGGGTTTGTTAGCGTGATTTTATTTTGTCTTTGAGGTGAGGGGAGGTGGGATAGGGGAAAAATAAATTTGAAATGGTAATGAAGGAATGAATGGATTCAGATCACATTATTCTTAAGGTTTTGCCCATTAGGGAAGGAATTATTTTTTCTTTTTAAAATTTGCCTTCATTGGTGTTAATATAGAAATATTGCAAGTGGCCTTAATGATCACGCTACTCCTTTATGTGAGCAAAATATGAAAAATGATATTATTTTACTTCGAAATTTAATTATACTTATAGCTTACCAACTGATTATAAATATATAGCATTTAAAAAAACGATTTACATCGACCGAAATCCTCCTCCGAAAACCAAGAAACCTCCATGATTACCTCGGGAACCAAGGGCGTACAGAAGGGGGGATGAAGTTGCCCGCCTCTTCCCCAAAATTCGGACAAGGCGTACCAAAACGAGTTAAAACCCTGTTTTTAGGGTCGAATTTCCAAAACTTTTCTGGGGAGGACTCCTACACCCCTTTTGTTGGTACTTCGAACGCTAACGTTAGGGGACATCGATAAATTACGTGAGGTCAAAAAGGGGGGGAGGGGTTTGGAAAAATCTCACCAAATCTCACCAAGGGGGAGGGGGGTCGATCAAAATCTCACGTCAACTTTTTAAGTTAGAAATTATACGATTTTCTTTTTTTTAAGTATGAGAAAGGAATACATCTCACTAAATCTCACCAAGGGGGAGGGGGGTCCAGATTTTGGAAGAAACGCCTCACGTATTTTATGGATGTCCCCTTATACCGAATTCACAGTATCAAATTGTTTTGTAAGATGCGTTAAGTTTTTTTCCAAAATGAGACCTATTTCTGTTTTATGAATAGGGTCATTCCAAATTTATTCGCAGATTTTATGTAAAAAAAAGTAAGATTTTTTTTTCTTGTAAAGTATTTGGTCCTTTAACTAAATGTCTACTTACCTTTAATCTTTCCCATTAAAGAAAAATATTGGCTTTGATAAAAAATATTTTAATTAAAAAAATTGTAAAAACAATTAAAACTGTGGGTTTTTGGTTGTCCCGAATGAAGTTCTTAAAAATATGTTTATTTTACCATTTAAGGTTTAAGGTTTACCATTTATGGTTTAAAAAACTATTTTGGCATAATAGCCAAGACTGTTATCAATACAATATCACTTGAAATTTTTATATCACTTGAATTATACACATTTTGCATTTTAACAAGTTTGTCCCCGGCTTTTGTAACTTCTGATACTAAGTTTTAAGTACTCCTTAATTTTCCAAAAGATCTCAGTACAGTGATAAAATACAGGTAATGAGGGGAAAAGAAACTCCATTAGCTATTTTGAAGAGTTATTTAGATAAAAACAACAGCAACAGTGGAGCCATTCATATTTTCTTATGGTGCGTATTTTTTTCTCTATAAAACCCCTGTCGAATAACTACTTCTATAATAACATCTAACTACTTTAAGCACTTTTTAAAACATATTTTAGAACTGTGACCTATAAAACTAATAAAAGTATTGTTCCACTATCAATTAGATTGTGATTTTAGGTTAACTGAAAGAAATGGGTTTTAAGAATGTTTTTTTTGTTCCAAAATGTAACCTCTGTTGCTATGTATTTGTAACAGAGGTTACAGAAAAGTAATAGAGGTTATACATAATAAGATTTTAAACTTAAATATTTTTCGTGGCAGCTATCTGATTCATAAAGTTCAGACCTTAAGAATTAATAAAAGTAAAAAAATAATAATTACCAAAATAGGCCAACAAGTTTTACTCTTAAAAATATTGAAATCTGCCTGTCAATTTGAAATGACCCATTCTAAAATATCGTAGCAATCACTCAATTAGTATGAAAAACAGTGATATAGGAAGGCAAACTGGAACAGAAATAGACGGTTAAAAGCGATTGTGTAAAGAACTAGCATGACCATATGGTTACGCAGTACTTAAACTTAGATTTAACATAAATATTATGAATAAATTTAAAAATAAATATATTACTTTTTTTATGTTTCAACTATATGATTGTGCTAGAAGATTGAATTCAAAGCGAGTCATGAGATGAAAAGGAAGACTTGAATCATATTTCACCCCAATTTTTCAAACCCAGATTCACAGTACCTACTGTTTTCTCCAATCCACCGCAAAACAACATTGAGGGCTAGATTAGTAGCCCACATATTTTTGATAGATTGGACTATTAAACTAGCATGACCATATGGTTACGCAGTACTTAAACTTAGATTTAACATAAATATTATGAATAAATTTAAAAATAAATATATTACTTTTTTTATGTTTCAACTATATGATTGTGCTAGAAGATTGAATTCAAAGCGAGTCATGAGATGAAAAGGAAGACTTGAATCATATTTCACCCTAATTTTTCAAACCCAGATTCACAACATTGAGGGCTAGATTAGTAGCCCACATATTTTTGATAGATTGGACTATTAAAAAGCCAGGAACTATAAAACATTTATTTATTTTAAATTATTTCAGCACAGTGAAAAAATGTAAATCACTGCTTGCTACCATATGGGGACGCTAGAACCTAATGGGTTTAATCGTGATGAAATTTAGAAAAGTTGCTCATGTGAAATGGAGCTGAGTTTTTCTGTTATTTAATATTACAAGATATATTATATTAGATAAAGAAAAAATCAAGTCAAATCATAAAATTTAAGCATGAAACCAAAACTTTTGTTCTTTATAATTTTGAACTTATAAAATGTGCTACTAACTGTAACTGCTACTAACATCCATGTATACTCCAAATTATACTATATTTATGGTTGAATTTCTTTTTAAATGTAAGTAAGTATGTTAAATAACTTTTAAGTTACTATATACTTTGTAGAGAGGATTACAATATACCTATTTTATTCTTTCAGAACACGGCGTTTTTTAGTTTCTTTGCACTGATTTATATTTGTGTTTTTAATTCCTCAATTAATATAATGATAAAACTAAATTTTAAAGTTGTTTCTTGAAGTTTTAATCATTCCCCAGGGCAGTAATTTGAAACCCATTAAACAATATTCATTAAAAAATGAATATTTCAGTTCTTTTAGAATAGGACATCATTAAATTTAGTTCATTAAATAAACCATACGACATAATTTTAGATTCTTCTAAACATCATTATTTTCTAAACCACTCAAAAGCAGAATAAAGACGCAACAAGGTCTACATTCACAAGTTTTATAATTACTATCTTAGGAAATTAATTACTAAACCCTGGAATGAGCTTTTTTAATTAAGACTTTTACCGGTTTCCTCGCTCAAATTGAAGAAGTTTCTTCACAGTTGATAATAAATCCCTGAACATATCTTTGGAAGAAAATATAAAAATGAAAACTTTTCCCGAGTTATTATAGTATCTCTCGTTGCCACCTTTATTGGCTAATTATTGTACTGTTATCGCTAATAAGTATCCCTTGACTTCGACCGAGAGAAAAACCTGGAGGAGTGACAATAAACATAAAATTTCCTAGTTCCCCACAGGAGTTTTCTCCCAAGTGATAACATATAAGGAAGGAACCTTCTGCTCCAACACAAAGACAGCTTTAAGAAAAGAGTTCTGGTTATTAATTTCTTGATGATAGCCCGCAAAGTGTGTTCACTTCTAGGCTTTTTCAAAGGGAAAGTACGGGAGAGGGGAACTCTTTGAAAACCAGGAGTTTGGATCTTTATTGGATTTTTGATTAGTATAAGGAGGATCTATTTCCACCTATTTATGTATTTTGGGATATTAGGCGACAAATATGGACTTTTAAATGGGTAAAATAAGAAATTTTTTAGTTTTAAATTCTTTATTTTAAAATATGTATCGCATAACATAATAAAAATAAAAATACTTTCTTTTGTTATGAACAGAAGCTATTCTCTGATAGCTCTAGTCTCTGATCTAAAAAGATAGTTTTGGTGAACGGTTTCCAGAGAAAAACTTTTTAATTATTGATCCATATAACACATTATATTGTATGGCACTACTTTGATGATTCCGAGTACGCTATTAGGAATTATGTTTGCTCGTTTTGTAACGCGTTTGAAATAAAGTTCATTAAAATTATATTGTTAAAAATTGCTTTATTTAAAAATTCTCGTATAAATTATGAGAAAATTTTTAGAAAATGGTCCATTGAAATGTTATTACCTAATAAAGAAGTTCCATGTGTCAGATTTTCAAAAACAAACAAGTGTTCCGTAAGGTATTTTGTATGATAAAAGGAAATATCTAGTCAATTTTTCAAAAAAATGTACAGGTAATTAAATATTTTAATTTAAAAGTCGTGAAAAAACACGTGACTGAAAACGTTTATTGTTTAAAAAGTAACGATGACGTCAACAATCATACCATCAATTTCATTGCTTTCCAACAATGTTTATCATACGATGACGTCACATCCCAAACTCTTGGCATTTTCACACGCTTTTAAAAAGGAGATTTTTGTTAATTTTTTTATCATTGAAAAAATTTCTCGATCGGCCTCAAATTTTGGGTAGTTGCTTATTTTTGCAAGAAGAATCGATTAAAAAAATTAAAAAATCATGCAACTTCCTCACTGCAGGGGTTTATATTAAAATTGAATTTTTAAAAATACAATGTGTAGTTTTAATACACTTTTAGAGGAACATTGGAACAAAAAAAAAGAAATGTATATTTATTTGGTTTATAAGAAAAGTATGCAGTATGCACAAACTTTATTTCCACAAGTGGTTTTACAAGATTGGTTGGTAGCGAACAGGAATTTATTGATAATATATGTGTTTCGATGAGATACTTAAGTTATACACTAGGTGTAAAACATTTAAGTGAAAAAAAACTCTCATAACGAATATCCGATACTTAAATTTTTGAAAAGTAAATTGATATTGTTCGAAAAGGTCAAATCTCAAACCCCTTTCTGTTTACAGATTATTCTCATTAGTTTATTTTTTTATTGTTGCAATAAAGTTATTAAGCTACAACAATTGATTCAAGAACTGCATTGTTGTCCTTTATTGTTGAATAAAAGGAAGTAAAAATTCTCACATTGCGAAAAACTTTTGACTTGAAAGCTTAATTTTTTCGTGCGCTCTTTTTACGTTTGAAACTGATCTAGTTTCGATATTTTTTATAGAATTTTAGCTAATTCCAAGCTTGAATTCTACTTCTATCGTAGTATAGATATTTGTTTCCTTTTATCGCCTTATTTGCATATAAAAGGAACATAAATGGGGTTAACTAAGTGGATTAGAAAGCAAATGTAAGTATTAAATCACTACTAATTAAAATTTTACGGTTTAATTCCGTTAAAGGTCCCGCTAAATATCATCAATTTTTAATGAACGCCACATATTCAAATATCGACATTTTTTTCAGATTTTTATTGATAAACTGAACCTTTAACGGAATTGAACCCATATTTAAATGTTACAAAAAACTTGTATTAATTGTAAAGAAACATTTGAAACAGAAAAACTAACTTTTCTAGTAAGTTTACATTACTAGCTTTTTTGGTTCAATTCCGTTATAATACCCGCTATATATCACCATGCTCTTTCAGACACCAAAAAAGTAGAAATATTGCTAAATAATTTCAAACTCATAGATTAAAATGTATAATTAGATCAATTACGGGACAGATTCCATAATCGAGGTTTTCGCCAAACTTGGCTAGATCGGATTTAAAAGCGTGGAGGAAATCCCGCCAACATTAAACATTATTGCATACATTAAAATGGTCATCACCAAAATTTGGCGTAATTTGGCGAATACCTCGATTACGGAATATTACCCTCAATTACTATACAGTTATCAACAAAAATTAGAAATATTTGTCGATAAGTTGAATATATGGCGTTTAAAAAAACATGGCAATATTAAGCGGGAACTTTAACGGAATTGAACCGCTTTTTTTATTTTTATTTTATTTAACAAAATATTCTTAACTAATGGTAGCATTACACATTATTAGATGCTACTTTAAAGTTTAAATTAGATTAATAGGTATATAGAGAGATTACACATTTTACAAAGACCCCTGATATTGTAGACAAGGATATTAATTTATTTGTATGCATTCGATTACTTTGCACTCATTAAAACACCTTAATCAGTTTTATAAGTATAAAAACATTTTTCATTATAAAAGTTCTGCTTAATCTGAACAATTAAATTTTGTGTAGGTTTTGAGTGAACTTATTTAGCTGTAAGGGGCCATTCATTAATTGAAGGGCTTGGTGGATGAAGGGGCTATGTTACAAGGCCTGTCCCAAAAGTAACGGGACTGAATTCCCTAATTCTGAATGGAACTTTGTCTCATTACTTTTGAAGGTATATCTGATGTACCCATAGGATGTATCTTTTTTATTGGAGTAGCATTAAGTGAAGGTAAAAAATAAACTGTTGAATCCATCTTCCAGCTGTGAAAAGTCGAAACAAAACAAAAGCAAAGAGAAAAATCTTTATACTGGTTTCAACTTTTTTTTGTTAAACTGATCTTCTTCTAACATTTTATTATTTTTAAAAACGAAATGGAATCTTAAGTAAAAATAGGGGGAGGGGTTTGGAAAATCTTACTTACCCTTACATGGAGGTAGGGGGGTTAAAAATTGCCAAAATCATCCTTACGTAATTAATGAATGGCCCCTAAAATATATCTGAAACTATACCATACTCACCTATTTACTGAGTCGTATATTTAAGATCTGGCATAATTACATTCATTGGCACTTACAAACATGTTTTGTGATGTAATCAATTTCGTTAATATACAATGGTATTGAACTCTGATCTAAACGAAATCAGAGTTCAATACCCTTGTATCATTATATCAGATATTATCATTTAGTTGATTTGTAATCAATTAGTTTAACCCACCTACCTTCAAATTTTCAGGCGTAAGGTCAAGAAGACCAGGGTCATCAAAGCCACCCTCATCACAGACGCCGAGCTGGATGAGGTGGAAGAGGAGGACATCTTCGCCTCCGCCGGAGTGGACTCGCCCTACAAACAACCTGCTGTGGCCGCTCCTGCTGTGGTGGATGATTTGGACGACGACTGGGATGACCTCATTGCCGAGAGGTGCCACAAGAAGGACAACATCGTCGTCATGAGCACTCCTTATGGATTCCCACAGGCTGAACAAGATGTCGTTCCCTTTGAAGCGTTCGAGTGTCCTCCCATGGAAGGTGTCGTCCCACACCCTGTGCCAGCTCCTGAGAAGGTGTCCACGAGCCAGGTAAAATATTTTCTAAAAAAGAATACGAGTCATAGTTTTATATTTAGATAGTTCGTGAAATTTTAACTAATAGTTTATCTAGTAAGTATTTTTCATTATTAGTGTAAAAGAAATTTTCTGATAAAAAAAAGTTAAAGTTAATTTTAATTTTGAATAACTATAGTTTAATAAGGAATTAAGAGAAAGGGAAGTGTCCTGAGATGCTTTCTTTGTTGTTTTTTTTAAGGAGATTCTCGAGCTTTTTTAGCTGAGTAATAACTTAGCGAAAAAAACTTTTTTTTGCTAAATAGCTTTTTTTATCTTCCAGGCGCCACTAACTTATACGCTGTCTCTCGGCTCATTTTTGAGGCAATGGTACAATGCATGCTGTCTCAGTTCACAGGGGTGCTACTGACTTTAATTCAAAATATGGGAAAACTATTAGAGAAACGAACCTTGTATATGGAATCTCAAATTATGGAATGCTCCATGATTAATTTGTTGTTTTTATGGTGCAAGGTGTATAGAAGGCCATTTTGAGCCAATCAAGTTATTTCTTAGGAAGTCTTAAAATAATGACTGGCCAAAGACTGGTCATTGTCAGACGTACTCTATACTTAAAATTTAAAATTGAACTTAAATTGTTGGATATGACAGGTTTAATCAATTTTATGAGTATACAAAATGAGAAGATCAGTGCGTTTTAAAATATTTTTTAAATGGTTCAAATGGAGACAGACACAAATGATATGATGGACCGTTAAAAAGGTTTTATGTCCATGGGTCCATGGCAGTGTTGGGCAAAATTTATTCGCGCAACTACAGATAACGAATAACGAATAAATCATCTATATGAACCTTCGAATAACGAATGAATCATCCGTTATTCGCGAGCGAGCACACGAATAACGAATGATTTATTCGTCAATTGCGGAGGAGACGATTGACAACTAATTCAACTGTAGTTGTGAGAGAACCTGCGAATAACGATTAAATCAATCGTTATTCTGAATGCTTCCATGGCAATTAATTAGGTAGTATTACTGGATCGCTTCGCAACTTCATCGGAGTGGTCCGCTGCTTTATTGGATCGCTTCTCAAATTTACTGAAGTGGTCCGAAACTTACCGGAAGTGGTCTGTTAGTCACCGAAAATGGTCCGTGAGTCACCGAAAGTGGTCCATTTTTAACCGGAAGTTGCCCGAATTTAACCGGAAGTGGTCCATATTTAACCAGAAATGGTCCGTCTTTAACCGGAAGTGATCCGTAGTAACAGAAAATGCTCCGCAACTTACCGGAAGTGGTTCGTAACTTACCGGAAGTGGTTCGTAACTTACCGGAAGTTGTCCGCAACATACCGGAAGTGGTTCGTAAGTCACCGTTAGTGGTCCGCATTTAACCGGAAGTTGCCCGAACTTAACCGGAAGTGATCCACAACTTACCGGAAGGGGTTCGTAAGTCACCGGAAGTGGTCCGAAACTTACAGAAAGTGGTTCATAAGTCACCGGAAGTGGTCCGTAAGTCACCGGAAGTGGTTCGTAAGTCACCGGAAGTGGTTCGTAAGTCACCGGAAGTGGTCCACAACTTACATTAAGTGGTTCGTGAGTCACCGGATGTGGTCCGAAAATTACCGGAAGTGGTTCATAAGTCACCGGAAGTGGTCCATTTTTAACCAGAAATGGTCCGTCTTTAACCGGAAGTGATCCGTAGTAACAGAAAATGCTCTGCAACTTACCGGAAGTGGTTCGTAACTTACCGGAAGTTGTCCACGGCTCACCGGAAGTGGTCCACAACTTACCGGAAGAAGTCAACAACCGACCGGAAGTGGTCTGAAACTTATCGAAAGTGGTCCAAAAATTACCGGAAATGGACCACAACTTACCGGAAGTGGTCCACAAATTACCGGGAATGGTCCGAAACTTACCGGAAGTGGTCCACAGCTTACCGGAAGTGGTCCGTAACATAACGGAAGTGGTCCACAACTTACCGGAGGTGGTCCATAACTTACCGGTAGTGGTCCGTAACTTACCTGAAGTGGTCCGCAACTTACCAGAAGTGATCCACAACTTGCCGGAAGTGTTCCGTAACTTACCGTGAGTGGTACGTGACTTACCGGAAGTGGTTCATAATCTACCGGAAGTGGTCCGTAACCTACCGGAAGTGGTCCACAACTTGCCGGAAGTGCTCCACAACTTACCGGAAGTGCTCCGAAACTAATCGGAAGTTACGGACCACTTCCGGTAAGTTAAAGACCACTTCCGGTAAGTCACGTACACCTTCCGGTAAGTTACGGACCACTTCCGGCAAGTTGTGGATCACTTCCGGTAAGTTGTGGACCACTTCCGGTAAGTTGCGGACCACTTCCGTCAAGTTGTGGACCACTTCCGGTAGGTCATGGACTAATTCCGGTAAGTAACAGACCACTTCCGGCAAGTTGTGGACCACTTCCGGTAAGTCATGGACCACTTCCGGTAAGTAACAGACTACTTCCGGCAAGTTGGGGTCCACTTCCGGTAAGTTGTGGTCCACTTCCAGTAAGTCATGGACCACTTCCGGCAAGTAACATACCACTTCCGGCAAGTTGTGGGCCACTTCCGGCAAGTTGTGGACCACTTCCGGTAACTTCCAAACCACTTCTAGTATGTTGCGGACCACTTCCGGTAAGTTGCAAACCATAACATGTTAATACGAATCACTTCCGGTTAAAAATAGACCATTTCCGGTTAAATACAGACCACTTCCGGTATGTTGCGGACTACTTCCGGTATGTTGTGGACCACTTCCGGTAACTTACGAACCTCTTCCGGAATGTTTCGGACTACTTCCGGTAACTTACGAACCACTTCTAGTAAGTTGCGGACCACTTCCGGTAACTAAAAAACCACTTCCGGTAACTTCCGAACCACTTCTAGTATGTTGCGGACCACTTCCGGTAAGTTGCAAACCATAACATGTTAATACGTATCACTTCCGGTTAAACATGGACCATTTCCGGTTAAAAATGGACCATTTCCGGTTAAATACGGACCACTTCCGGTGACTTACGAACCGCTTCCAGTAAGTTGCGGACCACTTCTGGTGACTTACGAACCACTTCCGGTATGTTGCGGACTACTTCCGGTAACTTACGAACCACTTCCGGTATGTTGCGGACCACTTCCGGTAACTTACGAACCTCTTCCGGAATGTTTCGGACTACTTCCGGTAACTTACGAACCACTTCCGGTATGTTGCGGACCACTTCCGGTAACTTACGAACCTCTTCCGGAATGTTTCGGACTACTTCCGGTAACTTAAGAACCACTTCTGGTAAGTTGCGGAACATTTCATGTTCCATTTCCGGTTAGAGATGAACCATTTCCGGTTAAATACGGACCACTTCCGGTTAAATTTATACCACTTCCGGTTAAATATGAACCATTTCCGGTTAAATACGGGTCACTTCCGGTTAAGTACGGACCACTTCCGGTTAAATATGAACCATTTCCGGTTAAATACGGGCCACTTCCGGTTAAATTCGGACAACTTCCGGTTGAAAGCGGACCACTTCCGGTGCCTTCTGAACACTTCCGGTAAGTTGCACACCACTTCCGGTAACTTACGAACCACTTCCGGTAAGTTGCGGATCATTTCCGGTAAGTTGTGCACCACTTCTGGTGACTTACGAACCACTTCCGGTATGTTGCGGACCACTTCCGGTTACTTACGAACCACTTCCGGTTTGTTGAGGACCACTTCCGGTAACTTACGAGCCACTTCCGGTAAGTTGTGGAACATTTCATGTTAAAACGGATCACTTCCGGTTAAAGATGGACAATTTCCGGTTGAATTTAGACCCCTTCCGGTTGAATTCGGTCAACTTCCGGTCACTTACGAACCACTTCCGTAAATTTACGGACCACTCCGGTACAGTTGTGAACCCTTCCGTACCAACCCTGAGAATTTTTTTGCAACCCTATATGTACCTTCTGTAATTAATTTATTTGTCTGGTGAAATTATTCGCAATTGAAAAATTATTCGACATCCACGAATAAAGTTAGTTGCGAATGAATTTTCATTTGCGAATAAAAATTCAATCGTCGCTGACAGATAACCTTATTCGCAAATGAAATCATTCGCAAATACTTTTCACCCGCGAATGATTTATTCGAAGCTGAATTATTCGTACGAATAACGAATAAATTTTCAATCGTGTGAATGCCCAACTCTGGTCCATGGGTCAGTCTGATGACGCCAATGCGTAGTCTAGTCAGCAAAACCTCCTCACGAATGATGAGATTCTTATTCAGCTTCTAATTAGACCAAATTTTGCACTTTCTTGTTAAACTCGAGATTTTCGAAAATTTCGACTAAACCCCGAATTTCTGGATTCATGCTGCTAAAAAAATCTGGATTTACGTGCTTCCCCAGAAAAGTAGCACCCCTGAGTTTTTTTGGTTGTTTGGGGGTTTATGGCACAAAACTCCAATTAGAAACCCCTGCTCCAAACAAGGTAAAGGATTTCAAATCAGTCGAACATTTTAGTAGCACGCAGCTCATACCAAATATGTCAAGTTTACGAAACTGCAACTAGAAGTAAACAAAATTTGGCCATACATGACAAAAATTGGATGAATCTTGAATGTTTGTGCTACTTGTGTTGAAATTTTTCAAATAAAAGGTTTTTGATACGCGTCGATGTCTCCTCTTTTTTTCTATTTACCAGATTTGAAAATTAATATACCATATATTATTAAACTGATAGGTTGGAGGTGTACTGAGCTACCCAATAACCAATACCCAATATTTAAAAAAATATATATTTAAAGCTAAAATTCAGAGAAACAAGTAATTTCAACTTAAACATTCAACATTTAAACAACAAACACAAACAACATTTTCCAACATTTTAAAATTATATTGAAACTATATTTTAAACGATATATCTCTGAAAAAATATCTTACTAAATTATTTTTAATAGTTTTTACTATAAAAACAGATTATCTTCTAGAATTTAAAAATAAATAATTTTTAAAATATGTACATCAAAATATACGATGTAAAAACGATGCCCCATCAAATTATATATAATATCTCATTATTTCATAAACAAACAACAAATATATTTATTAATATCTTATTAAAAGAAAATCAATTTTTTTAAAGGTATATTCAAAACTTTTCTAAATTTAGACGCATTCAAATTACTAATGATAAACAAACTCTTGCAACAAACGGAAGAAAAAATAACATACGTATGGAGAAAATAATACTCTTCTGAAACGAAAATTCATTACTTGAATATTTACATCCTTATTAAACTGATATATTAAAATTTAAAAGAATGAGAAGTCGGGGAAAATAAATTACATCCCAGAGCATATGCGTCCAATTATTTACGCCGAAAAATTGAATTTAATGGGAAACACACAACAAAGCGGGCTTAAAAATCGTGTTTCCCATTAAATCTCTATGAAAACATTTATCAAAATACACTCGAAAGAAGCCGGAGTTTTTCATTACAAAAATGTATCATTCCCGTAAATTAAATTCACCTCCCGCATTAAAAAGTCATTTTTCTTCCCAGGTGAAGATAACAGAATCAAAACTTTGGGAACGTTCCCCTCTCAAGGAAATTCCTTGAGAGAGAGGGAACACAAAACTCCGTCCTGCTTCGAAAAGATTGCCCAAGGGCAACCAATTAATTAATATATCCCCCTACTCTCGTCCTCCCTCACAGAAAGGTAATCGAGCCAGAAGTAGGGGGAGGGGGAGAAGTAATATGATTACTTTGGCTGGGTTTCAGCCTCTGTCAAGATGGCGGAGGGGGAATTTTTGCCGTCCTTATCGTCATCGTTTTCATCTTCATCGTTTCGATGCTGGAGGAAATAATGCGATCCGCTTTTGGGATGGACAAAGACTCGTATTTTCGACTGGGAGAGTTGTGTGTTTAAGAAACGCATGTGGTTCTGGGAAAAGGTTGGAGAAGTTTCGTTCGTATACTTGGAAGAGTATTCTTGCATTTCTTCTCTTACCTCTACCAGCGATTTCTTCCTTCATAATTAAAAAAATTCAATTATGTAAAGAACAGATCTTTACTTATTTCTTGTCTCGTGTCAAATTGAAGTTGATTTTTATGTACTTAAATGTTGTTTTTACTGGTTGAATTTCTTCACTGGCATCCAAAATATCAAAACTTTTACACCTTGAACAATTTAGAGGAAAGTCGATGCGTAAATCAGGTGACAGGAACACCAAAGTACATCCATCAGGTTAAATATCAGTAAAAACAGATATTTTAGGGAAAAGTATTTGTTTTTAATTACAAAATTAATGTTTGTACTCGTGATACTATAGAATTTACTATATTTTCAAATAGCAGATACTTTGGATATCCATTTTATTCCACTGTTTTTTAGCAGTAGAGTAATTTAGAAAAATGAATTTTTTTAACCTTTCTCTCTGTGTAGAAGTGTTTAATAAAACCATGAAAACTTCTACGAACTGGATAGTTTTACATTGACATATTTTTTGGGATCGTAAGCCGTGGCTTTTAGACATTTTATCGAGAGGTTTGTCCCTCTGATTCGCAGGGCATCCTCAGTGGCAAAAAACCGTCATTAACAAATCGAAAAATATACCTATCAATATCAAATATTAAAAATTTGTTTATATTATTATGAATTTAATGTAACAATGTTGACAAATTTAGGTTGTTATATAATTTTGACACAACTGTTTTAAAATAGTTTTAAAAAATGTACTATTGTTTATTGTAATGAAATTATTTTGAAATAATTAGTTTTTTCTGACAATAATCCTTTAATAAATATAAACATTACATAATTCAACTTTAACCCTGTACTGCCATGGCAGCAAATATGCTATCATAAGTTAAGCTTCGATTTTCAGCACGTTTTTAAGTTATTACAATTATTATTAAATATTAAAAAAAATGTTTTTTTGGTATTTTTATTTTATTTGGCTCCAAGCTATTTGAAGCTACTTTACTGCAGTAATTGAGGGGTGAAAAAAAAACATATGGTGTCTGAAAAAGCCCATTTTTTCTTTTGTATTAAATGACAAAATAAATAAAGATTAATGAAAAATATTTAATATTATTCATGATGTACAACTAGTCAGGGATCGATTTCTAAAAAAAGAGGTACCGGAATGGTAAAATTATTGGTACCATCAAAACTGAAAAAGCGAATACTAAGATTGTACTAGATTAGGAAGATTGTATTCTTCTTGTAAAGATGTACTTAATTATTGTATAAGACGATAAACTCTTTTTTACAGTGGGCTATATATTTATTTCCAACAGGGTGCCTTTTGTAGGAGGCGGGACGTCTTATCATCAATGAACCATTAGTGTCTGTATATTTTGCCATTTTAAGGAATATAATGCGTAGTTAAAGCCCTTAAATGGTAGAACTTAAGATGTCGCAAATTTTCACAATCATGTTTTAAAATAAAAATTAAGTAACAATCTTACAATTAAATCACAAATATTGTCTTTTGCAAAAAAGATAAAGATGCTTTACATAAAAATGTTTGTTTTTAATTTGAAGTACTATATGCCTTTTTATATTTTTTTGGTAGGATTCTTACTGCTATGAACTTAATCTGAAAATAAATCTGATAAGTTGAGTTCCAAGTACAAAAGGGGGGTCTGGGGGTTCTCCCCCATAAAGAGTTTGGAAATTTGACAACAAAAACAGGTGTTTAATTCATTTTAGGCCTTTTTTTCGTACACAGAAAGGTATCCACTGACCTGATGAATGGGTCTCACGGGCGTAGTTAGGAGACCCCTGAAATAGAATATAATTTTTTTCCCGAAAAAGAGGTTCCGGAACGGCGTTCCGGCTGAAATCAAGCCCTGCAACTAGTTATGCAAAAGAATAGTTGTTTAGGTAATTCTCGATTTTTAAAAGTATGGGTTGTCCCATAAGTTCTGTTACTTTTTACGAAGTTTCGTTTTTGAAAATTTTTTATGAAAAACTGGTAATAGGTGGAGATTTCAAACAAAAGGGATTTTGATATATGTATATTTATGAACATAATGTGTGATTTTGGTAGTTCTTGTGATATTATTTCTTTTCAAAATGGCAGTTTGGAAAAAAGACCAAAAACGACGATTTTTGGGTAATTTTTTTCTTTTGTTAAAAGTACTAGGAAGAACACATAGTTCATGGCTAAAAAAAGTTTTACTGCATATTTGAAATGTTAAGATTAAGATGTCATAGTTTCAAGATGATTCGATAAGTTTAAGGTAGGAAATTTTGACTTTAAATCTTCATAATATTGGTAATTTCACGTGTTTTTTAAAGCACACCTATTGTTTTTCTAAGCAGTTGGTATGAAGCAAGTTAAAGGCAGATGTTTTTTGAACTATAATGCTTGTTTCAACGGTTTAATTAAACATTGAAATCCTCTTTTCATAATGTCGTTGAATTGATTTATTTCTAAATTCGAACGAGTTGTTTTTATTGTAGTGCTAGTGTTTTCGTATGAAGCAAATAATTGCACTGTTCGCTTAACCTAAGTTCAGCGAGTGTAATTCTGATAAGCAAAAACGTTGCACGCTTGAATATTGCGTACTATTTTCTGAACTTAATTTCAGATATAATTTAATATATATTGCATATTTTGAATACTTGGGTATTTCGTAAGCTTTTTTTATTGATTTTGATGCTTTTTTTCGTGAAAATTTCTTCGAAATGACTAACATTACTGAGATACGTTTCTTGCAAAGATGTTATGTTTGAGACCGAAATTTCCAAAGTTAAACTTATCGAATTATCTTGAAACTATGACATCTTAAACTAAACATTTCAAACATACAGTTCAATTTTGTTTAGCCATGAATTATGCGTTCTTCCTAGTATTTTTAACAAAAGAAAAAAATTAGGCGAAAATCTTCGTTTGCGGTCTTTTTTTCAAACCACCATTTTGAAAAGAAATAATATCACGAGAACTACCAAAATCACACATTATGTTCATAAATATACATATATTAAAATCCTTTTTGTTTGAAATCTCCACCTATTGCCCGTTTTTCATACAAAATTTTCAAACACGAAACTTTGTAAAAAGTAACAGAACTTATGGGACAACCCAATATATATTTGATAAAAACTCAATGATACCAAAAACAACCATTTTCCATAAAAAGATAACACTTTACTGAGTTTTCCCTCGAAAATTGGGCATTGAGAGTTAATAGTTGGGGGTTTAAAATAAAATATCAGTGCTAATTAGCATTTTTTAGACTTTTTATTAAAATTGTATGAAGTATTTGTATTTAATAGGTCGTTTTCAACATCCGAAGAAAAATACCACACTGAAAACGCTATTGTTGTGTTTTGAAGAAAAAACTCTTGAGCAGAAAAACTTATTGCAGTTTTAATTTTAGAAATAATTTGTAATAAACTTGGTTTTAATTCTCTTAATTATTCTCTTTTTTATCAAAATAAACCGCTTAATTATATTTTTCATAATTTATCTAGTATTTTCAAGCAGTGTTTTTTTAGGGTACATGGGTTTTTTTTAGGAAAATTGTTTTTTTTATTCTTACTAAATTGTCTGCCAGTTAGTAACGGAGAGTTGGAATTAAAAATACTCAGCACCAAAATGTAGGGGAGGATGAGCCGTTACAACGCTATTTTGTTCGATTTAATTATCAAATTTTTTAAGCTTTTCATGATGGAAAAATGAAAAAGTGTTTTTTTAAAGGACAGCACTATATATTACAATAAGAAAATATGATGTAATTCGAAACACATCTTTAAAATATCATAATGCAAAATCTTATTCATAAACCTTCGTAACTTGATATTTCTAAAAATTTGATTGAAATTAGTTTAATAGTGAAGAAAATAAACAAAAAAGTTTAAAAAAACTACTTTGTTTGTAGCGAATATATTTAACCATTTCATCTTCTGATAAAAATTCTTATTAATGACCTACTGTTTTCCTTTCCCAAGCTCTACCTAGAAGATAAACAAATTTACAATATTTTGATCACAGAGGATAATATTTTGCATGTCGAAATAAATTTCGCTAAAAATAAAAACAATTTTGCTTCTCTCAGCATTACACACACTCCAATGGCTGTACTAATGAAAAACCCAATTTCCACTCTAAGCTTCGGAGAAAAAAAACGAGCGCAGAAATTGATGTTTTCAAGAGAAAATACGCTTTTCACAAAATGAGAATCCCCGAAATTAATTTTTCAGAACTTCCACCTCTAAGAATGGAACCTCCCATCAAAAGCATCATATCTACTAATTCAGTCAAGCGGAAAGACTTTTTTTTACCATCGATTCTTCCGAAAACAAAAGGTAAGCTTCTTACTCTCGCCTAAAGAACATCTTAGAATAAATTAAATTCCATGACCGAAGGAATGAATGAATGATTCGATCTGGGGCGAATAGCTCCTAATTATTTATATATTATTTTTTCGTCTTTCTCTGAGTTTGCCGTTCCTCTCTTATTATTATTTTCTTTGGAAAAAAAAGAAGGGACATTGATAGCCTTCGTCTGTTCTGTTCGTGTTTTTTTTCATTTGATCGAATATCTATCATGATTTAATATCTTTCCGTAATTAAGTTAGAATAAACGTATGTGTAATTAAAACAATTTGGGAAAAATGAAAGCAAATCTCAATTAAAATTTCTTTTTTTTATAGCTTCCACTAATGAGTTGGAATTCAATCCCTTGTTCTTTAATTACATAAATTAATCGATGGAGAAACCTGCTGTGATGTGAAAAAGCAATCTAAGGGCAATGAATTTAGTTTGTCCGAACTGTAAGTGGGTGATGAATGCGATAGGGGTTCCATTTTGTTTGACGTAATTGTACAAAGGAAATGGAATAATTTGTTAGAGACAAACAAAAATGATTCGAATCAATTACTGTATCTATCATTAAAAACATTAGGAAATAAAAAATGTCATTCTTCATAATATTTATAAAATCAAATTAAGATATTGTATTTAAACTGCAGACATTACATAAGAGACTTTCTCATCAATTATACACTCATTTTACAAAGGCGAAATTTCTATGTTTTTAATTTAGTATAAGAAGAGAAATTAATTATAGATTGCTTTTGTAAGGTAATGAAAGCATATTTTTATATATTAGGTACTATTTTGAAGATAATTATTGTTTTGCAACTATTTAAGTATTAAGGGTTTTAAAAATTGAGTGAATGAAAACATTTTCAAATTAGAATAATAAAAGATTATATAATCCTGATATAGGGGTATCTATTACGAAGTATAAATTTCTACTCACACAAATATTGTTCTGTGTTAAAAGAAATAGTTTCAACGATTATATATCTGCTACGGTAAAGTGCTTTGGTATTCAAACATTAAGGTTCTTTTTCATGCATTTGAAAAAATATTCGTTAATTTTCTTTTAGGGTAGTCTATTCATATTGAATAATATTTTAATAACCTTTATTCAAAATTTATTTATTTAGAAATTCAAAAAGTTATTTCTAAGCGAAAACGCAATGTATTTTATTCTAATCATAAAACTTTTTAACTTAACAATTCTTCAAATATATTTCAATTGTTAGTAAAAAATACTATGAGGTGTCAGTTAATAAGTTATATCAGGAATCAAAAAGAAATATTACCTACTCAAATCAGTATTATAAAAATATCAAATTTTTAATAAAACTTCTTGCTTAAAATAAATTTTACTCAAGTTTAGCAATATAACAATAATAATTTAGATTAAAGTATCAAAAAATTTTAATGCAACTTATTTTAATATTTCATTTGCAGTTATGGTTACAAGCAAGGGTTGCTAAGATGGAAAATATTTGAATATTACTTTCAAACTTTTCTCAAATAAAGAAACAAATTGAACCTAATTTATTATTTCTCAAAAGTAACGATAAATTCTTAAAACATACTCCAGGCTTGTTACCTTGACATTATTGTAGTGATATTTTAAATTCTAATTACAAATTACGATACTTGCGCAAGGGGAAATAAATGCAAATATATTCAAATAAGGTACAAGTTTAAACAAACAAGTCGAGAATAATTCATTTACCATGTTTTTAAAAGCATTTCTCCCAATTTTCACGGTTTTCAGCGCAGCAATAAACATTCCATCCGCCACCAAAAAGCACACGAGAGGGACCCCATAAATTAGCACGGCAACGCTATATGCCCCACCAGCCACCCGATAACTTTTCCGCCATCTCAGCAACAACACCTTCAATAACACGCGATAATTTTTACTCCCACGGCGGATCCGCTGCAAGAGACAAAAGTAAAAAAGTCGCCGCCATTATGCCAAGACGGGAGAAAATCCAATTAGCAGAAGCGAAACATCGCGAGATGGAAACGAATTCACGCAGCTTGCAGTCGTCTCCGTGGAAAAATCGTCCCTGCGTATTCCCGGAGCTCGGCTCTAGCACAGAGACAACCTAACGAAGCGAAACTAATTAAATTTGCAGTCGGAGTCAGTTACATCAAGCTGCGTGCCATGGAGAAATGGGTATTGGGAGATTCCCTTCTAAATAAGTGGTACATCTAGGAGGCTTAAATATCGTTTTATTACCGGGACAGGGAATAATGTTTCAATTATGGAGTCATGGTGAATTCATTCCTATTCCGGAGACGGGAGAAAAGGGTATGGAAAGGGGTGTGAAGTGCCTATTTATGCCTTCCTGGAGGAAACTATCTTGTCAAGTTCCAGGGAAAGTAATCTCTAAAGATCCAGTAGATGATGTAATAAAAGAATGTCATAGAAAATCTAAGAGTTGTTAACATTTATTTGGAATATAAGATGGCTAACTTTATTTTTATCTTTCAATATCAATGCTATTTAATGGAGTATGAATCTTTATTGTAGGTAGCTGAAGTATAAGGTATAATAAATTGTATGTATTAAAAAAATTGTAAATTTTTAAAAAAGAGAGAAAAAATAAATTTTTATTTAAAAAATATTTTGAAAGAGAAAATAACTCACACTTTTATTAAAGATTGTTTAAACGCTGACATAACAAAAATCTAGCGTTTTCCAGTGAAACTAAAATTAAAATTTCACTAAAATTCAGGAAATAACAAAAAGAAAGGTTGTGAATAAAATATAGAGAGATAATCAAGAACGTTCAGGTTCGGACTATACCAGACAATTAATGATTTACAATATCAACTAGGGGGCTTTCGCCCCCTGCTCGCTTTCGCTCGCCAACCCCCGGGAACTGCTAACGCAGTTCCCCTAGGATTGCTTCGCAATCCTGTGCTCGCTACGCTCGCTCTCCATACGCTGATACAGCTTAGCTGAGATTCATTACCAGCTAAATTTATTGGTAAAAATAGAGTTTTATAAATAGTAATATGCAGCAGGGAAACATTAAATACAGTGTATGAAATATATGTATACAGTGTTTATAAAATTCATGGGTACTGTTGCATTAGCCAAGAAAAACCACCATTATACAGTATAATATATCATATAAGTACTATTAACATGTATATAAAAATAATTTAACAGTAAATTAATAAAATAGTAACATTTAATCCCTCTTCACATATTTGAACAGCTAATAATATCATTAGAAACTCAAATCGGAAAAAATCAAATCCAAAACAATGCACTCATTTTGTAAACAAATTTATTGTTGCCAACCGAGTAAAAGAAATACAACGAAATCTGGGCGTTACGTAAGATAATTATATACAGGGTGTCCCATAAATAGTGGGTCACACTTCTAGAGGGGATAGTAGACACCAAGACGAGTCAGAATCACTAGGAATCGGGGGTCCCAGACCAAATCCCAGGGAGTTAAAAATGGAGCGACACCACAAAACAATTATTGAAAAATTCAATCTGTAGAAGAACTACTATTGGTAAAAACTTAATCATGGTCTCAAATTTTGTGGTTTAACATGATCTTTAAAATCATTTTAAAAGTTTTAATTTTAAAAAAATTTTTACTGCGAAAAAAAGTCAAAAACCACAAAAAAATGTGAAAAATCTGCCAAAACTTTATTTTGTATTTAGAAATCCTTTCTTTTGATTTGATAATCTGAAAGATCATAGTTGAAAACCTTTAAGTCCAAAGTTTCACGTAAATACCATCAATGATAAAAGCTTGAGATCTAATTAAAGTTTGATTTTTGCTTGCGAAAACAGATCCAGAAAAGAAACGTTGAGGGAAAATCTACGAGTCACGGATAAATTCGCTAAATTCGCTCGCTAAATTTCTGGCCATAATTTGCGATACGAGATTCCTCGCCAACTTTCGCCAACAGCAGATCGCCCAAGCTGTCTTGGCAATCTGAAGGAGCTTGGTATGTTTCGCCAAACTGGGAGAGAAAAGAAAGTTAGCGATTATCTATCCGTAACTCTAACTCGTAGATTCTCCCTGAACGTTCGTTTTCTGGAGCTGTTTTCGCACTCAAAAAACAAACTTTAACAGGATCTCAAGCGTTTAATATTGATGGTATTTACGTGAAACTTTGGACTTAAGGGTTTTAAAATATGATCTTTCAGATTATCAAATCAAAAGAAAGGATTTCTAAATACAAAATAAAGTTTTGGCAGATTTTTCACATTTTTTTGTGGTTTTTTGACTTTTTTTCGTAGAAAAAAATTTTAAAGTGAAAAATTTCAGCATAATTTTAAAAATCATATTAAACCACAAAATTTGAGACCATGATTAAATTTTTACCAATAGTGGTTCTTCTACAAATTGAATTTTTCAATAATTGTTTTAGGGTGTCGCTCCATTTTTAACTCCTTGGGATTTGGTCTGGGACCCCCAAACCCTATGTGATTCTGACCATGGGCGTATGCAGCAAAGGGCAGGGGGGGCAGCTGCCCCTCCCCCCTAGAAAACTGGATTTTTTTATTTAATCAGAGTAAAAAGAAAAGGAAAAAATTTCTGACCCAATTTGTGTTTGGGAGTAACTCAAACTAACCCTGTAACTAACCCAAAGGGTCTCAATATGAGTTAAAACACGATGTCTTGCACAATGTCGTGATTTTCTTGGAAGATTTCTGAAAGTGTTTTTTGTTTCTAAGATTTAACCAGTCCGCAGGCCACATGGATGAGCCTCGCGGGCCCCATTTGGCCCGCGGGCCGTAGGTTGGGCACCACTGAGCTAGATAAATATTTGCAGAAATATAAATATATAGACTACTTTTGAGGACTACTTTTATATATAGACTACTTTTGAGGGTAAAATATAGAAACTTTTTCTCGGGGAGAACCCCCAAACCCCTCTCCAAAATTATGACGCCTTTTACAGTCTTTTCCTTGTAAATTCTGCTGCTTAAAAGTTGCTGTTTTCTTTGAGTGTTTCATCAAAGAGGAGGTTTCAAAATGATATAAAGCACTATTTTAAAGGGGCAAATATCAAAAATTTTTCTGGTGGAGGACTTCGCGAAATTTTGACGTCTATTTAAAAAAATATCCCCTAGAAAAATCGGTAGTTTACAAGAAGCTGTCATCTTCAGATTGAACCTAAAGGGTCTCAAAATGGAGCTATAATTCAATTTTTAGAGGCAAATTTTCAAAATACTTGAAGTTAGCAGTAACGTATTTTTATTCATTTAAGATATCTTAAACTTAGCATATGCTAATGTAAAGTCTTAGCTACGGCATTGAGACCACTCAGAATCACTGAAATCACGGGCTCAATCACGGAAATGCAAACCTATCCACCTAAGGGTGCAATAGTTTTTTGAGTACTCCAAATAAAATTTTTTCAAAGTGTATGACCTGCCCCCCTCTAAATCAGATCCTGCATACGCCCTTGATTCTGACTCGTCTAGGTGTCTACTATCCACCCTAGAAGTGTGACCCATTATTTATGGGACACCCTGTATATAGATATTATATGTAGAAACACAAGTTCTCTCTAAGCTTTATTAATAAGCGAGTTAAAAGTATTTAGTTTACTGGCAGTTTTTTGATAATATCATTTATAAGGTTTGTAAGTGTAAGGTGATAATAACTTCATTTATTTTTCCTGTCTTAAGGACCCATGAAAAATCGCAAGATGAATAGAATATCTTTTCTACAAAATTTAAAGCAAATAAGTAAATTAGGTAACTTTATTTAACATTTCCACGAAAAAACAATTAACATATATTAGGGAAAAGAAGAAACTATTGGAAATTTGAGTTTAAAATGATCAAATTACTAAAAATGTTAGCTCATTGATTTAAAAGGAATTTTAATAAAAATTACTAAAACTATCTACATTTATTCACAACTTAAAATCCTTTAATAATTTAAAAATTAATATAAATGCTTTTTGGAAGTATGCAATAATTACTGACACTTAAACAGACATTTCTATACCAAATAATATTGAATGAAATATTCGAACCCATATAAAGTATCAAAGCGTGCCTATCTATAGAATCATTTGAAATAGAAACTTCCATACCTTTCATATAGAATGATAACATGTAATCAGTAATATCACGTTGGAGATATTTTCTAAAGATATTTTAGACCACACATCAATTTCCGCCTTCCCATTTTCATCAGAACGAAATTAAAATGCGCAACAATGAAATCATCCAATACCTTTCAAAAATTCCCCATGAAAAATCCCAGCCACCCGGATCAAGTTAAACCGAGCGTTTCATTTTAATTCTTCCTCCATAAAGCGACCCTAACTTGACATTACGGATTAGCATCCCAAAAACGTCCGAAACCGCACAACCACCTAGAACACCATCCAATACAGTTATCCACCCGACACCCAGCTAAGCCCATACGACACTTATTACCATCGTTAAACTGATCTCCAAGGCTTTATTAGAAGCGCTTTAAATCACCCCCTCAGGTACACTTGGACCCTCTGCTGCGAAAAACTGGATTATCCCTTCCTCACCCCTTACTAATCCTGTGGGGGTTTTGTTGAAGGGGGAGGGTGACGTCACATGCAGGGGTGTTGAAGACCCCCTTCTGATTAAACAGGGGGTTGTTAAAACCTCGTAATGGAGTTGTCCGGGGCTCGGGTGATTTGCTGAGCCGAGAAAAGGGGCCCCTTATGAACAATATGGAGGGGGAGGAAGAGGAGGTGGTGTGAATTGGAGGAGGAAGTCTGGAGGTGAAGGTTGATGAGATGGGTACTTCCGTCTTTGTTTTTAATGAAAATAGTAGATGTTAGTAGAGTTATGGGAAATTAAAAAGTATTTTACGCCGGAAGTAGTTTAGAATGATTATTACCATTATATAAGTCTATTTTCTCGCTTCGGTAAATTGGCTTATATTGGGAAAATACAATGAAACTTATTATAGAATAGAGAAATGAAAAGAAAATTCTTCCATCATGAAATACTGATAGCTATGTGGAAAATTTATGCATAACAAAATTACCATAGCATATTGTGAAATCTATACAGTAAAAATAGTTATTTGCTCTCTTTAAAAATAATACTTTATTTAGAATTTATACTTTATTACTTTAAGAGGAAACTTCAGATATACCTACAATGAAACACATAACTATACATATTTTAAAGCACAAAAATTTTAATTTGTTAAAAAATTAAAATGTGAAAATTAGTTCTTTAATCATAACTTACGAAACAAAAAAAATCAGATTTTTAGAAATGTTTTTTCTGCAATACAATCAATTTGAGAGTTAATTTAAAGACATAATTCATAATTTTTACAATATCAATGATTCATTCAAATTATATGATATTTAACAGATCAATTTTTTATAAACAAGATATCCGCGATATAATTCCAACAAATTCTTTTAATCTATTCTTTAAACCTGACGCGCCTGAAAGATCATAAATCTTTTGTGCAGCTAAACGCTGAAACGTTACCCTTTATTTTTCATTTCGTTTCAAGGCTTTCAGATGTTAATAATTTTGAAGTTTAATGAGGCGTTATTTCATGTTATTGTTATAAATCACTCATAAAATAACAGCGCTTCTTTTTAAAGCGTCACCCGCTGTCTTTCCCATTGATGAATGATGTTTGATTTAGTGCTTTGGAAATTTAATGCTCGCGTCTTATATGCAATCTGTAGTCTTTAGAGGTAAAGATCATTTTTCATTTGCCCCGAATCTGAAACAAGTGTCAGTTATCTCATGAATTCTGTTCACTCCATAGCTATTAATTTACGCATTGCTTTAAGTTTTGTATAACGATAAGAGTAAGAAAGCATCTTCTTAATATTAGGATAAATTTCCCAGACCTAAAAATAGGAAAGAAGCATTATAGTCATGAGTATTTTTACATAATATTAAAATTGTAATTTCAATATCAAAATTACAGAGTTTTTTTCTCAGATTATCTTTAAAATAATTAAAATTACTTTTTTGATATTACTAACTGTTAATTGATGTTACTAAACTATTTAAATTTTTAGATGAAAATTTCCCTTAACGATATATATTATTTTAAAATTAACTATCTATCTACACTTATTTATTCTAATTAGTTACAAACCTTATATTAATGATATGCCTTACATATCAGGGACACCGAGCCATCAGCTACAATTAGCCGGACGCTCGTAGCAAGAAGTAAGTAAGTTACAAACCTTTGTAAATAGGTGTGTTAAGTTTTCCGTAAAAACCTAAAGTTCTTATTGTATTATACGTATATGTATGAGTAGAGTGTAGGATTTAGAGTTATAATTATAACTTTCTTCTTTGGATTTTCAATAATTCACTACCAAGTCTAATTTAAAAATAAGTTTAAAAATTACAACAAAAATGAAAGGTACTCATTTAATTTATAAATGCACTCTTAAAACGATAGTCTCAAAACTGAGTAAAAAGTAACTTAAAACTGGCTCCGATCCAGATGTACTCAAATTTGAAAACATGAATATATTTTTGAAAATGTGCATGCTCAAAAATGAAGCATCATGAGCTCATTTTTGAGTTATTGCATGGCATTCTCATGAATCAATTCATTTTTGAGTACGTATGTACATTTTCAGAAATTAGTACATGCATGCTTTCAAATTTGAGTAAATTTGGATCGGAGCCGGTTTGAGTAATTTTTACTCAGTTTTGAGACTGTCATTTTAAGAGTGTGCCATAAGTTCCTTAATTTCTTTAACTAATTATTTTATAACTAGAGAAAATATTCATTTCGGATTGGTTAAATTTCAGTACATTAATATGCAACTGTCAAATATAATTGACGCACCAAGTTCAAAATAGCATTGAGAAAATTAGGTTTACTTTTACTAATTAGAATCAACATTCCATTATATAGTACGAGTCTTGAAATCTATTGATTAGTTCGTATTTCAACAGTGAGATAAATTGAAAACTCAAGATGCTTGAAATAATTAGAATGAGGCTTAAATAAAATGGGAACCGAAATAATTTATTCGAATTCTTTAATTACTACTCTACTATTTCAATGAATACTGATCCTTGTATAAATTGAATTATACTTGCAAAGTGAGAAGACAAAGATAATATATTGTACTTTCTCCAATTAGAAATCAGTCTGATGTCACAGTCCGTTGTAGGATTAATTATTTCAATTGAAATGCTTGTATTTCAATTAAATTAACAGACTAAGATGGACCGGGTAGAAATTTGACTAAACAGGTAGAGTAAATTAGAATTGAAAAGGGTTGGTCATAATTATATTTTAAATATATTATTTTAAAAATATAAAATTGGAAAGATTTAACATATCCATTACTATCAATTTAAGCCTAACAACTTTTGACGTAACCTTAATTATTAACCTGAAAAATACTTATAATGATTGATGATGCTAATGAATTTGCAAAAACCAAAAAAATTATAAATTTGTAAAATCCAAATATAATTTGCCCTTCTTTTGGAATCAAAATTAACGACTATCAAGCAATCTATAAAAACCATTTCCTATGCAAAAATCAAACACAAAATATAAGTTGATATTTTCCTGAGAAAATATGAATTCAAACATGTTTATTATATTGATAGAAGCAGACCTCGATTTGGAGCCGGAAAATTCAACCCATTTGTACCAAAAAGGTGTTTTACAAAAAAATTGAATAAAAAGCTCATCTTCTTATACAATAACTAGCTGATTTGCCCGGCCTTGCACGGGTTGAGTGCATTTATTCCTTTTTTTAAAGTTATCTCAAGTTATAGGTATGTCCGATTATTCGTATCACCAATCACCCCGGTGTCCCCGCTATTTTTTCATATCCCGGTGTTCCCGATAATTTTCATATCCCGGGGGTCCCGATAATTTTCATATCCCGGTTTTCCTGGCACCTTTTCATATCCCTGTGTTACCGTTAGTTTTTCATATCCCGAGGTTCCCGATACTTTTTCATATCCCAGTGTTCCCGGCACCTTTTCATATCCCGGAGTCCCGGTACCTATTCATATCCCAGTGTTCCCGGTACCTTTTTATATTTCGGTGTTTCCGTACTTTTTCATATTTCGGTGTTTCCGTACTTTTTCATATCCCGGTGTTCCCAATAATTTTCATCCCGGTATTCCCGGTGCCTTTTTCTCATCTCAGTTCCAACTGTGATATCTCATTCCATCCTGGTTTTTTGTCTATTAAACATTTATCCTTTCTATGTGATAAAAACTAAAAACAATCCAATTTAAATAATCTCTGTCATTTTAAATCCAGTGTTTAAAATCTTAATCGGATTTTCATAAAGTATTCCCGCTATCCTTTTAAATTTCTGCAAAAATTATCTCTCTATTCTAAAAAAAAGTTTTTGGTGAACGGTTTCCAGAGAAAGGCTTTTTAATTACTGAACCAAATGACACATATATGGTATCAAAATGTCCGAATTCTTTCCGGATTTCCGAGTAAGCCCTTCGATTTTTCAAAAAAATTCTTAATTTTAAAATATTTCCATTTTTTTAGATTTCGGATAAGGTCGCAGTTACAAAGCAAGAAACTATGAATTTTAAAACAATTGAAAATATATTTCACTGGTTTTTTAACATTCAAATACATTAAATAATCATCTTTCTATTTATCACACTAATTTAAAAAATATATATTGGATTCTTTTTAACAATATTTATATTTTTGCTGTTCAAACGATTTTAATTATATTTAAAACTAATGTATAATTAATTTATCTTTTATTTTTAAATAATTAATTCATATTTATATATTTATCTTTGTCGTTGTGGCAACCTAATCATTACTATATTTACAATAAAATATAAACTCGCTTTCAGAAATTTTGAACTTTTGGATTTATTTATTACAATAATAATTATTTTTATATCCTTTTGCAAGTTGTATTATTTAAGGTAGTAAAAGGTAACTTTTTTTATAATGCCAAAACGCAAAACTAGATATGGCGGGGGAATGTTTTAGAAATAAAGATAAAAATCGAAAGTCAGAACATTCATGTCATTGCTATGAAACTGACACAATTTCGATGTTTATTTGTTCTCATGAAGCAAAATTCTAAATTTTCGTGATGTTTACGATAATTACTACATTTTTCACAGACAATCAATGAAAATCATTACAAATTTTCAGAAAGTAAAATTTATTCCGGGGATGTTTCAGTGCTTCTGAATGGATCTGTGTGAGAAAAACATTACCTTGGGGAAATGGTAAAAGAAAGTTTACACTGCTTTGTTACTAATTTTCTTGGAATTAAATGGCGATCCGCCAATTCATATTGCCATAGAGGAACTGTTAAAATTTCGCCGCTGAATGAATATTCCCCTTTTTTGAAAGAATACCCCAGAGAAGTAGTTCCCCTGTTTTAAGAATGTTTTATAAAATGAGTAAGTGCTGTGAGCTGTGTTTTGTGAGGATGGCAAAGAGATCCTTAAGTATCAGCGTCAGCAGTTAACGGGGGTTGGCGAGCGATAGCGAGCAGGGGGCGGTAGCTCCCTAGTATTTCAAAATAAATGAATTTCAAAAATCCCCAGATAAAAAGTAATAAAAAGTTATCTAGTAAAAAACTAGTAAAAGCCTGTCTTCTTATTAATATAACCAACTTCTTTAAAAGTTACTTTGAAAAAGTAAAAACTGATTGCTAGTTTCAATAAAAATCTAGTGGTAATATTCTAGTAAACCATGCTAGGAGATGCTCGCTATGAAGCAATGAAAATTTAGCTCTGTTTCCATGGAAACTTTTCAATTCTTGCTATTCCATAAATATATTTGTTTTTGAGAAAATTAAAATTTTAAAGATACTTAATTGTTAATTATTTCAATTTATTTCGGTACTCTGTAGTTGTTGTATTTAAATACTGATATTCACACTGTTTTTCTTAAGTTTCGTTGTAAATTATAAATTGTTTTCAAATTATATTTTATCAAGTGAGGCAAGACGTCGCCTTAAGATAGAGAAGTAAACACCGCAATTTATGCATTTCAACAATGCACAATGCTATTTAAATGGGTAAAATGGAGTAGAAAAAGCGCCGAAAAGCAGGGAAGGAGTCGTTCGATTTTAAAATCGTTTCTTAGTGCGCGTCTAATGGCTGAGAGGAAGGTCTCTGTCAAATTTCAAGCCTATCGGTCCGGCAGTTTTGGAGATTTCGTGATGAGTGTTAGTGAGGGGTATTATATATATATACTAGCTGATTTGCCCGGCCTTGCACGGGTGGAGTGTATAGATTCCTTTTTTTTAAGTTCTCCCAAGTTATGTGTCCGATTTTTCTTATCACCAATCATCCCGGTGTCCCCGGTGCTTTTTTCATATACTCGTGTTCCCGATAATTTTCATATCCCGGTTTTCCAAGCACCTTTTCATATCCCGGTGTTCCCGGTACTATTTCATATCCCTGTGTTCCCGGTACCTTTTCATATCCCAGTGTTCCTGGTACCTATCAGATCCCGCTTTTCCCGATAATTTTCATATTCCGGTGTTCCCAATAATTTTCATCCCAGTATTCCCGGTGCCTCTTTCTCATCTTAGTTCCAACTGTGTCCCGATACTTTTTCATAACCCGGTGTTCCCGATAATTTTAATGTCCCAGTTTTCCCGATAATTTTCATAACCCGGTGTTCCCGATAATTTTCATCCCAGTATTCCCGGTGCCTTTTTCTCATCCCAGTTCCAACTGTGATATCTCATTCCATCCCGATTTTTAGTCAATTAAACATTTATCCTTCCTATGTGATAAAATCAATCCACTTGAAATCATCTCTGTCATTTTAAATCCAGTGTTTAAAATCTTAAACAGAATTTTCATAAAGTATTCCCGCTATCCTTTTAAGTTTCTGCAAAAATTATATTTCAAAATAAATAAATTTCAAAAATCCCTAGATAAAAAGCTATCAAGTAAGCCTGTCTTCTTATTAATAAAACCAACTTCTTTAAAAGATTATCTGAAAAAGTAAAAACAGATTGCTAGTTATAATAAAAATCTAGTGATTATATAGTCTAGTAAACCATGCCCTGTGAAACCACTGAGCTATAAAACAAACAAATTTGTTTTATAGCTCAGTGTGTGAAACAATGAAATTTTAGCTCTGTTTCCTTGGAAACTTTTAAATTCTTGCTATTCCATAAATATATTTATTTTTGAGAAATTAAAATATTAAAGAAAGTAAATTAATTATTTTAATTTACTTCGGTTTTCTGATAGCTGTTATAATATTTAAATTCAGATATTCACACTGTTTTCCTTAAATTTAATTGTAAATTATAAAATGTTTTGAAGTAATATTTATTCAAGTGAGGCAAGACGACGCCTCAAGATAAAGAAGTAAACACTGCAATTTATGCATTTCAACAATGCACAATGTTATTTCAATGGGTAAAACGGAGTCGAAAAAGCGCCGAAAAGCAGGGAAGGAGTCGTTCGATTTTAAAATCGTTTCTTAGTGCGTGTCTATAGCTGGGAGGAAGGTCTCTTTCAAATTTCAAGCCTATCGGTCTGGCAGTTTTGGAGATTTCGTGATGAGTGTGTGTCAGTGAATGAATGAATGAATGGTATTTGGATTTTATAGATATAGATTAGGGTGGTCACAAGTAACATGGGGGAAAATTTTTTTCGACTTTCTTCAGATCTCACCCCCCTAAAATGTGCCAATAGGCTAAAAAATGAGATTGGCCAAGTTTCAGCTCAATCCGATAATATTAACCCGTGCCTCATCGAGGTCAAAGTTCAGAAAAACAGCGATTTTTAACAAAAATTGGTAGTTTTCGCCCCATAAAACTAGAACCGTTTGTCACAGAAACCCGGTTAGGGTGTCATTTAATAGGTAATTTAATACACTTTAACTTTGATGTATACATATTTTATTTACACAAACGGATAGGGCGCTATTTAGCATTTTCATAGTGAAGGTCCTCGAAAGCGAATTTCCTTGCAAGAACCCTAGAATATTACGAAGTCACAAAAAACTATCTTTCCTGTCTTTCCCTATTCATTTTGGCTCCAATAGATAGTATATGAGTTTTTAGACCCCCTAAGAGAATTCTAGGGTATAATTTCAACCCCCTAAGTTTCGGAAAAAAGAGAAAAATATACTATATATTTTTTATAAATTTTTTTGACTGTTAATGTGTTAAAGTTGGTTCAAATACATTATTAAAAGTTTAATTAGGTAGAAGTCCAATGATAAAGGGGATTAACCTTTCGTTATAACCCCTATAATCTAAGCGAAAGAAGCGTGACTGTGAGAGGTTTTGCTAAAAAATGCTTTAATATCCATTAAAGTGATAAAAAGGTCTAATATACAAATTTTTTCAGCAAAAACCTAGAGACATGACAATTGGTGATTTATGTATATGAAATTATAATAATAGCACCCTTACCGACTTTAAATTTTAAGAAACCCTATTTCTACCAAAGTTGCTCGTTTTCAGCTAATTAACCTAAAAGTATGATATTAGAAAAATTTATGAATTGATTTATTTTTAATAAATATACCTCAGGGGTTTCATTTGCCTACCATTCGAAGAAAATTAATTTTTAATAGGTATGAAAAGGTTTCAAAACATATGTTTGATCTATAATCAAATTACTTAATATTTTATTCTTTAGTCACCAATTATATTCACACCTGTGTTGAAGGAGACAAAAATAGCGCGTAAAATAGGAAATATGCAAAATATTTTCATATATTCAGTAAAAGTTATTGTTTCCCATGATAAATATTTGATATAAATTGGAAACAAGATTTCTCTGAAAAATACTATGGTTGAGAAACTCCAACAGTATATCACTTTCAAGCTTTCGCTGGATTACTGTAAGTAACATCTAAGTTATAGTCCTAATCGTAAAAATGGATAAGCTTAGCAGGGGTTGATCCGGACAAAAATTGGGGCCCTTTTGCTGCACCTTCACAAAAATTTCTCCTTAAAATCTGCTCCTGTACAAAAACAAATTTATAAAAACGCCCCTTTCATGAAATTCAAATTAGCTTAAGTGATAATTTGCAAGAAAACATTCACAAAATATTTGAATTTTTCATGATTTTCTTGGTTTGTGAGTCAATTTTACTTTTACGCACTCATCTGCTAACTATCACTGCTTCAATTTTTCACAAAAACAATTTTTTTTCACAAAAAAACATTTCATTTTTCACAAAAAATAATGAAATGGGCCCCAAAATATAAAACCTGGATCTACCCCTGCTTATTTTATAGAAAAACCTCATTGTAATTATCAAACAATTTTGAGACTATTTTTTTGAAAATAACTTTTTAAAGAAAATTAATTTTCTTTATTCACACCACGCATTTAAGTAGAAATATGAAAACATGTGTGATGTACAGAAAGAAAACTTTTGATGATAATTTATATACTAAATTATGTTATGCATTTAAAAGTGAATTTTCTGGAACGATAGGCAAATGAAAACTGAAGTATATATTACAAATAAGTTGATTTATAAATTTTTATAAGATCATACTTTCAGTTTAATTAGCTCGAAGCGAGTAACTTTGGTAGAAAAGCTTTTTTAAAAATTAGTCCATAAGGGCGCTATTATTATAATTTTAAAACACATATAAATAACCTCAAACATCATTTATAACACCAAATGATATCTTTCTAGATGTTTTTATGAAAAAAATTTGTAATTAAGCTATTTTTATCACTTTAATGGGTATTAATGGGTTTTAGCAAAACCTCTCACAGTCGCGCTTCTTTTGCTTAGATTATAGGGGTTAAAATGAAAGGTTAATCCCCTTTATCATTGATCTTATACGTAATTAAACTTTTAATAATGTATTTGAACCAACTTTAACAGTCACACACACTAACTTAACATATTAACACTCAAAAAAATTTGTAAAAATATATAGTATATTTTTCTCTTTTTTCCGAAACCTAGGGGGTTGAAATTATACCCTAGAATTCTCTGAGGGGGTCTAAAAACTCATATACTATCTATTGGAGCCAAAATGAATAGGGAAAGACAGGAAAGATAGTTTTTTGTGACTTCGTAATGTTCTAGGGTTCTTGCAAGGAAATTCGCTTTTGAGGACCTTCACTATGAAAATGCAAAATAGCGCCCTATCCGTTTGAGTAAATAAAATCTTACTATATCAAAGTTAAAGTGTATTAAATTACCTATTAAATGACACCCTAACCGGGTTTCTGTGACAAACGGTTCTAGTTTTATGGGGCGAAAACTACCAATTTTTGTTAAAAAACGCTGTTTTTCTGAACTTTGACCTCGATGAGGCACGGGTTAATATTATCGGATTGAGCTGAAACTTGGCCAATCTCATTTTTTAGCCTATTGGCACATTTTAAGGGGGTGAGACCTAAGGATTTCAAAAGTTGATTTTTTGTGACCACCCTAATATAGATACTAGCTGATTTGCCCAGCCCTGCACGGGTGGAGTGTTTTATTCCTTTTTTTAAAGTTCTCTCAATTTATAGGTATGTCCGATTTTTCATATCACCAATCACCCCGGTGTGCCCGGTATTTTTTTCATATCCCTGTTTTCCTGGCACCTTTTTATATCCCGGTGTTCCCGGTATCTTTTCATATCCCGGTGTTCCCGGTACCTTTTCCTATCCCAGAGTTCCCGGTACCTTTTCATATTTCGGTGTTCTCGATCATTTTTATATCCTAGTTTTCCCGATAATTTTCATATCCCGGTGTTCCCAATAATTTTCATCCCGGTATTCCTGGTGTCTTTTTCTCATCTCTTTTCCCACTGTGATATAGATTAAGTTAGAACACTCTTCCTAATCTAGTACAACACATTTGAGTTTATTTTGTAAAATTAAATTTGAAAATAAATGCTCAAGTTTTTGTACTAAAAAGTATTCACTTTTTAGTTTTTAGACCAATAATTTTTCGGTTCCGGTACCTCTTTTTTTTAGAAATCAAGCCCTGAATAGAAGTATAATTTTTAAGAATTTCTAAGTAATTAAAGAATAGATTGTAACAATTTCGTAAAAAATTGTGACTTCTCTTTATGTAATAGAGTTGTGGGCATCGAACTCTCTACTTTGCTGTGAAAAGAACTCTTTACCTTACTTTAAATCGAACTTTTTACCTTTCTACAACAGAAATTTTAACCCTTTATTGTATGCAGATTTTAACTTGAATGTAAATTTATTTTAATCTTAATCGTTAGAAATGTCATTATAAATAGCAGCACATATTGTACCAGTACCACACACACGCACCTTTACCTTTTGTATTTTTACTAACTTTTTAAATGTTGTGTTAATTATTAATAAACGTTAAGTTTTGTTAAATTAAGCACGGCTTTTGATTTACTCTTCTGCGCCCACAATCGACTTGTAGTGGTAGTGATGTTAATCCACCACATAGTTGCAGAAAGCACCACTTTTTGCCTATTTTAGAAAAAGCAGCATAAAAATTTAATAACTGAAAATTACCTACTCAGAAACATCAACATAAAAGCAAAAGATAATAAATTGTCAAATCAACATAAAAGCATTAGTGAATAAAATATCATCTTACATTAATATATTCTGATGAAGCGAAAGCATTTCAGACAACTATAAATGTACCTAAGGTGTTTTAGATAATGCTAGAGCACGTTCCAATAATTTATAGCAGGAACATTAGCTGTTTACTTTGAATGTCCCCAGACGCAGATGTCCTAGTCTGAGCATATTGATTAGTACTCCATCAACGTTGACTATCTACTGCAATTAAGAGAGGTAGCTAGTTTACTTTAACGTCTGTCAATACGTATCAGTTGAGATGAATACAGTATTAAATAATCACTATTTCAAGAATTATTGGAAATAAGATAATCACTCTAAATAAAAGATTATTGACAAGAAATACTAAAAGAGTTAAAATTACTTATGTTTACGTTGGTGTGTTAATGATATGGCTTAAAAAATATTAATTAATTGAGTAATTAAAGAAATACAGAAAATACTAGAACTTGGTTTGAAAGTTAAATAACGTTATTTTTTCTTAATCAACACCGTTAAGTTTTTTTTTATAGAAACTTAAAAATTTAACTTTATAGAAACTCCACTAACACCAAGATTACATACTCTTACGTTATATTTATTAATGTTAACTTATAAAATGGAAGTTCTTGAAGATATATAATTGCTTTAAAATCTATGTATAATGATAGGACCTATGTAACTAACTCTATGCGATCAAGACTTGTTTCGAAGAATCCAACACTATGCAGAGGTCTGATTATACTGAGCAAAAAATTTTCAACAGCAACCTTTTATTCTAGTTTGATCAATTACCTTCAAACTAAACTGAGCGATCACCTCCAAAAAACTTCAACAATTCAAACCAAACAGAAAAGGGCATATCCACTTTTCTTTCTTCCATACTTCGACATGTTTCGTGAGAGTAAAACTGAACACTGCCTGCAACACACTGATAATACAGTTCGTTCTTGGAGATTATATAAAACACAATATTTCTCCCCCAACCCCCTCTATTACAATATAGCCCCATAAAACCCCCGATGGAGAGCGGAGTGGAGTGATTCACGAGCTGCTTCTCTCTCCTTCACCTTACCTTCTAATCGGAGAGGGATTATTTCAGATGCGGCGAGGGGGAAAATCTCCCCATAGATATTCCCTTTGTGAATGGCAAAGGATGTGCAATTTTCCCCACTACCCCAAGTGCTTTAAGGCTTATGAATTATTTCTCTTTTATAAAGTTTTTTTTGGGGAATTTTACAATACCGATAGAGCCAGGCTGATTCTTATGGTATGCGAGTCGGATCCAATTCACGTCGGACTTATATGCATAAGGGAAGTTTAGTGGCGGGGGAAGGGGATATCAAGAGTGTCCAGGAGCCCCTTTACTTTGTTATGTATGAGTTAAGGGAAGGGTGGATCATGTCTCGTGAGATGGGGGAATATTGCGTTATAACAAAGTGAAGTGAGAGATACGATTAAGAAGGAACCTTTGCGAGACTGAAAAAGTTTTTGATTTTTGTTTATGGTAGGGGTAGAAATGAATATATTTCGAGCCCTTTAATTTGTATAGAATTTTTTTTGCATAGAATAAAACAATTAATTTTTGATCTTTTCCAACTCCTTTATAAATATTAAGTTTTGTGAAAATAGTAAAAATGTTACATAAAATAATTATTAGTTATTAAAAAAGTTCTTCTAGTTTATTTACTTCTTAATCTAATTACTTTTAAAACTAATTTTAGTTCATTTGTGAAATGTTATTATTACATTATTTCTAAGACAACTTGCATGGAATTGGTAACCAAATTTCACATATCTTAAATTAAACCTTAAAATTCTAGTATTTTTGCAATAAAATATTATTAAACGTTTCGACACATTTTATGCTAAAAACATGATTTAGGCAGTTATAACAACCAGTAGGTAACTCCGATGTAAAGCTGTTTGTCCATTATTGCTTCAACCGTCCCAATTAATACAAAACGTCCCTACCCTTCAAAATATGTCACGTTTTTTTTTCAAGTAATTTCAAATAATAATACCGTCAAAGACGTAAACAAAGTTTAAACCTCTTCTAAAGACTATATAGAAATTTTTTTACTTTTAAAATATCAAATTATGGTAATAAAAAACGAACAAAACGAAGTTTGAAATTAAAGGGAAATGTTTTAAAGCAGGTATTTGTTCAGGTGTATTGCAGGAAAGAACAGAAAGCGGAGCAAAAATCACATTAAATATTTCTTAATTGGGTAAATAATCGTTAGACACCCATACAGATTCAAATAAATTCATTACATTTTATATTACTTTTTCGCCACTGGTCCGTCAGACCAGTGATTTTCTGACCGTAGTGGTGCGAGCCGATTTTCAGTGGTCTCGGACCAGTTTACCACCGTAATTTCGAGCGCTGGCTATTAGCCATTTAAAAATGCAGGAATGACAACTTTACAAACCTTCTTTTGACATTAAAAATTATTAGTACAATCAAAAGAGGGGTGATAGAAGAATGAAACCTGGAATATTATATATAACTATATTAGTTCCTCACAGAAAAATTATGAACAAAATGTGATGGTTTAATCTGTGGTTTTTTGATTGTTTTGTAAAAAAATAATCACTTTTTTTATCATCAAGGCCTTTGCGGTACGTTTTATTACCGTTCGAATGAGCTTAAGGTTTTGCATACATTATTATTTCCTATAGTTACACAAAACTGGGGGCGTCACTAACTGAATTCCTAAAAAAATTTTACTTGTATAAATAAAGACCACCCTAATATACTCCATTTACCATTATAATTAACTTGTATCTAATTCATGAAGTATTTAAGCTGCAGACAAGGTGAACAAATAAATATCGTGTGTCCTCCTAAGTGCCAGAGAAAATCAATTACTCTATTCACCACCCACACCATTTATTAAACCCATTCGTCCTACGGAAGCATCATCAGATATTCACTGTTTTGAAGGGGGAGGCACAGCGTTGTCACCTAAACGTCCAGCATTCCGTGTGGAGGACCGCCATTTTTCAGGCGAGCAGCTATCTGCATTCCCTGGACCCCTAGAGCCGTAACACATTCCAGCGAGTCGTAATTTGGCGAGCTGGCTGACGTTTATAAACTATTTTCCTCGCCAACGCCTCGCATTCTTGGCGTTTGCTGTGATGCGTTGATAATTGGAGTTCGATACCCAGGAAAGAACCAAAGGGAGAATGTTGAGGATTTGGAAAAATATATTAAATATATGAACTTAATCATCTCAACAATAACAAAATACTATAATTAAACTATTTTGATTATTTATTGTAGAAATAAAAATTTGTTTCTGAAAAATCCCTTTATGAATAATAAAAAATATTATATTACAGATTATTGAAAATTTTGCTTAAATGCCATAGGCGTTTAATGTTTTTTTTAAAATCTTTAAAATATCAGAAAAACGTTTTTGAAAATTGGGTTGTATCTTTTAAAAGAATCAAAAAAGTGAAGGTACCTATTTTACGTTTAGGTATATGTTTTTTTAAATAAAATTTTAAAAATCCATGACATTTTTCCATTAAAATGAATTTAAATACAAAATGGCTTCAATAATACACACAATTATGATGCCACTTTTGAGAGTATTTATTATTTGTTCTCATATGCTCTTTAAGTATATCAAATACGTGGTTTTTCTGTTACATTTTATCTTCATGATAAAATAAAATATTCCCATTCAGTCAAGAAAATACACAAATGCAAATAAAAAATTGTCGACTTTTACTAAATGAAACGTTTAGTATTTATAGGCTTTTCTACCAACAAAATAAAAAGTAAGCTTACATTTCAATTAATGGTAGACAAATAATGAAATGTATTTGTAAGCTGGCAAAAACAAAGTTATATATTTTTAATCTAAGTTTTAAGTAACTATATAACAGCCATAAAAAAAGTGACAAAATGCTGTAGCTCATATATATCAAAAATAGAAAAAGCTTTTAAAGTTTTCTCAAAACTTAATAATTTTCAAACTATTTACTTCGAAAATAAAAAACAAACATTGTGATAATAAAAAAATTAAAATTGAAACCATCGATACAAAAAATAAATAAATAATATGTTGCGCACAACAGTTCATTACATCAAGCAAACAGGCAAACTTATTTCCGAAAGAAAAATGTTCTAAACTTTTTTTCTGGAAAACATTTCCTTTTAACCCGATTTGCCAGATTGAAACTGGTTGAAGGTAAACACCTGTAATCCATTTTCTATCTCTTCCTTCATGTGCCTCACATAGTGGAAGAAAAATACCTCAACCATCAAATATTGAAAGCATGTTTCTCGTCAACTGAGATTCTACTATTTTTGTTTCTTTCTTAATAGAATATTGAACGGTGCAATACACGCTGAGGATTAAATCGTGTTTTGAAAAACATACTAGGTGGAACCTAGAAACAAAATTTTCCTTACTAAAAGTGAAAGATTTTGGTGGTTAGAAAAATATTTCAAAAATAATTTGCTACATTTTTACGGTAACTATTATAAGGGTAGGAGATACTAAACAGATATCTTCAAGCATGAGATTTACGTCAAGAGGAATGAATGTGAAAGAAATAATAAATAGTAAATAATTAATGGAAAAACTTTAGTTTTTTATGTACGAGTACAAAAATGTCAAACTTTAGATTGATATTTCAAAAGTAAACTATTTTTTGATTATTCTTCATATTTGCATCCATAATACATCATGAGAAATACCATTATATTAGAGCTTTATAACTGAAATATTTTTCAGCTGTATTAAGTTTAGAACGAAAGGTACCATTTTTCTCCCCCGAAACTTTTCTAGATTATTCATTAACTATTTTCCCCTGGAGATATAAATCTTTTAGGATCATTTATTATAATCTGCATCATGCATCAACTGTGGCTAAGTAAAGATAACTTAAAAATAAACACTTCCAGAAAATTTCCAGAAAGATTTTTCATTTTTTATTTCTTGAAAAAAAACACATTATATTAATTTATGTTTTCTTTTAATCCCCAAGTTATGGTTTTCTCGTAAAATGCACAATATTTTTTGATGAAGTATAATACACAACAAATAAGTAAAATTAATGCAAAACAATTCGAATGTTATTAAAACTAAGTAAACAAATTCTACAGATTAATTGTTTTGATTTTGCATGACTTTTTGAGGTAAAACAGGATATTTTTAATATGAAAAACTAATATTATTCTAGTCTATAACTAATGAAATTTATAAGAGCTATTGTGAAATCGTTGTAAGATAAAAGTGTGTTACTTTTTATATTAATTAAATTTTTGTTTTTCGTTTTAAAAAATATTATCAAATCCTAATCAATGAATTAATATTACGGACCTTGTTACATTAATATAACTTAATGTAACATTACGATTTGAATGTAAGGTGTAATATGCCTAATTGCATTTTCGCCGCACAAGGTTCATATATCTCCTAGCAGATAACCTTACGATTTTAACCTTCTCTGTTCATTGTTATTGCCTTTCCGCAATACTATATTAGGGTTTGCATTAAAAGACCTTCTCACACCCAGTCATCTTAGTTTCCAACCTTGTTTTAAGGTTACCGCTAGCCTTTGAGGTTTAAACTAGCGCATATTGATATTTTTCATGTCACAAGATTACAGGTTAGCAAAGACAACCTTACAAAAAACTTAAATGGGTTACGCCGTAAGGTTACAGCAAGGTTCATAAAATATTACATTGCTATCTGGGATATATTAATGTTCCTTTTTGAGAAATAATCATAGTGAAGAGAAAAATGAAGGAAACTTAAAATGAAAGTAGTTCATAAAAAGAAACACTGTTTGTGTTTATATCTAGTACTATTTGGATTATAGGATTTATAGCACTTCCTTTTGAGTGCATTCGAAGAGCTTTCACATGTGAGCCACAAATAAGTAATTTAACTAAAAAAAAACACAAGATCCGCGAAAAGTAGCAAAAGTAAATATTCCAATATTATCCCACAGAAAGCAAAATATGTTCGAAACATGAAGCAAACAACTTTAACTTCCTTGTTTCCTTCTTTCAGAAGAGAGACGCAGTGACTTTATTGCATTTCGAGTTCTTTCTCTTTGTTCATCTCACCCTTGTTTGTTATTCGGAAAATACTTTTTGTCCTTTCCCTTTTGCTATAGCTCTGCTTTCATCCCTTCTTGCTAGTAACGATCCTGATAGAAAGGAATGAGAACATAAAGAACTGGGCAGATCCCTGTATCAATAAACCTGCTTAAAATAGCCGCACGCAATTTTCTCTAACACTATAGAGATACTTTGGCCCATATATTGAGACGGGGGAATCCTCTTATCTATGGCTTTTCATGCAGTTCTTACTTTTACTGCTTGAGATTTAATTGAGTTTTACAACCCACCTACATAACGAGATCATTGTGAACACTAATGATATTTAAATACACGGAGAAAAATAAAATGTAAGGACCACAGGGGTAAAAACTTTTTAGTCCCATGTGTTTATGATTTTTTGCTTGTTTCGTATTAGAAAATATTTTTTCACTCAGATTAGTAATATAATATGTCTAAAAATCCACTGAAAGTTATTAAACATAAAATCATTTTTAAACTAATTATCACTGAAAAGTAAACATTAATTGTTACCTAAAGAAATTTATTGACTTTTCTAATTATTTTTCACCCTCCACAGTGAGATATATAAAAAGAAAAAAAATAGTTTATTTGTTTTTATAAAAAAATTAAATGAGTATAAATTGACCTTCATGTTTAATAGTGTCTAAGCCGGGTTGATACCTGCAACAAAGCACACATACCAACTCAACTCAACTCAACCTTCATGTTTTAATTTTTTAGAGTAAATTTTACATCGTTTTTCAAACCATGATTAAATAAACTAAAGAAGTTTTAGAAATGAAATAAAAATAAAAAAATATATGCTCCAAGAGAAGTGTTGTCCCCCCCAAAAAAAAGAATCAAGTTGTCATATTAGTGCTAAATTGAATGCCTAACAGTTATAAAATTTTTTCATACAGTAGGTAGTATATATCCAATTTTCTTCCTAAACGAATTCATCCTATATGGTTAACCCTTTCAGTCCTGACTACCCCAAATTTACTATAGGATACTAAGGGCTGAAAAGGTTAAAATGAAAAAATCTCGAATTCCCTCGTTCGCTTGAACAACCATTTATATAGTGTAGCACTTATACTAAACTAGAAGATAGGCAACATAAAAATTTTAAAATTACGTAAGAAAAATCGATTGAATAACTATATCACAATTAAATATCAATATATTTAAGACCCAGCTTTGAATTATACGCCTATGAATACTCATAAACACATCAACGCATATTTATTTATTATTTGCCAATACCAAACCATTGAGCCATCCTATCCAGGGGTGCATGAGGGCAGACCACCCTTCCAGAATCACAACCACGTGAAGGTCCTTCAAGGATATCGATTCCTGATGACAGGGAGCAGGTAAGGGAGGGGCGGCCACTGTCCAGCACAAACACACTCACCCCCTTATCCAGAACAAACCGGGGGTTCGTTTGGCTTTTCATTAGGCCCGGACGGTGATCAGTCAGGTGAAAGTCGGGCTCTAATAACCCGGGAAATGTTGATTAAAAGCGCCTCCGGAATTTCAAAAGACCCGGGTAGTGTGCCCGGATACTGTCCATTTGTGAAAGGGTTCGGTGGGGGAGGAGGGTTAGATTGGGGCAGGATGGTTTTGAATTCTTGAAAACGCTCGGTTGGGGACGAATGGCCAATTAGTATTGAGGGCGGCAGAAGTCGCTTTTGAGGGCGGTTTGTTAGTGCCGTCGTGATTTAGTGAATATTCAAGTGGGGTTTCTATAACAAGCTTGAGGGTTTGAAATAAATAGAAGTATATGGGTGGTATGCTATTCCTATATTTATCTACAATTAAAGGATACTGAGTTGAATCGGAGGAATACATTTTTCATTTTTAATATATACGAGGGTTGTTTTTTAATTAACGTTCGTTTTGCTCCTGAAAAAAAGTAGTAGGAATTTCGAAATAATTTTGCTACTGGTAGATAGGTACATCCTTGAGGATCAATCCCTTCTTTACTGGAAAAAATCGGACATTTTTTCTATTATTTATCGAATTTACAAGCGTGCTCCTCGAACTTATTTCCCGCCAACCCATAGAGAAATCCTCTTTTTCAAAATTTTCCTATTTTGATAGTTTAAAAATAAAAAACAAATAGATATTTAAAAATAAGGTTATTACGGAAGGTTACAAACATATTTAATTACTTTTCAACGTAATCACCTTTAAATAGACCAATTACCGTACCTTTTTCCTTTCGTTTTTTGATTCCGCTTCATGAAAAGTTTGATTTTTCGTTGAGCTTCGCATCGTTTTGGACAGCCGTTTTCCCCCTTAGCGCACACTTTGCCGGCGAATCTATCGATGTTGCCTTGTTTATTATGGCTGTAACTCCATAATCCCCAATGCCTGGAACTTGGCAGATGCAAAACATATGGTTTTAAACATGCACAATAGCATGCTGCAAAAATCACCTGCCTGCCGATTGTCTATTGTTAATGCGAACAGAGTTTAAAGGCAGAGAAATTCTCTATGGGCCGGCGGGAAATAAGTTCGAGGAGCGCGCTTGTAAATTCGATAAATAATAGAAAAAATGTCCAATTTTTTCCAGTAAAGTACAAAATTGATCCTCAAGGATGTACCTATCTACCAGCACCAATTTTATTTCGAAATTCTAACTACTTTTTTTACAGGAGCAAAACGGAAGTTAATTAAAAAACAACCCTCGTAGAATAATCTCCATGGCTTATGATCAATGTTTACATCAGTTTACAAAGATTTTATGTTATAATTTATTTAAGATCTCGTCATTCTTTGATTCTATAGATAAAGATTAGAATAATTTTTTTAAAATTTTCTCCAAGTTTTTCAAAGTGATATTCAATGATTATGGTTTAATCATTTGTTCTTCCGATTTTTTAAGTTATAATTGTTTCAATTAAGAAAAATTAAGTTATTATTTACAAAAGATTGGATAGAAAAAAATATAAACGTACTGATAAAGATAGGCAGGAACTGAAGAAATTTTATTATTTATTTGTTGGAAACTTAAAATATTGCTTACCATATTATCAGATAAATTATTTCAAAGTTATCAAAGCATCTATCTCCGTTTTTGAAATTTTAATGCTGTTAATTTATTGGGAACAATAGCGTTTAACCTGAAACAATTTAAATTAAGTAGTGGTTATGATAAAAACAAAATAGATTGTTTTTTAATCCTTTCAGGTCCTAGCCGCCCAAATTTCCCATAGGATTCAATGGTAATCTCGGGTGGCTTAGGATCGAAAGGGTAAATAAAAGGACACCAATTTTTATTTTAAAATGGTTTTTCTAACAAAGATTAAACAAAGTTTCACAAATAATTTAATTATGAAAGTTAAAAACACTTTAAAATGAATATATAATAGAAGTTTATAAAAATATTTTTTTATTTCCTTTAAATAGACTTCTTTAAGTGTGCAGTCTTAGATCATCTCAGGCACATTGTGATTGTTTTTCCTAGTGATAATGGCCAAATAAGGATTATTCTAAAAAATTAGGAGGACATGAAATCTGAAGAAAGGAAGATAGTTGGGCAAAACAGCCGTGCACGGGGACAAAACGGGTTTTTACAAAAGTATTAAACACTAATAGAGAAAAATATAATTTCAAAACATTTCTTAGAAGCTTTATTTTGTTGAAATGACGAAAAGATGCGGAAGTGCACAAACTCGTTCCCACAGGGATGTCTTCTTTTATCCTACTACCTTGATTTTTGGGGCAGGCGAGCATTAACTACCAATCCAACTTTAAAGAAAGGCATTAAAAGGTTATTTTTAAAATATCTGAAAACACAATTTTAAAAATGCTTAACATAATCGCCCGGAGGCCCTGTGCTCCAGTAATGGAGTGTGAGAGGAATAAGTCAACTTAATCGCTAACCAAACAAACAAATAAATCCTTCCAAAACTAACCCAATCACCCAATATAATAACCCGATACTAAATTAGAATTCTAATAACTATATCCTCCACTCCCATCACCATCATATCTTAAATTAGAAAGCACAACCCAGTTAAAAATGCACTCAATTACCATCAGGAACAAATGAAACGGACACCCCCACAGACAATTTCCCTACAGCACCTGTCTACCCTCAGACAATGTACATTTGCAGATCCAAATTACACTTCCCCTCCTGGAAATGATCTCTGCAGTCCAACAAAGCGTTTCATTAGCCCTACTGCGTCACAACACCTTGATTAAAAGGGCCCCTGGAATTTAAAGGATTGTTCTTCACAAAATATGCGCCCATTTCGAAAGGGACCCCCTTCCTTTGGTATTCGTACGAATCAAAATTCCTTTTGTGCTGCCTCATTCTTGATTAGGGAGGGACGGGGTGAGGAATCAGTCGATTTAATTAGAGTTCTCTCTCTGGGTGATGATGTAAGTCCCTTTGGGTGGTGTGAGGGGGGGTAAGCAGTGTTTAGGGATTCTGTTGATTTGATTGATTAGGAAAGAAATATTTATTTTTTATGCTCAAAATTGAATGCGTAGAGTTGATTGACAAAAAACAGTGAAAATGGCAAAGCTTCATTCTTTCTATCTTGTTAAACAAATTTTAAACCTGATTTTTGCAAGGTGTAGAGCTTACGAAAGTTTTTACATTTTAATATAAAAATGATGCGTAAATATATATTGGCTTTTATTTAGGAGATAATTATCTAACTAAAGATCCATCAAAGAAACAATAAGAATCCCTTCAAACTCATCAAATAGTTGATGAAAAGTTTAATACTAAAGGTCAATGGACACGTGCTGTTCAATTAATAACAAGGAGTTTTGATTGTGTTAGTAAAAAAAGGGAAAAGGTAGAAAGGGGATGTATTTTAAAAGAGTACATTTCTTTTTCAAAGACATGAATGGCGTATTTTCCTAGATAAAGTTAATATTGTCAGTTTTTTTCAGCTATGTTAGGTTTGTTAAGGAAAGTACTAAAAACGAATGTTACTAAATTAACATAAGTATTCTTTCTCCGTTTATCTTTGAAACAAATTACAAAAATGTATTTATACTCGTAATAAAAAATAGGTATCAGATATGTTGCATATTTCACAACTTACTGAAATATCAATGTAAGATTTCATAATGTTTTCTGCAAATATTTTTCATTGTTTTATTTAAATTATTGTCCTTCCTTTAAGGACAGAATTTTTTAACCAGATAAGTCCATAACATAAAAGTTTCACCACACTTTTGTCATCCTCGTCATAAGTTTTACAGCAGTGAGAAATGCTTCCATCCACAACCAAGACTCAATAAAAGAAACACGAAAACGTACATCGAGGAAAACAACTCACAATCGAATCTCTCTCTCTCCATAAAACTAACTCCATCGGAACACATAAAAATGCATTTTCCAAAGCCACCAGACAATGCGAAGAAGAAAGTAATAACAATAACAGTATTTTTAAGAAACCTTCTCTCTCTTATCCGATTGTATCCGTAAAAAACGATTGAATATCGGAAACCTAATAAAATTCTGAATGGGGTTCCATAACGAATTTGAAATCGATAGGAATAGGAAAATTATATATTCTTTCCTATTTCTAAAGAAACACTCCATGAATATTTTCAGAAAGGATTGATTGTGAAGCTAAAAAGTAAAACTTTTCTTCTTTAGCAGATGCAGATTCTTCTTGAAGTTCATCTTCCAGATATTCTTTTCTACTTTTGGTTTTATAGTACAGATGAAGAAACATTTTTAGGGAAAAATCTTAGATTTGTAGTTTATAAAAGTTTTCAATATTTTATCGGGGGTTTCATTGAAAAGTGAATAATTTCTTTTCCTATTTTTAATATCTACCCTGTGGTATTCAATATTGTTGCACAATACGGAATATGGTTAACAAAATAAGCAATATTTGTTTTATTTGCATTTTATATTTATTTGTATTATTGTGTATTTAATAGAACCTTTTAAAATCTTCTGTACGGCTAAACACATAAAATATATTCAAACAAACAAAAAAAACAAGACTTAATAGTCCAATACATATTACAAATTTTCAAAAGTCTGTTTCACGGCTTTTATTTGGAACCAACGTGACCTAGGGTCAAGGAAGTAATGTCTACCCCTAGGTTAGTGACCCTAGAGAATCCATTGAGATGAAGAATCCTTCGCTAATTTATAGACATAGTTTAGTCGTAAAATAACCCAGATCCCACCACGGGGATCTGATTGATTCAGGTTGAACATTGGGCTCGATTAAATCAAACTATAAGTCAAATTCATTGGAGTAAGGAGATCGCTTCTTTACTCGTTCAAATTTGAGTCTACGATCAACATAATATAGATATTTAGACTGTTATTCAAGTTTTGTTGGGTAGCAATATAGGGTCCATAACTCGAGTGAAGACATTCGTCGTATGATTAGAGTGGAAATGAGGGGTAAAAACCTATCTTCGGCCTTTTCTGTGCACGCGCTCCATAGGGTAACATGGGGAACCACCTTCAGGGCAAAGTTGGCACCTAAAGATGTCATTCCAAAATTCTGAAAAAATACCAGGTTATACACCTTAGACAACTTTTCCCATCCAAAAAAGTTTTTTTCGATACACACTATTGTACATCGAATTAAAAAAACTTAGGAAACATGACAACTAAGTAGAAGCTTTATAATTATTGTAGTACGATCTCATCCATCGAAAATTACACTAAATTTAAACTCTGCGAAAAGTTTAATAAAAAAAGCCTTCCTTAAATCAATGAACAAAGTCGTTTTTCCAGTTTGCCTCAATTGAAAAAAAACTGCTACCATCACGGACTAGAATATTCATATCTCTAGGAAATACCTACGCCAAATTACCAAACACCGCCTAAGAAAATTTCGCCATCCCCCACTTTTGGAAAGTCACATGTTAACAGGCTTCGTTTTTCCAACTCATTACCTCCAAACGTCCACCCTCTGTCAAAAACAACATCAGCTCTCTCAGGAGCCTATTCACCATTATCTCCTTTCACCTTAGAGATTGAAAACTCTGTAAAAAACTGCGATAGAAAGGGAACTGGTTGAGAGAACCGATCAGCAGAAAACCAGTTCCTTTTATTTATGCAGCAGAACTCCATCCATCTCCTTCTCGCTTAAGAATGGAAATGGATTGTCTCCCGGTGGCAGATCGCGCATTCAGATAAAGTGTCCGAATCGAGTTCGCCGTTTCATCATACGTTTCTCTTCTTTTGAAACGGTAATTTTTCTTCCTGTCTTGCATATAGGTAGATTCATGCTGTTAAGAGGATTTGCATGATTATTTTTATTGTTGGCAGGCAAATTTGGTTATTTACGACTGGGTTTTTATAAATTTTTCTGCGCAACTACCCCCTGTAAATTATTTGTTTTTCTCATTAAATACTTAAATAATTTTTTTAGTTTTTAAATAAAAAACCTGACTTTTTGTTTATGGGGGTGAATTTTTACTAACATTTGCTTATAAATTAATATTTGCACTTAAAAATAAAATCATAGTTATAAAAACTATTATTTTTTATTAGTGTAATTTACATACACTATTAATTTACTATACCAAAGCTGTTTCGAGACGAAAGGCGAAAGAAATGACGTGTATCTTTATGAAAACATTTTTAACAGAAAAAATACATAAAAAGTTATTGTTCTAACTAATTTATTAAGTGAATCCAAACAAAAATAATATGAAGCATCCAAACAAAGGAATAATATTCCATATATCGGCTAATTTAAACATACGAAGACGATTCTGGATTAAAAAATTTTTCAAAGACGTTTTCATCTTTTTCTTGAAGACAAAGTCCTTTAATTTTTCCACTTAATGTGTTTAAACAGACTTTTTAATAAAATTTTATCGCATACTAGCTGATATGCCCGGCCTTTCACGGGTGGAGTTAGAGCTTTAGGATTTCTTTTTAAAATTTTCAATATATTTTATACCTTATTTTACAAGGTGAAAGGTATTATATCCATCCAGTTTTCAAGCATTTTAATATTTAAACAATTTCTACATTTAACCTCATGGTCCCCATAAAAAATCATAAACAAATCTCCCAAAATTACTTAAAATATGCCCATTTAGAACCCTTGATTTTAATCATACAGGATTTTAATTAACTTTTTCTGTGAAATTATTCAATAACTAAAGCGTATTCCATTTTGCAATTCATGAAAAAATCTATCTCTAGTTGAAAGGGATTTCACATTTTCAATTGTTTTTGTTTTGTAAATCAACTTTCTTGAAGCTACAATAAATTATCGTTTTTATTTGCTTTTTCGTTTCCATGGAGACTATTTTAACAACAATGATATTCTATGAAACTTTTTATTTAAAAGCTAGATCAACTTTCAAATAAAAATATTTTAAAATAATACTTAAATACCGTTTTAAAATTTTAAATTTCTTTTAATTATATTTTTAGATTATTGTTATAATTTTTAAATAGAGTTATATCTAGTTTTTCTTTTAAAAACTTGTTATTTTGCATTATGTTTTTTTGTAACAATGGGATAAACAGATCTTTTATGGAGGAGAAATAAAGCTATTTCAGCAAAATGACCTTAAAAAGGGTCAAAAGCATGGAGGAGAGAGTAAACAGGAGACGAAATGTAATGCTGAGAAAATGAAGTAGTGGTGACACCTCTCGGCCAGTTCTGCGCAGCAGTATGCTTCCCAGCATGCGCTGCGCTAGGCGCTCGACGATAAACAAACAGATTTCGTGAGGAGATGGCGACATTGTTTTTGTTATAATTCAGATGCTCAATACGATCGTGAAATCAAAAGCAGCTTTATTTAATATGAAGAACAAGAACTTTTGGTTCCTCTTCCTCGGCTTTTGAGTTGGTGAGAAGATGAGAAATGAAAATGTATCCCTTGAATATAGGAATATACCCCAAATATTAAAAGTAAGTAACGTTCATTTTCAATTTAAATTGTTTAAGAATAGTGTTATTTGTATTGTATATTTTATCATAACATCTTTACCCATTCATATCTTACGATACTCTTTTCTAAGAACATTAAACATTTTGTTACAAGCCCATTTGGCATGATGGAATAATCGTAAACAACTAACGTTTTTGGTAATGGTCGTAAACGTAGTACCATGTGCTCGCCATTTTTCACCCACAAATTAGAGGCATAAGTATTTCAACGAACGATTTATATTTCCTTTTGAGGTTAATAGAATTTCCCCTATTACGTTACGTTACATGCTCTTGGAGCGATTTCGAAAAATGTCATTAGATAGTTTGAATTCCAAAATGCCAAGGGACTCAATAGCAATAATATAATTAATAGAAGTTAAAAGGTTTCCTAAAAATGTCCAAAAACATTTCCAAATCCACCATGGGTTATTATGAACTAATAAAGTTACTCCCATTTACTCAAGTTTTAATATTGATCTTGTTTGTTTACTTCCTAGTTTGAGTATTACACTAATTTTCTTTTGTTACTGAAATTTTTAGTGTTTTTTGTTGACACTTATATAATCTCTTCCGCTTATCATCTAACCCATAGATTCTCAAACTTTTAAATTTGGGAACCTATGGTTTTATTAACTAAATTTTAATACTTGTGAGACTATACGGTCTATGTCATGCTAGTCTTTTACTAAGTCACTTTTAACCCGCTATTTCCGTTCAGGTTTGTCTTCCTATAATGCCTTTTTTCATATCAAATTAAGTAATTAATTGCCAAGGTAATTGAGAAAGTTATTCATAAAAACAGAAATACATACAAATAAATGTAAATATGTTTGATAATATGAAATAGTCACATATTGTTAGAGGTAAAAACCTTTGAAAGGTATAAGGGGCCATTCATTAATTATGTAAGGGTCCCGAGGGGGAGGGGGGGTTGGAAAAATCTCTACATAACCTTACTTGGGGGGTGGGGGGTCAAACCAATTCTTACGTAAGATTTTCCTAGTTAATATAAACAAATTTCAATTATTCTAATCAAGAGATAATCATATAATTGAATAGTAATATGTAATTAACAGCAAGAATATTATTTATCTGTTGAAAAATAAAAATCTTTGATTTACGTCAAACGGAGAGTTTTCTAACATTTTATTGTTTTGAAAAACATAATGGAATCTTACGTAAGAACAGGGGGGAGGGGTTTGAAAAATCTTACGTACCCTTATATGGGGGGAGGGGGGTCAAAAATTGCCAAAATCATCCTTACGTAATTAATGAATGGCCCCTAACACAGTAGAATTATCTATTGCGAAAAACATTTTTAAATATTTAGTTCACATATTCTTGGAGTAATTAGTATTCTAAATTTGTATTATAGATGCAGCTTGAATTTGGAACCCTTATTTCTTCAAATCTGCCAGATTCACCGGCTTGTAGTCTACAGCGGCTGTTGGTTTTCTGATAGCGAATAAAAAATCCTCAGCCGGAACCTGCAACTCTGCTCCTTCGTCCATCAGCGTCGGGAAACCATGAACTGGTGATGAGTTCTACTGAGCTCTCCAACAAGACTCCGCTCCCGCTGAATAGTTTTCTCCGGAGACTGTTACCGATCCCCCCAAGGCCTGATCAGGGAGCGATGAAATTGCACGTCCGCTCTCCTCGGAGTTGGGAACAAGAGTCCAGATGCCTTCATGAGCATATAAAATGCTCTCAATGTTACCAGCGTTATCAAGTGTCGGTGCTATAATGGCACCTGGTATCCAAGATGAAGCTGTGTACTTGTAAATTGTGAAAATGATTAATTTTTCTTTGGCAAAATTGTTAAAATGTTCATGTATGATGAAAATGTGTACATTATTTATAACATGTATGAATCAAGTGAATTCGATGAACATTTTTGCTGTTATATAATAGAACATAAAAATTTAGTTGATAGTAAAGATATTAAAAATATGTATACTGTTATGAGACTTTTTGTATGAGGAAGTCATACAGACATTAATTCAAATAAGTAGGTATATTAGTTTAAAACACTAACCTTGTTGTACCAGTGAAGTTTAGGCACAATTTAGCAGTTAATATACATCGAGACATTTGCTAATAAAGATTTAGATGCTTCGTCCATAGAAAAATTGTTTAACTTGATTTTACTAAGCTGGATACACAGCTTTAGTTCTCTTTTATTTAAATTGTTTACTTAAAATTTCTGATTGATTTAGAATTGTTATCTTTAATTAATTAATTGACAACTCTTTGCGGTACTTTTCTAATAGCTTGGCGCAAGCAAAAAATCACAAAATTATTCATTAATATTTGTTTACAGTTGAACATTTTTGACTTGACTTTTCTTTTGGATACTTGATGGAGATGGTAGTTTAGACCTTCCTGATTACAAAAATGACAGTTAGCTGGTCACGTGAACTTGCATACAAATAAGTTATCTGGCAATGCATGAAACTTGGTAGGGTTGTCAAACTCTGTTACATAAAGTAATAACAACTTACTAATACAATAGATATTAATTCTTGAGTTGCTAGTACAAATCCTTACTCTTGGAAAGTCACCATTGAACAACGTTGAAAACTAGTAGTGACTTGTTATTACCTTATGTAACAAAGATTGACATCATCATCAAATTTCATGCATTGTGAGATAACTTTTGTTTGCTAGTTCACATGACCAGCTGAAGGTCATTCCACTGCCACCCAGCCAGCTGACTGTTATTTTTGTAATCAGAAAGATCTAAACTACCATCTCCACCAAGTTTCATCAACGAACAGATGAATTTATTTTTCACTTTTTTTGCATCTTTGACCCCTCCCTACTCTTAACCCACCACTACCTGACCAGCTGACACTTGATTCTGTGATTAGCAACATTAACACTATCCTGTCATTACAATCCTGTACGTGCAGATGAATTAAAGTAGTAAGTAGAATACTCTTTCTTCACATCAAAACAACCTGGGTTCGTTTGTGAAGTTTTATTTTTTAATTATTTGCATTTAAATTGTTTTTTGTATGCAATATATAAGGGAAAAATCTACATTAAATCATGAACTAATATTTAATATATTAATTTTAAAACTATCATATAAATTTGTTTAGTAAGCAATTTGTAACTTTTTATTTTAAAACGATAAATATTTTTTTAAAATTGTAAGTTAGATTTATTTGTATAAACACATATTCCAAATCATACAATAAATCCTGTTTTTTTAATGTTTAAATAATTATTTCAATACTTATGATTTTAAAATAAATAATAATTTAAATTAAGTTTAAATGTTTCTTATGGTAGAAGTAAAAAATATAAATTTGCAGTCCTTTCTGATCATGGAGGAAAGAGTTTACTCTCTCCTCCCTCGTACTGATGAGAAGACAGTGTGCTACTCTGCTGACAAATATAAGAAATTTCAATAGTTATAAAATTTCTGGGGGGATTTTCTTGGGAGTTTATGGTTAGTGTGTCGTAATACCTACAGGGATGCCCCTTGGGGTGTAAAACATCCTACCAAATTTGGACCCAGTGTCAGTTTCATCGAGTTCATGCCTCATGAACAATTGGGGGTGATTGGCACATCTTATAACTATAACTAACTGTTGATATGTTTGAGGGTTGGTGAGCTTTGATCTTGCAAAATAAGTCTATTTAAAATACAAAAATGGCTGTGACTTAACACCTGAAAAAATCATGAATGATGTATGAGTAAAGTTTTTGCATAATTTAAAATTAGGATTTTATATTCTATGGCCCATATAAGTATGTTTTTTAATCATTTCAAGAAAAAAAGTAATTTACATTGTATTTTACATTTATATGTCTTGATGTCAACTTATTATTTTGAAGCTGTTCTCTCATTCTACCTATCTATTAGCTAAATTATCAGCTGATTTACATTTTGGTCCTACGTTCCATATAAACTTATTGTGTGTTGTATTTTGCTCTGTGTTTAAAAACTTATTTCCAGAATAATTCTCATGTAATATTTTTCTGTTATTTTATTATGAAAATAATTTCAAGTGAAGTGTCATTTTATTGTGTTTTAAATAAATTTTATAATTATTTATTTTATGAATAACTTTGATTTAAGGGTTCATTTCACATTTATTTCAAATGAAAGCTGCTCAATATTATAAGAAACTCAGGTCTCAATATTGGTAGATTGTTAAAAAATGCTCTCAATTTTTTGATGAGAGGTCTTTTTTTAAATGTTCTTCTAAGAAAGAAAGCATTGCTATTTGCAGTTAGTTAACAGATGTTAATAATTCAAAAAGCTTTGTATTGAGTGAATAATAAAGATCTAAAAAATGAGCTTTAGGTAAAGTTTTTTCTTAACAATAGGGGGTTTTAAAAATAAACAAATTTGAGTCGATTATAAGAAGATTGAAGTCTCGAAAATGAGCATGTGAAGAGTACTTTCTAAATAGAGGATGTTTTTAAAATTGAGTACCTGGAGTGTAGATTTTAAACAAATAAAGATCTTAAATTTGAGTAGGCACATAATCGATTTTGAGCACATAATGGTCTTGAAAACAAGAACACAGTCCAGTTCAAATCTATGTTTTCGAAGCCATTTCGCTCGCATGATGTATTCAATCAACTGTTGCTTTACTTTTAGTTAAGTTAAAACCCAGTATTTAAGGGTCAAATTTTCCTGGCCTGTAACCTGTTGGAGTCAATGCATATTTTTCTTTTACCTGTTTTCTTTTTGTGCTAAAGCACGTGGGTATGTTTATATTTACTTCCGGCGGCCGCGGCCGTCGTGATTTTATTTCTAATGTTCTTTTTGGCTGCCTGCATTCCAACTGCAGTTCCGATTGAGTGAATATATGCATACAATAAATTCTTCAATTGTTAAGTAAATGTCTTTTATAAATAAGTAAAACTAAATGCTTAATTCCTTCTCCTCATCTCCTACAAAACCTTTATAACTCACACTTTTTTAAAATAAGTTAATTAAAATCAAAATTCTAACTAAAAATGTATCCAAATTTGGGATTACGTGTTCCAAAAAACAGTTTAAACCCTGTTCTGGCGAGGCGCTTTCGATTCTGAAAATGCTTTGAATTTCGCTTCTTAAATATCGATTTGATTGACTTCCAAACTGCAATCAATTTAAATAGCAGACTTTTATATTATTAATTTGATTTAATTTTAGGGTAAAAACGCAATGTATAGCCGCATTGTATGAAAACTGCACGGAAAACACAAACAACGAGGAAAAAACATAAACAAGCCACGCGCAAGGGATGCTGGGAAGTAGACCGCCTCAAATGAACATCAAAGAAAAGCCGCCCGAGATCGCCGGCTTCATTTGTGCGCTACTGCGCATGTATATTTCGTCTCCTGTTTACTCTTTCCTCCATGGTCAAAAGAGGGTCAAGCGGTCAATTAAAGTTTTCGAAACATGGCCTATGTTTTTTTTTAGTTTTTTTACGTAGGTATACCAAGTTTGGTGCAGATCGGAAGAAAACTGGGGATTTGTATAGAAGACAAATATACACACCCACCCACCCACCCACACACACACACACGCACACGCACACGCACACGCACACGCACACGCACACGCACACGCACACGCACACGCACACGCACACACACACACACACACACACACACACACACACACACACACACACACACACACACACACACACACACACACACACACACACACACACACACACACACACACACACACACACACACACACACACACACACACACACACACACACACACACACACACACACACTGACTTTTATTATATTAGATTTGCATATTTATTGAACAATGATTGACCTAATTCTTGAAGTAGAGTTTAAGTAAATAGATGTTAATTATTATTTTGAATGGAGAATTGCAGCATCTCTTAAAATTCTAAATATTCAATTTTAATTTATTAAAAATTCTCTCCTGATTCCAAAAATACGCTTGTCTTTCCCCACAAATTTTTTTAAAGATAACTAGGGAGCTACCGCCCTCTGCTCGCTATCGCTCGCCAACCCCCGTTAACTGCTGACGCAGGGCCTTTCGGATCGCTTCACAATCCCCACAAAACCCTGCTCACTAAAATTATTTATTTATAAAACATTCGTTATAACAATTAGTAGAAAAAACTTCAACCAACTTTCTGGAAGCACACTCTCTTAAAAGTTAGAATATTTATTGGTTAAATTATCAATAATTTAATCAACACGTTTTCCTTGAAAATATCCATCAAGTCTGCTCGTGCTATTGTTATTCAATATTTACAAAAACGTTCAGCAATGAATCTGTTAAATTTAATATAGTACCTAGTAACTCGTCAAAATATCTAGTGTTTTATCATTCAAGTTTTAGTTTTAAAACAGACTTTTTAAACAATACTATTTAAGCTATTAAAAATGATAAGAGACAAAATCTACATTGCACTCAATGTTTACAAACAATTAATTTTGGTGTGTGAAATTCTATACTTGAATAGTAGATCTGTGAGTTTCTGGAAAACTCTTATCAGTCTTTTAAAAATATTTTATTTAGAAAGTACATATTTTGAAGCGCATTTTCAAAGCGTGAAAGGAATTATTTTCATCGTTAATGAGTAATAGCGTCGGTTGGTCATTGTGATTGGAGGTATAATAAATTGTACGACAGTTTCTTGCTGTTAGCTGCAACCTTATCCGTAATCCAGAAAAATGGAAATATCTTAGAATTGAGAATTTTTTTAGAAATTCTAAAGGCACTTTGCACATCCTCAAAAGAATCCGAACAGTGTGATACCAAAAACATGTTATACGGATCAGTAATTAAAAAGCCTTTCTCTGGAAACCATTTACAAAAACTTTTTTTTAGAATAGAGAGATTTGGACATATTTTAATACAGAAAGCTCCTAACAATGTGACGCCACATCTGCCAGTGGAAATGTGGGAAACACCGTTTTCATCGATACACTAGTCTAAAAAAAACTAGTGCGCTCCTTGTTTCAAAGCGGGATTATAGCAACAAGCTGGAAAATTTCAATTGCAAAGCAAATGAAAACATTTTTTGGAGGTTTTAGGCCATTCTCAACACATTAAGATTGAAAAAAATTTAACTGCAATTATCCATTGTCTGTACGAAAAAAACCATCTTTAACACGAAAACACTCAAAATAATTTAATCAATAAAACTACTTTATTTTCTCCTTTTAAGATCACTCGTCTGATATCAATTGATTCCGGAGAAAATTCTTGACGGAAATAAAAAAAATAATCCTCATAGAAAAAAATTTAATTCCGTGTAGTATTCTTGTTTATTCCTAACTTAACCTGACTCAAAATATCCTAATATCTAGAAAGCACGACTATTATTATGGGATTTGTAAAATTTTCACCCAGGGGTGTTTAAATTCAGTGAAAGCTGCTCTCTTCGGATTTCGGAAAGAGGAACAAATAATTCGAGTTTAATCCTGCTTCTTTACCGATCAACACCTCGTTAGGGGTGCTCATTAAAGTCTCTTCCTCCCCGAATTTTTCTCGCCAACTCCCTTCATCATTTACTTAATTTTCTACTGGGGACGCTTCCTGAGAACTTAAAACTCGGGTGAGCACATAATTAGCTTTAAATGACTCATAAGAATCGACTTTGTGAGCAGTCTCGGTTCACAAAGTTTGACAAAGGAAATGTCATTTTACAGTAAATTAGAAATGAACAGAGTGGAAAGTTTCAGTTTTAGTCAGTAAAAATTTAAGATTTATAAGTAGACATGAAAGTAAACTCAAGCAAGAGGGAAGAACAAAATTAGTTTGTTTTGAGGTGATTAATGACCTTTTTTCATACCCAAATTATTTTTAGTTAAAGGCATTTTTGAAATAAAAATTTAATAAAATAGGAAAGAGCATATGCGAAGTTTTTTGTAAAAATAACAAAAACAATAAAATAACACACATTATTAACAAAAACAACAGTATCTCTATCATGTTATTAACCATTCGTTAAAACGAAGTCTGTAGTAGAGCCAGGCAAAGTTGTAATCATAATGAAAATTTTATCATGCTTATGGAAGTTCTTTGAACTGTATTGCAGGTGATGTATGAGGCAATCTAAGCTTACATGGATTGAAAGCAAACTTGGAATATTTAACTAGGATGAAAATGAGTTTGGTTAACTGATGCATGCAAAAGAAATAAATCATAAAAGCGGGAACTATTTACCACAATGAACCACTTTATGTAATTGCACTCTCCATTATTATGTTCAGATTAGTTTACTGTTTAGCTACAAAATATTCTAAAATTCGTAAAACCTTTCTGTTTAGCACTTAGAATTAGATAATTATTAGTAATATAAAGACCTGGAAATTAGACTTAAAGTCTAGAAAAATAATCACATAATGTTAATTACGAAGCTTTTAAAGTTATGAAATCCATAAAAGATTGATATTACAATGCTACTAAAACACGATTCATGTTCTTAAAAATACAAAATTAAAATATAATTTCGATTGTATCCTATCCAAGATGTTGTAATTTAATGAGTCTTAAAAAGTAAAAGAAATTTATGAGATTTTCAAAAGACAATACAGTAGAACCCCGATTATCCGCGAGGGCCAAGATAAACAATTTTTTATGATGAGAGCAAATTTTAAACGAGATTAGAGATATTTTAGATGTAGAGCAAAGGTTTCTGCTGTATTGTACATATTTTAAGTTTTACATATCATGTTTTTTTGTACAATAGAACATATTTTTAATGCTGAAATATTTTTTTCGTGTTTTCACCTCATTTTTAGTCTTTTTTCGGGTTATCCGCGATTTTCACTATCCGCGGTACCCTTGCCACCCAATTCCGCGGATAATCGGGGATCTACTGTATTTTAGAGCTAATATACTCAAGTAAAATATATTAACAAAAATTAAACATTGAAAAATAAAGATATTATATCCCAAAACAATTTTGAGTTTGACTTACAAATGACCTTCAAAGGATGGAAGAAGAATAAACGACAAAGAATAACTTCATCAGAACAATCATGCAAGCTTACACCTCAAAGAAGATTTTTCAATTTCCTTCTTGGCCTTAATTTCAATTCCAAATGAGTTTCTCAGTTAAGAACTTCAATTAAACCCAAAGAACTTTAAAAGTTATTTCGCGTATGTGCAAAGAGAAAAAGTCCATTCAGATAGAACATTAAATTCTTTTCCTTCAAACCAATTAAAAAACTCATCTGGATTTATTGAACAGAACTACTGCACCCTCGTTAAAGTCCTGTCGTATTTTTCCAGACGATATATAATTCGAATTTAATTCGAATGAAGTCTGATAACTTTTACAAACTGAGGAAATTTCTTTCTTCTAACGGATTAAAATCATTCTTAGCGCTGAAAGAAATCAGAGGTACTTTGGAAAGCCTTGTCTGTAAAGAAAAGAAATCATTCCTTGTTGAATTTGGCAAACAGATTTAAGTGTTTTTCGAGAACAGCAAAGACAATGAAAAATAATGAGGTGGGGAATAAAGAATTCAAACTTTTTGGTTTGTTTTTGGAATTAGACCTTTGAAGAGAGAGAAATCTTAAATTTAAATTGATATTTTTCTTTGAAGCGGAATCTCTCTGTTATTGCAAAGATATTTAAATCCTTCAAGGAAAATAAAGGAAAATTCGTCGCATTATTTTAAAATTGAACCTTAAGGGGGACATTCGATAAACAATCCCTTTATTTTGATTGCAAGATTTAGAGTAGTTCTAGAAAATTCTTGAATGCAATTTATTCTATATCAAACATCTTTAAAATGTGCATATAATATATTAATAATATTGAAGGCTTTTAAACTAAGTGCTTAGCTTGTTTATTAATTGAGAGAAATTATACATTATATAAAGAATTATTTTTATAGCTAGGGAGCTACCGCCCCCGCTCGCTATCGCTCGCCAACCCCCGTTAACTGCTGACGCAGAAACTTCTGGACTGCTTCGCAGTTCCTCACAAAACCCAGCTCACTGCACTTACTCATTTTATAAAACATTCTTAAAGCAGGGGTAGTACTTCTCCGGGGTATTCTTTCGAAAATGGCGTATATTTATTCAGTGGCGTAATTTTAACAGTTCCTTTATGGTAACATGAATTGGCGGATCGCCTTATAATTCCAAGAAAATTAACAACAGAGCAATGTAAATATTCCTTTACCATTTCCCCAAGGTAATGTTTTTTTCACAGATCCATTAAGCAGTACTAAAACATCTCAGGAATAAATTTAACTTTCTTAAAATTTGTAATGATTTTCATCGATTGGCTGTGAAAAATGTAGTTATTACCGTAAACATCACGAAAATTTAGAATTTTATCTTCATGAGAACAAACAAACGTCGAAGTTATGTCAGTTTCATAGCAATGACACGAATGTTTAGACTTCCAACATTTTCGATTTTTATATTTCTAAAACAGTCCCCCGTGTTATCTAGTTGTTTGCGTTTTGGCATTATGAAATAAAGTGTCACATTTTACTACCTTATAATAACATACTTGCAAAAGGATATAAAAAATAATTATTGTAAAAAATAAATGCAAAAGTTCAAAATTTCCGAAAGCTAGTTTATATTTTGTTGTAAATATAGTAATAATTAGGTTGCCACAACGACAAAGATAAATATAAAAATATTAATTTGTTATTTAAAAAATAAAAGATAAATTAATTATACATAAGTTTTAAATATAATTAAAACCGTTTAAAAAACAAAAATATAAATATTGTTAAAGTTACCCAAAATATATTTTTTAAATTCGTGTTATAAATAGAAAGATGATTATTTAATCTATTTGAATATTAAAAACCAGTGAAATATGTTTTCAATTGTTTTAAAATTCAAAGTTTCTTTCTTTATAACTGCAACCTTATCCGCAATCTAAAAAAATGGAAATATTTTAAAATTGAGATTTTTTTTTAGAAATTCTAAAGGCTTATTGCACATCCTCAAAAGAATCCGGACAGTTTGATACCAAATATGTGTTATACGGAGCAGTAATTAAAAAGCCTTTCTCTGGAAACCGTTCACCAAAAACTTTTTTAGAATAGAGAGATAAAACGTAATTTTAATTTGTTGTGTTCTACCAAGACCCTCTATATAAAGGCCTCCCAACTCGGCCGTGCAACGTCATAACTTTCACTCATCTTTGACGTCACTCCATAGACTTAACATGGCAATTTTCACCCACGTCTGACGTCATCACCCGGAGTTGGATGGCCATGTATATAGAGGGTCTTGGTTCTACTCCTCAAACCTAACATTTGAAATTTGAATTCTGTATAACAGATAATTAGTCTAGAAAATAAATTTCTATGTATTCTGATAGTTTAAGAAATATTTGTTAGTTTTAAGAACCTCTTAGTTCAATCATTCTAAGAAAGTATTTAATAACGTAATGATAAGTTTAAAAAACAAAGAAATTTATGCGCTAAAATTTCATCCAAATTTTAATAATTTAATTTCGAAAATAGTATATTGTTAAGTTATAATACAAATAAAAACGATAAATAAGTTTACTAACAAGAAAAACAGTACGAGTTTTATTTTTACGTTGCGTTCAATTATGATCCATATATTAATGGCACTGTCTAAATCCACGAAAGTAACAACTCAACTCTAACAAATTTCGCTAATACTTTAGCATAGGTCAACTTTCGTGGATTTAGACATTTAAAATATTATATTAATTTTTAAAAATTGCGCCCCATATACCAAAAAAGTTAACAGACTTTTTATTCTTTAAAACTAAAATTTTTTATTAGATTTCAACATTCAGATAAGATTATGAAAACAAAGACATCCTAATTTGTTGGTTAATTTGCTACTGTTATCAGTACTGGCCTCCTCATATTTACCATAGGATTCAATGAGAATCTTGGCCAGTGTAGGACTGAACGGGTTCAAAAAGGCTAGTGAATTTTAAGATAAAAAAACAATCCCTTCGTTTGGAAAAGTTAAGAAAACTCTCCCAAACCCCAAAATAACTGCATACTTCTTTCCCATCTTACACTCGATACAGATCTGTGTCGAATCTCCAACCGCAGATCGCCTTGCAATCAATCCTTCCGTAAAACCTCCATCCCACCCCTCAGTACCGATAGAGCAAACGCACCTTAACGAATCCGATCTCCTCTTGCGGAGAGGAAAAGGATTAGAGTCCGGGATTAAGGCGAAAGCCCAACTTTCCTGGTTCTCCAGATAACGGGATACAACCCGGCCTCGTAATTGGATATATCCCCATCCCCTCTAAGTCTTTTCCCTTTCCTTGCTACAGAGTAGACTGTAATGTAAGACAATATTTACATTGGCCTGCTCTTTGAATGATGGCGGACGGAATGGGCCGGACCGCTGCTGCTAGTGTGGTAATCCGCTTACATCTTGGAATATTCATAATCCGATTGTAGTAGTGGAGAAATTGTTAATAGTGGACTAGTTTTGAATGAAGAAGCTTATTTATTCGATGTTAATCCCGGCGATGTGGAGATGCAGTCGTTTTAGCGTGTGGTTCGATGTAGATAATAGTTTGTTGAGGAAAGTTTGGATTATGGGACTTTGTATTATCGCTTATAACCGCTTTGGGATTTCAGGGTCATTTATTTTAACCGATGATGTTATTTATCACAAAAGTTAGGTAACTATAAATACTTCAATGACTGTTCTAACAGGTATTGAGTTTACTCTATTGTAATCCTGAATATATAATTGAATTGAATGGTACAGCGATAAAGGAATTCTTGATAAATATGATGCTTTCCGATGATCATTTCAACTTAAAAAAATGAGATTATATCAGGCGCAGATCCAGGGGTTGGCACTCTGGAAAGTGCACCCCTTGGAAACCCAAAAAGGTTCAAAAGGTACTTTGACCCAACTTTTACAGGTATAATTTCAAAATTTGTTTGACCCCCATACCCCCCAATAGTATCAAAATGGGATCTTCAGTGTGAATTTTTAGGATATCCCCAAAATTTTGACAATACATAAAAAGTAAAGGTAATAGTGTTGAAAAGTGCCCCCCATAGACTCAAAACGTTTCTAAAAATGAGTTAAGACCATACTTTCACACTTCAAATTTCAATTTTTTCTGGGGGAGGACCTCCAATGGTACCAGAAGGGGATATTGTCTTGAAAAGTGCCCTCCCCTTGGAGCCGTGCTGGATCCGAGCCTGGATTATATACTATACTCAATGACTCAATAGATGTATTAAAATTGACTCAAATTTTCCTTTAAAAACTAACTATGTAAAGGAAACCTTAATGACGATATGCGTGTTTATACTCTAAGTCTATGTAAATGAAAGGTCTATATAAATGAGGTGGTTATATAGTAAATGAGAAGTGCTCCCAAAAATATATTGTCAGAACATAAAACAAACTTTGTTTATAAACTTCTGAATCCTAAATTTCCCGAGATTGCAGTTGAATCTTAAAAAAAAATTGGGTGGTGCAGGACTAAAAGTATTAAAAAAGGAATATAGTCTCTTTATTTTCATATTGTATGCCTTTAGATGAAATTAATTTAAAAATACCTACTAATGACCAAAATGCTAACTATACACTCTTTAACCGAAATGCAATATTTTTTCAATTAATTTTCTAAACTCTGTTAATAAAACAACATCTAATTACCTCATTTCCATTTGAAACGCAGCCAGAATTTCAGTCGGAAACTAATTTCCCGCCTCTCTAAAGCTCTCCTCAATAAGTTATTTAAATCCGTCCTAACGAAATTCAAACACAGCTACCGCGTCCCGATGAATTATCTCGCTCGAACTATTACCACCAGCCTTCATCATCACCAATAAACACCAAAACGTTTTCTTACAAACAAAACCGCAAAAGGTCCCTTTTGAAGACCCAAACTGATGAATGAATGTAATGTGATTAAGACTCCAAATTCCGATTTTTGTCTTTGTGACGATTAATCACAAAATGCCGCCGACACTCCCAGAGTTGTTGGTAAACAAACAACGGGACTCGCCGAGGCGTGTATTCAGTTAACGGCTCCGAATTTTCCTCTCAAACTACTTTGCAGCTACGTCAGCGTTTTGTGAAAGCCGCGTTTTCCCCGGCCTGTAAACGAATTAACATCAGGTTTGGTGGCAGTCTTTTGAACGTCTAACGGTGCGGAAGATTTGTTCTTCGAGACTTCGGAGGGGAGGGGTAAAAATTTAGGAGGAATTAGGGGGTTTGATTGAAGGGGGATTGAAAGTGAGGGATTTATTGTTATTTTTCGATTGCTTTTAAAATTATTTTTAAATTTTGATGGGAAATTAACATTTTTTATCACTTAAAAACAGTGTTCGAAATTGGCAGAGGTCCGCTGGTCCGACACCACCGAAAGACGGTCAAATATTCCCTTTCCAGTTTCTAATGGTGTGTGGCATCTGCGCATGTTTGGAAAATGCATTGCTGATATATTTTTGGAAGCTTCTCCGAGAATGGAAAAAATATTCAATATTCTGAACTGGAATTGAGTTACATTTATATAAATTTAGCATTCACATTTTGTAAACTTAATAATTATTGAATATAATACATTAATTTTAAAATTAAATATTGGTATTTACTAAAAGTGCAATAGCCTACTACAACTTTCAAAAAATGGATACCTACCTGTCCTTTTTAATTCGGCGGACAAGTGATTTTGGTTTAGGACCAGTAAGATTGGCAATGGTCCGCAAGACCAGTGGGATTTTCTTGCAATTACTAAAGCTGCTTAAAAGCACCCCTTAAGTATGATAAAAGTAATAAGATAGAGTGAAAATATATTAATATTAAAATCATATATTAAAACATTATATATTAAAAATAAATGTTTAGTTACCCTATATTGGCATTACATGGCATCAAAAAGTTCTAATGCGTTTTTGAAACTATTACAAAACTAAAACTAATAGAAGTCTTTAAAAAACTAAAAGTGTTACTTTGAAAGAATTTATAAGTAAATCATTTTTGTCGGTTAATGCACTAAAAAACTAATGGTTTAATTTAAAATAAAAGAGAAATTAATTGATTTAAATAAAACTAGGCGGGCTTAAAATAATGAAATTGGTATTTGATTAATTATTATAATTTCTCTAGAAACAAGAAATTTTTCGCTATACATTTTCTAAGAAATAAAAAATCATTGGATAAAATTAAAATGAACGGTAATTTTTTTATTTATAAAAAAACTAGTATATTATTACGATTCCATAACAAAATATCCTGAAAACATCTTGGGATCAACACAAAACATTCGAATTATATTTCACTTTTTATATTTTGCGTGGAAATAGTCAGAGTTTGAATACCCCTAATAACAGAATACCCCTAGAATAGATCCCTAGAACAGAATACCCCTAGAACAGAAAGAATAAGAATACCCCTAGAAAACATTATCTTCAAAAGAATATCAACTATCTCTCTATGGACACAATGTTCAAAACATACATGCAAATGTTTATTTAACGCATAAAATGCAAACATCTCATTGATTTCGCATCTCGAAAACTTTCCTTACACAGTCAGAAGTATCACGACAAATAAGTTTCAAACATATCTCCGACATATCCATTCTTCAGAAGAATACATACTTCGTATCAAAGTAAAGCCATCCGAGAAAGTATTCTAACAATTCAAGGAAACTCGAAAATAAAAAAAACCTCTCTCAGTCCTTTTCGTCCGAAATGAAATATTGAAAAGAAAAGAAAATCCGGTAACTTTATAGGCCACTTAAGCACGAACTACGTGTTTTTCCTTTTGGAGCTCTCGTCTTTGGACTAACGGAGGGTAATGTTTTAATGATCCCAAAGGCTAGAAAAGGATATTATTTCACGCTCAACTGAACGGAAAATCCTTAGAAAAGAATCTGATGGATGGATGCAAGAGGCTTTTGTACAGTTTTGAGAAATGCAAGGAATTAAACTTATATTCGTTAACGAGACTGAAGGAAATGGATGTTGGCTTTAGAAACTTTGAAATATTGTTTGATGAGTTTCCTTAAGGATTGTTACTTTGTTTAAAGGTTTTGATTTTAATTATATGATATAATATATAAAGATTGTAGCTAATTTATTACGATATTTCAAATTCATTGGGAGTAATATTAGTTTTTGTTCATTTTATTTAATATTGAAACGAAGGAAAACGAATTTTGATCGTTACTTTGCTGATAATATAACATATATCTTTATGTTTTTTATTCGGCTCATTTTTTTAGTTTTTTTGTTTATAAACTTTAAAAAATTGAAAGCATTAATGTAAAGTTAAAAACCTATCAAACTATAATTAACCATAAAATAGTATTTTGAAAAATATAAGGAGGTGTTTGCGGCAACAAAGAGCTAACTTCAATGTTGGAGTTGGGTCATTGTTGCTGCCAAACACCTCAGTTTAAAAAGTAACAATCATACTAACACAAATACCAAGTTCCTGAGAAAAATAAGAAAACCTTCAAATAAAAAACACACTTTACATCGTATAAGATATTTCAGTTCTTCGTATAAATAATTCCAAATTTTCTTACATTTAGTAACAATTTTACTTTGAAAAAAAAAAGAACAACTGATCTTCTCCCCTATGAAAATAGTCAATTCTATCAAGTATTATTTAACTTTGTTTAAGAAGCATCAACTAAAGCGTAGTTTTAGTAATTATCTAACAGAAACATTGCTTCTCCCAGAACTTCCACTCGAAACGCAGTCCGAGAATACTCCTGAGGAATTCGACTCTTGTGCATACTTGCTCGTGAGTCATCCTGACTCAGCCGCGAGTCTTTTGGAATTAATCCCCTGATATTATTCCGCGGGTCACCCTGGGATGAGGGGGCCACTCAGCGACGCACATTAGTCTCCAGGAATGAAAGCGGCCTTTTGTCGGATGCTATGACCTGTCGGAGGTGTCGAGGGGAGGGCTTTTTACGAAATGGGTTGAAAGCAAACCATGCTGAAACTATGAACTATTGTGCACTCTGCAAATATACAGGGTGTATCTGAAAGGGTGCAACAAACTTTCATGGATGAAAGTACTCATCAAGACGAACAAGAATTGGTATAGAAAGGGGGGTCCCAGACCAAATCCCAGGGAGTTAAAAATGGAGCGACACTCCAAAAAAATCATTGAAAAATTCAATTTGTAGAAGAACTACTATTGGTAAAAACTTAATTATGGTCTCAAAAATTGTGGTTTAATATGATCTTTAAAATTACCTCAAAAGTCTTCGTTTTGAAATTTGTTTTATTATGAAAAAAGTTAAAAAACACAAAAAATGTGAAAAATCTGCCAAAACCTTATTTTATACTTCGAAATCCTTTCTTTTGATTTGATAATCTGAAAGATCATAGTTGAAAACCCTTAAGTCCAAAGTTTCACGTAAATACAATCAATATTAAACGCTTGAGATCCTGTTAAAGTTTGTTTTTTGCGTGCGCTAACAGCTGTTTTGGAAACAGCTCTAGAAAACAGCTTGCGCTGGTATGAGATCTTAAGGTTCATGCGGGAGTAGTTTTAATACAGAAAACAATTTGAAGTTTCTCTACTCAATACAGATTAAAATCACAAATTTTGGCAATACTTTATTCTTATTCTATAAATTTAGTTTGAGAATGTGGTATTCCATTTTGCTACGACTAGTCTTTCTCGAAGTTTGTGCAAAGTATGCAATACATTATTAATTTTGGTGCAGAAAAAATCCGAATCTCAGAAATGTTTTGAAAAACGCTTTCAAACACGTTAAATAGCATATTCGTAACTCTAAACTGTCAACTATTACCTTAAATTCTTACAATTTTTTATAAACGGATTAAAATACTGAAACTTTGCAGATTTTGCTCACTCAAAAAGAACGCCATCCACTCAATTAAACATACCCTGCAATCCCCCTACCCACCATTAAATCACACAAAAGAGAGATTAAACCCCAATAATAACACCCCCACAAACAGATCCGACCCCCAACTTTTCTCCCACACCCATAACACCCACCCCTTGATTGCGCCACGATAGGACCCCCACCGCCCCATTACGACGAAACCAGCGGAATTCAGAACGTGGGGGTTGGTTGCGTCACACACGGAAGGTGGCTGAATCGTGTGCAACTGGGACCCTTTGATTAGGGGCCCCAGCTGATCCCTTCCCAGCCCCTCTCACTTGCTCGTGTGTGTGTGTTGTGTTGTGACAGTCAGCCTCGTGCGGCCTGTCACAACAACTGCTGTCCGATACGGGAAGGGGACTGGGAAGGGAAGATGGGATGGGGTGATTGGGTGGCTGGAGAGCCAAAACGGACCGTTATATTTGCTGAATGGGTGTGATTGTGTTCATTTTGAGATGAGTTGGTGTGAACAGGGAATGCTTTCAAAAATATGGAGTGAGTAGATTTTCTGTTATGGTAAGTGGTTTGGTTCTGGGTGGGATTTGGTTTGAAAACCTGCTGGACGGGAAGCTAAGCTATTTTAGGATTATTTGTAACAATTTGTTTCTTTAAAAACATTTAGTCTGAATTGAGTTTAACAGAAAAAAGGACATTTGTATTCCAAATGCTGTTTAACTATTAAAAGAAACATTCAGAATTTTTCTAACATGGAAATACTTCATTTGTAAGTAAGTTTCTTAGAAGTAATTAATGTTAAAATTATGATATTGGAAGTAAGTAAGGTACTTATAATTATAAAGATATTCTGACATTTCAAGAACAATATGTAATTTATAAATAAATAGCAGCCATTTAATTACAGTTGTTTAATCAGCAGTCGTCATTCAGACTATACAAATATAACAACTTTAATATTTCTAAAACTACAAAATACTTCGATTGTTTTTACTTATACATGTTGTAAAAAATATATCTGAAAACCCTAAGGTTTATAAATGGCACTGGGACCACCAAGACTGTAACTGTTTGCACCATGTGCAATTTAGGGGAGGCCACCGCCAAACACATTTTGGATTGTATTGAACTGGAGAAGGAGGAACTCCATAAAAATTCTGGTTTGGTATTTGAGAGTCTAAAAAGAACTATCTCATGGATCTGGTCTGATCCAGACCAGAAAGATAAGGATGAAGAAGAAAAATTATTCCTTCTCTTTTAAGAACAATATGTAATATTTAAATAAATAGCTGCCATTTAATTACAGTGTTTGAATCAGCAGTCGTCATTCAGACTATACAAATGTAGCAACTTTAACAATTCTTAAAATATACAAAATACTTTGATAGTTTTTCAGATGTTAACCCCAAAATATTAAATTTATCTTTTCAATGTAGAGATAGTTTCTTTCTATAAAAGAGTAAATCTTTCTCCCAGACTTGCGTGATATCAATCAAGCCGATACAAGCCTGGATGGTTTTATTCTATAGTAAAACAGGATAGAAAAGGACATAGTACTCGGGAACAAATGTACGTCTAATGTTTCAGAGTAAAACAAAAGATGTGTGGAGATTGACTGCACGCCATTTTCTACTCCAGGGACCTCACGAGAGCTCTGACCAGTCTACTTGAGATGCGGCTGTTTTCTCTTTGTAGTTTAACAAATACTTTCTCTTGTTCCTTGAAAAGGTGAATAGGTGAAAAGTAAATATTAAAAAATAAGGTTAATTAACTTTGGTTAAACAAATTAGTTGTTATAAAGTAATGAAAACTTCCACGACCTGAAGGGTAACTATTTATTCCATTTTCCGGGATGGATGGTCGTGTCGATTAGAATTTTCATCCAAACGTTTCGCCCCCTTCTTCGGAGTGCATCCTTAGTAGCGAAAACATCATTAACTACATTAAAATTATCAATATCAAGTTAATAATGTTTTTGCCACTGAGGATTCACTCCGAAGAAAAGGGCAAAATTTAATTTGATTGTAAATATAAATTTGATTGTTTAACATGTACATTAAGTACATCTTACATTAAGTATTCTTATACGTATGTTTTTAAAAAAACCCTACATATAAGGATGTGTTAATGTTATCCTTCATACACAACAAAACAAAACATTTTTAAATAATAATTCTATATTATATAATAAAAGGATTATATAGGGATTATTATTATTATAAGTTATTAAATTTGTGTTCTTATGCCCAATTATTAATGGGTATATTTTCTTGCATATTTGTAATTGATATACCTATACTTTAAAAACGTCTAGAGTATTATTGATTAGTAGTGAAACCATAGTGTATTTAAATTCTAAATTGTTATAACTATTTAAATAACTAAGCTTACATGTAAAGTCAGTTCAACCTTTACCCTTTTCTGTTTATTAATTTAAATTTCAACAGATTTTTCCACTTGATGTGATGCAGACATCCTCATTTTAATGAATTTAGTACTGAAGTTACTATAGTCACCAATGCATTACATTCATTGATTTCCCATGTGCCACATTTTAACCTATCCAGTGATCCCCCAAAAGCCAATACACAGCAATCCTCTCCGAAAGCCACCAGACATTTTCATACCCTCGGAATGATTCACAGCTTCATTCATCTTCCCCAAAAATCTAATAACAACCACAACCCGAAAAGGAACGGAATATCACCGCACGCACAACGCCCCTCACTACTTTATGACTCGCATTTATTTACGGGATTGAATCGAGGAAGATGAAACAGAACAACACCCTCCAGATTACCCATAATCACTCAAACCACCCTCTTTGATGTCGCACGACCCCCCAAGGGACCCCCAATCCGAACCCAATCAAACTCCCTCACGATTTCCCACTGCGAAACAAAATTTATATTCGGGTGCCACCTCACCCTTCCAGGGTAATCACATCCCGAAGAGGTCTACCCGGGCACATCCCTCTTTTATCAAAGGCCACCACCACACGGGGGTCGAACCCGAGGTATTTAAGGGCTGACTCACACTCGACTTCGGGTAACGAAATTTTCACGAAACTTTTGGTACGTAGGTGCCCCATGTGGTGGAGGTCTTTCAGGGGCGATAAGGGCACATCATCAGTCTTTTTTTGAGGCAGAAAGGGTGTTTTTTTGTTTAAGGGGAGAGACCCGGAGTGGGGTTGTTGCTCACTAAGTGCCCGAGTATGGGACTGTCACGTGGAGTGACTAAGTGGATCGGACAAGGAATGTTTTTTTGCATGGTACTTTTGGATAGGGAAAGGAGAGGCTGTTAAAGTAATAGGAAGTTTTGGGGTTGACTCATTATTATTAGGGACTGATTGGAAGTTCGGGAAAATAAATCGAGTTGATTTGAGTGGGTGATAATGTGTTACTCATGCTGTAAAATGCATTAGTAAAGTGATAAAGGATTTTTTAGGGAATGAACTTATTTTCAAATTAGATCTCACGAAGAGTGTATTTTATCTAAAATGCAATTAAATATTGGAAAGAGATAACACCAATAAGTATCTTATGTTGTAGTATATTTATTTTGATAATGCTGTAGCAGTAAATTTAATATAGTAAACCTATTGGTACTTTTATGGGGAATTATTTTGTATTTACACAATGTAAATTAGCATTGAAACTGCATACGCTCTTTATTTATTATAAAATTATTTTGTCTCTCTAGCAAGTACTTTATAATTTAATTTTCTGTAACATTTTAAGATTTATTAAATATTCATGTTATCCAGAAATGTGTTATACAATTGTGATTTTAAGTATGTTTAGAATCTGAATGTGGACTTAAATTTGGATAAAAAACACTATAAGATATTTTATTTTTTGCTTGTGAAATTTTTAGCGACACTTTACATATACGACATATTTTAAAACACATTTCTTAGGAATAGTTTCTAAACATACCCGGAACACTATTACAACACTATAAGTGAGTGTTTTGACTAAAATACAAACTGAAAAGTTGTTGATTTGAGAACAAATAAGTGTTATGGCCATTTTTAGTACCTTCTTAAAAATATAGCAAGAAATTTACTTAATTGATTGTTTAAAATTAAAAAATAAACTTCTTGAAGATAAATAAAATTATTAAGATAATACATTTTATTTTATTAATTTAATAATACTATTGTTTAAAAATGTTATTTGTTATTACACGAATTAATCCTTTAATTAATTAAGGATTAATGTTATTACACGAATTAATCCTTTAATTAATTAAGGATTAATGTTATTACACGAATTAATCCTTTACCTTTATAAACTTTAACATAAACTTTTATTTTTCATCCCTTATCTCAAAACTTTTCCCTTGATATTTCACCCTATGGGTTTCGTTTTTAATATTCATCGGGATAAATGAGGCAAAAAAAACTTAACGTACCTGGGTTCCATCCAAATCCTGTTAAATCAAAAATTTATAACCCACCATAATGATGCATACATAGTATACATACTTCATAGCAAGCGCGTAAAACAAGGTTCCACACCACATCCAGTAATTTACAGGCCATTGGCTCCCGAACAAAAACGCTCCAAGTCAGCCACACGATACCTAATTAACCCAAAATAAGCTCCCTCTCTCTTTACATCCCGATAAGAAAAAGCACTAGTAAGATTAACTCCGGCCACCATGAATAATAAAAACCTCTATCTATTTCCACAAAGGCGAGAAGTAGCCCACGGATTTCCCACCGCTAGAGAGAGGGGGGACGGCCCTGTGTTTTTGAGAGAACCCTCTTGTCCGTAATCAGATGAGAAGTGTCCCTGATGACCTATTGTTAAGTCCATTAATACCTCAAATAGCCGGGCTGAGTCAGGGGTAGAAGAGGGGGACCTTCCAAATCAATCATGTCAATCGCTGGGTTGAGTTGACATCGCCAACCTTTTATATAAATAGGTTCGCTCTTAGAAGGGTTTCCCATTTGGTGCCAACATGGAAATTTACGGAAGGAAAGAAAAAAAGAGAGAGAGAGAGGAAGGAAATGAGAAGGGGAGTGTATGGAAAAGTAATGGGAGAGAATGGAGAATTTAATAACGCGATGTGTTCTCTCGGAGAATATCAAATTGATGGCGCTTCTGGCGGAGCGAGAAATGAATTGAAAACTTCTGGGGCGATTTTGTTTCCGTTCCGGTGCGTTACCGATGAACGAACCTGGCCCGCTTTGGTTTTTTGGAGGAGATAGGTGAGAGAGGCTTTCGGAAATTGATATTCTGCTGTCAGTTTTAAATGGGCTTAGTTGTGCGGTTTGCGCAGTAATGCATTGGAAAAAAAGGTTGAGGTATATCGACTTGATTGATGTGCTATGAATAGAATGCAGTTATTAGGTGATGTTACCAAAGCGGGAACTAGAAACTTAAAAATGGTTGTTGCATTGGAAAAAATTTTATAAAATATAATTCATATTAAGTATACCAGGTTGACTGAAAACAAGCCTTACAAATGCTTAAATAACAATAATTATATGATGTTATTTATAGAAGATGAACCCAGAAAATATAAATTGATCTGCATTCTCATTATCAAAATTTGAAATTCTTATCCCTTATCGATTTCATTTTTTACACAAAATTGAACGGATAAAAGAAACTTTCCTTTGAAATACTACATGAAATCCTGCTTTCCAGATTGCATTAGTACTTTGAACCTGTTTTATTATCAAGAGAACAAACAAGTTTTTTTTAATTTAACCCAAAGTAAAAAAGTTCACAATATACGTATTTTTAGAGCTCAAATAAAGGAAAAAATAAATTTATCTATTACTTCCTACTACAAACATTAAATACTCTTAAACAAACTGGCTAGCGATTTCTTTCTACAGAATGTAATCGTATCCATATTTTACTACTTTATGCAAGAGTTTACTGCTCACTGAATTTTCAATACCTCACCTGAAAACTACCCGCGAGGCTCATCCCCCACACAAGTATCACTCTCCTTCACCCCACAAAAACGAGGCTCAAAGAACAGTACATTAAACGCAACTCTATCTCCATCATCTCCACCCCGTCTGATCAATCACGACCCCCCAAGACAAGGTAAAAAGATAGTTCCTCCCGAGAAAACCACCTCTTCCGTACACCTACTACCGCCACCCCCTATAAAAAAAGATGGGGGGTCGGAGAAGATTTGATTTCGAGCGAGGGGTCATCGTGACTCAGCGTCGGAAGGAGACCCAATCAATCTTGTGGATCGGCCTGCCAATTGTCACGTGGTGTTGGAAATGAGACAGCTGATGGGTGATTAGCTTCCTTTACGATTGACTCCCGATCAAGTGGACGGTATTTATTAAGGGGGATACGTGGTCACTTTCTTTTGGAACTTCCCCTTGACCAACCAGAAGAATTGTCGTGAGTGGGGATCTATGGTGATTTTAATACCGTTTCTGCTATTTTAAGTAAGTAAAAAAACTCTTAACACGAAACTTACACTCGAGTAATTTTACTCTTTATTTAATAGTTATTGATTTGATCAAGCTTTAACCACTAAGCGTTAACCTGGAATCAAGATTTTTCGATATAACTTTGTTTGGTTTAAAATTGTATAATTTTTTCATATACCTATCTATCAGAAGTTTTATTTCTATGTTAGGTTAGTCGTGAATACGGCAGTTAAGCTTTGTAGATCCAAGATCAATCTGTAGATTAATTTATGACAGAAGAGTAATTCAAGAGTTATACCAATTCTCGTCAACGACACTATGTTTGATAAATAGAAAAATACAACAGGTAAATTGTTTTGTTTAGAAAAATTCTTAATACATGGCAAAATTTGATGATACTCTTTATTAAAAATCTAAAAAAGTTATAGTTTTTAGAATTGTTTTGAATTGATATAAAACTAAATGCTAATAAAAAAATGTGGTTACGCAAACAAACTTCTAAAAAATTTCAAATATTTTGTGTATACTTTGTGAAGCCAGCATGAAGCCTTCGCAAAAACATACAATCCTTTTTATTTGTAGTATTGGGTTTCAGAACGGGTATTTCTTTCTCATATTGAAAATTGAAAACTTCTTGGAAATCTATTCAGAACATAATCCGCACACGTCCCTATCTGGATATTTCTAACAAAACCCCAAATAAATACGAACTTTCAACAAACCAGTTCTTTTCTTAGGAGTATTTTGAGTGACAATACTTCTCTGGTAAGATGTGGACTTTGAATTCTTATTCCTTATATCTTTTCTCAGGTTGTCCCACGAAAAAGATTATGTTCGTATCTTACATACACTGTAAAAAATAATCCTGTAAAAAACAAAATTTCTGGCAGCAAAAGTTGCCAGAAAAGTTTTGTAAGCAGAAAAATCCTGTAAACAGAAAAAAAGCAGTAACCTACAGGTAAATGCTGTAAAAAGAAACTTTCTGTCAAGTGAGCAACATATTTTTTCTGTTGCCTCACAGTAATTTTCTGCTTGTGCGCATGCGTGCCGACTTATTTTAGCTGGGTTTTTTTGAAATTTTAATAAATCAATAACCGGGGATAGAACCCACGACCTACCGCATGCTAAGCACGCACGCTACCGCTGCTCCAATGAGGATTCAGTAAAAGCAGAAATTATCCGAAGATGTTCTTTCTTTCTCCACGAAATGCAACTTTCTGTTTAAGTACAGATAAGCTAAAAAACTAGAAAAAAGCTGTTTTTTTACATAAAATAAATAGAAGTGCGAAAGGGAATGTTACATGACAGAATATCCCTGTAAACAAGAAGTCATTTTTATTGAATCTTTCTGTTTTTCTACAGTTTTTTTACAGTGTAGTAAAATAACGATTTTTTATATTTCAGATTAATATTTTAATTAAAGAATTCAATTAATAAACCTAATAATTAAGATTAAAAATGTTTCACTCTCAAATTTATTTTAAGTAAATCCTACCTATATAGAGAAATAAAACAAAGGCAGCTGATGGGCTGGAGGAAAAATAACCTGAAGGGAATTTTTAAACGTGTAAAATGATTTTGCAAACTTGTCTTCATAAAGTTTTATTCCACTTTGGAAGTAGTATTATTAACCTTTCTACCCCTTTGGGGTCTTTTAGTACCCCAAGCGCACTTTGACGTGTGATATCTCCAGTGGATTTCAGCTTTGGGAATTTTCGATGCTAGTATTCCTCCGTTGCGTGCATTTGTACAATGTGTTAAAATTTTGGAATTTTTATTCAATTTTTAAGAGTTCTGGAACAAAAAGTCGCATATTCCCCCTCTGGGGTCTCCTGCGACCCCAGGCATGAATGGCTGAAAAACAATATCAAATAAAGCTTTATATTTTATTTTTTTGTTATATTATTGATAAAACATGTTTTTTATGTTTGTTTAAGCCGTTTAGAGATGTATTAGAAAGATATTTTCTTAGAAATTGTCATTTTTTTTATGAAAAGAAGATTGAAGCAAAGTACATTGAATTACTCACTATTTCTTAAATTTTTCCTTCATATTCCAAGAAAAATATGCTATTTATAGAAATCTTTTGATTATCTAACAGTAGCAACAAAAAAAAACTCAGACAACTGTTGCCATCACTTCCTGTTGAACGAATTCTTTACAAAAACATTATAAATTCATGGCTTGTAAATAGGTTTTTTATTTTCAGTTTTATTGGAAAAATAAGAATGCTTTCAAAGATTTATGAGTATTTACTGAAATTCAGAATGTGATTTCGAAGAATTAGAAAGAAAAATAATCAATTTCGCTTTGAAAACTTATATAAACAAGCGAGAAACCTGTTACACCAAATCTGAACCGATCATTTTTTATAATATTATTTCAATTTTAAAAAGGAGTAACCACATTTCACATATTTCATTTTACTAAATAAACTATTCTGGGATGACAGGTAGCTCATAATACAGAAAAGAAAAGATTTTCAGCCTGATAAATCACTAAAATTAACTGATAAATTCTACAATTCTATAAATTCTAGCAACTTCATTCTAGTTTATTTCTGAAATTTAATTATTGTTTGAAGGTTCAGGTGTTATAAAAAACGTGTATCGAAAGAAACCAAATAACGCCTTAATAGGACCAAAAAATGAGAAAAATACCCAAAAAAAATTAGAAAAATTACTCTGAAACATCTTTTTAAAAGTAAAAAATTTTTAATTATTTTTGATTTAAGGCATTTTTACCCTTTATTTGAGTCATAGACACATTTTCCGCATGGGGTACTATTAGACCCCACGGGGGGAATATGTGACTATTTTTTCAAGAGGGTAGGAAGGTTAAATGTACCCACACTTAGAATATTGAAAATTCGTGGTCCATAACTGAGCGTGAAGTTGTCTTACCTGCCTTGGTTGGAGTTGGAGATTTCTCTGTAGAACTCCTTTCCCAGCGATAGTTGACATGTTGCAGCGAAGCAAACATTCCCCTCCCTATCAACTTCTAAGGTGATTTAAGTTTCAGTCAGAATGGATTAGGAATCTTTAATTGGGAAATAATGGTATAGTAAAAATGTATTATCAATTCAATCAATAAATTCATTCATTAAAATATTGATATTTTTCCAATTAAATAGCTTCTCTGTAGAAGATTCCTTTAAATTTTGGAAAGGTTTCCATAAATATTAATAGTGACTAATGCTGAAAAACTAAGAATAATTGACATTATTAAAACACTTAAGTATTCATTTATAAAAATATTATTATTAATTATTTAAAAATTAAATATTCAAATATCGGAATTATAAATAATGATCGACATTGCGTAAACAAAGTTTATATTTTCTTGACAAAAGAAGAAGAAATTATTCGAATTTAAACCTAATGTGGTAAAAAATAACAAAAACATCTGTAAAGAAAAGGTATTCAAAAATAGGGGTGAAATATTTTGCTTATGAAAGTATGAAATTTACGGTAGGATTTACTTATTTTTCATATAATTTCTTTTATTGTTTTAAAGAGTAAATATACAAAATATTCTTTGGTAAAAATTCTTATGTTTTTATATATAATCATTTTATAAATGAAATTTAATAGAGGGAGAAAACTTACTCTAATTAATTAGGGATGCACATAAAAAATTTATATTTTTCGACTAAAGTATTTTTCATCCAATTTTTTCTAAAAGGAAAACTATATCCTATAATATAACCTAAAATTATTCCAAAATTAATCAGAAAGTAATCCAACTATTTTCCCTTAAGTATTTAATTTCACTCCAAATAAAACCAAAAACAGAATCCTCTTTAAAAAGCAAGCAACCTTCAAACGATACCCATTTAAAAAAAGACTCCAGACAAACTGAAACCACCAGATCCTTCCATTTAAAGTAGAGCCAAAACCTTTCTTCCCAGAAACCTCACCAACCGAACCTCAGCGTGATGAAAAGAAAACGTTTCGGACCGCGGGGGCCCGTCACGTGACTTCCCCCCGGAGCTGCCGAAAGCACGTGACGCCCCTCGGCCCCTCTCTGTGACAGCGACACGTGTTCGCGAGAAGAGTTCGATTTCGGTTTCCGTCGTTCCTGGGTGACGAGATGGATTGGTGAGATTGGGGTTTGAGGGATTGCGTTGCGTTGAGATGGACTTGTTTTACATACGGAAGAGAGTATCTGGTGTTGTGTTGTATCGGAAAAGGATGATTCCTTTTGTGTGTTGGGAGTTTTTTGAATGCTTTTCCATTCATTCAAAACATAGTGGCACTACGTTATACATAGCGTTGTTAAGGCTACAGTAGACACTAAAAAACGCCTAAATTTTTTTCACAGATCTTTACCCACACATTTGAAATTCGGTGGGTAGGGTTATTTCTTGTCAATAACATCAAACATAAATTTTGGTTTAAAAATTAGTGATTTTTTTAAACTTAAAATACGTTTTTAAAATTTTTTAAAAATTTCAAAATGTTCAGGGTGAAACAAATTTTGCTTAAATACTATATTATTTTCTGTATACAACCAAGCGGAGATAGTTATATGCGAAGTACACTGTAAAAAAACTGTAAAAAAACAGAAATTTTCAATAACAATGACTTTATGTTTACAGAGATATTCTGTCGTGTAACATTCCCACCGCACTTCTATTTATTTTATGTAAAAAAACAGCTTTTACCTAGTTTTTTAGCTTATCTGTACTTAAACAGAAACTTACTGGATCGAAAACCAATACAGCTATTGGCATCATTATATTGAATCTTCTTTGGAGCAGTGGTAGCGTGCGCGCTTAGCATGCGGTAGGTCCCGGGTTCTATTCCCGGATATTAACCCATTAAGGACGGTTGGCAACAAAATTTGCCAAGGGACATTTCATTTTTTACTGACTCTAATAGAGGACATTAAAAGTTTAAATGCATGACAACAGCTTCTAAAGAATGTATTTATTCAGATAAAAATAGAAATTTATACCTGCCATGCCGTTTTGGGGGTAAAATCGCTGTTAGAATGAGAGCGTTTCACTACATTTTGGAGATAGCTGGGAGATCATTTGGAAAACGCCAAAATAATCTAATGTTTTGGTTATTTTTATGACTTGTTTCTATTGAAGCATATTCACAAGATCCCATTCTAAATATTATTACCAATTACAGTTGGAATGGGGGTATTTAAATTGCCAATAGCAAGGGTTTTCTTCTACTGGCAACTTTTGTTGCCAATCGTCTGATGTGTGGTCAAAACTTTTACAAGTTACTCATAAGAAGCTTTTGTAAATTAATTATTTTTAATGCTTTTTTTTGTTCTTATCATATATTTAGATCTTATTGATACTTTAGCATGATGAAATGTTTCCATTGGATCATAATTTTAGTGTTTCTTTTAAATAGATTTTAGATTTTTACCGATTCCTAACAGATTTATTGGTTCAATCACATAATAAATCATTTCTGGATACATTTATTTTCCTTGAAAGGGGTTTCTGGAAATTTACAGTAGTCAAAAAATAAAATAAAATATCACTGGAGTAATTTAACCCATTTTGAATGGGCTAATACCTAGTTTTTATAGAGTTAATGAGTAATATTTAACATTTTCTGGGGGGAATATGCAAAATCTGGAGCCATAAAGATGAATACTGTAATTATGATGACTTTTTGATAGAGAATGACTAAAAAGAACGTAGAATTCCAATAAGAGAAAAGGCTTCGGAAGGCAAAAAAATTATATACATATAACCAAAGGTATCCAAAAAAAATGAAAGTTGAGAATATATAAGACTCTAGCAGGTAAAAAAGTCCCTATGTTCCAGACTGGGAGATATAAATAAACCTTTTTTAACCTGGAAGCTAGCTAAAGTACAAAAATCAAAGGGTTCCGACCATTCCGACTTAAAAAAAGTACTAGTTCGGCTATTCTTAAAGCCTGAAAATAGGTGAATATCAATATTTGAACTGAACTGGCCCTATTCAGGAGGGGTGAAATACCCTTTCTTGGACCCCCTATTAACAATTTAGTACCCATTCACTTTTATTTATGGATTATTTCTTTAAATTATGTATGAAAACATTTTATTATCAAAATCGTAAACATTCTAATTAGTTTTTTCGACTTTTCATTTGTCAGAGTTTGGACCCCACTAAGGACGGTTGGCAAGAAAAGTTGCCAGTTAAAAAATCATAAAAATTATTTTTTTAAAAATCTGAAAATGGGCATTTCTTACTATATTCGGTCCAAATGAACAAAATATGAAAGAAAAAGTTATTTATTTTCATTATTTTAAAGTCGTCCTTAATGGGTTAATTGAATAAAATTAAAAAAAAAAAACTCAACTAAAATAAGTCCACACGCATGCGTACAAGCAGAAAATTACTGAGAGGCAACAGAAAAATCTGTAGCTCACTTGACAGAAAGTTCCTTTTTACAGCATTTACCTGTAGGTTACAGCTTTTTTCTGTTTACAGGATTTTTCGACTTACAAATTTTTTCTGGCAACTTTTGCTGCCAGAAGTTTTCTGTTTTTTTGCAGGATTATTTTTTACAGTGTATGAAATTTATCATTTAATTGAAAATGGCCATAAATGTTTCCCAAAATCTCATATTTTTGTCAACTGTTATTATGAAAATTTTGTTATAAAGCCTTATGATTTTACAAGAATATATGGACAACTGATTAAACATAAGAAATTAAGTTAAATTTTGAGTTTAAAAAATTTTGTGTTGCCTGAAACATTTTTAAAGTTTTATGAAAACTACTGGGTTGTCTGAGTCAATCAATCTTCCCTTTCATTTACTATTCAACACAATTATAATTATTTTTTAAATTATTAAAAAATATAACATTTATTTTGACAAAAATATTCGAAATAGTTTTAAAAAATTTTAATAATACCGAGTACCATGATAGATATTGAATAACAAATATGATGTAAAATTTTTATAGAATAAGAACGGATACAATGTTAAAATTTAATTGAATGAATTTATTTAACTATTATGCAGTTTACGTGGGTATATAGATTTTCATAGAATATATAAGATTTAAAAAAAAAACATATGTTTTAAATAAATAAGGTTTCGAAGCCATCTGTAAGGAATTGGTTTGATCAATGTTTGGCTTCCAGAAAGATTTTACTGCTTCTAGGGACAAGCAAAAACAACTCAACGCAGACCAAATATATTTCCCGATAGAAGTTGGATAAACTATTCAGACAGATATTCGAGCTCTTTCCAATAAAAATAAGGTTTTTTATTACACTGTTTTACAGATAATAAATAATGAAATATCGTACAATATACAAGTCGAAATAATCCAAATAATTAAAGTAAATGTTGCAAAGAAAGTTAATTTGCGTGATGCATTTAGCTCCATGAAAATTATATAAGGAATGTTAATTTATTACATTCATAACGACTAACTAAATACTTCCTATTTAAGTGAATATTTTGCTTTTTGGCATACTTTTGAACTATTGCAACATGTTGTGTATGAAAATTTCTATTATTTTTAAACCAAATAGAACTCTGCATGAGATTTCGAAAAAAAAGTCAGTATGAAGAAACCTACAAAGAATTAGTTCAAAAGATATTTCATTTACAGGATCATTAGTTCAGATATTTCATTAAAATATTTCTGCTACCTTCTTTCATATGCCACAATATTTTTAAAATAAGTTTCTTTGATAAGTTTTAACAAATTTAAGAGCGTCAATCAACGTACTAAGTTCCTATTTAGAATATAATTTTTAGAAATATAGTCAAATATTCTATTAATAAGAGCATTTCTAAAAGGTTGGATTTCAATAAAGTCAATCTAGGGGAACCTCGGAATCTTCTGTACAAAGGTAGGCAACAGCCTCTGCTGACGTCATATCCTGGTCTCCCATTAATTTCTCCCTACTCCATTTAACAAGAATGCATGTCTGCTCAACTGAGCGTCCTTATCTTAAGTGGGAGAGGAGAACATCTGTGGACTCCGGGGATAACGGAATGACACTGGATTTGTTGCTAAAGAAGGTGGGAGAAGAAGCGAAGCTATACGCTGAAAGGAAGAGATGACGTAATCATTTATCCCTTGTGTACAACTTTTTACCTTTTCAGGTGTGAATTAAAGTTTAAAACGTGTTAATATTTTTTGTGAGGAGTTTAAAATATCTTTGTGTTACGATTTCAAAATATTTAATTTGAGTCATTATACATTGAATTTACTTATTAAAGTTACTTTGAATGAAATACATGATCCTATAATATTATTTTTTATAAATACTATGGATCTATCACCCCCTGGTCGCAATCTCTCACCAACCCTCGTAAACTGCTTACGCAGATCCCCACAAAACCATGCTCACTGAAAATGTTTATTACATAAAACATTCGTTAAAACAATTAGTAGAAGAAACGTAAACCAACTTTCCAAAACCACACAGGTCATCTTCATGAATGACACTATCTCAAAAGTTTAATAAAAAATTATTGGTTCTAAATTATCAATAATTTAATCAACATGTTTTCCTTCAAAATAGCCATCAAGTCTGCTCATAACTATTGTTAATCAATATTTAAAAAAAGATCACTATAATGAATCTGTTAAATTTAATATAGTACCTAGTAACTCTTCAAAACTTCTATAGTGTTTTATCATTAATGTTGTTCTTAAACACCGACTTTTTTAAACAATATCTTTAATCTATTGAAAATAATAAGAGGCAAAAGATACATTTCACTCAATGTTTACAAACAATTCTTTTGGTTGTGAAATTCTATATTTAAGTAGTATATATCTGTAGTATGTTTCTGGAAAACTCTTAGAATTATTTTAAGATATTTTATTTAAAAAGTATTTTATTAAGTGTGTTTATTAAGTAAGTTTATTAAGTGTATTATTAAGTGTGAAAGGAATTATTTTCATCATAAAATGTATGGCGTCGATTGGTCATTGTGATTGGAGGGATAATAAATTGTACGACAGTTTCTTGCTGTTAACTGCAACCTTATAAGTAATCCAGAAAGATGGAAATACCTTAGAATTGATAATTTTTTTCTAGAAACTCTGATAGCTTATTGCACAATGAAATCCTCAAAAGAATCCGAACAGTTTGATATCAAAAACATGTTATACGGGTCAGTCATTTAAAATCCTTACTCTGGAAACCATTCACCTAAAACTTTTTTTAGAATAGAGAGATCCTAAAATTTATTAAAATATTAACCCATTACTGCCTGACGTCCCTTTTTAGGGACGTTTTTTAAAAATCCTCCTATTTCTACAAAATTTGTTCCTTTCAATTAAAATTTGCACGGATGTATCTCTGATCTTCATAGAACATAAAGAACACAAGAAGAAAGCAGAATTTTAAAAAATTTTCATTTTTTTTAAAGTTGGAAGATAGAATTTTTCAGAAAAGTGCTTTTTTAAAAATTTTAAAAGGAAAAGCTTAAAAATCCTAGTTGTTATTTAAAAAAGATTTCAATGCCGATATATATTACTGTTTATACATTAAATCAGTTGGGGTGTTTTTTTGTTTTTCAAAAATATTTTATCTTGACCTTATTTTGGACCCTCGAAAAGCGTCCCTAAAAAGGGACGTCAGGCACGAATGCCCCCGTTGTTTTCCCCATACTGAAATGCTAGTGTTTCCTTCATTTTTTCATAAAAACGCTTTCGATTCTTATGAAATGAATTAAATAACTGATATTTATAAAATTAATTTAATTTTAGCTAATAAATTTATTATTTTTGTTTATTTTTTTTGGAAAATACTGTTATTTCTGCTAAATTAATGGAATAAAAAGTCTTGAATTATAAGGTATTAATTAATTTGTATTAATTAAAAGGAATAAATTAATTGTTTTACTATATTTATTACTTATGCAAATATATTCCGGTTATATTTTAATTAAAAGTTTAATAATTATTAGTTATAATGCCCTTTTGTCATTAAAATTGCCAAAAAAGTAGCTTTTGTGATACATTTTCGGCATTTTTTCTAATTAGATGCCACTAATCATTGTGTTCTATACTGCAGATCAATCTATATCATCCAGCTTGCTAAGGCACATCCCACTAATGCTTGATTTTTGGGGAGAAATTCGTGTTCCGCACAATTAAATTAAATAAAATGAAAAAAGTATAGGCATTTGAAAGACTTAAACTTCACAAATTGCGATATTCTGATGGATTTGAGGTGCGTAAAAGTAATTAATACTTAATATTAGGTAACATATAAACAAAGAATGCCTTTTTCAATTAAAAATCTTAATTAATTTGCAATTAACATAGATTTGGGAGGAAAAAACGTGATTTAGAGCATAAAAAATGCTCAAATTACGTTAATTAGGGTTAATTTTACAGTTAATTGGATAAATAATAATTATTTTTTGTTTATATTCATGTTACAGTATGGTTCCGATCACTTTTGCTGCACTTAAAAAGGTAGAAGATGTTTTTGAGGCTTTAAAAAAGTTTTCTACCATGCGTTTACAATAGGGAAAAACAACGGGGGCATTCGTGCCTGACGTCCCTTTTTAGGGACGTTTTTTAATTTTGGTGTAGAAATTAAAATTTTAACCTGTAATTTTTTTCACTATTTTTCCAGTTGTTTTGGGGCTATTTACTATGGTTTTACCAAATATTTAAGAAAAATAAAAAGTTGGGCATTAATGGGTTAATATTAGTTTCGGTATCAATTTTAAACTTTGTTAACCTAAACATCCATATAAACTTCAAAATCTAAAAAAAATTATTAGTTGTGTGTGATGAATGTGGGAGATATTGCTTGTTTTCACTAAAAAAATATACTGCTTTAGTGATTTTTAAAAAATCAAATAAGAATTATCATTCAAAATGAAATAAAATATTTTTAGTCAAATGTTATTAAATTTACCTTTAACTAAAATTTTGTTAAATAGATGGTTTTATAATGTTTCTATGTAAATTTATAACACATTCTATGAACATAAATATATTCACAGGAAAACCAGGCAAGTTTTTGATTGGCAAAATGATTTGGCAAAGCCATTATTTTTTAAAAGTAATACTATATCCAACTTCCGTTCACCTTTTGCTAAGAAATTTTTACAAAAAAATAGTAAAAAATATATGATATGGTTACATAAAACACTCTATTTGCTATACGAAACATGTATGTTAAAAAAAGGTTTTTTTTACAGGAACGAATTCTCAGTGCCTAGTTGTAAATTGAGCTTCAAGTAATCGTCTGGTTAGCTTAATTATACAGAGTTTGAATACCGCTAAGAGTACGGTTATTCTTGTAATTATTGAACGGAATGGAGTACCCTCTATAAACAGACCGTGGCTGAGTAAATGATTGGGAACCGTGTGTTATACCACTCCACTACATTGGCTATGATTGTCAATAGTAGTGCCTAATAGTATTCATAGAATTAATTCTCATACTGTATCACAGACGAGTGTGTGTTACTATTTTAAGCAATGATTACTTAAGGCATATGACAATAGTTATTTTATATATTTCTAGGCTTAATAAACTCTTCCGATTCACCATTTAAGGTTATTTAGATAACTCAGGTACCCTATTCACTATTTGCTGTAAAAAATATACAGTCCTAACTCAAACAGTTACTCAATCATACTATTTTCGTGTAAAACTACAAAAAACCAACCCTCTAACATTCCCACCAAATCACTCTATTTATATTTCATTAGACGGGCGTAAAGAATCCTACACCGTTCATCACACCAGGAATCCGTAGCAAAGAATAAAAAAGGTCGACAAAGCTATTTACAACAAACGCAATAAAATAAAATATTTGTCTCGAGCCTCGTCAGGCCAAGACAAGAGGAATTCGGGGATTGCAAAAGTCCGCAAACAGAGGACGTGGTAATTACGGAAATTAGTCATCCGGGCAAATACAATTACAAAGGAGTGCTAAGGAGAGAAGAAGGAATGAGTAATTGAATCGTTTCTTTATTAGGAAGGTATTTGATTTAGAGCAGGCTGTTGCTAAATCACTAGTGTCAACAGTGGGGGAGTTGACGGGATTCAGCCTTTGGCAATTATGGTGTTTTCGTTCGCGGGATGCAGCCCTCGAGACACAATTTAGAATTTAAAGTTAAGAGAGGCAAATCTAGATAATAGAGGTGTACAAACAATGTTTATTCACAATTGAGATCGTAGGGACTTTTATAACATGCATAACCATTTAAGAGAATAGATTTAATTGAATTGGGAAAAGTAAGCAGAACTATCTTCAAACAAATATAAATTATTGTAACTCTTCATGGTTAAATTTTAATATAGTATCATCAAGATCCACTTTCTAATTAACTAAAATCAATACGGTATTAACCCGTAGTAATGGGTTACTTTAACCGTACACCCTAAACAGTAAAATTTGCTAGATTTATGATAATTCTAACTAAACTTATATTCTAATATAAATTTGTGCTATAAAAATAGAATAAAATTAATATATAACTTTTAAAGAATTACAATTTTTCTTCAATGAACTTTCATTAGTAAATTCAGATAAAGTTGATGTAATATAATATTTTAATCATAATGCTAAAAAACCCACCATAATGTAAAATTCCCCTCTATGAATGCATTATTAATGAATGAATGTTGAGGATATAAAACTAGACACCCCTTTCCTAACCCGAGATTTTTTCTACTAAATATGCACCACAAACAAATTTTAAAAACATCTAGTTTAAATTCATTTTTATTAAGAGTTTTGGAATGAAATTTCAATCAAAAATCTAAAATATGAGTACATAAAAGATTCAACATTATTTTAAGGATGTTTTCTATTAAATGGATATAAAAACAAATTATTTCTATCATAGTGCCTTCTCTATTAAATTATGTAACAGAAAGGAAAACTTAACAACAGCCACTTAAAGATAAGGACCATCCATATAAAGCTTTAAGACAGCATCGATGAAATCTATGACTTCCTATCAGAACAACACTCCATTCTAATTTCCCTTCTCGGAACGTCCACACTTATCAACAACGCTTCCGCTTCCAGGAAAAAGACCGGAGACATTACCCTCCCCCTGGAAAAAAAACCGGCAAAAGAATCCAGGATAAGGATCACTTATCTCCTTCTGGTATGCTTCAGCAAAGACCATCGGACACTTTCTTAATGTTATTGGGCGACCGTGCCACCGCCCATCAGCCCCATAATGCATCACGGCGGCAAAAGTTATCCGTCATATTTTGCAAGGGATGGCATCATAAAAACGGACGCTTACACGAGAAACCACTCAATGTGTCGCGTAACTGTAACCGCCGAGGAGCCGGTTGTTATTATTATTATTTTGCTGCTGAGAGAAGATGAAGTGAAGAAATACGCCGTCGAGGGAAATGGGGCGAGTTCTCGAAAGAGGCAAAATTGATACAGAGCGAAAGTAATTTTGGAGGTGCACAGGTGGGACGTCGAGGGGCTTATTGATTTTGAAAGGCGGGCTCTTGTTTTTCTAAGGGGAGGGAGGGTGCCTCGTTTGGTGGAGGGATTTAATTGATTTTTGGAACAATCCTGATATCTATTTTCGATGAGTGTTTGGAGATTTATTCGCTGTGGCGTATCTCTTGAATTTCAACAAGTTTCCTACGAAAAACTTCGAGAGTGTTATTTCCTTCCACCTTTTTATGTGCTTTTTATATTTTTCTCTGTGTTTGTTTGGGTTGTATAAAAAAGTTTTCTGTGGTAACACCTGGCTGGTTCTGCGCAGCTATTGAAAGAAGCAATTAAATTTGAGGTTTTTTGTTGGTGCGGTGAGGACTCGAACCCCTCACCTTGGACTCTCCATTTTAGGCGAATAATCATGTGCCCAGCTCTCTGCAGCTGGTGCTGAGGAGATCTGAACTCAACGGAAGTGCTGAACCCTTGTAACTTATAAATATTGCTGTTCATTTTGTTGTTGATTACATTTTTCTATTTATTTCGCCTGCAAGCGATTTTAGCCTTTTTACTAATTCTTAATAAAGTTATTTATAGTTAAAGAATCGATCTTCTGTAGTGGTGACCCGGACGTGATCTAAGCCCTGTTCTAAGATCTAGATGTTCTCAGATCTAGGCCCTGTTCCAACTACCAACCATGATACCAAACGACGTCCTTTTATTTCGACCAACCTCCAGAAATGCGCCCAAGTTTTTGTCCGACATGACGCTGTCCAGCCTCCCTTAAGGCCCCCTATGATGGCCCTTACCTGGTGTTGGAGCGAGGAGAGAAGGTTTTCAAACTCCAGGTTGGAAGCAAAGAGAAGTTTGTGTCCATTGATAGAATCAAACCAGCATTTCTCCTCAACCCTGAACCAACCTCAATTGGTATAGCCTCAATTGACAAATCCTCATTGGTATAGTGTAGTTAAAAAATTATCTTATAAAATAAAAAAGTAATAAAATAATATCATATAACATGCTTTGAAAAGGATAATAGTTATGCATCATTGTGTAATAACTGTAATAGGATTCAATTTGTTTAATTAAGTTTCTACAAAATATAGTGCGTAGTAGAGAAAACTTGAAATTGTAGAAAATACATCTGATATAATTTTGTAAATTATATATTAAAAAGTTTACACAAAGCTAAATAATTATTTGATTTCAATTTTTAAAGTTCTATTTAACATATTTTCTGATATTACTTTGTTAACTAATAGGCTTCGCTGGGTAATTAATGTTTAATATTGAAACTTTTTCCATAATATGTATCGTTCTATAAATTAATAAAATACTTACTCGCTTTTGATGCAAAAGCATAAATTAAAAAAAATTACATTCACATGATGTACATTTCTTGCATTTGGACTGGGCAGAAATAATAGAAAATTTTCAAGAACCCTTTTTCTGACAATTCGTTTCAATGCAATTTTGATGAAATACCTCAAAACCCTCATACACCAAAACAAAACATCGCCAAAGTAAAGACGACACCAAAGTCTATCAAAACTACCTCTATTACATAGATAAAGATGATACATGTTAAAAGAAAGATCAGACATTGAATAATTCACAGATATCTTTTTCCGATATCCCTCCAACCTTCTCTCATCTTACCCTCCTGAAAACGTCCCAACGACCACGCATCACTACTTGTCACGCAAAGCACAAAGAGGGGTGGTCGCGAGAACAATCGAATTTCTGCCTGCCTCTCTTTGAAGCACCCGAAGACCCATTACCCCTTCAAGAGATCAAAGCACGTCCTAATCAAGCACTGTTGATCCCAGACTTTTATAATCGCGTTACTACCATTACCGCTCCTAATACGGCATGCCTAATAGGATGATCATCCAATTGAGATAGAGAGAGAGAGAAGAGAGAGAATTCTAAATAATTTGCTAATACGCGTCGCGCGCGTACTCGAGGAATGTATCATTGCGTTAATTAAATCCGCTGCGTATCCCTGAGGGGAGGGCCATTAGTTTATCGGCTGCGTGTATGTGGTTTGTAAAGACAGATGGACTGGTTTTATTGGCTTTTAAGGTTGGAATGAGTGATACTTGTAGTGGGTGGATTTAGACAGTGTGGTGTTCGTAGGGGGTGGATGGTTTTAAAAGGGGATGTAATGTAATGGTCGCGTGCGTGGAGGACGAGGGGTATTAAGAATTATGATCTGTCAGGGAGATGAATTGGGGTAATTATTTGTGGTAACTTCGTTTGTTTAATTTGGGATGGATCTGTTCTTGTTCGTGATGGTTTTGATATCAAAGCTTTCAAACTAACGGGCTTAATTGAGGAGCAGGGAAGTTTCCGTGGTGGAATGCACTCACGATGAATATAATTGGCAAAAGGCCATATTTAAAAAAAGAAATTACGAATTATTTCAGAAAATTTATTAAATAATTCGAAATAATTTTTTTTGAAGATTTTTTTTCGGTGTTAGAGGATAATTTGACGGAAAATTGGTATCTTGTATACATTTGGAGTTTTTACAACTTTTGTTTATTTAAAAGAATTTTACTATAATAAATTTAGTAAAAATATCCTTTAGGGGGAAATATTTCAAAACCCCTTTTTTTAGATCTTCATAACGTATATTTTCGCTACTTATAATCTAGACTTGCCAATTATACCTTCATAGAGAAATGGAAAAAATACTCAGCATTCTACACAATTATCCAAAAATGCATGATGATTAATTGAACCATCAACTCAAGACATTTTTTGTTCTACTTCAGATTTAAAAACGAGCATGTTATTAATTAAGCATTCATCTTTCTGTCAAAGTTCTTCACAAATTTACAAAATTAATCATAAATCTTTGAAAAATAAAGTAAAAGATTTCATGTCTCAAAAATAGTCCACATCTAAACTAGTCATCCATTACACCTAACATTAACGCCACACGTCTCAACTGACATATCGACAGCCATCTCAAAAACAGAACATATGTTATCGGCAAAACGCCATCCCCCATCAATACGACCTGCTTTAAATAACCCAAAGAGAAGAGAACCAATCCATCTTCCCACCTTCAATAGCTCTTCTCACGACCAATTTCCTCTTCCCATCACCCATTCATGAAGCACCTCATAAACAGTGCACAGATGAATCACTCTCAAAAAGCACCAACACTAGCTCCACCTCCAGCACGAGTCTTAATCACGTTTGATTTCATTACGTCTGATCCCACGCTTGCTGCCGTCGACCGCTTCATTTGCATTTGGTATTATTATGAAACTTTCCCCCTGTGGGGTGGTGCTTCGAAGGGCCGAACTTCACCCCTGGGGTGCTTGGGAGGGACGGATCGTAATCACTGTCCATTGTCGCCGGCTTGAACTTTCGGTCGCAGGTCATTACTCGTGATTATTATTGGGTCCCTTCTGCAAGGGGACGAATAAATGTTTGATCGGATTTACACGCGATTTGAGAGGTTTTTTATGGGGTTTGAATGAAGCGTTTGTTTCGTGTGTTTTGGGTCCGCAGGGTAGCAGTTGATTCATACTTTTTTAGGTTGAGGGAGTGTGGGACAAAGTGGGATTAACCATGGCGAATTTGCATGAAATACTACAAATTTTTCAAACAATTTAAGGCCCATTTAGATTGTTCACTTTAAATTTTAATTTTAGAAGAATCACCAAAAACAATCTTAGAAATGGCAGCAAGAAAGGGCGCAGTGGAAATATTTGCAGCACTGACTTTTATTACGTTAAAATCTTATTAAAGTCATAGTCATCATGAAGCAGCTTGCTTATCAATACATAACATCGATTTACAGACATACGGGAGGGAGAGAGTGATGCAGCCGGCATTAATTTCTTCTTAATGGATACGTCACTCTACCTCTGGTGCTCCTCTTCTTCACTGAGAAGAGGAGCTCCCGCGTGGCACGATAGGCACAGGAAGAAATAGAACCATAATCCCTAACAAATAAGTTGTCTTTTCACTCATTACTCATCTATTTCCAAGTCAATTGTGTTCTTTGGTGAGGATCACTCAAGATGGTGTGTACGCCATCTTGAGTAATCCTCATCGAGGATGAGTAAAAATGAGTATGAGTATAGATACTTAATAAAATGCAATACCTCTCTTATTAAGTATTAAATGATTTTTGTGGAAAAATTCTAAGAGACTCACACACAAAGTTTATTTTACTATACATTATTCAAACTGAATATCATTGGATTATTTATACGTTTAGTGAATGAAGATTAGCAAAAAAGTCCCTATACATTTTGAATCTAAGACTCTAATATTCTTTCAATACAAAATGTGTCGCAGCATCAATATTTTCAACTTGGATATAAAAGTTCCTTTCAGAATGAATAGTTCGTAAGCCCTCACCAGAATATACAAGGATCTATTTTAAAGCAAAGAGCTCAACTCTATTTTCAATTCTAGTCTCACTAAAAGCCGAGTAATTCCTGCAGCCTAATTCCCACCATTTCGCAAACAAGTATATCGAATGCCTATTTCACTTCACTACCTCCCGCGTTCTTCGCAGGCGATTTAGCAAAATTGCCTAAATTAGAGCATTCTGCATTCTGGCGCCGTACAGCCGACGTGCGCATTTTACAAATCTCCGTCCGGATTTACCATAATTACCAACTGCATTTATCGAAGCTACACAAATCCGCGGGACACAAAAATTCTCCCTCTCTTCGATTTTTAATCCCTCTCTGCAACAACCCGGACAAAAGAAGCAAGCGGTGTACTGTTGCCACTCTTTTCTTCTTCCTTTCTTCTTTTGTTCCCTTCCAATTTGCGTGGAACAAAGCGGGTCTCGTGTTCTCCGGTGTATAAACAACAAAAGAGCAGGGCTTCCGTTTCTGCTGGGGAAAATCTTCCCTTCATTTTCCCCCAATTAGGGAACGTTAGTTGCGCGACAACACGTAATGAATACACCATAAATTACGTCTTCGCGTCAAGGTGTGTGCGTAAACTCGGGATATTTACGCGGACCGAGGGCGTGAGATGGCTTCATAATTTTTGGGGCCTTCATTTATTTACGCCGGGTAATGTGTAGGTGCTTGGGTGCTTGTGCGGTGCTTAGTGCTAATAACTTGTATTAATCACGCAGTTTGGCAACGTGTTTACATACCGAGAGGCTTTATACGTAATGGGTGGGAAAGGTGTGCTAATGTCAAATTAATAATCGAGGTTTTGCAGAGGATGTTATGAGGTGAGGTGGATTATTACGGGGAACACTTATTTTTATCACGCGTACCTTAAATTAAAACTAATATTTACACTTACAAATATTTTGCGAGTGGAGAATAGATTGAATCAGATGTTTATTTGAAATCTCTCACTGTAAATGAAAATGTCCGAAATTCAGACACATAAGTGTCTGAAATGGATTGTTCCAATTTCAGACACAAAAATGTGTCTGAAATATTTCAGACACTTGAAGCGTCTGAAATGCCGATTTTCAGTCACTTGAAGTGTCTGAAATTCCAATTCTTCAGACCCATTTCCCATTTTTCAGACACTTATGTGTCTGAAATACCGATGAGGAAAAAAACAAAAATGGCTTGACAAGCGAAGGGTAGGATTCGAACCCGGGTCTACTGCTGCTAGGTGAGCGCGCTTGCCACCAGCCATAGGTACTTGTTAAAGTTTAGAACGCATTAAAAAACCGGTTGCTACAGATTTAGCACATTGCTTCTTGTAATGCTGTTTTTAAATAATTTTAATTGTAGATCTTCTTTTAATTCTTTTTTTCTAGGTTTGGATATTTTTTAAAAATAAAAAATGGCTTTTGAGCAAGTATTTTAAAGGCCTCTACATGGCACTAAAAATCTTTAATAGACCGCGACCGCGTGGTTATTTGAGATTAATTACCATCACAACATCGGGATTATGTTTTTACTGGGTAAAACCAATAAAATGAGAATAACTTAAAAATAAATTTAACATAATTGTAATTTGATTGGTGAATATAGAATGGTCTGACACTCATTATGTTTGGTGTTTCAAAATTAAAAGCATGGTTCTTCATATTTGAAACAAGAGGCTTATACCAAGATGAAAACATCGATATGCTCAAATTTAAAACTATCATTTCTCACCAAAAAAAATGTTGTACAGAAATGCAAACATTAGGTAATTAATACAGGGCATTTATAATTTGATCAGCAATGTTTGAAAATTGAAAAAAACTTCAACTCGGGCACAAGTGTCTGAATTTATATAAGTGTCTGATTTTATGTGTCTAAATTGCCTTAAACAAATGTCTTAAATTCAGACATATTGTTACTATTCAGACGCTTGTCTCAGCTCCTCAATACCACACAACTTACATGTCTGAAATTCAGATGTTTGGGGTGTCTGAAATTATATAGGTCAGACACTTATGCGTCTGAATGATAGTTTCAGACACATAAGTGTCTTAATTTCAGACATTCTTATTTGCAGAGTTCTTAAAGTTCAAAGTGTAAACTTCACTATTAAATCTTACATAAAAATAAAAGATTCCTCTTTCGGGAAAAACGGAGTGGCAACATCATAAATGTATCAAGGAAAATATGTATCTCTGCTATAGATTTGCATACCCAAACTTATGAAATATCAATAAACTATCTAAGAAAATTTTTATGTTACTTTTAATTGTTTTTTAGACTTTTATTGTTTAAATGTATATTCGCATATAGAATAATCTTAAAGAATCTGTAACAACATTAAAAAAAATTTTACTTGCATGTTAGATAAATACATACTTTAAAATACATCAGTTTTATTTTTTTTAATTGGAAATAAATGCAGAATACAACGAGAATATAATTTAAATATAGGGATAAATTAAATAAACATTAAATAAACAATTTTTAAGTGGTCATTTCATTACCTCCTAGTAATATTAAGTTTAGAAAATTACTCTTTAATTTAGTTACAGCTTTTTTAGTAACATTGTAAGTCGTATTGAGAAAATTGCTATTTTCAAAAGTGAACCAACTCAAGTATCCGTATTTGAATTACAGGACATTAAAAAGAAATGAAAATTCCAGATGTGACTAAATGAAAAATATTGTGTTATTTCGATTTTTTTCTTTAAAATCCTAACAAAAACTTAACTTATTAGGGGTGCTTTAAATATCAATCTCACTCACCAGTAATCTCACCCAGTCCTTACTTCCTTACTCATGATCTATCCCCATCCGAACTTTCTGCTAGCAATCTCTCCAGAGCACACGGCACCGAGATTTCGCATAGTTTCGAAAAAGTTTCGCTCGCCTTTGCAGAAATTTTCCGTGCACCGCGCACTTTTCAGTAGAGCGGAGTCTCAAAAATGTGGAATCGAGGGAGAAAGCAGCTTCGTCTCTCTCTTATCTTTCTTTAACGAGACCCCCGCGTAGCAATCCAAGATCCTGAGTTGCAAAACTTGCTTCTGAAACGTCGGAGAAACTCATTAAAGGGATTTCGACTAAATACCGAAGTCGTTGCCGGATTTATATTGGTTCTATCGGTTCCTTACGAGAAAGTTCGCTCGTGAAGTGCTTAAAAAGGAATTTTTGAGAGCTTAAGTACGCGAATATGACCCTTTTGTAGTCAAATAAATGCTCGCTGCGAGGGATTTGATCTGAGTTTTAAGTCTCATAACGATGTCGTTCAGAAACTCTGGTGAATGTCTCCCAAGAGTAAATGTCCCATACAGATTATCAGTGTAGTTTGAGGAGACTTCTTAAACCCATGCACAATTAATAGTTCAAGCACAAAAATTCCGAAGGTAAAAATGTTTGGATGAAACATTGATATATATTTTTATTGCAATGCAAGTAAAAAAATTACAGTATAATAAAACAAATAATGTTAAACAGGGGCATCGCGGTTCTAAAAAACTAATAAGTTATAAATTTTTTAAAAATTTCATTCTAAAAGCATAGAAAAATTAAACGAAGCTAGTTTATAGTTATATGCTTGTTTTAAAATATTTTAGGAAATAAACCTTTTTAAAAAGTATTTTCAAACTATACAGTCATCAAACACCAAGTTAATATTATATTTTTTCTGTAGCACGGGTATCATAATAAAATATTAATACTTGTTAAAAATATATAAGAAAAAATTATACATAGATTACCCCCTAAAATTATTTTTATAATCATTACGAACTTCACCTAAAAATATTTTCAAGTTTTGTTTTCTAAAATCCTTTACAGCTAACACACAACCATATATAGGAGTCATTCTAATCTGAATAAAATATAGAATGTAATTAACTAAGAAGTATATTTCATTAAAGATAAAACATGCTAATATAAGAAAGAAATATGCCAAAGAATTGTCTAATTTAAGAAACTCTTCGTATTCTTTATGACTTTAGATAAAGAAACACGAGAATTGCAACCTACTTTAAATAGCACAAAAAAATGCAAAGTTAAATTAACTCCAATTTGGAAAAATGCATGACCAAGAAAAGATAACAGTATGCCCACTCCCACGATGTAATTAGCCAAATCAGGAAACTCAACACCATCCAAAAAAAGTTTTAAGAGTTCCACCTCGCACTTTTATCTATCAGAACTAACGATAGTGGGCGTAATTGCCTCCGTTGAGGAAAAGATAAGTAGTCAACCACAGCGAACTCGAAATTCTTAGCTTAAAACTTTTAAACGAGTTTATTCCCACGTACCCAATTAATAGATAATAAATAGGTCTGAAACGACACGAGAAAAACAAAAGATAAGACTTCTTTCCAAGCGATCATAACTATTTCTGCATTATTACTCACATTCCTTTCGTCTTTTTTTCCGATAACGATTAAAATTCCTTCCAAAAAATATAATATTTTGTTTCTGTGCAGCGCCGTGGCTGCAGTTAATGGATTTTCGTACAATGGATTTCTATTTTTAAACATAGAGCTGCTATTAGTCTCAGGATTTTTAAAGTGTAGCTGTTTTTGTATGTGTAAATCATTTCCAAGGAGGGTGACAGCCAGTTAGGTTTGAAATACGTTCGGCTTTCGAATAAATCTTTTCAGAGCAAATAGCCGAGTACAATGGTTTTATACTGAGTTAATGATGATAGTTTTTTAATGAACCTAATACTTTCTTCATATTGTTATATTCTGATAAATTCATCAGTAAAGAGTGCGAAATGAATTAAAGTACTGGAGTCTCCAAATTTATTTTTACTAAAAGTATTATATATAATATCGTTTGCAGTTAATTATGTAAATTTAAAGAAGGAAAATTAGAGAAGGAAGAAGGGAATTTAAAGGTGGAATTTGGTAACGTAAATGCAATTTATGGCATTTCAATTGCTTACTATATTTTTTACTTTAAAAACCAACATTGTTTTTATTAATTTACTTGATAAACAAAATACTTGATAAACAAAAACAGAAGATGAAATATTATTTTTCAACAAGGTAAAAACCCAGTTTGTTGAAAGAAAATTTGCATTCTTATTTTAAATTGACATAAAACGTAAATTTATAATAAACAATGAAGAGCTTTTAATAAACACATGGAATTAGCAAAAATATTTAAAGTATCACAATAATAATGGAATAAATTAAATGAAAGAAAACGGCACTGCAAGGTATTGAGACAAATTTTTGCTTCTTAATTAAAAAAGCATCTATGTAAAGTATCTAGTATGTCAATCATGAATCAAAATAAGAAAAAGTTTAAAAGTATTAGAATTTAAATCAGACTGAAACTCAAAAGGTAAATTGTTAAATAATTTTGGGGATAGAAAAATAGGGAATGGAATCGGGGAAGTTGATAAAGTAATATTTTGTGTTCTATCCCGCTTGCAATGCGTTAGCATAAAATTTAACACTTTCAAAATTAAACAAAACGAAATTTAATTTTATGAAAATAAAAACTTTAGTATAGGAAGATTATGAGAATGATTAAAATATATTCTTAAATTTTAAAAGTTCATAAAAAAAGTTGGTTATTTTGTAGGGGAACATTAGAAATATGGAGGGCTCAGAATTAAAATGGACCAAGTCCACTTTTTGTCATTTTTGAGTTAGCAACGCTATAACATGCACCAACTATGTACAACTTCAGTGCAATAATGAACCTAGTCCTAGTTCTGATAATATCCGCTTGGCAACAGCAAGTTCTGTTTTGTTAACATGTAATTTCCTATGACGCTTTAACTTTAAACGTCTGTAGCTCAAAAGTAGCTAAAGTGGACTTGGTCCATTTCTATTCTGAACCCTCCATATATGGATATGATTCCTAAAGATATGAGTGTCGTAACTGAAACTTTGTACGGAGCACACATATGGGGTATTCCAATGGATAACTGCAGTCAAATTTTTTTTAATCTTAATGTGTTCAGAATGGCCTAAAACCTCCAAAAAATGTTTTAATTGCTTTTCAAAGCCCTAAATTTTAAGTTATTTTCAATTAAAAACAGCCTCTTTTGTGTTTGAGCTGAAACAGCTTGTGACGTGAAATGTGCTTTGTTCCCGCTTGTTGCTATTCACGAAATTCCTAAATAAACAAACAACCAACGGAAATGACGTCACCAGGTAACTCAATCTTCCGGTTTGTCTGATATTTACATTGAACAACATTACACTACGGCGCGTTTGTTTTTTTATAATTTTTCTTTTCTTATTTTAAAGCGTAATTTAAAGGAGAAACTCAAAATATGAGTTCTCCATACTTCCGATCATTATCTGAAAATTTTTAAAAGAGATATCTTGATAAGTTATCTGTGAATGGGACGATTGATTTACCCGATCCATAGGACGAAAATCTCAGCTAATACAATCAACGCCATTGCAACAGATCGTAGATACATCAGGATTAATTGGGTCCGATATTATTGAAATTCATTATTTAGTTTGTTTTAAAACTTATGAATACAATCACCCACTTATTTAAAAAAATAAGCATAAAAATATTTAAAAAGATAATTAAAGTGACAGACGATTTTAAGAATACTATTTCTGAATCTCAAATAAAAATAAACAAGCTGACTGGAATGTAGTAGGATCATTAAAGGTAAATGCACTAAAATTTTGAATGAATCCATAATTTAATTAAATTAATTAGTTCTTAGATTTAGCCCGTTGTTTTCCATATTTTTATGTACTTTATATTTTTAAGACAATAAAAATTCAGTTTCTAAATAAATAAACTGCTTTGATACAATGGATATTCAAGTTTGACATAGCAGAAGAGCGATATTAATTTTATCACAACAAAAATGTTCTGAAAAGTTTTCATGATTGAATATTTGCTCAGTATTTTGTTTTCTTTGTATCAGCAGATGTTTAAATTACATTTAAACAAGTTAGTAATTAAAATCAATAAGAGGAGAGATTGAAGCACATCGTTGTAGACCTCAAGGTTCATATTTTTGATCGGTTATTATTGAGTTAAAATTATTTTTCTAATTCAAAACACTTGATAACCTATAAACATATTCGTAATTGTGTCCAGTGTAAACTGTTTTAAAAGTTTCTTTGGCCCTTATTTTAATAAAAATCACCAAAAATAAGTATTTTCCCATGCTGTGAATAGGAAATATATCCTGGGTGACGTCATTTTCAAAAGCCACGCCTTTTTCGCCGGAAGAGCATACCTTGTTAGTTTATATACCTTGGTTACCATTTAAGTATTGAATAAACAAATGTTTGTAGAAAGAAGTTCCTTATTTTTGGAGTCCTATCCTATGACGTGTACAAGGGGGTGAAAAAAATACATTTTCCTCAGGGTGTCCATATTAGGTACAGGTACCTTATTTAAAATCTTAAGATTTGCTGCAATTCTCCATTTTTAATGAGTTGAATAAATGTAAATTGCTACTTCCCTCGTATCGCACCTCCAATCGTACCAAGAATAATGTAATACATTCTCTCAATAAAATGTTTCCTAGAGATTGATGAATAATGCAAAAACTAATTTATGTATGCCCTTAAACTTTTTTATTGCGTCTTTTGCAAAACTCGGTATAAAAATATAATTTTCACTAAAAATGTATTTTCTTTGAAAATAAATTATTTGTAGTTCAAAAAATTCATACTAAATTATTATTCAATTTACCATGAAACCTAAACTATTGATACTCCTCAAATAATGTTAGAAATTTAAGGAAAGAAATGGAAAGTGTCAGAAAGTGTCAAGTTGATGAATAAGAAATCTATTAGTTTTAGAATCAAAAACTTGATTAAATGGAATCAATAGGCGATGCGTCTCAATTAACATTACCTAAAATATCCCCTAACTCATGCCGTCAAGGGAAAATGCAAGCTTTAAAAGTAAAACACTTCAGAACCATCCGAAACTTTTCAACTACACCCATTTATCCCAAAGCTTTCTCCCCACCACCCACACACTACGCTATTACAACCATCTCCATCCCCTCTAAAAATTTCAAAAAAATATATATCCTCAGCCAACACACTGAAAGAAAGCGAAAAGCACAACAACAACAACAACAACGAGACCGCCTTTGTGACCGGAGACAACATGCGCTGCCACCAGAAACGTAGAGAGTATGCATCTCTCATGCAGCGTCATTAAAATGCATGAGATTTCTGAAGAGTAAAGTATATAAAGATGATACACACAAGAAGAGGAGTTTTTTCGTTTGTTTCTTTTACGTGGGCGGCTGTATAATGTCGAGTTAAGAGCAGAGTTAACCCGTGAGGAGAGTGTCATCAAAGCAGGACGTTCGCAATGCCGCTCTTATTTTGTATTCTTCGCATTACTTTTGGAATGGGTTCATGATGTTTTTTATCAGGGCTTTTTTAGAGGGCACAATAATTTGGATCCTAATGATTATTGAACTATTATATAGGGATTTTATCGATTGAACTATCTGCATATAATGGATAATTTTTACCATCTGATGGTTTCCGAACACGGTTTTCGATGTGAATAAAAGATTTTGAAAAACTGATACTCCAAGAACTGAATTTAAAAGTGTATGCTAAAATAAGAAAATAATTTTTTTCTACGTTGTTAGTATTTAAATACAAAAATAAAATTTTGTGTTACGATTAAGCAAGCAGTTCATTGATTGAAGAAATTTAATTAAACAGTGTTATATTAGATAGAGATATACAAGGATCTCCAGAAGAATTCACCTATGGGACAATTTTGAACTGTTGAATCTGTAACTGTTTAATTGAGGGATTACAATTAACAAATACGTAAAATAGGTTAATTAAAAAGTAGGATGAAAACCTTTAACAAAACTTTCTGGATGATAAAATGGATAGTTGCATACGTCTTTTCGGTACGTCTTTTCGGTAAATTTTTGAACATCTTACGTATATATCCTTTATATGTAATTATAATTATTTACTAATGTTATTTAATTTCTCTCAATGTTGTGAAAGAGAGAAATTACTTAGACTAGAGAAAATTGTGATTGATCATCAGTGGAAAGTTATGATGTAATAGTGTATTATCACCGTTAAAGTTGTACTGACATAGATTAGTGTACACATCTTATAATTATGAAAAGGAATTAAGCATTAGCAATTTTGAAGATCCTCTTGTAGGTTTATATAGTACACGACTGTGAAGAATAAACATAAAAGTTATACAGAACCATGAATTGAAATAAGTCACTACTTCAGAACAGTTATTAAAATCTTTTTGTGTGTGATTGAAACTAAAAACCTCATAAAAATCCATCCATATCCCTAATTCACTTTTGATCAGAGCTGAAAAAAGTATCCTCCCAAAAAGCAAATCCATCCGATGTTCCTAAATCCACCCATTACACCAACCGAGGGGGAAAGAAATGACAAAAAAGAAGATTAATATGGGAGCAAAAACTCGACACTACTTAGCATTACAAAGGACGAGGAGAGAAAAGAATGATGGTTGAGGGTTTTTCCAGATCAGGAGAGAAGAAGAAAGCCCCTGGTGAAAATAGTGGAAACAGGATGTCCTCCAAATCACCCACTTCCATTTCGAAGGGCTTTGTATTTCAGATATCCCACTCACATTAAGATTCTGTTTGATCATGTTTCTTAAGCTCGGGACCATGTGATTTCATTTAGAGGACCCGGTGAACCGGGGAGAGAAAAAAAATCGATCTCTGCGATTTCTATTGTTGGTGGGTTTACTGCAGAATATTGCTATCGCGATTAGCTTTGGAGGTTCTGAATGTAATGCCATACGTTTTTTTTGTGTGTGTTGTCTTGCGATTTTTAGAGTGGTATACAGAAGAGTATAAATTGAATCCCTGTTTGAAGGTTTGAAAATTCGTAAATGTTGGTGAAATAGTGATTCTCCCTTAAAAGCTTAATATAAGGGTGATCATTTCACCCCCCCCCCCCCGAAATTTCGGTGGTAATCTGTTTTAATCTTTGAAAATTCAGATGGTAGGTTTGCCACGGGTTTCAACGGTTCAACCATTACTTTTCAGTCTTTTGTTTCCCAAGAGGGTGTTTCAGTCATATTTCTGAAGATATGCACACATATAATTTTGAACAATCAAAAAAGCCTTGTTTCCATTTTAATTTAGTTCTACTAAACACAAAACAATAAAACAATTCTTAAGGGGACGCAGTACCATTTTTACCAAAATCTTATAAATCATTGCTATTTAGTACTTCTTTTTATTATTAAAGTAGAAGAAGAAGAAGAAAATTTATTCGTGTTTTAGGCCGAAGCCCATTTACGAAGATTACAATAATACATGACATACACACAGTACATACATATATAATAAACAGAACTAAAACAACAGACTTAAATTAATGATAATCACAGTGATAGAAAAATAATATTAAACAAAACACAATAACAACAAACAACAATAAATAAAAATTAATTAAACTGAATCTTCTAAAGAAAGGCTCTCCAACAGGAGCCGGTTCATTCTTTGGGCGAATTATTATTAAAGTATCTTTGAATTCAAATTTTATGAGTTTTTTTAAAAAATCCTAATGCATTTAGATTAGTTTAACAAAAATTTTTTTTTCGTAATTTTGTCAAAAAATGGCACCCCGTCCCCTTTACAATTTAGTTAAGAGAAAAAATTATTAAAGTCTTTATCATGATACATTTTATAAAACTGGAACAATATAAACCAAATTTTCTTTTATATATCAGAAAAGAAAATATAACCTAATCAATTACCAGGAAATCCTTAAATTTACAATACACAAGGGAAACGAGGGTAAGAGAACACACCCTACAAATTATTTTGGCTTTTTTAATTTTCATAAAATGAAGAATTTAAAACACAGATCTTTAAAAATATTCAGAATTTAAGTTTATTGACATACACAAATTAAGGCACAAAAAGGGAAAGTTTTAGTTTTAACAAAAATATCTTAGAAATAAAGAAGAATATTAAAAAAATACTAAATACTCCAACTCAAAGTATAGCAGTTAAAAGTACGCAGGACTTCTGTAAATATTAGCAGAAATATTAATCAATTGTTCTACTGCCTTCGAAATTCGACTATTTCTGCTTCATATCCCTCTTATTGTATACACATTTTTTAAAAGAAAAATCACACTGTATTTTCTATTTTCAGCTTTTGATGAAAATGGAGCTTTCAAAGTAGGAAAAAAAATCTTATTTAACAGCTATAGCATATTACTCTCAATAGGTAAAGAATAAGATTAGTTTTATGGTTTTCTCGACAATATTTTTAACTATATGCGTACTCTTAAGCCGACGATGTATTCTACATAACGTCCATAAAATTCCCCAAAATTCTTTGCAGTTAAATTTGAACGATGTTAAGTTTTCAGAAATAAACATATTTGCATTGATATTTTAACTTTGACAGTAATCATTAGTTATTTTCTTATCAGGAAATAAGATACATTCACAGAGAGGCTAACACAGCAAAACTCCATAACACAAGATAGAATGAAAATAATAACGACAATCTTTTAAGTAACTTAAGATACATGTGATTACACTCGCATTCACTTGCACTTCAAACAATTTTGAAGTCATAAGATTTCAAATAGAAGGTAAGTTGTTACAAAGCATTGTCCTTTGTGGTAACTATGTGCGAAGAATGTAACCTTTAACATTCTGTTATAGAACAGTAACCGTATAATATATGCTTAGTTATGGTTTAGTTAAGTATCTAAATGGTCTTAAGATTATTGTGTAACACGTTAATGCAAAGCTCATAGTTGTATTGTTTCCTGTCTAAATTACTTAAGGAAGTATAAAAGGACATTGTGTAACTCAGACGTAATTATCCCATAAAAGCTGTTCTAATCTCTTGGGAAGGAGTGCAAAGGAATTATGTAAGCGAATGGTAATTCACCTTGCGATGTTGATATAATAGTGAAGTTAAATCTTTATAATAGTTAGGAGTAGATTTTTGTGGTTTAAGACTCATGAACATTATGATATTAGTTAACCCGCGAGGACGCGCGCGGGGTCTGCGAGACCCCAACGCTTAAATAAACCTTCATAAAAACTCTAATTTTTAAAGAAAATATATGAAACTCCGTGTAGCTGCCTAAAAGGTTTCCACCTATCACCTCATGAAGTTTAAATAAAGTTGGTATGTTATTTTCCGAGTTAGGTTGTTGTTTTTAAGGAAAATGCTTCCAAAACTGTGAGGATTGGTGCGAGTTAAATAGCTCAAGAGGTTTCCAAAAGTAAGGAAGAGGTAACTATAACCCATAATTTTTCTTGCAAAAAAAGAAATTAGGAAATAAAGGATTTTAGAAAATAAACATCGGTTCAGTTTAGCCAAAGAAATTCGTTACCTCCGCTCAAATTCCATTGTATTTCCTGTTTTTCTAGTCTTATATTATATCTTAATAAGAAGCAGTCAACTAATAATGCACATTAAACAATTAAATTATATATTTTAACTATCCGTGATAAAAATTTTGCATGCACTGAACGTTTAGAACGGAAAACGGTTTGTGGGGTCTGAGAGACCCCGCGCGCGTTCCCGTGTAACAGAAAGTAGCGCGCGTCCTCCCGGGTTAAAATCTTTTATGTGCAGACTAAAGGAATGTGATTTTATTGTGATGTGCTAGAAATATTTTAAAAATGTCAAAACCTCGTTAATGTTTATATCATTTTACTTTACTTGGGTGCATTAATAATTAAAATATTTTCTTAAACTATAAAAATCAAAATTTTGCATCTCCAGTTTCTCAAATAAGATTTCAGATTATTATCTGTCTTAGAATATGAAGTAATAATTGAATCGTCAGTTTGAAGAAGGGATAAGTCCAAAAAATGACAAATTGACTTTTTGTGCTCAAAACAATCTCCAAGCTTTGCCCTACATATGGGTGAAAAGAGGGGGAAAATAACTAACCCCTATAGGGAGATATCGCCCCTTGAAGTTGTGAAATCGATATCCATACAATGAAAATTTCATTTCTTTTTTTCGATTTTCTAAAAACTTGATTTTTGGACTTATTCCCTTCTTCAAACTGACGATTCAATTGAAGTTATAAGTATATTAATAAAAATATCAGTAATCTGTATATAAGCTCTAACATAAGTAATGAAAATGTACTAATATTAAGCAATAAAGTCTAACACAAATTAGGAAAAGAAACTTAGTTAAGATAAAAGCAGAAAGAGAGCAGGAAACACAGAATTTAATCATAAATAATAAATTGTAAGGGTTGTATAAGAAAAGTTTGTGTGGAACATGGAGCTCCATTTTTATTAAAAAGAGATATCCATTAACTCATCTTACGTAAATACAACAGGTTTGAGACTGATTTAGCTTTTAGAATACTACTGTTCAAGTATCAAATGACAAGTGATGGGTAGAATCAATAATTTTATGTATAGATTTTCCTGCATTGAATATTGAATACTACCTTTAGGTATTGAATTACCATCTTTCAAATAATTTTATGCATCTAAAGGTATATAAAAATTTTAGTAATTATCTAAAAGTTTTAATGGAGCAATGTATAAGTATTTAAATGTATTTTGAGTACCTCTTGAGAAAGAAATACCTTTTCATTGTGAGCAAAACAACTTAGAATTCATCTTATTAAAAATATAAATTATGTCACAAGGTTTAGAAAGTATAAAATATGAACATTTACATTTTAAATTTAAATAAAATATATCTTTCCTATTCATCCCAAAACACGAATAATCTACAATTTAATTCCAAAGGCAATCTTCCCACCCCGCCCGAAAAGCCCCAAGCAAAGGGTTCGCGAGTAGGTAAACTGCTTTAGTCTACACGCTTTCTCCGGAATCCCAAACAAGCTTAGGGGAGCGGGAGGGTTTAAGAAGACCCTATCAACGGGTACCACCCCCTCCCAAATCCCTCTGCCAGATGACAATGCGAATCAGATGAGGGAACCCCCGGATGATTTTAATCCTCCGGTGTGCAACAAATGAGAAAATGGCCTAATCCGTCTTTTACATAATCGATGGTGCCGGCTATTTATATGTCTTAGCGGGGAGCCTTTATCTGCACTCGACACCATTCGAAGAATATTTGCACGGACGCACGTGTCAACTGCACCCCTGAGGTTCCGATTGGAATTTGAATGCTATGGAAGGAGCGAGGCACGCTCCTATTGGAAATACTATTTGCAAAGGGTCTTAATACCGCTCTATTGGAATATGAATGTTTATTGTAAAACAACTGAAAAACTTATGCTTTAGATATTATAATTGTTAAATAATAAAATACTTAAACAATTTTAAGGCTAATTCTATCTCATTGGTACTCATGGTAGGCTACCTTTAATTTTTAAAATAAAATGTATATTAGAAACCAAATTTATTATTAGTTAAAAACCTAAGCTTTAAATGGTATATTAACAGTTAAATTATAAGATATTCCAATTACTTTTAAGCCTGAAATTCCCTCACACTTGCTTATGCTATGGTAATCATAGAGGAGAGATAGTGGTGGAGTGAGCAATAGTAACCGTGAAGAGTGCCTAAGATAATTTCCAGAAAGACACCAAAGATAACCGGAAACACATGACCGCCGTAACGTGACAGCGGTCCTACTGAATATTGTTTTCACTGTTTTATACTGTGCAGTGTTACTACAACGAGTGAACCTTTGGCCTCGCGTTTTGTCACCATGCCTTAGCGCATGCCTCTTAAAGTTTTGAAAATGCTAAGCAAGCGATAGCATGCCATTTCATTGCTAGAAGCCCTGCTAATGACAGGTACCCTTTTTTGGAGTCGATTCAATAGGAATGCTCATTCCACTTATAATTATCCCCTATGATTTGACTACACCTATTGTTTTAAAATGTAAAATTAAATGTAAATAATTTAAAAGTTACTAGAAAAGTGTGTGACTTATCCCACTTTGGTCGACAGTTACATCATACCAAGTCCATGAAGCCGAAATTTTTCAAGTTTAAAAACTGCACCTGAACTGGAGTACAACTTGTCCTTGTCGCAGCCAATACACATCAAAATATGCACAGGAGTAGCCTGTGGTGTTTCGCACTTTGTACATAGAGGATAAACTTTTTGGGCCGCCACATGACGTTGGGCACGGAGGTGACCGGACCGCAGCCTAGCAATAGTCGTCTGCTCGGATCTACTTTCAGCCTCGTGCAATGCCGCGCCAGGGCGGTTCCCAGCATACCAATCATGTAAAGGGGCTCTTCTCCAGGAGGAGTTGACCTCTACTTTCACTCTTGAGGCAAGTTCTGAGTTAGAGAGACAACCATCGTCAACAAGATCCATGAGGCTGCCCTCCTTAGCAAGTGCATCCGCTACCCGATTGCCATCTACTCCCACATGTGATGGAATCCACTGAAAACATACTGTGTGATGAGCTCTCAGACTGTTTAAAATCCCTATGATGTTAACAGTTGCCTTATCACCATGCTTCCACCATTCAGCTGGATGCTGAATGGAGCTACGGCTATCGCTCAGAATCCATATGTCGGAATAAACTCCCGCATTTACACCATAAGTCAAAGCCTCCTCAATAGCCATGAGCTCTGCACGAAAAACTGAGCAGTAGTCAGGGTTCCTCTTACAAATCCTAATACCGTTCCCCTGTCTGATGTAAACTCCGCTGCCCGAGACAGCTTCATCACCCCTACTGCCATCAGTATAAATTTGTAAGGCCCCGTCAGGAATATCATGTATGGTTTCCAAAGCAAGCTGTTTAAGATAGTCCGAGTGCTGAATGCCTTTATTAGAATAGGAGCACAGTTCGGTCCTAAATAAGACTCGATCACGAAGCGGTGTAGCAATCTTTCCCTTTTGAGACGTCGATTATTTTTCCAGTTTCTCACATAAGAAGAGGTTCTGTGCTGATCTCCAAAACTGATGAGCTTTGCATAATATTTAGCCAGGAGAAATCTCCTCAATCTCAGGAGTTGAAGGTCAGCTTCATACAGAACTATGTCTCTCGGGCAGCTATTGCGAAGACCAGTGATCGCTCTTGCTGGAGAGAGCTGAACTCTTTCCAATTTGTCTAGATTGCTGGCTGAGGCGACCTGATATACCTGTCCATTAGGGTGTATCGAAAAAAACTTTTTTTCGATTTTGATGACGTAATAGTGCGGAAAAGTTGTCTAAGGTGCCAGAGAGTACCTGTGATTTTTTTCAGAATTTTTGGATAATTTCTTAAGGTGCCACATTGGCCCTGAAGTTCCCCAAGTTAATCCAATGGGGCGCGCCGCCAAAAAGGCCGAAAATCGGTTTTTCGACCCTCATTTCTACCCTAATCACACGACGAATGTCTCGTCTCGAGTTATGGACTCTATATGATGTATGCTACCCGAAAAAACTTGAATAATAACTTAAATCTCTATATTATGTTGATTGTGGGCTCTGATTTGAACGAGGAAATACGCGATTTTCGACGAAATTTGAGCATACAAAAAAACGTAATATAGATATTTAGGCTATTATTCAAGTTTTGTCGGATAGCCTAAATCATATAGAGTCCATAACTCGAGACGAGACATTCGTCGTGTGATTAGGGTAGAAATGAGGGGCGAAAAACCGATTTTCGGCCTTTTTGGCGGCGCGCCCTATTGGATTAACATGGGGAACTTCAGGCCCAATGTGGCACCTTAAGAAATTATCTTATTAAAACTATTACGTCATTAAAATTGAAAAAAAGTTTTTTTCGATACACCCTACTGTCCATACTCAAGAATAGGTCTGATGAGAGTAATGTAGGTGTTTCTCAGAGTTTGGGCATCCGCACCCCAGTCTCTACCGGAAATATATTTTAAAATTTTTAGTCTTTTTCTCCCCCTCAAAACCAAGTTGTCTATGTGAGCACCACCAAGGATCTCCTGGTCTAGAACGAACCCTAAATATTTGGGATGTCTTTCACAGTTTAGTCTCTTACCCAGTAAAAAGATGTCAGGCTCCAGACTGTATAGATGTCTGTTAGTGGTAAAGATACTAGAGACAGACTTTGTGGGATTAAAAAGTATCTTATGCTCAGCAGCGAATTTATCTAATTCAAAAAGGGAACGACCTTTAACAACAAAATATGACAAAAAGTTATCTGCATGTACCAATCAACAACTAATTGTAAGCAAAAGCAAGTAATAAGACAAAAAAACACCAAGAAGTTTAGAATATATGAATAGAAATATTCTGCAAAAAATATTGTACAATAAAAATAGATAATTTTCCAAACGTCTTAAAGAATAAAACGCCTGAGAAAACTCAATAATTATCTTAACATAATTATACAGAAACATTTGTTTCCATAGAAACAATAATTCGATCAAAAAAATTTCCTTAAGGGACATTAAAATTCATTATTTTCAATAAAAAAGATTCTTTAAGCAAACTGAAATTCACATATGTAAATAAAGAAAATGTTATTTACTCAATTTTTATCAGCTTAAACATTTTTAAGATTATAATTTAAGGCTATGCTTTTACGATTATTCAAATGACTTTTAGTGAACAACATCAAGCAAGCATCAAATATTATTTCGACACAAAGTTAATTAACATCCTGTTTCTGATTTCATAGGCATTAAATTAATGTTTTTCTCAACACCATGTGTGGAATCTCAAATATATTTAAGTATTTCCATGAAATGGAAAGGATTCAGATTAGTTCATTTTTGATTTTAATAATCCCCTAAGAAAGTTGTAACAAGACAATAGTTGTAAACTCTATCAAAAGAGAATATACAGGGTGTTTCAAAATTGCGTTGCACTGCTTTTATTTGGAACCAACGCCTCCTAGGGTCACCAAAGTAAGGTCTACCCCAAGGTAAGTAAGCCTGGAGAATCCATTGGGAGGACTTACAGCTCCCCTAGCGGCGAAATTAAAAAGTTAAAAAATTATATAAAAACTAAAGGAGATAGAGCAAAAATCTCAGTGAGAGTATTGTTTCCAACGTCATGAAGAACTCACTGAAAAAATTTGATCAAAATATCTTGAATATTCGCGGAGATATTAGCAGGTGAAAATAGCACTTTTTCAGGGGTCAAAAAAGAAAAAGTTCGCATATTATTTGCAAATTTTTCAGTGTTATTTCGTAGTTTTGTGTTTTTTTAGTTCTAAAAACACAAAATTTAATCAAAAAATAAAAAAAAATTGCAAATAAGCGAACTTTTTCTTTTTTGACCCCTGAAAAAGTGCTATTTTTATATGCTAATATCTCGGCGAATATTAAAGATATTTTCATGAATTTTTTTCAGTGAGTTTTTCATGACGTTGGGAAAAATACTCTTATTGAGGTTTTTACTCTATCTCTTTTAGTTTTTAAATAATTTTTAAACTTTTTTATTTCGCCAGTAATGGCGCTGTAAGTCATTTCAGTGCATTCTCCAGGCTCACTTACCTAGGGGTAGACCTTACTTCCAAGACCCTAGGAGCCGTTGGTTCCGAATAAAAGCCATGCAACTCAATTTTGAAACACCCTGTATTTTTAAATGTTCTTTAAAATATGTCATTATAAAATCAGGGCTTAGATAAAGATATAATTTTTAAATCAGTATTTAAGATAAATAATTTTTAAGACAAAAAATAATTCAAAAATAACATTTAATTACTCATAGTAAAGAACTATTTTAAGATGCCTTCTTCAAAGCAAAATACTGAAAAGTTTTAGGGATGTGGCTTGAGAAAACACTGCGCTTAAAAAAATCAACTTTTTCTTTTTTACTTCTTTTTATAATTGTGATTACACAAAAAATGGAAAAGAACATGAAAGAAAAGAACCATGCTTGTTAAAGCGTTTGCCACCATTGTCCCTGAAGGCTTAACATCCTGACAAAGTGTGTTTCTAACAAACTGCTGAATAAACGTTCAAATTGGCATCGTCACGGAAAATCACGTTTTGCTCTTTTAGTGAAAACAGGAGGAATTTCACTAGAGAAGAGAAAGAAGGTATATTTTACTTTCTTCTTGATTAAGAGAGGCAATAACAAAGCATAGAAGAGGGGGGAATCCAGAGCCAGTACGCTGGAATGTAATAATGATCCTTATAAGAAGTTAGCATTTTTTTTATTTTTGCATCTTTAGTAGGAAAAAAATGAAATATTATAGATGGTTAGAAAAAAATCTTGCGTAAAATTCTTTTGATGTGTTTTTCGAAGGAAATTCTGTTTTTTTATAGTTCTGAATGCGTCATGAATAACCACTCCAATTTATTTCTACAAAAGTACAAATTAACTTAAAACATCTTTACTCCCAAAGAATAAAAAAAAATCAATTAAACAATTAGACTTAAAATGCTTTAAGTTTTAAAATTTTTCATTTTTATATTAACAATTTAATTGTTTTATTAAATTTCTACGCATGCATAGTACATTAAAAATAATAGTAAATTTTATTTAATAGCAAATCAGGAATTCAAAAATAAGTGTTAGGAGTAGCTTCACATACCCTTTTAGCAATCTTAAATCTAGCATGGGAAAAATTATGAAAACTATTTCATTTGATAGCAACTAGTACATAATTAGGAATTTAAGTCCAAGAAGAATTGCAACAGAACACAAGCTAACCAGATTTTGATTATTAAGAGCCGCTCTTAAAATCTGATTGCAAAACATATTTTAGATACACTCTTACAAAATCCCAGAAAACTCATTTTGAGTCTTAATTATTTTACATACAAATGATATATTTCATTAAACAATTAAACCTCAACTCCAAATAAATATAATTCTTTCATGACTGCATTTTCTGTCCATTGTTAACACATTAAAGAGTAAAACACACATCTCCGAACCCTCAAAAATGCATCTTGGAATTCCAAGAAATTCTGAGACGATTCTTTTCGGCTACCAGGACGTTTACATAAAACGCAATACAGGTCGAGTCACGTGCTCCGTACGTGATTTGAATCGATTGTTTGAGATTACACTCCCACCGGTGACAGAGAGAGATACGTCCGTAGAAACGTATCGCAAATGGCGCAGATTTGTTTTCAGCCATGAATGTTTTTACCGACACTCGAGCCGCGGCGCGGGTCAGAATTCCCTCGGAATGGCTTCGCTTTGCCTGTGTTGTGGGTTTATGGGGTATTTTTTTCTGGCACCTTAATTTGCGGATGCCATTTTCTCATTGTGGAGGTGTGTTTGATAAATTGGCTGGGTGGCAGAATTTCAATATAGGATTTCAAAAGTGAAAATATTTGTTGGTGTGGGATATTTGTTTTCAAAGCGGGGAAGGGAGGATAGTGTTTTAACATTTAATATTCACATCAGGGAAGAATTTTTTTATACTCATTAACCTTTTTCTGATCATTTTTCACATACACCTTTCAAGTGTCATTTTTACCCATGTTGTCCCTATTATTGCTAATAGTATTTTCAAACGAATTTCAACAGTTCTATTCATATTAAATACTTATGGTTCCATATGGTTAAAAATTAAGTCCCTTTATTTTATTTGTTTTAAATTTCAGTAAAATGCCACAAGTTTAATAATTAAGGAATCATCTTTTCAAGAAATTCAAAATTATTTTACTGATACGGATTTTTTATATGATGTGTTTAAATTTACTTCTGATGTTTCTGTAATACTTATCTATTTATACATATCATTATAAATTAAGGGGATCCTTTAGTTCGAAAAGAAAATATCTTTACGTTAGACACATTTATTACAAAACTTTAAAATTTCAAGTCACAATAAATTAATTAAAACCGTTAAATGTAAGGTAAAACAATTTTGTTTGGAAAGTAGTTGAATTTTAGTAGCAAGAGTAAGCAATGTAAATTTTAGAAGCGTAACTTTAAAAATTATGTTTTTTATAAATGCGCGGAATTATTTTAAAATCATTAATTATTATTCAAGACCTGTAATAACACTCTTATTAATACAATACACATTAAAATGAACATAAGGTATTTTTTTCGTGTAGGTACAATCTTGTAGTAGATATATCATTTAACTATTTGAAAAGTAAGTGATAACATTAAATTATTTTATTATGAGAAATTGCTGCAGAAATGAAACATGCATCGAGTATCAATCAATACATTGTAGGTATCAAGTGTATTATAAAATAATTTAAAATGTTATGTTTATAATTGATAACCTCATTCAAAAAATAGTGTTTTCCCTCATACTTTGATAAAAAAAAGCGTTATTTTTCATCAAATATCAAAATCTAAAATTTAAATAATAGGGCAAAAACACACTGGTTTATAGGAAGTTTTCTTACCATACAAAAACCAGCGAGAAGGCATCGATTTACATTACCTTCACAAGGAACACGTATGGAAATACCCCAAATATATTCAAATTCGAATCGAATTTCCAATACGTGTGTCCGACTGAACCAATACGACTGGGGTAACTTCAAACATCTCGACATTCCTAACAGAGAATTCCCTACAATAAAATAAACCCGCCATGACCCGCATGCACTACTGCAAAAGGAAATCACGATTTCTCTCTCTCCTCCGAAAGGGGAAGAAAATTCCTGTTTTTCAACTGTAACAGACGTTCTTATTCACTTTGACATCAGTTTCCCGATAAGTGAAGAAAAAAAGAGATTGTTTAAACCATACATAAGTAAAAAAAAAGAGCAACCCCTAGACCACAAGGGGGAGGGCTATCCATCCCCTCATCAGACCCGAACCTCTCAAGGTTATTGGCTGCCGTCACGTGCATGGGTGACTTCGAATGCACTTTCCTGATTCGAAAAGAACTCGGTCCAACAATCGGCCTAATGCACAATTGCCACGCAATTTCTTTGACACCCTGCCCAGGAATTGGGCAGTCGATCGCTCCCAGAGTCTTGATTAGTTGGACCGGTGAGAGACTATTCTTTGCCCTCTTCGAGAAGTTCTTCTCTGGTTTCTCCGGTCGTCGTTACAAGAGGCCATTCTTTGGAATCGGTTTGCATCTGTGGATGGAAATAGGATTGCAGTAATACGAGAGAATGGGGATGTACGGAGATTGGAGTAGAAAAGGGAGGTTTAATCAAGAAAGCGAGTTTTCTGTCCACAGAACAAGGGACTTCTTAGAGATTTTCAGGAGTTTTTTGTGTTTGACCCTTTTTATTCATAGCTTCTAAATGTACGCCAGAATTTTAATTGGTTAGAATTGAGAAATAAAACTATTTGAAATTTTTCTATTGAGAAATGTTATGCAACGTAATAAAAACCGATATATGCTCTTTAAAATTAGTTTCTGAAACATGTGATAGAGAAAGAAAGCATAAAGAAATCCAGTTCTAAACCTGTAAAACTGCTGTTTCTGCATTTGGACATTATGTACGGTAAAACACACTTTACCTCGCTTTGCTGTTTCTAAGATAAGCTTTATGTTATATATTTTTAAAAGCAAAATATTGCAAGCTTTTTCCCATGAGTTCAAAGACATCTAATTATTCATTTCATCAAACTTGCTTTTAAAATTTTAAGGTTTAAATCAAATTATCTAAAAACTATTGCAGAAATTTTATACATTTTCCAAATGGCATTTATTCTTTTGAAAAAAAAATAATTTTCGAGAAAAAATGATTCATTAAACACAGTGTTTTTAAGTTTTCAAATCTCCCCAATCCTTGAAGTCATATCCCTTAAAGTCCCCACTTAATTGAAAAAGCAATAAGGAATGGATATATAATTTTCTCTTACAATTTAAACACAGGATATGAACTTTTGAAAGCATCGGATTTTAACCCAGCACAGTTTTAAAAGCAATCAAGCAATGTCCATCTTCCTCAAGTATTTTAAAAACAACCTCATCGTAGAAATTAGAAGCCCCTTAATAAGCCTTTGAGTGCCCCTGAAAAGCAATCAAAACAAATAAAATCCCCTCATTTAAATAAAAACCCAAACCCAAGAACGAAGGAGGCATTTAAATAAATCTCCATCGTTTAATTGAAAGCACGCACGTTTGGAAAGCGCCATTATCCCCCACTGCTATCTAACACTCATTTTCCAAGAAGGGAGAATTCATTAAAATACGGACAGTGCAGACTCCGTGACCGAAATAATGCTCCCAAGGCGACATTCAGAAAGGGGCTAGAATTTTCGAGTGGTGAAAGACGACTCTTAAAAAGGTACTGTTTGGTTAAAGAAGCCACGGTTTTCTTATTCCGTTTCTTAAGTAGGTTTCTTTCGAGGCTAGATGGGTTGTGTGAAGGACTTGCGATGAGAGGAGGGGTTTTATTCTCCGAGTGAAATTGTAAGAAACTTTGATAAAGAGTTTAAAAGATTGGTAAAGTAACACTTTTTAGTGCTGAATGGAACAAGTGTCTCTTTCAAAGAAAAAATTGGAACACATAATTATTTTGTTTCTTTCGAAAAAGAGTTAAGTTAAAAACCTCAAGTCCGGGATATAAGTTTATTTAGAATGGTTTTGTAAAATATTTTGCCTCAAGTAATAAAGTTTATAAAAGTAGTAAAATCTAGGATTGAGTTTTTGATAACTCTAAATAAAATATAGAATGAATTCAATTTAATTTTTTTACTTCAATTTTAACCAATCATAAAAATACAAAATGGTAAAGTAACATTAAAAAAATATTAAGTAATTCAGAGTTTTTAAAATTGTTTAAATTACTTAAATTTCAAATAAATAAGTTCTAAGCTAAATAAATAAGATAAAGTCTACTAATCCAGATTTTAAAGGTATAAAAATAAATTTATACACAGTGTCTCAAAAAACCGTTTTAAGGCTTTTATTTGCAACTATTGTGTCCCTATCATGGAAGTAAGGTCGACCATAGGTAAGTGACCCTGGAGAACCCATTGAAATTTTTTACAGCTCCCCTAGCGGCGAAATAAAAAGGTTTAAAAAATAACTAAAAAACTAAAGGAGATAGAGCAAAAACCTCAGTGACAGTATTGTTGGCACCATATGGCAGTCAATGACAGTATGAATAACTCACTGAAAACAATTTCATGAAAATATATCAAATATTCACGGAGATATTAGCAAGTTAAAATAGCACTTTTTCAGGCCTCCAAACAGAAAAAAATTCGCATATTTTTAGGTGTATAATGTAGTTTAATGTTTTTTAGGTAAATGAAAAAAAATTAATAAAAAAGTTTAAAAATCTTGCACATTTGGGAACTTTTTCTTTTTTGATGCTTGAAAAAGTACTATTTTACATGCCAATATCTTCATGCAATGTTTTTCAGTGAGTTATTCATAACAGTGGCAACAATACTGTCACTGAGTCTTTGTGCTATATTTCCTTGAGTTATTTAATTTATTTTTTTTATTTTGCCGCTTGGGGCGCTGTAAATCTTCTCAATGGATTCTCCAGGGTCACTTACCTAGAGATAGACCATACTTCCGTGACCCTAAGAACACGTTGGTTTAAAATAAAAGCCGTGAAACGGATTTTTGAATCCCTCTGTACAATGGAACTTGGAACATAACTCCGAAAACATTTGGAAATTTTTTTAAAAAATGTTGAGATTATAGAACGGAATATAAAAAAGAATACAGAACTCTTTCCTAACTATAAACAGAACGAATTTCTCGGGTGCAAAATACAAGCAACAAAATTAATCCTGATACGAATTTCGAACAATTTAACGCTATACCTGCTTTCCCTGACAAATCTTACAAGAAACCAAATCAGCACCAACTATTACCCAGGTCAACTCTTCAGTCTAGTACCAAGAAAAAAATCCCACCAATCAGTAACCTTCTAATAGGAGACAACTTGATTGGATCTTTCTTCCATAACAAAATCCAATTAGCCTCGACGTCTCAAAGGCTTCGATTAAGCTCTTTAAAGTAAAAGAGGATTTTCTCGGAAACAGAGCGATTAGAGGATTTCTTTATTAAAGGAATTTTCGCAAATTTCTTTTTTTGGGTTCGTTGCCGGAGTTGATAAGGACATTAGTCCACCTATCCCCTGTCTTGCGATCGTCGTTTTTCTTTGCTGTATCTGAGACCCGTTTAATTAATCTTCTCACGTTCGACGCCATTTTGTGAGTTTTCCGAAGATTGCCAAAATGGATGTTTCAGATTGATTCGTGTTTAACTTTCAGTTTTGCTTTTTCTAGGTTCAACAGAATTAGGATTTACATGATGGATGGCCTAGGAAGTTTTAACAGTGAAAATCTCATGTGCCGTAAGTTTAACCTTGCTCTTTGATGAATGCCGTGAGATCAAAATATAGAGTGATACCAGAAATAAAACAACATGATTCTAAACACCTATATGTGAATTGAGGTGATTGCAGCAACAATGATAGCTAACTCCAATGGATATAAAGTTGTGGAAGTGAGTTAACTGTGGCTAAAAAACTTTTTTTAAATAAATTTTAATTAAATTTATTTAAAAAAATTTAATAATTATTAAAATTATAATAATAAAATTATGGCTAATTTTTTTAAATGATTAATAATTATTAAAATTATATGGGGTCTTCAGGCAGCAAGCATAGTCCAACCACTACGAGAAAAACTTTGAAAGAAAAACAAAACTTGGAAAAGAAGTTCATATAGTATGAAAGTTACACATATTTGACACAAATGTTTTTTCAGCGCTTATGAAATTACCATCCCCTCCCAAAAATTAAGTGGAATATCCCGTTTCCGTAACAACCGCCTGAATATAAAAAGTTCTTCTCGTAGCATAGGGACTACAGATTCATGTGAATGGTAGAGTTAATAGCTACATAATAGTTAATGTTTTTAAATGTGTATTAGTTTTACACTCATGTGAATAAAGCTTTTGATTTTTGTGCCACCTAGAAAAAGCATCAACAATCTACATTGCAGAAAAATATATTATTCATATTCCAATCTTTTCAGAAGGCTGTCATTTGCATGTTTATTATGTTTTGAATGCCATGTTAGATGCTTATTTTGTTTCTTTCATGTATACTTTCGTCAAGCTTTATTGGATGTAAAGAATAATAGGAACTGTCCTGACTAGTGATGGGCAAAATCGATAATTTTAGGTATCGAATACTTTGGTATCGAATACTCATAGGTATCGAATACTCTGGTATCGAATACTTATAGGTATCGAGTATTTTCAGGTATCGAGTACTTTTTTTCAATGTCGGGAAACGAACCTGAAGGGACAATTTTTTTAGGGCCTATCCATAATCAGACTAATATTCAAAAAACTGAAAGCGATACATCAAAAAGCCCCGTAGCTACGGGTCTGGAGGTGGATAGAGGCGAAGGATTTGGCGGGGGAAAAACCTAGCCGCGTCAAATTTCTCTCGCGGATGATTAACGGCTTGGGTTTGAGCGTTGCAAAATGAAAACGGAAACAGGCTGCGTTTGATCTACAGTAGGTATTATAAAGATTACTTCATTGAAAAATTTAAAACGAAATATGTGAATAAAGTATCGATACTTTTGTGGGTATCGAATACACTCGATACCTGTGCCTGTGGGTATCGAATACACTCGATACCTATAGGTATCGAGTACTTAAGTATTTGGTATCGATACCTGCCCATCACTAGTCCTGACTGTTGCCAAGTTTCAGGTTTCTTATAACAACACATCGAAATGAGAATCACAACGGAATTGGGAAATATTTCTTCTAGAATATTGTCATCACATGACAGAAAGGCACTCGATTTTTTTGCATTTGCAGAAGGCAGACACAACTTCGCGGTTTAGAATTTCAGAATGCAGTATTTGTAACGAGACCCGCAGCAATGCTTAGGGGAAATGCGAAAGTTTTTTTTATACTTCTGATTTGCTTGTGAGGAATGCATTTAAAGAAATGTATTAAATGCAAGTCGATGATGTTTTGAAAGTTTATATTTTTTTACTTATCCTTTAATTTTAGAGAATGCACACACAGATATTAGAATGCCTTTATAACTCAACGTGTATTACTTAAAATATTCCTAACAGGAAATTGTTTTCCTTCTTAAAAGGAACAATTATTCTCCTATTTACAAGTAATAATAACTTTAGAACATAAATTGTTACCCTAAAATTACTTAAAGAGGATTGTTAAAATAGGGAATGACCAACAGGCTTAAATTATATAATTTAAGCATTGAATTAAAATAAATATATTTGTTAATAAATGAGGAATTTTAATATAATTGAAACTTTATTACTTTCAATATATAATCTATTTACCAATCATAAACTTTTAAAATTACATTTCATCAAGTTTTCATAAACAAATTTACCCCAAAAAATCTTAATCACGACCAAATCACGACAACATTTTACATCACAGAAAAACTATTAATCGCACGTGAAATAAAATAAAATATAATTTTTAAAAAATTTACCAGCTTACATTTGGGATCATCAAAAGTTCTAAATTCCGTGTAACTACAGGTGTAGTAAGTACTATACCTGTAGTTTTAATAACTAGTTTTGGTAAGTACATTTCAATAAAACTTACTAGCGAAATTTAAGGCTAAGCGCGCACTAGAGACTTTTGTCACGGCTACAGAGACAAAATTATTACCCTTGCTATTGCAAGTAAAGCCCTGGATAGCAAACACTTGGCTTGGCCCACTGCCAAGAATCTCACCATTGAAATACATAGCTCTCGAGTGATCTAGTGTTATAGTCTCCGGTTACAGAAGTCTCTAGTGTGCGCTTAGCCTTAAGGTAAATTTGGAATTTTTTGATATAGCCTCAACTAAAGAAACATTAAAAAATTTCTTCTAACAGTTTTTTATTATTTCGCATTATAAAATTTATTAAAGAAACTTAATCAACTAAACTGTACTTAAATCTAATATAATAAAATTAAGTGTGGGTAATGTGTGTTTGTCTTTTATACAAATCCACAGTTTTCTTCCGATCTACACCAAACTTGGTATACCTACGTAAAAAAACTCAGGAAAAAACATAGACTATGTTTCGAAAACTTTTAATGACCCCTTGATCCTCTTTCGACCCTTTTTATGGTCATTTTGCTGAAATAGCTTTATTTCTCCACGAGAAGAGATCTGCTTACTCCATTGTTACAAAGAAAATTTAATTCTAAACAACACGTTTTTAATAGAAACACTAGGTACAAGTATATTTAAAAATTATATTAATAATTTAAAAATCTATTTCAATGAAATTTAAAAATTTTAAGTACAGTTTAACATATTTTTATTTGAGAGTTTGTCTAATTTTTATATTTTAAAAAACTTTATGGAATGTCATTGTTGTTAGGATAGTCTCCAAGGAAACGAGGATGAAAAATCAAATGATGATCATATTGTAGCTTTTAAGAAAGTTGGTTAACAAACCAAAAACTATTAAAACTCCCTTTCAACTAGAAAAGATTGATTTTTTTTCTTAAATTTGAAAGTGGAATAAGCTTTAATTATTGAATAATTTCACCGAAAACATTAATTCCTAAAGATATGATTAATCAAGGGATCTGAGCAATTTTTAGAATATTTTTTAGAATATTTTTCCATGTTGTAATTGTGGAAATCCTTCAAAAGTTATATTGATTGAGAACTGAAGGAATTTTAGTCCATCCGGGAACACCGGGATAAGAAAAATTACTAGGAACACCGGGATAGGAAAAGTTATCGGGAACACCGGAGTATGAAAAAGACGCCTGGGATACCGGGATGATTGGTAAATGCTGATTATACAAAATTAGAAATGTATTTGGGAAAATTTAAAAATAATAAATTTGTACTCTCCACCCGTGCAAGGCCGGGCATATCAGCTAGTACAAAATAAAGCAAACAATAACAAATTTACACAAATCACCCTACTAATATGATGATGAAAATGCAATATTCATGATAAAAACTAAATAAACGAAACACATCGAAACGCTTCTAAATTTATATTCCTTAGATAGCTAACATCAACAAATAAGTCCGAGAATTTCCAGCCACTAGTGAGGACCTCCTGTTATTGGATCGTTATTGGGAACTCCATCAGGCAACCGAAGAATTCTTCATGGAGCTTTATCCCTCCGGCTAGAGAGCAATACGTTTTACTTTGCGAGTGTAAATATTTGTTTGCTGGGGCCTGTCCGGTGGTCAAACTCATTTGTTTCCCACTTTGTCACAGGGAACCGAGATATAGAATCCCAGGAGAAATTTCCTGGGACGAACGAACTTTCGTTTCTTTCTTTCTTGGTAGGTTTCGATTCGGTTTGTTTAGGGTGGGGTAGTTTATTTGCTTGTTTCCCAAATCAAACTATTTTTCAGTGGTGTGTGTGGGGAATAGAGTGCCTTCGGATGGGCGTTGGAAGAATTTAAAACTAAACCTCTTTTAAGTTTGCATCGTTTCTTCGAACTTGAATGAGCATTGCGGATTTCCTGGGGGATTTAATAGATAGGGGTTCTATCAGTAAAATAGTTTAATGAGGATCAAGAATTCAGTAAAAACATATTTGTGATGAAATTGGTTCAAAACACAATAGCGAGTGATGAAACAAATTGAAAACATTGATCATCCTTCGATTTTGTAGACAATAAAATAATCTTAGGTTGTTTACCCTTTTAATCAAATTTCCATCTCCAAATTATATACTATCCATTTTCATACAGTTAAAGTGTATTTTAGGTTAAGTGAGAATCTCACTAATGCTCATATTCACCAGTAACTTGACTGTCGGTTAAACAGCAAACTTATGATTGGCAGTTTAAAAGAGGAAAATTAGTTTTCCTCCAATCAGAAGTTAACCACCGGTCAAGTTACCAGTGAATTCGGCCGTTAATTTTAAATCAATCACGATTTATTTAGAAGAACACAATGTATTTCCCCCTATCTATATTACATAAACAGCAATACTGCAAATACAACCTTTCCTATTTTGTAATGTCTCCTTATAACGACTTTTGCAAGCACATGAAAATTCTTCTTAAGATTTTATGCTAATTTTTAAAAAATTCTACGTGGGTGGAAAAGTACGATATTAAACCATTGTCATTTATTCAGAATAAGTCAGTAGAAGTATAATGTGTACTTATTTTTAAAAACGCTCATGTAAGTTAAAAATCAAAACAAGAATAATTAAAACTACAATTTCAGTAATCCAAGTGAAATGTAAACGTGATACTTTATTTTTTCGTTGATATTAAATGCCTTATCTCATTAATACCACCTATAAAAGTTTCCAATATTAATATCACCGCTTTTTCTCTACCTTGCAATGTTACACCCTCCAAAAATAACACTCCTTTTCTATCTTTCCCAGAAAGAAGAATCAATACACCCACCCTCCCACCAAAGTGAAATTCTTCGAAATAGAAAGTTCCTTCCTTCTCTCTCCCTTTTCAATAACTGTTTTTGTTCCGATCCTTTTGCGCTTAATGTTACCCGAATGATTTGCTACGTACCAGAAGAACGGTCCCAGTTATTTTACTTTTATGTTTGCCCTGACCTCCTCAAGACCCGTTCCTTTTTCCGGTTGTTATAAATCCAATTTTTTTCCTTCTTTTCATTTCGAGAGAAAGACTCGAAAGGTATAAGCTTTACGCTTCACTCCATTGCCTTCACCTTGATGATGTGATTAGCTTCCCATTTTTGAAGAGAAGGTTTTTTTATTCTTCTTTCTTTTGGCCTTTTATTTTCAGTTCTTCTTAATTCTTGGGGCTTGAAAGATGTACAGCGCGTTTTAGGTTTTTTATTTTCGGTTTAAAAGAGCTATTTCTAGGGTAGATGATAACTTACTCTGTTCATGCCTCATACAAAATTTTAATTCAAAAGGATCATTTTATGGCACTCCGTACCAATATTAATGAATCATTGGAGATAATTATGATTATCATTTTTAAAGCTAATTAGATTTGAATCCAACTTGTGGATTTTATGCTAGATATTCGTATAGAACCATAATTAAAACAAATTTTTCTCACAAAACGTAACTGTTTAGTAGGGTGTATCGAAAAAAAACTTTTTTTCGATTTTGATGACGTAATAGGGCGGAAAAGTTGTCTAAGGTGCCAGAGAGTACCTGTGAATTTTTTCAGAATTTTTGGATAATTTCTTAAGGTGCCACATTAGCCCTGAAGTTCCCCATGTTAATCCAATGGGGCACGCCGCCAAAAAGGCCGAAAATCGGTTTTTCTCCCCTCATTTCTACCCTAATCGCACGACGAATGTCTCGTCTCGAGTTATGGACTCTATATGATGTATGCTACCCGAAAAAACTTGAATAATAACTTAAATCTCTATATTATGTTATTGTGGGCTCTGATTTGAACGAGGAAATACGCGATTTTCGACGAAATTTGAGCATACAAAAAAACGTAATATAGATATTTAGGCTATTATTCAAGTTTTGTCGGATAGCCTAGATCATATAGAGTCCATAACTCGAGACGAGACATTCGTCGTGTGATTAGGGTAGAAATGAGGGGCGAAAAACCTATTTTCGGCCTTTTTGGCGGCGCGCCCCATTGGATTAACATGGGGAACTTCAGGGCCAATGTGGCACCTTAAGGGGTCATAGGACTGTTAAAACGCAATGCAGTGAAAAAAACTTTACATTTTCCAAAAAAATTAATATCTTTTTTTCTAATTTATGAAAAGACTCGGTTTAAACATATTTTTAATCCTTATTTATTAAACTTTATGTAAAAAAATAATTGAATACTTAATAGACATAGTTAAGTTTATACATTGAGTAAAAAAAAGGCAACTTTGACGGTTAAATGTTAGTATGCAGTGGCTTTCATGCAAGATAATTACCTAACTATTAAATGGAAATTCAAAATTTCAATTCACATATATACTATATGAGTATACAATCAATCCCTACCAGATATTTTGAGTTTGACATTCAATTAATATTTTTTATTATAATTTGAACTTAGGTGTCAAAAACACAAAAAAATTATAAGTTCACAATCTCAAAAAATAATGAAATATAGGTTCAAAACTCTAAAAAGAGGTAGGGCTTTATTGTCACTACTAAATATTGATGCTCTCAAAGTTTCAAGGATATATTCTTATTACTTCAAATTTTATCATGCATGAAACACAAAAAAATCACATTTTGAGAAAAATGACCTCAAAGTTCTAAAGTTAGTAGTCTCCTTGGGTTTCTTGTTTCAGAATTTTAGCCATAACTTCTGAAATAATACGAATTTTTGCATGCGTTTTTTTTTTAAATTGTTAAGAAATATCTAGGCTATCACATATACTTTTTTCAAAAAATCGATTTTTTTGATGATTTAACAGTCCTATGACCCCTTAAGAAATTATCCAAAAATTCTGAAAAAATTCACAGGTACTCTCTGGCACCTTAGACAACTTTTCCGCACTATTACGTCATCAAAATCGAAAAAAAGTTTTTTTCGATACACCCTACTGTTTAGCTTTGAAGTGCATGAGAACACTCTTATGTATTTTGTATACTAAAATATTACCCATAGTGCAAGAAAAATGTACGGAAAAGCTTCGCGTACGTAATAAACATGTAAATTTTTTATCGATAAAATGTTACACAATTGTCCAAGTATGGATAATAAAAATGAAAAAACCCTCCACTATCATAAAAATGTTCATAATTATTGAGTAGAAACCTATTTCAATCATTTTATTTGAATTAATTGTAAAATTTGTGCCTTTTGGAAATCCCATTAAAAACTTCACCCCATACGCCGATGTTCCCAAATGGGACCATCCTCAAAATCATACTTAAGATTTTTTTTCTGCCAAAAAATGACTAGAATGGTTTTAGTAATGACAAAACGAGTCATTTAAGCCAAAAATGAGAACCTTTAATTCGAAATTTGAATTGTGGCGTTTAAAAGGTTAAAGCTGTGTTCCTCATGGAAGATTCCAAACTGAACCACATATCTCTTACATCCAACTTACGTTAGAAGAGTGTTTTTAGATGACCGCACTTTTCCTTATTTTCAAAATTCTTCAATTTATTCCTAAAATTTTTTTGTAAAAAAAAGTACTTGAACAAAATATATACGCAAATCCTCAGAAGCACTCCAAATATGCTCTTTGCATAACTCCTAATGATAATTACTGAAAATTAATCGATCAGGGAGTTAGAAAAATATACAAGTGTAAGAATCTGCTTTAAAGATTTGGCATTTATTTCTCCATAAATCAGGTGGAAAAATAAAAATTACAGATTTTTGTATTTAAAACATCATTCTTAACCTGTTTAGATCCTTTGTTACAAAAAAGGTTCAAAAAATTAAAGAACAAGAAAGGCAAAAATAGGAAATAACTTGAATTTTTGCATGTTATAAAAATCCCCTCAAATGCAAATGTTCCTATTTGGGAACATATACGTTGTATTGGTAATTACTCTCCAAAATTTGAATGTAAAGCTATTCTGTCAAGCCAAATGGGAAGATGTGTACTTAAGCTACCTAAACACAGCAAAATTATTTAAAACTAAATTTATTTAAAATTTTCACAAATTGAAACCTGTGCAACTTTTGGAAGAGCCAAAAATCTCTAATTTTGATGTAAATTCTACAAAAAAGATTAAATTGCACCTGAAAAACTTTTGCATGTAAAATAACTTCATAACAACCTTGAGTTGCTTTCTACCAAGTATCAAATTTCTACATGAAAAATTAAGTGGTAAAAAATTCCTTAAAACGATGTTCCCGTTTGGGAACATCGGAAGGTAAAAGGTATAAATAGATTTATAAATAAATCTTAAGAATTTAAGTTTGAATTATAAAATTTGAAATTATAAGCATCGAAAGAATAAGTCGGAAAGATCGGAAGAAAAAAACTAAAGAAAAAGCATTTTATAATATTTGAAATTGCCTAATTTAATGCGCCTGTAAAACTTGTTTTTCCTTCATAGTAGACAGTATGCAGGGAAGATCAAATTATCCATGACGGTGTGTTTTCTAAATATAAATAATTCTAGAAAAATAAATATACATATAATGGATTTAAACTTGTATTAGACATGACTTGCTGATTTTTATTTTTAAAACTATCCAAATTTCAAAATAAAGCACCGATATTTATTTTAACACTATATGTCACCGTCTATATCAACGATGGGCAACCTTAGGCCCGCGGGCCGGATCCCGCCCGCCTCGTCATTTGGTCCGGCCCGCGGGACATTTTAAAAATTGTACCAAAAAAATTCACTCTGTTTTCGTCAACAATAGCGAAAGAGGGGATACAGAACTTTCCCCCGAAAATAATTTAATTTTAGAAGTTAAAGCGTGCTGTACGTATATTTCGCTCTACCATACGGACATATTCATTCTCTGCCTTTCCCAATGCTGCTAAAGTTAATTTGTCCTCCTGAATATTAATTCCTCCTCCATTAATTCTCCTGTATCATGTAATGACAATTGTTAAAAGTCTGTTCTGAAATATTTTTTCATTACTATGAGCTCTGAATATTGTTTTAGCTCATATTAATGTAACTTAAACATTATATAATTATAGTATGTAATCAAGATATTATCTTAGTCCAGATTAATGTAACTAACTTTATAATTATTGTATATAATATTATTCTAGTCCAGATTAATGTAACTTTATAATTACTGTATGCAATCAATATACTGTATAAGTTCAGATTGAATTTTAACTTTAGTATTAAACTTCCTAAATATAAATAAAACTACTTATTTTTACTTAAAAATATTACCTATTATCTACTCTATGGCCCTCCACGTCATTATAATCATTGAATCCGGCCCGCGGATTCGAAAAGGTTGCCCATACCTGGTTTATATAATATATAAAACCATTCTATTTATAATTTACGGGAAAAACAGAGCAATCTCCAAAACAAAAATAAAAACATTAAAACACATTTTACGGTTAAATAAAGTTTAGGGAATTTCCCTTATATATAAAACCATTCCATATTTTAAAACTTCAACTTAAGAATGAAGGAAATTGAAGCATCAGTTAGAAGAAGGGAAGAAGTCCAAAAACCAAGTTTTGAGAAAATCGAAAAAAACTGTATAAGTAATGGAATTTTCATTGTATAACCACCAAATTTTACTGGAAATTCAAAACCCTATTTAAAAAACAGAGCAATCACCAAAACAAAAATAAATATATTAAAACACATTTTCAGTTTCATAAAGTTTATGGACTTTCCCTTCTTGCACCTTATGAAATTTTTCTGAAGAAAAATCTTAAATCATTGACATTTGAATTATATTTATTCTTAGTTCACACCACAAAAAGGAAAAATAAGAAGAATAAGACAAAAAATAAAATTCTAAATTCTAAAGAAACCGAGTCTTTAAAACAGTATCAGTGGAGTAAGTGAACATGAATGGAGTAAAACATTCCCTTCATAAAAAAAGTTTGAAAATACTTTTAAATTAAGAGAAAATTTTAATTTGGTTTAGTTTACAGTATAAATAATAGGAAAAGAAAGACAATAATTTCAACTTAAATTAAAAACACAATGAAAGGAAATCGATTTCGCAAATTCAAAGGGCTATATCTGCTGATAGGGGGTAGATATTTTTACCCTCTTTTCACTCATGTGTAGAACAAAGCTTGGAGATGTTTTTGAGCACAAAAAGTCAATTTGTCATTTTTTGAATAATTTCCTTCTTCTAACTGACGATTCAATTATGTCAACGCAAAGTTATCCTCGATAAAACCAGAAGAACATCCCTCCTGCATCAGTGGCGTAAGTTGATGTCTTACCTTCTAACTCCCTGAAAGCTGCTAAGGAACTTTCTTCCCCTCTATGGGTTTTGTCACAAGATAAAAAGACAGAACAGATAATCAATCCTATATAGCCTTCAGCTTCACGCTAAAAGACCGTCCACTCCCCAATCGATGGATCCTTTCGCCTCTATGCAAGGAGGTGCCTTTCAGACATATTTGGTCTACGGAAGCTACAAATCGGTTCAAAAAGACCAAACAGAAACTGTAAGGGTATGTTTTAAATCTTTTGATAAATACACCCATAGACGAACCTTAAGTCACAATTTTTGAAATTTAATTTATAGGTAAGATATTAAAAGTAAGAAGAAAAAAACAAGCATTTATTTTAAACATATTCTTAAGATATGCATTAAGTAAATTCAAAATGAATTACAAATAACATTTTTTAAAATATAAACTACAATATGTGTTTCGTGGGAGCTAAATGAGTTTTGAATGAAGGCCAAACTTTTATTTACTGTACTTAAAGAACTTAGAGTGGATGGTATTCTGCAAAAAACGTAAGTGTCAGATTACAATTAATTCTAAAAACAATCGCACGTTATTTTAAAACCAGACAGAAAAAAATTTATTTATATATTTTACGGGCATTATTAATTATGCCCGAAGTGGAGGAGGGCAATATGAAAAATTCATGGCATTTATCAATGAAATTTATCACTTTGCCAGCCTCCACTCTGTGCATCATTAATAATGCCCAATTAATCACTACGCCCTTAACATAATACATTTAAAGTAACAGCCATAAGACGAAATAAATCATGATTAAGGATATTTTTGGGGGGAATCTGTCACAAAAGTTTTTTTAAAGAGCAAAAGTGAAATAATTTCACAAAAGATTTACCCAATACCCATCAGTAAAATAACTTTTTAAACAAAAGTATTAATTTGCTAGCTATGCCTCTTTTATTTGATTCATTATTCTAACCAAATTTGACATCTATTCCAAATCTATTCCAAAACAAATGAATGAATACTACTTTCTGATCTTCAAATAATAATCTAATCCAAGATAATAATAACAACGAAGACCAAACATGGTTCCATCCAGAAGACCCTTTTCTCAAGAGTTTGACGCAAGACTAGTTATGATCACAGTCCGTTGGCCTCTCCATAGAAGAAGTTGGGAGCCCTGGGGTCAAAAGCGAAGGATCTCCCTCTAATGACCTTGTAAACAATAAGCAGCTCGCAGGAAACGGAAACGCCTCCGAGAGTGCTGCTCTCTTCAAGAGTCCCTGCGTCCGAAACCGAATGAAAGCTCAAAGAAACCGGGATGAATGCGGCTTGTCTACTAGACCAGTGAAGGGAGGGACTCAGTAAGGTGAAAGATTCTAAAGAACTTTCAGTCAACTTTAAAGATTCTATATGGATATCGTAAACAAAATAATCTTTTGTAAATATTGCTATTTAACCCCTGAAAAATAAATATTAAAAATGTTTCAATGAATCCAAACATGAGATTAAAATATTATCACATAATAAAATTAAAAGAAAACTAAATCGATAATAAAATTTTGATATTCAAAAAATTATTGAATGAGTTTTTTACAGTACTAAATTATAACATTTTCAGTAAAACGAATTTTTAGTGAATAACTCAAATTTCCAAAACTCTTCTTTGAAGAAAAAAACCTTTTCATGCTTGAACTTTTGAGAAAAACGACTAAAAAAAGGTTAGATAAAAAAATAAAAATGCTAAACATTTCACCCAAAATTTTTTCCATAAAGCCATGCCTTAAGGAAATTCAAAAATTAGTTACACGTGATACGAAGAATTCTTTTTAGTTTTTAAAAATGGAATTTTTAGTATTTAAATTGATTTCTATGCTGATGGTTTTTATGCCTTATATTTTTTCCTGACTGACTTCAATTAACTTGTAGAATAAGACTAAATGTGTAATGAGAAAAAGGTAAAATAAAAAAAAAGAAGAAATAGCCCTTAAAATTCTCCCTCCTCAACTTTTTCCATTTCCATCGTTGGCTTTCCTGTGAACAGTCATTAAAACAAAAAAAGTTGGATTTTTATTTTCCTTATGATCATTTTAGGAAATACTTTTACATATGTGGATGAAGGTTCTAATGAAATGGATGGTTGTTACTGAAAGAGGTTTAACGGATTCACTCATAACCTTTTAAGATTTTGATAGCAATTTGATTTCTATTTTCAAACTTCTAAGAACACAATGGTCTGTAAATAGTTTTTACTTAATGAATCAAGTAAATAAAATACAGTAGGATAATTATATAAATTCGTTAATTAATACCTCAAACAATATCTAACTTAACCTATATCTAGAACTATAGGAATAATTTTTTTAAATTTTAAATGACAATCTCAGCATTTGTTATGTAGTTTTTTTAATTTAAAGAAGTAATCAACAATGAATCCTTTTATTTCAAACTTAATATATATTAAAATTTAAAATGTGTATTTCTAGGGAATTCGTTTTAAAGAAAACGATCAGAAACCATTTGATAGAAAGGTATTTATATATAAAATTTATATATATTTAATATACATAATTTATTCAATATAATGTATTTAGTTGTAATACATTATTAAATAAAGTATCGCCGATACCGCGTAAACAATTAGTTTCTGTGTCAAATTTTATTCCAAGACGATTTGCAAAATTAAAACCGCACATAAAATCACTTCCTCCCTTTTTAGTTATGTTTTTATAATATTTTTACTTTTTCTACGCAGGTTTTACAATAAGTATAATGATATTTCTAGTTTTTTAATGTACAAGAAATCTTGTACTCTTCATAATTTTTAAAGTGTCTTATTTCCAGGCCTAATTAATTCATAATGTATAGTTACAAGCTAAAGCTTAAGTAAATAAATATATACATATAAGTAAAGCTACAAAAATTTCTAAATTCTTCGCGTTCAGTGTTAAAGTTTGTGACTTATATCAATCGATTATATCTCCTATTTACTTAGTATTGTTCATAAAAGTCAAAATAAAGCATCAAAAATTTATACTTTAAGTTGCCTCTTCTTTTCTTTATATATAATAAGTTTCAACCCTGTTTTTCCTTAAAAATACCAATTTGAAGGGAATGTCATTAGAAACCCAAAGAATGTTACGATCAATTTAAGGAAGAAGTTAAGCAGCCCGCCAAAAAAAAAAGAAAACGTATAACTTCCCTCATTTACGCGTTTTAAATTCTTCCCAAACTTTTTTTATTCACCCCCAATACTCTACTGTAAAAAAGTGCAAGACGAAGCGATCACAGGGGGAAAAAATAGCAACAAGAATAAAAGGTAGAATTTCAGACTTCGGACTCTTTTAAATGTAAGTATATTAATTAAGTTCTTTTGAAGTTGGCTAATAGAAAAGTCTTTTTGAAAGATTCTTGTTCCTTATTTTTTTTGTTTCCCCGTTTTTTAATTTTCGATCTCCATTCCTTTGAATGATCTAGAGAAAATTATCCTCACCCGTTGCCATTCAAGGATTTAAAGTAGTTGAAAAAATGTGACACAGGGCTTTTGTGTAGTGGTGTCTGGGAGATTACAAAAATTAGCATAACAAAAAAACTCTTCGAATTTGCCCCACAGTGTTTTAAAGCTTTCATTAGAGGCTTGGACGGTACAATTTTGTATCTTTCCTATTTTACTCCGGAGATTATTTCCCTCCATAATGAGTTTCGTGTTTCCTATTCTAAAAATATATTTTTGGGCAAGGTCATATTAAAATCCACTCAATTTAGTTCAAAGATACTTTTATACGCTGCCTGAAATTCAGTAAAGAGATGATTGTGATGGTTTTAGGAAAATGCTTCCGATGTGAGAATGGGAACTCAAAATATGATGTAGGATAAAATAAAATGCATTAATATTTAATATTATTCCTCTTGACTAATTTTATAATTCATTGAAGAGTGTGTATAATGATGTTTACTGTGGTTATTCTATATGTAACCATTTATCATGAAATAAATTACAAAATGTAAGTAAAGTAGCTGGTAATTTTCACTGTAGCATTAAGTATTTGTTTTAAGAATGAGATGAAAGTGGAGAAAGTGATTTCAAAATGAAAAGTTTTTAATAGACGCAAAATTATTCAAATCAAACCACATTTTTACGTTGTGTCTTAATTCCTTCCAAATTATCCCTTCGACCGTTCAGTGGCCCTCTAATTCAGCGGTACATCAATTGAAAAGTCATTGGGATTTGATAATGTTTTTGAATAAGCGGCACGGTCGATGGTATAATACGTAAGAACCAAATATTAATTATAACCTCAAACATAGCTTAGATATGTTATTCATAACTCATAAAAATTTCTAAATAAAGAAATTGTGAATGAAAAATATTAGTTAGATTTTTTTTTAATTATTTGCTACCACAGATTGGATTTATTTAATTTAAAAAAATTAATTATTTAAAATCTATCGGTAACTTTTTTGCACTTTTCATATACACTGAAGATACAAAAAACTGAGAACACCAATGGAATAATATCACGTTAGGGTTCATGCAAGTATACGCCGAGTGACTCAAAATTACCTGGAAATGACTGTACTATTGTCTGAAGGCAGTGGCGGATCTACGGGGGGGGATTTCGGGCTGAAGCCCCCCCAAAACGCCTAAAATTTTACTAAGTTTGTCAAAACGCAAAAAATCTATATCCGAAATTCGGATGAGGCGTACCAAGACCAGTTGAAAAAGTGGGGTTTTTGACTTAAATTTCCAAAAAATTTCTAGGGGAGGACACCCAGACCCCCCTGTTAGTGGTTTAAGTATAATAATTCACTACCTTTTCCGTATTGCCATTAACAAGAAGATTCAATTGGATTATAAAAATTCTTAGCCCCCCCCAAACCAAATCCTGGATCCGCCACTGTCTGAAGGTAAGCTGGAGAATATAATAATAATAATAATCTTTATTAACACACACAATAGGACATAAAACACAATCAAAAAATATATTAATCGCCAAGGGGAAAGAACCCGTACAGGCGAAAGATATGTTACTAAATAAATTGAAATTAAATATAATGAACACAAAAAACAACAACAAAAGCCTAGGCATTATCAAACAACATATTACATTACATTATAAATCCTTCAAGTTAGTCCACAGGAGAGGCACAAATCTATAAGGGAGGAGAATCGCATGTGAGATATGGAAAATAGCATCTCCGCTCTCCACAAAAGTGTTAAAATTTGTTTTAAAAACATTTCATGATTTTACCGTAATACTACATTCACAATGCTAAATTTAAGCTAGATTAGCACTTAAACTAGATTAACTTTTCATGTGTGAATTCCTATAAGTATCGGAAATACGGTACTACATCGATTACCGAACATCACCGTATCCTGAAAAAGAAGCCATTATACGTGACAATCGTGCATCATTTTTTTGTAGACTGGCGTAGTTTTCAATTTTTTTGTATTTCTTGATGCCTCCCGTATTGCAATTTGCGCCAACTTGGGAAAGAGTTGCATGTCTTTTACGTATATTTCTTTTTTACTGTCATTGGTCCCGTTCTCTCACGGTATTTTATAAATCACAGCTATGTCGGAGATTCATGTTTTCCATAATTTTGATACTTACGGTACACTTTTGAAGTGGCCCTGTGTGTGAAAATCCAAATTTTACCACTATTGCGAAGATGCTGTTTTTCATCTCTTGTGTGTTCCATTTTTCTCATAGCCTTATTATTATGTCTTCTTGAGAACTGTCTTGTAGTAATTATGGGGTTATATCATCCAGCATACCTTCAGGTATTGCCAGGTCATTTTGCAGTTTCCAGAGTTCTCGCAGAGCTCCTACATGATATTTCATAGATCTGCCATTTTTTGGGATCTTTAGTGTTAAAACTATTAGTACTTAATTTTAAAAAAATCAGTCAGCATTTTTAATCTTCTCAAAATCATAACTAACTTTACAGCGGAATCACCTATGAACCCCCCGGTTAACATATTCTGTGTGTACTACTAGATAAAACTACTACTCAAATACCAACCCTACCTAAAAATATCCTCACTTATAAACCATCTCAACACAGTAATTCTAACTCTCTCAAATTAGCAGTGACACTTTTATGAACGCGAAGGGAAACTTTCGAATACCCCCAGAGAGGGAGACAACCGGTGACCGTTCTTAAAAGGCTGTCGAAGTCCGTGGGGAGATGATGACTCTTCCCTGCCCCCGAGCCATGTCATTCAGTTGTCAAGACGTCCTGTTTTAAAGGAGGGACGTTGAAGGGGGGTTGTCGAAGCCACGCTGCGACGGATCGGTACGTCTTAATTGGGAGAGGAAATGGAATGTGAATTGGAATAAGTCTTGGGATGATGTGGAAAATAGTTTCTCACTTGTCGTTTTGTTGAGCTGGTAGTGTGACTGGAGAAATAAGGAAATTTTTGAGAAAGGAATTGTTTTTGCTTGTGCAAAGTTTTCACTGTTCATTGTTATTTGAAAAGCTCGATGTAAATAGTTTATTTTTATTTTGTTTATTCTAACATGATTTTAGGCAATACTGAAAGCGATAAGTTGATATCCCATTTTGCAGTGTTCAGTAATTATTTTGACTCTGATCCTCACAAATAGGTGTAAATACAATAATTGCGTTATGCTGCGAAAATAAGGCTGGTTAATCCATTGTTAATAGTATGGTTGAATCAAAATATATTGTTGAATAAGAAGAAGACAAAGCCACTCCCCATAGTTAGCACACGTCTCTATTATAGAACTTGAAATTGATTGTTGAATAAAAGTAACTGGAGTTTCTAAATGATCATTTCACTATTGTAAACCGTCAGCTACTTGCGTTTCTAATTGTTCACGAAAAATTTTGCAGTTTAGAAATAATTGCAACTGAAGAAAATGTTCTTTGTTGGAGATTTTTATGAACATTTTTGCAGTGACTTTTTGTGCTTACAATACATTTCTATCGGAAAAGAGTGACTATTTTAAATCCAATCCAATAAATCTATGCGCAATTAGATCTGCAAGAGAGAGGAAATAAAGAGATTTTCCATCATAAAGCGCTGGATCCCATAAAGAGATATGTGGAGGGAAATAGCCTTACGGGAAAGATGTCAACGTTTACTAGGTAAGAAGCTTTCAATTGTAAGATAGTTTATATTTTACAGAATTATTAGAGCAATTTTTCTCACTCTTAAACTTCCAAATAAGTTGATTTGTCGGATACTTTTATCTTTATGCATGACTAGCTGACATGCCCGGCCTTGCACGGGTGAAGATGCAGATTTTTTCTTTAAAATTTTTAAATCAATCATTCATTTCTACCTTCCAGGGGGTAGCACTCTGGACAGCACCCCCCCCCTTGGGAGCCAAAAAGGTTGTCAAAATGAGTAAAACCCTACTTTTACTGGTCTAATTTTCCAATTTTTTTTCTGGTGGAGGACCCCCATACCTGCCATTAGTACCACCAGAGGATCTTCAGTGATAATTTTTAGGAAATCCTCAATATTTTAACATTTTGGGTGAAAAGTAAAGATAATAATACTGTTGAAAAGTGCCCCCCTTAGACTCAAAACGTTTCTAAAAACGCGAGTTTAAAGCCTACTTTTACACGTCGAATTTCTAATTTTTTCTGGGGGAGGACCCCTATACCCCAATGGGAATCTTGTCTGGAAAAGTGCCCCCCTCTTGGAGGCGTGCTGGATCTGTGCCTATGTTTTGATGAGTGAAAATTGTCGAATCAAGCATTTTAAATTCTGAACAATTTCTGCATTTACCACATTCCCATAAAAAAACAATAAAATATTAGAAAAATATTCTTCCCAAAATCATATCCTGACGTGGAAATAAAGATAATAACCTTTCCAAAAAAACCTTTCCAAAATCACTAAATGCTCAATCAGAGCTCTTAATTAATCGTATTTTCATGATTTTATTATATCTTTGGTATAAAATTTAATAAATAAAACATTCTTGCAAAAATACAATATTTCCTCTGGTTTTTAATATTAACTCTAGTTTTTGGTCTGTTAACCAACTTTCTTAAAAGAAACAATATGATCATCATTTTAATTTTCATCCTCGTTTCCATGGAGATTATTTTAACAACAATGTTATTCCATGAAATTTTTTATTTAACAATTACTCTCAAATAATAATATTTTGTACTATACTTAATATCATGTTTTAAAATTTTAAATTTCATTTAATTATGTTTTTAGATTATAGTTATAATTTTTAATTAGACTTATATCTAATTTTTCTTTTAAAAACTTGCTATTTTGCATTATGTTTTTTTTTGTAACAATGGGGTGAACAGATCTCTTCTGGAGGAGAAATAAAGCTATTTCAGCAAAATGACCATAAAAAGGGTCTAAAGAGGGTCAAGGGGTCATTCTAGAACTTTCAAACATAGCCTATGTTTTTTCTGGGATTCTTTTACGTATATATACCAAGTTTGGTGCAGATCGGAAGAAAACTGTGGATTTGTATAGAAGACAAATATACGCAACCACATACACACACACACACACACATTGACTTTTATTATATTAGACTAGCTGATATGCCCGGCCTTGCACGGGTGCAGAGTATAAAATTATTATTTTTAAGTTTTTCCAAATACATTTCTAATTTTGTGTAATCAGCATTTACCAATCATCCCGGTATCCCAGGCGTCTTTTTCATATTCCGGTGTTCCCGGTAACTTTGCCTATCCCAGTGTTCCTAGTAATTTTCCTTATCCCGGTGTTCCCGGGTGGATTAAAATTCCTTCAGTTCTCAAGCAATATAATTTTTGAATGATTTCCACATTTATATGGAAAAAGTATTCTAAAAATTATTTAAAATTGCTTAGATCCCTTGATTAATCATATCTTAAGTAATTAACGTTTTCGGTGAAATTATTTAATAATTAAAGCTTATTCCATTTTGCAATTGAAGAAAAAAATCAATCTTTTCTAGTTGAATAGGAGTTTTAATAGTTTGGTTTGTTAACCAACTTTCTTAAAAGCTAATATATCACTTTTTGATTTTACTTACTCGTTTCCATGGAGACATTTTAACAACAATGATATTCCATAAAGCTTTTAAAATTTAAAAATTAGATAAACTCTCAAATAAAAATATGTTAAACTATACTTAAACTTTTAAATTTCATGGAAATAGATTTTTAAATTATTAATATAATTTTTAAATAGACTTGTACCTAGTGTTTCTATTAAAAACTTGCTGTTTAGCATTAAATTTTCTTTGTAACAATGGAGTAAGCAGATCTCTTCTTGAGGAGAAATAAAGCTATTTCAGCAAAATGACCATAAAAAGGGTCAAAAGAGGGTCAAGGGGTCATTAAAAGTTTTCGAAACATAGCCTATGTTTTTTTATGAGTTTTTTTACGTAGGTATACCAAGTTTGGTGCAGATCGGAAGAAAACTGTGGATTTGTATAAAAGACAAACATATATATATATATATACACACATTCAATTTTATTATATTAGATTATGTTTCTAATAAGCAATATTCAAAATCAATACAGATAATTTAACAAGTTAAATTTACTTTTATTCTTTTCTTTCATCTTTCAGTAATTTGATCGTTATAGTTGGTGATATATAAGAGACAATCAATTTGATACTCAAATATTCCAAAAAGTTATTTTTCTTCTTGTGGTATTTAAACACTATATTTAAGCTGAAACTAATATAGCTAGTTAATGTTTTTTTAATATAAACTAGGGGGCTCTGCCCCCTGCTCGCTATCGCTCACCAACCCCCGGAACTGCTTCGCAGTTCTTTGAAGATCGCTTCGCGATCTTAGCGAGCAGAGCTCGCTTGTTTCATCTCAACTATCCAGTAAAACCTGGAACTTGTCGGCTTAGTTTATGATCATTTAAAATCGAAACTTTTTATCTCTCGAACTTATCAATAACTTAATTCGGACCATAACTACAAAAATATCAAAATAAAACTGCAACTGAAATATCCTTGTTTTAACTTGTCAATAATTTAATCGAAATGTTTTTTAAAATATCCAGCAAGTCTACTAATTATCATCGACTATCTTAGAGAAAAAAGCATGCCATTAATATCTTTTTAATTTATAAAATGCACGTGTGTCTAGTGAATTGTTGGAAATGAAAGAAATCAGACTCGCATAAAAATCGGCTGTTTCTCTAGTGAACGACCAGAAAGAGATGAAAAAATTGAAACTTTGAATCTTAATAACTCTAAAAATAATTCGAATTTTTTAAAAAATGAAACGCCAATCTTTTTATAAAAAATAATTGTATATGTGTTTATAATATCATATTTCTACTGTGATTAGTTTTTCTGTTATAACTAAAAAACCGAAAAAGGGTAAAAAATTTCGAAACTTTAGAATTTAATTACTCCAAAAATAATTCGAAATTCGAAAAAAGGGCGACGAGGTGCAAAACTTCATACCTAAGAGTATGTGTCTGCAAAAAATCATGTTTCTACTGTGAATAGATTTTGCTGGAGGCGAACTCGCAGCAGAAAAAAATAATTTTCGACTTTGACATTAAATAACTCCAAAACTAATTATCTAATTAATTAGGTTTGGGAACTGAAATGACCATCATGCATTTGTCTACCAATGGTCAAAATTTCATAATATTCCTTCACATAGTTTTTGCGTAGTGATAGTTCAAAGTGTTCAAAAATAAAATTTTCAAAATCAGCGGTGACGGCGGCGGTGACGGCGGTGACGGCGGCGGTCACTGTTACTTTTTTTTAATATAGAGAGATTTAAAAAGAAAAGAATATATAGTAGTAACATGAAAAAATTATACCATCTATTTATATGTTCACTGAACAAACAAGACCCCATACACCCAATGAACTCAATAGGTACCGAATCCACTCACATATCTGGAAATATTAAGACATTTTTTTTCACCTGTAAGAGCCCAATATCCTTCCAACGCAAATGCACGAGCCTTTCTTACTCCGAATCCTACCTAGATGGATAGACGGAGAAAAAAACGCAATAACAGACGCATTACCCGCCAACGTACTTGAGCATTCCCTTTGAGCACGCGATCCCTCGGCGGTAAACATATTGCGCCGACGGCCCCACCCCATTTGCTTCTTCCTCCGCAGGAAAAAGACTTGAGCTTTTAGGGGGTTACTCTTGACATCTCCACCCATCCCTTAAACAGGAATGCACTGGGGGATCGGGTGAATAAGGGGAGGAAGAACATTAGATCAAGTCACGGCACTTAGAGCAAAAAATCTGTGTCCTCCGTCCCCAATGAGTTTCTCTCCCCCCCTCTTTTATGCGATTCGCCGAATCTGACTTTCAGCAGCAGTCTCTGATGCAATATGGGAGAGTTGATTCCGCGTGGGGGGTTCTTGGATCTTTGAGGTGGAGGAACTGTCAGGGTCGAGTTGTGCGAGTATGTAATATTGAAACGAGGTGTCGATGCATTGAGTGGGTATGCCTGTATTCGTGGAGATTTTGTATTCAAATAAGCTAATGGCATGGCTTGAATGTATTCCCAATTCTGCGACGAAACATTTCAGTGAGGAAAAAGTATGTCAAAATATTCATAAATGCAGGACGCCATAGACATATGGGTGGAGTATTTTTTATGAACAAATTCATCTGATAGTTTTAACTTCTGATATCTTTTAACACAAAACTTGTTTGCACTTCGAAGCTTTAAAAATGTCTTCATACATTCAGCGTTTAAACCAGGAACCAAAGATTATTCTTATCACAACCAAAAGTTAAAGACATAATAATTATAGAGAAGATAAAATGAGAGAAAATTCAGGCATGGTCTGAACAAGTATAATCCAATGAAGACGAGGTAAATTCAATAAAAAAAGTTAAAGTAGTCTTTACACCTGTAATTCGATCCCAAGCATATTATCACACCACTTATACTAAAATTTACAGAATCTAAGCCTTGCAATTATTGAAATTACAGAACCCAATAAGAGTAAAGGGTAGTTTTGAGTAATGTAACACATGATTAGATGAACAGAATCAATCAGTGATTATCTCAATACTCATTGTAATCCAAACAGAACGAAGGAAATTTTGCGACAAGTTCTTGTCATCATGAGTAATATCACGAGTCCCCTCCGATATTGCCTTAGTTACTTTTAGCTCAGCGGATGTAATCACCTAAGTGAAGGTAACCCAAACTCCTTATCAACACATCCCCCGAATCTTGATACGATTCCAACTCACCCCCAAGCGCACGTACGAACCCAGCAATCAGCCCTCAACTATGACTTTTCCAAGAGAGAGAGACTGCCCTTCATAAATCACCCTATGGGCACCTTTCTGGGATAAGCCCCCATCACAAAGCAATTACACGAACACGGGGCGGCGGCCCAGCCCTTGCAAAACGACACACGTCTTGCGCCCGAACGCCCGACGGATACAAACGACCGAATAGCGTGACCAGGGATATCGAAAACGTTTCGATCCCATCCTGAATCGATACTTTATTTCTGGTCCTCTAAAAATTATTTCGTCTTTCTCTATTTCGATATGGGTTCCTAAGCAGTAAAATCCCAAATGCTTTTATTCGATCTCGGAATCGATCAATTTTGACTCGATTCAAGAAAGAATCGATTCTGTTGGATATCTCTTAGGCGTGACTCGCTACACCTTTTGGATAATAGCTTTTAGGTCCGGATGGGTGAAAAATTCGATGGGAGTTATTGGCAAGGAAAACGTGTTCCGATATGGTTGGTAATTGCAAATGGAGAAACATAGCGGCGGTTAAAAATTAATATTCAGATTTGGGAGGGGGATTTGGGGGGGGTTTAAGAAGGGAGTTGAGATTAAGGGGAGGGTCGAGGAGGGGGTGGTATTGATCGGGGGAAGAAAAAGAAGCGTCTTTATTTTCTGGTTTATTGAAATTTATGCAAGGGGGTGTAATGATGATTAAATCTTGTGCAAGGCTGTCGTGACAAGGTGTGCAAGTTAATAACTTTAGTACCTGGGTGGTTGGGGTGGGGAGGTTGAAAACTGGTGTAAGTCCCCGATAATTTGTCATTTTGTCTCATGCATAGGTATTTTCGAGTTAATTATCTTCAGTTTATAGGAAAAACTCCTAAATGCTTTCAGAATTTAGATTAGTCGACCTCGGGCAAAAAATAAGAAAATAATAATAAAGTGGAGAATAGCCAGTAAAACGCAGCTGTAATATTTTATTCCTTTGTAATAATATTATATCTACTTGTTCTTAAAAATACTTTAAATGTTTAAACACCCTTAGTTAGTAAAAATATAATTAGTTCAAAACTATTTCTTTTTAAATTTCAGCAGTACCTTAAACCCACGTGAAAGTGAACATTATTTAATATTGATCCAACGAATACCATTTTTTATTCAACCTCTCAGATTAACTCACTAAACAAAAGAAAAACTTTCAAATCCCGTTTTATTATAATCCTCACTCATCTTCGGCTTACCGATACAAAAACATTACCAACTGTAAAGTTACTTACTGTTCATTATACCTGTAAAACGATTTTTCCTTTAGAATACTGACTATGCAGGAAAACCAAGATACATATCGTGTTTTCCCCGAACATACAGGGTGTTTCAAAATTGCGTTGCACGGCTTTTATTTGGAACCAACGCCTCCTAGGGTCATGGAATTAAAGTCTACCCCTAGATAGGTCACACTGGAGAATATTGAGAGGACTTACAGCGCCCCTAAAGGCGAATTTAAAAAGTTTAAAAAATTAATTTTAAAACTATAGGAGATAGACCAAAAACCTCAATAATAGTATTGTTGCCAACGTCATGAAGAACTCACTGAAAAAAATGTGATCAAAATGTCTTGAATATTCGAGGAGATATTAGCTTGTGAAAATAGCACTTTTTCAGGGGCCAAAAAAGAAAAAGTTCGCATATTTGCAAATTTTTCAGTGTTATTTTGTAGTTTTGGGTTTTTTGGTTTAAAGAACACAAAATTTAATCAAAAAATCAAAAAAAATATTTGCAAATATGCGAACTCTTTCTTTTTAGACCCCCTGAAAAAGTGCTATTTTCACACGTTAATATCTCGGCGAATATTCAAGATATTTTCATGGATTTTTTTCAGTGAGTTTTTCATGACGTCGGCAACAATACTATCACTGGGGTTTTTGCTCTATCTCTTTTAGTTTTTAAATTAATTTTTTTAACTTTTTAATTTCGCCGCTAGGGGCACTGTAAGTCACTTCAGTGCATTCTCCAGGCTCACTGACCTAGGGGTAGACCTTACTTCCATGACCCTTGGAGGCGTTGGTTCCGAATAAAAGCCGTGCAATGCAATTTTGAAACACCCTGTAGTCTATCTATACCTTGGATTTCCTGCATACTCAGTACTAAAAAGGAAAAATCTTTTACAGATATCAAATATTTAAGTCAATGTCAGCCGGCTCCCATATTTTGCGTTGGAAGATAAATAACTCTTAGCAATTTTTAAAAAAAATCAAAGGGTAAGTTAGATATGCAGAGTGAAGGGGATATTTATGTCAATTTTTTAGTCTTTGGATTTTTGAAGTGTCTGAGATTGAAAACTGCTTGCATTGTAGCTATGTGCATTTATAAAACAGAACTAGGGGGGAACAAAATCTGTGAGAAAATTGCCTTGTAAAATTGAGAATGCCGTGAGAAAAATGAAAGTGTATATGGAGACACTAAAAGCCTAACCGTAAGAAAAAGGACTTGCACACTGTTTGATATACTATCGTGGTTATTATTATTATTGTTGTTGTTGTTGTTGTTGTTGTTATTATTATTACTTTAAATTTAATGATGTATAAATTTTAAGAAAAAAATTAGTTTTTAATCGTCATAATAGTAAAAAAGGAATTATTTACAAATACATTTTTATTCTATAATTAAATAGAGTATGATATTCTATTCACATAAACTAATATGCTTGCCCAAAACACTATTTGAAACCTTTTTTCTAACTTTTTTACCATGTTGAAGTAGCCTACGTATGTGAAAACAGATAAATTCACTCACCACCATAAGGGAACGTACCCATACTACGTGACCCATTCAGGGGAGGGAGGGGGGTCTTCAAAATACCACGCTCGGTCACAGGGGGGAGGGGGGGGGTTAGGGTTTCGTCACGTAGTCAATTTCTTCGAGACAATACGACAAAATTAAGAAGAACTAATTATTGAAATTTGCCAAATTAAGACTAATTAAGCCAAATTAATTATTAAAATTAGACAACTTAAGCAAAATTAATATTTTTAAACTTTCTGTTTGCAAAAAATGATGGCAAACCGTATTTATGAATTACTACGTGAAAACTAGAGGGGGAGGGGGGGGGTCTTGGCATATACTACGGATGGTCACCAAGGGGGGGGGAGGGGGGTCAGAAATGGCAAAAAATGGGTCACGTAGTATGGGTATGTTCCCTAAAGACATAGAGAAAAATTATTCCCTTAACAAAGTTATTTTATTACTTCTGTAAGGGAAATGAAAAATATCAATCTTTTTAATTACGGAGATGTTTTAAGTCAAAAATGAATATCGACTTAAAGCAAAAAAACTATTTAAGAGAAAAAACTACTCTTGCACTTAAATGGATAAAAGGAATAACGAGGAGCTTATTTTTTGATTGAAAAATATGAAATCCCTTTTTGGGGAAAAAACCTACCCTTCTTTATCTTTTATTTCAAACAAAAGTAAAACCAGATTTTTTTCATGTTTTGAGGATTCTTTGTTCAGTGCGTAAAAAAGGCAAGATAGGTTTAAAAAAATTAAAGAGCTGCATTATAAATATCATATAAAACGGAAAACTTCACATCAATTTTAATGCCATAAACCCATTAAAACTGGAATGATTTTAAATCCTAAGAGGATTATAAACTCATTCAACTAAAACAGAGAAAAGAAAAGGGAAGGTAGCAAAAAGCGATTTTGTTACGGTCCGATATGGGTACTTAAATATTGAAGACTTTCTTTTTATTAATCTCAAATAAAGAATAGAAAGAAGCAGAAATTCATAAAATTGTATTTGCTATTTAATTTTTTTGAAGTCAAAAACAAATACACTATCGGCACTCTCTTAGGGTAGACTTTTTATGAAAGTTCTTTAGCTGTGATAATTTGTTTTATAGATTAAAAGTAAACGCGGTTAATTAAATTTAAACAACCTATAAAATTGACATAAAAATGACATCCATGAAAAGCTTTTTTCTGGTATGTTATTTTAAGAAATGTTTGTAAAAACTTTAGAAGAGATGTTGAAGTAAAAATACACTCGTAAAAATAATAAACTAAGAGAATTGGCAAAGTAATTAGGTTTAATGTTATACTTTTTACAGAAAGGGGCTTGTTTAATTTTCCAAAATTAAAAATAAGTTAAGCATTAGGGTGGGTCAAAAACATTTTTTTCACATTTTCCCAGGGGCACAGCGACAAAAGGGTGCCAAATGGTCTCAAACTAACATGTGTAAAATATTATTCCATTATAATAACTCTTTTTGCCTCCGGATTGGCCTCAAAGTTTCAATTAATATAGTAATTACATGTAAAAATGGACGAACGAAAATCAAGCTTTTACCTCGATTGTTAAAATCCGTCATGAATATAAATGTACACAATGGTATAAAAATCATCATTGAAGACTATAAAATAATTATAAATGAAACCAGAGTTGAAATAATTGAGTTATAATACAACATATTTTGAAATATCTCAATGGTTAGAACTGACAATCAAAAATTTCTCGCTGGAATCATAAAAATGTGCGAAACCTTTACTGTCGGTTGAGTAGGATGGTAAAAACATTAAATTTTTAATAAAAATGGATACGTCAGAAGGTGGTACCTTTTTTGGGTTATATAGGTTTCAACCCCAAGGAAAACATTTGGATAATAGTTTAAAAGTTGGGGTTTCCTTGAAACTTCTTGGCATATTAGGAATAGTTCATCCCAAGTGTCCCCATATGATTCCCTAATATCCAAAAATAAATTAAAACCACATTTTAAGAGTCAAATTTTGAAATATTTTCTTAAGAAAAGCGGTAGATCCCCGTTTTCAGCATAAAGCTCAGAATTATCTCCTGAGTTTTTAAATAAGCTACATTACTTTTCAAAACGTACTTGTAATTATCCTTAACAGTTAAATTTGCTATATTTTAACTTTTATGAGCGCATAAGGGAATGCTAAGAAGCTATTTTGAGTCAGTCCTCAAAGAAGTATAATTTCATGGGCCTGGGTTTCAGTCAATTGTTATAGCAAAAATTTAGGTAAATCATGACTGAGCGAATCATAACTGATACTGCCTATGAACGAACTATCCATTCGACAATTGTTTCAACAAATTTTTACGATCATATTTGGATCCCAAGACCAGCCAGTGAAATAACTGTCCGCTGAATTTCGAAAGCGCGGTATATTTATGAAAAATACAACTGTTTCTATTTTGAAAAATTAAAAATACCGTTTTTTACTGACCAAACTTGAAGGAGAATGTATATGAACTACCAATATTTAAAATCTGCACCACTGACAATCCACTGTTTGTTGGCAAAAAGGAGATTCATATTCTACGGCTCTTGTTAATATGATAGCATATTATATTGCCACTTTGGCAGTTGTTTTTGTATTAATAATGCATAAAGGTGACTAATGTGATTAAAATTGCTTTTAAATACCTTTATTTGTGAACTTTAAAGAGTTATTGACAGAAAAATTTAATTTATAAAATTTTTAAAAAATATGAAAAATTACATATTTTTGTTCTATTTGAGGCCAATCCGGAGGCAAAAAGAGTTATTATAATGGAATAATATTTTACACATGTTAGTTTGAGACCATTTGGCACCCTTTTCTTGCTGTGCCCGATAGAATTTGTAAAAATTTTTTTTCGCCATAGGAAAATGACCCACCCTATTAAGCATGCTATATTTAACTTTAGGAATTTAAGTATAACACGAAATATGAATGATTTAAGCAGAATCAAAACATGCTGATTGATAAAAATTAAAAACTAAAACTTTATTGGTATCATTAGATAAGGGTAATTGAATCGCTTAGTTCTGAAACATGTCAAACGCCACTTTTTTCAAAAATGAGTTATTGGTGTCGATTCTGTAGGGGTAAACGCATATTTTAGGAAATAATAATAAAAATAACGTGATTATAAAATAGTTTTCCCAGCATGTTAAATTTCAGCTTTAGTGCAGAAACAAGTCAAACGACGTCGCTTGTCTGGTTTCTGCACTTAAACTGCGGGGAATTTGTTCATGCTGTCTCATCTGCAGCTAAGTTTGGACTGCTGTTTTTTATTTAATCGCATACAAACACTATATGCGATTGGAAAAGTCATTTATAGAGGTTAGGCCCATCAAGCCATAGTAAAAACCATATTTTTAAAAATAAAAACATTAAAAAATTATTTTTGTCTGTAAAATATCCAAATGATGTCTACTATAATAAAAAAATTACTTAACATCTTCATAAAAATGTAGTGAGATTCTATACAGTTTTTCTCGTTTATCTCAAAAGAAGAAAAGTGACGTTTGACATGTTTCAGAAATAAGCGATTCAATTATCATGCTGTAATATGTTTTTTCTTCTACTATTTTCCTAGTGGTTTTGAATCTTTGTACAATATAAGGAATGTGAAACATTCAGGCATTAGTTAGTTAAACGTTATTTTATATTTTAATAATGATTTGGAAATAATTTGGACATTTTAGCAAGAGTGGCACCGGTCTCGAAATATCAACCTACAGCATAATTTAAAAACTCCTCTAAAAGAGGACATAGGCCACTTATGGGGCTAGAATTTCCTCTAAAACACGCCAATTTCTTACAAAGAGATTCGCATCAATATTTATGATTCAAGTCTTGGCCAGACAATTTTAAAATCCCAATATAACACAAAAACATCAACTAGTTACCTAACCACTCAAATCACATTCCCCTATAATCACCGTCTAAAAGCATCCTTCCCATTAACAACTCCAGAAAACATTTCTCGCCCAAATAATCACACACGCGTTAAATCTCCAGACAGTGTTTCAATGTTTAGTGGCTGTAAAAGCTTTTATACGAGGCTACATAAACTCCCTTGGCTGTCAGTAGTAGCGTCGTCCAGAAGCCGTAGTGGTATATATTAGTCTATCGGGCGCTAGTTTGTGCATTACATGGGCAGAGCGTTTCGCTGTTTATTATGGGAGGATGCCTATAACGTTGAAGGGAACGGGGTTTTAAATGGCTTTTATAACGTTACGACGCGGAGAAGGAATGAGTGGAGGCGGCGGCGAGTCGTAAAAATCGATGTTTCGCAATCTGAAGGTGAGGATTGAATTCATTTTTGGTGATGTGGGGCCGTATTCTGGAATCTCGAATATTCGAACTCACATCGAATGTTCGACCTCACCATTCGAGTTGAAAATGGTATTCAGACTCCAAAAGTCACACGTAGTGAGAAGGGCGGAGACCTCACTCGTTCGCTCATTGGTTTATTTTTTTCGCGCGGGAGATCCTGGCGCCGACGTTCGTGGCCAATTAGAAGACGCGTTTCAAGTCAAGAAAGATCCCTCCACGTGCTTTTCAGCTGCAATATTTGTAAACATCTCGTGTGCATTAGTGCTAAAAATGTCAGCGGAAAGGTCGGCGTTGGGTGTACTTTTGTGGATAAAGCTGCCCAACAAAAGGGATGGGAGAAAGTAACCCTTCAATTGAACGCTCTCGGTTTCGGTAAATACAAACGTACAGTGAAAGAGGTAAAGCAGTGGTTTGATTTATAGTAATCGTAAAAAAAGGCGGCCCAAACAAACGAGAACCACAACAAAAATGGAAAAGGTGAGGGAACAACAGACTCACTGACCCCCTTGGAAGACCAGGTTATTAGGGTATAACATGCTCCACGTATGATGATGTTAAGCCCATAGCTTTTTCTATAGATCAATAAAATATGAATTTTCTGTCAGTATTATTTTAAATGTTATTTTTTATTGCTAAAATTCTTACTGTCCTATATCAAATTAAAAACAGTCTTGCTCTATATTAATAGCAGTGATTTTATTCATGTCAACAAAACAGTTTGAAAAAATTTTAGTTTTCTTTATAGTAATTCCTTTACTTGTGTTAAATTTTATAACCCTCATTACACAAGCTAATTAACTGTAAAGCAAAAACATACATTTTAAGATTTGATTTGTGTTGCAAAATATGAAAAAATAAATTAAAATTTAGAAGTCTGTATCATCTACAATACAAATATAAAAAAAATTAAATAACTTCCTTGAAACCAGGAACAATCGTCAATTAGTTATAGGAAGTTTTTTATTGATGTATCAATTTTGTTAGAAACAAGGATTTTAATGGTAGGTCTTAATAAGTGTAATCAGTGGTGGCTCTTGGACGTCATAAAGGTCAACTAACATCAGGCGGGAAAAAAGTAGCAAGCCTTCTTCGTTGCTTTGACGGTTGGGGGAAGGAAATATTTTCAGGCACCTATTCAAAATGAATAGAGTATAATATTTGTTTATCCTAATTATATTTTGCATGTCAATAAACAAAATCAATTTGTTTTAAGAGCGTGCAAGCTTTGATCCAATGCAATAACCCATTTGGATTATTTTATTTTTTTTGGAGGAAGTGATTTTAAAAATTGTGCAAGCAGGCTAAGCAATATTTGTAAATAATGGGTATATAATGAAATTGAATTAATTTAAAAAATTTGATGTTTTTTAACTTTCTGAATTAGCAGCTATGAATTGAATACTTAATCCATACTTACTGTTTGTTTACTATTTTTGTTTTATCACAATAGGTTTGTGCAACCATTTCTGTGAAAACGCCATGGGTTGTAAAACAAATTAATTTCAGTTAGTTGATATGAGCTAGTAAAACTGAGGCGTATCAGATAGTTAACTAATTGAAAATATCCATCATTCTCTGAAAAGAAGCATTCCTTGCCAAATAAGGCAACTTTAATTAAAGCTTTCTGCTAACCCCACTCTCGTATAACCTAGAATATGTATTGGATAAATTTTTATAATGTGCAGTATGTTGATTAAACATGTGAAATTATTAAATATTTATTATAGGCTACAGTATCCCAAATAAATAAAAATAAATATTACAATTCCTATCATTTTCAATTTATTGTCTGTAGTAATTTACATTGTAAACCAATTGAGCACTGGTTTCTTGTTACAATAACTATGTCAATATAACTTATTCAGGAACTTATTATATTCAGGAACAATTATATTCAGGAACTTAAATCAGAAGACTTCATCAACTATGAAGCTATACAACACAAAGATAAGATTTTCAGTGTTAGCAATTAGTATACAGGGCAGTGGTTCCCAAACTATTTTGGTTGTGGAACCCCCAAATTTGTTTCCAATGATCGCAGAACCCTGAATATTTTTAAAAAATTTAATATCTGATATTAAAAGAAACTATTGTTATTTTGGTAATTAAGATTTTATTGAATTAAACAAAACTAAAAAAAGCAGTTTATCATACAAAACAAACTAAAATAAATGAAAAAACTTTAATGGGAAGAATGCACCTGCTTCTTTGATTCCATGATTCTCTTAAAATTGGGCATTATGTTTGATAACTGAACTCGTACATATGTGGTGCAGCATCAAGTTTGTCAATATATTTGGTTTTTGTCGCAAACTATTTCGAAAACTCAGCTTCACACAAATAAGTGGTTGCAAACGGCAAGAAAATTTGAATAGCCTGTTTCGCTAAATTTGGCTTCTAATTGTGTATCCGAACTTTAAAAATTTTTATATAATGCTTATAAAAATTTTTAATTTATTTTGGTGGTCCGAGGAAAACAAAAATACATTAAACATCATTCTATTTTTAATGAAATACAATTTGTCACGCAGAACCCCTTAAGTTTTTCTTGAAACCCCAGGATTCCATGAAACCCACTTTGGGAACCACTGGTATAGGGTGATATTATATAAATCATTAAGTGTTTTAGAAATAGTATATACAACAGGAAAATATTTAGTAAAAAATATAGGTATGGTTTTCATAAAATTCATGGGTACTGTTGCATTAGCTGGGCCAAACTGCCAAGGGCATTGTAAAATATCCATTAAAAACTTTAAATAGGAAAATATTTACACTTTAAAACCCTTCAAATAATTTGCTTTTAATTGTTTTCTGTAATTTTTAAGATGTGAAATTTGCACCCGGGTTATGCAACAGTACTTATTTATATCGTCACTGTGAAATCACACCAGCATATCTGCAAAAATTGAGTTATTAGTGTCAATAAATTCCTTTTTTCAACTATCTCACAATATTACATTATTATTATTTTAAGTAGTACATGCAAAAACTTTAAGGCGCTCTAGGGAAAATTGCAGATATGCCGGTTTGATTTCATTTTATAATTATATACATAATGGTGTTTTAAAAATAGCAGCAGGAAAAAATTAAGTTAAAAAATAGAGGTCTTTCAAAAAGTTCATGTAGGTACTGATGATTTTTGAAACTTACACTTGCAACTGAACTTTGAAGGACAAAAAGTAAATGAAACAAACTATGTATTTTGTAAACAAGCTGATTGTTGTTAACAGCTGAAAACAAATAAGGCCGAGTTTGGGCGACATGAAAGAGAATTAATAAATGTTCTAGATCAGGCATGCTGAACTCTGACTCGGAGCCAATGCGATGGTAACAGCCAGTCATTGTCTTCGAATGGATTCCAAATCTAGACAAAATCAAACGAGCCGCGAGATGGAGTCATGGGTGGTACCAGACCAGCGGCAAAAGGCACTCAAAATTCTGTATTCAGCATCACAAACCTATTAAAGAAGAGCATATATTTTAATAACAGCCTTTAGTGATGTTAATAAAAAAGAAACTTCCTATAAGTGCTCATAACTATCCTCCCTGTAAATAAAAATGGATAGACAAAAAAATGTAAGTCAATTTGTATTTCGTCAAAAACATTTATTAAAGACCAGTTGAATTCCTCTCAATATTTTTAATAGTCTGTCTGAGAATTAACAACTTTATAGTTGATCCTTTTCTTGATGTCAAGATCCACAAATTGAATTTATTGCTCCAGTTAAAAGCAAATGTATGCCGATGTAAACTAATCAAATTATAATGGAATGTAAACTAAAAATAAAAAAGTCAAATTTGATAGCTAGGAGTCGGGAATGGTCAAACTTTTAAAAAATTTATCACTTACAAAATACACTTTATGTATCATCGCTACCACCAGGCCAAAAACATGAATCTGCATTCGTGATTAGGTAACATCCTAGAAGAGTGTTTGGGTTGACACCTCTTGGCGAATTTTTTGTCGACATCATCAATTTGACACTTGGGCGCACATTGGCGCTACTACTTTGCTTGGTGACTGAACCCACTTCTAGACTAGATCCCGTAATTAATAAAATATTCATGTTTTTGGCGTGGTGGTAAGGGGACATCCATAAATTAGGTGAGGTGTTTTTTCCAAAATCTGGACCCCCCTCTCCCCTTGGTGAGATTTTGCTGGACCCCCCTCCCTCCCACGTGAGATTTACCTACAATCTTTAAAAATAATTTTCTATCTTCACAGCACCTAAAACTTTTCCATTATTAATGATGTGGGGGAAAAGGTCATTATTCCGCCTAAAAATAACCACAGTATCTTATCTGTGGGTATTATTCCTTTCTCATACTTAAAAGAAATCGTTTAATTTTGAACTTAAAAAGTTGACGTGAGATTTTAATCGACCCCCCTCCCCCATTGGTGAGATTTTTCCAAACCCCTCCCCCCTTTTTGACCTCACATAATTTATGGATGTCCCCAACCATATACTATAACTATTGGATAAGTGATGTATATGTTACGGGCAATGAGATAAATTCAATGGAATTTATGAATGAAATTTATTACTTTGCCCGCCTCCACCCTGGGAATTATTAATGACCAATTTATCACTTTGCCCTTAACATATATATTTAAAAATTTTTAAGGTTACTTACCTGCTAAACATTAATGGAGAATTTTCCATTCTGATCAGACTCAGGAGAGGTTTCTTGTTGTTGGGATACCTGGAAAATTGTTGGCTGGGATAACTGGAGCCGTATGAATTGGTCATCCCCAATCATGGACTGGATGAGCCAACAGCACCTGCAATAAATATACATTAATATACTAAAAGAATAATACCAACTTGCTCAACGAGAGTAAAAGTTAATGAAAAAATCAATTGGTTTCATTAAAAACTCAAATTGAGAGGTCTTTAACTATTTTCAGACCTGCCAACTCCCCTGTTTTTGAACTGAGTTTTCTGCCATTAATTCAAATCTCCGGCTTCATTTTTTTGATCGGGTGCCTGATAATAATCCAAAAACAGCCTAATAAAACTCCCAATCAAAATAGAGAATGGCGATTCAAAATAAAAGCCAGAAACTCCGGCCAAAGGCCGGAGAGTAGACTGGTTGTGGTTGCTATTTGCACAATCTTAACAACATTTACAACAAGTATGTAATAGTTTAGTTTACAATACAAACGAAAAGTCGATAAGAGAAAAACCTTCAGCTGAAAACTTTAACTGGAGTTAAAATAGGATAGAGTAGGTGGTAACTATTACATTACTTTTACTATAAAGGGGAAGCACGTTATATAAAAAGAATATTTCTAACCTGAAGTTCCATGTTTATTCCATTTGGTCCTTGCTGCATCGCGAAACTTCTGAAATGTAAACAAAAACAGCTTTGCTCTGCCGGCTCTGCCTCAGATTGACGTCACGAAAGGCGCCTAGCCAATCAGAGACTCACTCGAATGAATTCTCTCGAATACTCACCAGCTCCTCGGCTGGTGAGGGTTCGAGCGTTCGAGTTCGCCTTTCGGTGGTGAGAATTTGGCTGTCAGAATACGAAATTTCATCTCACCGTTCGAACTCACTAGGGAGTTTCCAAAACTCGAATGTCAGAATACGGCCCGTGGTGTTTTGGACGTTTTGGGATGTTTTGGGGGTACTGTAGTGAAACTTTGACACGGTTTTCTGGTTAGGAAGTCGTTAATGTTTATGTGTGTAGGAGGCCGCAAACTTCCGTCATTATAGAGAGTTGCCGAAATGTGAGTTTTGCTACTTCAGTGCTTCTGCATTGGTTAGACAGCGCTAAATTTGGAAAATGTCGGCTTCGTAACACTTGTGTTTGTCCAAATAGTTCTCTTTTCAAATAAAAAGGCAAAATAGATAAAAAAAAAAAGCTTGGAGTTTAGAATCCTTCAAAAAGAATATGTTTGATTATTTAACGGTTATAAATAAATGTGTTGATAAGCAGTAATTTTGTTAGAATTTTTTTGTAATTTGGAGAATTTATAAAATGCTAGCGCTGACGCGCTAGACCCGGGCTTCGCCCGGGTTTCAGTTTTTTAATAAATATCACCTGGTGCGTTACAGATGATGGGCTTCTCCAGTCCATTTTTAAAGATTATTCTGGTGTGTTACAGATGCGAGTTCACAGGACGTACTAGGCGATTACCAACTCCAATCGTGATTGGTCAATTTCAGGGCGTAACTTATCACTATTATCCCAACGTCATACCATTCAGCCAATCATAGACCAAGCTGAGAAATCGCCTAGTGCGTCCTGTGAACTCGCGTTACAGATGGGCTTAGCCAGTCCTAATGGGAAAATAGTTAAATAAAGGATAAATTTTTATGTTTATGCTAAAATAATGGATTTTAAACTACAACAATCAATATCATGCCTACAACAATCAATGTTACATCTTCTATTGTTTTATTTACAACAATGTGGTTTTGCCCTGAAGTTAGGCACGAAATATGGGTTTTTCAGCATAAAATTGGCCAAAAAGGTTATTAGGATGCATCGATTTTAAATTATTATTATTCAGAAACCTTCTCTGGAGGGAGTAGATCAACGTGGTATAGTTTAATAGTTAATGTAGGTTCGAAAAGTTTAAAACTATAAAGGACATACATACATACATACAAACAAACAAACATTCATTTTTATATATACAGATTTCTAGAAACATTTTTCTTGACTTTAAATGGCGTATAAGCGTGATTATTTCTAGTTTTTTTCTATAATTTCAGAATTATAAGTATAATTTTATAAATTTATCTGAAGGAAGTAAAAAACTTTTTCTTGTTTGTTAAAGCCCATATAAATGTTTATCACTCCTTTTTATTAATATATTATAGATCTTTAGTTTTTGCAACATGAATAAGTGTTATCCTCAAATTATTCACACTTCTCCCAAATTAAATTCTAAGCGTCCCTCTAAAATAAATAGCTCAGACCTTTCACCTTTCTCTAAACAAGTAGCATTTCTAGAGATAAACGCACACAAGAGACTACAAACAAACACTATCGCATTGAGAAGTCAGACAAACAGCATCGCTCTTATCCCCACAAACCCACCGATCACTTTAATTCCATTACCCCCGGAACGGCAGCAGTCGAAAACCACCCCCTCCCCTTAAAACACCATTAATTTAAACCTCGATAAAAGCAATGCTTCTCTCTAATCGATGCCTTCCCTATCGATTAATCGATGGACAGCTTTGATAAATGCGTCTCAGAACAGGTGTATCGGCGAACAATCTCTAATACGCGAGTGTGTATGCTCGAAAACCTTATTTTTTTCTCTCCCTCCCAAAGAGTTAGCCAATATCCCGAAAATCTTTAATCTCGAGGCATCCATCTTGTTTATGCGTAAGGTATTCTGGTGTGTCAGGACAGCTTGGATAATGCGAAGACTAATTACTGACGCTTACCGGACGGGGTGTGGTGTTATAAGGGGTTGACGAGAAAGGATTATATGCAAAGGGTGTCAATGTGTATGGAGGGAGAGAGGGTGTTCTTGATGTAGACGGAGGTTGGGGATAGATTGTCTGGAGATTTTCTTGAGAAGATTAAGATTTAAAATATATTTTGAATAAAAAATGTAAGAAACTTTTAACCAGTGGTTAAAAGTTATTCTGATACCAAGGTGTGTATACCTTTAATGAAATAAAAGGAATCGTATTCAAAGATTGGTTGTAAGAGAACGAATCAAAGCGCAATATTACTTTAACTTTAAAAAATGTGATTAAAAATTTGGTTTTTAATCTAAGTTGAATAAAAGATAATGGGTATTGAAAAACATTGTACTAAACAGCATTGGCAACAGCGGTGAGCTTACTGTGTTGACGCTTTTTCAGCTGCTGCGTAATAAATACTGATTTTTTGTTTATAAATTCATCTAAATAGTATATTTTTTACTAAATTTATATATAAATTACTAAGCAGAGCGCCAACGGATATTATTGGAATATAAAATGGCCGTAGATATTGATTGTGCTGCGTGTGCTGAACGGATTACAGTAGTTGAAGATTCGATCCTGTGTACCGGTGGTTGTGAGAGTTACTATCATTTTTACTGCGGAGGATTCCCCGAGAAAAGCTTTCGAAAGCTTGCAAAGGATACCCGATCACGCTGGAAATGTATTGGTTGTAAAACCAGACGGGGAACGACCCAGGTGCTTGACGTTAATAATCCCCAGCCTACTAGTTCCCAGAAACCAGTGGATTCATCTGAAATCCTAAATCCGGAGAAGCAGTCGGACCAAGATCCAAGCTACATGGGTGTTTTTATGGAAGAAATAAGAAATTTGAAAATCTTTATTCAAAACCAGTTCACCGAGTATTCAGATAGCTTGAATTACCACGAGGGTATTGTTAAAGAACTCACAACTACTATACAGAGTCTGAAAAATGAAATCAGTGAGCTGAAGAAAGAGAATGCATCTCTAAAATCTGACAACAATCTTATTAAAGTGGAGATAGAGTCCTTGAAATCTGAAACTCTGGAACTACAACAGTATTCTAGACGTTCGAACCTTGAAATTTCAGGTTTGCCCGAAACTCAGGGTGAGGATACGAAACAATTGGTGACATCGGTTTTGAATGTGCTGAATATCCATAACCAAGAAAATATAGTGGTTGCCCATCGGGTACCAACAGCTAAAAAAGATAACGTCAAACCCATAATTGTCCAATTTACATCTAAGTTTGAGCGAGATAAGTGCATTGCAGCGGCAAAACCTAAAAGGCTTCTTGCTTCAGATGTAAGCGATCGCTTTGATTCTGTCCCAGTGTTTGTGAATGAACATCTAGCTCCAGGTATTAAAAGACTGTTGTACTTAAGCAAACAGTATAAACTTGAACAGAATTTTAAGTACTGTTGGGTAAAGGACGGGAAAATATTTTTGCGGAAAAAAGATAACTCAAGAGTGATTAGAGTTAAAAAAGAATCTGATCTATTTAATTTATCCAACCAACAACAAAACCCAAATTAGTTCCGGATCTGATTACACCTCAATAGACACTCTTGAGAAATTAAATGAATTCCTCCTTTTTCCAAGTGTTTGCTTAAATGTTATTCACTTTAACATACAAAGTGTTCGATCCAAGTATGACGAGCTAATGGGTTTGTTGACAAATAAATTGGAGTTAATTGATGTTATTGTTCTATCAGAAACTTGGTTATCCGATAATGAAATAGATTTTTACAAAATCGATGAATTTAAATCCTTTTATTGCTGCAGAGAATATAATAGATCCGGAGGTATTTTGGTGTATTGTAAAAGTAAATATGATTTCAAAAAATTGAGTTTTGTGATGGAAACTGCAGAAATAGTTGTCATAATAAGTAATTCTTTTAATCTATGCATAATCTCAATATACCGGTCACACTCATTTACTGTTAGTTCATTTATTTCTGAATTCGAAACTATATTATCTGAAATATCCTGCAAAAACGTCATATTAATAGGTGATATAAATATAGATATTTTAAATTTAAATAGATATTCCACCTATTACCTTGATCTTTTAAGTGCTTTTGGATTCACATCACATATAACTGATATAACGCGTCCATCATCTGGCACCTGTGTCGACCATGTTTTTACTCGATATACCTCTCTAAGCATATCAAAAATATATTCTGCACGTCTAATCAATAGTATATCTGACCATTTTCCTATTGTTTGCAAACTAATACTCAATAGACCTGATAACTTTACTGATACCAAAAACTTTGATAAAATTAAATTAAAAGCTATCTCTGTATAAATAAAAGGCTAACGGGCGATGTATGTGTGTTTAGGAGTGATTACATCAAATATTTAGTGTTAAGCTTTATTATCTTAAGTAATCATATGAAAACTATTTACAGTTATCGAACAGCAGTATTTATAAATTTATCCAACAATGCATTGCCATTCTGCAACTAACTTATTATATTTTAACTAGTGAATGTTTACTAGTGAATTTCGGCGGTCGCCACATTACCCCCCTGGGTAGAGTATTGCCCTAACGTGAGGCAATCTAAAGCGAACACGGCGACCTGAGCGGGTGGTGTATTCCGGCTGCCCATCCTGATGGCCGTCGATTCTAGATTTCTGGCCTGACGGCATTTGTGCTGTTTCCGGACACCAAATGTAGCACGGTTTTACGCGGTCAATGCTGACTCTCACGTCTTTGTTCTTAATTTTGAGAGTTACCACTTTGTCCTGCCGTTCAATCACCTCGTAGGGTCCCGTATATGGAGGAGAGAGAGAGGGTCGTACAGAATCGTCTCTTAAGAACATGTGTGAACAAGTGGCTAAGTCCTTGTGAATGAAAGTGCGAAGCGATCCATGACGCGATGCTGGGACAGGCCGCAGTCGTGCCATGTAAGATCGAAGTCGGTCAACCATGGAGGTGACATCAGCTGGGTGATTCTCGCTGGAGACGAGCATTTCTCCAGGAAGGCGAAGTGGCTCCCCGTATACCAGCTCTGCTGCGGATGCATTGATGTCTTCCTTCACGGCACTGCGGATTCCTAGAAGGACCACTGGAAGAGCTTCCAGCCACGAAGAGTCGTTGTGACACATGAGGGAGGCTTTCAATTGCCGGTGGAAGCGTTCTACCATGCCGTTAGAGCAAGGGTGGTAACTAGTGGTGCGGAAACGACAGAATCCGGAGTATTTCCCAAGTTGTTTGAACAGTTGAGCCTCAAACTGTCGGCCTTGATCTGTCGTTATAGATTCGGGGCAACCAAAACGGGAAATCCATCCGGCAACGAAAGTAGATGCAACTTCTTCCGCTGTAATTCCTTCCAATGGCCATGCTTCTGGCCAGCGGGAAAAACGGTCCACTGCTGTCAACAAGTACCGGTACGACTTAACTGGTGGCAGAGGGCCCACGATATCTATATGGACTTCTCTAAATCTCGCTTGTGGCAAGGCAAAGTTCTGGAGGGGGGAAAAGACATGGCGCCCCACTTTTGATTGTTGACACTGGAGGCACGAACGAGACCATGCGCGGCAATCTCTCCGAATGGACGGCCAAACAAAGCGGGAAGATACCAATCGTGCTGTTGCTCGTGCACCAGGATGACTCAGTGCGTGTAATGATTGAAACACTTGTCTCCGGAGTGGTGCTGGGACATAAGGTCTTTGTTTGTTTAAGGATGTGTCGCAGAACAGTGTAGTGTCACCATCTGGTAGGTACACGGCCTGTAGATGTAATGATGAATCTCCTGAACTCAATAGATGTTGTAGCTCTAAATCAGTTGCCTGTGCCTTGGCCATTACGTTCAAATCAACTGGTGAGATGGTCACGGCGGAGACACGAGAGAGAGCATCAGCCACCACATTGTCAGCTCCACTGATATGTTGAATGTCGGTGGTGAATTGGCCGATGAAAGATAATTGATTTAGCTGGACAGGCGGTAGTTTGTCCCGACGCTGTTGAAAGGCAAACGTGATGGGCTTGTGGTCGGTATATATGGTGCAGTGCGCGGCCTCCAACAGATGGCGAAAGTGTTGCACGGCTGTGAAAATAGCCAGAAGCTCGCGATAGTAGGCCGGCCACTGCACTTGCTTAGCGGACAGCTTTTTAGAGAAAAAGCCCAGTGGCTGCCATCCACCATCTGCAAACTGCATCATTGCGGCTCCCACGCAGTGGTTCGATGCATCCGTGAACAGTCCTAGGGGAGCTCCATGATTAGGATGGGACAGCAGCGTGGCGTTAGACAGCGTGGTTTTAGTTGCTCTAAAGGCCTCTTCAAGGTCGGGGTTCCACTTAATAGGCTGGGATCCACGTAGAGACGACACTAATTCATGAAGAGGGGCCTGGTGTTTTGCTGCAACTGGCAAGAATCGCCTGTAAAAATTTATCATTCCTAGGAATCTTCTCAGATCCCGTGCGGTTTTTGGAAGTGGGAAGTTTTGTAGGTCTGAGATTCGATCGGGCAGCGGTCGAGTACCTTTGGCTGATACTTCATAACCCAGAAACGTAACAGTTGGTTTCCCAAGGACAGTTTTTGAAATATTGATCAACAGTCCATGCTCAGCCAATCGTTGAAAAATCAGGCGCAAATGACTCTTGTGCTCTTCTTCGCTCGTAGAATAGACAAGGATGTCATCTATGTACGGAAAACAGAAATCTAGATCTTTTAAAACTTCGTCCATGAAACGTTGGAATGTTTGTCCGGCATTTCTCAACCCGAAACCCATAAAAGGGAATTCAAAGAGACCGAACGGGGTGGTAATGGCCGTCTTAGGAATGTCCTCCGGATTGATTGGAATTTGCGTGAATGCTTTGACTAGGTCGATCACAGAAAATATTTTGCAACCCCTCAAATTATGGGAGAAATCGTGTATGTGTCTGACTGGATAACGGTCCGGAATTGTTCGAGCATTCAAAGCACGGTAGTCACCACAGGGCCGCCATCCGTCGGATTTCTTGGCTACCAAATGCAGAGGTGAAGCCCATGCAGAATCGGAACGGCGGGCTGTTCCATCTTTTACCATACCTTCAAACTCGGCTTTGGCAATTTTTAGACGATCGGGAGCTAACCGGCGTGGACGACAGGATACGGGAGGCCCAGGAGTCGTTCGAATAAAGTGGGTTGTGGAATGCCTTATTTCACGAGGGGTACCTGATGGGCGGCTAAGTTCCGGAAACTCGTCCAAAACTTCAGCAAATGGTGAAGAGCAACTCTTCACCAGCTTTATGCTAGGCTGTGTTGAGTGTTGCGGCGATGCGGGCACATACAGACCAGTTACCCCGTCCATGATTCTCTTGTTGCGGCAGTCAGGTAACAGGTTGAAGTGGGACAGGAAATCTGATCCAATTATGGGGATAGTGACATCTGCTACCACAAAGCGCCATGCAAAGTTCCTACGGAGACCGATATCGATTGACAGGGTGATTGGTCCATAGGTTTTTATGGTAGAGTCGTTTGCAGCCCTGAGGACGTAACTGGAGTCTGGTTGCCTTCTCGTGACCCTTGACCGTGGATAAATACTTATGTCCGATCCGGTATCGATGAGAAACCTTGTTTTAGTTGTGCGATCAGTAACGAGGAGGCGACTTCCCTCAGAGAGGCAGCTAGATGTCGCCGCTAGTAGCTGCCGCTGGGGTTTCCCGAAAAAGCGCAGGGGGATTTACAGCGTCTTGCTCGATCTCCAAATTTTACGTGATAAAAACAGACTCTGTCGACAACTTCTTGCCTGCTTAGGGAGCTTGAATCGTGGTAATTTGCTGCATTACCATCAGGAGAGCGGCGACGTTGAGAAAAGCTTCGCGCATGTCGACTTCTGGATGCTGGTGGTAACGCCATTTTGAGCGTAGCGATTTCCTCTATGAGTTGTTGTAGTTTACCTTCGATGCGACTTGCATCTTCCTCCGAAAATGTCAAGGTGTTAAGCAGATTTTTTTCCATTACCGTCCGAAGTCCGTGGTCACCAATTTAGGAGTGATTACATCAAATATTTAGTGTTAAGCTTTATTATCTTAAGTAATCATATGAAAACTATTTACAGTAATCGAACAGCAGTATTTATAAATTTATCCAACAATGCATTGCCATTCTGCAACTAACTTATTATATTTTAACTAGTGAATGTTTACTAGTGAATTTCGGCGGTCGCCACATGTGTATATATGTGTGTGTATGTGGGTATGTCCGGGGTAATCTCTTGAAATAGGCCACGGACCGAAACCAAACTCGACGTATAGACGTATTCCGAGTCGGGGAGTAACTTGGGATAGTTTTCCAAGCTCGAAAATCGAATAATTACGAGTAATTAGCGAATTTATAGCCCGAAACGCTTATTTCTCCATTTCTCTACTAGAGTAGACTGCTCGACTCACTATTGTTAACTAGATTAAAACCTTCAAACATTTAATATTTTAACAGGAAAAACTCGATAATTGTCGATTTAAAAACTATATCAGCTATGAAAACATCAAAATAAATTCAAATAATTAATTTTGAAACGTTAGTTTCCCCTATTTTAAGATATTTTCCTTTAAAATTTAAATATTTATGGAAAAGTGTAAATTTTCTTCATGGAAAACGACTTAAAAATAAAACATTGTTTCAAATGAAGCGGTTCACTAGACTTTTCAATTTACTAGATCTTTTATTATTGTTTCAAATTTGTTATTTTTGTTCACTAGACTCATTAATTTACAAGGAAACATTGCCGAGAACACCGGGAAAAGGAAAATTACCGGGAACATCGGGATAGGAAAAAAAAGTACCGGGATTACCGAGACATAAAAATTACCTCGATCAGCGGGATAGGAAAATTATCGGGAACATCAGGATAGGAAAATTATCGGGAACATCAGGATAGGAAAATTATCGGGAACATCGGGATAGGAAAATTATAGAGAACATCGGGATAGGAAAATTATCGGGAACATCGGGATAAGGAAAATGATCGGGAACATCGGGATAAGGAAAATAACCGGGAATATCGGGATATGAAAAATTACCGGGAACATCGGGATAAGAAAATTATCGGGAACATCGGGATAGGAAAATTATCGGGAACATCGGGATAGGAAAATTATCGGGAACATCGGGATAGGAAAATTATCGGGAACATCGGGATAAGGAAAATAACCGGGAACATCGGGATATGAAAAATTACCGGGAACACCGGGATAGGAAAAAGGCGTCTGGGATACCGGGATGATTGGTAATTGCTGATTTAAAAATTATAAATATATTTTGAGAAAATTTATTTTAAAAAATTTATACACTCCACCCGTGCAAGGCCGGGCATATCAGCTAGTCTCTGTATAAATAAAAGGCTAACGGGCGATGTATGTGTGTATGTGGGTATGTCCGGGGTAATCTCTTGAAATAGGCCACGTACCGAAACCAAACTCGACGTATAGACGTATTCCGAGTCGGGGAGTAACTTGGGATAGTTTTCCAAGCTCTAAAATCGAATAATTACGAGTAATTAGCGAATTTATAGCCGAAAACGCTTATTTCTCCATTTCTCTACCAGAGCAGATCTGCTCGACTCACTATTGTTAACGAGATGAAAACCTTCAAATATCAAATATTTTAACAGGAAAAACTCGATAATTGTCCATTTAAAAACTATATCAGTTGTAAAAACACCAAAATAAATTCAAATAATTAATTTTGAAACGTTAGTTTCCCCTATTTCAAGATGTTCTCCTTTAAAATTTAAATATTTATGGAAAAGAGTAATTTTTTTTCATGGAAAACGACTTGAAAACAAAACATTGTTTCAAATGAAGCGGTTCACTAGACTTTTCAATTTACTAGATCTTTTATTATTGTTTCAAATTTGTTATTTTTGTTCACTAGACTCATTAATTTACTAGGAAACATTGCCGAGAACACCGGGAAAAGGAAAATTACCGGGAACATCGGGATAGGAAAAAAAAGTACCGGGATTACCGGGACATAAAAATTACCTCGACCGGGAACATCGGGATAGGAAAAGTACCGGGAACATCGGGATAGAAAAAGTACCGGGAACGTCGGGATAGGAAAATTACCGGGAACATCGGGATAGGAAAATTACCGGGAACACGGATAGGAAAAAGGCGTCTGGGATACCGGGATGATTGGTAATTGCTGATTTAAAAATTATAAATATATTTTGAGAAAATTTAATTTAAAAAAAATTATACACTCCACCCGTGCAAGGCCGGGCATATCCGCTAGTCTCTGTATAAATAAAAGGCTAACGGGCGATGTGTGTATGTGGGTATGTATGTATGTGGGTATGTCCGGGGTAATCTCTTGAAATAGGCCACGGACCGAAACCAAACTCGACGTATAGACGTATTCCGAGTCGGGGAGTAACTTGGGATAGTTTTCCAAGCTTTAAAACCGAATAATTACGAGTAATTAGCGAATTTATAGCCCGAAACGCTTATTTCTCCATTTCTCTACTAGAGTAGATCTGCTCGACTCACTATTGTTAACGAGATGAAAACCTCCAAAAATTAAATATTTTAACAGGAAAAACTCGATAATTGTCCATTTAAAAACTATATCAGTTGTGAAAACGCCAAAATAAATTCAAATAATTAATTTTGAAACGTTATTTTCCCCTATTTTAAGTTATTTTCTTTAAAAATAGAAATATTAATGGAAAAGTGTAAATTATTTTCATGGAAAACGAGATGAAAATAAAACATTGTTTCAAATGAGACGGTTCACTAGACTTTTCAATTTACTAGATCTTTTAATATTGTTTTAAATTTGTTATTTTTGTTCACTAGACTCATTAATTTACTAGGAAACATTGCCGAGAACACCGGGAAAAGGAAAATTACCGGGAACATCGGGATAGGAAAAAAAAGTACCGGGATTACCGGGACATAAAAATTACCTCGATCAGCGGGATAGGAAAATTATCGGGAACATCGGGATAGGAAAGTACCGGGAACATCGGGATAGGAAAAGTACCGGGAACATCGGGATAGGAAAATTACCGGGAACACGGATAGGAAAAAGACGTCTGGGATACCGGGATGATTGGTAATTGCTGATTTAAAAATTTTAAATATATTTTGAGAAAATTTAATTTAAAAAAATTATACACTCCACCCGTGCAAGGCCGGGCATATCCGCTAGCTCTAAAATCGAATAATTACGAGTAATTAGCGAATTTATAGCCGAAAACGCTTATTTCTCCATTTCTCTACCAGAGCAGATCTGCTCGACTTACTATTGTTAACGAGATGAAAACCTTCAAATATCAAATATTTTAACAGGAAAAACTCGATAATTGTCCATTTAAAAACTATATCAGTTGTAAAAACACAAAAATTAAATTCAAATAATTTATTTTCAAACGTTATTTTCCTTTATTTCAAGATGTTTTCCTTTAAAATTTAAATATTTATGAAAAAGAGTAATTTTTTTTCATGGAAAACGACTTGAAAATAAAACATTGTTTCCAATGAAGCGGTTCACTAGACTTTTTAAATTTACTAGATCTTTTATTATTGTTTCAAGTTTGTTATTTTTGTTCACTAGACTCTTTAATTTGCTAGGAAACATAGCCGAGAATACCGGGAAAAGAAAAATTACCGAGAACATCGGGATAGGAAAAAAGTACCGGGATTACCGGGACATAAAAATTACCTCGATCATACGGATAGGAAAATGTTCGGGAACATCGGGATAAGGAAAATGATCGGGAACATCGGGATAAGGAAAATGATCGGGAACATCGGGATATGAAAAATTACCGGGAACACCGGGATAGGAAAAAGGCGTCTGGGATACCGGGATGATTGGTAATTGCTGATTTAAAAATTATAAATATATTTTGAGAAAATTTAATTTAAAAAATTTATACACTCCACCCGTGCAAGGCCGGGCATATCCGCTAGTTAATTATAAAAAGATCGAGGAATTTCTTCAGAACTACGATTTTAAGGTTTCTGGGCATGATGCTTTGTCGTGCTTCTCCGATTTCCACGGTAAACTAACTGCAATAAAACATAACTTCAGTTTTACCCCTTCAAACAAATCCAGATTTAACAGGAATGAATGGTTTAATCTAGAAATTTATAATATCATAAAATCTAAACAAACCCTTTATAAGAAAACTTTACGTTACCCGGGAGATATTTTTTACAAAACTGCTTACAAAACTACAGTTAAATTATTAAGAAATAAAATTAGAGTAGCAAAAAATAACTACTATGAAACTAAACTGAGTTAATGCGATTCGAGTCGAAAGCAATGGAAACTAGTAAATAATATCTTAGGAAAAGAAAGAAATCCTACCTTACCAGAACATAAAGATTGCGGCCTATTAGCTAATGATTTAAATAAATTTTTCTCATCCATCAACGATCATATATTTCATCATAATAACGAATTCAAGAATTACATAGTTCCCTCCGTTAATTCCTTTCAATGGTTTTCTATAGAAGAGGTATGACATCAAAAGATGCATACGCAACCTAAACTCTAAAAAAAGTCCTGGCTCTGATGAAATTGACGCGAAATATTTAAAAATGCTATCATGCACAAATCTAAGTATTTTGACCAAACTATTTAATGATCTTGTAAATGAAAGCACTTTCCCAAAATCATTAAAAATTTCTATCATAACTCCCATTTATAAAAAAGGAAATAAAAATGACTATTCTAATTACAGACCAATCTCCGTCTTACCATTGCTTTCAAAGGTATTTGAACAAATTATCAAGGATCGATTGCTTTCGTACTTGAATCATATACATTTTTTTTCAAATAATCAGTATGGATTTCTGCCCAACTCAAACACTGAAAAAGCTTTGCTAGAGTTTACCAAATTTATCTATAATAGTGTTAACAATGATAAAAAAAACTGTTGGTCTTTATTTAGACATCTCCAAGGCTTTCGATTCAGTACAACATAATATTTTACTAGAAAAATTATTTTTGATTGGCATTAGAGGTCCTTTTCACAATTTCATAAAGTCATATTTATCAAACCGCTTTCAGATTGTTAAAGTACATAATACCCTTAGCGGATGTCTGCCAATAAAATGTGGTGTCTTCCAGGGATCTACTTTAGGTCCCCTTTTGTTTTTAATCTTCATTAACGATCTGTGCAACCTTAAACTATATGGTAAATTGATAAGTTTCGCCGACGACACAGTTTTACTTTACTCAGAAAATTCAGTGGAAGACCTTAATTTTGTGATAAATGATGACCTTATAAAAATTCGCGACTGGTTTTTTCATAATGATTTAAATTTAAATGTTGATAAAACTAAGTATATGGTATTTTCCCTTACCCAAAACCAAGCAAATTATCTCTCTATAAAATATCATGAAAAATACTGTAATACTCATAGCAATTGCGCCTGTAAACCCTTAGATAACGTATCCTCAATAAAATACCTCGGACTGCACATAGACTCAAATTTGAAATGGAAATCCCATACAAAATATATATCAGACAAACTAAGATATGTACTGTGTAACTTTTATTACCTAAAACAAAAGTTAAATAATAAATTACTAATCAATTTATATTATTCTTGGGTTCATTCACAACTTAATTACGGTTTAGTTGTGTGGGGAGGAGATTACATGATCAACTTAAAAAGAATTGAGAGGCTGCAAAAGAGATTCCTGAGGTTTTTAAATAATGAAGCGCACTTACACACAAATAATATAAACTACTTCAATTCCTTAAATATACTTCCAATTCGCCATCTTTTTTATTTTAAAATTTGCCTCCATGTCTATCTAAACACCAACATTTGTCAAAAACGCAATGTCGTAAACCTACGAAGACCAAACATATTATACTTTGTTCCTAAACCTAATAAATCCATATTCTGTAAAAATTTTTGTTACATAGCCCCTAAGTGTTTTAATAAGTTACCTATACATATTCAAAATAGCCCTTCAAAACATTTATTCAAAAAGCAATTAAAGGAATATCTGTTTACTATTGAGGATATTGATGATTTCTTTTGTTCTGTTTAATGTATGATTTATAATTATTTTAAGCACTTTAACTCATCATTATGGCAAAAATATAAATTATTTGCGCCCTGTTTGCCACCATATCCATCTCATGTATGTGTTTCCTGTGTTTTTTTTTCTCCTAGTTTGTATTTTAAATTTTTGTTATTCATAATTACAGTCACCTACATGGACCATGAGATCCCAGGTGACTATGTGAAATTGTAAATTTTCTTCTTTTTTTTTATTTCTAGTTCAATAAATAAATAAAAAAAAATGAAAAAAAAAAGTTTAAGAAACTTTTCTTAGCAACAGTTACAAATTCAGTCTGAATTCTGGTTCCTCACAACAGCTTTCTTCCACTTGTCATGTCTTAATCATTGAATGTTTCTTAGAAAATTTTAAGCAAGGGACCGCACTAAATTTTTCGCAATACACAGGTTGCAGACATGAAAACTTAGCAATTAGAAAAATTACTTGAGTGTGGATTTAATTGAAGTAAGATATCCCTATTTGTATTTTTTATTTCTTCACTCACTTCTTTGGTCAGGGAAGGCCAGAACAAGAGAAAACATACTCTTTTAACGATAGATTTTAAAGAAAAGTTCCCAAAAGAAAGCTTTTTTTTAAATTAGTCGTTTCGTCGATCATACAAAAAGCCTAAGCCAGCCATGGATACCAAGAAAATAAAAATGGCTTTCGTAATGCGCCCCATAGGCCTTTTTACTGTCTCTAAAATGTTTTTCCCATTTAAGGGCTTAAACTGCACGTGAATAAGGCCTAAAGAAAACCGTTCATAACACTTAGCCCAGCAAAGAGATAAACGCGAAAATTCCGTTCCTAACGTCATAAGACGCGTTTTTAGACAACTAAATCCACTTAAAAATGACACGATCAACAAGGGTAATACATATCCCTTACAAATTCCTCCGTTGTTTTTTTTCGCTTCACTTCGGTCCGGTTTTACTAAGAAACGGAGGGATTTCGAGACTTTATTACCCGGATTTTGGGGATTTCTCAGCAGGGAGGTCTTTTTTTTCATTCCCGGTCGTAGATAAATTCAATGTCAGTAAATCTGACATGGGATATCAAAAGGGAAAGGAAAAAAAGCCGGTTCAAAAACGGAATCCGGGAATAAAATTGCGAGCGAAAGGGTAGTTGTGGTATTTTATGGTGTTCAAGGGCTTACTTTTGAGGCATTGGCAAAAAAGTAATAGTGATAGGAGTTTGTTTTGACCAAAGCGTCAGAGAAGTAGGGGATCTCTTTTATTTATATGGTTTTGAAAAAGGAGGAATACAGGAGTAAAGTTGATTAAATTCTTTAAAAAGGAGTTTTAAAAACTTAAAATAAATATATCCTATATCCTTAGACTTTTGAATGAAATTTCTTAAACAAGGAGAACATTAAGTCTAATAAATTCTTTAAATAAATGCTTGGAGTTTGAATACGTTACAATATTTTGATTTATTTCACTTTTTATTTACTTAATTATTGATTGATTTACTTAACTTAAGGTTTACAAGGTTACCTTACAACAAATATCATAAGATTGTTGATTAATATACGTATAAAACATTACTTCAAATAAATTTTCTGTATAGTTGTAAAAATCACAGGATCTGGGGACAGAAATATAAAAAATAAAATGATACTCACGTCATAAATTAATAAAAATTTTTTATAATTATAAAACCAGGCATTTTTTACATACTTTACAACAAATTTCCTTCATACTCAATTTAACGCATTTTTTATGTGGTTATACTTCTGAGTAACAAATTTCTCTATCACGTGCAGGCACTTTTCAACTTTAAGTAATTTCCTTGTGTAGTATTCATAGACTTGTGTTATGCATTTGACTACCCTATTTACATACCGACTACCAAATAATACTGGCTGAACAAATAATATTAAGCTCAGAACGAGAGAGGGATACAGCACAATATTCTCGGTCGTTTCGTATCCCCCAAATTGCACGCATTCCCACCTAAACCGGGCGGTCAGCTGAACATTAACCAAAACATTCACACCTCCGACGTTAATTCACTTCCCACATAACGCAATAAAGCCTCGTCTACAACTCCCACACTGTACAATCAGATACTGCCCCACGCAACACACAGTGAGCGAGAAACCTTATTACGCCGCACATTGTCAACCCCTTCTTCCATAAAGCCTCCATTTTCGCAACTCTTCTACAAAACTCCCGGCATTCAATTTCATTCTCCATTATCAACGTTATTCAAATCCAGCGAAACAGTAAATGGTGTTGCCTGGCCCTGTGACATTAACGCGGGTAAACGGAAGACCCTGGCGAGCCCCATTGTTGGCCGCAGCACCCGGACCTCTCAACTCGGCCGAATGGATTTCTAAATGCAGAGCGTTGAGGGAAACGTTCATTAATTCCTTATTATTTGCCCGGGTGCGGAAAAGGTGAGACGAGGGACGGTTGTTATTGGAAGAGACCCTCCCTGGTTGCATTGCTGGCGTGTTTCTCGTCGCATTCTTTGCCTCTGAAGGGAGAGACTAAAAATTGCAGGAGTTGGATTCGAAAAGTTTTTCTCGACTCGTTAACATTAGACAGAGTTAATAAATATACGATGATGAAACATGTATTTAACATTGCAAAGCTAAAATAACTAATAAACTGCTTCTAAATAACAGTGTGTAACCCAACAGCAAGGTACAAAATTTTAAAAATACACATAATACCGTTTCATCTCTTTTAATGAGCATTCATGAAAAATCTTGAATTTCTAAAGGAATGATGAAATAACATAGTTTTTCCCTAAAACAAGTGGCATTTCACTGTAAAACATTTAAAGAGTAAACAAAAAGAACTTACTTTGGTGTCGATTACGAACCCAAAGAGTTCCTAATCTTAGGATTTGCCTCATGACTCCTTTCCGTCAATAGTTTTACACCTTTCTTTTAATCTGAAATGAAAAAACACTACAAACATTTGGCTATAATTTTTTTTCAGAAAATAAAAATAGTGAAACTAGAAAATATATCTTTTCAGGAGGCTTTAACCCACTTGTTGATTGTCTTAATTAGGGTATCTTAAGGTTCTATTACAAACTTTATGAATTAATTCCATTGCTATAGTATAGAGTATTTATACTTTTATCCTAATTAATACACGCAAGTAAATACAAATTCATATCAACATATTTTTATCAGTGAACTAAAGGAATGAAATTCATTCCCCTCTCCACCTTAAGCTTTTTTCCTTCAGAATTTCCGAACTGTCAATAATATAGTTTTTCCAACAGCTCCGTGTTTACCAAACCAAGAGGCAACAAATTTATTCCAAGCGATACGCACGCGATACTTTTACTTTAAATCTATAAACTCCGGATCCACAAAACATCGCCAATTCGAAAGGAATATAACAGCACTCCACCAGAGACCCCCGAAACCAATACCTCTCTCAACAAACGAATAAAAAAAATGGACTCTCCCCTCGTTGGAAATTCACCTCCTCTCTCCCTGAGCAACTTCTCTGTTTTATTTCCCCCCGACTTTCGTCGGTTTCCGATGGCAAAAAAGTGTCGCTAGCGGAAATCAAAAACGGATCGAAACCGAGAAAGAAATTTGCGACTTAGGAAAGAGAAGGAAGTTTCTTTTATCTCTCCTCCTTCCATTCGGTCTGTCAATAAAAACCACAGCTGTCTCTCGACGGTCTCCCCAATCGAAGTACCAGCGGCTACTTCAAGGGACGTGAAAAAGAGAGGCGGAACGATTGACTATATTTTCGCCGAAGAGAATGTGTGAAATAGTGCGTTTTTATGAGACGCAAATTTCAATTTCAGTGATCAAGGCTTAAAATATGAAATTAATTTTTATGTAGTGTACATGATTGAATTACAGTCGAATCCGCTTAATGTGATCGCATTTGTCCAATATTAAACTGATAACATTATCCGATTGATAACAATAAGCGATTTCCTATCAAAAAGTAACAAACAGTGTAACTAGATTATTTTTTTTAATATTAAAATTATGTTACCGTTATTAATGTTTTTAAAACAATTTTACACTATATATGTACTCGACAACTTAAAATTTTTAGTGTAAAATATAAGAGTAATCCAATTAATAAAATAAAATAATCCCTTCCTTTGTATTTTCATTTATGTTAACACCACACCTATGCGATTCCGCTCATAAATTTGTTTTCTTTCGACTTTCAGACAAAATATCATCGGTATTTTTTAAAATTTTAAATAGAAAAGGCTCAGAAACATAAATAACCACTTAAATTCCAGTAAACCAGAAAAATCAAAAATCTCTTATCAGAAACATCTCCAAGGCGCCGATGTGATAACCAATGATAAGCATGGATTCATCCCCCTTTCAACCGTTTTCTTGCAATGTATGAGGTCGGTAAACATAGAATGTTTTATTTTTCTAACATTCAAAGAAAAGAAACATAACAGTGCAACTGTGAACGTATACTGAGTTTCAGAAAAAAGAAATTAACCTTCAAAACTAAACTCGAAAGCAGGCGTTTTCTAGGGGATATGGACAAATTTCGATAACATTAAGCGGCCTGTTGATCCATAGTTGATCACAATAAACGATGTATTTTACATTAAATAGGAATGATCGGGACCTGTTGATTTCGATAACATTATCCGATTGATAACATTAAGCGGACTCGACTTTATCTCAGTATGACTTTGTAAATTACAGCTGTCTCACTCAAACGTAACCCTCCCAGTGCAGGTCAAGGTTAAACAAAATATGATATTCAGACTATTGCATAGGTAGTTGTATAATTCGAGTATTAAATGACACATGCAAAATGATATTTTTTAGATTCAATATCTAGTTTTTCATAAAAGACATTTTTGTATATTTATTCCAGAAACATGAGAAACACGTTGTCCTCAACGAAATAGCATGCAATCTTTAATAAACTTAATTTTGTCGAATAATATGATACTTTCATGGATCTTTCATTACATCATATAAGTAGAAAGGAAATACCAACACATTTTTTAAAAATTAATGTAATTGAACTCAAGTGTGAGCATATAATGTTCTTTAAAACGTTTTATAATTCACGGCATCTGTGGATCTAAGTTGGAAAAGATGAAAAAATGGTTTATTATATAGAAATATCAATTTATTTTGGGTAAGTAGATGTTAAAGTTTATATGAAAGGAAAAAGAGCAGATTTTCAGAACGATTTGGGAATCCCTTCTCGATTTAACTCTCCCAACACAAAAATATGAAGGCATAAGTTACACTTCTTTCTTCAGCAAATCCCTTATAACTCCCCATTCATTTATGTGTACAAAAATAACTTAATACGCCAAGGGTGATCAGTTGATCCTGATGTTTCGAATATTCCCTCAAGATAAACTTATACACCTACATTTTTTCATACAGATATCCATATTAATACATATTTCTTTTAACCAGGCACTCATCCCTGTATAAGTCTGTTCTCTCAAGACTATCCAAACCTAATCCCTCCGGCTCCTGCCCAAAACGAGTTCCGTAAAAGCCTTCCACTCCTCCTAATCTCCAAAGGTCAACCCAAACATCAAGAGTCCAGGTATAAGCCCCAGATGAGCAACGACGAAGGCCTAAGCCGGAGGCATAAATATCGACTCACTCTGGAAAAGGCCCGAAACTCTGAGTCAACTCTTTTTGCCCCATCCGTCAGTGGGGCCATTTATCACAGCCCTGTCCCGAGGATCAGGGACCTGTCCCGGTCCCCTGGCCAAGATTGATGTTGACGTCTCAAGAACTAAGCGAACAAAAAAATCGGTCGCATTCGGAGCCGGAATGCAAAAATATAAAGCGGAGGAATTTGACAGAAACTCTATATTCCGCTAGTCCCTCCAGAAGCTGGAGGTTTTTTCTCCACTGGTCGCAGAAGGCTTGGGGAGGTTTTGTTTGTTCGGCTGGGCCTTGTCATGAAGAGAAAAAGTGGAATGAAATATTTTTTTGGAAATGAAATTTGGGCTAATTTAGATGTCAGGGAGCTGTTATGTGTTTGAGAATGATAAATAGGTTTTTCATGATTTTTTTGTCGAGAAAAAAATTGCGATGAAGTTTTTGTCAGTTGAAAAGATTTTTGTGTTATTTGTCTGGGATTGTCACTCTTAAAGACGGCCCCTGTGATAATTTTTTTGAGAAAGATTTTTCAAAATGCGTAATGGAGCAATGGTATCTGAAAAGTTACAGCCTACAAATTGTTGACGACTAAATTGAATTATACTTTGAGCTGAAATGATTTGTTATACTTTAAAAAGGATGTTCCCATCAATCATAATCATGCCTAGAGATGCCATTTATTGATTCTTGATAAAATTGAAGGAGATATCCTAAAAAAAGTTTTGGAAGGATCTAAAGCATTTTTTCAATATACGAAAAAACACTTTTCAGAACGGAAAACTTTCTACTCTAAAATTGTTTTCGCATATTTTATTGCTACATTGAAAGGATTCCGACAGTATATGTAAGAAGTAGTAAATATTAATTTTAAAAATCCATGAAGGCATAACAAGCTATAGGAATTTTACCTATGAAACAAACAAATAAAGCTTATAAATTCTAGGACTTCAGTTAAGTTTCTCTCTATTCTAAAAAAAAGTTTTTGGTAAACGGTTTCCAGAGAAAACCTTTGTAATTACTGAACCGAATGACACATTTCTGGTATCAAAATGTTCGGATTCTTTCCTGATTTCCGAGTAGGCTATTGGATATTTTAAAAAAATCTCAATTTTAGAATATTTCCATTTTTATAGATTTCGGATAAGTTCGCAGTTACAAAGCAAGAAACTATGAATTTTAAAACAATTGAAAACATATTTCACTGGTGTTTTAATATTCAAATAGATTAAATAATCATCTTTCTATTTAACGAATTTAAAAAATATATTTTGTGTTATTTTTAACAATTATTTATATTTTTGTTGTTCAAACGGTTTTAAATATATTTAAAACTTATGTATAATTAATTTATCTTTTATTTTTTAAATAACAAATTAATATTTTTATATTTATCTTGGTAGTTGTGGCAACTTAATCATTACTATATTTACAATATAGTTTTATAAAGTGAGTAAGTGCAGTAAGCTGGGTTTTGTGAGGAATTGCGAAGCGGTCCAAAAGTTTTTGCGTAAGCAGTTAACGGGGGTTGGCGAGCGATAGCGAGCAGGGGGCGGTAGCCCCCTAGTTTATACAAAAAACTTTATTATATAGCTTACTATACAATAAAAACTGTGTTAAGAAAACTGAAGCAAATTCATATTAGTTTGAAACTACATAATCACTTCGATATTGGACCATATTAAAGGGAAATGACCCTGTTAGTCTCTGATAATCTTTGAATGCAAAACTTTAAAATCACTAACTTAAAATTCATACTAAAAGTGCAACATAAAATCTACCCCAGCTAGGACTCGAATTGGTCATCTGTCAGTTCCGCATAAGAGCAGCAGGGGGAATCAAACAGTCTCCGTAATTTCAATTAAAATGCGGAGGCAGCAAAATATCTCCGGGGATCCTCACGGCACGCGGGGCTCGCTAATTTCTCGTGAGAGAAATTCATTTAGATCCCCCAACAGAAACTTTATAGAACGCTGTGCTCCCATATTAGCTTGTGTTTTAATTAAAATGCACTTTCCAAATGAATATCTGGTAACGATAAATCCGGCCATTCGGAGCGCCCGCCGTAATGGGCAGAGGAATCCGTTTCTGTGTATTGAAATCTGCCGGATTATTAAGTTTTCTGGAGTACGTGCGATACGGAATGTAATTTGATGGATATTATGAAGGGAGTAGCTATGGCTTCATGAGATACGAATTAGGGCGTTTCAGGTGGAGTGAAATTAGGTCAGTTTTGTGCGATGATTAGGTAGTGTTTACAGTGGATAGAAGTTAAGGAAATGGCGCATATACGGTCATGCATTTGAGTTATCAGGCGTAGTGTCCCGATGGAAATCCACTAGTTTAAATGTCCTTGTTAATCCATTTTCTCTAATGGTAGTGTACGATCGCAAAGCTTAATCCCTTGTGAAATGTTAATGGTTGGTTAGCTAATAGTTGGCATTTCAGAATGCTCTCGTTTGAACTGGTTATTGTGTTGAGAGGCTGAGGCAGAAGGGGTCAGTAAGGAAAAACTTAAAAAGTAGGTACAGTTGGGAAAAAAACGACTCAGTAGTGATTTCTGGTGAACCACTTGGGTTAGGAAGACAAAAGAGGTGTAATTTTTCATTAATTAAAGTATTCTTTTACGAAAAAAATTTTCGAGCCGGAGTCGTCTTCATATTCATAGAACTAATTTTTTTTCGATGGGGACCCATAATTATATTGAGGTTTTCTGAAAGGCCATCCCTCCAAACCCTTAAATACCCAGTTTCATCCAGATTGAATTACAAATATTTTTTAATTAATTTTTTTTTGTTTTTAAAATCGTGAAATATTTTTATGGTAAACGATTCTGGTGGTCACTTTATGTAGAAGAAAGAAGCGCCAGAAATCGCCACTGAGTCGGTTTTTTTCCCCAACTGTACATTGCTGAAACAAAAGTAGAGTAATCAAACCTAAGGAAACGGACCTAACTTGATACTGTAAGAAAAGCATTGTTCAATTTTATTTTTAAATCAGTATTTGAATGTGTTAGTTGAATTTATAAAATATTAAACCAAAAATAAGGTTTACTTAAGGGTTAAGGCTTACTTGCTTTTCTCAAAGTTTAGTTAGAGCTTAGAAGTATTGTGGTACGCTCTGAAAATAAATCTTGTCCTTTTAAAACTAAACTATCTTAACTTTTCATAGTTTTAAGGTGTAAAATATGTTGATGTATCAGCAGTGTTGTTGATGGATTTATACAATGATACCGCGGTATTCCCTTCGAAGCATACAGTATCCTGATTTTTCCCCGTACCCAAACCATTTAACCTTCCTCAATCATTCAGCACCACACGAGATCCGTATGCAAATCTCCAAACGGTTCCTCTCCACCTCAGAGCAAAAGCTGTTCCACCCGACGAACGTACGCCCCCTTTCTCGAAAAAAAACCAGAAAAAACTAAGCAGAGATCTCCAGAGAAGAAGAGACCAACAATAATAAAAAAATAAAGTCGTCGCAAAATAAAGCACACAGTATCCCATTCCCAGTTTTCTCAGAGGCTATAATAAAACACTTAATGGCTTAAAGTTTCCCTTTACCTGGAGGTGAGAAGGAGGGAGGCGAGATAGAAAGGAGGAGGTATCACTTTTGCTCCTGGGCTGATGCGTCTTCCAAAAAGGGGGACGCCTCCCTTTGTAGCGTTATTGCAGAGCAGATAAGACTGTTTGGAAAATGTAGCTGGATCTTGCCCCTAGGGTTCCAGCTTGTCACAGCTTTTTCAGGTAAGAGGATAAAGCGGGAGCTGGGTGAATATTTTTGGGGATGCCGCCCCTTTTCTTTTCTAGTTGGTGGTGCTTCCTTCAATTAAGGCTTTTGTTGTAATTTGATTTATTCGTGCCTTGAAGGCTTGAGAAGTTTCTCTTTCGGATAACGTCGATCATCAGTGATGATGATGATGATGATGACACTGGGGATGTGAATAGTTTGAGATAGGTGTATTTTGATGGTGATTGAAATTATCTGATGATAACTAGAATGCTTTTACTTTGATCATGGGATATTTTTTGATAGAAAATCAACTTATTAAATACGAAATAGAAATCAAGAACTTTTCTATTCATAATTATGTTTTTTTGTAGTACAAGATGCGAAAACTTATATCTAATATATCCTTATTCGTGTTTGTGAAAACGAAAAAAAAGTATATTACCCAAGCAGAAAGAAAGTTCAAGATTTATCCGATTCGGTGTGTGATAGGCAACTAGAGAATAATACAAATGTTCTAGTTATAAAATGGATATCTTGAGAATTAATGATAAATCTAGAGATACCTAAGAAATTCAAAAATCAGACAAACCGCATAGTTAAACAGATATATCACCAAATATGGAGAAAATTTAATCAAAACCTTTAACCTTATTGTAAATTGTAAACTAACGGGGAACGTACAATATTACTCCAATCCTCTCCATAGCAATACACTTTGCCGTTGATTCATCTTCAGGTAATGACAAATGTGCCTAAGCCCCTCTTAAATCTCAACAATTCTAAATACGCGTGCTTACAAATAGGAAATAAACGACAAAAACCCGCTCCATTCTATTGATTCCGCCATCAGTTCTTGAGACCCCATTTTTCTTCCCAAAGCACCAGGGGTAGATCATTTTTCACCCCAGCAGTACACAGAACACTGGTCATGCGGATTTTTCCGTTTCCAAGCGTTTTGTACGCCTAGATGATGATTTATTTTTTTGAACCTGGTGCTTTGGTCTCGACCTATGATAGAGATTGGGTGCGCTTTCTTTTGGGTTATTTTCTCTTTCTTTGGGATTTTTTTTCGAGATTGATTTTAGATCGATTCTGAAGCGTTTTTTTTCTCGAAACGCCTTTGTGCCTACGATTGCTCTTTAGTGAATCTTTTTGTTATTTTGGAACGAGAGTCAGACTGAAGACTGACGAAATAGGCTGAAAGTACCTTTCAGAACTTAGATAGTTTTTACGCCCATATTTAAAGCGGTTTTATTATGGCCGTCAAATTGGATTGAAGGAAGTAGAAAGTCGAGTTGTTGGTTGATTAGTTTCACTTGACTTTACTTTAGACTCAATATCAACGCTTCGTCCAGGTTCCTTTGATTAATACAACTTTCAAAGTTGTTTTTTTTCCTCATATGATAGATGCCACCACCATATATATCCACCTCCTCTATTTTGCTATGTATCTGTAGGGGAGAGAAATAGTCTCCTTAGACCTGGACCAATAGTAAACTGCTCCCTGACCGACCAAAGGATTTTCAGACCCACAGAAGAGCCGTATTTCCGCATATACTGGGTGGTGGAAAGTTGAGTAGGTTCTTAAAATACTTCATCCAAAGTAGTGTCACCTTTCCTAAAAATGAACTCTTACTTTTTCTAAGTTTTTAATAGTTTTAGAAAGAGTTATATTACGTCTCAAACAACAAATTAAATTAATTGGAAAAAATAAAAAGTATATGCTTTTTAGGTCAAAGTTTATTACAAAAATTTAGTGGCCTAATTTAGGGATATCAGAAATTCATAATTTTTAATGATGGAAGATGGTGGAAGTTCCATTAAAATATTAATTTAAAACGACCTAACCAGTTATATTTTAAAAATTATTATTGTCAGTGTTATTTTTATTATTATTTTCGACTAGTTGTTATAAAAATAAATTGGAAAAAATAAAAAGTATATGCTTTTTAGGTCAAAGTTTATTACAAAAATTTAGTGGCCTAAATTAGGGATATCAGAAATTCATAATTTTTAATGATGGAAGATGGTGAAAGTTCCATTAAAATATTAATTTAAAACGACCTAACCAGTTATATTTTAAAAATTATTATTGTCAGTGTTATTTTTATTATTATTTTCGACTAGTTGTTATACCCGGCCACACTTTCACAATTAGTAGTAGAGTGCGGTTTGCACTAAACTCCTCTATTTCATATTTCATGCAAGAATAGTAACCCTCTAACACGTTCATTTTAGGCAACAAAAATTATGTTTTCAACTACACTACTTTATTTCCTTAGAATTTCAATCTCCTTAATTATTATAAGCAGAATGAACTAGACAACTTAAAACTGAAATTTCATTTTTTTAACTTTCTATGCTTAAAAAATGCAATACATCTATGTCATCAATTTGACAGAGGTATATCTAAGAACTGTTTCAAAAACATTCGCTTTCTAAATTTTAATTAATGCTAAAGAAATAAACTGACAGTTTATAAAGAACCCAACTTTTAAAATAACTTAATTTTCCTTTCACAGAGACAGATCATTTTGCCTTTCTAAAATTAAGAAAAAGCTCAAATGTAATTTCATATACTTTAAAGAAGTTATTAGAAATATTTTTCATATCAAAATCATAATACGTTAGAATTATGCACTTTAATTAAATTCTTAGTTTGTTTGGATTCACATCTTTAATTAATACTGATTTTTTACATTTAATATACATTATCCACGGGGATTTGTAGTGTCTTGAACGTCAGTTTTACTTATTCTCCCTCTATTATTCTCCCTCTTTAATTGATGTTTTGCATCAAGGGTTATCACTCATTCGAGTTTCTTAAATAACAGAAATCGTAATTTTAATTATAAAAAGTACTTAATGTATCTAGCAAGATATTTTACACAAAAAAAACTGAAAGGATTAATCTATCGTTAAAACATAACTTATAACTAGTCAATTTCATATTCGCTAACTCTTCTGTTCATTATATAGGGTAGTTTTATTACAGACAATTTACTCTTGTAGTTAATAAATAAGAATTCCATAAGACAGTTTCCATACATAAATTACTCAACAGAATACTCAGGGTCCTCAAAATTTATTTATTCTAGTATCCCTATACTAAATGCACTTAAAGTATCTACAGTAATACCGAATTGAAATGTATTTTTGAGTGAAATTTAACAACGCGCGAATTTAATTCGAATTATAGGTTGCGCAATATTTTTGGTTCAATTCCGTTAACCGCCATGTTTCTTTGGACAACAAAAAGTAGAAAACCTGCTAAATAATAGATTAAACTGTTTAGTTCATCATTGAAAATTGGTCAATATTTGAATATATTAGGTCATCCCGAAAGTTTTGTCGCTCTTGGAAGCATCTTTATACAATGTATTTTTTGGTACTTTTCCATTACGGTAAACCAGTAATGTACTTCTACTTCTATCTAAAGCCAATTTGGCGAATTTTAGCTCTTTTTTTGTTGGCTCACTTTTCCAGCTTTCCTAGTTTCTACTTGTTTGTTTGTTTGTTTGGAGACATACATTTTCAGGTCTGTGTGCTTGATCTCAAGGATCCGCTTATAAACCCTCGTCAATTAAGACAACACAAATAGAATTTTACTGACACATAAAGAGAGAAAATACAACCAGGGCTAGGCCGGAATCGAACCGACGACGGTACAGCGCGCAGGCTGCTAGCGTGGTGGGCAGCGAGTAAACTAGTTTCTACTATTAATAAGATTTTGTTTACTTCAAGTTGCCATTAATTGAAAACTTTCAAAATTAAAATTCAAAGGAATTTAACTTTAATTTTAAGTCATATTAAGATTGTACGGAAGATCTAATTTATTTCATAAATTGAAACTCATTTTATACTACTTTCGAAGAGCGGCGGTAGAATTTCCAGCGATCTAGATTCCTGCAAATGATCATCCGGATCTTTCCTAATAGAGGGTTAGGAGTAGCAATCCAGCAATTTAATATGAAAGATGGTGATCGAACTCTCCGGATGCCTCAGAAAATATTTAAATCTAAGTTAAATTTTCTACACTTGTTAAAAATACTTAAAACTTTAATTGTTTTATGGAAGTACCCAGTTAATTTTAATTTAAAAATCTTAACATTAGGAAAAATCACAGAGAAAAATCCTAACAGAGGGTCCAAAACGATATATTCAAAAGTTGGATGGTTATGAGGGCGCCACGATGAACTAAATGATTGACAGAGAGATCAAACCTGTGATTGGCTGTCACTTAATCTTCTATTTTCGAAGGAGAAGGAAAAAGTTTTTCTCAACCAATCAGGCTTTTCCCTCCCGCCTCTCGTGACGTTGATGCGATCGCAGCGCCAAAATAGCCCCACAACCATCCAACTTTTCGATTTCCATTAACGCCTATGGCGACGGACTATCTGTTCTAGTACTCTGTGGGAAAAATGCAAAATTTTAAGTAAAAAAGAAATGAAGTAACATGTTATCATAGATTTTAAGGAAAGCCTAGTTGTCGATCAGTCCCCAAAATAAAGCCAGGATGCCAAATTGACGGTAGATAAAGTTACAGTTTATATTGGTATCACATAATGGAAAAGTGTCAAAAATATCTTATATACAGATTCTCCCAAGAGCGAAAAAACTGTCGGGATGACCTAATATGGCGTTCAAAAGAGACGAGCGATATTTAGCGGGAACGTTGACGGAATTAAACCGTAAGGTAAATGTGGGTATAGTGGACACTGTACCAATAGTGGCCACATAGCTGATTAATTTTAAATAGAACGAGTTAGAGGCATCGAACACTGTCAAAATTCATAGGCATAGTAGATTGTGCAATCAGGTAAGCTGATAAATTACCACCGATACCACAGATCAGCATGGGAAGGATATTTAAATATTTGAAAATAACAACATCGGCAGAGTGACTGAAATTTGATTTTGCTTATTGAATCGCGTAAGGAAACGGGTAAGTCGGAACTGATTTTTTCGTATTTATTACCGCTTGATTGACTTTTAAATTTATATCAAGATAAACAAGAGTGTATAAAATAATACTGAATAAAATTTATTTGAAAATGTTGACTTTACGAGGATTTATGGGGGTGTCCACTTTACCAACACATAATCTTAGATTTTCCAATAGTGGCCACCGCAATGGCTTTTAATAGAAACATAAATAAGACTTAATTTGAATCAGTTTTTCTTCATAAACTGTTGACTGTGCTTTAAAATGAGTGTTAAATAAATTTGGTTTCATTCTGGCTTCGGGAACTAATGTTTCTAAAACATTGAATTACATGCTAAATTCCTCTCAAATCAGCTACAGCGTAGACTTTGGGCCGAAAACTATCAATTTTTTTTAAATAAAGCTAATTTGATTGAATCTAAAATACATTTCGTTGGGAAGGAAGATTTAATTAGAACTAGAGGACTATACCAAGAAAACCCCCCTCAATTTCATGCGTAAACCCCTCATATAGGCAGAAAAAGACAGGTGTCCACTATTGATGCAAGAGGTGTCCACCATAGAAGCAACAGCTTCATCTATGTGGCCACTATAGATGCAATTTGGAGTACTTTTAAAAAATTAATTAAAAATACTTTGCCCAATCTAATTAAAGTTTTTAATGGTAAAATCGAAAGAAGAAGATCCAATTAACCTAAAATTAGGATGATAACAGTTTCGAAGCAAATAGATTGGTATTTATTAAGAATTTAAGCAAAAATTTTCCTTAAAGTGTCCACTATACCCACATTTACCTTATTTATTCCCCTTTTCATCAAATAGCTTTAAAATGAACCCATATTCCATCTTTTTTTAAACACAGCAAGAAACAATATTAAGATATTTATTTTTTAGTCGAATACCAAATGTCGTGTTGCAGTGAAACCACCCCCAAAGAAATATGCGACAGAAATATAACTCACTCAAAAATGAAACTGGACAATCGAGAATAAATACTTTGAAGACTGCAACCACTTTGTTTAGGATTAACAGTTGCATTCTACAACTACTATAATTCTTCTTAAAACATCCTGCTTTCGAATTCCATGCATCTCAACTAGCTCAAGGCATTTTCAAAAGCGCGGGAAAACGACTGAATCGAAAGATCGATATCGCATTCTTTTTGGAGTCGTTGCCACGCGCGAGAAGTAAAAATATTAATGAGAAGAAGAAAAAAACTTGATTCCGACTTCCTCCGCTTCGATACGCGATTCTTGCCTGCGGGGGTGGGGGAGGGAGATCTAGTCTTCGGACGAAGCAACGAAACAAAGAAATTTGTCAACGCTCGAAGCCTCCGGAGAGTTAATCAGACATTTTGTATACAGATTTCGACGAGAGAAGATCAAAGGCGTGTCGAATTCCCGCAGCAAAGCTCGAAAGCAAATAGGAAGAGTGTGACTAAGATCCTCTCTTGCTGATTTTCTTCTTATTTTCTTCGAAGAGAAGATATTTTACAAAGACTTCGCATGGAAAAGTATTTCTGGCACAGTTATAGGAAGAATGAGGAATGAATTTCTTTCTGCTGATAATACTAAGTACTGTTAATTTTCTTGGTCAAAGTTCAATGTGTGATTTAGTCAGAAAAAAATACCTTCCTTGACAAACAAGTCCAAAGGTTTATTTAGGATTTGAACTCTGTTTACTTCGGACGAAGTGGCAAGTGTTTTCAAATTCTTCCTTAACTATCTTGCTCCTTCAAGGGAGATACTTAAAGTCACTGATTGAGAAGATAGAGGTAATAGAAAGAGAATAGAAAAACGAAAGTGAGATAAATGAAAGAAAAAAGAAAAATATTCCAATATATATCTCCTTCCAATACCTTCCGGCCTAAATAAACCATTGATTGAATTCAAATCGTTTAAGCTATAAAAAGAAAAAATTATACTGTTTGAACATCAATCTGTTTCAACTTTTTTCAAGCATTACCTAATAAAAATTTTCCCTCCAAAAATCCCAGGAAGACAAATTAATTGAAAAAAAGGGAATGAGTCTGAAGTTTAACGAAGTTTAAGATTTAAAATAGTTATCAAGACAAGTAGAATCTGATAAAATAATCTCTATAAAATCTAAAACATTTTAAAAAAATGCAAAACCGTATCGTGTAATTAAATACTAATTAATATAACATTCTGTAGAATTTAGAAGATGGAACTGTATCGTTTCATTTTCTTGAGAGCTTAAACAACCACCACTTGAAGGAAAAATCCCTCAAAGACAAGAGGAAAAAGCGAGATTTTTACCCGAAGAAATTTGGCAGCATGATTAAGGCACTAATTTTCGCCATATTAATAACAGTCCTCTCAACATACATTTTTTCAAGCCAGGCTCGGGCCGCACGCGTGCTCTCTTTATTTTTCTTCAGCTCAGCAAATTATAAAGCTTGTCTGTGTATTTTACTTGACAGTTAATCTGAAGGTCTTGTTACTGAGACTTTTTTTACTCCGTACTCGGAAGAGAATTGATGCATCGTGGCAACATGATAAGGGCCTGGAAGTTTTTCTTTTACACCTTTTTAAATTAGGAAGGAAGCGGAAAGAAGTTTCTTTTCTGATATAAATATAGATTAGGAAAGATTAAGTGTTTCCGTAATTTGTTACTTTTTCTCTGGGATTTTTCTCGGAGAAAAGTTCCCCCAAATTGATCGTCACACAATTTATTTTATAATGTTTAGATTAAAAGTTCCCTAGATAAGATTATAACTGACTCTTAATGAATTAATCGGAAACGGATAGTGATGGTTTGGTTTCAAATTAATACTTGTTTCTGTGTTTTAATTTCATACCGGAAGTACATACAGGAAAAACAAAATTGTAAAATAATTTTTATTATGGTTTTTAAGCTTTGATTTAAAACAGTTGTGATGTTTTTAAATAAAAGGGGAAAAGGAAATTCAGTCCTTTACAAATTTTAGTTGAATAAAGAGTGTTAGAGTAATTACATTGCCTCATCTGAGTCAAACTCGGAAAAGTGGAACCTGTGTATGTGGAATCCCTCAATTAGTGGAACGTCCCTAGACCCGTAAACACCACTTTAAGAGTGATTTCGGAATCTGTATAAGTGGTTAGAAAATTATTCCAAACGTTAATTTACAATTTTACGTTAAAATTTTAGGAAGATTTAAAAACACATATCTTGAGTTTTATGTTTTGGAAAATATAAGATCATACTTCATACAGTTTTAAAAATATTTCTCTAAATGACCTATAAATAAAAGATAAAACACCTCATTTTGCATATCCGTGTTAGGAATAGACAGATTTTGTGGAAGCAAAGGTTGGGTAGGCTTATACACCCAATGGCATTCTTTATAAGAATTGTGACTAGGGAAATGCAAGGGTTTACATGGATAAGTGGAGTGAAACAATACTATACACGTATAAGTTTACTGGACAGAATATCTGAAAAAGTGGATTGAAAACGTCAATTCCAAGCGATTCCAATTATTCAAGTTTGGCTTTATTGTGAATTAGGTGATAGTAAAATAGTAATAGTAGAGAGTAAAATAGTAATAGGGGATAGTAAAATAGGTAGATATACACCGTATTATATTAGAGAAATATACTATCTCAAAATTTCGTCCGTTACTGGAGTGAAAAACCTTTTTTAAAGTGTTCCATCGAGCAACACAACTAAAGTGTTGTTAATTTGAATGCGAATGCGTTGTGTTTATTTTTGTACTGTGTGTTTGCAGTGAACTCTTTTTAGGAAGAGTATTTTTTGCTTTTCTTCTAAGCTATCTTCTAACAATCCACCATTCATAACTACTGGACCAATTTGAACAAACTTGGTAGGAAATGCAATAGATAAAACACCTATGAGGATCTATTCAAAGATCATATTTTAATCCTTTTAACATTTCAGTTAATATATCCGTTTCTAAGGGTTAGAATATACTCTATTTCAAACTTGCGTTCCTTTGGATTGCCACAAAAAATCCATCAAAACAAGAAACTACTCAAATATACTCAATTTCACACAAAAAGAGGATTAAATTAGGTGACGAGAAAGTATTAGATTCACACAAAAGAAAAGTTCTTGATCAAACAACTCGGATCCGTCCTAGGACTCTCAATTTGTTTCAAATATCTAAAAAAGTTCTTTGGATTGCTGCAGTTGAAGTTAAGAGAATTAAGTTTTCAACGCACTCTTTTGCTAGGTATATTCGAACTCGCTAACTTAATTTAGTAAAACACTTTCAATTTGAATTCTAAAGCCTTTGAAGTCAGATTGAGTTTCTTTTACACCTTTCCAGTCGGTTCTTTCTCGCGTTCTTTCCTTAATAAAAGCGGGCAATTTGTATTGAAAACTCGTAAACAAATTCTTTATTTTTATCGTCGTGGTTCCCACTCTAAGCTCTTGGGAGCGCAAAGGAATTGAATTCTTTGTTGGAATTGAGTTTCATCTACATCTGCCCCTAATATGTAAGAAATTGGAAGAGATAAAGCAATTTGCCATGGAGAAATGTTGTTTCAAATTATGTCGATGATTCGGAGAGGGAAAAGTGAAATTCAATGCTGAAAAGCCAAAAAATGTTCAATTCAAGTTGAGTTTTATGTAAGAGTTAAATTTGAGAAGGACGAGGAGAGCAACTTTATACGTTTACATTTCCTATAAGAATTTCAAAAGGAAAAACGTTAAACGAGGACAATTTAATAGGTTTTAATAACAAATATAAATTCTTACAAAAATACGTAAGTTTTGAGAAAATTTCTTACAAATAATAACTTGAAATAAAGTTCGGTCTCTCTCAAACATTGCCTACTTTTCTTCAATACAAATAAATTAAGAAAAAATTTCTACATGACCATCAAACTCAATTCCTCTTGTTTCATGTATATTTTTATTAGTTTCATTGATTTTAAATCCTTAAAAATAGAAGCTCATCCCTCTTTTTTTCTATGTCATCTATCTTTGCACGAATGTGAAAACATTAATAACTAAGTACCCCAATTCTCCAAGAATCCTTATGCCCTTTAATTCACAGAATCCAACCAATTCTCAGAAATCAAAGTCCCGGCTTCGGCTAATCAAAAGGCCCGGACCATCTATTCCATTACAATGCTAAATGCAACCAGCACAGCATTGTATGCATTACGAACTCTACGCTCCAATGCACGGGGCTTCGTTAAATGAAGCAAAGGGGAGCTCCTCGCAATATGTCGCCGCACTTGAACATGCATGGCCGGGTCTTGGAGACAAACATATAATCACCGTCGGGGTTGACGCAGGGACTTCATGTCCGAACTCAAGGGATTCCAATTCCGATGACCGATTCGATAGGGATCTAATTCGGAAGGAAACGCGCGGTGGTCGTTGCTAGGAGTTCGGTCCTAATGTAATTAGAATTCCGAGTCAGAAATGAAAGTCAGCGGAATTGTCGATTGTCAATCCGTGTGATTTAAATGAGGTCTTTTCTGATGTGGAGGAATGTTTCTGATAAGGTTTGAAACGGCTCGTTTATTCGGATGGGTGTAGGCAAGTTTAGGGCACATTTGGGGCTAAAAGTCAGAATTATCTATATTTTTATACACTGATAATAAATTATATGTTACGGGCAATGTTATAAATTTGGGCATTATTAATAATGCCAATGTATTTCAGGCTAAGTGATAAATATATTCATTGATAAATGACATTGAATTTATCACATTGTCTCACTTTGGGCGGCGTTATTAATTCATAATTTCCGGTTTATTACTTTTCCCGTAAAATATATATTTTAAAACCTAAGATATTATCAAGAAATGCAACCAGAATAGTGTTTTAGGACCGATAAACATTGAGCAAAACTTAATAGCAGGGAATTACGCATTCTTTAAAACAATATTAAAAACCTGTTGGTTAAAATGATACCCTTATTATCATTTTAAAATACTTATATCCTACTTCTATTTATCAAGATGAGAAACTATAAAGATACATTATATTATAAATATTTTTCAAATATTTATAAGGATTCAGTTGTGAATTGTGGCGATAGTTAATCTCATAAATTAAATCTAATTTTGAACATAAAACTTTTTTAATGAGTTTTGAAATGCAGTATACATAATTGTATCCAAATTTCTTTCGTTTTATGTAATTTTATGCTAATATAAGATGCTTTCAAAGTTTGAATCCACTGGAAACTCGTAACTCCTCAAAACTAAGTTGCATTGTACAAACGCAGAGGATTCATAAAGCATTTCAAAGCTCCATCCCATTCATATAGTAGCATAAAACATAAAATTGAACAAAAAGATATCAAAACTAGCTTTTAGGCACATATTGATACAAGATATTTTCTTTTTCCCTTCATAAAAGATTCCCACCACCCCTTTGTATTAGTATATTTGATTGAAATCTAAAGCCATTCAAGTCCTGCTGGAATAGAAGCTAGGCACATTTCTCTTCCGAATTATTTACTTACCGCTTTTAATTTACGAGGAATTTTTATGTCAACACAGTTACGGACTAAAGCAATGGAAAATCAAAATCGCAAGAAAATTCAAACAAAAATTATTCAAATACATTCCATTTGAAAAGGCGGCGGGAGGATTGCGCAGCTGTTTTTTCTGTTGCCAGAGAAATAAGTTTTGTGGCCGCAGGCGATAAGAACGACGAGTTGAGTGAAAATCCTCCTACTATCAGCAAGAGCAATGTATGGGCACTGAAATGAATAATTTTTTAACAAAAAAAACTTTTAAGCTGGATATTTTTTAAATAGTTCTTTCTACCCTTAGGATTAAAAAGTATGTTACACCATGTTCGAACCGTTATCTACTTGGGGCAAAGGAAGACGATGAAAAAAATTATTTCCTTCGCCGCTCTTGTGTGTTTCTGAAAAGAAGCAATTAATTATTTTTTTGTTCTTGTTTTCGTGAGATGTAACTGGTATCCTGGATAATCATAAAATAAATTACCTATTTTTTGAAAGAACTTCTAGTGTATTTTTCAATTTCGTGTAGAGTTTGACTTTTCAATTGAAAATGCCGAACACAAGAGAAAGAAAATTGATGTGGAATAAAAGGAAATAATTTTCCTCACAAAAAAACAGCATTTTATACGACTCCTTCACAAGTAAAACTATACTCTTTTTTTATCCAGTCTTTTTTAACATTTTTCTTTTTGGCAGGATTTTACTCAGGTTTGACTTCATTTCAAATATATTTTAGAATGACGTTCAAATTTCAGAGAATAAAAGCTGAAAAATAAAAAGACCGTAGATAAAGATTATAAATCTATTTTGTTTTCCCAATTATTTTATAACTGCGTGATAATTCTCTTTCTTCTAGTACTTGATAAAATTGGTATCCTGACAATTATTTGCTTTAAAACTATGTTTTCCGAATCCCCATCTGCGGAATACAGAAACGTACGTAAAAGCTTTTAAATTTATTGGAAGATGTTTAAAGAACTGCATTTACGTGATCACAAGACTTCAAGAAGGAGCTTTTCATTGCATTAAGGTTATTCTTTATTCTTCCTTACCTTGCATCTAAAATTTGAACTTCAGAAGTTTCCAAAAGAGGAGTTTCTTTACACAAAATGATACTTAAACTCGCCTTTTCAGTTTGAAAAGTGGTGAAAAGCTGTAAAGCTTATCGTTGGGGTTCCTGAGAAAAATTTTTATACTCGGTGGAAAGTATGATGAGATTTTGATGAACTTCTGTGTTGATATGCAAGTTTCTTTGATGGTGCATACAAGAGCAAGAGTAAAACCAAAATGACCTTTAGCGCATGTACTGGGTATCATATCTTTCTGGCATTCCTTATACTGAATTTTTAAAGCTAAAATACAATCAAATTTATTGTATTTTACCTAAACACACATTATTGTAAGATCAAAAAGTCTGGAGCGTATTTTGTGAGGATTCACATTACACTATTTTTATTAAACTAAGCGATTGGATAATTTTAGGGTAGTAAAAAAGTTATTACATTCATATAATAGTTCAATCCGAACAGCATATCAAAGTAGTATTTACAACTTATATAGCTATGGATTTTGTAGAGAAAAATAAGAGCCATAAATTAGTTTCAACCAAATAAGTTTTTACTTTTTCAAGAACTTGGTGTAATGATAAAATTTATTATCATAAAAAGAAATATTTTCAATAAAAACACTATATTGATTTTAATAAACAGTGATTAATACGGTAAAAACTCTTTTAAAAAAACACCTGTCTCACCTTTTGAAAGAGTTTGCTTTGGCGAAAGTTCTTAATGGTCACCAAATGGGCACTGTTTGATTGCAAATCAATATTTGATATATTTTTTGTGAAAAAAAACAATATATAGAGGATCTAGAATAGTGTCCACTTGGATACCGATAAGAACTTTCTCCAAAGTTAACTTTTTCGAAACATGAGGCAGGTGGTTTTTATAAGAGCTTCCTACTGTAGTTAGGTAACCCTCGCTGTTCATGCTATTCATAGAATTAGAAGATATAAACATATAATAAATAGTTCTAAACAATCAATCAAAACAAGAAGAAATATTTTGAGAAAATAAAGAAAGGGAAAATATGAAACAAAGTAATTTATGATCATGTAAACAAATTTTTTATTCTCCTTTTTATAAGAAACACCCCCTTCAAAACCAACTTCCTTTTACTTCAACCCCCTAAACAAAGTTACAGTTTGTCCGCTAATTTTTGATGTTAATAAAAGCGTTTTAGCTCTAAAAAATGCTCAATATCATATTTCTCCTTCCATTTAAGGATTATGCAAATAAGGCAACACCGTTCCCCGTGGTGTTTGGATCCTCAAAAGTGAAAAAAAAACTTTCTTCGATGCGCCTCTATATTTAAATAATGAGCGGGGGGTTCTCAATATCTCCCCTTCTTTCTATACTTTTTTCTATACCTTTTTTCTATACTTCTTTCTATACCTTTTTCATCTCCGAAGGGGGTGGAACCTTCTACATAACTTTTAGTTTTCGAAAGCGAATAGGTTAAAAAAAAAGCGGGGGCCTAGGCAAACGCAAGGAGCGAGCACTTTGTTTAAGTGGATAGTATGACTCGACAATGCTCGAGAAGCTCCATGAGGGAATTTGCTGACGAAGTTCAAGATCGCTCTCTCCTCTCTGATGTTTACGATCGAATGCGTGCAGGATGGTGAGGGTTGCATCTGATGACGGATGAAAGATTTATTAGGTTTCTTGTCCTTTCATAGGTTTCTTAAGTATAAATGAGTAGAAAATGTGACTTATCCATCACCATTATACTGAGGTTAAAAAATAATTCTTTAATATTTTATCCCAAATAAAGGTTTGATGTAGTTTGTCAAGTATGTTTTAAGAAAGAATTAAAAACAAAACGTTTCATCATTTTATTAAAAATTATTAGATTAATTAATGTAATGCGGAGTTTGTCACCAAATCCGCTCTCAAACTCTGTACAGCCAAATTCTTTACTTAAAGTACATAAAAATGCCCAAAGAACTATACCTATACGACCCATAGTTTTCGAGATTTTTGAGACAGAAACCTATGACGTAACATCCGGGTTACGCTAAAAAAGGGTTTTTGGAAAACTTGAAAATTTTCATTTGTATGGATTTGCTTTCAAAGATGTTGAACATATCATCTGCGCATGTCTGCGTGCAACATGAAATGAAATAATTAAGATTTTAATTTTCTCAATTATTCAGTTTTCTTAACAACCAATCAAATGCGACTTTAACACATTTTTTGATGAGAAAGTTTAAATTTACTCATTTTAAATATATTAACTTAGAAAATCATAGAATATATTCGAAATTTCAGTCTTCAAATGCATCAAAGTATATTTTAAAAGGTTTTTAAAGCGTAAGTGTGACTTTAAAATTCTTATTAATGGTTGTATATTGGTTGTGTCGAATGTTTTTGGAAGAATGGAAAAGTATGATAAGTAATACCTTTTAGAGGAGAATATAATATTGGTATTAACTGCCTAATGCTAATCCCTTAAGTTACCATCCTCTGTTTCATGAAATGGACATTATTTGAAAACAAAAGGTTTTAGCTTAAATACGTGGAAAAAATTGTAAACTTAAAGGGATATTTAAAATTAAAAACGTTTTCATAAGAGAAGATATAATAGATATAATCTCACTATTCTAAAAAAAAGTTTTTGGTGAACGGTTTCCAGAGAAAGGCTTTTTAATTACTGAACCTAATGACACATATATGGTATCAAAATGTCCGAATTCTTTCCGGATTTCCGAGTAAGCCCTTCGATTTTTCAAAAAAAATCTCAATTTTAAAATATTTCCATTTTTTTAAAAAACGGATAAGGTCGCAGTTACAAAGCATCAAGTACTATCAATCAAATTATTATGCATCCAATCACAACGACCGATTGACGCTATGTTTTATGATGAAACATGTTTTTTCATATTTAAAAAGTGTTTTCTTGATGAAATATCACTCAAAGACTGATAAAAACATATTCTAAAAACTTACATGTACGCCATTTGATACTAAAATTTCACAATTTTTGTCCAATATTTATAATTTTTAGTCTGATTTTACCGAAATTAATTGTAAACATAGAGTGATGTTTTGTCTCTTATGATTTTCAATTGCTTAAACGGTATTGTTTAACAAGTCTGGGTTTAAAAAATATGAATGATTAACACTAGGCATATTATACTAACGAGCTACTTTAAAATAATGGTTTTTGTTTGGTCCTAATATTGATAAACAATTAGAATTTATTATTTTGATAATCATAGATTAAAAATAATTAAGATGAATATTTTAAAAAATATTTAGTTTAAATTTTTGATAAGTTTCGGGTTAATATTATTCAAACTTTTAAGGGAGATTTATTCATGGAGGGGATTTGTTGACGTATTTTTGGAAAATTGGTTGACGTTTTTTCTGTAAATTGTTTAATTGTTTTATAAAGTGTATTAAGTTTAGGGAGTTGGAATTTGTGGGAATTGCGAAGCAATTCCAAAAGGTCCTGCGTCAGCAGTTTACGTAGGTTGGTGAGCGATAGCGAGCAGGGGGCGGTAGCTCCCTAGTACATCAAAATATCATCCTTAGACATGCCATTATAGTTAATGCCAACGCTAAAAAAATATTTCTCTCTTTATCCATTACACTTTACTCCTGATTAAGGAAAGTGGCATTTTTACCAACCAAAAATACGGATCAAACGATAAAAGTACACATTTATTTTTTACACATTTGCTTTTAAAGAAACTCAGTCAGCATTCTGAATTTTAAGAAATCAAATTAGAAAGACCTTCAGAAACCTCAGCCATATTTCATCCATTCCCCACATGTACGCTAACACATTCGATTCACTCCAAGCACTTTGGCAACTTAACCCCCCCCCAAAAAAAAAAATCCACTACTTCGAACACTTTTCCTACCAAGACAAGGCATTCCTCACAAAACACCTCCGAACCTAATTAAATAAAGCATCCACCGTCTGAAAACGGACACACAAGTATCTCTCTCTTCTTCAAAAGAGTAAAGAATCTCCAGCGTTGAATTCCGCTCACCTAAAGACAGCGGCTGGTCTGCGATTCCGATAGCATCTCAAAAACCTCGGCCAAAAAAGAAGAAAGAAAAGACAATTCCTGCGAGTGCATCGTTCTTCGAATTTAATGGAACTATCTCTGCTTTTAAGTCCTTATTCCTGTTTCTTTAAGAGCCTTTCAACAGTAATGGGAGACATTGGCAGAGCGGCGAAACCGCAAAAAGACACCAATGGAGGAAAAGGAAGGAATGATATGGATTTATTCCCGCAAGGATTCCACTTTAGAGTGCGTTTTTATGGCACGGTAAAGGCGACGCGATTGTAGTCACTGAAGAAAGTTTCTTAAAGTTTATTTAATACTTATGCGTTCTGTTGCAGTACGGAAATATAGCAAGAACCACAGAGCGACAAAAGTGACGTCACATTGAGCTGTGTCTCACTAATTATTTCCCACATCGGATACCCGTAATACAGGCCTGCATAACATACGGTCCGTGGGCCACTTGCGGCCTGTCCAGTTTTGGAATTGTTAAAATTGTTAGGAAAATTTAATTTAAAGGATCAAAATTTGAAAGTTTTTAAATAAAGTGATAGCTTTGAACATAAAATTTTCAATAATACAGAAATTTCATTATAACTACAATGTAAAACTTTGAAGTATGTTTTGAACAAACATGTGAGTGATTTTTTTCCTTAATTTAACTCTTTGTCATGGCTCTCGAAAATTTAAAAGAAAGTCTAGATCGATCTTTTTTGTCGCGTGAACATCAATCCAGATTGACTTTTTTGCCCCCGGTAAGTTTAGGCGTCAAATTTTGGCCCGCGTCACAGTTTAAGTTGTGCAAGCCTGCCCTAACACATGTAGCCGGATGGATTACATGTAGCCGATGGAAACGCTCCTTTATAATTCTCCCCATCAATGTGGGCAAACGAAATACATCCATTGATTATTATTGGTGTTACTTCGTACTACGTCATCATCCATAAGAATTATCCAGCGTTTCTACGATGGCGTCGCGTTTCCCCAGCCATGTAAACCAGCCCTTATTCGAAATTCTTTTGAGCGGGATAGTCGTCACGTTCGGTCGGAGCTGAATGGATCACGAAAGCGCGCTGCCGAAAACGTAGACAATCACTAAGTGGTCCGTGGTCCCGGTGGCCCCTTCGAATTTTCGAAACTTCTGAATGCTGCTCGAGATTCTCTGGACTTCTCAAGCTGATCCTCTGGAGCATATCGTTTCTTTGAAACTCTTTTAATGCACTTCAGGTAATGAAATCCCTTTTATTAAACAAACTCTTGAAACCTTTTTTTTTTTATTATTATTTTTTATCCTCGTGAAAATTGTTTCGACTTTTAATTTTTAAGAATTTTAAATATTAAAAAATTATTAAATATTTTTGATGCTTTTTACTTGATCAACAGGTCAGGTTGTGGCTTTATCTTTAAAATTTTTAATACCTACATTCATTAATAGTTTTTTGCAGTTAAACTTTTGTTTAAAAAATTCAGCTTTTATCCCATTTAAATAATTAAAAAAGAATTCACTAAGATTAACTCTTAACTCCATTTAAATAGATTATCATGCTCTATCACTTACACATTTGTAATATAAAAAAACTATTTCAAGCATCTTACTGAATTTGAAATTTTTAATGTGAATAAATTTATGGTATCCATGATAGGAATAAAATGAATAGATATACGCTTTTGCAAAATATATCTTTCATACTTTCAAAGAAATTATCGACGTTTTATGATGGATTGCGGGCTTTATAGTAGGGGAATGAAAAAAGTATAGCACAAAATAATGAAGAAAAATATAATAATACACATGCATTTTTTAGAGATTCTATGATTTGTACCCATTCCAAGGGGCAGGTCGGAGTCATGATTATTCAGTTAGAAAGCTCCACAGGAACTTCACACTTACCCACTTGTTATGATAAAAATACATGATCTGAAAAATAGCAGATTGGCAATTCTGATCAAGAAATGGACATACAGTTGAATCCGTTAATGTGATCACGGTTAATGTTATCAATCGAATAATGTTATCGAAATCAACAGGTCCCGATCATTCCTATTTAATTTAATGTAAATTACATAGTTTAATGTGATCAACTATGAATCATTACTCCGCTTAGTATTATCAAAATTTGTCCATATCCCCTTTAAAACGACCGCTTTTGAGTAACGATGAGAAATTTTCACAGCTGGTTTCCATAATATTAATAAAAATTTATTTAAAAATTATTTAAAATCATTATTATAAAAACTCTAAACGTTTCGTCCGAAAACTTCGCCGGACATCATCAGTAGAAAGGCGTTTAAAAATATATAAATAAAATCCTTCACGATGAATTAGCTGGATGTGATGAAGGCGTCTGCGGTAATCTGCGTAATATTCCAACCCACGCTTTATCGATTCTTGTTGTTTCTTCTTTACGATTAAAATTATTTTCATGTTTACAAATCTCGATGGCTTCACGGCAGAGGCGGGTGACCGCTTTTGAGTTAGAGTTTCATTTTAAAGGTCAATTTTTACAAGTAAACATCTGCCCCATGAGAGCATCTGAAACTCGGTATGTGTAAGATAAAGAAAACATTCCGCAATATTGAAAGAAAACTGTTATGGGGGGGTCCGAATCCATGCTTGTGATTGGTTAAAGAAACCACCAAGATTGACACTTTGCAGATGTCTGATAAGAGATTTGAATTTTACCTTGTGTTTAATAGATAAGTGGTTTATTAGAGTGGAAGGATATAATGGAGTGGAAAAAAGATACCTTTCTTTTCAAATAAAATACAAAGTAAGCGATTATTTTACTTTTATTAATTGAACTACTCTTATATTTTCCCCTTAAAATTTTACCTAGTTTAAAAATAGTGTTTTGAAAACATTTATTACGATTACATGATTTTGATTTTAATGCAAACAATCTAGTTACACTGTTTACTGCTTTTGATTAAGATCGCTTATTGTTATCGATCGGATAATGTTATCAGTTTAGTCTCGGACAATTGCGATCACATTAAGCGGACTCGACTGTATTTAGACTTTGATCGTAACTAATAGAAAAAAATTTAGTGGTTTATATTATGAGAAATAATTTTTTACATTGATTGAACTTTTGGATCACAGGAATTTGGATGACTCATTATGTTACACATTAATAGTTCTTATGAGTAAATGTAAGTCAAACAAAACAAGAAATACTTTTTACTCCATTAAAGGTTAAAAGTTCAAAAAATTTCTTTCATATAGACCTTTTATATATTGACACATCATGTCATATAAATGATAACCATTCCATAGAAATTAATACAAAATTTCTTTAAAGTCTCAATTCACCTGAACGTTTAAAAAACATTTAACTTCCCGAATAATAAAAACTTCAGCAATTGGAGGCAATCTCCCCTTTTATAAATGAATAAATCGCGTGAATTCCAAAGATTGGGAGCTCCCTCACTTATTCAAGATCCCACTCTGTAAATATAAACACATCTTAAACGGGGGTTTTTACAAGTAGCCCAGGTGCAATATCTCTTGCGGGGCTCTTTTTATTTCGAGAACTTTTCCTTTTTCTCTCTCTTCAGGAGTGGTGTAATGAATTTTTCATTAGGTAAACGCCGGTCGCCTTCTCAACACCTCTAGAAGAAGCACAAGTTGAAGTGCGCTCTCGCCTCTTCTTCCCTGGTTTTATTCAAAAAGGCACGGAAGTAGCGCTTCTCGAGGAAATTACTCCCGGGCAATATGAGAAGAAAATGAGGGTGACCTTTTTCGTGTTTCAAGTCCGAGAGTAGCAAGTGCATAAATAGGGGGAGTATGAAAAAAAAGCTGCGAGCTTTTTCCCTTCTCTTCGCAATTTCTCCACGTCTTATTTTTATTCGAGAGGACTTTGCATTCAGCGCAAGTGTATTCAAATGAGTTGTTTGCGAGGAGGTTTATATTTTTGGAAGTAAAAAAATTCTAATGGAGCTTTTGGTTATTGCGTGATCGCTTTGCATTTCACCTTAAATTTATTTATTACGATTCATTTTGATGGGTATTTAAAAGAGTGTTGAGTCGCTACACAAACAGTGGAGGGAAGAAGACAAATAAGGACGCATTTTTGTCAAAATTGGTTTTCTAAGTATTTGGTTTCAAACTCTCTATTTATTTACATTGCAAAAAACTTATTTGCATCCATCTAACGTGAAGCAACGGATACTTCGTATTTTTTTATCTTTAAACGAAGATATTCATGCATTGAATTAGTTCTGCTTAGCTACACCTCTTAGCCATGTTTTTCTTACTTATACTTTACTCATTTTGAATAGGCGCCTGAAAATATTTCCTTCCCCCACCACCAACTCAATAACCCTGGCAACTATCATCATCTTCACAGCGACTTCTTCATGACAACTTCATCATCACAGCGATGAAGAAGGCTTACTATTGGCTTTGCGAAGTTCGTAACTATGGTTACGACGAGTGAGGGAGAAAGCACTATTCTTCAGGCGCCTATTCTAAATGAACAGAGTATAGTGGAGTTTTATGGCTGTAGTGTTTTCAACAAAATTAATCGCTTACATTGATAAAAATTCTTTGAAGATTATTTGTACTAGCCGTTAAGAGAGAGAGAACAAGACAGTCAGGTTTAGTGATGGTTTTAAGCTTACATAGGTTACCTACAAAAAAACACTTTCAAATAGGAAGACATACCTGTGGAAATCAAGCAAAACAACTCTAATTTTAAAGTTTAAAATTTATAAATACAGAAAGAAAAATCTACTTCAATGCCTTCAGAAAAGAGTTTTAGGTTTCCAGCTACTTAAACAGCGCAATTTTACTAAGAAATATTTACAACCGATTAATGCGAACCACTTTAATGAACTTAAACATTTTTAAACTTACAATAGCTACTTTAAAAACACATTTTTAACATCGTTCGTACACTGCTCTACGCTCTTGCTATATTAAGATCCTTCATTCTCATCTGTTGCAACTTTGAAGGCCAATAATGACCCACACAAAGTAATTACAGTGCATCAACTCAGCATAAACTTCTTTCACAGGAAAATGATATTCAAACACCCTTCCATCCCATAATTATTCCATCCCCACATCACTAAGCACTAAATTTTATGTCCTACCAGGGAAAAAAATCTCTCTTCGCGACAGAACAAGCAACCTGTCTCATCTAATCACCACCAGTGTTAAGTAATTAATTCAGTCTTAAACCACAGGGAAACTTTCCAAGATGGCAAACAAAAAAATGACGCATTAATGCCTCCCCCCTCGGAACATTATTCCGGAAACCTGCACCCCACCAAAAACTGTTTCCAAGTAATTGATTCAGAATTAGCATTTAATAAAATCAGCGCACCTCCACAGGGAGACCCCTTAATTTTTACCACCTCTTGAAAGAAAGCGGAGAGAATTACCATTTCGCGAGGAAAGTACCACTAACTTCCCCTATAAGGCATCTTGGAGTATATGGTAATGAGCTGGTGGTGTAAGAGAAGTATTAGAGTCCGTTGTGTTTAAATGACTTGCCAACACGGGTCATTAACTGCTGTAAATCATCTCCCCGTGCATTCGAAACTGTTTAAAAACACTTTGCTGTGGTAGTTTTGGGGGGGTTTCAATTTCTTTTCGCTAATAGGTGGGAATGCGGCTTTTTGGGAGGGTGCAAATGACAGCGGGCGTGATGCAAGGGCAATCAAAATATGGAAATGATGCTCGATTTATGAGAGAGAGAAAGATGGAGAGGTTATAAGTGATGGGGGAAGAGCTGTTAATGCGTTCCGACTTTTGAGATTTCATAAGTTGTGAAGAAGTTAAGTTTATGACCGGGCCAATTTCTAGTTATTTATTTCCTCGTGATTTTTTAGTGTTATTCAAACTGTAGTAATTGCCGAGGGAGTTTTTTTTCTCCTTCGTAATGTGAGGATTTTGCTTTGATAAATGAATTGTGGGTGAAAAGAACGCACTTTCGGTCGTAATAAGTTATTTTAAACGAATGTTTCTGGAGTTGATGTAACAAAAATTAACGTATTGCTTAGTTGAATCACTTTCTTTGTGAAAAAAATAAGTGGCTGGACGATAATTTCAAACATAAGATAAAAGAGTTTAAGCTACGTAATTTCTGATAAGCTGAAGTACTTTTATACGCAATTATGAATATTTATATGTTTTCGAATGAAACTTTCACGATTTGTTCTTTCTAAACATGGTGAATTAGAAATTAAAAGAATTACCAGATAATTTTCTAGTCTTGTTTTTTTTCAGTTGTGCAAAAGCAGAAATTTTCTGCATTGTTCAAAGCAAAATAAATTTTGATTCCCAGATTCTATGGAAATGAATATGACTGCTCTTAAATGACTTTAATTCATTTTTAAGTCAAAACAACAGGTTAAGCTTTTGATGCTGTCAAGATCTTTTTACATAATCAATTTCTCCATTCAATTGTTATAGTGATTTGAAGATTTCATTGAAACTCTTAGAATATTCATTTACATTAGTAAATATTATGCTATGATAATAAATAAATCTGATTCATTTACTTTCTTCACCCATTTACCCTATTCAAATTTTACAATCACCCCCATTAACTTTATTACACTACAATAAGCATTAGGAATTGAATACTTAGAAAACATGCACTTCAAAATAAACTAGTGTAAATCAAGAGCTAAAACGGAACCCTTTTCGTCCCAAAGGAGAAGTAATTTCCATTCCTATCCAGTCCATTAAACCTGTTCTGCACATCCATAACATCTCAACTACACACATTCAAAAAAATCTTTTCAACTACTCCATCAAAACGATCGACGGAAATCGGAAATTGAAATCAAACACGAAGAGGCATTCCTCCAACACCTTTCAACGACACCATCTTTTATGCACGATGCTCGGCGCCAATAAAAACGAAGGCCGAATAAGCCGCGTGAATGCTCGCTTTCTTCGCATCCCGAAAAGATATTCGAATCGTAAAATTCATGTTTTGGAAAGCACATCATCTGTTAACAGCTGCCGCATAAAAAGCTTCTCCTTTTTGGAATGGATTTTGTCGATAGGCGGGGAAATAGAGTCGCACATTTTGCTGAAGAAATCGTATCGTTTCTCTATAAGAGGGGATGGAATACCTTTACTACTGGATATCTCAAATGTAGTGCAGGAGTTTCGAGTTTCGGTTTATTCACTTAGATGCTCTGTTTTTGCCGAGTTATTGTTTTTGTATTGTAGATGTTTTTTTTCTGAAATGAAATCTTATGATCACTGCCGGTGATTTTATCTATAGGGTGGAAGTGGTCAGACTGCTTTTAGAGCATCTAAGATGCCATTCAAGTTTTGGTACATAATATTCCTTTAAAAACATGTTTAATTAATCATTCTTTTTAGATGTTTTCTGTTATTCTTTCCTTTTATGGAAATGGCTTTTTTAATCTGTATGATTGAGGATAAATTAATTATAACTAAACATTTGAAATATGAAAACCAGTGTCTAGTACCTCTTATTGAATAAAATTATTCCTAATGTATCTTTTTTTAACAGAATTTTTGAAAAATCGTAAAAGAAGGTTTTAAATAACTTATTAAAACATTAGAATCATTAGAATTAATACATATTAATTTCAATTTCGATAGAAATAAACATGAAATTTAAACTATTTAAAAACTAAATAAATTCCCGTATTATATATAACACTTTCTAATGTTTTGTTGTAATACCCTTTTGGATGAGTCCAAGTATAAGAAAGGTATTTGAATGGGAGTGATGATACAAAAGGTAAATTGATGCAAAAGTAAAAGATTGGAAGAAAATAAAAAAATACAATCTTAAAAATATTTTGGGTAAAGGCTGGAGAGTTGCTGTAATTGCTGTAAAAATATATAAAGAAGTAGAGAAAGACATAAATCACTCATGATCCTGGTTATACAGGATTGAAGTGAGGATCATAGCAAATACTCTATTTTGAAATATGTTTGGAAGTCATGTCCTCGCTTGAGATGAAAATAAATTAAAGATAGGAGGAAAAAAATTGCTTTCAGGGATTTTCTTGTAAAAACCACATCTATGGGGTCTTCAATTGACACTATTATTTTAAAATTCTAAAGGATAGCGGAATAAAGAGACGGACTGATACAAAATGCGGTAAAGAATAATAGATAGAAAATAGAATCCGTCTCCCTCTTTATAAAGTCCTTTCGACTCGCCCCAAAACTTTTCTAACTCCACCACCCACATCTCCTGACGGAAAGTCTGACAGCCAAGAAGAAACCTTGCCAAAAGTTGGCGAGAACCCTTCCCACAAGGCTCGCTCTTTGGGGTCCATTTCACAAATTACCCCCGCTCCGAACGCGGAACCGCTATTTCCCTAATTATTCGGTCGGACGAACAAACATCCCCTTCCCTCTGCGAAGGGGAGGGAACACCACACCTACGCCTCCCCCCTCGAGGATATCCAGCTAATTAATGACAGCAAGCTGATGCGAAGGGGGAGGGAGGCGACTTTTAGGCTTTTAATGAAACGCCGTTGTGTTGAAATATTTATAGATTGTTCTGAAGAGAAGAATGGAGTTTTCTTGGGGTGGTGGATTTTATCGCTCCGGGGAGGGAGAGGGAGTTAAGTGGTTTTGAGATAGAGAATCAAAGAGTGAAATGGAGAAAACAATGGGTTAATTGAGGGGAGTGTATTATGATGGGGTGAATGGCATCAGGCAGGAACATCTTTAAGCGTCCTACCTATATATTGCTTTAATATGCTGAAATTGAGAACAATGAGATGAGATACTATTTTATTAGAAACTTATTCCTAAGATTCTTCCCATTTTCTAATGGTGACGATTATCTAATGCTTTTATATTACATATTTAGCTAATACAGTTGGGATTTTTTATCCTCTTTTATGGAAAATTTTGTGCATTTCAATCAGATTTATCCAGTGAAATAAATATTGAGAACTTTGTTTGGACTGACAACATATTAATGGAAATATATGATAGAGAGAAACATATGGGCATAGAGAACGAAATAATTTATGATTTATTCAATCATAACATCAATCGTAAATACATAATATCAACTAAAGGGTGACGACCAGCATATTTTTTAGAAATTTATAGTTACTTTGGACATTTAAAAATAAAGTTATTCATATTTCTATTTTTAAGTTAACTGAAATAAAACCGATCTTAATTTCTCAGGAAGTGTTGGAATTCAAAAAAAAAACTGAGCAAAGAAATTTTTCTCTTACCTTTATTTGGTTTTTCCCACTATGAATCCCTTTTTAAGAAGAGCAAATTAAATAATATAACAGGTTTTTCTATTATTATTGCATTTAAAATTCGAACAGAAAAAGGAAATCAAAATTACACTTTTAGGATTATCAATTAAAATACCTAAAATATTCACACCACACGAAAGACTTTCTACATATATAAATTATTCTTCAATACTTTAAACAAAATCAAACCTTACATATTGCAGATCCAAATAAAAATATTTATTTTTTGTTATTATTAAATAACTAATATTTCATCATACTAATCACCATCATTACTAATAGTACTAAATCATAAAAAGAATTGAATAATAAACTTTTTACACGATTTTAATTATTATTTTCCAGGAAGTCGCCAAATAAACCATTAATTTAAGGTTTAGAATATTAATTTCACTTTTAGAGTAACAAACTAAAACTCGCCAAAATCAAGAAAGCAATCAAATAAAAATATCATCAATCAAAAATTTAGACATGCGTCCAAACTTAAACTTTCCAATTAAGGGGTCAATGACATACTTTAATTAAATGTAGAAAATTTGTAAATGCAATGAAATTGTCATATACAAAAGAATATTTGAATTTTTAAGATGCAAAAATAAAAATACTTAGACAAAATTCTGGGATTTAAAAGTACGTATACCCAGAAAACAAAATTCCTTCCTTTTCAAAATGAAGTACACTACATACTACTATTACACTCATAATATGTTTTTACTGAAGGAATAAATTTTTAATTAAATTTTATTGTGCCAATTTTTAGTATGTTATTATGTAATACATTTATATTAATAAAAACTGTTCAAATTTCTTTGGTTGTAATTTACTAGAGGTTTCTAATAAGATTATCTTTAGTCTATTTGTTATTAAATTTTTCCATTTTTCACTTTTTTATTTTTATTACTAGCGGATATGCCCGGCCTTGCACGGGTGGAGTGTATAATTTTTTTTAAATTAAATTTTCTCAAAATATATTTATAATTTTTAAATCAGCAACTACCAATCACCCCGGTATCCCAGACGCCTTTTCCTATCCCGGTGTTCCCTGTAATTTTTCATATCCCGGTGTTCCCGGTAATTCTTCATATACCGATGCTCCCTGTAACTTTCCTATCCCGATGTTCCCGATAATTTTCCTATCCCGATGTTCCCAATAATTTTTCTATCCCGATGTTCCCGATAATTTTCCTATCCCGATGATCGGTGTAATTTTTATATCCCGATAATCCCGGTACTTTTTTTTCCTATCCCGGTGTTCCCGGTAATTTTCCTTTTCCCGGTGTTCTCGGCAATGTTTCCTAGTAAATTAATGAGTCTAGTGAACAAAAATAACAAATTTGAAACAATAATAAAAGATCTAGTAAATTGAAAAGTCTAGTGAACGGCTTCATTTGAAACAATGTTTTATTTTTAATTCGTTTTCCATGAAGAAAATTTACACTTTTCCATAAATATTTAAATTTTAAAGGGAAAAAATCTTAAAATAAAAGAAAATAACGTTTGAAAATAAATTCTTTGAATTAATTTTGATGTTTTCACAACTGATATAGTTTTTAAATGGACAATTATCGAGTTTTTCCTGTTTAAATATTTAATTTTTGAAGGTTTTCATCTCGTTAACAATAGTGAGTCGAGCAGATCCACTCTGGTAGAGAAGTGGAGAAATAAGCGTTTTTGGTGATCGTCCTCGCCTCGAGATACGCCTATATACCGAATTTTGGACACGCCTGCGGCGTGGGTTTGGAGGAGATGCGTTACATACACACATATATAGCCACAAACGTTTTTATATATTTATAGATAGACTAGCGGATATGCCCGGCCTTGAACGGGTGAAGTGTATAATTTTTTTTAAATTAAATTTTCTCAAAATATATTTATAATTTTTAAATCGGCAATTACCAATCATCCCGGTATCCCAGACGCCTTTTTCCTATCCCGGTGTTCATGGTAATTTTTCATATTACGGTGTTTCCGGTAATTTTTCATATCCCGATGTTCCCGATAATTTTCCTATCCCGATGTTTGATGTTCCCAATAATTTTCCTATCCCGGTGTTCCCGGTCATTTTCCTATCCCGATGTTCCCGATACTTTTCCTATCCCGATGTTCCCGATAATTTTCCTATCCCGATGTTCCCGATAATTTTCCTATCCCGATGTTTCCGGTAATTTTTCTTTTCCCGGTGTTCTCGGCAATGTTTCCTAGTAAATTAATGAGTCCAGTGAACAAAAATAACAAATTTGAAACATTAATATAAGATCTAGTAAATTTAAAAGTCTAGTAAACCGCTTCATTTGAAACAATGTTTTATTTTTAAGTCGTTTTCCATGAAAAAAAATTACACTTTTCCATAAATTTTTAAATTTTAAAGGAAAATATCTTAAAATAGGGGAAAATAACGTTTGAAAATAAATTATTTGAAATAATTATGATGTTTTCACAACTGATATCCTTTTTAAATGGACAATTATCGAGGTTTTCCTGTTAAAAAATTTTATTTTTGGAGGTTTTTATCTCGTGAACAATAGTGAGTCGAGCAGATCTACTCTGGTAGAGAAATGGAGAAATAAGCGTTTTCGGCCATAAATTCGCTAATTACTCTTAATTATTCGATTTTCGAGCTTGGAAAACTTGACAGTGACAATCGACAACTCGAGATACGTCTATGTACCGAGTTTTGACCACGCCTTCGGCGTGGTTTTGGAGGAGATGTGTCCTCCACCCACATACATACATAGCCACAAACGTTTTTAGTAATATATAGATAGACTAGCGGATATGCCCGGCCTTGCACGGGTGGAGTGTATATTCTTTTTTAATTAAATTTTCTCAAAATACATTTATAATTTTGTAAATTAGCAATTACCAATCATAACCCCAGTATCCCAGACGCCTTTTTCCTATCCCGGTGTTCCCGGTAATTTTTCATATCCCGATGTTCCCGATAATTTTCCTATCCCGATGTTTGATGTTCCCAATAATTTTCCTATCCCTATGTTCCCGATAATTTTCCTTTCCCGATGATCGAGATAATTTTTATGTCCCGGTAATCCAGGTACTTTTTTCCTATCCCGATGTTTCCGGAAATTTTTCTTTTCCCGGTATTCTTGGCAATGTTTCCTAGTAAATTAATGAGTCTAGTGAACAAAAATAACAAATTTGAAACAATAATAAAAGATCTAGTAAATTTAAAAGTCTAGTGAATCGCTTCATTTGAAACAATGTTTTATTTTTAAGTCGTTTTCCATGAAAAAAAATTACACGTTTCCATAAATATTTAAATTTTAAAGGAAAATACCTTTAAATAAAGGATTTTCCTTTCCTAAAGGACCTTTAATAAAGGAAATTTTTTCCTGTTAAAACACTTAATTTTTGAAGGTTTTCATCTCGTTAACAATAGTGAGTCGAGCAGATCTACTCTGGTAGAGAAATGGAGAAATAAGCGTTTTCGGCTATAAATTCGTTAATTACTCGTAATTATTCGATTTTCGAGCTTGGAAAACTTGACAGTGACAATCGACACCTCGAGATACGTCTATGTACCGAGTTTTGACCACGCCTTCGGCGTGGTTTAGGAGGAGATGTGTCCTCCACCCACCCAGTCACACACCCACAAACGTTTTTAGTAATATACTAGCGGATATGCCCGGCCTTGCACGGGTGGAGTGTATAATTTTTTTAAAATTAAATTTTCTCAAAATACATTCATAATTTTTAAATTAGCAATTACCAATCATCCCAGTATCCCAGGCGCGTCTTTCATATCCCGGTGGTTCCGGTAATTTTTTTATTTCCCGGTATTCCCAGTAATTTTTCTAATCCCGTTGTTCCCGATATTTTTCCACTTTCCCAGTGTTCCCGGTAATTGTCCTATATCCTGGTTTTCACAGTAATTTCCTCTTTCCCGGTGATCCCGGTAATTTTCCTCTATCCCGGAGGTCCCAGTAATTTTCCTCTATCTCGGAGATCCCGGTACCGGTAATTTAACTCTGTTTCCATGAAAAAAAATCACATTTTCATGAATATTTTATTTTTAGAGAAAAATCTTAATGTAAAGAGAAATAAGTTTTTAAATTTAATTATTTGAATTTATTTAGGTGTTTTCAGAACTTTTGAAACTTTTAAATGGACTATTATTGAGTTTTTCTAATAAAAATATTTAATTTTGAGGTTTTCATCTCATTTACAATACTGGGTCAAGCATCTCTACTCTAGTAGAGAAATTGAAAAGATTTAAAAAAAAGTCTGGTAAATTTTTTTGGTCTAGTGAGTCGTGTCTTATGAGCTATTCCATAAATATTTAAAATTTAAAGGAAAAAATCTTGAAATAAAGGAAAATAACGTTTGAAAATAAATTATTTGAATTTATTTTGGTGTTTTCACAACTTACATCCTTTTTAAATGGACAATTATAGAGTTTTTCCTGTTAAAATATTTAATTTTTGAAGGTTTTCATCTCGCTTACAATAGTGAGTCGAGCAGATCTACTCTGGTAGAGAAATGGAGAAATAAGCGTTTTCGGCTATAAATTCGTTAATTACTCGTAATTGTTCGATTTTCGAGCTTGGAAAACTTGACAGTGACAATCGACACCTCGAGATACGTCTATGTACCGAGTTTTGACCACGACTTCGGCGTGGTTTTGGAGGAGATGTGTCCTCCACCCAGTCACCCACATACATAGCCACAAACGTTTTTAGTTATATACTAGCGGATATGCCCGGCCTTGCACGGGTGGAGTGTATAATTTTTTTTAAATTAAATTTTCTCAAAATATATTTATAATTTTTAAATCAGCAACTACCAATCATCTCGGTATCCCAGACGCATTTTTCCTATCCCGGTGTTCCAGATAATTTTTCATATCCCGGTGTTCCCGGTAATTTTTCATATCTCGATGTTCCCGGTAATTTTCCTATCCCGATGTTCCCGATAATTTTCCTATCCCGATGATCGAGGTAATTTTTATGTCCCGGTAATCCCGGTACTTTTTTCCTATCCCGATGTTCTCGGTAATTTTTCTTTTCCCGGTGTTCTCGGCAATGTTTCCTAGTAAATTGATGAGTCTAGTGAACAAAAATAACAAATTTGAAACAATAATAAAAAATCTAGTAAATTTAAAAGTCTATAGTGAACCGCCTCATTTGAAACAATGTTTTATTTTTAAGTCGTCCGTCATGAAAAAAATTTACACTTTTCCATAAATATTTAAATTTTAAAGGGAAATATCTTAAAATAGGGGAAACTAACGTTTCAAAAATAACTATTTGAATTTATTTTGGTGTTTTTACAACTGATATAGTTTTTAAATGGACAATTATCGGGGTTTTCCTGTTAAAATATTTGATTTTTGAGGTTTTAATCTCATTAACAATAGTGACTCAAGCAGATCCGCTCTGGTAGAGAAATGGAGAAATAAGCGTTTTCGGCTATAAATTCGCTAATTACTCGTAATTATTCGATTTTCGAGCTTGGAAAACTTGACAGTGACAATCGACACCTCGAGATACGTCTATGTACCGAGTTTTGACCACGCCTTCGGCGTGGTTTAGGAGGAGATGTGTCCTCCACCCACATAGTCACAAACGTTTTTATATATTTATAGATAGATAGATTTATTACAAAATATTTTAAAAGTATTAACTGTTTCCACTTGTTTAAAGGTATTTCATTATTTTTAAATTTTAATTTTCAGTTCATTAAATTTGTTAACAAATGGTTTAATAATGAATTAAAATTTTTTATTACATAACTATATGTAACTGCAATATCCATGAAAAATGACCTTGGAAAATGTTTAATTAAAAATTAATGAATTTTTAATGGTACCTAATATTTAAACTGACATTTTCCAAACACAAACAAATTATATTCTACAACTTCAAATATCTCAAATTTTAATGTAATATATTATCTCGTAAATATAAGAATATTTTTAGTCTGAATTTCATGCTACTTTTAACCCATTACTGCCTATAGCTTCCTTAAAAAGAGACGTTTTTTAAAAATGTTCTTATTTCTAGAAAAATCGTTCTTGGGAGTCGAAATTTGCACTGATGCATCTCTGATCTCTAGAACATAAAAAACACAAGAAGAAAGCAGAAATAAAAATATTTTTTAGTTTTTATAGAGTTAAAAGATAGAATTTTTCAAAGAAGTGCTTTTTAAAAATTTTTAAAAGAAAAAGCTTAAAAATTCTATTAAGTAATTTAAAAAATTTTAATTTGTATATATAGAGAACAGGAGGGTATTATGGAACACCCTTTATAAATTTAAGAATAACTCTATTGGTTTTTAATAAAATCCGCCGAATCATTTTAAGTACATACTATAACTAATGACAATGAAGGGCCAATGGTCAAATAAATCAGCATTTATTTTGTTTTAATCAAAATAAGTACTCTAAGGAAAGTTAAAAATGGAGGGTAATATGGAACAGTCGGGTAATATGGAATAGTTGGATTTACAGCTATTAAAAACTAATTAGACCTAAGTTACCATAGTTAATCTTAACTATAAAATATATTTAACAATTTACGTTCAAATAGTTTTGTTCATGAGTCTATTTACAATAGTCACAAACATCGTCTTTTTCTGACCCTTTGCTTTATGGAATATTCCATAATACCCAACAGGCCATCTTGAACTATGAACCCTTTTACTGACCGATAAAACATGGATGGCTAAAAACGACTGCAGTATAAGAAACTACTGATATTTTAGTGTACATTATCCTTAACAACAAAATCAAAGTCTCATAGTTACTGGTAGGTTAAAAGGTTTGAATATTTGCCGTCAAAATCTTTCGAAAATCCTAAAACACACTTTGCTTTAATGCGACTGATCAGACAAGAACAAGAAGCTTCACGGTTTGAGCACTGCATCATGAGGGATTTCTTAAGACTTTCGTGGCATTGCCACGTGATGGCAACACGAGGGGAAGCAGAAACTCAGGTGTTTCATATTACCCGACTATTCCATAATACCCTCCTCTCCTCTATTATTAATTATGCATGAAATCAGTTGGGATGTTTGTTAAGATTACTTTCATTTTAGGTAATAAATCCATTATTATTATTTTTTTACTTTGTTTTTTAAGGAAAATACTGTTATTTTTGCTAAATTAATGGCATAAAAAGTATTAAGTTATAATAATTTATTTCATTTCTCTTAATTAAAAGGAATAAATTAATTATTTTATTATATTTATATTACTTATGTAAATAAATTTAAGTTGTATTTTGATTAAAAAATAAGTAAAACGAAAAGGTATATATAGCCATTTGACCGACTAAGATTAAAGAAATTGTTTTTCTGATGGATTTAATGTGTATAAAAGTAACCACTACTTAATAGTAGGTTAAATAACAGTAAGAATGTCTTTTTCAATTAAAAAGTTTAGTTAAATTCCAAATAACTCATATTTGCGAAGGAAATGTTCAAATTACGTTAATTAAGGTTAATTTTACAGTTAATTGGTTAAAAATTTATATTTTTTGTTCATTTTCATTTTACAGTATCATTACTTAATAAGGTATAAAATGTTTTTGAGGCCTTTAAACAGTTTTCTACCTTGCGTTTACTGCAGGGGAAAACGTGCCATTCGTGCCTAGCGTCCCTTTTTTGGGAAGTTTTTTTAAATTTTAGTGTAAAAATTAAAGTTTTAACCTGGAATTTTTTTCACTACTTTTCCAGTTGTTTCTGGGCTATTTACTATGTTTGTACCAAATATTTAAGAAAAATAAAAAGTTGGGCATTAATGGGTTAACGTTAGGCAATTATGTTAGAGTTGAATATTGAGTATAGTAAATATTCTATTACTTATTCTTAACTTTAAAGGGTTTTAAATATTAATTTAATATGAACATTATGTTTTATTTCCTTTTTATCAGTAAATATGAAAATTTCCTTATCTATCACTAGATGGCAGGAGAAGAACAAACGCCGATACTTTTTTTTAACCATGGACTTAATCAGTATTTGTAGCTTTGTGAATTAATAGCGGTAGGGTACTCATTATAAATTTTAGTTGCATCGATGATGGCCAAGGCCAATTCTGAAAAATAATATACAAGTTTAATCACTAACTTATTATAGATAAGGAAGTAAGAAATAAATGGAAAAAGGAATGCTGCATTTTACTTTTTAGAATGATTTACTTAAATTATTTTTTATCATTAATACAACATAAAATACATAAAGACCGCAAAAATAACAAATAACACATTTTAAATATTGCAGAATACTTCTCATGCATACTTTGGGACGAGCCAGCATAAAAATCAACATTTTAAAGTGGTGATTTTTTAGAGAAGCTATGAGATTATTTAACTATAGTTACACTTGAAAACCTAAGGTATTCAAAATAATCAAATGTTATTTAAAACTTTAGAATAAATATTTTCTTTTATTTAAATAATATTTAAAATGTTTTTGTTTATTAATATTATGTGAGAAATTTACCGTACCCTCTCCACTAGAACTGTTATTTTATATTTAGAACTGGAATATTATTTCTTCAATTCAGTAAAAAACACCAAACACTGACAAGGTTAGTCGATTCCATTGCATACTTGTTGTGAAACTACTAACACACTTTTCGCATTTCAAAGTTGAAAAAGCGCAACGCACATTAAACTTGGAAACTTTTATCTCGATCCGAGAGTACTTTTTTATGCTCTTTTTCCCACGATTTTTATCTATTTTGTAACATGCTCCATCTGCACTTAGCGAAGCATTTTTACAACCCGGTTGCATTTTCTGCCCAGTTAGGATTCTGACCCGGAGGGGGTTCGAAGCACACACACACATGCGGCTGGAGTAATAACCTCGCTTCCATCACATCAAACTTTCTCTCCTGAGTGGCAACAGAGAAATTCCATAAGTGTAGAAAAGTTGCGCCTACGTATATCCTGAAATAATTTTTTATGTGTAATCTTGTTTTCATACCCAGCCAAAATGGGTAACATGGAAAACTAAATTTGGTTTTATACGGCTTTAAAGTTATCCAAATTCTTAAAATATATTTCTAAGGTTTCGAGAGACACTATATAAGATTTTTATGTACTGCGATTCTTCTGAATTCTATATACATTTTTTAAAATTATGTATATAATTCTTAAAAATAAAATAAATTATCACTATACTCAACAGCAACATTTCCTGAACCCGATACGTCACTACGCGGAAGGAGAAAGTGGGTAAACACAAAGCCTGTTGGGTTTCTAGGAGGAGTTTCGGTACGCAATTCGTGATAAAAAGACACTATATATACTTAGGTATTATGAAATAATCGTATTTTAAAATTGAAGTTCTTCGTTTCACTCGAAATTCAGACACCGCGATGGGAACTACTTTGTTAGTGACGTCGTAGGGTCAACTAACGTTGCTGTCTAGTATAGTGATATTTTAAAACACAATAAAAATTAATTTTCTTTATTCCTTTTGCATATTATTTTATTTTCAAGTAAAACAAGAATATTTGTGATTTTCTTCTAAAAATAAATTTGGAATTTATATAAATTCAGTTTTTTTTTGTCCGGAACACATTATTATACATACAGAAAACTGATTGCTGAAAGATAAACATTTCTCTTTCACTCAATGACGAATCCAGGATTTTAACAGGGCCTAGGTTCTAAAACATTTTCAATAATGGTATCTTATCTGAATAGAAAAGAGTGGAAAAGGTGTTTTTTTCCCATTTAATCAGGTTAAACGTTATAAACACACGTTCCTTGGATCGCAAAATATGAAAAGAATACCCCATTTACTCTTACCTAACCATTCTTCTAGCGCAACAACCGCTTCACAATACCCATCACCATCAATGAATGATGAAAGCCATTTAGCCGAAATTTAATGACCAATTGAACGGCGATACTTCTTCCAACCTTCCGGGGCAGCGGCCCCAGATGTCACTGCAACTGCAACGGCATTCCGTCTTAATAGCTTCGCGCAATTTTCAATTACCAAGGACGGATGGCCGGGGAAATGAAGCCCGGCCTGTAATTACTCGCCTTTACTTAATGACTTGGGGAAAAGACGGGCCGGACGGTGGTTGGATCTGCTGGGATGGTGTTTTAGGGTGCCGGATGTTGGATTAGCGTCCGGGTTAATTTTGGAGTTTGGGTGGGAGTTGATGATCTGTCTGGTCGTGGAGTGTCAGGTGCCGTGTAGGGGTTTCGATTGTTGGGTGTTGAGGAATTGAATGGGTGGTAAAATAGTGGTTATGTGTGGTAATAGAAAGAGGTGGGTTGAAACGTTTATTTGAAATATTAGTATCTACTAAAGAAAACAGATCCCATAAAACATTTGGTTTTGAAAATCCTATGGCTGACATCGTTGATACCAGTCATTAGTCTATGAGTTTGTGCGTTATCGCTTGCTTAGCAACACTGCACAGCTTAAAAGTTCAGCAGTAAAAGCAATTTCAAGTAAGACCGCCTTCATGTGACGGCGGGTATGGGGTCATCACATGATTGGCGGTCTTTCTGTAAACTATCATAGTCGTTATTTAGGGTTACCATTGCTTACTTCTCCAATATCTCTCCATTATGATCAACACAAAGCTACTAGCCTATTTAGTTATTTTTCTTCTTGAGACTAAAGCTTTTTACTCTTTTACTATCCTTGTTTTAACAATCTTTTAAGCAAAGCTATACTTTTATTTATAATATCATTTAGAAACAATTACACTCAGATCCGTACTTATTTGTGAAACATCACAAATCAGACACATTTTGAAAAAAAAATGAAACAAATGTACCTCTAATTCCCTGAATAAATAAATAACCGTTTATTTTTCATTCACACTCAAACATCACAATATATAATGGGTTTCCAATCGTCACAAAATCCCCTAAACCGTTTTCCTGATTCAAATTCCATTTTGCGTTCCAAAACAAAACAAAAAGCTTTGACGAGAAATGATAAATCCCGCCCGCAAGACCGAGAGAACATTTTGCACCGAATGAAAGCAAAGCGGTGAAACCTATTGTTTACAATCACGCCTATCGCCTCTGCTGCGTTAAATAGAGATAAATGGGGAAATAAAAGGAGAAGAATCCCTACGTCCGGATTCTGGTGGGTTTTTGTTCCGGGGATGTTTTCTCCGCTTTTAAAACTTGTTTTCTCTTCCCTTCCGTTTAATGGAGACAGTTGGCAGGGGGAGACGAATCCCGGTTGTCGTCAAAAGCTCAAACGAAAAGGGATTGTCTCTCGCTGCTTTTGGGAATAGCATCAAACTGTTCGTTTATAATGAAAAATGGGGAATTTTTTTTTAAATTGGTCTTTTTTTAATAAAAAAAATTAGCACAACCAATAACCGGCAATCATTACCAGTTTAAGGTTAGAAATTTATCAAAAATTTATGTAATAATTTTCTAAAATGCGCCGATGATACTTGACTTTAAAATAAAAAAGGTATGATTTCCTTCGAAAATAAAACGAAATTAATAACTTTTACATAACAAATTGTGGTTATTATGAATTCAAAGTTGAATATGCATAAGTTAAATCTTAAAATTAAAAGCAGTAACATTAAGTTCCAAGCCAACATGGGCATTCAAGCCAACATGGGATTAGTGCTATTTAGGTTTCATTAACTATTAACTAAATATATATGTTAGATAGGTTTTATTCAGTAAATAAAAATGCGCAAAATTTAACCCTTCAGTCCTAGTAAATTTGGGGTTGCTAGGTTTGAAAGGGTTAATAATAAGGGTAAACTTCGAGTTCACAGACTGTAAAAATAGTTTTTTATTTAAATTTCAGGTTATCACAAATATTTCATTTTAAAAGACCCAAAATGATAACTCTAACACCATACCAAACAGCTATTCAAAATACATCAACCCATCTTCATGATTTTAAACTTTATTAATACGTAACTACCTTCAACTAAGATATGAACTCTAGGGATGGGCGTTACTGTTATTTTTCAATAACGTTATCGAATTTTAATTATTTTCAAATAACAGTTATTAATAACAGTTACAAATAACGGTTTCATCGCTAAAATTTGCTGTGCATGAGGGAAGGGGGACGGACTGAAGGTTTGGATTCTCCTACCTACCCCAAAGAAATTAGGAACCGATTTTTCCGTTTGTCAATCTTAATTAATCGTCAAATTTTATTACGAAAATTTTAATATTTTTAGCCATAATTATAAGTGAGGTACTTAAGAGCATAAATACGTTAAAATTTTTCAAGTACGAAATAAATTTTCCATAGTCCATCTATTATAAATAAATAAGCGAACACACAGCAATAGTGTCACAAAAAGGAGACGCTCGCGTGCCGATTCCTTATAGAAATTAGACATTTTAAATCCAAATGAATCGGCTCATTCATTAATTAGTGTGCAATTTAATAGTTAAAATTTGAATCTTTATTGCATACATTTTAAACAACATCAAGTATTTTTTCAATATATACCTAAACTATTTCAAAAATTAAGTCATTTTAGAATAACCTCTGTGTTTGTAGACCAGGTAGTACGTTTGACGAAATTACCGTTTTAGCAATCCGTATCAATCGTCCAGATTTCGGGTGAAATTTTTAAATACTTTAGCTTTACTTGAAGATAAATATTGAAAGAAAATAAACTCAGTAACATTTTTCAACTGCCAATTGCATAAGTAGATCCACTTCCATTTAAAACCACATCGCTATCCTAACCCCCTTTCCCCTTTCGCAATAGAAACGCAGTGAGTGGGCCAAGCATTGCCCCCCCCCCCTCCTCTCTCACACCTTATACCCATCGACCACAACAGAAATAACAATCAACAAAAATACCCTCATATCTCCCATCCCATCCGAAAACACAAGCCACCCAGTTTTTTCTCCTCGAAATAACGAAAAAATAACGGATAACGCTTCGTTTTTACTAATAACAGTTAAATAACGACCTTGAATAACGGCTTGAAGGTCGTTTTTTAACAAATAATGTAAGAATAGCGGATAACGTTTCGTTCGTACTAATACCAGTGTTAAAATAACGACCGTGAATAACTGCTTAGAGGTCGTTTTTTCAACAGCGTTACCAATAACGAATAACTGTATCAGTCGAAAGGCAATAACAGTTATTTCGTTTTTTCCCTGATAACAGTTATTTGTAACTGTTATCCGTTATTCTACCCATCCCTAATGAACTCATAAATAATTGTTCTTTTTAGATAACGAGACATCCCAATTAAAGAGAAAAGGAGATCAAAAGGATGTGACCTACACCCAAGAAGCCCCAATTCTTCAGCCCTGCCCCTGACATTCCACCAGTTAATCGACGTTTGTTTCAGAGAGACGGATGGCTGCGAATCTCCATCCATTGTTTGTTTTTACTTCTTTCATTCCCTCCCAAATAAAATAATCAACTTTATTCCCTTCACCGCTGTTGGTTTCTACTGAGCCGTTTAGTAACTCTTTTTTTACTCTCTCTCTCTCCTCGTTTATTTAATCTATCTTTCTCTCTCAGGAATCCGTAACTATGTGTGTTTTCGCGTTGTTGCTTTTCTACTGATGAATTAACGCGAAGTTTTCTAGATTCCTTTTAAGAAAATTTTATTAGGGGGGGGAGATAATCACCGTGAAAGTTTTATTCTCGTTTGAACTGTTGTTTGGAGTTGAAAGGTCATGAGGACACATTGATGTTCTGTGAAATCCTTTAAATGATTTTAAAGTGAGGCTTTTAGAAGGTTTTTCACTTACCTTTAAATATAGTAATACCATAACTTATTTGTATCATTCTATGTATTGGAAAGTATAAAAAGTACTGTTGAACCAACGATAGTAAAAGGGTCACGTGATTTTGACAGACTCGGGGGGAAGAAAGGAAGAAGCTGAGGGGCAGTTGATCGAAAGAGGAAGATACATTTACTCCCTCTTACCTTAGTTATACCCTCTATATACATAAAAAATCAGTATATTTTAAATAAAATAAAAAATAATGAAGCAAAAAATCATGTGATCCTTTTACTATCGTTGGTTCTGCAGTACTTGGGTTGATCTGAAAATAAAATTATAATGAATAACATTTATTGCATAGAACACAAACGCCAAAGAAAATAAACCGATACAATGTTGATTATTTATGTACTGCTGTGCTATTATTATAATAATAATAAAATTTAATTAAAAGTTAAATACTACTTTACAAAATTAGGATTATGAAAGTTTAAATTAAAGGCGAACAGAATAGTTCTTAATTTCATCTTCTATTGCTATCGGTTAATTCCCCTTAGGCATTACCCAATGTTACAGATTAAAGTTGAAATATTATCCCCCCACATTGAACTTAACCAGATAGAACTCTGACATTTTAACCAAATCTAATTTGAAATGTCTCAAAATAACTGATAATTATGTGAAATTAGATATCATATCAAGCTTAGAAATAAGCAACTAATTTCATGAATGATATCAAATTAGAATGATTTCAAATTATATATTGTTCTTACGTTTTAACAATAGTAACAAGTTTTTAATGGTCTATCAATTGTAAAAGATAAATTAAGTATGATTTCATTCGAAAAAGTAATAGGGGAGAGTGTTGTACCTACGGACGGTTGTACCTTCAGCCACCTCATTTTAAAATTCGGGAAAAAATGTAAATTTGAATTTGTGGTAGATTTTGAATGTAAACAGATGCTATCTAGTTGCTAACGTGAAATCAGCTCTTTCAAATATTATTTAAATTTTATATAATAAATTTACTGTTTTTAGGTGCTCAAAGTTTTTTTTAGTGCATCACTACATTAACTCTTTTCTTCCCCTTTAATAATGACATGATAAAATGGGATACATGGGGGGAATCCCCGAGATTTTAACTTTTATTTTTGATATTAGAAATTGTCAGATCTCAATTCTTTTATCTTTTATAGAACTTTGAATGGAAAAACACCTCATGTTGTACCTTCGGACACCATAAGTGTTGTACCTACGGACACGTTCTTGTGGGTGTCTGTAGCTAATCGGCGTTTTAGAATCAGGTTTCATTTAACTGAATACATTTTAATAAATGTTCAATTAATTCTAAATGGTAATCTATTTGTCAGCGATTATTTTCAAGTGAATTTTAGATGAAAAATCAAATATTTTGTGATCTTAACTATTTTTTTTAAATTTATGATTCTACTTGGAATTTAATGTAAAATATGGTGTAAAATCCTAAGAACCCTATCGCATTTAAGTATGATGATTAAAAAAACTTGAAATTTCCACTGAAGAAGATTTACCACCAAATTATTATTGTTATTACCACCAAATGCTTGCACAACTAAGTGTTGATCAAATTGTTTTTTTGGGGGGGATCAGTGAAGTTGTCGGATCAATCAGCATGATTGATGAAACTATTATCTTAAATTCTGATCTGAAAATACCATGTGATTTTTGTGTTTTTGGTAAAAAATCAAGACTTTTATCATTCAACTTCGTTTTAATGATCATTTACGATCTAAAACTACATTACTTTAAAAAATCTATTTTCAATTTTAAAAAGGCTTGAAATAGGTTATTAAAAGGTAATGCATCAATAAAAATATTAATTCTTAGCTTTTTTCAACTAAAATTTCCCTTTTTAAGGGTGTCCACAGGTACAACTGGGTCTGTCCATAGGTACAACAGGTTGTTGTACCTTTGGACACAAATTTTTACATGCTATTATAAATGATTAAAAATCCAATTTTCAAGATTTTGGCTAGTAAAAAATATCTCTGTACTCACAAAGGTTAGGACTATAGGTTGGGCACTTTAAATGGTCAAAATGGGATTTTACCTGTCTTAGAAAAATCCAAACGTGATTTTTGTCCAGAGGTACAACACTCTCCCCTACTAATAAAAGTACAAATATACCAAACACCTTTATTTATTTTTGTTTATTGTTTCTTGGAGTTTTGCGAGCTGTGTAAAAATGATGGGTATTTTCCAGAGTTAATACCATAACCATGGGTGCAACTCAACTTCATTTGTTGCTGTTATTACTTTCATACATCGTTTTTATAGCGGGAATATTTTTGCATTGTTCAGTCGATTTATTTAATTAAAAATTTTATCAATGTTTTATTATCACAGCTTGTTAAATTTTACCCAATTATTCCTATAAAAAATATATTCTAAAATTTAACCTTCACTCTCTTAATCTATTGTACAAGTGGGTTTTTTAACCAAATTAGTTTTCTCGTCATAAAACGAATTTTTTATTGACATAAAATACAAATCTCTCTATATTAAAAAAAAGTTACCGTCACCGCCGCGGCCACCGCCGCCGCCGCTGTTTCAGAAAATTTTATTTTTCAACTCTTTGAACTCTCATAACACAAAAACTACTTGATAGAAATTTATGAAATTTGAAATGATTGCAGAAGAATATTTGGGGCACATTCTCAAACAAAAAGCTAACAGATGTGATAGTTAGTTCTAGGGTATTTTTAAGGTCAAAGTTGAAGTTTTTCTTTTTTCGCCGCGTAATCCAGTTCAGCGAAATCTATTAGCAGCAGAACTATGATTTTTTGCAGCCTAATACTCTGAAGTATGAAGATGTGCACTACGTCACCCTTTTTTTGAATTTCGAATTTGGTTTAGAGTAATTAATTTTTAAATTTTCGAAATTTTTGACACTTTTTCGTTTTTTTCTATCTAAAATAAAAACTAATCTCGGTATCAATATGATTTTTTAAACACTTATATTCTTATTTTTTAGAAAGAGATTGGCGTTTAATTCTTTAAAAAATTCTAATTAGTTTTGGAATTATTAAGCATCAAAGTTTCATTTTTTTCATAGTTTTAGTAGGTCTTTATCAGACGTGTTTAATGTTTTTAAATTTTATATTTGCCTGTTCACTAGATTGTCGCGAGCACAGATATTTAAATTGAAAGTTTTGAGGTGCATATTTTTGCTCTAAGTTTGCTAGCGATATAGTATAGACTTGTTTATTAATCTTTTAAAGATACTTCGATATTTTTTGAAATACTAGAGAAATAAATAATTTAGCTTTTTTGAGTGTTATTTGTGCCGATGAAAGGAAGAGGATTTTCGAGAAGTTTGTTTTACTCTGCTAAAGATCGATTGCAGATATTACAGATCGCGAAGCTATCTGTAAAGAGCTGCATAGCAGTTACGGGGGTTGGTGAGCGTAAGCGAGCAGGGGGCGGTAGCCCCCTATCCATTAAATTATTGATAATTTAAAAGGAATATTTCAGTAATAGTTTTATTTTGATATTTTCGTGGTAATGATCCGAATTAAGTTATAGAAAAGTTTGAGAGATAAGAAGTTTCGATATTAAGTGATCATCAACTACACTGTTCATTTAGAATTAGCGCCTGAGACGTAATGTATTAGAAGCATTTATTATTCTAATTATCGTCGAAAAAATTTTCTGCTGCAATGACAAGTCAGCCTAAGCAGAAGTAGTTAAAATACTATAGAAACAATCGGTCACTGAAGTTGTCTGATGAGCGTTATTAAGCATTGTTGAGCGTTTTTGATCCTTTTTCAGGCGCCTATTCTAAATAAACAGACTATAAGCAGACAGGTTCCAGGTTGTACTGGATAGTTGCGATGAAACAAGCGAGCTCTGCTCGCTAAGATAGCGAAGCGATCTTCAAAGAACTGCGAAGCAGTTCCGGGGGTTGGTGAGCGATAGCGAGCAGGGGGCAGAGCCCCCTAGTTGAGAAAACAATACAATGAGGAAGTTTTAAACAGTAGGGGAAAAATGTAAATTTGAATTTGTGGTCGATTTTGAATGTAAATAGATGCTATCTAGTTGCTAACGTGAAATCAGCTCTTTGAAATATTATTTAAATTTTATATAATAAAAATACAGTTTTTAGGTGCTCAAAGTTTTTTTTAGTGCATCACTACATTAACTCTTTTCTTCCCCTTTAATTATGACATGATAAAATGGGATACATAGGGGGAATCCCCGAGATTTTAACTTTTATTTTTGATATTAGAAATCGTCAGATCTCAATTCTTTTATCTTTTATAGAACTTTAAATGCAAAAACACCTCTTGTTGTACCTTCGGACACCATAAGTGTTGTACCTACGGACACGTTCTTGTGGGTGTCTGTAGCTAATCGGCGTTTTAGAATCAGGTTTCATTTAACTGAATACATTTTAATAAATGTTCAATTAATTCTAAATGGTAATCTTTTTGTCAGCGATTATTTTCAAGTGAATTTTAGATGAAAAATCAAATATTTTGTGATCTTAACAACTTTTTTAAATTTATGATTCTACTTGGAATTTAATGTAAAATATGGTGTAAAATCCTAAGAACCCTATCGCATTTAAGTATGATGATTAAAAAAACTTGAAATTTCCACTGAAGAAGATTTACCACCAAATTATTATTGTTATTACCACCAAATGTTTGCACAACTAAGTGTTGATAGAATTGTTTTTTTTGGGGGGGGATCAGTGAAGTTGTCAGATCAATCAGCATGATTGATGAAACTATTATCTTAAATTCTGATCTGAAAATACCATGTTATTTTTGTGTTTTTGGTAAAAAATCAAGACTTTTATCATTCAACTTCGTTTTAATGATCATTTACGATCTAAAACTACATTACTTTAAAAAATCTATTTTCAATTTTAAAAAGGCTTGAAATAGGTTATTAAAAGGTAATGCATCAATAATAATTTTATTTCTTAGCTTTTTTCAACTAAAATTTCCCTTTTTAAGGGTGTCCACAGGTACAACTGGGTCTGTCCATAGGTACAACAGGTTGTTGTACCTTTGGACACAAATTTTTCCATGTTATTATAAATTATTAAAAATCCAATTTTCAAGATTTTAGCTAGTAAAAAACATCTCTGTACTCACAAAGGTTAGGACTATAGGTTGGGCACTTTAAATGGTCAAAATGTGATTTTACCTGTCTTAGAAAAATCCAAACGTGATTTTTGTCCAGAGGTACAACACTCTCCCCTATTATCAAGACCCTCTATACTAGAGGGTCTTGGTATTATAGGGACCTATGTATAGATATTGCCATCTTCATCGTCAAAAAAGATGTAAACCAAAAGTTACTTTTTAATTAAATTTCTTTTAATATTTCAATTTTAATATGTAACATTGCATAGGATAATGGCTAAGAGGAATCTACCGATAGTAAAGGAAGAGAGATATTATATTAGTATCAAGAAATTACAAGATTTAAGGGAAAAAACATATAAAGTGACTTCCTCAATGTTGTAACATTGGAACTAGTGCTGCTAATATTACTCACAAGGGTTTCAACTATTAGGTCATCCAGAAAGTTTTGTCGCTCTTGGGAGCATCTGTATACAATGTATTGTTTGGTACTTTTCCATTATACGGTAAACCAGTAAAGTACTTCTACTTCTATCTAAAGCCAATTTGGCGAATTTTGGCTCTTTTTTTTGTTGGCTCACTTTTCGAGCTTTCCTAGTTTCTACGATTAATAAGATTTTGTTTACTTCAAACTGCCATTGATTGAAAACTTTCAAAATTAAAATTCAAAGGAATTTAACTTTAATTTTGATTGTACGCGAGATCTTATTTATTTCATAAATTGAAACTTATTTTATACTACTTTTGAAGAGCGGCGGTAGAATTTCCAGCGATCTAGATTCCTGCAAATTATCATCCGGATCTTTCCTAATAGATGGTTAGGGGTAGCAATCGAGCAATCTAATATGGATGATTGTGATCAAACTCTCCGGATGCCTCAGAAAATATTTAAATTTAAGTACAGGTTAAGTACAAGTGTTCCACACTTGTTAAAAATACTTTTAAAACTTTAATTGTTTTAAGAAAGTAGCCAGTTAATTTTAATTTAAAAATCTTAACTTTAGGAAAAATGCAAAATTTTCAGCAGAAAAGAAATGAAGTAACATGTTATCATAGATTTATGGAAATCCCAGTTGTCGATCAGTCCCCAAAATCAAGCCAAGATGCAAAGTTGACGGTAGATAAAGTTACAGTTTATATTGGTATCACATAATGGAAAAGTGTCAAAAATATCTTATATACAGATGCTCCCAAGAGCGACAAAACTTTCGGGATGACCTAATATCATATACAAGGTGTTTCATAACTTCTGAGAGGGGTAGGACACACCTAGACGACTCAGAATCACATAGGAATGGGGGGGTCGGAAAAGCACCCCTAACGAGCTGGGGGATATTATAAGCGGGCATGGGAAGTTGCTAAATTCCCTGTGGAAATTGACACGTTACCTTTTAAGATCGAATTAAAGCCATCGATTCAGGTATTTATTCCATAAAACCAATTAAGGAGCTGAAATTTCCCCTCTAGTATTTATTTTTATGGAACACATGCCGGAATAGATCGGTTTTGCTGGTTTTAATCATATCTTAAAAGATTACGTGCCAATTTACACTGTGTATTGTACAACCTCCCATGCCGGCTTTTAAAAACCCTGTTCCTAGATTTGCATTTCCGACCCCCCCCCATTCCTAGGTGATTCTGAGTAGTCTAGTTGTGCACTACTCCTCCTAGAAGTTATGAAGCAATGGAGAATTGCAGCATCTGTTAAATTTTTTAATATTTAATTTTAAATTATTGAAAATTATCTTCTGATTCCAAAAATATGATTCTTTTCTCACAGATTTTTTTTCAGTTTATTATGAGATATTTTATTACAGAAAGCGCCTACAGTGTGACGCCATACGTGCCTCTTAAAAATGTGGGAAACACTGTTTTTTATCGAAACACTAGACTATAAAAAAACTAGAGCTCAGTATTTCAAAGCGGAATGATAGTAAACAAGGCACATTTGACGTCACAAGCTGTTTCAGCTCAGACAGAAAAGAAGCTATTTTTTATTGAAAATAACTTATAATTTAGGGCTTTGAAAGGTAAATTAAAATGTTTTTTGGAGGTTTTAAGCCATTCTGAACACATTAAGATTAAAAAAAATTTGACTGCAATTATCCATTATCTGAAACACCCTGTATATCACAATGGTTTTGCCATGTTCATTTTGTTAAGAATATTCTAACCATTATTTCATGATGTAGTATTTCCATTCCATGGTACAAAACACTTATAGAAGCAATTCTCTACCTGATTCTTTTATACGCCCGAGTAAACTGAAAAGCAACCAAACCTCGGAAACAACCAACCAACACCCTTCCTCTTTCATGAAACATTCAGAAAAGTCGGTCCTCCACCTGACGTCTGCCATCAAAACCCACACGTCACAGTCCCTCCTCAAATCAAAACCTTCTCCTGGGGCCACGTGACAGCCTTCCCTATTACTTCCCTTTCTCCCAGGAGTACACTTCACACAACAAAGCCAGGGGAAGGGGGTGAATTAGACCAGGATTAAGTCTTTAATTAAATGTCACTTTTGCAGAGGGGGAGATCCTCTAATGACGCCCCGTAATTCGTCAGTGGAGTGCCCTCCAGCAGACCCGGGTGGGGTTGATTTCGCAATGCAATTAGGCCCTAGGCCTAATTCCGGCTTGTAATTCGATTCGAAGAAAAATAAGGGGTATAAAGACTTTCTAAAAGGGGTTTTGAAACTTGTATTGAGGTTATTATTTATGAGGACGGATTTGTTGTTTTCGTTTCGGGTTTCCGTTGTAGCGGGATTAGCTTACCCTTGAGGTTAATTTATGCTTGAAATATTAGAATGGGGTTGAACAATGGGTAAGTGGAAAAAATTGAAGAGTGTAAAATGAAGTATTGGGAACTGTTAGGGAAGGGAGTGAAATGTATTCTAGTGGGACGAAATTGGGTCAGGACGGCAGCTGGGTTCTGGATGTAATTACATTTTAACTGATTAGGTAGACAAGGAAGTAAAGGGCTTTGGATATTTCGTTATCTACTGAAATGAGATGGAAGCCATATTTTTAATGTTAAGTGTATGAAAATATGGCGATATCAATAGTATATTGAAACTTAAAACTTTAAATTCTCTCCCCGTATCCATCACACAGTGCTCTCCGGTTACAAACACGGGGAGAGGAGAAAATAAGTGAGTTACAAAGAAAACGCGAACAAAATGATTGCGAAGATATTTCCTATGAAACCCACGCTAAAAACCTACATAGTTGCAGTTTACAAATTTATCGAAAATTTTTAATATCAAGTTTGAATAGACATGCTTTAAATGTACTGGTTTCGAATTAAAAGAGAAACTTTTTGATACTTCTTATTTAAATTAAAAATAGAACATTTTTACAAAAATTTGATACTCGAAAATTAAATAGTTTTTAACTAAAATATAACAATACAATGTGTTTTTTTAAATACAATAAAATACAATGTTTTAGGAAACACAAAAGTAAGACGTTTACACCAATAAAAGAAAGATAAGTCAACAACTACAAAAACGTTGCTTCTATCTATTTTCACAAAAAAAGCTTTCCAAATACCAGATAGTAGTCTTTATTTAACTCTCCAAAGAATAAAACATACAATTGTGAAATAAAATATCAGATAATCCAAAGATAATTCCCTTCGCTATCTCCCCCATATACGTTCCCAATAAGAAAATATCTTCCTCCAGTATGTCAAGGTGCAGAGCTCGGTCATTATTACGCAATATACGCTGTACAAATAACGTCCTATCTTATCTGACACTCGTGACGCTACTTCCGAAACTGCTTATCGATGTCTGGCACCAGAAAAGCAGTAGTAGCGTCAAAGCAACGTTATTTTATCATATTAGGTGGACAGGATCTTCCGAAACGAATGATTCGGTTCTTTCCCCTTTGACTCGCACGTCAGTTACGAGGCGAATTTCGGACACGAAGAAACAGGTTGTTGGAAAATAATGTGATCATGTGTAGCAGCATTCTGGAAATATACTTCCTTTCGAAAATATTGTGAGGGGTTATTTTTTCGGTTAATATTTTTGGGGATGTTGTAAGAATATTGAGAGGATTGGCAGGTTTTTTTGTAAAGCTTGATATATTTCAGGTTGCACTTAAAAATTGGTAACTATTTCACTTTTAAGTACTACATTAAGTCACGAATATCTTGTATGTATGGATTTATAATAAAACTGAAAATAAATACCTACAAATCGATTGTTTTTTTACTCATAGAAATAGGGGATATCATAGAGTTTTCTAATTATGATTAGTTTATTTGAACTAAAGTAACTTGTTCTACACATTATTGAAAATATACTATGTTATTCATAACTTTAAATGAAGCGAAAACACATTTCAAAACTGTCTTTTGAAGATTAGACTGTTTGAAAATTTATCTAACCTCTCGAAAGGGAACATTTGATATTACATGAATTAAACCTCTTTTGACTTCCTGAATTTACTTTTGACGCAAAATAACCTAAATGTTATCTTCATTACGTATGTTCCACTTAAATTAGAGATGTAAATACTAGAAACTTAAGATAACATTTTCCGATTTCAAATAACCCAACTTTTATCCATATACTTCTAAGGGATGAATGAATGTATATAAAATCTCAATCCCACATTGATTAATTAGAAGCATCAACTGGGAAATATTTCCTTAACAAGATTTAAACATACACTGACATCTCTTACAGTTATATCATTAAAGCTATTCGTCCCTCTTTCAGGTAAAGACTAAAATTCTGCCAAGATAATTGTATTAAGTGAAACAATTCACCATTAAATTTATCGAAATACAGCTTAACAATTACCAGTGACGCATTGTTTTGTTCCTATGAAAGATAACATTAGTGGATAACTTAATTTCACTACAAGAATCGAGTTACGTTGGGAAATTAAGGTCTCTTTAAGTAAGCCACTCAAAACTCCTTTTAAAAACACCCACTACCTGTTTTCAATTCCCAAAATTAAAACTGACGGCTGTTTACGTGAAAAAGAAATCTACGTGAGTTACGCGAATTCATTATTTAATGCCGTCCACACAAAACTCAGAAAGTTTGAACGCCCCAGCTTCGCGGGGGCAAACTTAATAACATTTGCTCTTAAATTATTACAATTAAAGAATGCTCTCCTGGAACACAACCGCGAGCAGGAAAAAATACTTTTTTACTTCGGTCAGAATTATAAAATACTCCCTAATGAAAACAGTTTGCTCGGCGGGAAACGGTAAATTAATTAAAAGCAGGCGTCAACACAACTTAATTCGGTCACTTTCAAAGAGCGTTTTTAAAAAAGCGAGCCGGAAAAAGTTTTAGCAGAAGTGTCATTTAGTTAGCTGTCAAGGGAACTCGCCTTCAACTGGTATAACGCGTTGAATTACGAATTCGCTTGCTAATTGGACTGAAAAGCGACGAAACTTGGATGAAAGGGAAGCTCCATAACTGCGCGTTTAGAATTTAATATTCGAATGTAGTAGATCATTGTCCTTGTGGACTGGTTGATAATTTTCAATGGAACTTGTAATCAACTTTCTCCGCTGCCTTTATCTTTTGTGTCCGTAAAGGCCGGTTGATATTACTTTGATGTTCACCAAATGAAGGGAATTTAAAAGAATCCTTTCTCGCGCGAAAAGCGTTAAGTTTCACTGTTGGGAAATAAAAGACGGCGTGAAAGAGGTAACTTGGAAACGAGACAGGGAATTTTGATGGTTATTGTATGCCTATTATCTATTTTGGCTTCAAATGTAATGTTTATTCTAGAAGTGAAACTTCTATGAAAAGGAAATACGTATAATTTGTTGGTTGATATGAGCAAAAAAGTGAAAGAACACTGGTAAAAACGAACTAAGGCACGTGCAGATAAAAACAGGTTGGAAAGAAAGTTAACTAGCTAGTTTTAAAAACAAATCCTGTACATTTGTGCGTCAAAACTCTTTAAAAATATAACAAAAAAGTGTTTTTCTATAAATGTTTTAAAATTATATAAATGTTTATTATTAGCATACAACTTATTGAATTAGAAACTTCAAAATTTGCTATCTTGATGTTTACTTGAGACTAAATACATTACAACCGTTTATATTTGGTTAGAAAATAATGCATCACTTATATCAAATAAAAATTTAAAAAGAATAATAAAAAAGGATATAGTTTAATTTATGCTATCTGATAAAAAATATTTATAAAATATCGTAATTAATAGTTAACAAGTATTCCAGAAACATCGAGAAATTTTTTTTAATGTAACTAATGAGGTATTTGCATGAGTGAGGGATTTGCTTGATTTTATACTTTTTTGATACATTATGGTTTAAAACTTCGAAATTTCTGATTTTTAAGTTCAAAAATTTGTTTTATCGAGTATATGCGGAGTACGTGCTCGTTAAATCTGTGGGTCCGAAAGTCCTGAGGTCGGTCATGGCGCAGTTTACCTTGGGTCCAGGTGTCTGGAGACTATTTCCCTCCCCTTCAGATGCATGGCAAAATTGTGGAGGTGGCGATAGATAGTGGCAGCATCTATCATCTCATGAGGCAGAAGTCGGACTCCTGCCATTTATGGGCCTTTATTTCTTAGGAGCCGCACCCCCTTTGCCTTGAATCCTTGTGGAGCTTGGGTATTCCAAGTGGCACACGACAACAACAACAATAAAAATTTGTTTTAAATATTTTAAAATTCAATTTAATTTTTGCCAAAACGTCAGAAAAGTCACGTTATCAGAAAACGGGCTTCTATTGGATGTGACATCACAGCGCATGAAAACCATTGTGTTTGCTGTTTTCACGTGATCAGAAAACGGGCTTCTATTCGATGTGACCTCACAGCGCATGATTTGTGATTCGAGAGTATTTTCGCGCCCAAACAAAAAACGAAATTTCAAAAATTTATATCTCAGAAACTAGGCCACGAAAATACTTGATGTAAACGTCATTCTTCATGGTTTTTTATCTACTAGTTTAATAAAATTTAATCTCAAAACGTGAGAATACCTCATTAAGAAGTTTTAAATGGAATAGAAATGAAGAGAAAAAAAATGAACCATTCTGTCAATTTTTTTTCCTTTAGAAATCTTTATTATATTTCTGAGAAACAATAGCTATATTATCACTTTTAAGTAAATAATGTTTGGTAAAATAAGTGTTTTACAGTCAGACAAATTTCTTTAAAGTAAGATTTAATTTTGAATAAAAATGTTTCATGGTATGAAAACAAAAATATTAAATGGTATCTCTTTATTTGAATTTTCTCCTTTCATACATTTTGAGTTCAATATAATTTAGATTGATATATGCAAATAATATTATTTTCAATAAAATAAATTTTGTCTGACTATCTTTTTGTTGCAAATTGTACTTACATATCTTTTGGCATTATTTCAGATTATTTTATTTGGTTCATTAGAAAAATAATCCATTACTTCTATACTAGGGGCGAAAACCTAAGAGGATCAAAATGTTAATTAGGTTATTCTGGCATACGAAGGAACATTAGAAAAAAGCAGTGAAATGTATTTTATTTCCTTCTTTTAATTAGCACTTCCTGGAAGTGTAAATGAAATTTTCAAAGAATCTTATGAAAAGCCCAGCTAATTCTTTCTACTTCATCGCGTCTTAAGAAAGTTTTTTATTCATGTTATTGAGGAAGTTTTTTTAAGCTTACATGCTTGAGTGGTGTGTTTTTAATACTTTTATTATTGTTTTGTAATACAGTAGATTTTTCTTTGTCTTACAAAATATATTTTTTGTGGTTTTTCTTTCGTTATATGTATCTGATTACTATCCTAAAATACACTTAAATTTAGTATCTCTTAGAATAGGTTTATTTTTATAAATTTTGGTTAAAATAATAGAAAGGATCCATGTTTTAAGATTTCTTTGCCCTTATATTAAGAAGAAATATATAAATAATAACTTTAAAACGGGGTACAACACGGAATACTTCAATCTTCACAACGAGTTTTTGTTTTTCTTATTGAAACTTGATAACATTGTATAATAAGTTCCAGGTATTCTTCTGCTAGGAAATACACCTTTAACATTCAGTGTTCACATTTCAATAAAATATCAACACGTTTGTTACGTTAATTTTATTTAAGGATTTAGTAATAACTAAATGCTATTTTATTTGGAAAAAATTATAAGATTGTTTTAAATCTCTATAAGAATTAATTTTTATCCTTTGCCTTTATCTTGGTGTGTATTTATGGATCACATGGGTATCAAAGTATCGAAATTAAAACATACAAATAATTTTACAGATAAAGCCCGATTGAGTTAAACATTAAACTTTTAAGATTCAAATATATCTAGAATTTAAAATAGAAAAGCTAAACTCATCTTCAGATAGGTGAAATTATAACGAAAGCTAATTTCGAAATACGTTTTACCTACTGTTCAATACTGGACTTTTAAAGAAACTTGCTTTCGCGGCCACTAGCTTACACGGTCCAGCTGATAACGTTTCCAAAACCAAGTGAATAAATGCTCCCAAAGGACTGGCAAACGGCAGAAACAAAAGCAGTTTCTGCATTTTCTACGAAACAGAAAATTTCGACTAAACTTTAAAGGATTTCACCGAGAAAAAAGTTCTCAGCCTCAAAACGAAGCGGAAAAGCAAAAATTCCGGCTTGGGCGTTGCAAAGCAGATAAGCGTAAAGCAGACACTGAAGAATGAGGATAAATAAATCAAGAATGACGTCCAGGTTTAAGACTTGGAAGCGAATTGACGCGAAATATTTTACCAAGTGAACGGAACGAGCCTGTCCTGGATTCCGTATCATTGAAAATAAACGATAGTGAGATAGCTTCTTCAATCGCTTAGGCCTTCGACTTATATCAGACTTCAGTATTTATAACTTAACATGATTGTTCAAGAGAAATATTATGTTTATGTTACCGTTAAAGTATGAATTCCGTTATTTCATAGAATACCTAGTTATTCCATGGAATAACTGATCGTGTCCGTTAAAGTGTAAAACTATCTTGTATTTCATGGTTTAACTAGTTACTTCATAGAATAACCATCTGCACCCTGTTAAAGAGTAAAGTAATCTGTATCATGTATCTTGCACGACAAATACATTTACCTTCCACCCCTACTGCATTTATGAACTATTCCAGGTCATTGGAAATTAATTAATTGTAATTCCAAGTGTCAATATATTAATCCTTGTTGTAACAAAAGATTTTATGGTACGTTTCCATAAATACCATTTATACGCTGCATAAATTAGATAAATTGCTTCTTTTTCATTTTAATTGTCTATCATTAGTTTAATTTCATTCTAGATAAATTGTTTAATCTCTCTCATTAATCTTAATTCATTCTCATTTAATCTTGTGTCTCTCATTAGTTAATTTATAGAATACCTAATTATTTCATAGAATAACTAGTTAAAGTGTCAAATTAATAACATATTACACACTTTAACTGACACGATCGGTTATTCCATAGAATAACTAGGTATTGCATGAAATAACTGCATTACATACTTTAACGGTAACATTTATATCGATTTCTGAAAGAAAAGCTTACTTCTGATGTTGGAGAGAAGTTTTAAACAATCCATTTGTATAAAAAGAATAAACTAAGCTACAAATAAATAATTTACATATAATCCTAATACAAAAATCCAATTCTTAAGTCAATGATATTTCATAGTGTTCAGTTATTTCTTTAGTAACATATAACTAAGAAATATTTAAAAAACAACCTTCCAACTCCTCAGAAGAGTATTTAAGCGATTGTAAAGGATCATAATGTTGAATTTATAGTTTTATAGTCTATTCTGATATGAAGCTTGAGATATTTTTGAAGAGGATACCAGAGAATCAATCACTACAATCTAAGAAAAGGCAGATCAAGATATTAAAAGAGATCTGGAATGGTTCTGATACGAGATTACAGGCCGTTTACTCTTCTATGCCGTTTACTATGATAGCCTTGTTTTAGAAATTGTAAGATATTTTACGTACATCGTACCTGTAAAAAGATTTTAAATTTCTAGATGATTTCTTTATTTGTAAAATTTGACTTTATATCAAGCACCTCTAATGTAAGAAATATGTCTAAAATATCCCATTACAAATTTAAAAATACCTACTTTTTTTAATTGTGAAAGCAACTGCTGTCACCTTTGAGTGAACTTGTAAGTTAGCTTTTGAGTGATAAAATACTTATATTAAATGAATTATATCAGCATTTAAATTTAAACAAACATAGATCATCAATTGTTGTACGCATGCACAATGGATACAACCAGACTTTAAATGCTTTAATAATGAACTATTTTACAATTATTCACCACGGCATTTTACAAAGAAATGACATAAAAGTAACTACTACTGTAATAATAATTCAATTCATACAGTTAACCACCTTTCGCTTAGCGTAAAACTCTTCTTTTTAAAAGCATGATTCATTTTCCTTTACCCTACTAAAGTCAAACAACATTCACATGAAAAGACCACGTTAGTTTTATATAAAAACAGCTAGATTTCATTCTATTCCGACAAAGATAAGCCAGGAAACACGAGTAAGTTACCAAAAACTTTTCGGTATCCTGCAGTGAAAAAAGCTTTTCAAATTTGCCTGGCTATCCTTATCTTAATGACTCCACCAACAATAGCGCCATCTATTGGCGAAACCTTTCTACATCCGGAATAAATGATAATTTCCTCTGAACACGAAGCGTTGCTCGCCGGGGGGAAAATGGTTAAAAAATAATTATGATTCGATTCCTTTCGTCCCTGAGGGCATTCACACATCTCTTGTCTTTTGTCGGCGAGTAGAACTTTTTATCTCGTGACATTTTGAAACTGTTTTTTCACAGCCGTCCTTTTGTATCTTTTGCAACGGTGAACTGTAGAAGAGCGATACGTTATTTAAATGAGATTTAAAAAGTTTAGGGCTATTTCAATGGCACTTGAAAAAGTATTTTTAACTTTTTTGAGGGAAACAGTGTAGTAAAAAGTAGAAAGTTGAAAAGTTTGGCTTCACATAATTGGTTTTAAGAGTGTCTCACTTTAAAAAATATAGTACTACATTACTAAATAAGGGTCTTTAAAAGTCTGAAACAATTGTATCCTAAATTAGCTTTTTTTATTATAACGATTGTATCAGCGTCGAAAAAACTATTTAAACCATTTAATATAAAAAGTCCATTATAGTGCGTTAGAATAAGTAACTCTTTTTTTTCACTTAACCTACATATATATGAATTGTTATATGTATATAAATAACAAAAAAATCAAATTAAGTTTTTTAAATTGTATGCATTGAATTTAATGGCGGTCACTTTGTTGCCACAAACATCCCCAGATATGTTCGCTAGAAAACTGTTTTTATACCTGAAATTTAATATTGATATTTTTTCTGCTGCATAAATTGTTAAATAGTTTATTGTGTTAACTTTAGGAACTATCCATTGTAATTGCATGAAAGGAGGTAGCGAGAAACATAGTGCAAAAATGAATCAGGGTAAATAAATATCAATGAAAGATTAAAATAATAGTGAGTAATGCATAAAAAGTGCATAATAAATTGATTATACCCAATTCATATAATTTTAATTAAATTTGTTAGGGTATTACAAAAAATAATTAGTAGAAACTAGTAAGATATATTTTGTAATGTTTTCTTTCTATTAGTATGAAAATGATAGGGTTACAAGAAAAATCAAGTCCAATTCATTTTAAATACCTTTCATTATTCTTCTTCAAATTCTTAAAATGCTATTTTCACCTAAAAATAAGAAATTTTCTCAAACTAATCCATCATCCAACAACTATTTTTTCTATATTTTCAAATGTAAGCATAAAACATTATTTCCTCTTTCTGTGTTTGCCTTAAATTCATATTTTAAAACTTTTCCCACCTAGAAATGAGTTCTCAAAAATTCCACGCTTTGTTTTTGTAATAACCAATTCCAAAAAACAAATCGAGTTTCCTTTCGAACTATAACATTTCCATTTCCACTTTTTCCGCACAGGGAAAAAAGTTTACTTCTGCTGGAGCAATTTTCCTCCGGATTACCATGAACGAGTAGCAAAATGGATCGAAGAATCATTGGAGTGACAAAGTTTGTAATATAGGCCCATGCAACGAAAAATGAAAGAAAAAAGGAAGAGGAATATTTATTTTCCATCTACATACTCATTATTTTTGTTTGTAAATATTTTTTTGTTTTACAAAAAGTTAGATTTTTGAGGTGTCTCTGTGAAGCAAAATAAAAGATGAGGAAGAAAAGATAAATAGGCATTAGTATAAAGAATTTAAAAAAAGTATGTTTATCAGTTATAATAATTTTCTTTCAAACAAATATTTATATCTTTTTTATTTATACAGTCGAATCCGCTTAATGTGATCACGGTTAATGTTATCAATCGGATAATGTTATCGGAATCGACAGGTCCCGATCATTCCTATTTAATTTAATGTAAAATACATCGTTTAATGCGATCAACTATGAATCATCAATCCGAAAATTTGTCCATATCCCCTTTAAAACGACCGCTTTTGGGTTCGAGTTTCATTTTGAAGGTCAATTTTTACAAGTAAAAATCTTCTCCATGAGAACATATGGCGCTTCTTTTTTCTGAAATTCAGTATGGGTAAGAAAAATAAAACATTCCGTATATTATATTGAAAGAAAACGGTTATGGGGGAGTCCGAATCCATACTTGTAATTGGTTAAAGAAACACCAAGATCCACGCTTTGCGGATGTTTCTGATAAGAGATTTTGATTTTCCCTTGTTTAATGAAATTCAGATTATGTAATAAATAAAAGTGGTTTATTGGAGTGAAAGGATATAATGGAGCGGAAAAAAGAGAGACCTTTCTATAAAAATACACAGTAAGCGATTATTTTAATTTTATTAACTAAACTACTCTTATATTTTCTCCTTAAAATTTTTCCTAGTTTCAAAATAGAGTTCTAAATACATTTATAATGATTACATGATTTTGATTTTAAAGCAAACAATCTAGTAACACTGTTTGCTTTTTTTTATATGAGATCGCTTATTGTTATCGATCGGATAATGTTATCAGTTTAGTCTCGGACAATTGCGATCACATTAAGCGGACTTGACTGTACTTTTAAGAAATTCAATTAGTTTTTTTAATGAATGACCTCATGATAAAACTGAGGAATAACACACAAGCCATTAAGCCAAAGAAAAAAATTAAAACAAAACCAACATCATTACACTGAATGTTTACAATTAATTTCGATTATCAGACTAAAAATTAGACAAAAAAGTAAAATTTCAGAACGAAATAGAATATCTGTAAGTTTTTAGAATACTTTTATCAGTCTTTGAATGATATATTTAATTTGGAAAGTACTTTGAAGAAAATTTTTAAAACGTGAAAAAAAAACTTGTTTCATCTTAAAATATGGCGTAAATTGGTCGTTTTGATTGGATATATAATAAGTTGTTTGGCAATACTTACTTTGTAACTGCGACCTTATCCGTAATCTTGAAAACGGAAACATTTTAAAATTAAAATTTTTTTAGAAATTCTAAAGGCTTGTTGCATATCCTAAAAACAATCTGAACAGTTTCATACCAAAAATGTGTTATATGTAACAGTAATTATAAAGTTTTTCTCTTGAAACCATTGACCAAAAACTTTTATTAGGATAGAGAGAAAATGATTATCTCTCCCTTTTTAAATCAATTTTAAACAATACTAGGGAGCTACCGCCCCCTGCTCGCTATCGCTCGCCAACCCCCGTTAACTGCTGACGCAGTAACTTTTGGACCGCTTCACAATTCCCCACAAAACCCAGCTCACTGCACTTACTCACTTTATAAAACATTCTTAACACAGGGGTAGCAGGGGTAGTACTTCTCCGTGGTATTCTTTCAAAAATGGCGAATATTTATTCAGTGGTGGAATTTTATCATTTCCTTTATGGTAACATGATTTGGCGGATCGCTTTATAATTCCAAGAAAGGTTCATATATAGTTCCCGCTAAATATGAACCTTCCCTTAATGTTTCAATGCTTCCCTTAATGTATCTGAGAAAAACACATTACCTAAGGGAAATGGATAAAAAATTTTTTACATTGCTCTGTTGTTAATTTTCTTGGGGTTGAATTCCGTTATAGTTCCCGCTAAATATCACTAATCTCTTTTGGACACTATAAAGTATAAATATTGCTAAATTGTTTCAAATTCATAGATTAAAGTGTTTAATATTAGATCTATAACTATTCAATTTATCATTAAAAATTAGAAAAATTGGTTTACATTTGAATATTGAGCGTTCGAAAGAGATTGGCGATATTTAGCAGGAACTATAACGGAATTGAACCCCAAGAAAATTAACAACAAAGCAATGTAAACATTCTTTTACCCATTTCCCAAAGGTAATGTTTTTTCACAGATACATTAAGGGAAGCATTGAAATATCTCAGGAATAAATTTAACTTTCTTAAAATTTGTAATGATTGACTGTTAAAAATGTAGTAATTATCTTAAACATCGCGAAAATTTAGAATTTTATCTTCATGAGAAACAAACTTCGAAGTTGTGTCATTTTCATACCAAAGACACCGAATGTCAAGACTTCCAACATTTTCATCCTTATATCTAAAACATTCACCCGTGTTATTTAGTTGTTTGCGTTTTGTCATTATGAAATAAAGAGTTACATTTTACTACCTTAAAAAACATACTTGCAAAAGGATATAAAAAATAAATGCAAAATTCAAAATTTCCGAAAGCGAGTGTATATTTTATTGTACTATCGCTCACCAACCCCCGGAACTTGCTTCGCAGTTCTTTGAAGATCGCTCCGCGATCTTAGCGAGCAGAGCTCGCTTCCTTCATCTCAACTATCCAGTACAACCTGGAACTTGTCTGCTTATAGTCTGTTTATTTAGAATAGGCGCCTGAAACAGGATCAAAAACGCTCAACAATGCTTAATAAGGCTCATCAGACAACTTCAATGACAGATTGTTTCTAAAGTATTTTAACTACTTCTGCTTAGGCTGACTTGTCATTGCAGAAGAAAATTTTTTCGACGATAATTAGAATAATATATGCTTCTAATACGTTACGTTTCAGGCGCTAATTCTAAATGAACAGAGTGTAGTTGATGATCATTTAATATCGAAACTTCTTATCTCTCAAACTTTTATATAACTTAATTCGGATCATTACCACGAAAATATCAAAATAAAACTATTACTGAAATATTCCTTTTTAAATTATCAATAATTTAATGGATAGGGGGCTACCGCCCCCTGCTCGCTTACGCTCACCAACCCCCGTAACTGATATGCACAAATAACACTCAAAATAGCTAAATTATTTATTTCTCTAGTATTTCAAAAAATATCTAAGTATCTTTAAAAGATTATTAAACAAGTCTATACTATATCGCTTGCAAACTTAGAGCAAAAATGTGCACCTCAAAATTTTAAATTGAAACATCCGTGCTCGTGACAATCTAGTGAACAGGCAAATATAAAATATAAAAAAATTAAACACGTCTGATAAAGACCTACTAAAACTATGAAAAAAATGAAACTTTGATGCTTAATAATTCCAAAACTAATTATAATTTTTTAAGGAATTAAACGGCAATCTCTTTCTAAAAAAAATAAGAATATAAGTGTTTAAAAAATCATATTGATACCGTGATTAGTTTTCATTTTAGACAGAAAAAAACGAAAAAGTGTCAAAAATTTCGAAAATTAAAAAATTAATTACTCTTGACCAAATTTGAAATTCGAAAAAAGGGCGACGTAGTGCACATCTTCATACTTCAGAGTATTAGGCTACAAAAAATCATAGTTCTGCTGCTAATAGATTTCGCTGAACTGGATTACGCGGCGAAAAACAAAAAACTTCAAGTTTGACCTTAAAAATACCCCAGAACTAATTATCACATCAGTTAGCTTTAAGTTTGAGAATGTGCCCCAAACATTCCTATACAAACCTTCCAAATTTCATAAATTTCTATCAAGTAGTTTTTGCGTTATGAGAGTTCAAAGAGTTAAAAAATTACATTTCCTGAAACAGCGGCAGCGGCGGCAGCGGCGGCGGTGACAGTAACTTTTTTTTAATATAGAGAGAGAAAGAAAAGGACTCATAAAATACTTTTTTGAAATATTAATTCAGAATTAGCATTTAAATATATTCCCTTTTCCGATAGTTAAATAAATGATTCCCTTTTTACAATCAAGTCCTTAACCATCCCTTCAACTCGGAATATCCACCCTAAGGCATCATTATCCAAACCAAAACTGACGGTCGTACCATTGATTTCTAACCAACGACTGAGCACCAAACAGCAAATGAAAACTCAAAACTGAAGGGGGGAGGGAGAGCCACCGAAAAAAAACTCGAATTCATTCTATTCCGCTTCGTCCCTTGAGGTCGCGGATTTCAACCAGTCGGAAACCTCAAAGTGAGTGAGAGAAGATTTTCTCCCTAAATTTGCATATTCCATCTCCATGGATTATCGGAATTGAGTAGAATGGGAAGGGGAGAAAAGGTTTTTTCTCCCCTCAAACCCTAACTTTTCTGCATACATCAGGTGTATGTCGACGGTTGCCTTCTTGATGCTGCTCTTCTTTTCTTTTCTGTTCCCCCCTCTCTTGTTGGGAGTTTTATGGTTTTTATTTGTATCTGCTTGCGTGGGGTGTGGTAATGGTTTTCAAATTGTTTTAAGGTCGTGAATTACGTTTTTCCGGCACAACTTGATTTGGAAGCAGCTACGGTTTCGAAGGGATGAGAGGGATTTTTTTGGTATACTACCTTTTTCCCCGAGATGGCCTTTGAGTTCTTCAGTTGCAGTGAAGTTTATAGAATTTGCACTTATATTAAATGAAACACACCGTTAATTATAGATCAGTTTTTAAAAATAAACTAAATTGTTGTTATATTTTTCTTAAATTTCATAACTACATTCATTTTACTGTTTAGATAAACTTTCACCACATATATTCGTTACCATGTAAATTTTATTTGTAGAACTTTGATTTCCAATATCCCAAATCAAAAACTTTAATCATACCTAGAACCTTTTTTTACGTTTTTAATAAATATAAATGGGATTTATCTTCCCCACACAATCACGTAATTCTGAATGATATATTGTTTAATATTTTTCTCTTTCTTTCTAAAAATTGTAGCGGTTTACTTGAATTCACTTAAAAAGGCTTATACTAAAAATACGAATATCCAGGCATTATTTTATATATTGATTCAAATTTGAAACTTTCTGATTTCATCGGCTAATCTTTTCGAATATTCTCAACAAAAATAATTTTTTTAGAAAGCAGGTTCGGATTTTAAGGAACTTTATAAAACAATATAAGAAATTAAATCGCTTCTATGTCTTAGTTATAATTTTTAGCATTTCAAACCTCATTAAATAATAAATTTCAACCATTAATTATAATTCAATGTAAGTTTATGAATGAGAATATTCTTCAAATTAAATTATTGTACTGGTTTTCTCCCCAAAAAATATACAGGGTGTTTCAAAATTGCGTTGCACGGCTTTTATTCGGAACCAGTGCCTCCTAGGGTCATGGAAGTAAGGTCTACCCCTAGGTAAGTGACCCTGGAGAACCCATTGAGAGGACTTACAGCGCCCCTAGCGGCGAAATTAAAAAGTTTAAAAAATTAATTTAAAAACTAAAGGAGATAGAGCAAAAACCTCAGTGAGAGTATTGTTGCCAAAGTCAAGAAGAACTCATTGAAAAAAATTTCATCAAAATATCTTGAATATTCGTGGAGATATTAGCATGTGAAAATAGCACTTTTTCAGGGGTCAAAAAGTAAAAAGTTCGCATATTTGCAAATTTTTTTGATTTTTTGATTAAATTTTGTGTTCTTTCAACTAAAAAAACACAAAACTACACAATTTCACTGAAAAATTTCCAAATATGCGAACTTTTTACTTTTTGACCCCTGAAAAAGTGCTCTTTTCACATGCTAATATCTCCGCGAATATTCAAGATATTTTGATGAAATTTTTTTCAATGAGTTCTTGACGTTGGCAACAATACTCTCTTTGAGGTTTTTGCTTTATCTCCTTTAGTTTTTAAATTAATTTTTTCAACTTTTTAATTTCGCCGCTAGGGGCGCTGTAAGTCCTCTCAATGGGTTCTCCAGGGTCACTTACCTAGGGGTAGACCTTACTTCCATGACCCTAGGAGGCACTGGTTCCGAATAAAAGCCGTGCAACGCAATTTTGAAACACCCTGTATAAAAGACATGAGATTATACGAAAGTATGATAAAATTCTAGATTAAATGTTCATTGAGGACTATTGTTAAGTATCAGAATGAATTAATCTCTATTCTAAAAAAAAGTTTTTGTAAATGGTTTCCAGAGAAAGGCTTTTTAATTACTGATCCGTATAACATGTTTTTGGTATCAAACTGTTCGGATTCTTTTGAGGATGTGCAAAGTGCCTTTAAAATTTCTAAAAAAATTCTCAATTCTAAGATATTTCCATTTTTCTGGATTACGGATAAGGTTGCAGTTAACAGCAAGAAACTGTCATACAATTTATTATACCTCCAATCACAATGACCAACCGACGCTATTCCTTAATGATGAAAATAATACCTTTCACGCTTTAAAAATGCGCTTTAAAATATGAACTTTCTAAATAAAATATGTTTAAAAGACTGATAAGAGTTTTCCAGAAACTCACAGATCTACTATTCAAGTATAGAATTTCACACACCAAAATTAATTGTTTGTAAACATTGAGTGCAATGTAGATTTTGTCTCTTATCATTTTTAATAGCTTAAATCGTACTGTTTAAAAAGTCTGTTTTAAAACTGAAACTTGAATGATAAAACACTAGATATTTTGACGAGTTACTAGGTATTATATTAAATTTAACAGATTCATTGCTGACCGTTTTTGTAAATATTGAATAACAATAGCACGAGCAGACTTGATGGATATTTTCAAGGAAAACGTGTTGATTAAATTATTGATAATTTAACCAAAAAATATTCTAACTTTTAAGAGAGTGTGCTTCTGGAAAGTTGATTGACGTTTTTCTACTAATTGTTATAACGAATGTTTTATAAATAAATAATTTTAGTGAGCAGGGTTTTGTGGGGATTGCGAAGCGATCCAAAAGGCCCTGCGTCAGCAGTTAACGGGGGTTGGCGAGCAATAGCGAGCAGGGGGCGGTAGCTCCCTAGTAAACAAAATAATACTACTTCTCTTAATAGAAAAAAGCAAACATAAAGAGATAATCAGAAGGGTATTTATAAGATAACGCACTCTCTCTATATGATCTCGCTCACAGGGGAAAAATAACACATTTAAAGAATTCATACATTTCCGTCAGCAAAAACTGGAAAAATTCAATACCGAATTCCTGCTTCCGTTTCAGAAATTCAGAACAGACATTTACCAGACGAGGGGAACAAAGAAAGATACTAAAACCGCTGCCACCAGCAACAAAAACTTCCTACTTTTACTGTTGCAATAAGCATGAAAAGTTCCAACTGTAACAGCTGGCAACAACTTCCCACCCCACCGAAGAAGCGACACTTTTCTATTCTTTTAGTTTTTGACTAAAGGGGGGGACTTTAGTATCAAGCCGGTAGGGAGTACAGATATCGGACGGTGTATATTAAATTATGAGTGTAACAGCTGCCCTATAGGCCAGGAATTTTAAGGCGAAAATGGGCTCTAAATGGAACAAATTGCAAAAGAAGGTTTCTGATGTTTTTTAGGTTTGGTATTATATGCATGATAACATATCAAAAGTCTACCAAAACTTGAAAAATACACATTCAGGCAAATTAATGAGTGCAGGGAAAACAAACGAGACTATTTAAAATGTTAAGATTGATAATAAAAAAAGACGGATGCGACATTCTGGGAGCGGAACATTTTTTTTAAGCCAAACTGTATTTTTTGCGCCAAATAGAGACGAAAGTGCACAAGAAATAGTCATAAATTATCGAGATGATGACACAGTACAAAATTTGACAAGGAGATGAAAGCGGAAGAGATGAAACGGGACATCACCATTCTACCAAGGATTTAAACCACGTATGGGCAACCTCCGGCCCACGGACCGGATCCGGCCCGCCATGCCATTTGTCCCGGCCCTCGGAACATTTTAGATTTTAGTACCAGAACAAGTTAAAAACCTGTTTTTTAAGGTATAATTTCCAAAAATTTTCTGGGGGGATCCCCCATCCCCCCTTAGGACTTAGAATTTAAGAATTTAAAACTATTTCACAATAAGTTAATACAAATCCTACCCAAAAATCCAAATCTAAAACATTCGAACTAGGTATTCCAAATCTAGTTAAAAACCTGTTTTTTGGAATCAAATCTCCAAAAATTTTCGGGGAAGGACCCTCAGACCCCCCTTTGGTAGTTAAAACTTTATTACTACATTCTAAGACGCAAATTCTACCCAAAAATGTACTGTAGTGCTACATTAGACCTATTAAATATAGATGGGAGGGGCTGAGGAATAATCTATGGTCCCTCACGAAATTTAATTTTTATTTACACCCCTGAGATTAATCTTAACTTATGCATTATACTTATAATAATGCTTAATCAAGATATTATAATTCTAGTCCAGATTAATGTTTAAATTTAGTACTATAACTGTTTTTTGATGATAAAAAAACGCATTTTTTCCAAATTACTCCTATTATCTACTCTATGGCCCTCCACGTCATGTTAATCTTTGAGTCCGGCCCGCATCGCAGGTTCAAAAAGGTTGCCCATAAATGATTTAAACTGTTTTCGGTCATTCAAATATACTTTCCTATTCCTTTTTTGCCTTTTTCATCTTTTTCTCTTGTTGCCCCATTTTTGTTTCTCTTCCTTATCCCTTCTTCACTCTTTTCTTCAGTTCAGGACTTTCCACTGGTCATTCGAAAAATTTTCGATATCACTCTTTTTCTTAACTTTTGGAGGAGTAAAAGTAAATACTAAATTTTTAAAGCACAAATTGGCTTAACCCTTTTGCACCCAGCTCTTTTTAAATAACTTTGATGCGGAAAAGTGATTTTCAAATGTTGCCTCACTTCTCTTTGATTTCAAATCATCTTAAAATAAGATAAAAACTTTGAAATCAAAATTCGTATATTGGTATAATTAGGGGTGTAAAGAAGTGTCGGTTTCCAACCCGAAAATTTCACCATACAGAATTTTATGTTTAAGAATTGTAATTATTTACCTAATTTTTTAAAGTTGGGATCCAGATATCTATCCAGAAATATGCTATTTTTGTAAGTAAGGAAGGACACAATCTTATTTTTAAGAGTGAAGAAAATAAGGTTAATTTGGTGTGGAAGGCCCAATTTTCTCCAAAAACCAACTTAATCTAGTTCATCAAAAATTAGTCAAAAAATTTCCAAAAAGTATTTAGCCAAAAACATTTCTGAGGGAGGACCCCAAGCCCCCCTTGAAATTTTCACACCTAATAATACTTTTTTTCCCATGAAGATTCATCCCGTTTTAAGGGTGACCTCTGTGGGGTAGCCTAAAGAGTTGATAATATACTAATTTTTTAGGGTCAATTTCAAATTTTTTGGGGAAAGAGGCCCCTAAATAAAAAATTTTAAACCTATCAACACACTATTTTGTTCATAAAAGTGTTTCCTAAGATATACTATGTTTGCTTGAAACTGTTTTGGCTTACAAGAAGCGGTTCTGTTCGGGTCTAACTCAAAGAATCTCAAAATGGACTATGCACTACTTTGAGGGGCAAATATTCAAAAATTTTTTTGAGGGAGTAGTATCTACACCCCAAGATTTTTCTTTAGAACTTACATTTATAACAAAAATTTTTACGTTAACTGCGCAAAGGTTCAAATCCCACTAAAAAATTTACGTGTAAAAGTACTCGTCATAGGATACCTTGAAAAAAAATGGTGTTGAGTAACCCCCACCCCCGAAACGAATTTTTTACGGACTTAATACTCTGACTGTCATTAATATGAGCAACCCCATTGATTTTCAAATCCCGGTGCCCTGAATGGGGTAAGCTTCTCTTCTGGTTTATCTATTCATGCACTATAAGGGTGTGGCACTACACTACAACCCAGTTTTTTGGGATTGGAAAAAGGCAAAGATTTATCAAAGGGTACAAAAATGCGTCTTCTATGGTTAATAGAGAAGTATTTATTATTCCAAGCTCCCTCAAAGAAAATATAATTGAGGCGCTAGCAGCAACAAGGAGCTAATGATAAGCTGTTGGAGTTAGCTCATTGTTGCTGCAAGCACTTCATATTACTGCTAGTGATACGGGATGCTTCAAAGTCCGTTTAGCGGCTTTTATTTGGAACCAACGTGTCTTTTAGTCACAGAAGTAATATCTATCCCTAAGTGACCGTGGAGAATCCATTAAGATGACTTGCAGTGCTCCTAGCGGTGAAATAAAAAAGTTTAAAAAATTTATTTAAAAACTAAAGGAGAAATAGAGCAAAATCCTCAATGAGAGTTTTGTTGCCAACGTTATGAAGAACTCACAGAAAAAATTTCATGAAAATATCTTGAATATTCGCGGAGATCAGCATGTGAAAAGAGCACTTTTTCAGGCCTCAAAAAAGAATAAGTTTTCAAATTTGCAAGTTTTTTTATTTTTTGATTTAATTTTTTCTTCATTTAACTAAACAAAAACACACAATACTACACTAGGGTGGTCACAAGTTATATGGGGAAAAATTTTTTTAAACTTTTTTCAGGTCTTACCCCCCTAAAATGTGCCAATAGGCTAAAAAATGAGATTGGCTAAGTTAGCTCAATCCGATAATATTAACCCGTGCCTCATCGAGGTCAAAGTTCAGAAAAACAGCGAATTTTAACAAAAAATCGTAGTTTTCGCCCCATAAAACTGGAACCGTTTGTCCTAGAAATCTGGTTAGGGTGTCATTTGATAGGAAATTTCATACACTTTAACTCTGAAGTTACATAATTTTATTTTCTAAAACGGATGGGGCGTTATTTAGCATTTTCATAGTGAAGGTCCGTGAAAAAACGACTTCATTGCTAGAAACCTAAAACATTGCAATGTCACAAAAAACTTTATCCTGCGGGCTTTTTCTATTACTTTTCGTCCCAATAGCTATGTATAGCTATAGTAAATGAGTTTTTAAACCCCCTAAGGGAATTCTAGGGTATAATTTCAAACCCCCTAGTGTTTGAAAAAAAGGAATATATATAATTTTTTTTTATTTTTAAACATGCATTTTGGGACTGATAATTTGATAAAGTTAGTCCAAATACATTATTAAGAGCTTAATTAGATAGAATACCAATGGTATAGGGCCTTAACCTTTCCCTATAACCCCTATAATCTAAGCGAAAGAAGCGCGACTGCGAGGTTTTGATAAACAAAGGCTTTAATACCCATTAAAGTGATAAACAGAGGTAAATTACAAATTTTTCCACAAAAACCTCTAGAGATATGTCATTTGGTGTCAGAAATGACGTTTTAGATTATATATGTGGGTAAAATTATAATAATAGCGTCTTTCCGACTCTAAATATTAAAAAAATCCTATTTCTACCTAAGTTACATGTTTTCAGCGTTAAGTGATCTTAGAAAAATGTATAAATTGATTTATTTTAATGTCAGGCAAATGAATTTTGAGGTGCATTTAAATAAATAAATTTATACATTTTTCTAAGATCACTTAACGCTGAAAACATGTAACTTAGGTAGAAATAGGATTTTTTTAATATTTAGAGTCGGAAAGACGCTATTATTATAATTTTACCCACATATATAATCTAAAACGTCATTTCTGACACCAAATGACATATCTTTAGAGGTTTTTGTGGAAAAATTTGTAATTTACCTCTGTTTATCACTTTAATAGGTATTAAAGCCTTTGTTTATCAAAACCTCGCAGTCGCGCTTCTTTCGCTTAGATTATAGGGGTTATAGGGAAAGGTTAAGGCCCTATACCATTGGTATTCTATCTAATTAAGCTCTTAATAATGTATTTGGACCAACTTCATCACATTATCAGTCCCAAAATGCATGTTTAAAAATTTTAAAATATTATATATTTTTCCTTTTTTTTTCAAACACTAGTGGGGTTTGAAATTATACCCTAGAATTCACTTAGGGGGTTTAAAAACTCATTTACTATCTATTGGGACCAAAAGTAATAGAAAAAGCCCGGAGGATAAAGTTTTTTGTGACATTGTAATGTTCTAGGTTTCTAGCAATAAAGTCGCTTCTTCACGGACCTTCACTATGAAAATGTTAAATAGCACTCCATCCATTTTAGAAAATAAAATTCCGTGACTTCAGGGTTAAAGTGTATGAAATTTCCTATCAAATGACATCCTAACCAGATTTCTGGGACAAACGGTTCCAGTTTTATGGGGCGAAAACTACGATTTTTTGTTAAAAATCGCTGTTTTTCTGAACTTTGACCTCGATGAGGCACGGGTTAATATTATCGGATTGAGCTGAAACTTGGCCAATCTCATTTTTTAGCCTATTGGCACATTTTAGGGGGGTAAGACCTAAGAATTTCGAAAGTTGATTTTTTGTAACCACCCTAATACTACACAATAAACTGAAAATGGATTCTCCGGGTCACCTACCTAGGGCTTGGGGTAAACCTAGGACCCGTTGGTTCGAAAAAAGCCGCGAAATATACTTTTGAAAATCCCTGTATTTATTCCTTAAATATTCACCGTGAAAAAGGATTAACCCAAGTTGCGTACCCATATCATTCAAAACCAAGGATCATGTTCTCTGCTATAAGCGAAATACTTGATCGAAATCTTTCTCGCTGCGTTCTTTCTACCCCCACACAATCCACATCTCTACCCGATAATGCAATGACCAACAGTTATTGAGGGAGCGACAGGCAATTTTCTACTTCGCCAAGTCCCAATGTCCCCTCTCTTTCTCTTTATTATCTTTCTTCCGTGCTTAGGTCCCTGGAACACAGGGCCCAGCGTCTGGGTGCACAGCATTCTTTGAAATTTTCTTTTTATCACCCGGAGCTCTGAGAGCTGGAGAACTCCGTAAAAAAATACAACCACTACAGGGACTAGCTCGCAAAAAAGGACAGTATGTGGGCGGCAACGGGTCTAAAAGATAGATCGTACTTTTTTCTCCCCTCCCCAATTCTTGAATGTACACAACATAAGCAACCAATAGTATATCAGAAAAGTGTACACTGTAAAAAAAAACTGTAGAAAAACAGAAAGTTTTAATAAAAATGACTTCATGTTTACAGGGATATTCTGTCATGTAAACATTATTCCCACCTCACTTTTATTTATTTTATGTAAAAAAACAGCTTTTTTCTAGTTCTTTAGCTAACCTGTACCTAAACAGAAAGTTTAAGTTCGTGGAGAAAGAAAGAACATCTTCGGATAATTTATACTTTTACTGAATCCGCGTTGGAGCAGCGGTAGCGTGCGTGCTTAGCATGCGGTAGGTTGTGGGTTCTATCCCCGGTTATTGACTTGTTAAAATTTCAAAAAAAACAGCTAAAATAAGTCGAAACGCATGCGCACAAGCAGAAAATTACTGTGAGGCAACAGAAAAAATGTGTAGCTCACTTGACAGAAAGTTTCTTTTTACAGCATTTACCTGTATTTTACAGCTTTTTTCTGTTTACAGGATTTTTCTGCTTACAAAACTTTTCTGGCAACTTTTGCTGCCAGAAATTTTCTGTTTTTTACAGGATTATTTTTTACAGTGTACATTTTTTAGTAACAAAACTAAGTTAATATCAAGTCGTCCCATTCCTCTTTTGGCATTCTGACGAGGATAAAGTTTTAAGATTTTGTAAAATGTTTGTGTTTCTAGCTAATCTTTTTTCTAATGTGGAAATACTAGACATGCAGTTAGAGCATCCTCACTACCAAAGCTCTCAGTCTAACTAAAGCCCTAGATCCTCTACCTAAGGTAGAGTATCCAGGGCTTTAAGTCTAACTAAATTTTTATTTTAAAAGTTTATAACTTGAGATAATATTGGCTAAAAACTGATTTCCTCCATCAAAAGTAAATTTTCTAAGTTTGACTTCTAAGGTATAGTTTGAGATAAACAGAATCTGTTTTGAAGTGAATTTTATATCTTAGACTTAGATTGTATTGTTTCAGTTATAATAGTAGGTACTTTAAGTGGGGCTGGGGGTAAACTGAACATGGGTGTTTTCAGTAATAATCTATGATCAAGTATTGTACCTTGTACCTAAGGAAAGCATTGCACCTTGGACCTACCCAAACCCAAGATACACTTAATTACCTTGAGTGACTAAAAAATCACCATGCGCTGAGTTATGCTGCATTGGTACTTCTATTTAAAATGTAGGAAATCATTCAAATCTAAGCGGTCCAATTAGACTAGACTTCATACGATTAAATCTCATCAGGGATTTCTTAAAAGAAGGCTTCATCCATTAAATAGGTATAAACTAAGAACTTTAAACGTAGGTCAAAGGCAAAACTTTTGAAACGGAGAACCCTTGAAACACAGGTAGTACGTATTACGTACACTACCGGTGTTGTACCTTGGACCTATTTTCAGTTTTTTCTTTTATTAATTACGCATTGAAAAATTGAAATACTTAAATTAAAATTCTGAAAATGAGGATCTACTACTTAAAACTACTAAAAAAGTTACTGTAGTCGTTAAGCAGTTCCTCATCTCTAAAACTAGTTGAAGTTCTGAATAAAAAAGAAAAACATAAACAATTTCGTTCAATCAATGAGAAGTGAGAAGACATGAGCATTAGGGTGTATCGAAAAAAGTTAATCCTATGAAGCGCGCAAGCCAAAAAGGCCGAAAATTGGTTTTTCGCCCTTCCTTTCTACCCTAATCACACGACGAATGTCTTCCCTCGAGTAATGGGTCTTAATGATGTATGCTACCCAAAAAACTTGAATAACAGTCTAAATACTGTATATTACGTTTTTATGGGCTCAAATTTCGTCGAAAATCGAATATCCTACAATCTCCAAATTTTTTATAGGATTCAATGGCTATCTCGAGTAGAGTGATATAGACTGGGAAAGCTTAATGTGCGTTTAGTCACCACTTAATAAACAAATGAAAACAAAATAATTGAATTATTAGCTATAATCCTGTATGGTTTCGTTCGTGTTTTAATAATTAAATAAAATCAGCCGTCCTTAAGCTGATTAATACTTGAAAATGGCATGAATTTGTGTATTCCTCTTTGGTGGTATGCCTCCAGGTGGAAACTCCAGGGCAAAGGTTCCCAGACTTGTCTGGACCACCACCCGATTTTCAAGAAGAAAGTTTTCCACTGCCCTGTACAAATATTTGCTTCTAATTTATTTATATTTTATAGAACTTTATACATACATTTTGTTATAAAGACTAATTTATAACCAAACAAAATAAGCAATTTAAAAGCTAGTATATATATGATGGACAATATTAAAAAGTGAAATTTTCCATGCACCTTAAAATTTAATTTGTAATAACTAGACAACAGTTCTACAAAAAGTTATGCTCGTCGGTGATAATTATTTTCCGAGTAATATCTTTGTGTATTTTTAATAAAAAATAGAAAGTTTTTTCTTTCGAAAAGTTTCATAAAAATCATATTAATCACTATAATGGAGTCGCTTTTGTCATGTTCCAAAATATTTTCAGGTGGAACATAGTGAGTGGTATCATTCGATTTGTAATGACATCTACTTTAACGTACCGGGTGTTTTTTCTGAAATACGTGCAGGGGGCGTGTATGACGTCATGAATGCAAGATGGCTGCCACAGGAAAAATGCTGTAAATGGCGATCTAGTTATATTATCTGAAATATTTTTGAAAAAAATTATGAGAAATATATAGATTTATCGAATAGCTACCGAAAAAAGCATCTAAATCCATAGAAAATAGCGTTCATGACGTCATAATAAAAAAATGGCTATTTTTTCCAGAAATACAGTATTTAGACGTCTATTACTTTAAATAGATGGTACTTTCAATTCAAAGTGAATGCAATGAAAATACGTTCATAATTAAAAACCCAACAATGGAAGCTTCATTGTTGGTCACAAAAGGAGGATATGACGTCATAAATACAATATGGCTACCACAAAAAATAAAAATTTGGAGTTTTTTTCCTCGAATTTTTTAAATTGTGTATTTTTGTTCTTTAATGGATGTAACAAAGTTATAAGTAGGACTAAAAGTCGAGAAAAGCTGCTTTAGATCGAGTGAATGGCAGGAAAGACACTTTACGTTTAGATAGAATCATCGAACTCATTCTATCTCCCTCCCTCATTTTTATCATCCAAATCAGTACGTTTGGGGATAATATTATTAATTAAATTGTTTAAAATATGAACCATAAAATATGAACCATTTTGATAAAATTCAGCAATCAATTTCATGGTTTAGTTAACATAAAGATGCTTGACAAAAAAAAACTTTTACAGCCTTCACGAAGGTTCAACTAATTGTATTTCTTTTGATTTTGACAATACCTTAACTGGAGTCGAGACGATTTTTACACCAAAAGAACTCTTTTAGGGAAGTAATGGACCCATGTTATAGGCTTACAATATCAAGATCATGGTTACATCTGGTATACAGGGTGTCCCATAAATAATGGGTCACACTTCTAGGGGGGATAGAAGACACCTAGACGAGTCAGAATCACATAGGATTCGGGGGTCCCAGACCAAATCCCAGGGAGTTAAAAATGGAGCGACACCCCAAAAAATTATTGAAAAATTCAATTTGTAGAAGAACTGCTATTGGTAGAAATTTAATTATGGTCTCAAAAACTGTGGTTGAATATAATCTTAAAAATTATCTCAAAAGTCTTCACCTTAAAATTTTTTTATTATTAAAAAAGTTAAAAAACCACAAAAAAAATGTGAAAATTCTGCCCAAACCTCATTTTGTATTTCGAAATCATCTCTTTTGATTTTATAATCTGAAAGATCATAGTTGTAAACCCTTAAGTTCAAAGTTTCACGTAAAAATCATCAATATTAAATGCTTGAGATCCTGTTAAATTTCGTTTTTTGCGTGCGAAAACTTGCGTTCCAAAACGACAGTCTGCGGACGAAAAAAACGGACTTATACCGTACTTTAACAGGATCTCAAGCATTGATTATTGATGGTTTTTACGTGACACTTTGGACTTAAGGGTTTACAACTATGATATTTCAGATTATAAAATCAAAAGAAATGATTTCGAAATACAAAATAAGGTTTGGGCAGAATTTTCGCATTTTTTTAACTTTTTTCATAATAAAAAAATTTTAAGGTGAAGACTTTTGGGATAATTTTAAAGATCATATTAAATCACAGTTTTTGAGACCATAATTAAATTTTTACCAATAGCAGTTCTTCTACAAATGGAATTTTTCAATAATTTTTTTGGGGTGTCGCTCCATTTTTAACTCCCTGGGATTTGGTCTGGGACCCCCGATTCCTATGTGAATCTCACTCGTCTAGGTGTCTTCTATCCCCCCTAGAAGTGTGACCCACTATTTATGGGACACCCTGTATACAATTGGATAGTTACATATGAAACTTGAGGTACGCAAATTAAAAAAATTTATATTGCTATTACATTACCGTTTAATTGAGGATGGGTAAACAAGTTGTAACTTGAGGTATTATTTAAGGGAAATTAAGCTGATGCTCTGTTTTCTGAACCAAATCCCTTCAATGTAGATTAGGGTGGGTCATTTTCCTATGGCGAAAAAAAATTACAAATTATATCGGGCACAGCAAAAAACAGTGCCAAATGGTCTCAAACTAACATGTGTAAAATAGTAAAATATTATTCCATTATAATATCTCTTTTTGCCTCCGGATTGGCCTTAAATTGGAAAAAAAATATGTAATTTTTCATATTTTTTTTAAATTATATAAATTAAATTTTTTTGTCGATAACTTTTTAAGTATCACAAATAAGGGTCTTTAAAAGCAATTTTAATCACATTAGTCACATTTATGCAATTTTAATATAAAAACAACTGCCAAAGTGGCAATGTAATATGCTATCATATGAAATATCCGTAGAATAGGAGGATCTCTTTTGCCAACAAACAGTGGATTATCAGTGGTACATATTTTAAATATTGGTAGTTCATATACATTTCCCCTCAAATTTGGTCAGTACAAAACTGTATTTTTAATTTTTAAAGGTAGAATAGTTATATTTTTCATAAATATGCCACGCTTTCAAAATTCAGCGGACAGTTATTTCACTGGCTGGTCTTGAGATCCAAATATGATCTCAAAAATTTGTTGAAACAATAATTGTCAAATAGATAGCTCGTTCATTAGGCAATATATCAGTTATGATTCGCCTCAGTCATGATTTAACTATCTTTTGCTATAAGAATAGACTGAAACCTAGGCCCATGAAATCATACTGCTTTGGAGGAAGGATTGACTCAAAATAGCTCCTTATAGCATTCCCTTATGCTTTCATAAAAGTTAAAATATAGCTAATTAAACTGTTTAAGATAATTACAATTACAAGTTAGTTTTGAAAAGTAATGTTAGCTTATTCAAAAACTTAGGGGATAATAATGAGCTTTGAACTGAAAACGCTGATCTATCACTCTTCTTAAGAAAATGTTTCAAAATTTGACTCTTAAAATGTGGTTTTAATTTATTTTTGGACATTAGGGACTCATAAGGGTACATTTGGGATGGACTATTCCTAATAAGCCAATGAAATTTCAAGGAAAACCCAAACATTTTAGGCAAAGTCTATTTATTATGACGTCACTATGCATGCAATTAAGCGTTTTCAGGCGCTTCTAAAAAGACGATTTTTGATAATTTTTTTTGCAGTCGAAAAATTTCTCAATCGGCCTCAAATTTTGTGTAGTGGCCTATTTTTGCGAGAAGAATAGATAAAAAAAGGCACTGTATATTTGGACGGCCATTTTTCAACTAAACTATACTCTAATTTCCACGGCTCGGCGTTCCATTGGTTCCATCACTAAGCGCCGAGACTGCTACGTAATCACGAGACCTACAGCGCATGCGCCACTGGCCGTTTTGGCCGTCCAAATATACACTTCAATAAAAAAAACGAAGTGTATATTTGGACGGCCAAAACGGCCAGTGGCGCATGCGCTGTAGGTCTCGTGATGACGTAGCAGTCTCGGCGCTTAGTGATGGAACCAATGGTACGACTAGCCGTGGAAGTTAGAGTAGAGTTTAGTTGAAAAAAGCTGTCCAAATATACAGTGCCTTAAAAAAATGAAAAAAATCATGCAAGTTCCTTGTTTGATGGAATCCCAGCGCCAACTGGAAGGCACTGTCTATTTGGACGGTCTTTTTTCAACTAAACTCTACTCTAATTTCCACGGCCCGGCGTTCCATTGGTTCTATCACTAAGCGCCAAGACTGCTACGTAACCACGAGACCTACAGCGCATGCGCCACGGGCCGTTTGGGCCTAATAGATTCGCAACAGGAAACTTTCTTATTGCAAGGGTTTCATTTCTTCAAGGCTTTCCATTTTCTAACCTTTTCTTTCCTTTTTCAAAACTCTAAAGCTTTGCTTGGCACTTTTATATTTTGTAAAAGCAAGAATTAGAGTTGGTGAATTGGTTGATTTTCAGTTTTGCATGTCAACCAAGGAATTTTATAGCTTAGTTTTCGTTGTTTACAATACTTTTAACTGTAACCGTATTGAAATGAAACCAATCCCAAATCTTTCACAAATAAAAGATAAGTTTTGTATCGCAAGAATTTCAGGGTAAATTTTAGTCACTCGATTATCTCCCCGAAGAAAATTAATCTTCAATCCCAATAGGTATGTGCTACTTTCCTAAATTTTGCAATAAAAATCTGCATCCTTGCTTTTGTTTTTAAATTTTCGAGTTTATAATTGATAGCAGACGAAGCACGTAATAAAAACTAAACTAAACTATTTCCGTACTTTAATCAATATTTGCTTAACGAATCAATCTATTCTTTCATTTAAGCCGGTATGTATTTGTATCAACAGCTATTACTCGTGATGCTTGACAATACGTTTTTTGAAAGTCATTTGAATAAATTATTTATGATGTAAATATATGTGGGTTCTCACGTGATCACTTCGAAAAACACGCCTTGTTTTAAAAGTTTAAAACGAAATATTCTTATAATAGTTAATTCATAACTCTAATGCTGCATTATTTCATTTTTATTCAGCTAAACTTTATGAGAATAGTAAGTTTGGCACTTAGTGATTATGTAAAACATTGTGTAGTTTGATGTACAAGTGCTGTATTTATTTCTACTCTACTTTTACTGGATTTATTGAATATATATGCTTGAAATAATTTCAGGATGAATAACTAGTATATTATGTGTCTGAAATTATAAAAATGGCTGGATCTGTCAGTACCTTAGAACGAATGAAAAGAAACAATGAAGAGAAGTCAATGAGTTTACTCTCTTCAAACAAGAGTCCAGAAAATACAGATGGGTAATTATTACTGTTCATCACTACTTATCTTAAGTTATAGTATAGGTACCTTCGTAGCTTAATACATTATTAATCAAATGCTTGTTAAGATACTATTAGGTATTGTCTGGGGCTGGATTTCTAGAAATACTGGTTCCAGAAGGGAAGTAATTATTTTTAATAATTTGGGCTTTGCCAAATAGTGTAATTCTAGGGCAGTAGTTCCCAACAGGTGGTCTTGCAGACCACTGGTGATCTGTCAGGCCTTCGAAGGTGGTCCGTGAGAAAGTTGTTAAACTCATCCGAAAAATGAGTTGACATTTTTGAAAATAGTTTTCCTTATAACAACATTTCAGAAAGTAGGGAAACTAACCATAGAGTAAAAAATAATGATTAATAAATAAAAAAATGTTAGGATGTCTTTCTTGTATATGATTCATTTATTCATTTCACTTTATACAACTGTAACTTGGGTGTAAATCTGAACCCTTCCAGGGGGTTAACTGATCCACAAGTGGCCACTGGGATTGGTTAATATTTCCACTCGCTTGAACAATTATCATTAATTATTATCATTTGTGAAGTATTATCCTTTTATATGCATTTATAAAAGATAGAGAAAGTGTACTTGGTTAAGCCTCTAATGTGCTAAAGAAAGAAATTTTCTTATAAAATTTCCTAATTTAGATTTACTGAATAAATTAATAAGCAATCATAATTAACAATGGATTCTATTTTGCTTATTGAATATAGTGAATCGTTACATGTCTTTTATAAAAGGTATATTTTTTAATAATTGGATATAAAATTAAGGTAATGTTTATTTTTCTTTTATGTTTAATAAATTATTAGATTTTTAGTTACATTATGAAACATAATTTAAGATTTGGTTTCCCTTACTTAGAAAAAAGTCTAACTTCAGACCCTCTGCGAGGAATAAATGTATTGAGAAAAGGTTAAATTCTTAAAAATAAAGTCAGAGAAAGGGATGGTCCGTACGAGGTTTAGTGAAAGTGAAGTAGTCCGCAGATATATTTGAGTTGGGAACCACTGTTCTAGGGGTAATTTCAATTCTTATAAACAGGCAGGAATGCTATTTCGGTGCATTCAGTCTAATCAGGACCTGGATAGTTTTATAGTAATAATGAAAGTACTAACTTCTTCAAATCTATTTTGTTAAATAAATTATCTATATATTTGGTTTTATAAAAGCTTTTTATTGAAATAAAAATTCTTAATTTACTTCAAATTTTTTACAATAGCAGTCGCAAGTGCCATAAATACATGTAAGTATTAATTTCATACCTATATAAGTTTATACAAGTTCTAATAACATTTTAATCATATTTTGTAAATACATTTAAAGGAGATTCTGCTAACTAAGTGAATCATCAACATATTCAATACAGTTCATTCTTAGCAGTACAGCATTCACTTGTTAATTTTATTTGTTACAAATATTATGAAGGAAATTTGTTTTTGTCTGAACACAGATTCTGAGTTACGTATAATCAAAGAGTTTAAATGCTTTATCACCAAACTTTTCATCTTACTTACAAAAAGTTTGCTGCAATCCTACGAATTAACATTAATATTAGAACTCTATTAAAATGGATAGGGTGAGTAAATGGAATATTGCGTATTTGGAGTAGAAATAGGTATGGAGATGCAGCATTGAAAATAGTACATGAATGATATAGTACAAGGGCCATTCAGAAAGAGTTTCCCTATGACCAATAAAACTTAAGCAAAACCTAATTGAGTGAAAAGATTCATTACAGAGGTATCTGATGCACAAGTCAAACCACGGGACGATTTATAAAAGTGCAATGTAACAAGAGTCTTGCATTCCTACTCTGTATCATTTTAGCATAGAATTTAATGTACCATTTATAGAGGTTTATTCAAGACTAGTACCTTCATTGACCAAAAGTTTATTATTTTCCAGATTTATTATCTGTCGTTAATGCACCAAGATTAACCAATACCTTGTTTTAAGTAACAAGCATGTCTTAACACTCAAGCAGTGAGAAATCTATATCCTTATTTTTTTACTTTTAGCTCTATTGGCAATGGTTCCTGGGAAGATGTTTACAAACCTACTACAGTTTCCTTTAGATATGAAAGCCAATCTGGCATAAAAAGATATGTTCATTCCCTGAAGCATTTGCTGCCTGTTAGGGTAAAAACTGGGTAAGGAATTTTTAAATAATACTCTTTATTTCATGTAGCTAATATAACTTGCCGTTTTTAACTAATTTAATGTTAATTTTTTTCTTCAGACCAGGAACTTACATGCCTGTAGATATGACGGGATGTTGTGCCTTCACATTTTTCTCATGGCTTACTCCTTTAATGCTGAGAACATTTAAACGAAGATTAATTCAGTCTGATCTTTATCATTGCTCACCTCATGACAGCTGTCAAATAAATGGTGCTAGGTAAGTCTTATATTGTAACACATAAATAAAACATATTAAATAATATTTAAAATGGATACTAGAATTAAAATTGTGTGAGTGAAAGTGTACCAGAAGACCCTCTACTCGGAGAGGTACAGATCTCCTGGTACAGAGGACTTTTCTGAGAGAACTCAAGTAAAATACAACACAAGAACAAATTTTTTTTAAAACTAACAAGTGTATCTGTGCGAAAAACATTATTTAACCCTTCACTGCACGGTGTGCCGAATTCAGCACATACCAATAAAACTCCTCAATTTTCCCACATGTGTTAAATGTAAGTTATCTGAGTTTTGTGCCACATCTTGAACATACATATACAGGGTGTAAAGGAAAGTCCCTTTACCCTGTAATAAGTTGCTAACGGAGCAAGCTAAAGCTATGCAGTTAAGGTAACGGTATAGTAAAGTGACTATGCGCAATCGAATGCGACCAACCGCAGCGCCCTCTAGCGGAAATTTTAGGAGTTATAAATTTTATTTTAAAAACTATTAAGAATTTGCTAAAATAGTCAATTACAAAGTTGTAGAGCAGCATCCATTTAGTTGGAAAAGACACCTTAAGCAAAAAAATATCTTGAATAGAACCCCTAAAACGCACGCTCAATTAGGTTGAATTTACGTCGATTTTACGTCTTAAAACGCTTTTCACGAGGCGAAAATGAAAAATTTTCAATTTAATGACTTAAATAAATGAATAAAAGTATTCTTAACTCATTAAATTGAAAATTTCTCATTTTCGCCTCGTGAAAGGGCGTAAAATCGACGTAAATTCAACCTAATTGAGCGCGTGTTTTAGGGGTTCTATTCAAGATATTTTTTTGCTTAAGGTGTCTTTTCCTACTTAATCGATGCTGCTCTACAACTTTGTAATTGACTATTTTAGCAAATTCTTAATAGTTTTTAAAATAAAATTTATAACTCCTAAAATTTCCGCTAGAGGGCGCTGCGGTTGGTCGCATTCGATTGCGCATAGTTACTTTACTATACCGTTACCTTTACTGCATAGCTTTAGCTTGCTCCGTTAGCAACTTATTACAGGGTAAAGGGACTTTCCTTTACACCCTGTATATAATATTAACTACTCAGTGTGGATTTAGATGGCAGCTTCTCACTGATTATTAGGTTTTTATGTCTCCAAAACAGTTACATCCATTTTGTATGCAATCAAAGATTTTGATTAATCTTTTTTTTACCAGTAAATCTTGAAAATATCGCTTGGTAAATTAAGTGACATTTATACACAACATATACTTCTTATTTAAATTGATTTTTCGTAAAAACAATTATTACACCAGCTGTAAATCATGTTTTTAGGTTTGTGCCATACCATAAAAAAACCATATATCTTAATGAAAAACTAAGTCTGGAATTTTTTAAATATTTTTCCTGTATTCATGGCTGTTATAAGATATTAAATTATTTTTTTCAAAAGAAACAAAAAAATCGTGCAGTGAAGGGTTAACTTATCTAGATTTCCAAATTTATATATACAGTAGAACCCCGATTATCCGCGAGTGCCAGGAAAAAAGTTTTTAATGATGAGAGCAAATTTTAGATGAGATTAGAGACATTTTAGATGTAGAGCAAAGGTTTCTGCTGTACTGCACCTATTTTAAAAGTTTTACATATCATGTTTAAGTACAATAAAACATAGTTTTTATGCTGAAATATTTTTTTCGTGTTTTCACATCATTTTTAGTCTTTTTTCGGGTTATCCGCGATTTTCGGTATCCGCGGTACCCTTGCCACCCAATTGCGCCGATAATCGGGGCTCTACTGTATATACTATGCAAATAAACTAACAGCTAAACTTCAAATTAATCATGAAAAAAATATAAATACCTTTAAAAAAATTCACGAAAATCTTACCAGTCTTTAGGTTAGGTAACCAACCAATGAATGAAACCAACTAAAATTATCTGTAAGTATTTGAATCTAGCAAATGTCTATTATAAAAATTGTTTTGAAAACCATATTCTTGGAGATCCTCGTTTGAATCATCTTTAAAAGTATAATTTGTATTATTACCTATCCTTTTAATTCTGTTACCTTGCCCATAATAAATATTATAAAGACTAATTTTTTTCCTGATATTTTACTTCTGTATCTCAAATACTTCAATTTTCTTTTCAATTTGTGTAATATATCATCTTTATAGTATTTAGTTATCATCTTTTAATATTTAGTTTTTACTAACTAAAGCAAATTAAAACCTTATTTTTTCTTCTCCCTTGTTTCTTTTCATTTAATGCTTAAAACAATTTACAAATGAAAGTCTGTTAATTACCCTAAAATGGTATGGTTTAATGTTTATGTATTACAGCTGTATCATTAACTATTTCACTTCGACACTTACCTTAAATTTTCATGTTTTAGGTTTTCTAATATATGGACTCGGGAGACTAAGAAAAACGGACTGAGAAACACATCACTCTCCAACTCACTTTTCCTATTCATGAGAACTCGTTATATACTCTCCTGCATTATGTATATTTTATGTGTACTGTTTGGATTCATTGGTCCAGTAAGTGTCTATATTTTTAAAACTCGTGAGCTATTAGACCTTTCTTATTTTTATTCTTTTGACTCTCATATATTCTTTTCATTTATGAAAATTCCTTTCTATATTGGTATTTATTTCATGTAAACAGGCCTCCCTGAGTTCCTAAAATTCCTTTTAGTTTAAAGCTTTCTCACAATAAAAATAAAAAAATGGTAAAAATAATACATGGGCTGTCCGTAAAGTAAGTTTCCCTATTAGGCAAAGGAAATTAGGCAACCCGAGCCAACCCCCCCAACCTTGCGGTTTATGGGGTCATAGGGAGGGCCCGGGAAAGTTTCCCTATTAGCTGCAGACACTAAAAACGCTGTTATGTGGAATTGGACCATACTAGCGTGTACCTTGGCTTCTTTTCTACAAATCCCAGCAATGACCAGCTGCCTGCTATGATTATTATAGATTTGGCAGCTGTTAGAGATGGAGCTTCTCCCGCCAACCGCGTTGTCTTTCCCACATAGGCGTTCGTCGTCTTGGGCGTCTTTTCGCCCGTTTTTGAATTCTCTGTACTATTTCCGCCCATTTTTTTCGCTCATACACTTTTTTTGTAGACTTCACACATATTGGAATGAATGTCCACTGCCGCCATATTTTTCGCTTACAAAAAACCAATCTCAGATCGTGGCGGGAGAAGCGAGTGTAAGCTCCATCTCTAACAGCTGCCAAACCTGTAATAATCATCACAGATAGATGGTCAGGTCGGGGATTTGTAGAAAAGGAGCCAAGGTACACGACAGTATGGTCAAATCCCACATAACAGCGTTCCTAACGTCTGCAGCTCATAGGGAAACTTACTTTACGGACAGCCCTCGTAGTTAACTACTATACTAACTAGGGATCTTTTGTATTATACCGTCAACCATGCTGTTAAATCAAAAGCGTAATCAAATCCCATTGACTTTTCTATTGATGTACTGCTGAATTAGAAGGCCACTGAACAGTCGACGGGATAATACGCAAGTAGTAGAGGTGGGTCAAATAACTAATAATGATATTAAATAACGTTATCGAAAAATAATGGTAATAAAGTTACCTAAAAATAATGTATCGCGTTATTTTATCAGCAAAATTCCATTGAGAATTATCAAAATATACCCTTGTGTTCGAGTATCAAAGAGCAAAAATGGTAGAGATTAGTCTAATCAAGAATTTATTATGAGCTCACCCCCAACATCCGATAAAAACCGTTCAAAATGACTACACACTACACAAGAAGAGCAGGTGAAAAGAAGCACCGAGAATATTAATTTAGGGACCATTCTTAAAGTTTCATCAAGTTAATTATACCTAAATATTTCGTACGGCTACGTAATATGGAGCCGTCGCACATTCCGGTGAAACCGGTCCACGGTTGGAGGCGACGCTTGAGAGCTGGAGTTTTCTCACACATTCCTCTAACCAGAGGTTACTGGTGAATAACTCTTCTTTTCAATTGTGATGATGTTCCACTGACACCAGAATATATTTTTATAAGAATAAATATAAGAATAGTAATATTTCCTGAAAACAGTTAATAAAATAGTTAAATAAACCATAAATAAATCGAATATAATTACCGTAGCTTAGATTAGTCTCGCGAGCGACAGATTTGACTTTTTACTATCTTAATTCATCGAAGCAATTTAATTTGTGATACACACCAAAGTCGGTAAAATAAGTACAAATTACATAAACAAATTATATATTAGGTTATTTCAAAATTTTTGGTATCAGGTGATTTTCAAACTCATAATATCGAGTTACTTGTTCTCACTCATTCAATGAATATCATCCCTACTAGAAAAGAACGAAATCTCGATTAAAGTATCATAAGTTCCGGGTAACTTAACGTATTCCAAAAGTATTGAAAGATAGAAAATCACGAACATATTCAAAAAGTATCGCAAGTTCAAGAATCATTTTGTATTCAACAAGTGAGAATAAGTAACGTTACTGAACATGATCCAGTGAAAAATCACGAATCTAAAATATCTGTATCCTTCTCAGCTATATTCTTTCACTTTGGATCCAAATAAAGTTATTTCACCAAACAGAACTGAAATATTTACGTAGCCGTCGGAAGGAGAGCTTTTAGTTTAGCCAACTATAACGGAAAAAGTGGTGACCATTGATCAGTCCTCCACAATCTGCCAGAATGAACTGCGCATTCCTTAGAACAGATTTAATTCCCAAAAGGCAAGGTATGAAAAGAAGAGTTCTTCACTAAACTAAAAGCTCTCCTTCCGCTCTCTTGCGTTACCTTCCTATACCGTGCTGATGAGCCCTAACAAGGGCGAAACCGGTCCACGGTTGGAGGCGACGCTTGAGAGCTGGAGTTTTCTCACACATTCCTCTAACCAGAGGTTACTGGTGAAGAACTCTTCTTTTCATACCTGTGTCCTTTCGGGAATTAAATCTGTTCTATGGAATGCGCAGTTCATTCCGGCAGATAGTGGAGGACTGATCAATGGTCACCACTTTTTCCGTTATAGTTGGCTAAACTAAAAGCTCTCCTTCCGCTCTCTTGCGTTACCTTCCTATACCGTGCTGATGAAACCCAGGAGTGTTGAAAGTTTTTAGCTCAAGGGCTTTACAACTTCATTAATAAAATGAAGGAAAATGTGTTTGAAAATTTTGATGCCCAATTGCCCATTGTTTTATAACTATCTAAACCAGTGTTTCCCAACGTGGGGCGCAATATGATTTTCTAGGGGGGCAATTTGAAAATTCTCTACCAAATTCCCCCCTAGATGGAGCATGAAAAACCAGTATCTCTATTGACTTTCCAAGAAGGATTTTTGAGAAAAAAAAGAAGGGGGGGCATGGAAAATTTTGAAATCCTTTGGTGGGGCATGGAACAAAAAAGGTTGGGAAACACTGACCTAAACTGAGGAAAAAACATTCATTTTTACATTGGTTTTATGATATTTTTAAATTGAAGACTAACTGCAAATCCCATGAAAATTAAAAACCTTGCTGGATACCATGAAAATTGAGTTGGCTAATGTGAGGCACATTTTATTAGATGACAGGCCAGTTTTACCCACCAGCCATATTTAGGACACTCTTGCATTAACTTTGTTATTTGACTTAAGTTGTTTTCAAAGTTTCCTGAATTATTTAAAAATGTATGCACCAATATTTCATTCTGTGCTTCTTTGTAAAATGTTTTTGTTTTTCGTAGACTGTTTTCATGAGACTTCTTTTGGAATTTGTTCAATTCCCTGGTCAAGACGATTACATAGGCTTTACATGGATGATAGGATTGATATTCTGTGAAGTGTTTCGGATTATATGCATGTCTTTAATGTGGGCTGTAAACATAAGAACTGCTGTTCGAGCTTCCTCCGCTGTATCTGCTCTTCTCTATAAGAAAATTACAAGCTTAAGAACACTTTCAAATGAATCATCTGGAAGAGTAAGTTCAAATCATGGGGGAAACTTTTTGTTTGCTCCTGTATGGCTGCTCTGTTTGGATTTATAAGATCCTGTTAGAGGCCTAGTTTTTTACTTTAACCTACCTAGACTCCAGATTTATCTAATGTTTTATTAAACACCAATTAGATTAATTTCTAAAAATGTAGTGGTCATAAAAGATGATTTTATAAATTTAATGCTAAATACATCAAGTCAGATATTTTAGTGTTATAAGTGCAGAAAATGATTTGGACTACCGAATGTTGAATGCCGGACATGGTTTAAAACTGGAAATGTTAAATTGAGGTTTCACTGTATTTTTTCTTGAAATTATAAATTAATTACAACTGTTTTAGCTGGTCAACTTGTTTTCCAATGACTGCCGGAAAGTGTTCATGATGGTGTATAACTTCCCTTTGATGATTGGTGGCCCACTTGTTGTTATTGGTGCTATTGTTTACACATGGTGGCTTCTGGGAGCATTTTGTCTGGTTGGTTTTGGAATTTTCATCTTCACTTATGTGTTTCAGGTAAGTAAATGTTTTTTACTGGAATACAAAATTGTTAAAAAAGGATCTTTAAATTGTTAAATTTATTTCTTATATCTTAAGTAGGTAAAAGTTGAATATGAAATAAATTTTGGGGATATGAGAATGTATTACTGGTGTATGTTATTAGCCATTTCAGTCCTGGTTACCAGAAACTTTATATTGGATTTAATGAAAATTTAAGTCATAGTGACTATTCTACTTTTTACATTTAGAATTTTATTTACATGCTCAAATGTTTATTAGTTTGAAGTTTACAGTATGATTATTCATTTTATTTTGTATAAAATTTATTGAAGGAATTTTCATTTCATATCAAATTTCATAACATGATACTTTACATATTATATTTAATAAAATGATATTTCATAGGGTTTTTTATGAATTTTTGTAAAAAGTGCTTTGTTGTCATAATCTAGTTAGTATTTTTTGTCTCCTATATTAATTGAGATAATTTTAAAATTAATGATTGGATAGATTATCTGTTAACTTAAATTGGCAAAACTAATAGATTTTTTTATAATTAGAGTATAAAATTTGTTTTTTTACTAAACACTTTTATTTGGGGTTCATATTTAATAGAAAAAATTCAATGACATAACTTTTGAAACATTATGATTTGAAATCTATTTAAGTATTTTCTGTATTCATTTTTAGTTTGTCATTTCATGCATATCAGCTTACTTTCAAAAAAGAGCAGTGAAAGCCACTGATGAAAGGGTAAGCATTTAAAGTGTGATATGTAACATAAACTTTATAATCCATTTGGGTTCTGTTGATTTATTCCCTTCATTTTAGGTATCTTTAATGTCAGAATTTTTATCCAATGTTAAATTGATCAAACTGTTTGCTTGGGAGAGGCACTTAATTGAAGGAGTAAGAAGTAGGTTAACTCTATTATCTTATAAAAATGTAAGAGTTATCATTTCTAGTCTAATTTATATATTTTTAATTTGTGATTTATATTTAGATTCTAGATTATCCGAGAGAAATTTGATTCAAAAAGTTCAGTATCTGCATTCTTTGAGTACATCCATTGCTTCTTTAACATCTGTTGTTGCTACTATTTTTACAATATTGACTTACACCCTGTTTGGTTATGACATCACTCCTGCTGAGGTAACTATGCTTGTATTTTGTTACATCTGATATACTTTATATCTGAATATTTAACCCTGAAATTTTCTTGATTTTTACTTAATCATAAAGTATTATAGTATTTTTAATGTTTTTAAATTAATGATAATTTTAAAAAAATGGTTCAGACATATTGTTGGCATAGAGGAGGCACTAGGTGAATTCTGGATTGACTGCACAGTATGAGGTTATGCCAAGTTTGACAAAGCCCAATCCCTTTCTTCGCATCCTGTAACTGACTGCACTTACCAACCGATCACATTTTAGTTTGGTGAGGTTTTGGGATCTGCTCGTTTGTAAGCACTGTTCAGGGTTCGTAGGCCTACTGAAATTCCTGAAAAACTCCTAAAATTTGCTTTATTTTTCTAAGGGCCCTTATAATTCCTGAAAAAAAAATTTATTCTCCTGAGTTTACCCTCTGACTTTTGAAAAACATCTGTCCAAGAGCAAAACAAAGGTTTATTATCAATTTGGTCGAAATAATGTCTTTTAAACGATAAAATTCTAACCACTTTTTGCAATTCCTTGCTCCATACTTCATTCTGAACCCATTCTACTGGTAATATGCAAAGTTATTTAAGGTTAATAGTTATTCACATTTACTCCTGAAAACTCTTGACTCCTGAATTTCAAGATGTTAAATAAAGTATGAACCCTGACTGTTCTACCCCTTAAAGAGTCACCAAAAATGACTTAGTGCCTTTCTTCTGTAAGCTGATAATATAATATTATTATAAGGTATTATTGTTGTGATATAATCTTTTATAAATATCCTTATAATATTTAAAATGGTTCAATTCTGTTCCACATCACCAATAATAGAGTTAAATATCACCAATCTCTTTTGGACACCGAAAAGTATAAATATTGCTAAATAATTTCAAACTCATAGATTAAAATGTTTAATTAGATCTATAACTGTTAAGTTTATCATTTAACATTTTAAAAACATTGTTTATATTTGAATATTAAGCGTTCAAAAGAGATTGATGATATTTAGCGGGAAGTCTAACGGAATTGAACCTTTAAAACTTACAGTATCAAGCACATAAAAATAATTTGTAATTGTGTGTTTCAGGCATTTACTTTGGTTATGATAAATTCAATCGCAAGTCATGGAATTAGAACTCTTCCCATGTGCATAAAATCTTTTATCAATGGAAAAGTTGCATTGAAAAGGCTTGAGGTACTTTTGTATGAATTTTTAAAAATTTAGAAGTATGAGTACAAAGAATAATTACTTAATCCTACAATAATCCATTCAAATATATCTTCGTAAATGATCTGTATTTTATTCATGTCAGTGTATTTTATTCATGTCAGTATTCATCTTAAGATTAGACCTCAGGTCTAATCTTAAGAATACTAAGTTTTAGGTGAGATGACTTCGTAAGGTTTTAATTTTCGTGCACTTAATTTCAAAATTGTGTAAAAATGTCAACTCCAAGTAAAAGGGGGGTCTGGGGGGTCTTCCCCCAGAAAATTTTTGAAAATTTGCCCCTCAAAATAGCATTTTAGCTTATCTAGAAGCCTTTTAGATACCACCCAAAGAGCACCACTCATTGTAAGCGGCAGAATTTTCAAGGAAAAAAGTTTATAGTATTATGAATTGGAAAATTTCCAGGGGGTTTTGGGGTTCCTATATTAGTTTTGCCCCTAAAAGTGGTATTTTAACTCATGTTGAGACACTTTAGGTTAGAGGATCACTCCTTGTAAATTCCTAAAGTTTCAAAGAAAAACCGTACTTATTAGATTCCAAAATTTCGAGGGTGTTTGGGGGTCTTCCCCCAGAAGATTTTTAGAATTTTACCCTTAAAAGTAGGGTTCCAATTCATTTGAGACCCTTTGGGTAACACCACCGAATGTCCGCAACGTGTTGAAATTTCTTTTTTGGCTTTATTGCTATTACCAAAACTTGAATGTCTCATTTCTGGGGGAGCTGCAACCCTACAGCCCCCCTACTGGATTCGCCACTGATTCATGTATAAATTGTTTAAATTATGGGTTAAAAGTTTAATTGCACATAATCGAAGGGACCCAAAGGTAAATTCGAGGCATTGAGTCTTGTATATAAAAAGGGTTACTTTAAATATAAAATTAATGAGTACAGTAAACTCCCGTTAGTACGTCGTTCGAGGGGATTTGTGAAAAGGTCGTAATAAGCGGTACCACTAGGGTGGCCCTTATTATAATGGAGAAAATTTTTTTTCAATATTTTGTTTCGCGCCGGGCTGATTTTTTTAAATTTTACTATAGAATGAAAGTGTGCAAAAGGATTTTCCAATATTTTAATATTAACACGTGCCTCATCGGGGGTGACGTTTTCCCATAGCGCGCCATAGCAATAGTATGGCTTACGACGGGAATAGCGTCTCCGCTAAGAATTAAGAAACATAAGACTTCGTAAGACATAAGAATATTATTAGTATGCATTAAATTAGTTAAAAAGTCAAGAATTAAACAAAAGTATTTATTGAAAAAATTAAGCATACATATTGTATATAATTCAGAACTGCTTAACGTAAAACAACAATTATTTACACTTTACATACAATTACAAAATATTCCAGATTAAGTTATATTTTAAATATATTTATCGTAGAATATATTCCAACAAACTCATAAAACTCTACCATCTTAAAAATATGAAAAATTTAATACACTTTTTTGAAACAATTAGCATTCAAATTTACGCTTTAGAGTAGACTTTTTGCAATCAGGGTATTGTTTTCGATGATCTTCGACACACTGCAGAAGGTACTGTTTTTGCTCCTCATCTGTTGTTAAAAGTCCATTAAAGTCTTGAACTAATTTGACACACCTTTCGGTGTCATTAACAGCAGTCAAATTTTGAAATATTTTTTTGGTACTTATAAATGATAAGTTATCATTCCAAAGTTCTGGACTGCTACTAAGAAAACTAATATTCACATTCAATCGCTCAATAAAATTTAAACTTTTTTTCGAAATAAAATCCTCAATTTTCTTTTCTGAAAATCGAAATTAAGACGAATGAGAATTGGGAAGATGGGGTGGAGCGGTCTGTTTTGCCTTTCGCCCACCCCACCCTCGTGGCGGGGGCTTCAAAACTCGGGCTGCACGTGCAAAAACAAACAACCTTTCGAAGAGAGGAAAAGGGAATGGGACAGTTTTCTCTCGTAAGAAGTGATGATACCAACTAAAGAATCTAGTATCTCTCGCTCCCCCAGACAACCAAATATTTTAACTTCTCATTTTCATCTTCCTGGATCTAAATAATGCTAAAATTTTGATTTTTTTACCAAGTTCCTCATCTGTTTATCTGGAATTTTCCTAGACACACGCTTCTTACTGAAATTTCATCTGTTCGCGATTCCGCCCATGGGGTAGCGAGCGGAGACGCTATTCGCGTCGTAAGCCATACTATTACTATGGCGCGCTATGGGAAAACTTCAACCGCGATGAGGCACGTGTTAATATTAAAATATCGGAAAATCCTTTTGCACACTTTCATTTTATAGTAAAAGGAAAAAAAATCAGCCCGGCGCGAAACAAAAATCCAACTTTGAAAAATAAGGGCCACCCTAGGTACTACGCTATATGCGGAATTCCATAAAACACCGTTTCGGCGATATACCTAAAACCCGTTATACCTAATCTTATCTAGAGACCTTTTTAAGCGAGATATTATCACTAAAATAGAAGAGACAGGTAACCCCTGTTCATTTGCAAATTGCTGCTTATTCATAGCACCTTTCTTCTCGTCATAAAGCTTGATTATCTTCAATTTATCATCGAAACTCAAAGATTTCCTTTTACTTCCAGAAGAACTTGCCATTTTAATGCTGAGAAAGAATGGATACTGAATACGGTATCTGAACTTACACAACAGTGGACTGAACACTGAGTTTTGGAATACGGAAGTCGAATTAGAGGAGAGGGGGAGAATTTTCAAGAAATTTAGGGAGTGTTCTGATTCGTCACAGGACAACCCACTTGCCCTGCAAGACACTGGTCAACGTTGAGGGTGCAACGGGGGGCCATTCAAGGAAAAAGGGGAGCGGTTGGGAAAAATCAGTTCTACCATATTGTTCTACAAGCGTTTTCAACGGTTCTGTAGCTCATACATTATTTGAAAGGAACTCAACGACGCAATAACCGGGAGTTTTTTTCGGGGGACTGGAGAAAAGCGTCGAAATATGCGGGAAGTCGTAATAAGCAGGGGGCGCTATAAGCGGATAGTGATAAAAAGGACCTATCGGTACCAGGGACCGGAGAAAAACGTAATATGCGGGACATCGCACTAAGCGGGGGCGTACTAACGAGAGTTTACTGTACTTTATTTCAAGGGGGAAATATTAAGTTTTAAATGTTTTCAAGGTATCAAAGTTTGGGATGACAAGGTTATACTGTATATTATAGAAAATTTTAGCATAGCTTTATGGCTAAACCCTTTCAAAAATCTTATCTAAAATATTGGTGGGCCATATAGAAAAAATGTGTCTCTCCATCTCTTCTAAAAATACATTTTGCTTAATTGCAGACTATCCTTCACTTGGAAGAAAAGGAAAATTATACTGTTGTTCCAAACCGCTTGGATGTTGCTTGCAGTGCTTCAAAAGCAACATTAGACTGGGAACAAGTCATTTCTACTAATATCATGAATGGATTAAACACAGAGAAGGGGCAAGTTAACATAATAGGTATGTTTTGTAACTTTAAGGAAGCATATATTTTAATGTTAATTATAAAATTAAATTATAAAATTAAAGAATATTTGTATCTTTTTGATGAACCTATTTTTACTTAAAATAATCAATTGATGCATTTATAACAGAATGAGTTCCTAAGAAATATGTTAAAACTTCTTGAAACTGAAAATAGAATTGATGTGTTTGCATTAATCGTTTCTGTGTTTACTTGTCAATAAAGTTCAGCATCCCTCTAAAACTTTCACATTCTTTCATTTCATACCTTCCAAACTTCCATAAACTGCTCTTATTAGGGACTTTCATAATAATGGGATTTTTCGTTGTATCTGTATTTGTTGAAATGAGATTTCACTGTATAAAAGGATTTATGCTTCTTTATCAATTTCTTTATTTATACTACATGCTTAACTCGGGTAAATAACGACCAAATTTCTAAAACAGGCTATTATACTAGTTTACACTAGGCTACACTCTAATAAGTAAAAAAATCAATGTGGCATTTACAAGATCAACAACCTAATTCCAACAACTTTACATTCATGTTATCTCGGTTTTTCAGCAAGATTATGAAAATGCTTGAAATGTTTTAAATCTCCTATTTTTTTCAATTTAGTAATATTATAATTTTTTGTGTGCATAAAATCTTCTGTTACAAATGCTGCCGAAATCTTATTTTTTATCTAGTTTAATGTTCCTTCCTTTTTGAAATAAGAAGCAAAACAAAATGTGTTTTAATTTTTTTATTAATTAACAAAACCTGTTTTTAAGTTTCTGAAAATGAGAAAAATGCAGGGGAAGATATAACATCCAATACTGCCTTGGTGAACACTCTACAGCTTGAAACTGGCCTCCCTCCAGCTCTCACAGACCTTTCTTTCACGTTGCAAAGGGTAAGTATTTTAATGTGAAGAATTAACATTAGATACCCTCACACAACAGTAACTGATTTTGCTGAATATAATGAGCAGCATCTTAGTTTTCATTTAAATTTCTTTTTTAGGGTAAACTAATTGGCATATGTGGATCTTATGCTAGTGGCAAATCTTCCCTTCTTTCTGCTTTGCTAGGACAAGTAAGTTGTGTATTTCTAAATGCTTTGAAGTTAGTTGTTAATTTTAAAGGTATTTTAGCATCAATAGAGAGCTTAGCCTTGAAAAATGTAACTGAAAACTTTGTTTTAGATGAGATTGTTGAAAGGTCAAATTTCTGTCAGAGGATCTATTGCCTATGTTCCCCAACAGCCTTGGATTATGAATGCTTCGCTGCGAGAGAATATCTTATTTGGCCAGTTGTTTAGTAATAAAAGGTAAATCCCTTGTTTGCTTTTATATTGGTCAACAGTTTAGTTGCGTTCATAGTAAACATTGTACCTTTCTTTATTTACTGAGTCCATAAAACAATCAAATTTAATATTTTAAGCTGATTAATATAAAAATTATTTAGTGCCTTTTCCTGCAATGAATATATATCATGCTCATACATTTGTTTCTTTGAGTGTCAAAGTTTTTAATTCTTAGTTATCCTACTTTTACGGATTGTCTGTAAAATTATGGATTTCCACCAAGTTTTACGGTTATTTAAATTACGGTAGTTATACTGTTATTATTTTTGAGATTGATTACATCATGTTATTATTTTCATCCTAGATATTATGAAGCTGTTTATGCTTGTGGACTTCCTGAAGATATATCTGCATTACCAGCTGGTGATCTGACTGAAGTATGTTTTTGTTTTATACTCTAGCATTTATTTACATGGAGAAATTAATATATTTTTTTACATTTGATCTATAATTTTTAACTTAATAATTTGTTATTAAAACTTTAGCTCGGAGATTCTGGTGCTACTTTGAGTGGAGGGCAAAAGCAAAGAATAAGTCTTGCTCGAGCTCAGTACGCTGACAAAGACTTGTATTTATTGGATGATCCTTTCTCATCGTTGGATAGCCAGATTGGAAAACATATTTTCCAACATTGCATCAAAGGGGCTCTTAAAGAAAAAACTATTTTACTTGTTACTCATCAAATGCAGGTGGGTATTGTTGTGAAAACATTTATTTCATGTCTATGAGCATTTTGTCAACCATAGCACATGGATACAAGTAAATTATTTGACTATATTGTTGTAAAAACTAATCCTGTCCTTCGAGTCGTCTAAAGGAAACCAACATCAAAAGCTACAAATACATTTATTCTAACTAAACTCAAAAGTCATAAAAATCTAAAAACACACAGCTATATATACAGAAATAATATAAAAGTAATAAATTAACTTCATAAAGTAATTCTCTCCACAGGAACAGCTTGTTCACGGAAAATAAATAAATAAACAGAATATATAAGTTACGTTGCTCAATTCAGTTCCGCAACAATATAATGAAAATTAAAAATATGACTTATTTACCCCAACAATACATTACTATATTAACTCTATCTTTTCATCTACAATAACAGGAAAAATTGATTGTAGTAAAGCAAAATGAACAAAAAATTAGTAATTAAATGACCTATGGTTCTGGTAAAGGGTTACCTTTTGGGACCAGTGTAAATAGTTTGGACCTTTATTTCAGTACTTTCTTGTTTTAACATAATTTTAAGACAATACTATAAGAAACTGCTTTAGAAGGGAGCATAGAAATGTACCTTGAATAGGGTACAAGTGGGAATATATTTTTACTTTTTCATTTATTTTAATTGATCCTACTTATTTCATTTTACTGGGGATTCATGTGCTCCTATGGACGAGCCACCACTGCTACAGTTACTGGAAGCATTAATAAGTGAAAATTTATACTTATTTTTAATGAGATTTATTAGAAGTTTATTTTTAACTGAAGCTTAAAAAATATTTTCTATTACATATTCAGCTAACCATTTTTTTTATTTCTTATCTTTTTTATGGACATCAATAAATATTCCTGCTTGACCATGACTAAATTCTTGTTTCTGTATTTATACTTGTCTTTTCCACAATTTTTAATTTATATGTTTGAAATAAAAACAAATCTTAATAAAATCTGAATAAAAGTTACAATATATCTTTCTACATTTGCAACTTATTTTTTGGGTACTTCTGTATTGGCCCTTTTACCCTGCAGCTGAATACAAAATGTATAATCAATAGGCTAATACGAAAGAACCCTTTCTTGTTTAGAACATCCTTGTATTAGATTTAGTTTAACAATTTCTAATGAATTTGTTTAGTACTTAAAAGAATGTGATTCTGTGATGTTCATGAGAGACGGAACAATTATGGAGCAAGGTACACATGAAGATCTTATGGCCAAAGACTCTGAATACTCATCCCTGATTCAAATGCTTTCTAAAGATGATAATCTTCATGATGATTCTTCTGATGGTAATGATATTTTATGTAATCTATGCATTTAATGACATAGGTACTATCTTTAAATTTAGTTTCTAAAATAGTATTTGGATATTTTGATTAAAATTTTCTTGTCATGTATGACTTATTTGCACCTTTCTAATTTTAGACCGAAAATCAACAACTCCTGAGGATATTCCCCAGTCTCCTACACATAGCCGATTAAACTCGCCAACTTTAAGTTCTGTCTCGGACTTGGATGATACTGAAATATGTTGTGATGGTACTTGAATAATGTGTTCATTTTGACAATTTTATTTTTTAACTTTTTAGTCTCAAAAGTCATAAATATTGTTAAAAATATGGGAAATGAATTTTCTAAAAAAATTTTGCAATGGTGGAATGTGCTGTTGTTAGATACTATTGATAATTCTAATGGTTTTATTTGTAGAATATTGTTATATTTATCATATGAAATGAAACAGGTCACCTACAAAACTTGCAGAGGTTTAAATAGTAATACAGATACAAAAAAACTCTTTTCATGAACATTTTAAACTGTAAGACAAAACAAAAATAATGATATTTAGAAAATATATATTAGTCTGGAATCGTACCATTCCATTTCTAAATACATCCCAAACCCTTTATTACAACCTACAGACAATCTTAACTTAAATTTGTTAAGATTAAAGATGTATTAGTATTGTATCGAACACATCACATTTTGTTTCGAAATTAAGAGTTTAGTGCAGAAATGTAAGCAATGAAATAAAAAAACATCTAGATAGAAAAGGCATAGAATTTTTTTAAATCTTGTGTTTAATATTGATTATTATCAATTTCCTCTTATAAAAATTCTTTTCCAATTTATTCTGCCTTTTATTTTAGGTCAACTAACTGAAGAAGAAAAGACAGGCACTGGTCCAATATCTTACAATACTTATTTAGGATATATGCTTGCCGCTGGTGGCTTTATTGTATGTTCTCTGGTGATGGTCTTCTTTATCATTCAAGCAGCTGCTATAGAATTCAGCAAATATTGGCTCAGCTACTGGCTCTCTTTAGGAGATGGAGTAAGAAATTATTTTGGCTTTACTTATTTTAAATAATGTAGGACTGAAACTTGAGAATTGGTGTGGCTGATAAATCATAAAAATGTGCTTTTATATACAGTACCAGACCCCTTATCCGGCTCCCCAAAAACCGGAATGTTCCTAAATCTGGCATGTTTTTTCCAAAAAATTATTTTTTTCTCTGAATCTGCCGTGTTTGAAAAGGATTCGACTGTAGCCGCCGCAGCTCCGCAAAAAGGAGCAGCAAGTTCCAATTCCGATGTTGTTTGTTCCCCCTATTTCCGCTGATCAAAAGAAACATTGTTCAGCAACGTACATCGTTTTTACACAATAGATCTCTCAATTTCCGAGTAAGTGCATTAATTTTTGGAAAAAAAGACAAAATTTTGAATTAGTTGGATAGCAGCGTGAGAGTGAACTCCGTGAGTCTAGAATATGGAACTGACTCTTACACTATGTCAACTTAAGAAGCAAAAGAAAAATTAAGTTTTACGCCAACAGCGATACCCTAAGTTTATGGGAAAGAACCAAGAAATATTGATATGGATTAGGTTTTAACTAATTGGATCTATCAGTGACGTAGTGAATAAGTGACACTTGATCGGTAATGAATTATAGCCTGAGCAAAACTTTTCCAGTAAACGGGACAGGCCTGTGCGATAGATTTACCCAGGATGATGCAAAACTAGGAAATGTCACCCATGGGCACCCAAATTGTTTTCAAGTTAGCAAGTCAAGCCTGTAACTAAATATTATTCCTATAGGAGGCTGGTTTAAAATTATTTCTAAACTACCTCAGACTTTATAGACCATTTCGGTTTCTTAAAAAGGTTCTAATTAATAGAAAGTGGGGTGGTTCAAATGCATTAGTCAATTTTAATCTAAGTAGTTATCATACACAGAAGGGGAACTACACTAACCAAAAATGTGATAAACTAATTGAATTTGTGTTTTTCTTTTCAGAATAAAACAAATATTCTTTCAAGCAGTAACAGTTCCAATTTTTCAATGTCGGAAAGTGTAAGCATATCTGAGCATCCAGAACTAAACTTCTATCAGCTTGTTTATGGCCTCTCGGTTGTTGCAATGCTATTTATCAGTCTGATTTTGGGATACTTGTTTACAAAGGTATACATTTTTCTAGTTTAAATAAGGTATTTTAATTTATTTGACTTCATATACTGTTGGTTTTAGGAAAATGGAATAAATGGCTGTGTGTGAAGACATTTTTAAAATGGGTTTAAAAGTTCAATTTAAAAAGTCTTGCTTTTTGCAGGGTTCTTAGTCTCAGTTATGGAATTGCTGAATGTTTTTGGTTATTTTTGATGGCAAAACATTAGTTAACCATAGAAATGTTTCTATAACTTCTTGCATTTAAAATTTTTTTAGTAATTAGTATTTTTTCACTTTCTGATACAAAAATGAGACGTTTACATTAAAATTGTTTATTTTCCCAGCAATAGTTACAATTTTTTAAACCATTTTGTATAAGGGGCAGAGTTGAGATAACTTATAAATCTTTCTTTAACAGTTGTGAAAGTAACCAAACCATCACTAAAATAATTTAACTATTAAAAGAGATGATTTAGTTTTCCACTTTTATGCATTCTTATGACTTTTATTACTGATATTTTCCATTAATTTGCATGTTTGATTTGAAAGATTATTTATTAATGTTTGATTAGGGTATACTGACACAGTTAAGTATTTTTTATTATATATTTACAGACATCTTTACGTGCCTCAAGTAGCTTGCATGATAAATTACTTCGCAAAGTTTTCCATAGCCCAATGCACTTTTTTGACACCACCCCTGTTGGCAGAGTTCTAAACTTGTTTACTCATGACATAGATGAAAGTAATTTAGTTTTCTTATTTTTTAACTCTTGCATTTTTTATATTTTGGCTGTTGAATTTGAATTTATTGTGTTTGTTGATTTAATTTTTTAATATTCTTGAAATAGAATTTGTTTCGTTTATGTTTTGCCCTTAGTTTTAATCTATGGTCAATAGCTGGCATTAGATAAAGTGTTTTAATGTTTTTATCATTCTGAATTTCAACATTTTTTATTATCAGTGGATACACATTTACCAACTGTGATGGTTGTCTGCCTTCAAAGAATCACCACTCTGGCATTTACTCTCTTGCTGGTTGTTGTTGTGTATCATTGGTTTGCAATACCTCTGGTGGCGATGGGCATCTTATACTTCTTTCTACAAAAACTGTTCAAAGCAGCCATGAGAGATCTCAAAAGGTTTGAAAATCAGTCTCGATCCCCTGTCTTCAACCATGTTGCCGGAACTGTCAAAGGACTAGCTACTATAAGGGCATATGAAAAGCAACAGGACTTTTTCGACCGGTAAGAAAAAATTAGTGTTTAGAAACTTTTGGGATTTCTCTAAGGATATTTTGTTAAGGTGGTTGCCTACCTATGGAAGCTTTTTTTAATAATTTAAATGTTGACCTAATTTGTGATTTATACAATCAAATGCATCTAAAAAAATATGAATAATACAAAAAATAATTAACTATTAATTTAAATTTTCATATTATTGAAGAATTTATGCATAAAAATCACAATAAACAGCCTTTCTGCAAAACATCATAACTCAAATTTATATGAAGATATTTTTGTTTTGTAAACTTTATTATCCTCTTAAACACATATTTTAGGAGGCCTACTATTTTTATGTATGAATTATTTTAATATCAAAAGTTATAGCACAAAACTTGAAAAATTAAAAAAACACACCTAAGTTCAGTAAAGTTTGAAGTTATACTATTTATAAAATAAAAAATTATACACCCACCGCCAAAAAAATAGTAGGACTCCTAAATCATATTATGTCAAGTATTTTCCCCAGTTTTATAGAAATTCACTTATAATATTTTGAGTTATGTAGTTTTGCAGAGAAGGAAAATATCAAAAATGTGATTCTGAGAAAAACGTGAATTTCTTTATCTTTTCCTTAATAAAATGCCTTTTTAGTTTTAAGTAAAATTTCTTTAACTTTGGTTCTAGGAAAGATAAAGAGAAAATTTAAACTGATTTGGAAAGCTAAAGATGTGTTTTTTGAAATAAGATAAAATGTTTTTGGAATTTTTGGTCCGAAATGGCATTTTTAGGTAAGCAATCACCTTAAGGTTTTATGGAGTGTTGATATGGGGACACAGGAAATGGGTTCCTTTAACTCTGAAAAGATCTGACTATTAAGGAAGGTTTCTTTCACTTTTTCTTATGTTGTATTCCCATTAATTCACTATTTGGTTATTATATATATGGGATTTCAGAAAAGTAACTACCCTTATTTTGTTTTTCCTTTCTGTTTTATTCTTTTCTTTCGGCTTACAATTTGTTGTTTTTTTGTTTTGTTAAATTTCTTTTTTCGTGAATCTGTTCTGTTTTTGAGAGATTTCTTTGGGGAGCAAGTTTTTTTAAGCGAGCGGTGAATGTTTACCGCTCCACTCTTATATCTGTTGAGTAATTAACATTCCCCAAGAATTGTTAAATACATTATTTTAACAACCTTAAAAGTTCCCAAGTTAGTTTTTCCCAACTCTATACAAAATACCCTGGCTTAAGATGTGCAATTATAAATTTACACACCAAATTAAATAGTGGCCATTTGGTGCTTTTTAGGGTTTCTTCAAAACTTTCTCATACATGAACTTTTGAACTTAACACAAATTTATAATGCACTATGTATTTAAAATCAGGCATTTACATTTGCTCATTTAATCTTAAAAGCTGTTTTTATTGCTTAAATTTACCGAAAAGTGTGCTCAAGTCTTAAGTAACTCATTTAATCTCAATCAAATTACTTTATTTCTTTTTAAAGAATATTCTTAAAATTCCTAGCTATGCATTAAAGTATTTCCTTTCAGATTTACCCATTTAGTGGATCTTCATTCTTCTCCAAATTACTTGTATTACTGTTCAATAAGATGGCTCGGTATTCGTATGGATGTCTTGTGTCTCTTCATCACTATAATTACAGTTTTGTTTGTACTTTACTTCAAAAATGAAGTGGATCCAGCATTTTCAGCCCTGGCACTTGTTCTTGTCTTGCAGGTATAATACTCTTTTTTTTGCAACATTTAATCTAAACTAGCACTTGTGTACTAAAACTGGTGTTGCCCAGTTATTATAAAGTTTAAATACTGGGGTGTCCCAAAAAGGACTGACACATTTTAAAAATCAATAACTAATAACTAGAAAAGATTAAAATAAGCAGTTTGATGCATCCTACTCCCAAGACTACAAGGAGTTGCATGCAACAAGCTGTGTATTTTCATCTTGAGCCAGTGGTGACTCGTCCTGTATATGCCCCTTTGAAACCCTAACGCCCTTTCCCAGTTGGCAAATTTAATGCAGGCCTCGCCTGTTGGGGTTTTCCCTGGAGCATTTTGTTTATTCCAGAAGAAAAGTCAAATCCTTAAAGTTGACATTTTTAATCCAATAAAACAAATCACCTTAAGCATTTTCACCTTCTTAAGAAAGTTATCAATATTGGAAATTCAAAGTAATGGCTTCTACCACCTTGAATCACTACCAAAGATCATTTGAAAGCACGGGCGTCGCCGCCGGGGGGGACGGGGGGGACGCGTCCCCCTCAATAATTGGGAACAGTTTAAAAAACTGTTTGTAACTTTTGAGGGCGACCGAAAATTTACTGAATATGTGTTTCTCCGACTTTAGATCATAAAGGATGGTGATATACCAATGACACCTAATTTAAGAGGCATATACTCGTATACAAGAGGGGGACGGACACCCCATTTTTAGAACACGATTTCATTTAGAGTAGGTTGAAGCAAGTGAGAGAATGGGAAAGCCTTATCCCAACAAAAATTCTATTTCTAGCTAAAAATTATAATAATTTAATGAAACCCCTACAGCACTGGTTAATGCATAAAAAATTTTATTTTGAAACTGTAATAGTGTCACACTTAAAATGAGTTTAAACCTGTATTTAAAAGGTCAAATTTCTAAAATTTTTATGGGGGATGACCCCCAGACCCCCTTTTTAGTACAAAGTTACAAACGGTTTATAAAACATTGGGACAAAGGTTAATTAGTTGATTCAAAACCGCCTTAGAATTGTTAAACCAAGGCGAAACCTATTACTTTGGGGATAGTTAACCAGTAGTTTGTAAAAAAATTTTTGGGGAGGAATCCCGAACACTTGAGGCGTCCCCCCCAATGTTCAGGAGTCGCCGACGCCAATGTTTGAAAGTAATCAAAATTATACCAAAACCTATTGATGCCATGTAATATTTATTGAAAACAAAGTACTATAAATGGTAATAAATGAAATGTTTGAACATAAATTCTATTACTTTTTAACCTAATATGAAGTAATTGTAATTTTAATATGAACTTTTTTACCAAAAAAAGAACAGAAACAACAATACATGCCATCAAAAATAAAATTTTTTGAGATTATAAATTTAATCTCAAAAATTTTTTCCTATTCAAACAATAATGCAGCCTTAAATTTGTTTACTTTTTCTGTGTTTCAGTTAAGTGGTTTGTACCAGTTCATTGTAAGACTTGGTTGTGAATTGGAATCAAGATTCACCTCTGTCGAGCGAATTCAAACTTATGTTGAAGACCTAGAATCAGAAGCCCCTGCAGAGATAGAAAAAACCAGACCTTCCCCTGACTGGCCGACCCGTGGTCATATAGCATTCAAAGATGTTAATATGAGGTACAGACCAGGTCTACCACTTGTTTTAAAAGGACTAACGTTTGAAATTGAACATCAAGAAAAGATTGGTATTGTTGGAAGAACTGGGGCTGGTAAGTTCTCCAAAACTATGAATTGTTCAATGGTTTGTTTCATTTTAAAGAATTTTTTTAAAAATAATTTGTTTGGGAATTATTGCAGGAAAATCATCTTTGGGATCTGCCCTCTTTAGATTAGTTGAATTAACTTCAGGAACCATCACTATTGACGGTGTGAATATAAAAGAACTTGGTTTAGAAGACTTGAGATCTAGGATGTCAGTTATACCACAAGATCCTGTCTTATTCCAAGGCACCATCAGGTAATATTTTGTATTTTAAGTTTATGACTATTGTATTAGTAATTTCATGAATTGGAATTGCAAACCTTTCACATTTACACTTTTTACCAAGTTCTATTATTTTTTTTCAATGCATCAATATTTTCTAATGTTGGTTCTAAATGAATGAATAGGAGTATGTGACTTTTTTGTTTGACATTGAAATAAGAAATTTATTAAGTATTATTGATATAAATATCAATGATGAAAATCAATTTCACATTTTTTGCAACCAGAAAACCATCAGGTATAAAAAATATCTAATGTGATTTTTCATTTCATTTTGAGCATGTTTAGAAGTAAGCTTATTGTTCACTTTGAGAGTAGACATCTTGTATATACTTTTTTATCAGCCCATTCAACACAAGTAATCATTAAGTTCCTTTTCTTTATTAGTCATAAAAATTTGATTGTGGGAAAAACTTTCAGGTATAATTTGGATCCATTAAATGAATTTGAAGAGGAAATTTTATGGAAAGCTTTGACAGAAGTTGATTTAAAGTCTAAGGTATTTTTGTGCATTTTTTACTTTATTTAACATTCCATTAAAAAAATTTTATAACTTAAGTTTGGTTTGTTTTTAATCTCTTTTATTTTTTCTTCATAGAAATGCCCCTAAGTAAAGTTAAGTAATTAAAAATATATATACTCTTTAACCATAAGATTTTGTTTCCTATAATCCCTAATCAAAATAATTATATACAGTTATAACTAGTGATGGGCAAAATCGATAATTTTAGGTATCGAATACCTATAGGTATCGAATACTTTGGTATCGAATACTTATAGGCAGGGCTCGATTTCTAAAAAAAGAGGTACCGGAACGGTAAAATTATTGGTCTCAAAACTGAAAAAGCGAATTATTTTTAATACAAAAACTTAAGCATTTAATTTTCAAATTTAAATTTAAAAAATAAATTTAAACGTGTTGTATTAGATTAGGAAGAGTATTCTAACTTAATTATCTCTCTATATTAAAAAAAAGTTACTGTCACCGCTGCCGCCGCCGCTGCCGCCGCTGTTTCAGGAAATTTAATTTTTCAACTCTTTGAACTCTGCTATCGCAAAAACTACTTGATAGAAATTTATGAAATTTGAAATATTTGTAGAGGAATATTTGGGGCACATTCTCGAACAAAAAGCTAACTGATGTGATAATTAGTACTGGGGTATTTTTAAGGTCAAAGTTGAAGTTTTTCTTTTTTCGCCGCGTAATCCAGTTCAGCGAAATCTATTAGCAGCAGAACGATGATTTTTTGCAGCCTAATACTCTGAAGTATGAAGATGTGCACTACGTCGCCCTTTTTTCGAATTTCGAATTTGGTTTAGAGTAATTAATTTTTTTATTTTCGAAATTTTTGACACTTTTTCGGTTTTTTCTATCTAAAATGAAAACTAATCACGGCATCAATATGATTTTTTAAACACTTATATTACTATTTTTTAGAAAGAGATTAGCGTTTAGTTCTTTAAAAAATTCTAATTAGTTTTGGAATTATTAAGCATCTAAGTTTTATTTTTTTCATAGTTTTAGTAGGTCTTTATCAGACGTGTTTAATATTTTTAAATTTTATATTTGCCTGTTCACTAGATTGTCGCGAGCACGGATATTTTTAAATTTAAAAGTTTTGATTTGAGCGTTTTTGATCCTGTTTCAGGCGCCTATTCTAAATGAATAGACTATAAGCAGACAATTTCCAGGTTTTACTGGATAGTTGAGATGAAACAAGCGAGCTCTGCTCGCTAAGATCGCGAAGCGATCTTCAAAGAACTGCGAAGCAGTTCCGGGGGTTGGTGAGCGATAGCGAGCAGGGGGCAGAGCCCCCTAGTTGTATAAAACGATGAACTCTTTATACAATTTTTTTGTAAAACACCTTTTTTACAGTGGGTTATACTTTTTTTTCCAAAAGGGGGCCTCTTGTATAGGAGGCGGGATGGCTTATCATCGATGAACCATAAGGGTTGTATATTTTGCTAATTTAAGGAATAGAAGGCGAAGTTTAAGTTCTTAAATGGTAGAATTTAAGATGTCGCAAATTTTCTTTGCAAATTTGACCAGTTCTCTGGCACATTTGGTTCAAATAAAAAAGAATCAACTCCATTAGCTGATTGTGGGTAGTTCAAATGGAGGTTCAAAGTTATATTATAAAAGAACAATTAAATAACAACCTTACAATTAAATCACAATTATTGTTATTTACAAAAAGATAAAAATGCATTTAATTTTTTATTAATTTGAAATTTGCCTTTTTGATATTTTTTGGTAGGATTCTCACTTTTATGAACTTAATCTGAAAATAAATGTGATTAGTTTAATTCTAAGTACGAAAAGGGGGGTCCGGGGGTCCTCCCCCAGAAAATTTTTGAAAATTTGACAATAAAAACAGGGTTTTAATTCATTTTAGGATTTTTTTCGTACATAGAAAGGTATATCCGCGGGCCTGATGAAAGAGTCTCGCGGGCGGTAGTTAGGAGACTCCTGAAATAGAATATTAATTTTTTCTGAAAAAGAGGTTCCGGAACGCCGTTCCGGACCGTTCCGGCTGAAATCGAGCCCTGCTTATAGGTATCGAGTACTTTTAGGTATCGAGTACTTTTTTTCAATGTCGGGAAATGAACCTGAAGGGACAATTTTTTTAGGGCCTATCCATAATCAGACTAATATTCAAAAAACTGAAAGCGATCCATCAAAAAGCCCCGTAGCTACGGGCCTGGAGGTGGATAGAGGCGAAGGATTTGGCGGGGGAAAAACCTAGCCGCGTCAAATTTCTCTCGCGGATGATAACGACTTGGGTTTGAGCGTTGCAAAATGAAAACGGAAACAGGCTGCGTTTGATCTACAGTAGGTATTATAAAGATTACTTCATTGAAAAATTTAAAACGAAATATGTGAATAAAGAATCGATACTTTTGTGGGTATCGAATACACTCGATACCTATAGGTATCGAGTACTTAAGTATTTGGTATCGATACCTGCCCATCACTAGTTATAACCTCATGCATAGAGCAAAAGTGTGAGCATACTTTTAATATATTTTATATCTATCAATGTTAAAATCCAGTAAGGAATCAAAAATAGTTAAGCTCCATCGTAAAGATTTAACCTTATACCATTCAACACTCTTGAACTGATTTATATATTTATTTTCTTTTACTAAATGTGTTTGTGTTAATACTTGCTTTAGATTTCTTCCTTGGACGGAGGACTTGATTCTACTGTTGTCGAAGGAGGAAACAATTTTTCTGTTGGAGAACGACAACTTATATGCATGGCAAGAGCACTATTGAAACAAAGCAAGGTGAATATTTTCTCAAGCTTAATTTTTATTTTAGATATATACAGGGCTCACACGCCTGCGCCAAATTGTGCCAAAACCAAATTTTGATACATACTGATACAAATTGCCTGTTTTACCAGCTCTTGCGCCAAAACTGCGCCATTTTCAGAGACTACTACTACGGATTCTCCGTAGTTTCTACGGATGCCGTCGTTAAACTACGGACTATGGGTAACATCGAAAAAGCTACGGAAAATCGGAAATCTATCATAAAAAGCACTTAGAAGCGCAAGTTTTTTTCCCAATTATGCTCTATTTTTAGGATATTTTTCTTGGACGGCCGGCGGGCGCCAAGTTGAAGTTGGCTTCTTGCGTTGTTAGTGCGATGTGGAAAAAACAACTTTATAGTGGTTAGAAGCCATCGATCGGTGTTTAGGATCGCATTCTGCGGAAAAGTAAAAAAATAGCGATTTTTTGCGCAAGTACCGTTTTTCCAGCACTAGTTGAAGATGGCTTCTTTTCACATAGCTGCCAAGTTTTACGGATTTGCACCAAAATTTACGGTTTTACGGATCGACCCGAAATTTTTACGGAATTTACGTTTTTTTGCATTTTTCCTCCGTGAAAACGTTAACAAATTACGCCAAATTAACGCCAAATTAAAGTCTTGTCTGCCTTTTTAGGCGTTTGGAAACGGGTAAATCGCGGAAAAAGCAGCGATTTTTCGCGAAAGTTTCGTTTTGTGCGCCGCGTGTTCCGTTCCTTCCGCGACTATTTTCGACGGCCGCGGACGCCAAGTTGAAGTCGGCTTCATCTCGTGTCAGTATTAGAATGCAGGAAAAACTACTTTAACGTGGTCAAAGCCAACATGTCCGAAGGTTAGAAAGTCGAAAAATAGCGATTTTTCGTTTAAGTTCCGTTTTATCCGCGATTGCTTCCTACCGGCGCTTAATTGAAGTTGGCTTCCTTTCACTAATGCATTTACATTGTAGAAAAAAACAACTTTACTATGGTCAGAACTAATTACTTAGGAGTTGAATTATCACTAGACGTAATAACCTCAAGTAAATAAAAATTTATAAGGTATAAAAATTGGATAAGAGCTGATAAATTAATAGAGGTTTAAGTTAAGTATTTATGAATTAAATCAAAACGCACATTATTTGTCGTAATTAAAATTATGGTTTTCATGTCGTACGAAAAGTTTTACTGATGGAAGTTTAAAATATAATGAAGGGGAATTATATTAAATTACAAAAGCTTCCCTGCAATCAAATTGCTACAAAAGACATTTTTTGTGATACAAAACTTGGTTTAACCTGATACAAAAGACATTTTTTGTGATACAAAACGTGGTTTTACCTGATACAAAAATTTTAAAGTGAGTGTGAGCCCTGTATATACTATAATAGTGTTGAACCCTGTAAAGCTTACTCCCAGCAACTCTAATACATATGCTACAAAGAGTGATGACAAACAGTAGACTAGGAGCCTTACAAGGTTGGTCAATCTGTTGTTCCATTCAGCAATCATGTGGTGCTCCTACTTATGTGAAGGTGATTTAGAATTTTAAAAGCACACAATTGAGGAAGAAATATTCTTGGAATTTATATGAAACCTTGCTAAACTAACTCTTGAAACCAAGGGTATTTTCAATGTATAAACAAAAACATTCAGTATTTGTTTTACAATTGTGTAATTTTAAAATAACTTTTTTGAGTGTAACTATCGCTTAATTTTAAATGTAATATATTAATAAGGTTCTTACGTATTATCCCGTCGACCGTACCGCTGAATCCGAAAACGGTAAACAACCAATTGACATTTCTATGGATGTGCCGCTGAATTAGACTGTCACGAAACGGTTGACGGGATAATACGTAAGTACCATTAATAATTTAATAAATGGTTTAACTTTTCTTGCTACAATGATCTAACACAATTTTTTCTTAACAGTCATTAGTATACTTTTGAAAAAAGAATTTTCCTATGGGTGCCCTTCTTTCTGATCCATACTTTCTCTTGTTGTGTTCCATACTGGTTCTTTAGGAAAGTAACCCCAAGAAATTTAACATTGTACCAATTCAAAAACCGAAAAGGGAGTTATAATGCTCTGATCATCTGAAATAGGAAATCAGATATTCAGAAATCAGATATTTCCTATTTCTAAATTTTGTCTCCCCAAGTCCAATGCTCATTTCAATTCCTTTATAGAGAAAGGGATTCCATATGAATTCCATGCCAATAGATTATCTCCAGAAAAAAGGGTCCTCCACCTAAAAATTTTGGAAATTTGATTCTGAAAATAGTTTTGGATTTCAATGGAGCAGTTATTGGTCAGAACAGGGGATATCTATTTGTAATAATGTTGCTGAAGGTCTTACCTTTTCAAGAGCACTACAAATTCCTACTTGATAAAATTTGGTACTTCAAGGCATTGTGGCTCAGTTTAGAAACCACTGGTTTATCAAAATTAAAACTTTTATTTTATTTTAAGGTTGTTTTGTTGGATGAAGCTACTGCTGCTGTTGACAATGAAACTGATAGATACATTCAAAAAGCCATCAACCAAGTTTTTGCCAACTCAACTGTACTTACAATTGCTCATAGGCTTGCAACTGTGGCTAACTGTGATAGAGTTATGGTTTTATCAGAAGGAAAAGTAAGTTTCAATGTGCTTGTTGAACCATTTTAAACTTGTATGGTATTGTAATTTTAAAAAATAATAGATTTTGGAATAATACAATTAATGTTCTTCATGTTGTAAGAATTTTTGTTCTATGAAGTTACAAGGGGAAATATTTACAATGTGAAATGATGACCCTCAGGTCCAGGCTACCAAACAGTGCCCTCGTTTACCCTCTTTTGATAACGGGTTTTACACCAACTTCCCCCCCCCGCTGGTATCTCCACCTTGTTCGTGGTGGGTGGGCTTGCGCGCTCCAGCAACCCAAAGAGCTATGCCAGCGGTAGCTTAGCTACTGGTAGGGTCTCCCATGCCGGACAAGGAAAGGAAAACTCCAAACATCTAAACCCGAAGCATCTGTTCTCCATGTAGGAGCGGCTTCTTGTGCCCATGCATTTATATGCTAGTTGGCAAACTTTGGAGAAAAATCAGACTTCTACTTCGGTGCCCAGGTCTTTCGGACCACAGAAGCTGTAAAACTTACCCTTTCACCATGAGTTTTGAACAGAGACAGAAGGTCTCTAAACTCTGAGAGCTGCTCAGGCATCGCCTGAGCATATTTTAATCTGTACCGATTTTAAACTAGACCAGGTTCTTTCTAACAGATTTTTATTCATATTTTTATTATTACAGACTTCTTGAAAGTTCATGGACTCCTGGAATTGGTCTAATTTTTATTAGACCAATTGGGATTAGTAACAACAACACCAACTTTATCACACAGATTACATTCACAATTTTTTACTGCTCTTTTAAGGCAGTTTTATGAATGAAATACCATTTATCAGACACTTCTGAGTTAAATTTCAATTTGTTAATTACTGATTGCAGTAATGGTTAGATTCGGTTAGAATGGTTAGATTAGATGGTTAGATATTTTATAGTTTAACTGTTGGATAACTGAAAATCATATTTCCCATGTAATAATCGTTGTACCGGTTCACACATAAAAAGTTAAACTAGTTTAAGTGCCAATCTAGCTTAACCCTTTCAATCCTAAGCCGCCCGAGATTACCATTGAATCCAATGGGAAATTTGGGGCGACTAGGTCTGAAAGGGTTAAGTCGAGCAGAAATTACATGCTCCACTTAAGCTAGATGGCACTTAAACCAGTTTAACTTTTTATGTGTGAACCGGGTATTACTGTGGTGTACAAATAAATAATCACAATTTTCTCCCATATGAAATTACATAATAACCTGCATTACACATTAATCAACTGTACAATGCAATTTCCTTCAAATTTCAAAATTGGTCATGCCAGTGATCCTCGATGTGCTGCTTTTCATTGTTTAATTCATAAATTGTCCTGTTCTTGGGAAAATATTGTATCTTAAATATTGTTCTTTGTAATTAAATCATTTTTAAAGGAAAACACATTTGTAGTTTTTACAATATTTTCTTTTGTTTTCAGATTGTTGAATTTGATAAGCCAACAGTTTTGTTAAGTAATCGGAGCAGTCACTTTTCCCAGCTGATGGCTGCATCTCATTCTCCTTTTATTTCTTAGATTTTTAAATGTATTGTGTTTATGGTTGCTTAAGATGAACTAATCTAGTTTAAGTGCATTGTTGCATTTGCTTTTATTTTTAACTATCAGCCATTTTAATTGTGTTTTACTTATTACAAAACAGATTCATGGGAAAATTTCTTGTCATCTAGTTATATTGGTAATTTTCTGATGAAAAAGAAAACTAAAATAAGACTGATTATGTAGATTTATTTATGTCAGTATTAGGTGTTAATATTTTAATACGAATTTTAGAGCTATGCTGTGATGTCCCAATAACTAATTCATCACAATATCCAGTATAATTTACTTACTATTTTTTTTCAATAACCATCCAATATTTCTTTTAGATGTCTTAAAGTAAGTTCTACTGCACCTCTTGAATTTTCTAAAAACGTGTTTGGTTTTCTAAAAAAGGCTTTAATATAGAGTATAATCTCATTGAAAAGACTCGGAAACAAAACATGAAGTTCTCTAAATTCTAAATATTTTTGAAAGTAAAATAATTTTTATTACATCATTTTGTTTTAATATTTTTATATTATTTTAAACTTTTTAACATGACTATTTTACTCTTTTATGGTGTTTTGAAGGGCATTAAAAATTTCAGGTATTTTCCAACCATTTTTTCATTGTCATTTTCATAGTTAGTTTTCACTATTAAATGATGAAATAATCTTAAATCCAATCAGTCATTTTTATAATTGTAGCATCTTTTTTTTTCTTATTCTTTGAAAGAAAAACTAAGAGCAGATATGTAGTGCCATAATTTTCTTCGTTCTATTATCTTTCTTAAAGTGTCTGAAACCACCTAACAAGTGATGCAAAGATACTCACACATTGATTGACTTACTGATAATTACATAATTATACTAAGACCTCATTCAACAAATTTTCAAGCATTCCAAAAACGTGTTTCATTGTCTTGTAGTATTTTTAAAGTTACTAGCTATGTGCTTGATATTTCTTTCATATTTTTTTATTTTTTTCTTCCTTTAGGTTGGTAATTTTTTTATTTGTCAGTCTGTTGTGTATGTTCTTGTGTCATTTTTTCTTATAAGTAATATATTTTTGATTAATTAATATTTGAATGACGTTGATATGGTTAAGGAAATGTTTAAGGGTTATCGTTATGTTATGTTTCTTTATGTATTGCTGTTACACAATTGTGCACTCTCGATGTAGTTTTACATAAGTTTTGTCTGCACATGCAGTCCGTGAGTCTGACATTTAAGATGCACATGACATTTTTGAAGCATCTAAATCGATCCTATTTTTAATACTATAATATATTTGCTATGGGGATTTTGAAATAATAATCAATATGATCTCTTGTGGTATGAAAGAAAACTTGGTCTACTGTTATGTGGTTAAATGCATTGGATCTGTGATTTTTTGACTGTTGAAAAAAACTGTAGTTGCTTTTTAAATGTTTTAATAAAACTGTTTTAAAGTGTTTTTGATTTTAATTTTTTAATGAATTGTTAAACATTAGACAGTTTTAAAATCCGTGTACTATTTTTCTAAATATTAGAAACTTGCATTGAAATGTATTTAAAGCACAGTGAAATGGAAAGAAATAAAGTCAAAAGAACTGTATGTCGCAAAGCTAATTTTACTATTATAAATCAATATTGTTTTTTAAAATCTGATAGTCTAGAAATAATTATGACTTACCATAACTTGTTAATTTTAAGCATCAGAACTTTTGCATTTTTATGGTATGCTTATTTACTGCAAAATTCTCTAGTTAATACTCAATCAACTTAACTTTAAACTACTTTAAATTGAGGCTGAATTGGTTTATGAGACTTAAAATAGACGTTTTTATATGGACCCACTAAAGATGAAGTTAAAGAATTACACCTGCACTTTCAACTATGTGGCTATAACGATTCTACTCCTTATTTAAAATCAGTACTGTTATATTAGATATGGAAACTATTAAACACTTATGCACACAGTTGAAGTGATTTTTTAAAATAATTCATAGTCACCACTCGGAGAAATAAGAAAAACATACTAAATCTAGCTCCTTTCCCTCTATCACTATTTGTAAATTATATTATAAAATAGAAACTTCAAATTCTTTCATTTTTCAGCATCTTAAACTTCTTTTTTTTACTGTTCAAATTAAAACTGAATTGAGACAACTTACTTGTGTTTTAAATATAAGTTTCACATTATAATGGTCTTTTAATAACAGTCACTAAGATACATAAACCCAGGGCTCGATTTCTAAAAAAAGAGGTACCGGAACGGTAAAATTACTGGTATCAAAACTGAAAAAGCGAATACTTTTTAATACCAAAACTTAAGCATTTATTTTCAAATTTAAATTTATAAAATAAATTCAAATGTGTTGTAATAGATTAGGAAGAGTGCTCTAACTTAATTATTAATTGTGTAAGACGATGAACTCTTTATACACCTTTTTCTTACACAGGGTTTTTCCCAACAGTGTGCCTCTTGTAGGGAGGTGAGACCTATCATCAATCATTAGTGAACAATTTCAATGAACCAAGAACCATTAGTGTTGTATATTTTGCCAATTTAAAGAATATAATGCGTAGTTTAAGTCCGTAAATGGTAGAATTTAAGATGTGGCAAATTTTCTTTGCAAATTTGCCCAGCGATCTTGCAAATCGGGTTCAAATAAAAAAGAATCAAAACCAGGAGCGGATTGTGGGTAGTTCCAATGGGGGTTCACAATCATGTTTTAAAAGAACAATTAAGTAAAGACCTTACAATTAAATCACAAATATTGTTATTTGCAAAAAAGATAAAAATGTATTACAAATATTTTTTTAAATTTGAAATATGCCTTTTTATATTTTTTTGGTAGGATACTGTTATGAACTTAATCTGAAAAAAAAATCTAATAAGTTGAGTTCTAAGTAAAAAAAAGAGGGTCTGGGGGTTTTCCCCCCGAAAAATTTTGGAAATTCGACAGTAAAAACAGGGTTTTAATTCATTTTAGGACTTCCGCTGGCGTGAGGAATGGCTCTCGCGGGCCGTAGTTAGGAGACCCCTGAAATAGAGTTTAATTTTTTTCCGAAAAAGAGGTTCCGGAACGGCGTTCCGGACCGTTCGGGCTGAAATCGAGCCCTGCATAAACCACTTATTGAATGTTGAAAGAAATTATTTTTCAACTTCCAAAACCCTTTTTTCATATTTTTACTGTTGAAAATACACACTGAGGTAAATTTTTCTTGTGAAAAAATTAGGTTTTGCATTTTAATGACATTGGGAAGAAATTATAACCCGGCATTGACCACTTAACGAATTTTGTAAAAAAATTATTTATTTCTCATTAACCCAAAACACCATCCCAATTTGTATACTATGGAAAGTATATGTCAAGATTATTCTTGGGTAAAATTTTGAAGTATATGTTTTAAGATAACTCGGAGTTATTCAATTTTTTCGAAAATAGTGATTTTTTCAAACAAAATATTAATATAATTAAATAATTATGAATTTTATATTTTAATAGAAAGAGTAGAGTGTAAGCTTTAATTTGGCACCAGAATAAGCTCATTTTCTTGAAAATTAGTTGAGAAACATCACTTTTTGGCATCAATCAAAAAATGGGGGAAAATGTCCAGTTTTCAGAAATTTTTCCTGGGGTCCCTTTTTGAGCAATACTTCTGAAAAAAAGTGTGGTAATATTTCTCATAGATCTTATCGGTAGAAAAATTTTGAAAAAAATCAATGACCTAAAGGCACGGCGATTATTTTTATTTGGTCGATTTCGCGTGGAATGAGCCGTTTGTATAAAATTCCATAAAATATAAGCAAATTAGAGGGGCAAAAATCTGTAAGGGGCAGTGGAAAACTTTCTTCTTGAAAAGGGGGCGGTTGTCCCTAAAAATTTGGGAACCTATGATCCAATTCGCAAGGGAATTCGAATTGAGGAGAACAGAGGTATTTGCTCGCTCTACGACGAGTCGCTTTACCTTTATCCCGAAGTACTTAAAAGCAAGGGTTTCCAACTGGCGGCCCGCAAAGCTTCCAGAAAACCCCCCAAAATGTAACTTTCAAACACTTTTTAGCATGCTAAAATTCAAAAAATTTTAGGGGGAACACCCCCCTAGTTACTTCTTTGATTATATGGAATACCTTCGGTAGTTTTCTATAGTGGAATAAAAAAAGTAAAAAAAAAGATTTTTTAAAAAACGTTTTTATTGAAGTGTTCTAAAAGGTCAAAAATAATTATTTCGGTTTGACAAATAATTTATTGGGAAGTAGAAAATACCTTTTTGGTAAGTAAATAATAACTGATTTTCTAATTACTAAAAATAAAAGCGTGGGCGCTAGTAATTTATATATATTTTTTAATTTAAAATTTTGTTTATTTATTTTTTAAAATTTGTACAAATTCACCTGAAGGTAAGGACCCGTATATGTAAATTCAAGTTCAGTAACACTAACATCTATGCCGAACGAGGGTTCGGACCCCAGACGTACTGCTTTGCAGTCAGATGCTCACCACTAGGCCAATACGTCGGCATTTATGTATAATTTTACATAGAACATAGAATAAACAAGTTAGAATAAATAGTGAATGTGAAGAATTACTAGCGCCCACGCTTTTATTTTTAGTAATTAGAAAATCAGTTATTATTTACTTACCAAAAAGGTATTTTCTACTTCCCAATAAATTATTTGTCAAACAAAAATAATTATTTTTGACCTTTTAGAACACTTCAATAAAAGCGTTTTTTAAAAAATCTTTTTTTTTACTTTTTTTATTTTCTACTTTTTAGTCATGGTATTTTTTTAAACAAAAACTCACAAGAAAAAATGCATTTATTACAAACATATTTAATCTGATGTTAGAATGGAATTTTAGTTTTCTACAATATGATGGTGAAATATAACATCGGCTCACTCACCGATAAAATCCGTCCATATCAAAAAGATTCACAAGAAAAAGAAAAAAAAAAGCATCCCATTCAGACTTTTCAGTAGTCCATAAATTATAAAAGTAGCGTATTTTTCTGCTCTCGCGATGGGCACCAATTTTCTGCGATTTCTCGCTCTTCTGGTGATTTCTCGCTCTTCTGGCGATTTCTTTCTCGCGGTTATTATCTTAAATCGCTAATTATCTTAATTGTTAATTGGAAGGTAAGAAATCACGTTTTGAAGATAAAATATTGCAGTGATATACCTAATATATTATCTGACTGGTTTTGGGATACATTGGCTTCACGGAAGTGTCTCAAATATGAATTAAAAGGATAACTAAAAACACTCGTTAATTACCTTAATTACGGAGGTTTTGACTAGTTGATTATTAAATATTGCATTGTCATCGAGTTTACACCATGGTGCAAAGTTTTAGAACTTTATATCGTTTGGAAGTGCCTGAAATTTTATGTACAAGATCTTGTAAAAAAAAGTGATTAATCGTCCATAAATATTGTAATTACTGGGCAATTCTCGTTTTGACTTTTGAATATGATGAAGTTATGCCTTATACAACATTGTGCACGGTTTAGGGAGAATAGCCCCTTGGGAAAGGTCTCAAAATCTGGTTTTTCTGTTAATTAAAAATACTCGTTAATTAACTTAATCCTTTGGTTGTTTGACTATAAAATGGTTGGATATTGGAGTGACATGAGGTTTACACCTATGTTCAAAGTTTCGGGGCCCTAACATATCGGGAAGTGCCCGAAAATCGAGTTTTAAAATTCCTCCCGTAAAACGCCGCCAAAAGCAAGTAGAATAAAAGCGTTTAAAAATTAACTGTTTGATACCTGGAGAGGGAGATTGAAATTACCCCTGAGCGTAGGGGTTATGAAGGCTTGGGTTTCAAATTAAGTGTAAATCCAGAAACCGTTTGATTGTAGGGGAACGTGCTAACCTTGAAATATTTTCCCTAATTTTTTTAATTCTGAGAATGAAGTTCATGACAGTTAATTAACTTAAAAATCCACTATTCTTTCAAAAGAAACAATCGCATCGGACACCAAAAAGAAAGATGCAAAACTAAAAATATTTTTCTCCTTATTTTTGATGAGGGTTAATTTATTTAATAAATTATTTTAAGCTGTATCCAAAAGTATGTATTGATTTAGATCCCACCGTTAAAAAACTATACCAATGAATAGATCCCATTATATTGAAAGGAAGGAATTTCTAAACCTTTCCTCGGTGGGAACAAGATATATTTTTATCTTCTATACTAAATTCTCTATTCTAATGGTTTTTTTAATATTAACCCATTACTGCCTGACGTCCCTTTTTAGGGACGTTTTTTTAAAAACCTCCTATTTCTACAAAAATTGTTCCTTTGAATCAAAATTTGCACTGATGTATCTCTGATCTTCATAGAACATAAAGAACACAAGAAGAAAGCAGAATTTTAAAAAATTTTCACTTTTTTTAAAGTTGGAAGATAGAATTTTTCAGAAAAGTGCTTTTTTAAAAATTTTAAAAGAAAAAGCTTAAAAACCCTAGTTGTTATTTTAAAAAAATTTCAATTCCGATATATATTACTGTTTATACATTAAATCAGTTGGGGTGTTTTTTTATTTTTCCAAAATATTTTATCTTGACCTTATTTTGGACCCTCGAAAAGCGTCCCTAAAAAGGGACGTCAGGCACGAATGCCCCCGTGGTTTTCCCCATAGTGAAATGCTAGTGTTTCCTTTATTTTTTCATAAAAACGCGTTTGATTCTTATGAAATGAATTAAATAACTGATATTTATAAAATTACTTTAATTTTAGCTAATAAATTTATTATTTTTGTCTATTTTTTTTGGAAAATACTGTTATTTCTGCCAAATTAATGGAATAAAAAGTCTTAAATTGTAAGGAATTAATTAATTTATATTAATTAAAAGGAATAAATTATTTTACTATATTTGTTACTTATGCAAATATATTCCGGTTATATTTTAATTAAAAGTTTAATAATTATCAGTTATAATGACTTTTTGTCATTAAAATTGCCAAAAAAGTCGCTTTTGTGATAAATTTTCGGCTTTTTTTCTAATTAGATGTCGCTAATCATTGTGTTCTATACTGCAGATCAATCTATATCATCTGGATTGCTAATGCACATCCTACTAATGCTTGATTTTTGGGGAGAAATTCGTGTTCCGCACAATTCAATTAAATAAAATGAAAAAAGTATGGGCATTTGAAAGACTTAAACTTCACAAATTGAGATATTCTGATGGATTTGAGGTGTTTAAAAGTAATTAATACTTAATATTAGGTAACACATAAACAAAGAATGCATCTTTCAATTAAAAACCTTAATTAATTTGCAATTAACATAGATTTGGGAGGAAAAAACGTGTTTTAGAGCATAAAAAATGCTCAAATTACGTTAATTTTACAGTTAATTGGATAAGTAATTAATTTTTTTGTTCATATTCATGTTAAATATGGTTCCGATCACTTTTGCTGCACTTAAAAAGGTAGAAGATGTTTTTGAGGCTTTAAAAAAGTTTTCTACCATGCGTTTACTATAGGGAAAAACAACGGGGGCATTCGTGCCTGACGTCCCTTTTTAGGGACGTTTTTTAATTTTTGTGTAGAAATTAAAATTTCAACCTGGAATTTTTTTCACTATTTTTCCAGTTGTTTTTGGGCTATTTACTATGTTTTTACCGAATATTTAAGAAAAATAAAAAGTTGGGCATTAATGGGTTAAAAGCTATTTTTTTAATTTTAAATCTATTTTTTATTTATTATTATTTTTTATTAGTTCTATTTTTTTATTTTAAAATTTGGATTTAACTCTGGCCGTTTCCTCATACAATTTTAGCATTGATGTGAAATACTTTCTTTCTTGAGTTCTTTTTAATTCAATGCACAATAAATGTTTTTCTTTGACAGTTTTTTAATACTTTCTCAGATAGTATTTCCTTGTATAAATATCGATTCTTCTGAATCTAAGCGAAATCTACGCTTTTAATAAACTTTGAAATCAAATTAAATAGGTACTGCATAGTTTTTTGTACGAATGAAAAAATACTCACTGGGTCGGAAGTGGAAAAAAAATATAATTTTTTGTTAAACTTTAATCAGTGCAAATCAAAATCAAATAACATCCGACATAGTCTGATAATTCGCATTCATTATGCAGGGTTAATTGATTTAGCCCTCGCAAAAAAGCACGAGTTTCTTATCAATCATTTAAATATCTCCCAGCACAAACGAAACATACGCTTTTTAAAGCAAGATGCATGTAAAATTGAGCAACAAAAATTGGAACAAATCTAATTTCTTTTCCACAACTGGGTACAAATTTGAACAATGATAAATAAACTTAATTTATCTTTAAGCTTAATTAAGCAAGCGCTGACTTGGAACTGAATATCTGTTACAAAAACGAACTCTTTCATGTAACTTCTTTAGGGGCATAAAAAAGTCCTGAAAAACTCAAACTGTGCTGAGGAGGTTCCCTTTTTTTTATTTCTGAGAGCGACTATTTTTCATTTAAATATTCCTATAGATTTAATCAACTGAGTCTAAAGCTTAACAAACGTTTTTAATAACATAATCAAATCTACAATTACTCTAAAAAAATCCCTCGCCGGTCTCACATTCGCTCCCTGGAAGTTTTTTCCCATCGTTTGTTCAATGCTCGGTGGGTGAGGAGATTTAATTTTTTGAGACATGCTTCGAAAGTATTCAAACCCAGCGAATTCAAAGGACCGTGGGGGTCCTTAATAAAAAATAAACATAGCTCTGAGTTTTTAAGAGGGAGTCTGAGATTGAAAATATACCGGAGAATAAAAAATATTGTCAAAAGAAATTCTTATTTATCACTTAAGGAAACGTAACTAGGCCACAGGAGGAAGATTGGATACATTTCCATAAAAATTGAATTCATTAGAATATGAATGTAACTAAAGAAAGCGAGTTCGCAAATTGTATCTGCGTGGAACCGCTAATAAAATAAGACTGGAATTGGGAGGAAATTTATTGCGCTTTGGAGAAAATTCACGAATTGGGGAAATAATTCCGTGGGTTAAGCCAATCAAACGTTTAGGTACGTTTCTTTTCTCATGCAAAAAAATATTTCGGAGAAAAAAACGTGAAAAAGTACGCACTTCCCTCTAAAATAGTCCTACTTAAGCAAACAGCTCTGAACAGACTGGTAAAAAAATCCTCCCAAAGAAAAGTGATAAAAAAATACCGAGAAATTCCCGTCTTCTTACAAACGAATCTGCATACACCGAAATTTCTTTAGGGCAAAAAAAACACACACGCCGCGTTCTAGGAGAGAGAGGAAAAGACGAAAAACCTCCTTTTCCCCATCAGATAAAACAAGAGGAAAAACTAGTCCGCATATATATGCATGAAGCTGAGCATACAACCACGTGTGAATATGCGTTAAAAGGGAGAACGTAAAAAAGGAAGGGAGAGCTCGGCCCAAATTGTCCAATGTTGGTCTTTCACCCCTCGCCAAGTCGACGGCGGATTCATTAAGATATTAATAAGATACACACCATTTAAATTACAAATAAACTCGGGTAATTGAATCAGGTTGATGAGAGGGCAACTTTGGGCGAGAGGGGAAATTCCGCCTGGGGTGGAGGGGGTGCCAAGCAAAAGGCCCCAAATTGTCCGACAAATATCTTCCGTTCCAGGAATATTTGTTGACAAACAAAGCCCAATTACGGGTAAAGCAATTACAGAAGGGGCACGCGGCGCCGCGCCGTTAGTTGTAGGATTGTGCACGGGGAGATGGGGTACCCTACTTGGAGGCGTTATCGCCCAGTTGGAGCTGCTCTTTTTCAATCAAACACTGGGTCTTGGGGCTTTCTATCGCAATTCAAATTCACTATTTTTCAGGGGTACTGTTATATTTTGTTTAAGGTTTTGGGGGTTGTTTAGATTATTTCATTTCTGAACAAAACTTGTATGGGATAACATGATTCTTAATAACTAATAAGGGTATCATTTTAAGGTATTAAAAGTGAGGTAGCACTTTTATTAAAAAGTACTTTGTATCTACTATTCCGGGAAATAATTAAAAAAAAAGATTTCCTTTAAAATAAAAAAGGGAATTTCACTTTCTTCTTCTTCCTCTTACCAATCCCCATTTCTAGCAGAGCTATAAAGTCCATGAATCCATTCACCCTCAGCAAGTACAGGACTGGTACAAAGGGTCCATTATATAGATCCTGGTCAGAGAGGCCCAGGCAATTCAGAATGTGTTCCGGGGAAGCCTGTGCACTGGAACAATTGGTGCAGGGTTGAAAAATTTTAAATCCACCAGAGTACTTAAGTGTTTTTAGGTGACCACCCTCGGAGTCAAGTTATAACTCTCACTTTTAATATTTTAATATTGTTAGTATTTCACTTTCTAACTCTTTGTTATAAAAATAACGATAATAGTATTTTGCTTAATTTTGTTTTATTAATCCCAAGTACATTAAAGAAATCTAAAAACATTTTTTATCTAAACCTCTTAATTACTTGTTATTAGAATCTGTTAATGTGATTTAATTTTTAGAGATTTACTCCGGGGTCTGATTTTCAAATAATTTTAACGAATTCTTAAAAGTTTTTGGAAATAAGAAAACGTATTTTCTTGTACATATTAACACCAAATTACAAAGCTAATAAACATCTTGAAACTAATGAAGACACAACACTTATAAAACTTAGAAACGGTACTATCATCATAACACAATATAGTTATAACTAAACACATAAATTAACAAATTAAACTGAAATTAACCTCCACATGCTATTAAAATAACTCAGATTAATGAAAATGAATGTTTTAATTGTGTTTTTTTAATAAAAAGATATCAATTTAAAGGAAAATAACTGCCCATAAATAAAAAAACCCTTTAAAATCTTTAGTATTTCATCACATTTTTTAAATCTCAGATTATCTCCTAGGTATGTGAATGTGAGCAACTGCAACGTTCTTATCCCTCCAAAAAAAATCTCCCCATCCAATTTCCTCACCCCTAACCTGCCACAGCTCCCCTTAATTGCCGAAACCCACTTAAGCCCCTTGGCGCGATTCTCCCCGTCGCCAAACCCCAAATCCGGCAGCAACCCTTACAGCGGGGGCGGGAAGGGGGGCGAGCGAAAGCGCGTTGGTTAGGCCTAATGCAATCACGGGCCAGCACACAGGCTATCGACGGGAATTGGGGGAATAGGCTCTGTTAATTCGGCGGCACCTGCCGCAGAAGGAGCGCCGGGATCGAACCCGCGGCCTTTAAACCTAATGGACGGATCTTTATTAATTCAATTTTGATCAACCGGCCCCGAATTATGTTGCCATTCAAAATAAACAATGGGGGCGCTCTTCATTTCTGGAGTTCTTCTTGGAGTCTTGTGCTGCTGATGAGCAGAGAGGGGAAGGGCTTTATTTCATTTGTTCCCGAGTTCTCCAGTTTGAGGGACCGATGGAAGGGTGGTATTATTTATTTCGTTGGTTTGAGGTGAGACTGTAAGGGTTTTCTGGGGATTGAATAAAATTTAAGATGCAGTTGGGTGAATGTGACAAGCTGACACGTCTTGACTTGATATTAAGGCACGGACATATTTGAATCGTGTCACGATACATTTAGCCAAAATATAAAATGGGGTTTAAAAATAACAAGTCGCAACCAAAAATCAAGTTGTGGTGTTATAAATATGATCATTTTATTTACTTTAAGGGAATAAACTTTTCAATTTTGGGGGAAATAGGTGGATTCTTTTACTCGCATTAAAGAAGTGCATTAATTGATTGAATTATTATTTATTTATGCACTGCTGAATGGCTTGGTCGGAAGGATTTTATAATCATGACTATTAAACAAATCTAATTCTATTTGCAAATTTAGAATTTTTTAATTTATGCAAGTTATGCCTCGTATTTTTCAAGAGAACAAAACCAAAACATAATTTATCTTTAAAATATCCTACTATTCCTACTATCCTACTACTTATCTTTAAAATATCCTACTATATCTACAATTTATCTTTAAAATATTCTTACTACACGTCTAAGTAGGGATACATACTTACGTAACCTTTAGTATAGTACGGATTTTTTTAAATTAGTAATTGTAAAAATAAAACAAAAATTATTTATCTAAAAATACTTAGTTTTTTTTTGTGAAATTAGTATCAAAATAGGTTTGGGCACATATGTAAGGTTAGTTAGTATAGTTCTCTAATAATTAGCAAAAAAATTACTTTAAAATGTCTCCTGATAATTGCATGGCGAGAAATAAACCAGTTAAAATCTGAATTCCTAAAAAAATTCCTGACAAAACCTCAAATTTCAAAAATAACTTAAAGAAGAAGGAGAGGGTAAATCCAACAAAGTTCCATTAAAATCTTCATCAATTGGTCCTTTTAAGTCCGAAACCTGAAAATTCTTTACACTTTCAGATAACATCCTTTTATTTTAAGACATTTGACAAAAAAAGTTTATATAGCTTCCTTTGCTCTTTGAAAAAACTTAAAATATCAGACTTAATATAAAAGTAACAATCACGGATATTCATTCAACATCATTTTGTTTCATTTTTAGAAGTAGAGAAGTTTCAAGAAAGCACATCTTTCCACTTATTATTTCTGTATCTCAGTCCCCCTTTTCAACCCTTCCATTCAAAAGAAATAAAACGATTTTAAAGACGAAATGGTTGAAATGTTCTCTTAAAACATGTTTTCACTTCAAAGGGGTTTCGTGCTTACTCAGATTCTCGATTCTCACTTAAAACAAAATTATATCTGAAATTCCAAGCGAGCACTTTAAAATGCATCCAACATGCTTCAAGCTTTAGGAATACTTTTCTTAAAAAGCATGACGGACTGTAAAATCTTCTGTTCTATAAACTGCTGAAAATATCTTCCTGTTTCGATATTATCCGAAAATGTGAAATAGATTTGTCGTAGACTTTCCGTTGTTTGAAAAGCTATGAATCAAACTGGTGTAAAGTCTATGCTTTGAATTTGCCGAAAAAGTTCTCATATTGAAGCCAGAAAACACATGAATTAAAACACATTAAGATTATCAAGGTTGTTAAGATTATTAGTAGTTTTGATTTACTTATAAAGTTTTAGCTACCTTTGTAGTTAATTGAAAAACCTTCTATTAGAGTTACCTATTTCCTATAGAAGTTACTTAAAGAGATTAATTAATTACTTAAGAGTTAAGATTTCTGAATCGCCATTCCCTTTATTTCAAATCAAATAGTAAGTACACCATTCTAATTACATTTTAACTTATTTTCATTAAATCTCATTTTAATAAGTATAAAATTAAAAGTGATTCAAAAACAGGAAGGGGTATATGGGAAAAAGTAAAATGAAAGGAAATGGTATAGGAAAGTCACAGTATTAGTATCTTACATTTGGATATAAATAACTAAATATTGATTAAACCTTGTTACTTGTCATTACCAAATTAAAGCTATACTAAATATTCCTTTCATGTATTAGAGTAAAAGTTCGGAATGATTAATTTTACTTAAATCCATCTAATTTTAAAGTCCAAAGGACTATAAAGGTATTTTTACTGTTTATAGATCTTTACAAGGAGAAATAGTAACTTTAAAAGCATGTACAAAATTAGCAGAAAGACTCACACCACTACTTTTTGAAACATCACAGTTCCTACAGTAGATCATTTCAGCAACAAGCGAGGAGCAAAATTTCAAGTAAATAGGAAACGGCGAACACAAGCAAGAAAAACGGCGCGGATGTAATAGCCAGTAAATGAGAACATGTTAGACATCTCACAGCACATACCGGATAAAAAGAAATCGTACGCTCAGATAAAAATCTCTAAAAGTGGAAATAAAAGCTAGAAGCCTCCTATCTTCTCCCGACTAAAATGGGCTTTACTTTCGCTAGAGAGGATATGGGGGTTGTAAACGCACCATTAGAATCCCGAAGAGGAATTTAAAAAAAAGAACGTGTAAAAATAGAGTGTGTTAAGTGTTCATCTCCTAGATTTCACACTCACCAAAGAGCTTTTGAAGGAGGATGTTAAGCTTAAAGGTTCTGTAAAGGAACGGAGAAAGATTTTTTGTGAGTTTTTTAAAGCCTACCTGTTTTGCTCATAATACCCGAGTTTACTTTTAATGAAATCCCAATAAAGTTTTACATATTAGACTAAAAAATAAACATGTGACTTAACGAAAAAGTATACCTTATCATACTGAATTAAAAATAACAAAATAGTGCATAACACATTTTTATTAAACACTTAATGTCCTGGTAATATTATAATGCGCAATGTAATGGGCAATACCGACATTTATTTTTTATTTTTTTTATTCGATAGAGGTACCCTAGAGCGGAATATACTCTCAAAATGTTTTTAATTACGATGATTATTTATTTTTTATGTAATTTCAAAGTTTGACTTTGAAAAAAGGGCGTTAAATCGTCAAATTTCCAAATGTGACGTACTTACATCCTATACATTGATTTTAAACAATGCTTTAATTGTTTACACAAATCAAAGTCATTGTTGGGTTTCACGTTTTAATGTCTGGCCGAATAAGTTGTGACGTACTTCTATCCCATACAAAGACAATTGGCATGGCAATTTTAATTTTAAATATTTAATTAACTAAATTTTTTTGAAACTTTTCATGTGGATTTTTGGATTTAGATCTATTTCTTTTACTGGAAAATTGCATTTTTTCTGTTTCCAAAAAATGCTGGTATTGCCCATTCAATGTTAAATTGCTTTTAATAGGTCTTTTTTTACGTTTATGGAAAATAAAATAATTTTCCACTCTTAAATTCATTTCAATTATCTCTCGAAATCCTACTTTAAAAAAAACTCTGTGTAACACTTGTTTCTCTGCTAGACTTTCACGCTCTGTAAAACTAGTTTTCCCACTAGAGTTCTATTAATGCAGGAAAGCTATTCCCTCACTGGAATGGATAAACTCGTCTTGAATTGGTGTACTGCTAAAAAACAAACCTTACAGTTATTCAAATACGCAACTACTGCTTAACTACGATAGTAAAAGGGTCACGTGATTTTAACAGACTGGGAGGGGAGAAAGGAAGAAGCTGAGGGCCAGTTGATCGAAAGAGGATGATACATTTACTCCCTATAACCTTAGTTAGACTCTCTATATACATAAAAAATCAGTATATTTTAAATAAAATAAAAAATACTAAAGCAAAAAAACCCATGACCCTTTTACTACCGTTGGTTAAGCAGTAGATTTGCTGCTACTGTAGCTTTTTTTGCAGAAAAGCTACAAGTACAGATTGGAACAAGTTTTTTGAACACTTGATGGATAACAAGGAATTGTTTTCAGAAAAATTAAAATTAAAAGAGGGGGATGAATTTACTTCCTTATAAACGTGAAAAATACCTTTGAAAATCCTTTAATTAATCATACGTTTTACAGGTTTTTTTTCTTGGATTAAAAAAGGATTCGACTAAATTTTATCATATTTCTTTTGAAGACACAATCAAATTGAAACAAAGTAAATGAGATCTAAACTGTTATGAAAGTTCTAGAATAGAACATTTATCCTATAATTAATTTTAACTGCTTGGTAATCAAACATTTTGTGACAATTTAGTACATAAATTATGATAAAATAAACTCTCATTCAGATCTTACAGGTAAACTTTAGAGACAATGTATGTAACAGAAAGTAATTTGCATTTAAAAATTACGGTTGGAATCTAATTATTCCTTAAGGTCACAAAATAAGGAAAATCTATTTTTTTTATTTGACAGTGGTTTAAAATAAAAGTGGGTTATTTCTTACTGTGCATACTGTGTTTAGTAATTTCTTGTTTTATTTTGTTAGAGTCCTCTCAATGCGTTTTTTTGCAAACCATGCTGGTTTCTTGGCTACCGACCCTTTTAAAATGTGAACCACTGTTAAAGATGAACAAAATTCTATGGAAATACCAGAACCCACGACAAACGTGCGAAACTCTCCATGCCACAACTTTGAAACCTATCACAGACATCACACTTCCAAAAATCACAGATTTCGACTACACCCAAGGTACCCTCCACCAATGAAAAAATTCTACAAGCAATGCGACTTCCCGTTTCGTCCATTAGCATGGTGTTCATCCCATCGCTCCCGATACCCAGGGCGGGTGCTCCTCAGTAGGTGGTTCCATTCAACAAGCGCGCAGAGATGGCGGGCTGGCCTAACCTGCCCAGACAGGCATGGCTGGCGGACCACTTAGGCCGCTATTAGGGCGAGAGGGTAGACGCGCGCTCCGTATGCCCGGAATCACGCGCCTCGATAGCCGGCAAATGACGCTTGGGTGAGACGCCCCTCCTTTCCTCTCCCTGTATACGAGCTAAGAGGGGCGCCATCTTTGAGAACTGGAGGGAGAGTTTGTTTCAGGATGTTGTAAATTTTTGACCGGTTTTAAGTTATCGAGAGAGTTATTGAATGCTGTAGGGGCTGATTATGTGTGTACTTATAGGGGAAATTTGAATTGTTTAGTAAGGAAGTAAATGATGTGCGTTTATACCATACACGTTTTAAATTTTAATGTCGTTGAGTATCAGAAAGGTATGGACAGGAAGGGCTAAAGATGTCAAGGTCAAAACAGATGGTGGTTTGGGGTAAAAGTAGCGCCCTCGCGTTATTTTTTTACTTAAAGAGTGTTAAGAGTTGTTTTTATAGAGTTTTCTTAGAAAGCAATGGAATAAACATGATAAAATTTTTATTCTAATCACAAGGAAAATTCAAAAGGATGAGAAAGAAAAGTCAGCAGTTTTCCTCTCAGAATCACACCCACATCACATTTTTTCGAGTAAAAAACATGAAAATTAATAACTGTTACTGTAGTAAACTAATAAAAATAGTAGTTAAGAAAACTGTTCCCTTTTCCAGTGTCATTAAGTGACAGCCCAAGTTTTTGCCGGTAAATGTTCAAATATTTTAACCTACCAGTAATTATGAGACTTTGACTTTGTTGTTAAGCATAATGAACACTTAAAGAATAATAGTTTCTTATGCTTAAGCTTTTTTAGCTATCAATGTTTTATCCACCAATAAAATGGTTCATAATCCAAGATAATGTGTTGGGTATTATCTGATGTATCATCTGAAATTTACTTCATGCCATCAACTAAAGCACCGTAAAACAAAGATGCTGAAGCATCTTAAACATAGATTTTTTGTAACGGAAAAATCTCCAAAGATTAACGAGGAGAAATTTGGATTCAATGCATTAGCTGTGCTCTATGGGATTCTAGACTCAAAAATAGAATGAATAGGCTCTAAAACATAAACTATTAGAACATAATTTTTTAAATATTGTTTTCATATTTAAAAGTTACTATGCTCTCTAATCAGTATCATAATCAGTTTTTATCATCAATCAGTTAAGTCTAATCAGTTTTTTCAATAGTTGTAAACAAGTATTCCATATTACCCGGAACTTTTTTTAAAAGTACCCTTTTTTATAAAAACAAAATAAACCATGTTTTATTCCACCATTGAAACTTCATTAGCATTAGTTATAGTATGTGCTTAAAAAGATTTTGTGAGTTTTTAGTTAAAACCAGTAGAGTTATTCTTAATAATATAAATGGTATTCCATATTACCATCTGCTTCTGTACATAGGCACAGACTCTAAGAAATATTTAAGTAAATATTAATGAAAACATTTGCAGAAAATTTAGAAAAAATTAATGAGAAAATTTGAAGAACGGATAGAGACAAAATTTTGCAAAGAGATCATTGAGTGAAAGTTTTCTTCTAAAGAGGGGATAGTTCAAAAATGTTTGTGAACCTATTCCCTAAAGGAAAAATATAAATGTAAATATAAAGCTATATTTCACATCTTCATAAACAAACAAAACAATTAATGACATATTTCTTTATCAAGGTTTTAATTTTCAAGAGCAATATGCAAAACTTTGTCGCATAACTTTTTTAATATGGCATTTATTGGGAACTATAGAACTCCGTGTGTGTTACACACCACCATTAAAATGTATAATTGAATTCCCATAAAAGTAAGTAATTGAATTTGTAAAATACAAAAGCAATTGATTTCACATAGCATTTTTATATTATTAAAGGGGTATTGACGTATTCATTTAAAAGAAAGATTTCAAAAAGTACTCTAAATATATAGGGTTAATTACTAAACAGAATGATATAGATAGTTTTTATCACAAACTGAACCTTTAATTCAAAGGGATATTTTCTAACCAACTGTTATGAAAAAAAAATGTTAGCAACCTTCAGAAAATTAATTTTTTGAGGAGGAAAGTAAAAAAACATTTAAAGATATTAAACTAAAATTACTAATAAACCATGCTTAAAATTCCATTGCTTGAACAAAATTACAGCATTAATTTTTTAATAAAATAATATTTTATAATTTAAAACCTTATATCTTTTTACATGGTGAATCTCACGATGGCTTCAACCCACGTTTCATAGAAACTGATGAAACTTCAAAGACTTTCAATATCGGAATAGCCATCACCAATAACCCTAATTTTCTTTTTACACAAATGACCAAACATGGCTGTTTCGTTTTTCTTTCGCAAACCCAGCTTTGCACTTCCCATTCTATCAATTAAGAGGAAAAGGGGGACGGACAGACTAATGATGTAATCCCACTTTTCCCGTCACCATGGAAACGGCGTCATCATCATTAGCTCTCGAGCGAACAAGGGGTGGGCGAGGACAGAAAGGCTCTAAGAATTAACGTAGCCTTATTCAATTAGATATTGTTTATTAAAGCCAACCCGAAATACGCAATTGGATTACGCTTTCCTTGTGCAGACGATCTTTTAATTCCCGCTTTTGTGTTGCTGGGGGATGACCCCAGGGGTGGTTTGCACTCGACCCCCCCCTCCAAAGAATGTCCCTGATTGGGGGTGAGGAATTTTTAGAGGGGAGGAGAGGTTTTGATAAATCGGAATAAATTGAGCGTAAATAGAATGAAATGGAAGCCTAATTAAGTAAGCGGCTATTTATCACTGTTTTTACTGAGTGTCAGTCGGAGTTTTGTTTGCGTTTATTACGCGTTTTTAACTTTTGAATTAGATGGTGTTTTAAAATTTTAAGCGCTGTGTGGCTGTTGGGGCAAACTACTGTTGGCGTAATTTCGTTTTTGATGTCATTGAAGAGTGTTTGTTTAGGATAATATCAATAATATTTTATTTTGATACATTGCCAGTAATGACACATCATCTAATATATTTTTCATTCCTTTGTCCTTTTTCTGTAACTCTCAAAACCCAACTAATACATTTATCAATATGTTTCATAGGACTCGAAGCAAAATAATATTTATCGTGAAAAAACTGCATTTTTTGAAATTTGAAAACATTGATTTTTCCAAGGAATATTTAAAGGGAATAATTATATTTATTAAAATGTATCATTGTATTGCTTTGTGCGAAAAGTTGATAAAATTATACCAAATAAAAAAATCCATCGAAATCTTTTATTTATTTATTTTATAACCCTCATAACATTTTGGATATTTATATTTAACCCTTTATCTACTGACGATACTTACAAGTTCCACCAATTTTAAAATTACATAAAATAACCATCCTTACGAATATACTGACGATACTTTGCAGGAACACTCTTTCAGTTGGTTCTATGATGAGTATTTTAGCGAGAAATGCCTAGATTGTATTGAAGTTGTGCTGCTGCAATTTTGATCGGATTCCCATGATTGTCATTTTTTCCATCAAAAGAAGTTAGTCAGTCAAAGAGAAAAATTATTACTTTTCAATTCTTAAAACTGCAATAATAAGGCCATGTTTTTTTTGTATTGAGATCTTATTTTAGCACTCCGTGTACTGACAGTACTCAAAAGTATAAATTTAATTAATTAGCTCTAGTTGATTGAATTTACCAAAGATTATTATTTTATTTATGTAGGTTATTTTCAATTTAGTGACTAAGAAAACATTTGCACGAAAAAAAATTGCAGAAAATAATAATGCAGTTGATAAAGGGTTAAAGTAGGTATCAGATTATAAAAAACATCGGTCATAAGCATAGATAACATGTAACTTAAGCTAACGTGTAACACATACTTAAAAAATTTTTTTGCGGAAAAAGCATCTATGTGTTTTGTATCTATGTTAAAAACCAACTGACCATAGAATTTATATACAGAGTGTACCAAAATAAGTAACCATCCTCTTTAACTTTTGAACCCCTACAGTATAGTTATAAAAGGGGTGTCATAATGTGATCATGCCCAATTCAATGCGATAACTTTCAACGCCCCCTAGCGTCAATGTAAGGAGTTATAATTTTTATTTTAAAATCTTTTAGATATTTTCTAAATTATTCAATTACAAAGTTTTTGAGAAGCATCGATTTAGTATAGGGACACCTTGTGCAGAGATATTCCTTGAATAAAACCCTTAACATACACGCTCAATTAGGTAGAATTTACGTAGTTTTGCGTCCTATCTCTGAATTAAATGAGAAATTTTCATTTTTATGATTTAGATTTAGGTGAATGACTAATATTCTCAGATCATAAAAATGAAAATTTCTCATAAAATAGTAAAATTATAAAAAATATTACGTAAAAACTACAAAAATTCTACATAATTGAGCGGACATTTATGGGTTTTATATAATGCATTTCTCTGAATGAGGTGCTTTTCCGTACAAAATCGATGACTTAGTAATTGAAACCCTTATTTCTGAAACATGTCAAACGCCATTTTTTCAAAAATGATTCATTGATGCCATGGGATTCTGTAGGGGTAAACGCACATTTTAGTGTAAGAATAATAAAATAACGTAATTTTAAAATAGTTTTCCAGCATGTTAAATTTCAGTTTTAGTGCAGAAACAAGTCAAACGACGTCGCTGGGGGACTGGTTTCTGCACTTAAACTGCGAGGAATTTTGTTCATGCCGTCTCATCTGCAGCTTGTTTGGGACTGCTGTTTTTATTTAATCGCATAAAAATACTATATGTGATTGTAAAACTCATTCTTTAAAGGTTAGGAGGTCCATCAAGCCATAGTAAAAACCATATTTTTAAAGTTTTTACGAATCTCAAGACTAAGGATATTTTGGTATCTATATATTTAAATTTCCATACTTCCATTCATGCTTTTGTTTAAACACTGACATTTTAAACAATATTGTTTAAGCTAGTGAAAATAATAATAGACAAAACTTATACATTACATTCAATGTTTACAAACAACTGATTTTGGTGTGTGAAATTATATACTTAAATAGTATATCTGTAAGTTTCTGGAAAACTCTTATCAGTTCTTTATAGACATTTTATTTAGAAAGTATTTTGAAGCGCATTTTTAAAGCGTGAAAGGAATTATTTTCATCGAAATGTATGGTGTCGATTGATCGTTGTGATTGGAGGGATAGTAATTTGTACAACAATTTCTTGATGTTAACTGCAAACTTATCCATAATACAGAAAAATTGAAATATTTTAGAATTGAGAATTTTTTTAGAAATTCTAATAGCTTATTGCGCATCCTCAAAAGAATCCGAACAGTTTGATACCAACAACATGTTTTACGGATCAGTAATTAAAAAGCCTTTCTCTGGAAACCATTTATCAAAAACTTGTGTGACTTATCCCACTTGGACGACAGTAACATCACACCAAGCCCATGAAGCCGAAATCTGTCAACCATGGTAATGACCAATTGTTTTTGGTCATTACCATGACCAAAAACTTTTTTTAGAATAGAGAGAAACAAGAAAAGTGGCGTTTGACATGTTTCAGAAGTAAGCGATTCAATGGGCAATACCAGCATTTTTTGAAAAGAGAAAAAATGCATTTTTCTAGTAAAGGAAATAGATCTAAATCCAAAAATCCACATAAAAAGTTTCAAAAAAATTTAGTTAATTAAATATTTAAAATAAAATCGCCAAGCCCTTTGTCTTTGTATAGGATAGAAGTATGTCACAACTGATTCGGCCAGACTTTAACGTGGAACCCAACAATGACTTTGATTTGTTTAACTCTTTATTTACCGCATTATGATTCGCTGCAATTTTTTTCATGCAAATACTTTTTTGAGTCACTAAATTGAAAATTAAGGGATATCTATATATCGTCGGATTACAAGCAAAAGGTACTAAGTCACTTTTTGCTCAACTACTCTGTACGGGAATATGCCAGGTTTGGCGATAACTTTACTGTTGCCACATACTAGTAATAGTGTAGAAAAGAAATTTAAAAAATTCAATTTTTAAAATTTTAGGAAGTATTTATATATTTTAAATGGGGCTGGTGGATTGAATTGGATTTGGTGACGTATATTCCTTGCCTTCCGGGCTTGATCTCTCAAGTAATACAGACATAAACATAATTTTTACTACCACAGAGAGAGAACATATCTATATATATAATTCCCTTACGTGACGTCCAGATTTCGTTGTATTTCTTTTACTCGGTTGGCAACAATAAATTTGTTTACAAAATGAGTGCATTGTTTTGGATTTGATTTTTTCCGATTTCAGTCTCTAATGATATTATTAGCTGTTCAAATATGTTAAGAGGGATTAAATGTTACCATTTTATTAATTTACTGTTAAATTATTATTTTTATATGCATGTTAATAGTACTTATCTGATAAAAATTTACTGCTTATGGTGGTTTTTCTTGGCTAATGCAACAGTAACCATGAATTTTATAAACAATGTATACATATTTTTCATACACTGTATTTAATGTTTCCCTGCTGCATATTACTATTTATAAAACTACATTTTCACCAATAAATTTAGTTGGGGTTCAATTCCGTTAAATATCCCGCTAAATATCACCAATATCTTTTGAAAGCTTAATATTCAAATATAAAATTTTTTTAATGATAAACTGAACAGTTATAGATCTAATTAAACATTTTAAGGTTCAATTCCGTTAGAGTTCCCACTAAATAATCACCTACCTCTTTTGGACACCAAAAATTATAAATATTGCTAAATAATTTTAAATTTATGAATTATTATGTTTAATTAGATGTTTACCTAACTGTTCAGTTTATCATTAAAATTTTTTAAAAAATTGTTTATATTTGAAAATTAAGCTTTCAAAAGAGATAGGTGATATTTAGCGGGGACTCTAACAGAATTGAACTCATTTTAATTTGAAATTATTTAGTAATATTTATACTTTTTGGTGTTCAAAAGAGATTGGCGATATTAAGCGGTAACTCTAACGGAATTGAACCTTTAGTTGGTAATGAATCTCAGCTAGGCTGTACCAGCGTATGGCGAGCGAGCGTAGCGAGCACAGGATTGCGAAGCAATCCTAGGGGAACTGCGTCAACAGTTCCCGGGGGTTGGAGAGCGATAACGAGCAGGGGGCGATAGCCCCCTAGTTATAAAGAAACTTTTAACTGCTGTATAATATTAATGTGCACGTGTGTGTCTAGTGAATCGTTGGAAATAAAAGAAATCAGACTCATAAAACTCGTCTGTTTCCCTAGTAAGAAAAAATTGAAACTTTGAATCTTAATAATTCTAAAACTAATTCGATTTTTTAAAAAAAATGAAACGCTGATCTTTTTATAAAAAATAATTGTATATGTGTTTAAAATATAGTACTTCTACCATGATTAGTTTTTTGTTTATTACGAAAAAACCGAAAAAGTGTTCCGATTATTTCACTGGCTGCTGCCGATTTGATTTTTAAGTATAGTTATTAGATAAGGCGAGTAATTGCCTTGGCGGAAAAGCATCTTCAATATTAAATCTCGCTACCACCGCTTTCAAAAGATCTGCCAAAAGTGACTTAGTACCTTTCGCCTGTAACCCGACGATATATAAAATCCAAATACCATTCATTCATTCATAACACTCATCACGAAATCTCCAAAACTGCCGAACCGATAGGCTTGAAATTTGACACAGACCTTCCTCTCAGCCATTAGACGCGCACTAAGAAACGATTTTAAAATCGAACGACTCCTTCCCTGCTTTTCGGCGCTTTTTCGACTCCGTTTTACCCATTGAAATAACATTGTGCATTGTTGAAATACATAAATTGCAGTGTTTACTTCTCTATCTTGAGGCGTCGTCTTGCCTCACTTGAATAAATATTACTTCAAAACATTTTATAATTTACAACGAAATTTAAGAAGAAAAACAGTGCGAATATTTGTATTTAAATATTATAACAGCTTTCAGAAAACCGAAGTAAATTAAAATAATTAATTTACTTTCTTTAATATTTTAATTTCTCAAAAATAAATATATTTATGGAATAGCAAGAATTTAAAAGTTTCCAAAGAAACAGAGCTAAAATTTCATTGTTTCATAGGGCATGGTTTACTAGACTATATAATCACTAGATTTTTATTATAACTAGCACTAGAAATCTGTTTTTACTTTTCAGAGAATCTTTTACAGAAGTTGGTTTTATTAATAAGAATACAGGCTTATATATACTTGATAACTTTTTATGTTGGGATTTTTGAAATTTATTTATTTTGAAATATAATTTTTGCAGAAACATAAAAGGATAGCGGGAAAATTTATAAAAATTCTGTTTAAGATTTAAAACACTGGATTTCAAATGACAGAGATGATTTCAAGTGGATTGTTTTTATCACATAGGAAGGATAAATGTTTAATAGACAAAACATCGGGATGGAATGAGATATCACAGTTGGAACTGGGATGAGAAAAAGGCACCGGGAATACTGGGATGAAAATTATCGGGAACACCGGGTTATGAAAATTATCGGGAAAACCGGGACATTAAAATTATCGGGAACACCGGGACATTAAAATTATCGGGAACACCGGGACATTAAAGTTATCGGGAACACCAGGTTATGAAAAAGTACCGGGACACAGTTGGAACTAAGATGAGAAAAAGGCACCGAGAATACTGGGATGAAAATTATTGGGAACACCGGGATATGAAAATTATCGGGAAAAGCGGGATCTGATAGGTACCAGGAACACTGGGATATGAAAAGGTACCGGGAACACAGGGATATGAAATAGTACCGGGAACACCGGGATATGAAAATTACCGGGAACACGAGTATATGAAAAAAGCACCGGGGACACTGGGATGATTGGTGATAAGAAAAATCGGACATATAACTTGGGAGAACTTAAAAAAAGGAATCTATATGTTACCGTTAAAGTATGAAATCCGTTATTTCATAGAATACCTAGTTATTTCATGAAATAACTGATCGTGTCCGTTAAAGCGTATAATTCTCTTGTATTTCATGGTTTAACTAGTTATTTCATAGAATAACGATTTGCAGCCCGTTAAAGTGTAAAATAATCGGTATCCGGTCAAAATCCCGACAAGCCACTTGCCCGACAGCCGTAATCCTGACAGAGCCAAAATCCCGACAAGCCACTTGCCCGACAGGTCAAAATCCTGACAATCAATTGCCCTGCATGTAAGTTGCCAGATAACTCATATTGGTCTCTAATTTTAAGTAAGGGCATTCTATTTAAGTTTTATGTTGCTAGACCACAGGTCAAGATTGCTCTTTTTGGCTAAAAATCAGTGTAAAATAATGATGAAGTTGGTAACTAGTATTTTGTATTTCCTATATTTATATAGCATGTCTTTTTGGTTCGGGCTGACCATTGGTCAATCCAGTTAACTTTTTGGTACTGCTATGCTTTGGCAGTGAAGTAGGTCATGTAGGGGCTCAAACCAAATGCCTTTAGACGAGTAACATTTTGGTCTTGACCACTGGTCAATATATCTTGACCAGTGGTCAATCCAGTTTTTCTCGCTGTTATCAGCTTTTCTTACCTTCTCTTTCTGTCTCGCTGTTTTTTTAGGGGGGGTCCCTGACCTTGTGTTTTTCCCATTGGACCGTTGGTAACTGTTGAATTTTTTTGACTTTATATTTTAACCAAAACTGACAATATAATAGGACACCAAATTTTTAATTTGTGTTTAAGCGAAAAATGTTCCTATGACTATTGGCCAGCTAATTATGCCGTTAGAGAGGCTCCCAGATAAATAATAGTTATTAAGCCGAAGAATTCAGAAATTACCAATGGTTAAATGGGAGTAACACAAGGATAGGGACCCCCCCCCTAAAAAAAATAACAGCAAGACAAAAAGAGAAGGTAAAGCTGAAAACAGCGATAAAAATGGATTGACCACTGGTCAAGATATATTGACCAGTGGTCAAGATCAAAATGTTACTCGTCTCAAGGCATTTGGTTTGAGCCCCCACATGACCTACTTCACTGCCAAAGAATAGCAGTACCAAAAAGCTAACTGGATTGACCAATGGTCAGCCCGAACCAAAAAGACATGCTATATAACCATAGGAAATACAAAATATTAGTTACCAACTTCATCATTATTTTACACTGATTTTTAGCCAAAAAGAGAAATCTTGACCTGTGGTCAAGCAACATAAAACTTAAATAGAATGCCCTTACTTAAAATTAGAGACCAATATGAGTTATCTGGCAACTTACATGCCGGGCAATTGATTGTCAGGATTTTGACCTGTCGGGATTTCGACACTGTCGGGATTTTGGGATGCCGGGATTCAGGGGTAGAATCAAAATAATCTATATCATATATCTCGCATGACTAATACATTTACCTTCCATTTACTTACTGTATTTAGGAACTATTCCAGGCCACAGGGAATTAATTAATTGTAATTCCAAGTGTCATTTTATTAATCCTCGTTGTTAAAAATGATTTTATGGTACGTTTCCATAAATACCATTTATACGCTGCATAAAGTAGATAAATTCCTTCTTTTTTCATTTTAATTGTCTACTATATCATTAGTTTAATTTCATTTTAAATAAATTGCTTATTTTACACTTTAACTGTCTATCATTAGTTATTTTATAGAATACCTAGTTATTTCATAGAATAACTAGTTAAAGTGTAAAATTAATAACATATTACACACTTTAACGGACACAATCAGTTATTTCATGGAATAACTAGGTATTCTATGAAATAACTGCATTATATACTTTAACGGTAACATATACACTCCACCCGTGCAAGGCCGGGCAAATCAGCTAGTATATAAATAAAATAATCATCTTTGGAAAATTGAATCCGCTAGAGCCAATAACTTAAATTGATACTTTTGGGTACTATCGTACACGGAGTGCTAAAATATTCTCACAATACAAGAAAAACATAGCTTTTTTTATCGCAGTAATAAGTCTTAAAAAATAATACACTTAACTTTTGACTTTAATTACTTTTTTGCGGGAACAAAAATGACAATCATGTGAATCCGATCGAAATGGCAGCTAAACTTACAACTTCAGTTAAATCTATTCGCATTTCCCGCTAAAATACTCATCAAAGAACCTTCGCTGCTTTTATCCTGGAAGAGGATAACTGAAAGAGTGTTCCTGCAAATTATCGTCAATATATTCGCAAGGATGGTTATTCTATGTAATTTTAAAGTTGGCTGTACTTGTAAGTACCGTCGGTAAATAAAGGGTTAAACAATTTAGCGAAAAAATCTTGTGCAAATGTTGACAACTCAATTGAAAAAACAACGTTTATTTTACATAATTTAAAAACTGTAGACAGAAGAAGGGGATCCATTGATCCCCGAAACAATAAGGAAGTTGCATGTATCAGATTTTCAAAAACAAACAAGTGTTCCGTATGGTTTTTTGTATGGTAAAATGAAATATCTAGTCAGTTTTTCAAAAAAATGTTCAGGTAATTAAATATTTTAATTTAAAAGTCGAGAAAAAAACACGTGACTGAAAACGTTTATTGTTTAAACTATAAGATGACGTCAACAATAATACTATCAACTCCATTGCTTTACAACAATGTTTAATATAAGATGACGTCACATCCAAACTCTTGGCGTTTTCGCGCGCTTTTAAAAAGGGGATTTTTGTTAATTTTTTTGGCAATCAAAAAATTTCTCGATCGGCCTCAAATTTTGGGTAGTTGCTTATTTTTGCAAGAGGAATCGATTAAAAAAATAAAAAAAAATCATGCAACTTCCTCATTGTCTACAGTTTTTAAAAAAAATTTTAAATTGTGTATAATAAACGTTGTTTTTTCAATTGCGTAATTAAAGCATTGTTTAAAATCAATGTATAGGCTAGAAGTACGTCACATTGGGAAATTGGACGATTTAACGCCCCTTTTTTAAAGTCAACATTTGAAATTACATAAAAAAATAAATAATCATCGTAATTAAAAAAATTTCGCGAGTATATTCCCCTCTAGGGTACCTCTATCGAATAAAAAAATAAAAAATAAATGCTGGTATTGCCCATTGACTAATTTAGAAAATATCTTTAAGTGTGTATAATAAAAATCATAACTCCTATAATTGACGCTAGGGGCGTTGAAAGTTGTAGCATCAGATAGGGCGTTGTCTCTTAACTATACCAAGACACCACTTTTATCACTATATCTGTAGGTGTTCAAAAGTTAAAAGCTGTGGACATTTATCTTGGGACAAGTTTTGCATGTGACTCCATAGTCATTTTTATTTTAAGATCGCTTTTAAATTCTAAAGATAAGACTCTAAAGATTTCATTTATAAAGGGATTGAAAAAAATATTTAATTGTTTTTGTTGTGGTTGAGTTTTTGCTATAGAACATTGTCAACTCAGCCTAGCTAATTTTTACTGTGGTTAATTTCTTGCTAATCACTATAGCGAGATTTTACAAATGAAATGTGTATTAAACATGTCACCAAAATCTAACAACCAGAAAACTACTCTTTTAATCCCATCATCTATATATAACCCAGATACTATAACCAATCTTTGTTAAAAACGCAAAGAAATCCACCAAATTAAAGCTTCCAAAGCATCAATCACTTTCCTTCTCATTCCTAATACCACCATAAAGCGAATAAGACGTAAAAATAACTACAACGCCCTTCCAATCGCCTTAATTACTCCCATTCACTAAGCTAAAACAATTTCTCTAAAACATTCTCTTCGCCACTACTGACTAAATCACGATTAATATGATTTAAGAAACTCCCGCGAACGGATCCAATAAAGAACGAGTAATTCATTACCGCGCAGACGCATGGCAGACATATTGGATGAGCCAGAGCGATCCTTAATGCACCTATTATGGCGACGCATAAAGAATTTGGGGGACAAAATTAAGGGTTTTAGAGTAAAAATAAACACGAGTCAAGCGATAATGAAAATTAAACAGGGGCTTAGAGTTTCGCGCTTATCTCATTAGTTTAATAACACTCTCATTAATAATTATTAGATGCGTAAATTTGAATTATTCAGGGAAGCGACCGCAGTTTTTGTGAGAGCCTTTAATGGGGTCGGGCTTAATACTTTAAATCTAGGAGAGGTTTTGTTTTAGTAATTTAACGGCGGTTTATGGCGGGGTTGGGAGAGAATTGATAAGGAATAAAGACTGGTTTTAGTTTAATTACGGATTCTTTGATTACTCTCGTTTGTGACCATTAATACCTGCGGTAAAATTAAATTAATTTTGTTTGAGTTTTTTTAGCCATTCCTATCGAATAAATGTATCTTGGTATAAATCTGTACTCAATAGAATTAGTTCATTGAAAATTGGGCATTTTTGGTATGATATTAAACTTTCAATTCATGTTATGTAATTTTTTTAATGATAAACGTGAAACAAAATAATTTTTAAATAATTTATAGTTTACAGAGACAGGATTGCGAAACAATTAATTTTACGAATAGTATCTTGGGTTAGATTCATTGTCCCGTTAAATATTGATTTCCAAGCTGGTTAAGATGCCAAATATTCAAATACCTCCAATTTTTTTGCCATTTTAATATAACTGTGTATTTCTATAAGTTAGTTTATATTTTTGGGCAAAATTTTCAATCAATGACGAACAAAACAGCTTGGTGGAATTGAACTATATTTCGAAGTTTCTTATTTTAATCTCCAATGAAACCATCATGTGATATTTATCAAATATAGTATGTTTTGTTATCATTTTGTTAAAAGAATCATTTATTTCATCATTCGTGAAATTTTAAATAGCCCTCTGCCATAAATCTTTTCAATGACACAATATTTCAGAAATTACTATAATTACTATTTTGTATGTTTTTTTCTAATTTTATAACTTACAATCACAAGTTTTTCCTACCTTTTTACTCTAAAGTAGTATTTAACTGTTTAAAAAGTAACCCTATTTTTTTTCTACCAAAATTCATATATTCCCTAGATAATACAGCATTGCAAAATATTGCTTTTAGCATAGCATAAACGTCGCGTTTCCCAACATTGACGAGATCACTTCGAAATAGAAAAACGTTTATATGAAAGAGCGAATGCATTTTCAACGACGCTGCGGCAAACGGACCGAAACGGAGATCAAACGGCGCTTCTACATTTGTATATATTGGACGAAATGTTTTCAGGCTCTCCCCCAATGTTCACCAGAGTGTTAAAAGTGGACGATTTGGTTTTCGAATGAATACATAACCGTTGCATTTCTGACGTCGTTGGATGTAAAACGATACGTGAAATATTTTATTTCGAGTGTAAGATTTCGAAAGGCTAAATTGGCATTGGGCGTAAGAGACGATGTTTTGTGATTTGCAATTTTAAAGCTCTTTATGTGGATTTTTCCTTTTTATGATGGGTATGAGACCGTAAAATCTATTGTCTTAGCAATGAATAAAATGTGTTAGGGAAAGGATTTCAAATACGAATGCACGGAGAGTTTGATGTCTGAAACAAAAGTTTATGCCATTTAAATGTCAACATTTAATACAATCTATAGGAAATAAAAAGGTCTACAAAGATTTATCCCGTTTAGTAAAATGTCTTTCGAAAGCAAAATGTATTTAAAAAGTAAAGAGTAATTTATTAACTAAGATACTGGGTTTGTTTTAATAATATTAAAACATAGACTTAATATGTGAAACAGAAAAGAAAAAAATTGCATAATTTTATTTTTTATTTCTTAATAACAAAATGTAAATAAATAAACACAAATACTATTTTATTGAGTATCTCATTTAAAAATATAATTCTTTTGGGGTAAAAAGTCGAATATATCATAAATGCCCCAGCTTTTTAAAAACATTCTAGATACACAATACATTTTTATAAACTACATAACTTATTGACATCTAAAAGCACTCGCAGTGAAATTTCATAAAAACAAGCTTCAAACTAACTTTTTATGAATATGCAAAAAATAAGCATAACATACTCTACTAAATCTCTATAAAAGAGGTGTTTCTATACTGTTACTTACTAAGTATTCCTTCGAAACGCTTATAAATTAGCTCAGATTGATCACTTAATGACGCAAGGCCTACACTCGAAAGAAAACAGGAGAAAAAAAGGGAATGAAAAAGTACCTTTCCCTGATTCAAGCAGAATTAAAACTTCTTAGAACTTTTAACGTTCTTTTAGGCGAATTAAGGTGGAGAGGAAAAAACCATTCTGCAGAAGGTAGAAAACCCGTAAATTTAGTTCCCGTTTTTTCCAGCCTGAAAGAAAGTAACGCTTCCAACTAACTTTTATGCCTCCAAAGCTTCCAGGAACGCACGTACGACCCCGAAGTTAACCCTCCAAATAAATTTTCGGTATTTTAAAATTCCAAACGGAAATTCCCTCTGATTTTCTTTCATTTGAAGGGCCACCATTTTAACGCAAGAAATTAAACTCGCCAATAATAAGAAAAGAGAAGAAAAAAGTGTGAGTAACTTACGAGAAAAAAACCCTGGATGGAAGAAAAAAAAACTTCAACCAAACCCAAATCAAGTTAAGTATTTGCCCATGATTAAAAATGCAAATGACTGTTTTGGTCACCAAACATTACAGGAGGATAAAAAAAATTTTTTTCACTCTCGTGCTGGTGATTGAAATCCGGTTTTTCCCTGCTTTTTTCCCTTGGTAGGGGACTGAGTAATTCGATTATTTTCAGACACATTCAAATTGAAGCAGTTTAAAGGCTAAATGATGTCGGGGGGACATTGAAAAAAGACCCACAGAGAAATCTTTTATTTTCGTCATTTAGGAGTCAATGGTATGAACTGTGAAGAAATTTTTTCATCGGCCTGCTGGGGGTACGGCTGTGTAATATGAGGGATTATTTGATTAAAGTTATCTTTCTTTGATGTTAAGGTTAAAAGAAATTATTCATAATTTAGATTGATAAAGACGAAATGGAAACGCAGGGGGACATTTCCCTAGTGTTTAATTTTCTTCAGCGTCGCTTTCTTTTTATGAGAAGATGGAGAGAAATGGTGATAGGGAAATTTGTGATTTTTTCCAAGAAGAAATATGTCCGGAGTCTAGATTTGTAATTTAAACGGAAGGAAATAAAGAATTGTTTGAAGATGGTTCATTTTCACAGATTTGGTCTAGAGTTTTACGTTGCAAAAAATGCTCGAAAAAATTTATGGGAATAAACTCGAGTGTTATGAATTTGAAGGAATAAAGAATTTTGATGGATATTTTTCTGTCTTCATGTAAAAATAACAGGAATTAATTTTAGTAGTATTAGAAGAAAAAGAAGGTTGATTCCTAATTTTTTCAGGAATTCGAGATTTTTAAAAAAATAACTAACAAAAGAGAAAATAGATGGATGAAGAACATTTTTGACTTTTCTAGAAACTATCGCTAAAACATTTCATTAGTGTTCTGTAACTTTTAACAGAACAAACAAAATGTATAAGGAAATATCTATAAACTTATATTTTTTAAGTGAGAAACTAACAAATATTGTTATTATTGTTTTAGCCTACAAATTTATAAAATATTTTAGTCTCTTGATGTTCTATGTTTATGCTTTTGTTTTTTTTTCTACCCTCATCCCCATAGTTATTTACCTGGATGGGGACTTTTCTTTACCCTCAAAAAACTATTTTAATCCTTTAGTATAACTAAGAAGTTGGTTATTTGATTAAATATTAGCCTAAAAGCTTATTTGGAATCCGGATTCTCTAAACAGTCGTTAAATTGGAGTTCAAATTTAAGTCCCCAAGTAAGTCCCTATTTAAGTAAGTATATCCCCCAGTTTAGAGAATAATCAAAATTTTATAATTAAATGTGCATGTGTTTGTTCATCTTGGTCAAGCTGATGGTTTGTTTAAGCTTTGTGAAGATTGGGTAGTATCTGCTAATCGTTGATTAAAGGCAAGATAAAATTGATTAGGTTTTGAAATCCCGATAAAGCAACAAGATGGGCTGAAGTATTACTTAGCCCTTGCGTTTGAGCAGGTCTCAGATACTGCTCGTAGTTCGGAAGGGGCCCCACGGAGCATAGAGATGTGCAAAGTGTTGGTGTACAGGCGAAGTGGAGTGGCTACACTTGGACGATCTGTGGGATTATTTAGCATCAAAGTTACCAACATTTTTTCGAAGTTTAAATAGGTTTTCATCAGATGTGTAAAATGTTTATTAAATATTTTTAATTTTAATTTTCAAGTTTCAATATGGTTGTCTCGAGCAAGGATATTATATTTAGAAAGTTTTATGGATGCATTTGTTTTTTCTCTTAGTTGAAGATTTGATGAAGGAACTAGGGGTGCCTGCCACCAGCTCACGAACCCCCGGAACTGCTCCCAGCTCGTTTCAGATCGCGAAGGCAATGTTGTTTTGGTTTGTTCTTTTTTTTTAAGTTTGGTTCCCTTTGGAAGTGCTGCATGTAACTTTTCAGGTGGGCTAATACCAGGGGGGGCATAAAACACTCCATTGCTACTGGCAGGGCCGGACTGGCTAGCAGTTGGCCATGGCGGGAAAACTTCATGTTGGCCCCCTTTTTTCTCTAAACATTTCTTCTTGTTCGGATTTTTGTGTCTTAAGGCAGTGGCGGATGAAGGATTTGTGTTATTTTTTTTGAGGGGCTAGCTAAGAATGTTCCAAATGAAACTGAATCTTATGAATGATCCTAATGTAAAAAAGATTAAAGTCGTATTAAAATTACTTAAAGGGGGAATGGGGGTATTCTCCCAGAAAATTTTCGGAAATTTAGATCTAAAACGCAGGTTTTAAACTCATTTTGGTACACCTAAAGAGATATAGGGATTCGAATTTCAAGCCTAATACCTTTTTACGATTCTATTACATTTCTTTGAGAGGGGGAATTTTTGCATTTGACGAACATATATAAAAAACTTGTAAATATTACAGGCCCAAGTACTGAAGGGCTGTCTGAACTACTCTTAAAAATAAGATGAAGTTAATGATTTGGCCCCTGTCAGCCTGGCTTTCCAAAGGTAGCCACCCGGGCCAGTCCGGGCCTGGTTGCCCTATTGGAAATTTTTTTTCTGGTATTCCATACACCAGTATGAATTATACTGGACCCAGTATAAATGATACTGGAACCAGTACAAATGATACTGGATCCAGTATAATTCATACTGATTTATGGAGTACCAGAAAAAAAATTTTCCAATAGGGTGAGGAGGTATACAGGGTGTATCTGAAATGGTGCAACAAACTTTCAGGGATGATAGTACTCATCAAGACGAACAAGAATCGGTATAGAAAGGGGGGTCCCAGACCAAATCCCAGGGAGTTAAAAATCCCAAAAAAATCATTGAAGAATTGAATTTGTAGAAAAACTACTATTGGTAAAAACTTAATTATGGTCTCAAAAATTGTGGTTTAATATGATATTTAAAATTACCACAAAAGTCTTCACTTTTAAATTTTTTTTATTATGAAAAATGTTAAAAAACACAAAAAAATGTAAAAACTCTGCCAAAACCTCATTTTTTATTTCGAAATCCTTTAATTTGATTTGATAATCTGAAAGATCATAGTTGAAAACCCTTAGGTCCAAAGTTTCACGTAAATACAATCAATATTAAACGCTTGAGATCCTGTTAAAGTTTGTTTTTTAGGTGCGCAAGCGGTTTTCTAGAGCTGTTCTGGAATGATGTTGGATAAAATGTATCCAACTTTAACAGGATCTCAAGCGTTTAATATTGATTGTATTTACGTGAAATTTTGGACTTAAGGGTTTTCAACTAGGATCTCTCAGATTATCAAATCAAAAGAAAGGATTTCGAAGTACAAAATGAGGTTGTGGCAGAATTTTCAAATTTTTTTGTGGTTTTTAACTGTTTTCATAATAAAACAAATTTTAAAGTGAAGACTTTTGAGATAATTTTAAAGATCATATTAAACCACAATTTTTGAGACCATAATTAAATTTTTAGCGTTCTTCTAAAAATTGAATTTTTCAATGTTTTTTTGGGGTGTCGCTCCATTTTTAACTCCTTGGGATTTGGTCTGGGACCCCCAAATCCTATGCGATTCTGACTCGTCTAGGTGTCTACTATCATCCCTGAAAGTTTGTTGCACTCCATTTCAAATACACCCTGTATACAGGGTGTCTCAAAAGGTCTAGTACAAACTTGGAGGGATGATAGCACTCATCAAGACGAACAAGAATTGGTATAGAAAGGGGGGTCGCAAATGAGTTTTAAGGGGTGAAACCCCGGGGTGAAAATCAGGAAAAAAACTTTTATATTTGTGCAGAAACAGATAAAATTGTTCGATTCCGGCATTTATTACATTCAACCAATTCCAATACTTTGTATAAAAGTATTATGAAAATGTTAATTTCATTAAAAATAGATCAATAAATGCAACAGGCATGCGCTATAGGTAGATTAAAGTTAAAATTGTTCATTGATCAGACTCTTGTTCCTTGTGCCATAAAACTAAAAACAACTAACCAACCAACTAGACCTTAGTATTAAAATGTTTTCGTCGTGACATTTTCTTTTGCAGTCTATCTACCTACAACGCATGCCTATTGTATTTATTGGTCTATTTTTTAATGAAATTAACATTTTCAAAATACTTTTATACAAAGTATTGGAATTGGTTGAATGTAATAAATGCCGGAATCGAACAATTGTATCTGTTTCTGCACAAATATGCAAGTTTTTTTGCTGATTTTCACCCCTTAAAACTCATTTGCGACCCCCTTTCTATACCAATTCTTGTTCGTCTTGATGAGTGCTATCATCCCTCCGTGTTTGTACTAGTCCTTCGAGACACCCTATATTGAGTTTTGGTGTAATTTTATGGAATAATATTTAAAAGGAAAACTTTGAAATAAAAAAAAACAATACAGTATAACTTAAATATCTCAAAATCAAAGGGATCCGAAAAAATTTCCAAACAACAAGGGGGGGCACTTTTTTAAGGATATAAAATTTTTTGAGACATCAAAACATGGGTGCCACTCTTTAAAAACTGCAAGACGGAACTTAGAACTATATTTTTAATCATTTCCCCCAGTCTAGCAATTTTTCTTAAATTGCAGAAAAATTTATAGAATATAATATGAACAATTAAACATGTCCCTAAATTTTAAGTTAAAGCTGTATCTGAGTAAAACAGCTTATTTTTGGGCAAAATATGAAATGAAAGTACTAAAATTTAGTACAAATCCCAGCTAATTGGTCAGCTAATTTTATGCTTAGTAATAAACCTGGGAAGGAATTCCGTTCACAGAACTTTTGAAAAGACTGAATTCCGGCCTTTAGGACGGAAGAGTGGCACCCAAGGTGGTGTATTGAAAACAGCTTTATCCTAGTATCCTGATAAAATGTACCCATTCCAAATCAAATAACTGCTAATTTTCTCAATTTTTTCAAAGAATACATATTTTTTTAAACAACCACGTCCCTCCTAAACATTTTTACAATTTTTGCATTAACAAATGATAAAATCTAGGAAATCATGTTAATTAAATTGAGATTAAATAAAAATGGTTATTTTAAAAATATCTTTAATTTCAAATTATTAAACATTCCTTTCAATCTTCGAATATTACAATCTTCTGTATAGAAAAAATAGGGATAAACTGAAGCGCGTTTAATGCAAATGAAAATGCCATCATTTCAGCGAATGAAGATAAAAGAAACCTTACTGTTTCTAAACCAATATTACCAGAAAAACACATGAAAAGAGGGGTCGAGGATCGCCGAAAAATTTTTGAAAATGGGACCCTAAAAATTAAGAAGTAAAAAGTTTTGAACCTAGTTTTTACGATATCGTGATCGATATTAAGCAAGCAATTTTAAGTGAGCAATTTAATATTTGAAGAAGAGTTCACGGCGCCTTTGTATACTTCATGGAAACCCACAGTTTAAGAACCACTTTGTTGGTTAGCTAAAGATAGTTCAAAACTTGTTTTTAACTGAACATTAAAGATATCCAGATTAGCTATTTTTTAAATAAAAGTTCGTTAAACTCATTCATTTTTAAGTTATATCGAACAAATTGATACATCTGCTACAGAGCATTAGAAGAAGCCCAAACAGAATTCCGATCGCACAAATCCTTCTTTTCGCTTATTGCATCTTGTTACAAGCTCTCCTACCTCAAGGGCAGCAGACGCAACCCAATAAGGCCGGCATAACCAACGAGCCCATTTCGAATTCATAAACTTCCGCATGCACTCTCCCAAATATAATCAGCAGCCTCCCACCAAAACAAGCAAACAACGACTGCTTCAAACCGAAATCCGACAATCGATGCTTTGGAAAGGGCCGGAAAATTCGACTTCCAATAACAGGGTCAAACCTGGGCAAATTTTACCGAAAAATCGATCTCTGATTTCATTGTGACTGTCGCTAAAATATTTATAAGCCCCGCCTTAGCCCCCGCTGAGATTATCTCCGGTTTAAAACAAAACGTGAATCAATCAATGCCGGTGGGTTTTTATTTATATACATCTGCGGGAAAATGTAATCTCCGAAAATTCGGACCGAGCAGCGAAAAATCAGGCCTAAAACCCGGGCGCCATGTTAATCCCATTGTGTCCTGCGGAACCCCGGGCGTTATATGAAAACGGGGAGGGCTTGTCTATTTGCTTAACGGAGAATAAGACCCCTAGGAAGGCACTTCGTTATTTTAACTCGAAATTTTGAAATGGAGGATGGCAACGGCGGGGAATGCAAAAGAGTTGGGGCCCTGATTGTGAAATATTCAACTTAGTTTTAACCGCGGGCTCTGGGAAAACGAGTACAGAGTTATAACGTATATAGGCATGGCGATTGATAAGATGTGGAATACGGAGGGTGATTTTATTTCGGGGAATTCGATTTGGTTTGGGGGGCCACGGGAGGTAGGTGCGGAGGAGAGAGAATTGTAGGTTCGTTGGAATATTTGGAAATATAAAGTAAGGGAGTGTAGTTATTTGAGGGCTTCTGTTTAGGAAAATTTGATTGTACTCACTGAAAAATAATAACGGTGAAAGCAATTTCGTTGTTTAAAACCATGTTCAGAATTTTCTGAATACTTAACTCATTATATCTGTTTGATCTGGTTTGCTGTGGAGAAAGAAAGAGGAAAAGAAAAGTTAATGAGATAGGCTTTAAGTTACTATTCAAAGATACTTCATGTTAATAAATGAACACTATCATAAAGATTTGAGTTTCTGAATCTGATTTAGATTCAGGAATCAAACATAATGAGACCATAGTATGTTTCTGCTAAGAAAATTTGAACTTGATACCTAACTATTATGCAAAGATAATAATGATCTTTTGAACAACTCATATATTTTTCCCTGTTTATTTATTAATATGTAGACAATTTATTTTAATTATTTAATTAAAAACTGAAACTTTAAAGATCGACTGATTTTTACTGACGATCTGTACGAAACTGATCTTTAAAGACTTACTCACTCGAGACATTACTCATTACTTACTCATTAAGACAACACTCGAGTTAACATATTTTATAGATTTGGTTGAAAAAAATCCAAAAAATTAGAACCTTAGATTGTAAGAGCATTATAACTCACCTGAATGATGCACAGAAAAAATCCCTCACATTCCAAATTATTCCGTGATTTCACTAAAAGGCGGAAATTAAAATAATTCATAAATAAAAAATATCCTACCTACCACTCACATTATTTATTTTCTAATCAAAAGCCACTTATACAGTTCTCAACTCTCTCCCATACACCACCGCATTCTTCATCAGAATCCCTTCCAACCCTTGCATATCATTTTTAGAAAATTCTGTGTAACACTGGTTTCTCTGCTAGAGTTCCGCTCTCTGTAAAACTAGATTCACCACAAGAGTTCTCTTAATGCAGAAAAGCTGACATCTCACTGGAATGGGTTGGTTAACGCATTTGAATTAATGTAATGCTGAAAAGCTATCATCTGAGAGCGAAACTTGCAGTTATTAAACTATGGGCTTTGTAAAAGTTGTGCTGCTTTTGTAGTGAAACTTTATGGCAGAAAAGCTTTTAGCGCAAATAGGAACAATCAAGTATTTTGGGCACTAACCCTCTACTATTTAACCATCTACTGTTTATTGTAGAAAATATGCCATAGTAACTTAAGCTTCAATTTTTAGCATGAAGCAGCATTTTCAGCAAGTTATTGCAGAAAAAATTGCTATATTTTATTAAATTTAAGCTCAGCCCCCAGTTTCAAAAAATAAAAATAAATTAAAATTTTTTAAATTAAAATTTGTTTGCATTTTTATTTTATTTGGCCCCAAACTACACGAATAAGGCAAAAAATAACTTTTCTACGATTATTTCTTGTAGTGGTTACGGGTATTAGAGGGTTAGTAGTAACAAGGAATTGTTTTAAGAATATCAAAATTATAAAAGAGGGGAATGAGATTACTTCTTTGTAAGCATGAAAAAAGCCTTTAAAATAATTTCATTTAATCAAATAGTCAGTAAAATCATCGAATACATCCCTCACATTCTAAATTAAAATATCGCAAAATTTAAAAATATCCCACCTACCACATAAATCGCAAATACACTAATTATTTTAATCAAAGGCCATATGTTTCTCAAATTCCATACACCATAGCTTTATTCATCAGAACCAACCACGGACACAACCTATTCTTTATCCTTGCCTACCTTTATCTACCTTTACCAACCTTTATCCAACCTTACTTTAATCTACGTAACCACATGACACTCAAATCTGTTTTTGTGCGATTTTTCCCTTCGATTTTTTTGTGCGGTGTATGAAAATTTCAAATTAGAACAAAAATCTTGTATATCTGGCTACCGAGACATAGATGGGTCTCATGAAATAACAGTCGTCGCCGACTACATGGTAACTGAAAAAAGTCTACGGTAGGTATAAGAAACGAAGTGTATATTTGGACGGCCAAAACGGCCAGTGGCGCATGCGCTGTAGGTCTCGTGATTACGTAGCAGTCTCGGCTCTTAGGGATTGAACCAATGAAACGCCGAGCTGTAGCCTAGCCGTGGAAATTAGAGTAGAGTTTAGTTGAAATTAGCCGTCCAAATATACAGTGCCGTATAGAAAAGGTTTCTCAATTCAGCTGTAGGGTGGGGATTGTGATACGGTCCGAACATAAAGAGTTCTTCAATTCAGCTATGATGAGGGATTTTCGCTACGGTCCTACGTGAGACTTTTTAATGCTGTCCTTATTCACAGCATAAAAAAAGGATTGTGCTGCGAAAACTATTTTAATAGCTACTCGAGAAGTTTGGTGCGAATTTTGTTATGCGATTTTTTTTGTGCGGTCCCTATTCCTCGCACAAAAACAGGTTTGACTGTATATCAGCATCACCCTCCATCCTGATCTCCAGCATCGATCACACATTACACAATTGCACTTCATCTTATTACAGCAACCTTCAACACTTCTCCCTATAGGAAAAGATCTCGATCAGTCTCCAGTTTCATTTGAATACACGGCCTCTCCCCGGGGACCATACATCAGCTCATACCCACCCCCGATTCAAAAATTTCATCTTTCTCCAGAGGGGGTGAGAGAAGCCCTTCCCCCTTTTGACAAATGCCCCGCGTGCCCCAGCGCTGGCTCCTGAAACGAAACGACAATACGATAATCTCATGGATCTCTTTTCAGAGATATTCAAACAAATAGGGCAGATTCGAAGCCGTGATTTTTCACCGGGAGAGGTGATGGAACAGGTGATTTGATGCGTTCATCGGGGATCGAAGCGGAATTGGATGAGGAGAAACTGGAGAAGGACGCCAGAGAGATGACGATTTTTTTCATGTCCTGATTTGAGCTCCGGGTTAAGGCGAAATTATTCAATATTCGAAATGGTGACTTGGTGAATGATATGATTTGGAATATATACTAGTGATGGGCAAAATCGATAATTTTAGGTATCGAATACTTTGGTATCGAATACTTATAGGTATCGAATACTTTGGTATCGAATACTTATAGGTATCGAGTACTTTTAGGTATCGAGTACTTTTTTTCAATGTCGGGAAATGAACCTGAAGGGACAATTTTTTTAGGGCCTATCCATAATCAGACTAATATTCAAAAAACTGAAAGCGATCCATCAAAAAGCCCCGTAGCTACGGGCCTGGAGGTGGATAGAGGCCAAGGATTTGGCGGGGGAAAAACCTAGCCGCGTCAAATTTCTCTCGCGGATGATAACGACTTGGGTTTGAGCGTTGCAAAATGAAAACGGAAACAGGCTGCGTTTGATCTACAGAAGGTATTATAAAGATTACTTCATTGAAAAATTTAAAACGAAATATGTCAATAAAGTATCGATACTTTTGTGAGTATCGAATACACTCGATACCTATAAGTATCGAGTACTTAAGTATTTGGTATCGATACCTGCCCATCACTAATATATATGAAGGTGGATTTTTTAACATCCGTTTTTCTCCTAAAATTAAATGTAGTGTGAAATTCGATATAAATTTTCTACTGGTAGTTAGGTTTTTAGATTGGTAGGGTAGTTTGGTTATCCCCCCTGAAAATCAATTTGTATCATTACCGGGAAAATCTAACATTTTTTTTCGACTAGTTATCGCGTTTACAAATGAGGAATTTTTTGTTCCTTCCCGCCAACCCCATGGGATGATATGCAATGAGATCGATCTCGTCAAAACGTTTCTCTCTGATGAAAAACTGCCTTGAAGACATTAATTGAGTTTGAAAAAAATCAATTTTGATTCGAATTATAAAAATATTTTAAGTCACAATGATGTTAGTAGCCCAAAGATCCCGTTAAAGTCCAATTTTAGTTCAGTAACTTGGTGTCAAAAAAGGGGTATTTCAGGAAAAAAATACAGTAGTTGTTTTTTCAACGGTTTTATATGTTTTCGAGGGTGCTGAATCCGAATCTGAACTTTGCATACAAAATTTCCTAGTGCGTTTTAAGAAAATTCGAAAAAAACCTGAAATTTCACCTCATTTTTTGAATTTTTGTTTGTAGAACGGAAAGTATGGGTCTCTCATGAAAATGTTAAATACAAAAAATAATGAAGATAAAACAAGCTACAAAATTGTTAATTACAACTTTTTTGTCAGACTAATAGTTTGGCAACTAGAGCGCGCTGAAAATAGGGCATATTTCGCTCTGGCGGCGAAAAATCCAGAAAATCAAACTTGCATCTAAAAAAATAGTTTTTTCCTGTTGTGAATACTAGTGAAACTTTGAACTGAACTAGTTTTTTACATTAATTTTAATAGAATTAATAGAAACAGAATTTTTTATTGCCTAAAAAACCTGCATTTTGGGGGAGGAAATTCCTAAAGAACATTCATTTTATTAATAATTATTGGGAAAAAAGTTGGATTATATCATGTAAGACATTATTAAAGTGGTTTATCTTAAGTTAGTTATCTAAATCAAAATCTGACTTTTTAAGGAAGATATGGGTCATTTTTTGGATTGCGAAATATGCCCTACTTTCAGCAAGCTCTAGCTGCCAAACTATTAGTCTGATAAAAAAGTAATAATTGACAATTTTGTAGCTTGTTTTATCTTCTTTATTTTTTGTATTTAACATTTTCATGAGAGACCCATACTTTCCGTTCTACAAACAAGAAATCAAAAAATGAGGTGAAATTTCAGGGTTTTTTCGAATTTTCTTAAAACGCACTAGGAAATTTTGTATGCAAAGTTCAGATTCGGATTCAGCACCTATGAAAACATATAAAACCGTTGAAAAAACAACTACTGTATTTTTTTCCTGAAAAAACTACCAATTTACTGGACTATTTGGAGTTTTTTGGTCAAACGGGATGGTGTAGTCAAATCTGGTTTTATCCTATTCACTTCTTCTGCATTTGATTATATTAGCTACTAGCGCTAAAGCGCTAGACCCGGCTTTGCCCGGGCGCAGTAGCGCTGACGCGCTAGACCCGGGCTTCGCCCGGGTTCCAGTTTTTTTTAATAAATATCACTTGGTGCGTTACTGATGGGCTTCGCCAGTCCATTTTTAAAGAACATTATTCTGGTGTGTTAACAGATGGGCTTCGACAGTCCAATTAAAAAAATATTTGGTGCGTTACAGATGGGCTTCGCCAGTCCAAATGGGGAAATAGTTAAATATATGAGCCATTTTTATGTTTATGCTACAACAATGGATTTTAAACTACAACAATCGATATCATGCCTACAACAATCAATTTTACATCTTCTGTTGTTATATTTACAACAATGCGGTTTTGCCCTGAAGTTAGGCACGAAATATGGGCTTTTAAGCATAAAATTGACCAAAAAAGTTATTAGGATGCATCGATTTTAAATTATTATTCTTCAGAAACCTTCCTTGGAGCGACTAGATCAACGTGGTATAGTTTAATAGTTAATGTAGGTTCGAAAAGTTTAAAACTATAAAGGACATACATACATACATACATACAGACAGACAGACAGACAGACATTGATTTTTATATATTAGCTATTCTGGAGTTGCAAAAAAAGGTGTAGAAAACTATTTCTCATCATTGAAGATGCGTTCAGAGGAGATTTGAAATCCTTATCTTATATCCTTATCTGTATATCATCCCCTATCCTGCAATGTAAAAAATAGCCTTCTTACGTATTCATTTCAGTTATTTTTTTTACGGGAAAGGTGTGTCAAGTGATTATTCTAGGGGCTAAACCTAACTATGAGAGGTATTTTTTTCTTCTCACCATTTTTTCACGGGAGGAGAGTAGAGCAAATTTGGGATATTATGCGTCCGTAGGAAGTCAGGAAGAAAAATTCTTCTTCCTGGAGTCAGGAAAAAGAATTTATCCCATTAGCGCCCAAAGATCTATTTCTAGATCGCTAAATATAGAGTCATAAATGCTCTCTTAAATTACCTTAAATTCACCCAACACTAACCAAACTGCACATATGCAAGAGAAAACCTCTCTCAATCCTAATACCTTGTGTTTTTTGCGTTTGTTCCTTTATTTTGTAATAGGGATGGGCTAAAGTTCGAGTTTTCTGCTTTGATCGAAAATAATTTGGGCGTTAATGGGTTAAGTCTCCTTTATTCATGGTTTCAGTGTAATCTCAAAAACTTTCTCCTCTTCCTATGGTGGCCCCCACATTTGATTCGATTTTCAGAAAAATCACATAAAAACAACCCTAGGCACCAAGTTTCATTTTCTAAGTTTTGAGCAGTAAGAATTCAAATCTTCGACAAAGAAAAATTCACAAATGATATTACGTAGGAATTATATATACATAAAATATGCAATTTTATCTCTCTTAAATGAAATAAAATTTTATAAATTTAAACCACAAGTTTTCGCTTTTTGGGATGTTACATGATTATAATTTTTCAAGTCCATTTTCTATCCGGAAAAATAGTAAATCGACCCTTATCTTTCCAACTCAAATATATTTCATAATATGACAAAAGACGACTTAAAATCAAACGCAACTTTCACTAGAAGTCCAAAACTGGTATGAGACATCTCTCTAAACCTAAATCCATCCATTTCATAGCCTTAAAAAACTCAGCACAGACCATTCCTTCCATTCTATATTCCATTTGACTGCCCTATCATAAATTCTTCAGCTTCCAGATATCTCTCCATCACCAAAATAAACGAAAAAAAAGACGCGGACCGATCGTAACATTTCAGAATTCGAGACATTTATAAAACAATACTATAAAATATCCTCTCCCTCCTGCCTCGGTCGCAGAAAAATCAAAAATTGTCTAATGGTATATGAACATAAACACAAGATTAAACATTGCCGAAAGCAATGTCTCATGACATTTCCTCTACCACGCATAACATTTTTAAGCCGCATCGCTTGCCTTCCATACACATCCATATATTTATCTTGATAAAAAAAAAGATAAAAAAAAACGTTCGAACCACCCCCTCCCGCGTTCGAATGACCGTTCTGTGATTGAAAAAGCGCGGTCGCAGCCAAAATTCGAGCGCATTGTTTTTCGATAGGGGGAGGGACGGGGATATCTATGAAATAACGCTCCCCATTAAAAAGCCATTAAGATTGAGGTGGACTTCACTGACCCCATCTGTCAAGCATCCCGCGCGCGTCCCCGATGGTCGTTCTGATGGACACATGATTTATGACCGTGCACCCCTCAGCGCGATGACAGCCGAGCCGTTATGGCTTTGGAAGAATCGTTTCGGCAATTCAATTTCGGTGCTGTAGGGGAAAGCAGATCAAACCACCACTGATGGTTAGATCGAAATTCCTAATCCAATAAGGGATGTGTTTTTTGGCATTGCTATTGCCGTTATGCTCGGTTTAGTTCGTTTTATTTCGCGTCGTCGACTTAAAAATGTATCGCTAGAAGTGAGCTTGTGGGATTTTATGTCCCCATGGTAAAAACAAAGCTTCCAAAAATTGACTATTTGTTGGCAAACAGATTTAAATTTAGTTTTAGACAAATTTTCACTTTAAAAGAAGAGAACAAAGAGATAAATATAAATAGACTATTCAATTGTTATGTATATTTCTCTTTCAGGCAGTTTGTGTTTATGTGTTTCACTTCAGATTTTAAAAACATTGAATTAAATCACAAGCTTAACTAGACTTAAATCTTCTGACACAAACTTTTGTGAGTAGTACGTTTCCATAAATTTTATTTAAACTATAACTTCAAAATAAAAAATGTTTTAATTTACCTGTCCTATTATAACTATCCTACCTTTAAATCTGAAAGCAAATGTAATGAAAGTTAAGTAAAGTCCTTAAATCTTTAATGAAATTCACAGTAATACTACATTCACACATGAAAAGCTAATCTAGTTTAAGTGCTAATCTAGCTTAAATATAGCATTGTTGCAAGAATAACTATGTTTTCTACATGCAGTTTGAATGATCAGTTTCGCATGCAGTTTCACTTGCAAATAAATATATACACACTATCACTTTTCTGAAGCAATACTATATATACCACCAGAAATACTTTTTCTGAATCATCCAATATTGGATTATTACTTGGATTGGATTATCTATCACATCCTCACAGAGTAGAATTCAAAATATGTCATCTGTCCGCAGAATTGTGGTTTCTACCATTACTTCTCTATGAAATAACAAATTCTCAATACATATAATTTATCACAACAGTTACACATACTTATACATAATTTATCACATAAATAACCCCAAAATTTATAAATCCTAAATTATTTTAATATCACACACCCCGTTAAGTATCCTTCATCTCTTACTTTAACTTCTCTTAAATTCTCCTGCCAAAAGGGTTCTTTAGAATACATTAAGTCACTTAAAGACAACAACTAAACACACAAGACGAACCACTACGGAAAGCAAGCTGGCCTGCCCTAACCCCATCCTCTCAACACTTTGAGTCCTAGTCCGCCCGAGATTACCATCGAGTCCAAACGGTGAATTCGGGGCGGCCAGGACCAAAAGAGTTAACCCCGTTCGTTTACCCCACAGTACAATTACGACCGGGGCAAACCGGCCACGAACTGCGATCGCGGGGCTTTAAAAGGGGTAATTTCGTAAGGCGCGCCTCCCCACTAAAAAGCCGACCGAAAAGATCTCGAGATGACGGAAGTTAATTCCGGCACGTGACTGCCCCTAACGACGTTACCGCCCGAGACTGCCGGATAATCGAATTGGGGACAGGAAGCAGGTTAATGGGACTGTTGGGAGGGACACTGGTCCAACCGAAAGGCATTTAAGGGACACCTTGTAGCTGACCACGGAGCCTCTATGGGCACTCTCCGTCAATTTAAGGGATTAAACCAGGTTCATAAGCATTAGAAATTCCCTGTCTGCTTCATAAACGTTATGGAGGGCGATAAACGTATTTAAAATATCAGTACTTATACTATGTGTATGCTTTATTACTTTGTTATGCAGTGATTTTCTATTTGAATGATTCTTACGGAGTTTAATTCCTTAAGATTTTGGTGGTCTGAAAATTATTAACCACCAAATTATCTAGCATTGTAAAGATAATTGTATGTTTAATATTTTTACCTTACAGCAATGTTTCTTTTCTGCTGTTGTAAGCTCTCGAATGATAGCTTTCCTCGATGATTATAAATTCGCATTCCAAACCAGAGTTATGTTCAGTAGGAAAGATTCAAATAATAAATCTAGCTAAGAATGGTGTTCCTTTAATCTTTGATTTCAAAATAAATGTACTTTATTTTTATGATTTCCCTTAGATCCCTTTGAGAAACATCCGTTAAAAATTATAATAATAATAATTATAATTATTATTATTGTTATATTATTTAGCTTCAAATAAAGTTTTAAAAATAAAACATTGAAATTGAATAGTTTTTTAAGTGTCCAAAAGGAATTTGGTAAAATAAAGAATTTCAAAATGCACTTATATATCTAATTTACAGATAAATATTAAGGAACTTATCTTCTTTGATAATGCTACCAGATTCAGGCTTTAAAAACTATAGATATTCCTATAAGATTTAATTGTATTAGACCAATACAAAATTGAGGTTAAACAGTTCTTGAGTGAATAACATTAGACAGATTTACAAAACTCATAAATCAATTTAAGGTATTTTGATCAAAATATTATTTTAAGATTAATAATAGTTATGAAAAACTCTTAGAAGTACATATAAAAAAGCAATAAATAAATATAAATTTGAAGCTCCCTTTAATTAGAAAATATTCAATTAACTTTTTAATGGTTAAACAATAAAGTTTATTTTATTTCGGTTACTATAAATACACTAGCGGAAATAAAAATCCCAACACCAAGAAGGAAAGGAGATATCAAAGTCAAATTTATTTCTATGATTGCACATAGTATCAATGTGAATTGCTTTAAAAATTAGCCTTCCTGGATGTTAGGGGGCTGAGAAAATCGGTGAGGAGTGTTGTCTCCATAGGTGTCCATTACCGCCGTCACACGTCATGGTATTGAGTGACAGGGGCTCTAAATGACTTTTAAGGGATTGGAGGACCATATTGCCTCCTCAGGTAGTCCAAATTCATATGGTGCACTAGCGGACGTTGCATATCGGGCTAGGGGATTTCTCCTCTTTCTCCGGACATGTTTTGTGAGCGTTGGTTCTTACGAACGGATAGGCCAGGGTAAAAATGCAACCTAGGGGGTTAAGAAGAAAGCTTGGACATTGCATACAACATGTGGTTGTGCATGTTTCTCTTGAAATTTTTCCCCAGGACAGGTCTGAAGGTAAGGACGAACAACCGGCTAAAAAACCTCAATAAAGCAGCTCCGGTTGGCCAAAATACCGGTAGATCATACTGAGAACAAGCGGCAGTGGGATGGATGTCGTTTGCAGTACTGCGAATTGTCCGTTCGGTCCGCATAGCTTCTTACATCTTTGCCAATAAACAAGGGGCTGAAAATGGGCATTTCTTTTTCCAATAGTGCACGAAATAAGGAAATGAAAATCCCAATTTCATGACATTGTGTTTATGAGAGAATCCTGATTCGGTTTGGAGCACCACGAAGGTTGGGTATGAGTTTGAAGACACAATGGAGAGAGCGCACTCAGCTGATGATTTTCTAATCATTCCACGGAGTGGTGATGCAGGGTAACGGAGTGGGGATGCATTGGATTCCATTTCTGCTACTCCTGAGTGTGATTCACCAGTACTTTTTCCAACCAGAGCTGCGTCATTGAGATTTTGCAGCCGGTAGACCGTCCTTACCTTCAGACCTGTCCTGGGGACAAATTTCAAGAGAAACATGCACAACCACATGTTGTATGCAATGTCCAAGCTTTCTTCTTAACCTCCTAGGTTGCATTTTTACCCCGTCTTTCCCGTTCTCTAGAACCAACACCCACAAAACAGGTCCGGTCAATGAGGAGAAATCACCTAGCCCGGTATGCAACGTCCGCTGTTGCACCATATGAATTTGGACTACCTGAGGAGGCAACATGGTCCTCCAATCCCTCAAAAGTCATTTAGAGCCCCTGTCACTCAATACCATGACGTGTGACGGCGGTAATGGACACCTATGGAGACAACACTCCTCACCGATTTTCTCGGCCCCCTAACATCCACGAAAGCTCATTTTTTAATCAATTCACATTAATACTATGTGCAATCATAGAAACAAATTTGACTTTCATATCTCCTTTCCTTCTTGGTGTTGGGATTTTTATTTCCGCTAGTGTAATACATTTCTCTATTTAAACTTTATAGAAATGTATTAGTTTTAGATTTTAAGAGCTGAGAAATGTAGATTGTTATAAGATAAGTTGTTTAACTGCACACAAAGCTTTACGCCACTTTTCTTCTTAGAGAAAATTCTATTACGCCGCTAGATCAGATGAAACTCTTCGTAACCCTTCGGGTATAAGCCAGAAATTGAAGAATTCCACGGTGAGATTTGTAAATCCCTAAACTAAATGGTAAAATTAATTTATTGGATTACATTAAACTATCGGGAGCCGTGGGCTTTTACTGAATTTTTTCGCTACCTTGAAAGTTCAAGTATTTTTTAATTCGGCTTATTTTTTTAATTTAAAAATCTTATTTTTTTTTAATTTAAGAAAAATTATTAAGTGAAAGTGGTAAGAATTTGACTAACCTACTATTATTAGTTAAGAAAATGAATAGGTGTAGATTTAAAAAGTTTATTTTTTTTCTGGAAAAAACCTTTATGGCTCTTTACTAAGGAATGAATAATTACACAGTAGTATAAGTAATAAGTATTTTTGTATCTGCAACAAAATATTCTTTAAAAAATTAAATAAAAAACTAAATCATTCATCTTTTATATTTAAGTGTCCCTTACTTGAGTTTATATGAACAACCCATTACTATGAAAAATATTAAAATAGTCAATGGAAAGGTTTATAAGTGTATTTTTTTCATTTTTAAACCTTATTTAATTAATCAAAGAACTTTCAGTCTTTAAATTTATCCTTGACTTTTAATAAAATTGTGCCTCTCCCTATCCATCGTTTTCTTCCAATATCAAAAACGCCATTTAAGCTGCTACCAGCACTCAAACTTGTTGAGACTCTCAACAACTTTTATTTTAAATCCGAGACTTTAAATCAATACGAACGCTCTGATAGAGATATTCGCATTTAGAAAGATATATAGAGAAACGAGGCTAGAGGAGGGTAGAAATCAAATTTCGAACAAAAACTCTATTACGAGCACTTTAGTAATTCGAGCAGAAAACTGATCTCCGTGGGGGTGGGGCACCCTGATTTGGAACTTTTTTTACGCACCCCTTCCCCTAGCTTTTACACTCCAATTTTTATGTACTCGGGCGTCGAAATGCATTAAAGACAAGAAGCAGGACCAAATTGTAAAGTGCAAACTCACTCGAAATGGAAAAAAGAATGAAAGAAACTTTTGAAAAAAAAATTAGAGCGTGGGGTGGGGACGCAGCAAGTTAAAGCGAAATCGAAGTAGAAGTGTATTTTTTTTTCATCATTTCCCGTTTTTGTGAGGGGTATAAAAAAGACGACAGATCGTACATCTATCACTGGACAATGTGATTATCTTCCTCATAGGTTCCACGGAGTTATGAACAAAACGCTTCGGATTGTAGACAGATTCCATTTTACTTTTTTTTTAAAAATACTACATAAAAGAGCGAAATCGAAAAGAAGATATTTCGAGGGAAGGAAAAGAAGAAATGGACTCAATGAATTCTCTCCTCCCCCCTCTGTTTCTCTTTCCCGTGTTTGTAATTTTGGTGTTAAGAGAGAATGAAAAGTTTTATTTCTGAACAAATATTTGCGCTTTTTGTCGGTGTGTGTACCAGAAAAATATGCGTTTATTGAGACAGACACGTCAATTGCTATCTTTTTTTTTCTTTCTGTGAGTTCGAATGGAAAAATCTGCTGATTCAAACAATTTGAGTTGTTGTTGTTTTTGTGCTTTGTTTGAATATTTTAGAGCACGAATTCCATTTTTGAAGTTTTTTTCCACGATAGAGAGAAATTTATTTTTTCGTTTAAAATTACATGGTTAGTTAAGAAATGTATTTTAAATTACATTTCCACTGTTTCTCTCTTATAGAAGTTTTTTTTAATAGATTACGAACATTTTATCAATATGAAATAACCATCGACCCGTTTTTATTGTGTAACATTAAATTCCCTGTTTTCAACGCCCATGGAATAACATAAATTTTTCTTGAGTACGTTTTAATGCGGAAGTTTTTTTAAAAACAAAATAGCCTGAGTAGTTAATAGAGTGAATTCAACAGTTGTCGGGAACTACAGAAAGGGAGAGCATTGTGGACAAATGGCAGGAAACAAAAATGAATTTCGGGTGTCAATATTTATGATTCAAACCTTTTAAAAAATATATGCAATGGATTCAAATTTTAAAAAAGGTTAACAATACAATACATATAAATATTCAAGTTGTGAAATATCGATGAAAAACTTTCTACCCTTGGAAACGCCCAATATGTTTTGCAAAATTATCTGGATGTAGGGCCTTCCATCTCTTCCCCAATTCCATACAATTCAAGTCTTTTGAAATTATCATTAGGATTTTTATGCAATGTTTAACTTTTCGGTGAAACATCCCTACCTTAACGGAATTCTCCAGCAATCACCTTGCTTATTCAAATAATATTGAAATTAATAAAAATTGAGATCAACTCTATCACCCTCATTTCTGTTCTTAAGTCATACCCAGCCCAAAATTAAAACCCTTTATTTTTTTATCCAATCCTTCCCCCTCCCTGCCCAACTGTTTTCCACCGACTGCAGCATTTTTACATCCCCACAACCCGTCCGACAAAGAAAAAACCCTACGACGCGCCCCTTTATTCACTCCCTCAACCCTTACAACAGGTAAGAGACGATCGTTCGCAGCCCAACGGTTTTTACGTGCGTCCTTAAAGAGCGCAAATTTCGCAAAAGTCGGGGGTAGGAGGAAAAACGCTTCCTTCGGTAATGACGTTAGCACAAAGGGGGGAACGCGTCCGGGGGGGCACGGGGGTTTTAATCCAATTGTTATCACTCCTGGGGCCCCGGGGTTAATGTTACTGAACGATGACAAGAAGGGGAAATACACGATTAATCGTGGCTCTGGGATTGCACGATTTTTCAACTCTCTCTCCCTAATTGGAATATGAAATTATAATTTTTTTCTTCTGTTGCTACCTTTTGAGAGAAGGACGAAACGCGGAAAAATTTTAAAGTGGATTTTTTGGAGGAGGTTTTCTTTTTGTGGGGGTAATTGTGATGGATGTGAAATCAGGGTCGAGAGTGATTTAATTTTGCTTAAATTGGGAGTAACAATTGTGTTTTAATGCGGTAATGTGATTCGGATTTTGAAGTCGTTTTTAATTTTAGCAGTTAGGGTATGTTCTAGTTTTTGGACAGGGAAATGGTTTTAGTTTCTAACATTTTGATTTTCAAAACACTGAAAATACTGAAAACCAAGGTAAATTTGAATTAACTTTTTACAAATAATTTGAAGGATAATACACTACTGTTCATAAATTAAGGACGGAACTGTTTTTTCAACATAACACCTAGTGAAATTATTTTTCATCAATGAAAATCATACCAAGAGATGTTCAATGGGTGAGAATACAGGGCCCGAAAGCAAATTTTCTCTACCAATATTTTAAGGGGGTAAATGGACCCTCCATTGATAATGGAGTCCCATTACAATTTGGAGCTGTGGCAGAAACGTCTGTGTAAGAGGTATTTTACCGAAAACTTTATGTTTATTGTAATGAATATGATTACTCCTGAACTCAGTGCATATTTTTAAAAGCGTGTGTTACCTTTAAATGGTATTTTTTTATGTTTTATTGATAGAAATCGGTCTAATCATCATTTTTGGCAAGTTTTAGCTTCTGGGTCATTTTTGGTAATTGGTATCTTACCGTCAACCATGTTTTTAGTAGTTCTTACATGTGCTAGATTATGTTTAGGTCTGGAGACCCTGAAAGTAAATTATTTCTTTCAATATCGTGACTTTCAAGAAACTTTGAGATAGCCAAATTGTGATTTTGTGCAACTTTTTCTCTCATAAAGAGAAATTCTTGATCTGAAATTTCTTCTAAAAGAAGCGAATGGGACATGAGAACCCAGGCACGTGATCGCAGACATCGGGGAAAATTTTTTTCGTGTATAGGGAGTGTTGAAATGTCTATAACAGTAATAGAGTATCAATGGAGAAATTATATCTCTTAAAAACTCATTTCAAAGGTAATGGAGATATTTTTACAACTATATGTTTCTTTTTAGGTATGTCTACGTCCATAAACACTAAAAAATACTTTTTTTTCAAACATTAATAACAGATGTCCTTTCTGTGAAACTATACAATTATGTTGTGCCGTTTGAGCACCTCGTATACACCGCAGATATTTTCACTGATGTTTGCTATTGCGTACCTGTGTTCTCATGTCCCATTTGATTCTCTTAGAAGAAATTTCAGGTCAGGAATTTCTCTTTATGAGAGAAAAGTTGCACAAAATCACAATTTGGCTATCTCAAAGTTTCTTGAAAGTCACGATATTGAAAGAAATAATTTACTTTCAGGGTCTCCAGACCTAAACATAATCTAGCACACGTAAGAACTACTTAAAACATGGTTGACGGTAAGATACCAATTACCAAAAATGACCCAGAAGCTAAAACTTGCCAAAAATGATGATTAGACCGATTTCTATCAATAAAACATAAAAAATACCATTTAAAGGTAACACAGGCTTTTAAAAATATGCACTGAGTTCAGGAGTAATAATATTCATTACAATAACCATAAAGTTTTCGGTAAAATACCTCTTACACAGACGTTTCTGCCACAGCTCCAAATTGTAATGGGACTCCATTATCAATGGAGGGTCCATTTACCCCCTTAAAATATTGGTAGAGAAAATTTGCTTTCGGGCCCTGTATTCCCACCCATTGAACATCTCTTGGTATAATTTTCATTGATGAAAAATAATTTCACTAGGTGTTATGTTGAAAAAATAGTTCCGTCCTTAATTTATGAACAGTAGTGTAGAAGACACACTGCATGGTAAATTTTTGTCTCAATAGGTGCCATAAAATTACTCGACATAAAGCAGGTTTGTGTAATTTTTACTAAGTTTTCAATTAGCAAATAAACAAACATTTTCTTTGAGAAAAAAATGGGATAAAAAAATGCAGAAAAGAACTTACCCTATCTCTCATCTTTAAAAGCCAAATAACCATAATTTAAAATTGAAAGTCAAACTTACTGCAATATCTGCATTCCAAGAGATTTAATAGTTACTTTAAGGGGATGGAAAAGGAGAGAAGCCCCCTTCTTAAATTTAAACTAAATGGACAAAGACTAGATAAAATCTTGCTTTTAAGAGTCAAAATTCCAAACATTTAGGAGGGAGGACCCCTTTTTCGAACATCAAGCTTTGAATTACACACACTTTTTTATTAAGCTATTTAAAATATGCAAATCTTCTTTAAAAATATTCTAAAAATTACAAATTAAAAAATATTCTAATATTACATACCTAGAGTGGGCTTAAGGAATAATTTTGGGTGATCTTTGCCCCCGAGTGAAATCTACCTGACGATGGACAATACTAAATTTCTTTAGTATTTTCTACTCCCACACTAAAAAACAATTATGTTCTACTGTTGTAAATAGAGTTATAATTTTTAATACTTTTATACCTAAAGATCTAATATAAATTCTTTTCGCTTCAAACTAATTTTTCTTTGTTATTCGTGTACAACAAAACGCTCGATTAAAATAAAAAGGCAGTAGGTATGTTAAAACGGGGCAATTCGATACAAGGGGCACTTTGATACACCATCAATATTTCAAAAACAATCAAGGTTATTTAGGTCTTGTTTTTACGAAAAGTTGCCTTCATATGCCTAAGCATTAGGGTGGGCCGAAAACACACTTTATTTTTTATTTATGTTCTAATAGCGCGGAAAGGGTGCCACTTGGGTCCAATAAGGACGATGTAAAATATTGTTTCGATTGGATAATATCTTCAGCTCCCACATCGCACTTAAAGTTTGAACAAATGGATGACTTTTTTACAAAACAACTAAAAAACCAAAGATTAAACTATCAAATATTGTTCATGATTTTTTTATTAGGAACTAATTTAGTTATAGATATATTGTCACAGGTTCCATTATTCTATCACCCTTCTTTCGTTAGATATAATTTTTTAATGTTCAAAGAAATTTGGTAAAGTTTTTTTTCCTGCATTTTTAAACAGCTAATAACTCTAGAACTAAACAACTTAAAAACCTGAAATCAGTCCCATTTTGTTCGTAAGTTTTTTGTCTTTAATTTGATGTTCATCATGATTATCATTTTCAAAAAAAAAATTCCAAATTAAAAAAAAATGACAAAAAAAATTTAATAAAAAAATTTTTTTCGAAAATTTTTTTGAAAAAATATTAAAAGCCTTTTAACTCTTAAAATGAACATTACTACTAAATTTCAAGAAGAAAATTAAATTTAATCATGTTTAAAAAAATTAAAATATTCGAAATTTAGGCAAGTCCCCTAAACTATCCCTAAAATTATACAGTCACTCATGGAAAATTCATAAACTATCTTGAGGGTGTTCATATGACTTAAGACATGCAAAAAATGTCAAATTAATTTCAGAAAATACGACAATTAATAGATTCCGTACAAAATCTTACAGTGCTAATTCCCAACTTTAAGTTAATTCAATTTGCAATAATGTGTTTATATCCAAATTTTTTATGTTCTAAAACTTTTATTTACTTTGATTTGACTTGTTAAAAGTAAAAACAATTAGATATAAGCATAAATTTTAGGAATTTTTAGGAGAAATGCATGCAAATTGAATTAACTTAAAGTTGGGAATTAGCACTGTAAGATTTTGTACGGAATCTATTAATTGTCGTATTTTCTGAAATTAATTTGACATTTTTTGCATGTCTTAAGTTATATGAACACCCTCAAGCGAGTTTATGAATTTTCCATGAGTGACTGTATAATTTTAGGGATAGTTTAGGGGACTTGCCTAAATTTCGAATATTTTAATTTTTTTAAACAGGATTAAATTTAATTTTCTCCTTGAAATTTAGTAGTAATGTTCATTTTAAGAGTTTAAAGGCTTTTAATATTTTTTCAAAAAATTTTTCAAAAAATTTTTCAACAAAAATTTTTTTATAAAACTTTTTTTGTCATTTTTTTTAATTTTGAAAAAATGTTTTGAAAATGATGGTCATGATGCACATCAAATTCAAGACAAAAAAATTACGAACAAAATGGGATTAATTTCAGGTTTTTAAGTTGTTTAGTTCTAGAGTTATTAGCTGTTTAAAAATGCAGAAAAAACAACTTTACCAAATTTCTTTGAACATTAAAAAATTATATCTAACGAAAGAAGGGTGATAGAATAATGGAACCTGTGACATTATGTCTATAACTATATTAGTTTCTCATAAAAAATCATGAACAATATTTGAGAGTTTAATCTTTGGTTTTTTTAGTTGTTTTGTAAAAAAGTCATTCATTTTTTCAAACTTTAAGTGCGATGCGGGAGCTGAAGATATTATCCAATCGAAACAATATTTTACATCGTCCTTATTGGACCCAAGTGACACCCTTTCCGCGCTATTAGAACATAAATAAAAAATAAAGTGTATTATCGGCCCACCCTACTTAAGCATTACATTTGAAACCGATATGCTCTGAAGTCTATAAATTTTATTGAAAGAAACTAAATTTTTTGGTCAAAATTTTCCAAATGTAAATTTCTAAGTAAAATGTAAAATCTTCCTGAAGCTATTCTACTTGGAATAAAAAAAATCTGTAAGTACAAAAAAAAGTATAATTTTAAATAACCTTTGCCAATTTTTTGAACCAAGGTTTTTGTTCAAAATCAACAAATGGGGCAAATTGATACACTTAGTGTGGGGTACTTTGATACAATCGGGGGGCACGTTGATACACATAAATGTTCCTATATTTTGCGTTGGGAGATAATATCTCTTAGCAATTTAAAAAAAACTGTTAAAGGTAAGTTAGATCTACAGTGAAGGATATTTATGTCCCTTTTTGAGTCTGGGTTTTTTTAAGAGTTTGAGATTGGTAATTGCTTGCATTAGAAGCTATGTGCATTTATAAAATAAAATGCAGTTGATAAATACATGACCAAATGATGGAATCATGGACTTTGAAGCATCTGAGAAGTTCTTAGCACTTTTACAGGTAGCAAAGAACTCGATTTAAAAAAACTGTGACAAAGTAGTACTATAAATGGCCAAAAACTAACCAGTTAATTATTGACCTATTTTTTTTAAATTTCTGTATGATTGTCGACTAAGATGACTTTTAATTCTATTCAACTAATTCAGAAGCAACTAAAAATATGAAAATAAGCATTTTTCCTTAATTAGAGATTTGTTAAAAATTGCTATTTTTCAAATTCTTTAATTATTTTAATTTCTGAAGGTTTAATGGAAAAATTATTGAAAAAAGGTGTTAAAAATATGCTTCAGATATAAATCAATAAAATTACAGTTTTTACTATATTTGAGCAATTCGATCACTGCATCAAAATACCTTATTGCCCCACTGGTGAGGCACATTGATACAAAATTGATTTTTTTACAAAAACCTTTATATTTTAATTTTCATTCTAATTGGTTTTATAAAAATGAGTCATTCTTAGATATTTTAGAAAAAAGTATCTGAATAAGTCATTTTTCTTACTTTTCAAAAAATGGATTTAAATTTTGCTGTATCATATTGCCCCATTTTCCCCTAAATAAATATGGTAAATATTCTGTACTTCACAGAATAAAACCTTTTTCTTTCGGTCATATTTATGAAATACTCGTACAAGCAACCTAAGGTAAAAGACTCCTAGGTGAAAAATAATAGTTACAAAGTAAATATTTGATTTCTTTAACCTAATGTCTACGAAACTATATTAAATTAAAATAAATGTCTACCAATAAGTTCTCGTTATGAATTTACAAATAAAATCATTACTCATTCCAATTCTCATAGCTCACATTAAATAATTTTAAAAGCAAAATATCTATTTATTCCATAGCGCCACTGAACAAAAACATTTTTAGCGAGTCATCTCAATTGGCCATTACGAAGAAGACAAATTAAATTATTTCGTGTTGAACACACACAAAGCAAAAACCATTCCATAGACTCATTCAAGCTGACAAAAGAGAAATCAGTGGGCTGGCACCAGACATCACATGGAGGTGTTACGTCATTCGGAGGCTCCTCCCCCTGTCCGCGCCTACTTCCGGTTTCGCATCGAGCAAAGCAGAGAAGCTCGAACTCAGTGGCAGTCGGCAGATGTGGCCTGATGCACAGAGGAGAAACAAAATATAAACGAACGAATTTGTTTTCTCGAAGTTTGGCATTTGTTTTGAAACTTTTTGGAAGCGAATTTGTTATCTGTAGTTCATAATTGAGTCTAGTGAATAGTGTTCCGCTAACTTTTGAAGTGTTCCTGAAGTTTTCATGTGTGATTGAATGGACTAATGGACTTCAAAACTTTTAAAACTCTTCAACAGGTGGGACGTTTAGGGATTTTCCTTCTCGAATCATAAAATATAGTTGCATTTAATTAGTTGTTGAAGTTCAAGTTGAGATTAAAGTAAACCAGGTGAACTTCCTGCTATTTATTATTCAGTTTTTCGTCTAACTGAAAGTGTTTATCATCTCACAGCAGAGCAAAGGTATTAGCCAAAATAATTTGCATAATTAGCTGTGCCTATAAACACTGCATTACTCAGTTTGACAAGAATTATATAGTGTTGTTATCAGATTCAACTTTTTTAAACTAACGCAGAAAACATAAACATACGAAATAATTTATCAATTCTATGACTGTATCCTACCCTCAGAGCAAACAAGGACTTTTCAAACACTCAACCACAAGGAAAATATGATCCAACAGAAAAACAGATCCAACTAACCAAACCAAACTAGACAATCCATACAATGACTGGATTATCCCAAATCCCAACACCAAAGGCTTGATACAAACTTAACCAAACGAACCCCAAGAACTGACATTCGCCATGGAGCAACTGACAGAGTTCGTGTCCAAGTCCTTCAACCCGGACCGTCCCTTGTCCACTGCGGTGAGCAGCTTCCCTCACCTGCTGGGCGCTCGTCCCCGCTCCCTGCACAGCGTTGTGGATCGCCTCTCCGCCCCGCACGTGTTCCCGGGGCTGGCCCTAGCACACCCCATGGGGCTGCCGCCTGCGCCCCTGCTCCTGCCGCCGCCCCGGCCGGCCAGCGGGGGGACCTCCTCCCCCTCTTCCGTGCTCACCGACAAGGAGGACAGGAATAGGGAAGAGGACAGCAATGACAGGCATGGTCAGTAACTTGTGTTTTTACTCCTTTTTTTCTTTCCCAATGCTTTATTATAGTTGAGTGGCGCTCGAAGTACGTAATATCATCGTTGATTCTTTGAGTTTCTCTTCGTTTAAGTGATCAATTTATGTGTCTCAAGAGAAAATTTCTTCTTGGATAATTTTTTGCCTTTAGATTTTACCTCAGAGTATGTTTGGTACAGGAGAAGACTGTTAGAGATAGAAGAAACAATATTAATTCTCGCTTTTAAATAAGTTTTTATTGTGAGGTGTTACGAAGTTAAAAATATTAAACTTTTACCTGTATAATATATTAATACCATACATTTATAAATATTGAAGCTTCGTGAAATTCGACATACCTAAACACAACCTATTGTAGCCGATCATGCTTTTATATAGGTACTCTGGTCAGTTAGATTTATCACTATAGCTTCTTTTTACAGCATTGATACAAATAACATTAATTATTAGGAAGAATGTATTCTAGTACTTAAAAATTGTTGAAGTAAAAAATCAGGAACTCAAATAGGTCACTATTGGGGGGAACAACTAACTCTCCATGGTATTCTTTGGCAACGAATAGAACATCATTTCGAATTTATGAACTTTTGGAACTTATGATATGTATTCTTGTTAGGTAATGGGCTCACCCATGTTTCGGTAAATTAAGCCATTATTTACTTATTCATCAATAGATGATAAGATAGTACCAATAGTAGGTATGCAGTGTTATTCTTAATATTTTTTTGAAGGAGTAAAAATACGCTTTGAGTTTTTAGGAGGCGTGAAATACGGAAATAGCATAAACTGCATATACAGATAATTTCTTTTAATAAAAACTTTCTTTTTTAATGGACAAAATAAAGTAGAAAATATGAGGATGCTATTTTGGTTTTTAACAATTCTAGCATATGTTAAGTATATTAGTAGAAAATATTAAACATTATAAATAAAACAATTCATTTTACATAAAACATTCTAAATAAAACAATTCATTTTACATAAAACATTCTAAATAAAATATCACTTTAATATTACAAATTTGAGTAGAAAAATATTATTTTTCGATTTCGGTGGGACTCCGTGCATTTTTTAAGCATATGCTTTGTTAAAAATTCAAAGCATGAAAATAAGCCTGGCTAGTTTTTAAAAGCGTATTTCCGATTTCCAATGCGTGAGATACGCTCTCAGAGGTGTTAAAAATATCACTGGGTATAAGTACATGTTGTGTTTTAAATTGTTTACAATATAATTGGAAAAATATTTACCATAACTTATTCTTTTAGAGATATTCTCCTATGAGAAAAAGAATAAGATATTGATTCAGAACACTAGTTCTTAAACTAGACCTTGCACTAAATAATAATTATTACATTGAACAGTTGAACTTGTAAGAAAAAACAACTAATCAGAAATTAGAAAAATATTTAAACACAACGCACATTTTAATGCACTTATGCATTTTATGCATAGGTATTTAAAAAGCTCATGGATAAACAAAAACATGGAAGAATAAAAATCTAATGAAAATTCATTGCAAAGAACGATATTACAGAGCTCAAAGCATATGGTGTATTTTTTAAAATCAACTCATCAAAGATTTTCCTTTTCTGCATAAGGATTGAACTTAAATTGCTTTTTTATCTTTCTATTTAATTTTCAATCAAATCTCAACATTTTAATGCACGTTATCATTATTGTCATTAAATTTATTTTTATGTATTTGGGTTTGAGGAAGTTTTTGATATGTTAATCATTAGTAAAATATAAAATATTAAACTATTAATAAAAATAAATAACGTGTGTTTTCTTGGTAAATTAAAACTTTGAGAATATTAAACAAAATATTTGGTGCTCAAATCATTTTAAAAGCAATAGTGTTGGAATGTTTTATGTAAAATTCTTAATTTATCCATGTACTAATAATTCAGATCTTATTAAAAATCAGTAATATTAAAAAGTTCAGAATTTCTTATGTGATTTATAAGAAATCACTTAAACGGTGATATGAATCAATTTAAGATAATTTCCAAGTGTAATGCATTTTTTTAAGATTATAGTTGCTAGATCTTACTTCGCTGAATCTAAAAATAAAATTTTGGTAATTAATTAAGAAAAATAACTTAAAGATAACAAAATGTGTTAATATATAATTAGAAATGCAACTTATTTGCGAAAATAATTTATTATCCGTAAAAAAATTGTAATGTCGTTAAAATAAACTATATTATCTCAATTGAGTCTCAAACTAGTATATTCTTCTAACTAAGACTTTTAAGTTCCAAGAAATTTTAAAATAGGAACGAACCGATTACTAATTTCTTTTGCTTTGATTGTTTTAAAAAATTTGATTCACAATATTTTGAATTTTCATACACATCAAAAGCTTCTGAAATTCAAATTTCCAACTTTCTAAGTAAAGAACAGCCCGATATTTTAAATTTTAAAAGGATTTAGACTTCCTTAATAGTTTCTTCTGGTATTGTTATTAAACTTGTTAGTTTACAGCAATAACTGTTAGAAAACCATGTTAGTTAATAAATTTTATTTATAACATTTTTTCTTTGTAATTTTAAGTAGTACCTTTTATAAAGTTCGGAAAAAACTACCAATAAAGTAATAACATTGATTGGCTGAAGGTATAATAATAAACAAACTTAATTGATTAATCTTCATTGTAAACTTAATTGTATTTAAATATTGAATCGAAACTTGAAATAAAAATTTTTTAGCTTTCAACATTTTTCTGTTGAAGCGCTCCTTTTAACTAACTTCCTAGTAAAATTACTACAAAAACATATACTAAAAGTTTGAGCGACAAATAAATGAATTAGATATATTAGAAAATAAGTAAAATTAAAAAATTAAAAAATAACTTTGCAGAAGTTCAATTATTGTAACCAAACCAACTCTAAAAACACATTTAAAGATAAAAGAATATTTCTTATTATGTTCACTGTAAAAAATCTTTTTTTACTAAATTTGTGTTGTATTTCGACAAAAATTTCGGTATGATAAATCTACAAAATAATTTAAATCTAGTAAAATCCCCATTAAAAGAACATATTTTAAATACAAGTACAAATACAAATACAAATTAAGTCGACCAACTACAGGCGTAAGCCCAGCAAGGTTGGTCCAGTCTTTTTAACCCAAACTACCAGAATCCCAGTATCTGTCAATTTTCCCCTTGAACTCGTTTACCCCACTTGAATTTACGATTGTTTCAGGCAACGCATTCCATCTATCCACTACCCTATTAAAGAAATAATGCTTTCTACAATCCGTCTTAAATTTTACTTTATTCAATTTGAAATTGTGACCCCTTGTTCTATTACCCGTATTGAAATCTAGTCCCTCTGTGTCCCCTTGCTTTACCATTTTATATAGTTGAATCAAATCCCCTCTAATCCATCTTCTCTCTAGAGTCTAGAGTGAACATATTTAGCTTCTTTAATCTTCCCTCATAACTTAAACTGGATATACCCTTGACCATTTTAGTAGCCCTATGCTGAACCCTTTCTATTGCATCAATATCTTTTTTTAAGTATGGAGACCAAAACTGAACAGCATACTCTAGATGAGGTTTCACCAAGTCCCTGTATAGTGGCAAAATAATATCCTCGGACCTTGAAGAAACAGTTTTTTTAATGTATCCCAATATCCTATTAGCCTTTTTACTAGCAGATGAACACTGATGAACCCATTTAAAGTCCTCATTTACTATCACCCCTAAATCTTTGATCATATTACCTTCTTTAACTTTGTCCCCTTGCAGATAAAATTCTGCCCTACCATTCCCCCGACCCATATGAAGTACCTGACATTTCCTTATGTTAAAGGACATACCCCATTTTTCAGCCCATTGTGATATGATATCTAGATCCCTTTGTAAATTTTGTACCTGCTCCTGAGTATCTACCCTCCCCCAAATTTTTAAGTCATCAGCAAATATGCTGATTTTGTTCCTAATGTCCTGACTTATATCGTTAATGAATATTATAAAGAGAATTGGCCCCAATACTGACCCCTGTGGCACCCCACTCATGACCTCTGCCCACTGAGAATATTTACCCTTGACTTGCACAAGTATGCACAGGAAAAATGTTTTGTGATCATTAAGTTAATCCTTTATCCTACTTCAATATGATTTTCTACAATTTATTTCGTGCAAATATTTTTTTTGAATCACAACAGAAAATTAAGGGCTTAACATAAATAAATAATCATCTTTGGAAAATTTAATCAGCTAGAGCTAATTGAAACTAAATTGATACTTTTGAATACCGTCACTACACTAAGGGCTAAAATATTATCACTAAACAAAACCAAAACATGCCATTTTATAGCAGTTTCAAGTCTTCAAATTTTAATTTTACCCAATCTACTTTTGAGGGAACAAAAATGACAATCATGAGAATCCGATCAAAATGGCAGCTGAAAGCACAACTTCAGTTTTAAATCTATTTGCATTTTCCGCTAAAATACTCATCACAGAATCCCTTTTATCCAGGAAGAGGAAAACTGAAAGAGTGTGTTCTTGCTTGCAAAGTATAAGTCAACGATTCTCAAACTTTGGGGCGTGCTTCAGAACGGGGGCACGAGGTAAGGCAAAGACCCCTCTCGAAATTTGGATAAAGTGGACAAAAAGGAGTAAAAACTGCCCTGAATAGTCAATTTCCAAAAATTTTCTGGGGAACCCCGAGACCTTCCAGATTTTGTTGGTTTGGCTTATGCTCGTAATACTTGTCTCGTTTCCAATTTTGGAAAACTTTCTGTTTTCGAGGTTTTTTTATTGAAAGTTTTTTTATAATCTAAAAACTTTACAAAGTTGTAAAAAGAGTATCCAAAAAGCAAAAATTACAAAGAACAAGTAGGTAGTATTATTTGAGGAGCTGAGAGCCAGAGTGGACCAACCTCAGCAGCTGTTATTTCGAGAAAAACGCTTCACAAAATTGTAGTAATATTTAATTTTTTTTCGAGGTTAGTATTTAATATTTAGTTTTGATCTTCTTGTGATCAATAATTAGAGGATCCTGTTGAAAGTCAGAATCAGAATGGACCAAGTGGCTTGATCCATTCTGGCATTAAATTTTTGTGCGATTTTAATTACTAGATCAAACGAAAAAGTGATGCCATCTTGTGGGAACTAAAAAATGCATTGTTTTCTAGCTTAATTCAATAGATGTCTCTACATTCTACTGAAAAATTTAAAAAAAAAAACGCTTTTCCATTTTTCGTGGGTTGGTCCACTCTGGCTCTCAGCTCCTCATTTATGAAAAGAACAATTTAATTACAAATCCTGCTTAAAATGTCTATATTCATTCATCGTCAATATTCAGAGGTGCATTTTGCTAAAACATTTGTTTACTATGTATAAACCTAATAATGTGATATTTTACTCATTAAAAAACATATAATTTATTCAGAAACAAATAAATTTTTAAATTTAAAAATTGGGGACACAATTTATAATTATCTTTGTTAATTGAAATAAATACTCACACAAAAGTGTTTAGGAATAAAACGATCTCACACACAATTATAAACTTTAAATTAACAAAAGTAAAATTAGTTACGATAAAATTATGAAAATGATATTAACCGTCAATATACCTAATTTTCTTTGATATTTTGAAAGATACCATGGATTGCATAAGTAATAAATAGATTTTTTAAAATAATAAAGGATTGTAAAACTTTAGAAAGGAAGAATTAAAAAATATATCTTTATAGATATTTTATCTAGAAATCAATTAATAAAGTATTTATCAACGAAAGGTAGCTTAAAAATGAAAAACATTACAAATTCCACTTAAGCATGAAAAACATAATTGCGTCGTTAATCCTCTGCATCTAAAATAACCGAATTATCTTCTCATAAAATAACGACTACTTTTTACACACACAAGGCATTAATAAACTCCTAAGCCATATTACTTTATTAGCCCTATCTACTTTATTCAGAATATTCATCATAAAAACCTAAACGAGTTGATGTTTGAGTAAATTTTTGATGAAGTGAGAATGTAAATTTATTACCAAGTTAATTGAACGAATTTTTATGGTTATCTATCTTAGAGTGTCCATGAGAATATCAGGTTTATGTGGGAAAACATTTATACCTATAAAAATTTCTTAGGGCTTAGGGTGATTACGCTGGATATGAAGAAAATTTTATTCAAATAAACATTCAAATTATCGTCCTATTTATTTTCTTATTTGATAAAAATATTTTGCTCAAAATTTAAGTTTGTTCTGAAATTGTTGTTTCAAGTCTCTTACTCAAATTATTTTTTTAATGTTGTGTTTTGTGAAAGCTTTCAACTAATTTAAGATACTACATATGAAAAAATTATCGTGAATAAGATGTTGTATATGCTAAGCATATTCGAAATATCATACTAATTGAATAAATTGGATTAAACTATTCCAAATTATATGCGTAGTAGCAAAGTAGAAAACTGATGTTCTGGTCGAGTATTGGTGTACTTAAATGGCAAATAACTACATGTAAGAGGTAAAATATGCTAATAGTATTCAATTCATCATTATTTCAGTAAATTCAGCAATTCCCCATTGTAACTTTTTTAAACGAAACATAAAATCCTGCATCAGAATTCAACACAGACCCCAATTATTAAATTTATATACCATTCCTAATTATTATCTCCGAAGATTAGAGTATGGTACTCAAGGCAATCCTCCAATTGCATCACAAGAGATTAAAGTTGATCACAACTACATACACTCAGCACTCAAAACATTCGCGAACACAAATAGGTCCATTCATCCGTCAGTTCGTTAACTTAAAACAAAACAACGAACCACTGCGAGTGATTGGGTACAAAATTAATGAAATTTTCGGCACAGCAATTCATCAGGCAGGGTTATAACAGCCGTTCCCCATAACTAACTTGAGAGAACCGCAATCGATGGCGTTCAATAGCCGACAACATCGCCCCGGTATTAAGAAAGGGCGGCAGAGAGCTAACAAGGGGAGGTACGGACGAAGGAAAAATTCCGTAATTGGATTAGAGTTTAGTTTGTTCCCCAATTATCAACTCCGCATTCTCCTGCGGTAATTGAATCACGGGACCGCCAAGGTGAGAGCGCCTATAAAAGAACTGATTAGCCATATCTAATTAGAAATTGATAATTTCGCAAACTGATTAACTCCATATAACGCGAGATGTTTTGAATCTGTTGTTAGTTTTAGAATGGGAGGGAGTTCTTAATTTAATATTTCTATGATTTAAAAGTAAGAATTTTGTATTCGAATGATAGTAAGGACAATAATATAAAAGCTGCATGAATCTTTACATGACAATTAGGTAGTCTGTTAAAGTTACACCATTTTACCACCTATTTCCTATGTTAACCCTTTATAAGGTCGTGGGAAGTATACTTTCCACCAACTTCATTAATTTTTCAATGTTGATGGAAAGCTATTTTCCGTTTATGCTCTACTAAAGCACATGAGAAGAGAACAAGATACGTTTGTTTAGCTTGCAATGTCCTACCATGTGTAGATTCGTGTTTTCTGAAATTCCATGGAAAATAATATGTATAAAAAATTCTTAAATTTTTGAATATAGAATATATCTAATTCATAATTCCTTTTGTAGATTTTAGTATTTGAAAATTATATTTTATAAATATCATGTAATGCGATATAAAAAGAAATGCAAAACGTAAGATGTCCAACCTTTGAATATACCTCCCAGTGGGCGGTGGGAAACATACATCCCACCAATAAAAAAAGATCTTAAAAATCAAATTAATTTTTAATTTCTTTTTATAAATCAATCTTAATCCCAAAAAAATATTTTAACATAATATTACTAGAAAAAAATGGATTTATAAAGGGTTAACAAACCAAACACATCAGACACATCAACTTCACTGCCACACACCCCTCAAACCATCTCCCTCTCACCAAACGACCTCCCGTGTTCTTGTCTCTCTCGACCCCGTAGGTAAATGTGACCAGAAATATCGAAGGGGGAGGGCTAGAGAAAGTGGATATTAATTCCGCACGTATGCAAACGTGTCCATCAAGTGGCGTGAGGGCGGCGGAATTGGTTGTGGCGGGCGCGTGTTTTTTCATGAACACGCGACCCCCGACCCTTCTCCGGAAGGGTTGGGAGGGACAGATGAGGTGTGAAGGCTTTTCCCTTCAGATTTGCATCTCCCTGCTGTTGAGGAGCTTAGGGTTCTACCGGGTTTATTTTTGGGCTTGTAAAAATTTGGGATCTATGGGGTAAGTAGTTAGGAATGGATGTATATGTTATTAATATTATGGAATGAATTAAACTTGGTTATTATCCTTCTCCATTAGGGTGATTAGATTTAATGGTTGTGGAATTTACAATTGTGAAAGGTAATGAATTTATCTTAATACTTTGTATAACGGTATGTGTGATGAGAAGTATGATATCGGAAAAGAAAGATTTTGGTCCAGTGGAATAAAAATAAGTGTGACTTTACCGTACCCATATCCGTACGGTATAGTACGGGGTAGTATAGTACGTACGGTAGTATTGTATAGTACGGTATAGTACGGTTTCATATCCATACGGGGTAGTATATCCGGGTGGGCAAAGTCGGACTTCTCCCTTTTGCTACCTTTGGTGCTTGTGGGTGCCCATGTCTTTGCGCCTTTGGCCAAGGACAAATAGAAGCCGTACTACACATAACCCTTTACCATAATAAAAATAAGTAATTGATGAATACCACTTGATCTATGAATTGAATGATTGCATAAACGTTTGTTGATATTCTTAAGAGTAAAACATAAAGGGTTTCTATTACAGACCTTAAAACTTAAAGTTCTTCACAAAATAATTTATAATAAAAAAAATTATAAAAAAAAACATTAAATTTATATGACAAAAATTATAAAACTTTTTGACTAGAAAAAATATAAATTTTCAAGGTATTTATATGAAGTATGGAATTTGAAATGTTTGATAAACAAAAACTTTTACTGAGGAAAAACATTATGCTTTAATTTTCCAAATTGATTGTAACATATTGATACTTGCACTTTACATGTTTTGTTATCCACTTCTCCACAAACCTTAATTCCACATTTGTCGATTTTTAAAATTTATTCATCATAAGTAAACAGTTCAAATCAGAATAGGAAATTTTTTGGATGAAAAATCAGTAACTAATAATGTCCTCGTAATGATATTTCTCATTGTGAGTAAGATATGAATTATTCCGATACTCAACGATTAAATCTAATTGTTAACATAATGGATATGAAAAAACAAATGTCCTTCCAATAAAGAATCCATGGACTATATATCGCCCAGAACTTTCGAACCCAAGGTCAAATACAATAAAAACAGCCATACCCAAACAAAATGTGCCAAACCCATCATATGCTCCAAATCACCAAACACAACCAGCCATCAAGACTAGCACCAGCCACATTTGCAAGTGGACCCGATCGACTGACTCCCACCCAGGCCGGCCTCCCACCAAAAATACTGATTCAATTACCCTCCCCAAATCAGTCGAAGAGGGACGTTCTAACACGATTGGGAATACGATGAAAAAATCGGATATCAGTGTGGTGATTTTTTTTGCCCCTCCGCTGCTTTTGTTAGGCATGTTGATGCACAATTTGTGTTATCGGATTTGACATACTTTCCCTTTACCCGGGAGATCCCCGTTCAGTTTGGGTTAGAGTCGAACTCCTGTTACATCGGTGGACGAAGCATGTTATTGTGTTTATTAAGTTTCGTCGTAATGGGGTCAAGGTCTGGTTTTTTTTCTATGTTGGGGTTTAGAATGGGAGGACCTGTGTTCACGAATTAATTTTTTCTGGGAAGTTTTTTCATGTGCAGGGGGAATGACTTTCCCACCAATTGTTCCCACTGATTTTTAATTTAATTCATTAAAAACTGAGAAACTGGTTCTCTTATCTTTCTTCTAGAAAATCCTTAGTACGCTTTGGTTGTACTATTAGAATAAAATAAATGTACCTATAGTATTATGTATTTATAAGAAAATATACTAATTCATACTTAATTTAATCTTATGGTAAATTTAAAAATTTTCCAAAATCTTACTTGGTGATCACTGATCATGGAGATCATCTCGTGGTACTAGTCCAGTATGAACATGCAACTTCTAAAATATAACCAGAAGAAATAGGTACAGGGGATGCACTCACTTTCTTCTTTATCATATCTTTCATTCTCCTCAATTAACTGTAGGAAATTTCAACCATAAATTCCTTTCTGAAAAAAATGTTAATCATTCCAGGTTTACATTTACGGAATATTTCACAGGATTTGGGAATTGGGACATTTTAGTAGAATTCCTACGTGTTATTTTTTGTCTTCTAACGTTCTATAACTTTATTAATTTTTAAAATTTGGTATGCTAATTAATATAACCTATTCCTGTTAGCAAAAAGTTAGTATAAGAACTTTAAAACTTTCAAATTATTGAAACATTAAAAAGGCAAAATTAATATGTAACCAAAATATCAATCACCATAAAATACTCCTTCCATAATTTTAAAATTTTTTGATGGATTTGCTATATTTAGCCTTAAAATATTTCTATCCAAACCTAAATAATAAAACTTGGTGATGAACAAAACTTCAAATCCAACCTCACTTTTAAAATCCTCGTATTTTGATAAGAAAGAGGTAGAGAAGTGGTGGTAAACTAATCGAATTCCCTTTTCCTGAACTGAGGTTAACATGATAAAGACACACGCAATATTCCACTGTCACCAAATTCATCTCGAAAATCCCCTCCTCCCCATTCAGACTTGTCAAGAGGTTCTTTTATCGAATAAAACTCTTTAAATCAACCCTGTCAATTCACGGGGATTTCTCTCGTCCGCTCTCTTCCCTCCAAATATGAATAAACAAAACAAACCGTCCCTTCAGAAGGGACATTATAACAAAGCCCCAGCGACTCCCCCCAGACTGGATAAGGGGCCGTCAAAACCGCTGTCTGTCCACCCAGATTACGTCACCCCTGTCGCCGGATTTTGCATCCCGGAATCCGGCAAGAAACGCGTTATTACGCCTCCAGAATTTGATACGACAGCGTCAGCCTGCATCCGGAACATGCGAGATTTCGCCTATCGCCTTTCCGAGTTAGTGTTTTGGATTGTCTGATGCGTGCTGCCCTTCGGTAAAGAGAATGGGTTGAGGCAGAGTTGCCGTGGTTTTGAGAGAGGGGAGGGATCATTTTGGAGAATCCATTCTTCAGCCATGACGAGGCGTTTCGGATTTTAGAATAACCTCTTCAGACACTGTCTTTCCGGAGTGAGCTTGAACTCGCAAATGTCTCTCGCTGTGCGTAAAAGGAAATGCGGATGAAAATTTCTTGGATTTGGGTTTTCTGCTTTTGACTTGTTTTGACTTTTAAGGAGCTTTAGGGAACATGTCCTTTGAACTTATCGAGTTGTATGAAAAATGTCAATTTCGAGTACCTTCTTTCGATGCCATGACATCTCAACAGCACCTAGAATTAGGGGGTGGCAACTGCTTGGATATAATGTAAGATTCTTGATGAATACTTGTCTAAATACAAAAACTTACGGTTTAAGTTTTTTTTAAACATTGACACATTATTGACATTTAAAACAAAAAGATTATGTAATTAATAAAAACTATAGCATTTTAAGAGCACTTAAATTTTATTCAAAATAACAATTTGAAGGATTTTACAGAGTTTTCTTTGGTGATCATTATAAATTATAAGTGTTGTATGATTGTGCAATTGTGCATTAATTTAATTAGAAATGTTTAAATAGGTACAAATTGCATTCCTATAACAACCAAGGACAAATTATACTTCAAAAAAGTAAAGCTCAATTTTTCTTCTGCCTTCACTTTTTAATTGTAAAACAAAAAAAGTTTTTCCAAATATTTAGTTTTTTACATTCGAATTTTAAACTATAATTTATAATTACTTTTCTAAAAGTTTTAAACATAATTTAGTCATAATAAGGTAAAAGATTGAAGAAAACAGGCTACAATATACACTTATACATAGAAAATAAAAACATTCGAAATTCTTTATTGAAAAAATATAAATAAATGTAAAATCACACACTCACCCCAACACCAAAAATATTGATATTTTTTATGATTCCAGATTCATAATTGATTAATTAATATTTAGTTCATATATATTCAACTAAACAATTTCTTTATCGTTCATTAAACATAGATTAAAATGAGTTTTTCGGAGGGGGTAAAGTGTAGAATATTTTAAGTTAGTAATCTTATTAACATTTTATGAATTTTTAAAACTTTGCGTTATGGAGCACAGAAATTTTGAATATTTTATTTCTTCTTAACTAAAATAGTGGATGATGAGATGATGATGATGATAGTAAAAATATAATTACAATCTTCAAACTTAATATAAAAGTTGTAGATTTTTTATACATAAGTAATACTCCTCAAGGTTGAAAAAATAATTAAAATAACACAAAATATACTTCAAAATGTATCATTATCACTTTTAGTTTACAATAACGATTAGAATATTTATAAACTTGGTGCGTATAAACGTGAATTGCTACTAATAACTACAAAAGAAACGTTTACTTTGCACTTTATTCCAGTACTTTAATCCTTAAAGTAACACCGAATGCAACACATCTAGCAAATAAAGCCACCCGGAAAGCGACAATAACTACTATCTCCGGCTCAGAGCGGAGACGCAACACACACAAGTACCCCCATCCATACACACTTCACCTGTCCATGAAGTATATCTTTGACCGACCGAAAGAAGAGAATCAAATAAATACTCACCGAAAGGAGATAAAAACCAAACAACCAAACCCCTGGTCAAATCACGCTGTAGCCGCAGGCACGTTCTACTCAGCGCAAAACGACGGGAAAAAATCGTACCCTGGCACGTGCTGCATCCCATAAATTACAAGGCGGGAATAGAGGGGAGACACCCCCTCTCTCGTGAAAAGGGGGCCTCGGTCCTGGAAAAAAATTACAACCGGTGGTGCCAAAAAATTCCGGCACTTAGGGCCTCTCCATGTGCGAAGTTTGAAAACCCTAATGCAATTATTGACCATGCAACTTTGATGAAGGTAAGCGCACCTCCCATACGTTTGCCCGGTTTTATTCGGGTAGGTATGCCTCTCTCCGCCCGGGTTTTTATATTACGATTTTCCCGGATCAGTAGTATTTTTAAATTCGTAAAAACGGCCCTCCGCCACGTTAGGCTTAGTGTTTGACACGTAAGCTGGGAGGTTGGAGGCTTTTATAGATACAAGGGATTCCCTTTTTATATTTGTTCGCGGGGCCTGGCTCTGTGCGTGCGTATGTGTCCTTAAGCGGGTTTTATTTCCGTGGTCCGTCTGGCTTGGGAGAACCATGAACTTGCAGAGTAGGAGGAATCATGTTTTGTGTGTGTGTGTGTGTGTGTTCGCTTGATTGTTTTGTTCTCCTCTCCTATTGTTCTTTTGAATAATCCAATGTTATTTTCCGAGAGTAGCTAGAGAAAGTATTCTTAAAAAAAGTTTTGGACCTTTAATTTGTTTTATGGTGCTTCCTTTTTATGTGAACTTATAGGCTATAAATTGTACTTGTAAAAATAAATCTAAAATAAAAATTCATTCGTATAAATAAAATCTTAAAGTTAATAACGTAAATATACAAATAATGCTAAAATGTAGATACAGTAGAAAAAACCCAAGGGTACATAAACCTACTTTCTTCATTATAGAGAAGTAAATTAGCCCAGAAATATCAATCAAACTTGCATCGAGTATGCTGCATATAGTCAGTCCCTTATGATATTTTTATGGTCACGGACACAAATTATAGGGGAGAGTGTTGTACCTCTGGACAAAAATCACGTTTGGATTTTTCCAAGACAGGTAAAATCACATTTTTAACATTTAAAGTGCCCAACCTTTAGTCCTAACCTTAGCAAAGAGGGTGATATATTTTATTAGTTAAAATCTTCAAAATTGGATTTTTAATTCATTTTAATAACTTGACGAAATTTGTGTCCATAGGTACAACAACGTGCTCTCCCTATGGACAGACCCAGTTGTACCTGTGGACACCCTTAAAAAGGAAATTTTTAGTTGATAAAAGCTTAAAATGAACATTTTAATTGGTGTATTACCTTTTAATAAACTATTTCAAACATTTTTAAAATTGAGAATAGATTTTTTAAAGTAATGTAGTTTTAGATCGTAAATTATCATTAAAACGAAGTTGAATGATAAAAGTCTTGATTTTTTACCAAAAATGCATAAATCACATGAGATTTTCAGATCGAAGTTTGAGGTAATAGTTTCATCAATCATGCCGATAGATCTGATCACTTCACTGACCCATAAAAACAATTCGATCGATTCTTAGTGATGAAAACAATGATCGATTCTTAGTTGTGCAAGCATTTGGTGGTAATAACTTTCGCAAATCTTCTTCGCTTGAAATTTCAAGTTTTTTGTAATCATCATACTTAAATGCAATGGTGTGCTTAAGATTTTATACCATATTTTACATTAAATGCAAAGTAAAATCAAAAATTTAAAAAAGTAGTTTAGATCACAAAATATTTGATTTTTCATCTAAAAATCACTTGAAAATAATCGCCGACAAATAGATAACCATTTAGAATTAATTTAATATACATTAAAATGCATTCACTTAAATGAAACCTGATTCAAAAACGCCGATTATCTATAGACACCCACAAGAACGTGTCCGTAGGTACAACACGCAGGGTGTCCGAAGGTACAACACCAGGTGTTTTTGCATTTAAAGTTCTATAAAAAGTAAAAGAATTGAGATCTGATAATTTTTAATATCAAAAATAAAAAGTCAAAATCTCGGGGATTCGCCCCTTATATCACATTTTATCGTATTATAATTTAAGGGGAAGAAAAATATTAATGTAGTGATGCACTAGAAAAAACTTTGAGCACCTAAAAACAGTAAACTTATTATATTAAATATAAATATTATTTAAAAGAGCTGATTTCACGTTAGCAACTAGATAGCATCTGTTTACATTTAAATTCAACCACAAATTCAAATTTCCATTTTTTCCCGAATTTGAAAATGCGGTGGCTGAAGGTACAACCGTCCTTAGGTACAGCACACTCTCCCCTATTGTTCATTGAAACTTCAAATTAATTCCAAGATGTATTCCAAGAACTTTAAAAAATGTGATTGAAATTATGAAATCCCTTTTTAAGATTGAATTTTATAATTTATAGGGGGAGAAGGGTTCCTTAATTCAATAAAGAAATGACATACACTTTTGATCTCAAATTCAAAAGGAACTTTAAAACGGTAAGAAACTTTAATTCACAACGGAAGACATTGTTTGTGAGATGAACCATAATTCGATAATATGGATTATTTTTTATAGGCGTATTTTTCAAGTTATACCTGGCACTCATAGTTCTTTTAGGTGTTTCTAAGTTAAAGAAGATGTTTCTCTCACAAGAGTAAAGAAATGAATAAAATCAATTAGGGCAGTTACTACTATAACTGTCTTTGAAATATTTTCTACTAAAGTAATTTCAGAAAACTTCGTTACATAATTTCCTTTCATTCAAAAAATCTGTTTGAAAAAGTAAAATTTCTTGAACCTTTCGGGAAAATACACTCATTGCCATAAAAATAGCGCACCAAGAAGAAAAAGAGATATCAAAGCCAAATTTATTTCCATGATTACCCATAGTATGAAGGTTGGTTGATAAAAAATTCAGACTTCCATGAAGTTGGGGGACCGATAAAATCAGTAAAAAGTATTGACTCCATAGGTGTCCATAACCGAAGCTACACGCCATGGTATTGAGTAAAAGGGGCTCTAAATGGGCTGTTGGGGATTGGAGGACCATGATGTCTCCCCACGTAGTCAAATTTTATCTGGTGCACCAGGGGACGTTGCATACCGGGTAAGATGCTTTTTTTCGCATTGACCGGACTTGTTTTGTGGGCGTTGGTTCTGGAGAACGTGAAGGATGGGTTGAAAATGCAACCAAGGGAGGTAAGAAGAAAGCTTGGACATTGCGTGCAACATGTGGTTGTGCATTTTTCTCCTGAGACTTGTCCGCAGGACAGGTCTGAAGGTAAGGACGGACAACCGGCTGCAAAGCCTCAATGACGCAGCTCTGATTGGTCAATGTACCGGTAGATAATACTAAGGACATGCAGGAGGGGGATGGATATCATTTGCAGTACTGCGGATTGTCCATTTGGTCCGCTTAGGTTCTTACATCTTTGTCTATAAACAAGGGGCTGAAAATGGGCCTTTCTGTTTTCATTAGTGCACCAAATAAGGAAATGAAAATCCAAATGCCATGACATTGTGTTTATGAGAGAATCCCGATTCGGTTTGCAGCTCCACGACGGTTGGATATGAGTTTGAAGACACAATGGAGAGAGCGCACTCAGCTGTTGATTTTCTAATCGTCCCACGGAGTGGTGATCCTGAGTAACGGAGTGGTGATGCATTGGGTTCCATTTCTGCAACTCCTGAGTAGGATTTACCAGTACTTTTACCAACCTGAGCTGCGTCATTCAGGTTTTGAAGCCGGTTGTCCGTCCTTACCTTCAGACCTGTCCTTCGGACAAGTTTCAGGAGAAAAATGCACAACCACATGCTGTACACAATTTCCAAGGTCTCTTATTACCTCCCTAGGTTGCATTTTTACCCTGTCCTTCCCATTCTCCTGAACCAACGCCCACAAAACTAGTCCGGTCAATGAGAAAAAATCATCTTGCCCGGTATGCAGCGTCCGCTGGTGCACCAGATAAAATTTGATTACTTCTGGAGGCAGCATGGTCCTCCAATCCCCAACAGCCCATTTAGAGCCCCTATCACTCAATACCATGGGGTGTAGCGGTGGTTATGGACACCTATGGAGTCAACACTTTTTACTGATTTTCTCGGTCCCCCAATCTCAAGGAAGTCTGAATTTTTTATCAACCAACCTTCATACTATGGGTAGTGATGGAAATAAATTTGGGTTTGATATCTTTTTTTCTTCTTGGTGCGCTATTTTTTATGGCAGTGAAAGTAATTACTCATAATTTCATATTTTAAAAACCAATTTCAATTAATTTAATATGAAAATTAGTATGTGAGCCTACTAATACCTACAATAAGTGAGCACTTCTTTGGAATTTTTTATATTTCGAAAACTTTAACCTTTTCCAATTTTTTTTCAATTGTTTTTAAAGTTCTTCATTTCAAGGATTTGTGGCAACACCTTATTATGTGTGACGTCGCGTCGCTTCGTCATCTCTCTGAACTTTTATAAACCAGCTGCCTTGATTACTTTTTGTTCCTGCCTGTAAAAATAAAGCTCCGTTCTATTTGCCAAAACGAGATATTTCCTTGTCTGTCTTCATTGGTGACCTTTGGACGCTCAGCCAGAATATGGCGGACGATAAACTAGCTAATGATCAGATAACTAATGATCAGATCGCTAATGAACAGATCGCTCGTGTTTCTGTTAAGCTCCCTCCACTGTGGCAGGATAGCATTGAACTGTGGTTCTTATCTGTGGAATCGCAATTTGAGATCGCCGGCATCACCAACGAGGTAACAAAATATCACTATGTTGTGTCAGCGATCGATTGCGATGTGTTGAAGCACATTTCTGATTTCTTGACAAGCAACCCTACTGCCCTGAAAGATCCATATTCTCAACTTAAGCTTAAGTTGATCTCGCAGTTCAGGGGTTCAGATTCCTCAAGATTGAGAAAGCTGCTTTCGGAAATGGAATTGGGAGACAGGAAGCCATCAGACCTCCTTAGGGAAATGCGAACCTTGGCAAGTGGAAAGTTGGATGATTCTATTTTAAGGTTGATGTGGATGCAGCACCTACCACTGTCTATGCAGCAAATATTGTCAGCAAGATCCGATCCTATTGCAGAATTGTCGTTGGCGGCCGACAATATCTCAGAAGTTTCGAACACTTCTAATATGCCTGTTAGTACCATATCTGATCCCAGCTACAGCGGTGATTCTAGATTCTCCACTTTAGAGCGACAAATATCGGAACTTGCGGAAGGCATAAAGGGTTTACAGGGAAGATACCCTCGTAGGCGTAATGGTTTTCGATCGCGCAGTCCTAGTCGAGATTCTTCAATGTCACGCTGGTGCTGGTACCATAGGAATTTTAAGAATAGGGCAAGGAAGTGTCTTCCTAACTGCGAGTACGGATATAATCAGGAAAACTAATACGGCATTCAGAGTTGGCGACAGCTGAATTATGCCGTAAACAAAGTCGTCTATTCATATTAGATAGGATTTCAAATAAAAAGTTTTTAGTTGATACAGGCGCGTCAGTTAGCGTCTTTCCGATTTCTGGATCTGATAGAGAATATTCGGATCACGGGTCTGTTCAATCTGGTTTGAATCTCGTGGCTGCTAACGGCACCAGAATCAGGACTTTTGGATCCCGAGTTCTGCTCGTTGATTTGGGTCTTGGAAAGAGGTTTAGATGGAATTTCGTACTAGCCGATATTTCCCAACCGATATTAGGAGCGGATTTCATTAAAAGGTTCCGACTTTTGGTTGACATAGGGAACTGTCAAATAATCGATAACTTATCCGGTACTAGATCCCTTGGTACAGTTTCAAGCTGTGAGCTTTTGGGAGTTACTGCTGTTCGGGGAAGTTCAGGGTTCCACGAGTTGCTTTTGAAGTTCCCGAGTCTGATCACGCAAGATCTCAATCCTTGCCCTGACCAGGAGATAAAGCATTGTATTCTGACCAGAGGTCCTCCTGTGTTTGCTCGTGCCCGCAGGTTAGCTCCGGATCGTCTTGCCTTTGTCAAGAAGGAATTTTCCCATTTAGTGAAGCAAGGGATTTGTCGACCCTCGAAGAGCCCTTGGGCAAGCCCAATTCACCTAGTTCCCAAAAAAGACGGATCCTTCCGAGTGTGCGGAGATTACAGAAAACTAAATGCCTTTACCGAGCCAGACCGCTACCCTTTGCGACACGTCCAGGATCTCAACAGCGAATTACACGGTAAGAAAGTTTTTTCTAAACTAGATCTTAGACGTGCTTATTACCAGATCCCTATGGAGGTGCAGGACATTCCAAAGACTGTCGTCATTACACCAATCGGGTTGTTTGAATATCTCTATATGCCTTTTGGTTTAAGGAATGCCGCGCAAACATTCCAACGGTTTATTAACCAAACATTAGTAGATCTTAACTGTTTCCCGTATCTTGACGATGTTTTAGTGGCTTCCACTGATGAAAAAACACATTATAGGGATTTAGAAGCTGTGTTCCAACGATTAAATGATAACAACCTCGTGCTGAATGTAGATAAATGCGTCCTTGGGGTTACCGAAATGCCTTTTCTGGGGTGCATTATTTCTGAAAGGGGAATAGAACCCTCCCCTGACAAAGTTAAATCATTGTTGGATTTCCCACGCCCTTTAACTGTTAGTGAACTTCGCAGGTTTTTGGCGGTAGTAAACTTTTATCGAAGGTTTATACCCCACGCCGCGCATCTACAAGCGCCGCTTTACGATCTAGTTAAAAGTAAAATAAAAAAGGACAAATCCCCTGTTATTTGGAATGAAAAAGCTTTGCAGGCATTCGAGGATTGCAAGAAATCCATAGCTGATATCACATTGCTTGCTCATCCAGATCCCGGAGCTGAGATTTGTTTATTTGTTGATGCTAGTGAAACTGGCATTGGAGGATCACTAAACCAAAAGTCTAGAGGTAGGATAGAACCTCTTGCGTTTTTCTCTCGTAGGCTCACCCCCGCTGAAAGTAAGTACAGCGCATTTGACAGAGAACTGTTAGCCGCTTATTCTACCGTGAAACATTTCAGATTTATGTTAGAAGCTAGAGTTTTTACAATTTTCTCAGATCATAAACCGTTAAGTTTTGTGTTTTCTCAGAAAAGTGACAAACTTTCCCCTAGGCAGCAGAGACATCTCGAATTTCTCTCGCAATTCACCACAGATATTAGATATATTGCTGGTAGGGATAACATAGTCGCTGATACGTTTTCAGGAATTAATGCTATTGATTTATCTTTTAGTGTTGATTATCAAGCCATCGCGAAGGCACAAGTTGAGGATTTGGAACTGTTGTCAGTGTTGCATTTACACAAGCTGGAGAAACGGGGTATTCCTCAGTATCCTAACCTTCACCTTTATTGTGAAACATCTACAGGTAAGATTCGACCGTTTATTCCAAAGGCCTTTTGAAAACAGGCCTTCAACTCTGTACACGATCTTAACCACGGGGGTGTAGCAGTAACAAAACATGCTGTCGCTCAACGCTTCTTTTGGCCTTTTATGAAGAGGGATTGTGCGCGATGGTGCAGAGAATGCAGACCCTGCCAGTTAAGCAAAATTTCAAGACACGTTCAGGCTCCCCTTGGCCAGTTTCCTCTTCCGGCAGAACGTTTTTCTCACGTACACTTGGACGTTGTGGGTCCCTTAAGCCCATGCAGAGGATTTCGGTACTGTCTGACTCTAATAGATCGCTACACCAGATGGCCAGAGGTTATTCCCCTGGTTGATCAATCAGCGATTTCTGTGGCGGAAGCCTTTATGACCGGGTGGATTTCCCGTTTTGGGGTACCGAGCACTATAACGACAGATCAGGGCAGAAATTTTGAGAGTAATCTCTTCTGTGCATTAACAAAATTTTTGGGAAGCCACAAAATAAGAACTACTGCCTATAACCCTAAGGCTAATGGCATTCTAGAGCGTTTTCATAGACAACTTAAGAATTCTTTGAAGTGTAAACTTACGGATAAATGGGTCGAGCAACTGCCATTGGTTCTTTTGGGGATTAGAGCGTCTTTAAAAGAGGATTTGGGTACATCATCTGCTGAGTTGGTGTACGGATCTAGTCTTCGCCTTCCTGGTGAATTTTTTTGCCAACCTACAACTCCAATGCCAGCGGATGATTTTTTGGGCCACTTAAGAAATCATTTCGCCCACATTGTTCCTACTCACACCTCTAATCATTCTAACAGGAAAATTTTTGTCTTTAGAGATCTTGCGAGATGCTGCTTTGTCTTTGTGCGTCAGGACTGTGTTCAGCGGCCACTGCAGCCTCCCTACAAAGGACCATTCCGGGTGATAGAAAGAAGAGATAAAATGTTTAAGCTTGAAATCAACGGTTCTCCCACCTGGGTGGGCATCGATCGTCTGAAACCTGCGTTTGGTTTCGAGGATCCTGATCCTCCAACATTTCCCAGTGTTCCGGAAGCTCCAGTTGTACCAGGATCTGTTCAAAGAACTGCTGTACCATCTCCGGCCTTGAGAGGAGAAGGTTCCCGTGCTCCATCAAGTAGATCGGAGGTTAGGACTCGTTATGGCCGAAGAGTGCGTTTCCGGTTGCCACTTTGACGTCCGAGAGGGACTGTTTCGGACTGGGGGGGAGTGATGTGGCAACACCTTATTATGTGTGACGTCGCGTCGCTTCGTCATCTCTCTGAACTTTTATAAACCAGCTGCCTTGATTACTTTTTGTTCCTGCCTGTAAAAATAAAGCTCCGTTCTATTTGCCAAAACGAGATATTTCCTTGTCTGTCTTCAGATTTAAAAAGTATCTTTTACAAAGCACTTTTCCTTATCTGATATCCACAAATACTCGATCAATTAAAATAGCAGAAATTCTTAGATTTGTGATCTAAGAAATTAAATTTATTGAAATTTTAATTTTTTGATTACTTTTTAGGAAGTTTTTTAAGTAATATAAGTGTTAGCTTATTTTCATGCATGATCCTTTGGTTCAAAATTATGTTTTTAGAAATCTGATTGCATAATAGGGTGTATTCCTTTAAAAATCGAACTTTCAAAATTTGCATGGGATACCCTCTTAATTTGTTCTATGTATAAAAGAAGTAATCCCACCAAAATTTCAGAATTTTTGAAGAAGATTTAGGGGTTTCTACCGCTCTTTAAAGTTTAAACTTATTCATATGAAATGGGGGGAAACAAAAATATATCAGTCTAAAAAAACAAAGATTAAACCATCACATCTTGTTCATGATTTTTTTGAGAAGTTTACATAGTTAAAGATATCATGTTACAGGTTCCATTCTTCTATCACCCTTATTTTGGCAGTAAAAAAAATTTTTATATCATTAGAACTTTTGTAAAGTTGTTTTTCCTGCATTTTTAAACGGCTAATAACTCTAGAACTATACTCCCCAAAAACATTAAACTTGTGTCGTTTTGTTCATAATTTTATTTTATTTTTTGATTTAGTATGCATCATAGCCACCATTTTTTAAATTTTTTCTCTCAAAATTTCAAAAAAGTAAAAAAAAATACTTTTTATTTTTAAATAAAATTTGAAGCTTTCTGACTCCTAAAATAAAAATTTCTACCAAACTTCAAGTTCAAATAAAATTTAATCGTCTAGAATTTTTTTTTGAAATTTTGAAAAAAAATGGTGGCTCTGATGCACACTAACGGCCGTATTCACCGGTAACCTGACCGGCGGTCCGGTCAGGTCAGGAAACCATGGTTACAGGGTTGCAGCCTCTGATTGGTGGAAGGAAAATATTGAATTATTTTCAATTGAAATCAAAGAGAATAAAATTACGAACAAAACGGCACTAGTTTCATGTTTTTAAGTGGTACTAGCTGTTACAACCCGGCAAAGCCGGGTTTTACAGCTAGCCTTCTTTGGCGCTGAAGCGAGACTCGTTCGTTACTACCTGTTCGTATTTATTCATTCCCTATCATTAAATATACAGTTTTAATTCATTATCTTCGAAAGGGGTTTTGTCTCCGATTTCACATGGCATTGTCACAAATTTATTACATTGAAATAATTGTCATTTAATTTAGACCGGCCGTCAGCCCAATCCACTGAACCGGATCTGTACAAACTTGTTCTTAAGTGAAATCTTACTACCCCTATATAAACCCATTTTAAGTGGCATCCTCCCAAAACCTTCCACTTTAAATTATTATTTGATTTTTATTTGTCTCATTGTTTGAAGTTAAATGTTTATCCCCTTCTGTGTAAAGGGAAAGAAGAAATACTTCAATCAAACAATCATGTTTTTAGAACGCTTATATTTGAAACAATTTTACATTAGGTTCATTAAAATGGAAATCTTACCTTAAAATTTATATCCAAAATTTCCCAAGTAGGGGTACCAAACTAGTTAATAACCTGCTTCCTAGAGTCAAATTTCCGAAAAATTTCCTGGGGGAGGAATACTTAGAACTTAATTACTCATAACTTGATTTAGTTCTTTAGCATGCAAATTCTACCTAAGAATGTTCTGAAAAACTTCATTAGACTTATTACATATACTTAGGAGGGAAGAATATATACTTAGGAGGGAAAATATATTTCTATATATGCCACTTAGACTGGAGGGCATGGAAAATTGGTCTGGTGGGGCATGGACCGAAAAAGGTTGGGAAACACTGTGTTAAAACGACTAGTTATCATTATCCTTTAGATGTTTCTTTTTTTTACTGCAACCGTCTTGAAATCGAAAAAAAAATTCACGTTTGCAAAGAAGAAAATTCTTAGTAATTATACATATATTCGTAAAGCTATATCTTTATGAGAATTAAAAATAACATAGGTAATATACATGAAAATAATTTTAACTTTAGAATAAACCTAACTAATTATTTTTGGGGAAAATAAATTAATATTTAGATTACTTTAGACATTTAACAGATTTTCAAGCACATCATACATGTTAAGTGTAGAATTGTAAAAACATGTACCTTTTTTATTGTTTACTTTCGATTCAACTGCATTTTAAAAGCATCAACCACAAAACATCAAATAATTTAAAGCTCTTCCTAGCACAATTCGGGTTACATTTTTCCCCAACAGAAAATTGAATTCCGCACATTTCCTCCGGGGAAAATCCCTGTTATCTATCTACACCACAGTCTTTATTGATAGATTACAAATCCCAAATTCCCCTCAACTCTCCGAAATCAAGCAATCACCGAACACCAAACCAATACGTCTCCCATCAATCCGAGAGCGAGAGAGAAAAAGCGAGAAAAGAAAAACCGCATCACCCATTTAAGGCCAGAGACAAATCACCGAAATCCACCCTCCTTTATGACACCAACAGAGAGAGAAAAAGAAAAAAGTTAAATCGGGTTACAGCTTCACACGAAGCCAACGCGATACAAAAGCCTCCGTGGTTTCCCTTTGATGGGCTAAGGACTCTGGATTCTTCTGCTAAACGACCGCTGCTGCAATGGATGAAGTCGGAGAAATGATGGAATTTGCGCTCGGACGTGTGGCAACGGTTTTTTTTTGTGGGGTTTGTTGTTTTTCTCTTCGGTGGGTGGCATCAGGCGATAAAGTGGGTGGGTTAATGTGGGAGGAACTCCGGATAATTCGTTTGCGAGCGCTCCTAAAACCGGCCAGAGTAAAATGTTTTCCATTACGGTTTGCGTTCCGGCGTTAATCTTGCGAAGGACGGTGGGGCGATTCCTTTTCGTTATGGCCGAGAGGCATTTTTTACGGGGGTCTTTTAATAAACTGATTTCCGGATGTTGGAATTGGAGTTGAGGAACGGGATGTTTGGTGGAGGGGAAGTTTTTTCTTTTGCGAAAAGGATGCTAACTAATGAGATAAGCAAAGAAGAAGGGATGAGTAAAGCATTATTTAGGAAATTGTGTTTGAGAGGGTAATTTTTCACATTAATTTTTCTACATTAAATGTCGAGGAGAAATGATCAAACAAGTTTATTAATTACTCATATTAGACAACTATTAATGACTTTTGACGCGATATTCTCCCCTTTTTTAAATGTTTGGCCTGAATAAAATCAATGGGAAAAAGATATAGATAAAATGGCCTGATTTTTATTTTTGTAATCCATTGGATTTTTATTTGTAAAATTATTACAATTTCACATTCATTTTTATTATTATAACTATTACTGAAATACATTCTGTCCTGCAGATACATAAACAAACCAAGATTCAAGTCCCGTTAAATTTAGATACTTCCATCTCAGACAAGAGCAATGATTCGTCCCGTTTTTATTTTCTCATCAAAGAGAAGTATAAAATTTCCTACTACACCGATGCTCAAATGGACTAACATTTACATGACGTCATGATAAGGGAAATCAACTTCCCCACTTAAAAGTTCTCAGAGGGTGATGGGGGACGAGAGATAATTCGAATCTGTTCCCAAACCAATCGAGTGCACATGAGCGATGATCCCCTTCCATCAGCACAACCCCAAGTGCTTCCTGGCACAGAGATCCCGTTTCAGGAGTCGCACGTCAAAACAACGGCGAATTTACATGCGACAAAAAAAACGACGTTCCGCCGGGGCTGTCATATTGAGGGCACTTGACGTTAATGCCCGGAGAAAAGCCCTCTCGGCGCTGAAAGGGGCGTAATGGGTTGCCGTTGAGTCCTGTTTAAAGCACTCGGAAGTGTCGTTTAGTAAATGATTTCGTTTTTCTGGGAGTTGTCATTACACTAATATGTGACAGATGATTTTGAAATGTTTGTTGTTGTTGTTTTTTGGAGGGGAGGAAGCTAAATGAAATGAGGATGAATGGTGATGATGAACATCGCTATGAATGATTGGATCTGTGAGCTTGATTTTGGGGATATGATATGTTCGTTATAGAAGGAGGAAGGATGTTTTTTTTGCGGTGGGTGGTGGTGGTTCTCGAAAAGGGAGTTAAGTGATTATAGAAGATAATTTATAATTTCTATGCCACTAACAAGGAAGTTGCATGTGTCAGATTTTCAAAAACAAACAAGTGTTCCGTATGGTTTTTTGTACGGTAAAATGTCTAGTCAGTTTTTCAAAAAAATGTACAGGTAATTAAATATTTTAATTTAAAAGTCGAGAAAAAAACACGTGACTGAAAACATTTATTGTTTAAACTGTAAAATGACGTCAACAATAATACCATCAACTCCTTTGCTTTTCATCAATGCCTATTGTAAGATGACGTCACATCCAAACTCTTGGCGTTTTCGCGCGCTTTTAAAAAGAGGATTTTTGTTATTTTTTTTGCTATCAAAAAATTTCTCGATCGGCCTCAAATTTTGGGTAGTTGCTTATTTTTGCAAGAAGAATCGATTAAAAAAATATAAAAAAAATCATGCAACTTCCTCATTGTCTAAGAATAAAAGATTTAAGAGGGTGAGTTTTCTTCAGCTTAAATATAGCTAAGGGGAAAATGATAAAGGTGTCATTGTGTAAGTCCCTTGCATGGTTTTTATTTGGAGCTAACGTCTCCTAGGGTCATGGAAGTAAGGTCACCCTGGAGAATTCATTGAGAGGATTTATAGCGCCTTATTAGCGGCTAAAAAAACGTTTTAAAAATTAATTAAAAAACTGAAGGAGATAGAACAAAAACTTCAGTGATACTGGAAAAATTTGATGGAAAAATCTGGAAATATATGGAAATATCACTGGAACAATTTGATGAAAATATCGTGTACATTCGAGGATATACATACAGCATGTGAAAATAGCACTTTTTCAGGTCTCAAAAAGGAAAAGTTCACAAATTTACAAGATATTCAGTGCTATCATGCAGCTTTGTGTTTTTTAGTTAAATAAACTCAGTTTCCGTAATTTTTATAAGGGCGGTTGGGATTTGCTGCTGACAAAAGGGGAGGATTGAGTCCAAAATGACCAAGAAAATGTTGTTGCGTAATATTTGAACGGCCCAACGGCACCTAAGAGGTAGTGGGGGGTTCGGGGGTCCTCCCCCGAAAATGTTTTGAATTTCAGCTAGCTAAAAAGTGTTCTTAATCTGGTTTTGGGGAGTTTTAAGGTAGTAGGAAATATCTGGTTTAGTACTAAAGCTTTTTTGTGTCATTTTTAGTGAATGTCGCGTGCTACCGAAATACCGGTCGCGTGCTACCCAGTGGCACGCGTGCCATAGGTTCGCTATCACTGAGCTATAATATATATCCGCCAATATTCACGATATTTTCAGCTAGTCCAGCGAGCTATCTTCTATCTATCTCTAATATACTTTTTAGCCTTAGATATTAAGTTATATTGTATCACATAATTCTTCTATCACTCGTGATTTCTTGTTCTTAGCTCAATTATTAATTAATTATGCATTCCTACAACGAAAATCCACTTGGTAAATAATTTTCTAAACTCGATAACTTTCTTTCCAGTCACCTCCTCTCCCATCGCCTCAGTCTCCACCACCACGGAACCCGAGTCGCCGGCCGAGGTCAAACCCGAAAACCACCACCACCACCTACCGCCCTCGCTGGTGGAGGCGACCACCAACGGAGGCAGCAGCAACAGCCTGGACGGCCGGGACACAGCCACGGACAACGACGAGGAGCGAAAGAAGCAGCAGAGCCCCAGCGGTGTCCATCAGCCAGGAGGGGGGTTGGAGGGACACGGAGGGGGACACAAGGTGAAGCAGCGGAGGTCCAGGACCAACTTCACCCTGGAGCAGCTGAATGAGTTGGAGAGGCTGTTCGACGAGACGCACTATCCAGACGCTTTCATGAGGGAGGAGCTGTCGCAGAGGCTCGGGTTGTCGGAAGCCAGGGTGCAGGTGAGTTCCGAGTTCTGTTTGTATAAGTTTGCCTACGTGGGAAGTATAGGAAAGGATGAATATGTATGTTATGCCTATTTTAAAACAAATTCAATCCAACTCGATCCACTTATTTTATTTCATGTCTTTCAAGTGTTGAGTCTCAATTTCTATTACCCGTTCAAAGCGGAGGTCTAAAAAAACCTGAAACCTTGTGACAAGGTAAAAACAACCTGCGTAAGTTAACCCCTATAAAAAGTTATCGGTAACCTTACTGAAAACACTTGAAACAGGGTTAGAAACTATGGGATTGACGGGATTTGAGTAGGTTTATCTAGAGTTTTTGTATCATTTTTTTCTGCAACCTTGTCATATAAAGCACTCTTGCGTTCAACCTATGACAACTTTGGTTGGTTCCAACCTAAAAACCTTATTTTTCTACAACTTTAACCTAATATATGTAGTGTAGTATAGTAGAAAGGTTTTTCGGCAAACCTCGTTTTGGGATCCCCAAAGAGAATCAAAAGACAAGGTTAATCGTAAAGTTAATGTTATCTGGCTTGGATCATCCTTTAAGTCCAGTTTTAAAAGACTAACATGCACCATCTAACAAAAAAAAACTTCCTCAAAATTCTAACCCCACATTTAAAACTTGGTTTAGATAAGAAATATGTTTTCTCTCTTGTAAATAAATTGATTATGGGGTTTCGTAGTTAACTTTTACGTCAGTACAAACTTTATAATACCGGCTCATGGATAAAATTAGAATATACTGTTCATCCAGGAAGTGTTTTTGGAGTTTTTAAAAATGTGCAAAAGGAGCCCATTCAGGAACCAATTTTAAAAGGAGAAAGACATTGAAATTTTACTTTAAAGCTAAATTATTCCATTTAAAGTTAATAATATATTAACTTAATTTTTTTGTGTGTTTTAATTTTTAAATTAGGAAAAAATAATTATTTTAGCCAAAATCATATTGCAATCAAGAAAATGAATGGAAAAGTATCATCTGATTTGGATTATTACTATGCAAATAAGAATGTAGAATACTTCTCATTTGCATGAATACATAGCTTGCAAACATAAAATTACTACAGCAGTATAACAAACTTGTAGGAAGAAACAAATATTGACTAAAAATATAATATAAATTGATGATAAATGCTTAATCGTCACAATATCGTTTCGAATCCAATGATGAATATTTAAAACGCCATAAATTAGACAGAAGGTAAAAACCACTTGCTTCACGCTACGACCACGAATGAGTCAAACACCATTACAAATCGACTCCCGTAACCGCCCTACAAAAAAAAGATTCAATACAGGGCCATTTAGAAACCTATTTATATCAAACATTAATGCATTCAACCAAAGCAATCACCGCTCAAACAATTGACAACACAGGCGCCTTAACAAATCATAAGATAATCTCCCATATTTGCGAGAGCCCCATAAAACTAAATAAGCGAGACCCATCTGGATGGAACTGGGAGAGGGACGAGCAGGCGATAATCGGATTTGCAAACGATCACCCCGACCGACATCTCGAATTACGCACCCCGATGACAGCACCGCAACACCCCCGATGGGTTTTTTGGGGGGTCCGGTGGAATATTTACTCTTGGTAGTGCAAGTGATTTGCGATGAGGTGGGGAATGGACTCGGTAGATTTAGGGGCTTTGTATGTATTAGGGGGGGTTGGCAAAAGGGGATGTTGTTTAATATTTTATGATTGAAAATATAATGATTGGTGAAATCTTTCCAAGCATACTGCTTTCTTTGCGTGGCTGTATTCAAGTCTTAAATAGTAATATATGGTGTTTAAACAAGTGGATTTAGGGGCTTTTTATGTATTAGGGGGGTTGACAAAAGTATGTTTAATTTTTTAGGGTGGAAAATAGTGGCATTTATAAGTCTTAAATGGCAATATACATTGTGTTTAAACAAGTCCTCCAAACTTTGTACAGAAGATTTCTTGCATAGAGTAAATAAAATTTGCTAAAAAGAACTATACCTCTCTTTTGTTTACGAAAATTAGGATGCCATGTCCCATAAAACTCAATTATTTTATTCCACCTAGCGCGCTTCCACTCGCAATGGATTTTTTAACATCTTATTGTGTAAACATATTCAAATACACATGCTCATGTTTGCCATAAACCTTTTTAGCGTAAATGGGTGTGACTTCATACCATTTTCTGTCGCAGTTTTCTAGAAAACTATGCATCGTAGAGGTATTTATTGCATCAAAAAATGGTTTTATTTTGTATAAATGGAAATAATAATCTATGAATATTACTATTACATACTATAATAATCTTTAAAACCATTACTGAGGATTAGGGACAAATGAATAGAAATTTAAAAATTACAAAAATATGCAATTCCACACTAGTTTCCATTCAAAAAAAATTTTTGTTAGTCCTTTTTTAATAAAAAAATCAATAAAAGAAAATTTAACCAAATGTTAAGGATTATTTTTAAGTCTTAAGTATTGATAACTGTTTACAAGATTATGTCGTAACAACCGATCAAGGTCCCGATCACTGTACCGTTTTAGCGCATTATTATTTGATTTAATTTGATCCTTGTGCTAGAAACCATAAACTAATTGTAAAGATAATATTGTTGTCTATTAATAGTGTATTTTACTCTTTTTGTCACTCTTTGCATTAATACTAAAGCAAACTCGTCTAAACGAAAAGAAAAAAACCTTCAGTAAAAGGCTACTCTAAACCAATATTGCAAGCTAATAAGGATTTTGGGGTTTCCTCCAACCGACCAATCCAACCTCGTATCGACTTTCAAAGAAAGCAGAACAGCGTGTTCCAATATAAGAAAACACGAAATTCCCACTTAAAGGCTCCTTTCTCCCTCCTCTCAAAATCCCTCCTCAACTTCTCCCAACACCAAAATAAGCGACCATTATCATTTCATTTACCATAATTAATTCCGCTCTTTTATGCAGCCAGTAGACCACATAAAACGGGCCAACCAGGAAGCAGACTCCTCAACTCCGCTCCTAACTCACCCTGGCAGAGGCGATAAAGGAGAGACCTTTTACACTGATTAGGAACTTGTTTCCGCTTAATTCTGCCTTGATAGTGCGCCCTAACCTTTTAATTTAGCGGACTTAATTGGGCTGGCTTTAACGCTTCCCTCCCCCTCTTTTTTCCCCTTTCGCCCCCGGTTCGATAATGCGCCGGGGCTCTGTGGAGGGCGTATAATTCGGGTGGTTTTAGATGCGCGGGCGGCTCCAAACGAGGGTTATAAATTTGCACCCTTCGTCCTTTTGTGTGGTTTTATAGATGCGCCCAGTGTTGGGGATTTAGAGGCAATTACTGTTATTGGCGTGCGAGAAATTCGGAAGCGGTTGTGGAGGGAATGATAGGGATTAAGATTTTGGGGGCGTTTTGATGGTCATTTTTGTGATTAGTTTTTAGGGGAGACTGGTCCTATGTGTTTTGCAAGGGTCATGTTTTGAAGCAGAAATGATCATTTGCATTTTGAAGTTTCGTACCAAAATGCAAAAAAAAAGTCAAATCACTGAAATTATTAAAAGTCAAACCAAAGAAATATTTTTTATACTACTAGGGAGCTACCGCCCCCTGCTCGCTATCGCTCGCCAACCCCCGTAAACTGCTGACGCAGGACCTTTTGGAATTGCTTCGCAATTCCCACAAATTCCAACTCGTTGAACTTAACACACTTTATAAAACAATTAAACAATTTACAGAAAAAACGTCAACTAACTTATTAAAAAAACTTCACATCCCCTCCATGAATAAATCTCCCTTAAAAGTTTGAGTATACAGGGTGTATCTGAAATGGTGCAACAAACTTTCAGGGATGATAGTACTCATCAAGACGAACAATAATCGGTATAGAAAGGGGGGTCCCAGACCAAATCCCAGGGAGTTAAAAATGGAGCGACACCCCAAAAAAATCATTGAAAAATTCAATTTGTAGAAGAACTACTATTGGTAAATTCTTAATTATGGTCTCAAAAATTGTGGTTTAATATGATCTTTAAAATTACTTCAAAAGTCTTCACTTTAAAATTTGTCTTATTATGAAAAAAGTTAAAAAACACAAAAATGTGAAAACTCAGCAAAAACCTTATTTTGTATTTCGAAATCATTTCTTTTGATTTGATAATCTGAAAGATCATAGTTGAAAACCCTTAAGTCCGAAGTTTCACGTAAATACAATTAATATTAAACGCTTGAGATCCTGTTAAAGTTTGTTTTTTGCGTGCGCTAACAGCTGTTCTGGAAACAGCTCTAAAAAACTGCTTGCGCACCCAAAAAACAAACTTTAAAAGGATCTCAAGCGTTTAATATTGATTTTATTTACGTGAAACTTTGGACTTAAGGGTTTTCAACTATGATCTTTCAGATTATCAAATCAAAAGAAAGGATTTCGAAATACAAAATAAGGTTTTGGCTGAGTTTTCACATTTTTTGTGTTTTTAACATTTTTCATAATAAAACAAATTTTAAAGTGAAGACTTTTGAGGTTATTTGAAAGATCATATTAAACCACAATTTTTGAGACCATATTTAAGTTTTTACCAAAAGTAGTTGTTCTACAAATTGAATTTTTCAATGATTTTTTGGGGTGTCGCTCCATTTTTAACTCCCTGGGATTTGGCTTGGGACCCCCTTTCTATACCGATTCTTGTTCGTCTTGATGAGTAATATCATCCCTGAAAGTTTGATGCACCATTTCAGATACACCCTGTATATTAACTCGAACTTATCAAAAATTTAAACGAAATGTTTTTAAAAATATTCATCTTAATTATTTTTAATCTATGATTATAAAAATGACTAATTCTAATTGTTTATCAATATTCGGACCAAACAAAAAATATTATTTTAAAGTAACTCGATAGTATAATATGCCTAGTGTTTATCATTCATATTTTTTTTAAACCCAGACTTGTTAAACAATACCGTTTAAGCAATTGAAAACAATAAGAGACAAAACATCACTATGTTTACAATTAATTTCGATAAAATCAGACTAAAAATTATAAATATTGGACAAAAAGTGTGAAATTTTAGTATAAAATGGCTTTCATGTAAGTTTTTAGAATATGTTTTTATCAGTCTTTGAGTGATATTTCATCAAGAAAGTACTTTTTTTAAAAGGTGAAAAAACATGTTTCATCTTAAAATAAAGCGTCAATCGGACGTTGTGATTGGATGCATAATAATTTGATTGACAGTACTTGCTTTATAACTGCGACCTTATCCGTTATCTAAAAAAATGGAAATATTTTAAAATTGAGAATTTTTTTGAAAAATCGAAGGGCTTACTCGGAAATCCGGAAAGAATCCGGACATTTTGATACCATATATGTGTCATTCGGTTCAGTAATTAAAAAGCCTTTCTCTGGAAACCGTTCACTGAAAACTTTTTTTTAGAATAGAGAGATAATCTGTTCCTTTAGAATAGGAGCCTAAGCCGTAATGCATAATAAGCAGTTACTAGTGTCATTGTGTGTGTATCATCTAGTGTTAATGTGTCATTGAAAAATTTTTCTTGTGCAATGACAAAGCAGCCTACACAGAAGTAGTTAAAATACTGTAAAAGAATCGATCACTGAAGTTGAGTGATGAGCGTTATTAGGCGTTTTTTTGGATCCTGTTTCAGGCACCTATTCTAAATTAACAGGTTTTTGTTTAAATGGAAATGGCATTTCTTATCATTTGAATACCTAATAAAATTGCCTGACCAAAATTGCTTGATTTCTCTCAAACATATTTTTGAGTCAATTAAGCTTAACACGTTTTTACTCAAATTACAGATGTTTGGGAAATTTACACCAATTTTCCTTTTTAAAAGATCGAAAAGATAACATCCAAAAATAAACAGTCGATTTTCTTTGAAATGATTTCAGGAGGAAAATACATGATCTTTTGGAAAAATAAAATTGTACTTTATATCAAATCTCATTTTGATTAATTTTCAACAGAGATGAAAACAAAAAACTCAAAATTGGAAAAAAATTTTATTTCACACATATGATCATCCTTTATTGATCAAAAAAGAATAAATATCATCATCAAAGAAAACATCATTACTGGTGACCCTTAATTTTGAGAATTATCTGTGATTATTATTTCTAAATAATATATTTTTGCTCCAAAAAGATAATAATTATTTTTGTAATGTGTAAGATAACCAAATCGCCAATGAAGAGATATCTAGATTATTCTGGAAAATGCCGAAGAGAGGGAACGCCTATCCTCGTAAAGTGTTACGATATCTTTTGAATCTGTTTGAATTTTGTTTTATTTTTTGATCGAAACCTTTTTCATCATAAATTAATCATTATTATCGTAGAAACCATATCTCTCAAAGGTAATTATTATTTTTAATCAAAACTAATAAATATAATAATCCGATCAGGAGTTTTTCCAAATCCGATTTTAAGATTTTATTCCAATTTTAATTTTTAAAGCAGGTTTTGGTGACAAAGCGTAGTAAATAAATTAAAATTTTGGTTTTCAAGTAGTAAATAAATATTCAAAAATTTAATTTTTTTATTTTAATTCCCTAGCAAATTACTGTTCTTTTTACCTACTTCTTTTGGTTCAAAATAATATCTTATTCCCAATTAATGTAATTAAAAATATTTTGTATTTATCACTTTTAAGAAAATGTTAAAATTATAGAGGTTCCTATTAGTATTATTATTAAAACAAAAACAAAAGATCGGCTAATCTGTGTCATAATTGGCCGATTCCATTAGCTCCCTACCATTCCTCTTAAACTCCTTAATTTTTTACACTTACGTAAGTTCTGTAAAAGTTTCTTTGAAATTTAAAAATAAACAAACTATTCACTTATTATTATTAATTCATTTTGTCAGATTTTTTAAGCAACCCTTTTATGAGGGAATTATGATTCTTTCGAATTCTAACATATTTATTTGAGTGAGTCTTATACAATGTTTTCCAAAAATACAATGGTCCACTGTTACATACTAATAATAATAATATAAAATAATCAGTAAATTTTAATAGCTTATAGCAAAGGGGGAATCGTAAAACAAACTTTGAAGGACACATTAGGCTAAGCGCTCACTAGATACTTTTGTCACGGCGACAGAGACAAAATTATCACCCTGGATATTGCAAGAAGCTAGAGAGCGCGCGCACAGGCGACGAGACACTTGGCCGGTTGCCAAGAGTCATCTCCATAGAAATGCATTGCTTTCAAGTGACCTAGTGTTTATAGTCACCGTGACAGAAGTCTCTAGTGCGCGCTTGTAACGGAAACAACTTCACCTGTAGATGTTGTTTTTCCTTTAGAGTACTCTTAGTACAGTGAAAACAACTCAAACTTCTCTTCTTGTATATTAAATGACATACACTTCTGGGTGGGAATCTCAAGCGTTGTAGTACCAAGATTTACTTTAAGGAACAAAATAATTGAATACCTTAAATTTTCAATCCCTATGAAAAAGAACATTTTATTAAACAATTGTAATCATAAAATGTTCACTGATTTTCATTCCATAGAATATTACCCTTAATTTGTACGCTAAGCAAAGAAAATCTTTCAATTTTAGAAAACTACCCAGTTATTCTCCTTTTTAATTGAACCATTGATCGTCAAGATAATCAATCTTAAATCTTTTTCCAAAACATCTAGTCATTTTTCTTCACGAAATAAAAAGTGAATATCATCATAAACCCATCCATGAGTACTTCAATTTTTCACAGCTTTTTTTACATCCCTTCGCTTTCAGAAGAGCACCCTGCAAAATCACACCATTAGCCCATCCGAAAACCTTTCTTCCCTTTTAGCCATTTTAGTTGTTTCTTGGCAGGCGCTTCTCCGGAGGCAAATTGCCCGCCCTCCTTTCACGACCGGCCTCTTTCCTACGCGGATCCGATATGAAAGAACATTAAATTAAAATATCCTAATTAGTGCTCCTTCCTCCAGCTGCGAAGATATATACCTACTCTCATTATGGAGCTATTAAGCTTATTAGAAGTCGGGCGTGTATAACTAGTCCACTTAGCCGGAGAAATAACCCTCACTTAAGTGGTGTTCCTCACTGGAAAAAAAGCGACTCGCAAAGAAAGGGAAAGGGGGAGAGTTTGGCCACCAGTGTAAAGCAAAAGTGGCTCTAATTGAATTGTGCTTAATGTTTAAGAAAGCGGTTTTAGCATTTTCGAGTTATTAATGACTGGATATGACGGCCCTTAAGACTTCAGAATCCCGCTCCAAATTGGAATTAATTGTTCATGTTAAACTCTTCGCCGCTCTACGAAGTCATGGCCATCAATTAGTGGAAGATATTTTTCTTCGTAATTAGCCGGCTTGTTATTTTCGGATTCTGTTTTAGTGGCAGAAAAATGACTCTGTGTGTACTACTGCGTATTTATTGTTTCTCGCTTGCTTTTATGTTTCATTTGTTAAGGAGGGTTTTTTTCTACAGCTGGGCTGTGCTGCTTTTTGCCCTGTTGTTCAAACAACACTTTAAAAATTGTTTCCTTTGTTTGCGTTCTCAAATGAGAGTTAGCGATCATTTTGCGTCTCTTAATAAAAATAAATATGTTTTGGAGAAGTTATTAATTATTAAGCCACATATTCAGTCGGTAATTACTTTAGGGGATGATTTATTTTTTACTGAAAAGTTTTTATTTGATTATTAAATTATAACTTAAAATACATTTACTAACTACATATTAACTAAAAAATACCCTTTATGCTAAATAAAGCAAAAATTTGTATAAAATATTACAAGCAATTTCTTAAAATATGCATTTTTACTTTATTTATCGCACTATTTAAATTAGTAGAACTAAATAAAATTCTTACTTTTATTTCATGACATTTTTATAATTGAAAAATTGAAAGTTGTCAATTTTTTTGAGGTAAGATAAAAATACACTCTAAAAATAATCGGCAAAAAAAGGGAGACTGTACTTTGGGATTTTCGGGTCACTTGAACCATTTCTGTTTACAAAAATCTTATAGCAACTTTTCTGCCTGTTTTGGGACATATAGCCCACTAAAATATCGAATGCTTGGAAAAAATTAGATGTAAAAATGTAGAGAAACAATATGCAGTTAAATAAAAGGTATTTCCGTTTCAAAGTTCCCAATAGTTGCCAGAAGAGCATGTGACTTTGAAAAATGTAAACAGAAAAGCTCTGGTAACTTTTACAGCCAAGAACCTTTTTTTATGATTGTTTTTTGTAGTGTAGAGATACATTAAATATATCACTTAATTAATTATGCGCAAAACATTTTCATGTCTTAGCTTGAAATTCTACAATAGCTTGCCGTTAATTATTGAAAACAGTATAAAAAATATAAGCCATAAAACATTGAAAAAGTATAATTCTTTCTTTTCAGTTCAAAGCTGTAAAAATAAAAAATGGGTGGGGGATCAAACTCAATACATGGTGCTGCAGCTCAGTCCGAAGACATGTTACTTTAATTTTTAAAGAAAATAATAGAAAATTCAGAGTTCATAGTTCTCAGTGACACTTTAAATACAGGCTAGTTGAAATAGGAATGTTCTTCGTAAATGACTTATACAGTGTAAAAAATATCAGTTAAAGTTTCTCAAAATACCCATCCACACCCTCGGGATGTAAATTGTGACAGTATACTATTTTATTATTCTAAAAAATATTGTAAAGGGTTTTTTCGTTACGTGATCAGGTTTGATCTATTCATTTCAAATTCAGAAATAATGACAGAAATTTGTTATTAAAATTAGAAAAATCACTGAAGATACCTGTGAAATAAATGGAAATAAACCGGCTTTCTAGCTGGCAGGTTTTTTTGTTAATTCAACATACTTTTTTACAGTGTAGGTTTGAGATAAATTTGTTGATTATTAATGATGGTCAAAAATTGTAATTGTTTTTTACGAAAATAATACGAATGCTTCTGCTTTCTAAAAAACACACAAAATAAATCATAATAAAACAATTCATAATCTCATTATCATTTCTGCTCACACTCTTTCTCCTACCACAAAGACATGAAAAAATCAAAACGATTAAAACAAAAATAGAATAGGGTAGAAGCGAAAGTTTAGAACATAAACAAACGAAAAATCACTTGAAAATCAAGTCTGAGGCCAAGTTGATAACATAACCACTGAAACAGCTCGTCTTCTGAGGCTCACAACGTAAACAAAAGGCATGATGGTACCATAAAAATGTCTATATTGAATGAATCAATAAAAGTACCAAAATATTTATTTCCCAAGACGATTCTTAAGGATTTGTTTGTTCTAAAAAGATGATTATAAAAAACACGTTTTTGTCGATTGATTAAATATTTTTAGTGTCCATGGTAGCTATAAGTTTGTCTTTAAAATTTTAAATTGGGTATAAAGTTAAAAATAAAGATAGTTAAATTTTTGGTAGTTTGTTGTTTTTTTATTAACAACCAAGCAAAATTAGAAAAAATTATCCCTTAAAAACAACCATTATTGAAATGATCTTTATTTTATTTTGCATTAAAAATTCGCATAATTTTTCACCGTGTTTATATTAATCAGTTTAAAAAGCTTCTAATAAAAAAGTTCGTGATTTTAGTTGGTAATCATGCCTTTGGATTAAAAAGGTTAATCCTTTGAAACATAAGCCTGTTTTCTAATTAATCTTAAGGAGAATTTGTGGCGGTCAAGACTGAAACCAGTGTCTTTCACTTTCCACTCAAACATTTTTAAAGTTGTTTCCTTGTTATAAATGTACTATTTAATTCAGGAGAAACTAGTTTTACAGAAATACTTCTGCTATTTCTGAAAAGAGAAAAGACCTGTTAAATGGGCCTAATGGACCTTTTTTTATCCATGAAAAAGGAAAAATGAGGATTTCAGTATATGTTAATCTAAGGGTTATAAAACATGTCCCGTCATGAGTATGTCCAGTATTAAGTCCAATCATGAGCTAAAATTCGTTGTTAAAAGGAATTTGAAACATAAATAACATATTTATTTCCAAATAAACTTATTTTATTTAACCAATATCTAAATTGAGACGAAGGCCGAAAAAACTACCAAACAATATTTTAAATTAATTTTAAAAGCGTTATAGTACTTGTGTGGTTTTAAAATAATTACACTTTAATTCATAGTAATAAATGGGTGAATTTTTAAAATTATAAGGAAAAAACTTTTCATGTAAATTTACTAACGCAGCATACAGGGTGTCCCAAAAAAGACTGACACATTTTAAAAATTTTTAATTAAAAAACTAAAAAAGATAAAAATACGCGGTTTATTGCATCCTACTCGTAAGACCTAAGAATTTTATGACACAAATTTTCGTAAATCATTGTTCCCAAATCCCCCGACAGGGCATAAAAGTATCAATCTCCCCATAGGAGATAATGGAAAATATTGCTCCCACCTGTAGGGGGATTTTTGAACTACGATTTACGAAATTATGTGTCATAAAATTATTTGGCCTTTAGAGTAGAATTCAAATAACCGCTTATTTTTATCTTTTTTAGTTTTTGAGTTATTGATTTTTAAAATGTAATGTGTCAGTCTTTTTTGGGACACCCTGTATATTCATTCCCTGAAAAGTCCTCTAAAATCCAATTAATTCAAAACGCTACACATCATTCAGTTTCCAATATGTACAGCGGACTCGAAATGGTCATCGGATGAGCATTAAAATTAATAAACCTCATTTCATAAATATCACGCATACTTTCCGACACGTTGACTCATTTAATTTGCGTTCCTAATAGCCTCACACCTCCTACTTGGTGCAATCTATCGTAGTTGATGGCGGCAAGAGTCGCGTTTTCCCAGCGCTGTCCATCATGCCCCCTTTCTCTCCCTTCATTGGTTCCACTTACGGCCAATCGGGAGAGTGAAGGCGGGGATAATAGAAGCCCCGCCTACCGTACCTGCCGATGGATCTTAACTCAAGCATGCCTCTAAATCAGAGTTGATAAATCTGGTTTCGGTCTGATTTGGGAAGTGATTGATTAGGTAAAAGCCACCATAGGATCTTCGCCTGTTGTTTGTTTCAACGGATGTTTGATGTTATAAACGAAAACGCAATTAACGAGTTAATTTCCGTGTTAGGAAACTGCAAATTACCAACACTAAAAAGCAATTCCTTTTAAATTGAATTTGAAACCACCTAAAATGCGCCTATATAAATTAAAGTAAGGGAAAGTATTTTAAAATTTCTTAAAATGTAAAACAAAAATAAAAGTTTTAGAAACATTCAAAGGTAAAAAAATCTAAAAGACCATCACATAAAGAAAATAATTAACTAAACTTACTAATTAAATAAAGAGTCCAGGGTGAAAAATATTTCCCTGTGGATAAAAATATCATATCCGTAATTTTAAATTATGTTAAGAAATAAAATTTACGAATTTAACCACGCATGTTTTGTAAAGAGTATTTACAAATACTTCTTTAATTGAATCTCTTAATTCTGAAACGTGTCAAACGCCACTTTTTTAAAAAAGGAGTTATTGGTGTCATGGGATTCTGTTGGGGTAAACCCACATTTTAAAGTAAGAATTATAAAAATAACGTGATTTTAAAATAGTTTTCCATCTTGTTAAATTACAGCTTTAGAGCAGAAACATGTCAAACGACGTCGCTTGACAGGTTTCTGCACTGAAACTGCGGGTAGTTTTGCTCATGCCTTCTCATTTGCAGCTTGCTTGGGACTTATGTTTTTTATTTAATGGCATAAAAACACTATAGGTGATTGTAAAAGTCATTCTTTAGAGGTTAAGGTCCCTCAACCATAGTAAAAACCATGTTTTTAAGGTTTTGTATGAATCTCATAACTAGTACATTTCGGTAGCTATAGGGGAGAGTGTTGTAATGAGTATATGAGTATACTCATACAAAATAAAATGAGTAATTAATTCATTAGTGTTGTATGTTTCCCTCTCATATTATTTTAAGAATGTAAAATTTGCATAATACGGTAATCGGTATGACTACACAAGCGGGATTTTAAAGCAACCATTCACGGAACTTTCTAGTAACAAATTGCTTATTACAGTCGACTCCGATTAATGTGATCACGTTTGTCCAAGATCAGAATGATAACAATATCCGATTGATAATAATAAGCGATTCTATACTAAAAAGTGAAAAACAGTGTAACTTCAGTGTTTGCATTGAAATCACAACTGTATAGTCCCAATTTACGTATGTAAAACAATTTTTAAGTATGTATTTAGAAACTTTAACATTCTTTAAAGAAAATATAAGAGCGAATCATTTATCACTACTACATTAATAAATTATTTCATATGTTTATGCTTATTAAAAATGACCAACCAACGGGAAAAAAGGAGGTTTTTACGGGATTTCCCCAAATTTTGATAACATTAAACATTAAACGGTATACTGATCACATAAACCGAAACATTTTGCTTTAATTTAAATAGGAGTGATCGAAAGCAGTCAATTTTGATAACATTATCCGATTGATTACATAAATCGTGATCACATTAAGCGGATTCGACTGTATTATCAATTGGATATTATTCTAATCTTGGACAAGTGATTAAGTGGAGTCAACTTACTTAATATTCTTTTAAAAGCATCAATATCATTTACATAACGATATGACATAAAGGTACATTTACACGAAATTGCACGGATTTATCAAAAGAAACTCAACTGAAGAATTGCTCTTCTTTATTTACACAATATGCACAGCAGTAGATAAGGATTTAACTTAATCCTTTAAATACCCATATCGCCCTCTCTTAGGAAAGTTACCTAAAGAAGTTAGTTAAGAAAGTTAGTTAGGAAAGTGTACCAAAACGCATTAAAACCTGTTAATTAGAATTGTATATCCAAAAAATTTTCCAGAGGAGGACCCTCCTTTAGTACTAGGAACTCATCAGGTGTGTAACAGACGGGCAGAATCCTAGAATTTTTATTCAGAAACCTACCTGGGTGTGAGTAGAGCAACATGGTATAAAGTTTAAAAGTAAATGTAGGTGGGAAAACATAAAAATATAAAGGACATAGTACATACATACAAACATTCATATTTATAATAGGGGAGAGTGTTGTACCTATGGACAAAAATCACGTTTGGATTTTTCTAAGACAGGTAAAATCATATTTTTAACATTTAAAGTGCCCAACCTATAGTCCTAACCTTTGTGAGTAGGAGGATATTTTTTATTAGCTAAAATCTTCAAAATTGGATTTTTAATTCATTTTAATAACTTAACGAAATTTGTGTCCATAGGTACAACAACGTGCTCTCCCTATGGACAGACCCAGTTGTACCTAGTTGTACCCTTAAAAAAGAAATTTTTAGTTGAAAAAAGCTTAAAATGAACATTTTTACTGGTGTATTACCTTTTAATAAACTATTTCAAGCATTTTTAAAATTGGGAATAGATTTTTTTAAGTAATGTAGTTTTAGATCGTAAATGATCATTAAAACGAAGATGATTGATAAAAGTCTTGATCTTTTACCAAAAATACATAAATCACATAGGATTTTCAGATCGAAGTTTGAGGTAATAGTTTCATCAATCATGCTGATAGATCTGATCACTTCACTGATCCATAAAAACAATTCGATCGACACTTAGTTGTGCAAGCATTTGGTAGTAATAACTTTCGCAAATCTTCTTCTGTGGAAATTTGAAGTTTTTTGTAATCATCATACTTAAATGCGGTAGGGTGCTAAAGATTTTGTACCATATTTTACATTAAATGCAAAGTAAAATGAAAAATTTTAAAAAGTAGTTTAGATCACAAAATATTTGATTTTTCATCTAAAAATCCCTTGAAAATAATCACCGACAAATAGATAACCATTTAGAATTAATTTAATATGCGTTAAAATGCATTCACTTTAATGAAACCTGATTCAAAAACGCCGATTAGCTACTGACACCCACTAGAACGTGTCCGTAGGTACAACACGTATGGTGTCCGAAGGTACAACGCCAGGTGTTTCTGCATTTAAAGTTCTATAAAAAATAAAAGAATTGAGATCTGGCAATTTCTAATATCAAAAATAAAAAGTCGAAATCTCGGGGATTCGCCCCTTTTATCTCATTTTATCGTATTATAATTTAAGGGGAAGAAAAATATTAATGTAGTGATGCACTAAAAAAAACTTTGAGCACCTAAAAACAATAAATTTATTATATTAAATATAAATATTATTTTAAAGAGCTGATTTCACGTTAGCAACTAGATAACATCTGTTTACATTCAAATTCAACCACAAATTCAAATTTCTATTTTTCCCGAATTTTAAAATGCGGTGGCTGAAGGTACAACCGTCCTTAGGTACAGCACTCTCCCCTATATTTAAAATTCCCATGCTTGTGGCTCTTTATTACATCCATGTGATTGATATTTTGAATCTATGAATCACTTTATTAAAAGGGGACATCAAATCTATACAGCCAGATCATAATTTTGGACTAATTAACTTATTTTGTAGGCTTTTAAAGCAAAATAGTTTTACTGTTCACAAAGTTACATCTCAACAACTATCTAATTGACTTCGAAGATGTCTATATTAACAATTAGAATTGGCTGACCACTATTTTTGAGTCTAGAGTTGAAATCATTTATAATGAAAGGTATTTATACATCAACTAACCAAAAAAGAAAAAATAGGAATTCTATAATAATTTTATGGGTTAGCATTTAATAAGGAAATGTTACAACTTATATTCCCACCTTTATCCTTAATCCCAAATCCTTAAATAAATTAGAGTTGAGCTATGAAAATAGGCCTGAATACTATGTTTATTGCAGAAACCTGTCAAATGAAAAAATTTCAATAATTTTTTTTTTGAAAAGAATAAAAACATATTGACCCCTGGGCAACTCATGTGCTAATTTCAATTTTGTGTTTTTTTTTCTTTTCGATTTAAAATGTAACTTATTGTGTGTAAATAAATTATTATAATTATTATTAAAAAATTATTTTTGTCTGTAAAATATCCAAATGTGAAGCCTTCTTAAAGCATAGCGTGATTTGCAAACAGGGGATGTGCTACATAAACACTTTATCCAAATTTCAACCATTTCAAAGAATTTCAAGAAATCGAGGATCAACAAAGTCACCCTTACAATATCTAATATCACGTGAAGTTAGGGTAGATCATGATCAGATTTCAGCTCTTCTCATGTTGGCAACTCATGCTTCACTTCTGGTGTAAGTGTTTATTAGTCTTCTAAACTATGGGTGGGTATAACTTCAAAAAAAGATAAGTTTCCCCAAAGAAAATTGAAAAAAATCACTGTAATTACTTTCTACATCATCCAAAAATGTTTTATAAGTTCGGAAGGAAAAAAGCATAAAATACCTTATGTGAGCAACAATAGGCAAAATTTAAACTGTAAAGGTTCATGATTATTTGTTCATTACATAGTTGAAAAAACTTTACGTAGAGGAGAATAAAATTACTAAGTTCGGTTAAATTCATAATAATTCTTTTAAATTAGTTCAAATTTTTTATCATAAATTCTTGTAACCCCTGGTCTAAGTATCGTAATTTCTTGTACAATCCACAAGTAATTAAACAAAACATTATTGAGCAGAATTTAAGTTTAATTAAAGAAAACGCGTAAAAATCGCACAAAACTAACTGCTCTCCAAAAAAAATTTTTAGCAACAAAATTAAAAAAATATTTGGTTCAACTTCTTTATCGTTTCCGCTAAATATTGCCCACTTTAAAACGCCATGTATTTAAATATCGGCAAACTTTTCTGATTTTTAATGATAAACTGAACAGTTATTGGTCTAATAACTAATCATTTAATCTATGAGTTTGAAATTATTTAGCAAGTTTTCTACTTTTTTAGACTTTTCTACTTTGTCCATTCAGTAGAGCATGGCGGTATTTAGCAGGAACGTTAACGGAATCGAACCAAGTATTTTTTATGCGGTGAATAGGACACGAATAGGACGCGACACATAGGACGCGAAAATCCCTCCGTATAGCAGAATTAAAAAACCCTTTATATTAGGACAGGTTTTTTGCGATGAAATGTGGTTTCACTAAACGCTTATATATGTCTCCATCCCTTGACGGTGCCGCGAAAATTCCGGCCAATGCAAAAACCGGTCAAAAACAACAAAAATAAACTCATAGCTTTACACATTAGGGTGGGCCGAAAAAACTCATTTTTTATTTCGAAGTTGTAATAGCGCCAAAAAGTTGCGAATTATATAGACAAAGAGAAAGAAAAAAAAATTTCAAAATCGGTTAATATCTTCAGATCGCGCATAGGCCCCAAAGTTTGACAAAATATGAAAAACTTCATTTTTGCGATTATTTTTTTAACCAAATCAAAGATTAAACTATCAAATATTGTTCATGATTTTTTATGTGGAACTAATACAGTTGTTTACATATAATCCTTCTGGTTCCATTCTTCTATCACTCTTGTTTCGTTAGATATAATTTTTTAATGTTCATACAAATTTTGTAAAGTTGTTTTTCCTGCATTTTTAAACAGCTAATAACTCTAGAACTATACAACTTAAAAACCTGAAATCAGTCCCATTTTGTTGGTAAATTTTTTGTCGTTGATTTGTTGTGCATCATGATCATCATTTTCAAAAAGTTTTTTAAAAATTTGAAAAAAAATTAAAAAAATTTAATAAATTTTTTTTCAAATTTTCTTTTGAAAAAATATTAATAGTCTTTTAACTCTTAAAATGAACATAACTACCCAATTTCAAGTTGAAAATAAAATTTAATCAAATCAATCGTAATTTAGTCAAATCCCTAAACATTCCCTAAAATTATAGAACACCAAGAGCGATTTACTGATGGAAAATTTATCAAATCACTTGAGGGTGTTCATATGACTTAAAACATGTAAAAAATGTCACATAAATTTCAGAAAATAAGAAAATTAACAGATTCTGTACAAAATCTTACAGTGCTAGTTAAGTTAATTCAATTTGCATGCATTTCTCTTGAAAATTTCTAAGAATTATGTTTATATCTAATTGTTTTTACTTTTAACAAATCAAATCAAAGTAAATTAAAAGTTTTAGAACATAAAAATTGGATATAAACACATTTCTAAGGAATATTCAGGTAAAATTCATGCAAATTGAATTAACTTAGAGTTGGGAACTAGCACTGTAAGATTTTGAACCGAATCTGTTAATTGTCTTATTTTCTGAAATTTATGTGACATTTTTTACATGTTTTAAGTCATATGAACACCCTCAAGTGATTTGATAAATTTTCCATGAGTGAATCGCTCTTGGTGTATAATTTTAGGGAATGTTTAGGGATTTGACTAAATTACGGTTATTTTTATTTTTTGTACATGATTAAATTTTATTTTCAACTTGAAATTGGATAGTTATGTTCATTTTAAGAGTTAAAAGGCTATTAATATTTTTTCAAAAGAAAATTTTTATTAATTTTTTTCACTTTTTTCAAATTAAAAAAAAAACTTTTTGAAAATGATTATCATGATGCACACCAAATCACCGACAAACAATTTACGAACAAAATGGGACTGATTTCAGGTTCTTAAATTGTATAATTCTAGAGTTGTTAGCTGTTCAAAAATGTAGGAAAAACAATTTTACAAAATTTGTATGAACATTAAAAAATTATATCTAACGAAACAAGAATGATAGAAGAATGGAACCTGAAAGATTATGTCTATAACTATATTAGTTCCGCATAAAAAAATCATGAACAATATTTGATAGTTTAATCTTTGATTTGGTTAAAAAAATAATCGCAAAAATGAAGTTTTTTCATATTTTGTCTAACTTTGGGGCCTATGCGCGATCTGAAGATATTAACCGATTTTGAATTTTTTTTCTTTTCTTTGTCTATATAATTCGCAACTTTCTCTCGCTATTACAACTTCGAAATAAAAAAAATGAGTTTTTTCGGCCCACCCTATTGCACATGTAATAAAATTGTTTTTTATTGAACGGTTTTTGCTGACCCATTTTTGCATTGACCGGATATTTCGTATACCCGTCTCCGTAGCCAGATTTTTTAATTTTTTTTCCTTTCCACAAAAAAAGTTATAAACGTTCGCTTTCTCCCACTACAGCTCTAAATAAATACACGTGACCGACAAATAGTTTATATCACATGAAATGCATTATTTAACTTTGATTTTATAATGAGAGGCATTGACGCTAGAGCGCGCTGATTTTCAGCTGTTTACACAAAAACATGAAAACCGCTTTTCTTCAAAACGCTCTAAATATTACACCGTTCCTCGCAATATAAAAATGAACCATAGCAGCTCATAGGAAATTTCACATACTTTAATTTGGAGTAGTGTTATTTTTCGAGAAACGAATATTTTTCACGAAAATCGGTGAAAAACCAAACACAATTATTTCAATTATTGCTGCAATAATTTAAATACATGCTGAAAATGCTGCTTTAGGCTGAGCGCGCACTGGAGACTTCTGTCTCGGCGATTTAAAACACTAGTCAATCGAGAGCAATGCATTTCTATGAGGAAATTCTTGGCCTAGTGATCTTGGTCTCGTCGCCATGTGCGCGCACTCTAGCTTCTTGCAATAGCCAGGGAAGCAATTTTGTCTTTGTCTCCGAGACAAAAGTCTCTAGTGCGCGCTCAGCCTTATGCTGGAAATTAACTCCTGAATATCCTGTTTGATACCGGGCAGTAAAGGGTTAAAAAAACATAAGAATTTTTAAAATGTACTTTTATTCGGTAGGTAAAACTTAATTTAGTTTAAGAGTCCTGAGACCCCTTAAAAGTAAAGTAATAAGAAAGTAAATAAAATTTAGAAGCTGTCATAGACGCCCCCAAAAACGTTAAAACAATTAAATATAGATATAAAACGCCAAAATTTTTAATCTAACCCGCAGTATAGTTCTACCCAAGATTTTTCCCAAGACTCCAAATAAAAAGTCCTAATTTTTTTTATATAAAAGGGCAGAATGATTTACTCTTCTTCAATATAATTTAAGAAATATTTCCCATCCCAGACTTTCTATATAAATACTAAGCACGAATTAAGAGACATTACCACATTGAGTACCATAAATAACAGAACCCCTTTTAGATATAGCCACAACCCGAAAACTGTTGAATTATACCACACGCAATATACAAAATTTATCACACACCTCACGAAAAAAAAAAGAACCACTCACCGAGAAAGGCGCCTTTACCCACAATTTACGACCCCTCGAGCACTTCTCTCCCCGCGACAAAAGAAAAGAAACGCCATCCCCAAATTTTGATTTAAACGCAAATTATGTAACTGCGACCGCATCCCCTCCACCTGCCCCCATAGCGAATTTATAAATGCCATGTTATTATTGGAGGAGAAATGCTAAATCATCGCCACGTGACAATGAAGGGCGCAATCGCGGCGCCAAGAAGGAGGGGGATCAAGGGAGTGGAAAGAGAGAGAGAATCTCCCGAAAGACACTCAAAAGAGCTCAGTTTATTAATGAATCTCCGTCCGGCTATTAATCACTGCTTTATCTGGACAGAGGTTCTTAATGACACGAAAAAGACTCACGGGACCCTTTGATGTGCTCCCCCCTCCCGCAAAGAAAAAGATCCCTCTCGGGGGGGGTGGCAGCACTCTGTTCTTTCATCAGCGTGATTGCATTACGGCGAGCCACTTATAGCTGATAAATTCAATCTTGTTAAACGGCAATTTGGTAATGAATGGATGGACCTGGGAGGCGGCCGCGAATTATGTAAATCCCCGGCCGCGCGGCCTAATTGAATAGCCCGCGCTCGCTCTCCCTTTGTTCATTAAGGCCGGGCGGCCTGCAGATTAGGCCGCAATCAGTCAGATTTTTCAGCTGAGGTCAGGTCCCGAAGAAGCGTTTTGTCGGCGGCGGCGGCGGATTAATCACTCTGACAAGATGGCGAATTGATCCTGAGCGATTGGAGGGTTCGCTTCTGGTGGGGAGAGGCTGTTTGGGTTATGAGTTGATATTAACGGATTGTTCCTTTCGTGACTGTGTGGTCATCAAACAGCCATTATTAGCTGTGCTTTTCGATTAAGTAGAGCAGCTTTGAATCAATCATCAGAACACAATACAATACACAGTGGGATTTAGGGAGGTATCAATTTAATGGATAGATTTTGTAAACGATGTTTTTAAAAGTGTGAAACCACACACATTGGTTATTTTATTTCCTGGTTCTAAATTATGTAAAATAAAACTGGAGGTCAGTAGTTTAATATGAACTTACTACAATGTATTGATTTGAATTTTAGGCTCTCTTTAAGTTAATGTTTAAATTTTTTTCGTTTTAGATTGGCATTACTTGAATGTTAGATAAAATTGATTAAATTGCTTAAAAATAATACCTTCATAATGAAAACTTTTGTTTTTTCACTGTATTTAAGATACTAATTAATTTTATTTTATTTGGTTCTTTATAGATTCTGTTTTCTATTTAAAATAACTTTTCTGTATAAAGAATATTTAAAAACAAATATTTATTACAATTTGGCCAGTCCTATTTTTTACCAGTTAAGATAACTTATTTACAGCATTAGTTCAATCATGCTATGGAATTCTGACCAAAAAGTGACCAAAATATGATACTAATTTGATTTGTTTTTATTTTTAGGTATGGTTTCAAAACCGAAGAGCAAAGTGTCGGAAACATGAAAGCCAGATGCAAAAAAGTAAGTTTAAAACACGACTTTAACAAACAGCACTGTTTTTCATAATGTTTTCAAATGAAAATCCGGTTTAAACCGATGACAATCAACTATTTGCCATCTTTCCTTTAAAGAAATTTACAAAACATGCCCGAAAATCTAATAAAAATCAAGTCCTGCATCTTCAATCTGCGGAGAATCAAAATCACTCCAAACTTAAATCATTCCCTACTTTCTTTTTCCATTAGCATCATCAATCTCCGGTGTGCGATAAAAACGATTGTCTTCACCTCGCTTCGCAAATAGACCACATTCATTACCAGATGCGAATTAAATTGTTTTTCCAGGGTTTTTGTTCTCGGTCCGAATAAAAAGTAGAAAGTGGCGCCGAACGTAATAGCCCCGAAAACTCCACCTTTAGTGGCAAATTTACATACGATGTTCCATTTACGAAAAAGAAGGGGTGAGGAGGGGGAGAAAAAAAGAAGGATATCCGTTGGAAAAAGTTGTGCCGTTTCTTCACACACAGACGCACAAATAAATAACTGAATAAATGTAAAATAAGGCAAAAATGTATGGATCAAGCCTTTCAGGAATACGAATCAGGATAAGTATTCCTTTTCCATGCCTTTAAAAGCAATCTTTAAGAACGTTTCATGCTCTTTGGTTCTCGCGAATTCCTTTCTCTTTTGTTCAGAGGCAAGCGAGAATTTCTATTTCACCAAGAATTGCTTTTTATTGAAAACCAAAGTGTTTATTGGGCAACCAGCCATCCATCCTTCTTGCTCTGTTTTGCAGAACTGAAGTGAAAAAAGGCTCCCGCGCACTCCCCCCGGATGTATGCAAATAAGGGGTGCGCGCGGATGCTTTTTTTATTTATTTATTTATTCGCGAAAGGGGGCTTTCAAGTATTCGTATTGCATTTCTTTTGCTAAAGCGAAGCCTACCATAAGCCTTTTACGTTTGGGTGCTCCTGTGAGCAGCACAGTGACGTAAGTCTTCAGAGAGATTAGTCTAAAACATGTTTCATTGGAGTTCAAATTTTCAAAAAAGTAATGCATCAGTTGATGTCCTACTATCTTCTTTAAAAAGTAACTTGTTTCTGAGCTTTGGATCTTTTTTTCTTTTCCAGTTTTCAACAAATATTTTTAATTCTATTCTCTTTATAGTTTGGATCCGGTTTACACGGATTTATTTAGCTCTAGTTCCTAATATGTTTATCATCCTTGTTCCTTGCATGTTATTATATTCTCATTTCTTAATATCAATTCTAAATTCAAAGAATGGACTTCTTTATGGTTCTAAATTCAAAGGATGGACTCAACATTGGGTAAATATTTCTCCACTCGAATATTAATTTATGGTATTTTTATTTGATGCAATTTTCACTGAGATTACCGGTCTGTCCTTCTCAAAATTCAGAGAATGATATCAAGCTCTATCTCAATCGAAAATATTAATCTTGAATTTTTTCCCTCTAAACCATTTCACAAAAAATGAAATTTCTTTATTTAGATTTATCAGAGTTCCTTATCCATTGGACCTATTTCTACACTTTTTGATACTTACTACACTTGATTATAGTTAACTCGTTTGAGAAACTTCAGATAAAAACATAAAAGAACGTTCAACAAAGGCACTGACTCACACCAGTATTCCAGTAGTCCACACAGTTATGGGGCAAAAAGGTTACATTATTGGTGCTCTTTCCCGGTGCCAAAAGAAAGAGTTTAATGTGAAATATTCCGAGCAAATACATATATGCAAAAATAAATCGCACATCCAAATATTGTTGCGTGAAGACCCAAGCGCGTCCTTCAGCACTTAGGTCGTGCGGCCTACATATAAATATAAAAGGCATTATAAAGAGCATACGTTATTTTCACGTCCCATTTTGCTCAAGACCTCTCTGGAACATGATGGCGTCGTTTCAAGCTTTTGTTTCTCCTCTCAGCATATCATTTGTTGTTTGGACTCTAACGACATGATGTGTGACATTTTCTTTTGATGGTTTTTGAGATTAAGCGAACGTGTTGTATAACTAGTAAATTCATGTTTCTGTGCAGATTTGTTTCTTCTGCTACAATTTTTCGCCAGTTACTTACTTGCTAATACTTTTCAGTATATCGATATTTCATAGAAAATATTTTTATTTTAATCTTGAGGTTTTTTACTTATAAAAATTAGGTGTTTGTTATAGAAAATGTAATGGATAGGACTGGTTTCCCGATGAAACATAATTGTTTTTAACTTTAAAAAATATTTCAAATTTGTTTTAATTTTAATGCTTATTCAGTTTGAATAATAAAAATATTATCTAGTTATTGTTATCGAGTTAGAAAATAAAGAATGACTGAATTCACCGACCCTTCATGATTCCTTCACACTTTTGACAAAATTAACAGATATCTAACCAAAGGGAACCTCCTTTATACTCTATTCATATTGAATAGGCACCTGTAAATATGTCCTTCCCCCACCACCGAATCAGTAACCATGACAACTATCAATGTCAAAGCGACGAAGAAGGCTTACTATTGGCTGCGCGAAGAGCGTAGCTATGGTTACGCTTTTGGCGAGGGGGAAAGCACTATTTCTCAGGCGCCAATTCTAAATGAACAGACTATAACCATGTATGAAACCCTTTTCGAACCCCCAACAAAACATTAATTACGAAGTGTATGAATCATTAATGAACATAAGTAAATATGTTTTAAGCCAGCTACTATTTTATTTCTTAATTTCAAAATCATCACCCATTCCAAATTTCTTAATAAGTACAAGTAAATCAACAAATCATTTCATCAGCAAATCAGTGCCTTTTCTTCAGTATATCTCCATTTCCCCATAAGTGGAACTGCTCCCTTTCCAAGAAATTCCGACTCTGGATCCGAAATGAATAAACAGAGAACGGGTGGAAGGGACCCTTATTTCATTATCGGGTCGATTTGTTTCGTGTTAGGAGTCACCCCCGCGAGTGGAAAAATCAGAGTCTAATCGGGAAGTGACACAGCCTGGTGGGAGAGCAAAACTAAAATGAAATGTAAGCTCTTTCCTTCTCCTAAACTGCTGACAAAACTCCTCTCGGCTTTTTGCGACTCGGTCATGTCTCAAAGAGTTAAGTGACTCCCGGGGAGCGATGCTGAGTCTACTCTGAGAGGTTTTTCTGGTCCCGTTCTCCCGTTATTTGGACGATATGATGTTTTTAAAAGACTAAATTTGAGAAATATCAGTTCAGAGACATCATGCTTGAATAAGAAACGTACGGTCTGGATTGAATGCCTGATATTTTAAAGTAAATTAGTAAAACATTTATGTCTGTCAGTAACCATGTTGTTTATTTTTTTTAAATAAATAAAACATATTTTGAAAATGGATATGTTAGTTTGAAAAATGGTATAAAATTAAGATGTTATAAATTTAGAAGAGAGAAAAAAAATTTTTTTTGTAAGAAACCTATTACTTAACATATGACCTCTTTCTCGGGACATTTATACAGAAAATCTATGGAATGTATGTATACAGTCACAGATAAAATATTTTTTTAAGTTCTTAAAAAAATGTTAGATAACCATTTTTATGAGAAGTAACAAAACACTTTTTATAATTTCTCGCAAAAAGAGAAAATATATCCCTTTTCTAAAATATTATTAAAACAATGATAAAAAAATTAAAATATTTTAAAAAAATGTCATCTTTTAACATGTGGAGGACTACTAATTTATATTTTGTGGTAAATTTTCTCCATTATGTTTTTCACTAAAAAAATCCATAAATATTCATGAAACATACCAAAATTGATTTTAAAGATAAGAAATAAAAACACAACAAGGGGATACTTGTGGAAGTACCTAGGTCGGTTAGACGTTCAAACTCCAGAATTACCAGCCTCCCTAGGTGATAGCCTCCCTAGGAGCAGAGCTGCGTTACAGAACGTGTCACTGAAAGTCCCAGACAGCTGAGACAAAAACCCTTTGTTTCCTCAAGTAAACTAGTTCCTCCTTTTATCGACCCCGGAGGGATGAAAGGTCTGCCCTGCTCAACTCTGGAACAGAACTCGGGTCTGTGGGAAAGCAGCGAGATGCACTATACCACTACTCCACTGGGCTTCTGGAAATAAAAACGTATAAGTTTCTGATCTTTATAACATTTTATTAGGCCTTTTCCCAACTGAATCTTGTTGACTATTTACCCAGCTTTGGGTAATTCAAGATGTTTGTCCCAAAACCGATAAAGGAAAATAAAGCCCTTTTGGATCTAATGATTAACGGCAGTTGGTAGAAATTTTATTGATTTTCTTGTAAGTTGGTTCAATTATACCAACCAATTATAACAATGCCAACATTACAAAATATGGCGATATTTGAATATTTGACCTGTAAATTATTTTGGCGATTTTCAAGGGGACAGTTAATGGAATTAAACCATCAAGTTTTAATAGAACAAAGCACCATATAGATCATTTTCAATCACATGACTTGAACCTAGCAACGGCCTAGCAGCAGATTGTCTGACCTACAGCAGTTAACAGTTAAAAGAAAATAACCGGTCATGGAATGCTTCTATTGGAGCATTTGAAATCACATGACAGCAATAGATACCGCTGCACCTAGCAACGGCCTTAGCAACAGACTTTTTGACCTACAGCAAGGAAGAAAATAAATGGTCGTGACGTCACCTGAAAATACTCTATAATAGTCCAAGTAATAAAAAACTATCCAACTCTCTCAACTTAGCTCTAAGAAAATCCTTTCTCAACTTGTGGCCGGCCCCTAGCCCGAGCCCCATCGAAAAAGATGGAAAGCTCATGTGCGCAATTCTAACAATTACATACCCACCGACGTCGTACGACACTTGCACAAGAAGCGGAGGGGGGCAGCAAAAACGAAGATAAATCCGCCGGCTCCGCACCCTTCCCTCCTCCTTCGGCCGATTTATCTTAACTTGAGCACAGGGCACAGGGATATGCCTGCCAATGCTGGTTACATAAGCATCTCTGTCAGTGTCCCATTTAACTAGGGAATTTTGCAGAGTACAGTCCGAGAGGCCCAAATTAGATTGTCCGAGGGAGAGAAGATTTTGTTCCTTTCGGGCCAGCTTCGATTTGCGAACTGGACAGACGCGGGGGAGGGAGGAGTGGATCGCTTTCTTCTGTCCACTCCGCTGACCATCCATCTGTGTTAGAGTCATCCGGAATGTGAGGCCGCATAGTCTAACTGGGGACGCTTTGACTGTCTAATGTGACTTTTTTCGGGGGATTTTGCTATTGGAATGGGGTGGGACTGACTTTTTATGCACTCGCGTTCGTTTGAGGATTGGAACGTTTTAGGTTGCGGTGATGTGATTGAACAAAGCAGTAGAGATATTCCATTGATTTGACGCTAGATATAGAAGAAAACTTTATTAACGAATTTATAACTATGTAGTTTTATTGTCGTTTACTATCATTAACTCTTCTAAACCTACAACGCTTGAGGTTTTCCTTAAATCCTTTTAAAAATTGAGCAGACAGGACTGAAAGAACATAAATTTATAAGTTTATTTTATTTTTTTATATGTTAGAAAAAATATTTTTGATTTCAGAAATTTATCTTGAGATCAGAGATAATTTTAACGCCTTTAAGAGCGTATTTCACGCATTGAAAATCGGAAATACGCTTTAAAAAACTTGCCAGGTGTATTTTCAAGCTTTGAATTTTCAACAAAGGTTTAGATTAAAAATGCATGGAGCTCTACCAAAAGCAACTAATAATTTTTGTCTTCTCTAAACACCAACTTTTATATTTTCTACTATTTGTTTGTTTGGATTGTTTTTTATTTGTTTAAATTTTTTTCTAATTTGCTTAACATTTTCTACAAGTACTTACCATATTCTTTAATTGCTAAAAACCAAATAGCATACTCATTTTTTATTTTTCGTCCAGTAAAAAAGTAAGCGTTTTTATAAAAAAAAATTTCTCTACGTATTTGTAGTTTATGTTATTTTCGTATTTCACTCCTCCTAAAAAAGGCAAGGAGTATTTTTACTCCTCCAAAAAATCCTAGGAATAACACTGCTTGAGATACTCTTGACTAATAAAACACAAATTTCTGAAATCAAATATATTTTTTTCAAACATCTCTTGACTAATAAAAAGAAACAACAAAATCTTACATATTATTACATATCATGCTTTTTAAATCTTTTGGCCTTTGAAATGTGTGTATTCTGAACGTCTTTATCTTTGTAAATTAGTGCCCTCTTAGCCAAGTATTTGATTATTTAGGGCTGTTCTTTTACTTGTTTTCAACAAATTTACGAAATAATTTTTGTTGTAGAGGCTGTAACATAGATAGTCATCACCCCTTTTCCTTTCGAAAACATTCTTAAAACCAAAAGGAAAGATAGCCACTACATTGTCTTGCGCATCGTCTACATTTTAATTACCAACGTCCCTTTTTTACCTATTAACACCGTACATTTCTTTTCCAGTTGGACCAAACTCCCTCAACTCGGACCTGATCATGGCGACGTCAACGCCCATCGAGTCGTCGCGCATCGCTCCCTACATCAACGTGTCCAGCGCCATGGCCCGCATCCCTCAAGAGCGCTACCTGGTGCCCGGCGCCCACTACCTACCCTACGCCGACCCCGCCTTCCTGGCCGCCGCCCAGCACTATGCCGCCGCGGCGGCGGCTGCGGCTGCAGTCGCGAGTGGCAGCGCCGCAGGCGGCGCGACGCCCACGGCGCCCTCGGCGGCGACCGCCGGCAGCTCGCCGCACCACAGCTTCCTCTTCTACCCGACGCCCACGCACCCCTTCAGTCTGTCGGCGCTCATGGCGGCCGAGAGACTCAACAACAAGAACTCCAGCATAGCCGACCTCAGGCTCAAAGCCCAGAAGCATGCCGCAGCGCTTGGACTGTAATGCAGCTAAAAAGGACTCAATCGTCTGAGGAAAAATCGGCCCAATCAGACGCTATGTATCCGACTCTCGAACCTTACCTACTGACTCTTCTTGCCCACTGACCATACCTTGGTTTGGCTGGTCCAGAATAGGTGTTCCGATGGATATCCAGGATGGACTGTATGGGTATTTCAGGAATGAGAGAGAGATAAAATCGAATCAAATTGTTAACTCATTTGTCAAATGAACATGGGATGATCATCGGCATAAATGTTATTGCATGTTATAGATGCCCTCGTATGAAGACAGAAACAGCTTAGAGACAAAGTGCTATGATGTACTCTCTATTTGGGGTATCTGATTGAAAATGTCGGAAGAAGGGATTGACACCCTTTGATAAGGTGTCAATATTCTTCAGCAATATTTAGCAACCTCGATGGACCTTAAGAAATCAAAACTGAATCCTTTAATTCGAAATACCTTTGTCTGGAAACCCGAAGTGAAGAGTTTGTAAGAATAAATGCTGTCTTGCAAGACTAATTCCCAATTGTTGTGAAAAAGTATTAAATGATGGATGTGTATTCTCATTACTTTTAGTTGATGTTAATCTGTTTCAATTATACTGAGTGATATCTAGTCAAAAAAAACACCTTATTTCTCACCTTACTGACTTACTGCTAAACATCTACCAACAATAATGGACAATAGTGATCTAAGTATTTGACCTAACACAATGCGAAGAATATTCTATTCAGGTCTATAATTCAGATAACGTCTTATTTTCATAATAGGGTGCCATAACTTTAACCTCACATATAATATGAATTGAACACATCAAATATTTCAGACCTAACTCAGTTGTATCAGTTTCCATGAGGAAGCTGATTTTTTACTGAAATAGAGCATGACAAATGCCAAATATGTTTGTGTAACTTGACCCAAGAAGCAAGACTAACTCAATACTCTGTAATGTTCCTTACATTACGGCTGATCTGGGTGGATGAAATGATACTCGTATTTTTAAAAAAAGACAATTTAAAAAAACTATTTATGATAATAGGTACATACATTTAATTTCATTTTCATTTAATATAATTTCAATAAAGAAGGCTTAATGCGTTCAGATCAATAAATCTTGAAATAAATATTTTTAAATGCACCGCTTTGCATTTGAAGCTGAAACCTACTGGGAAAATAATAATAATATAATTTAGATTGCATTAAGTTTAATATCACATTAAAAATTCAAAAGATTTTACTGTATGTACTTTGGGATTGATGAAGTATGCGTAACTTTTTATGGGACTGAGTCAAAAGCTTTAAATCAAAACAAGAAACTGTTTTCACAAATTTCTTTTCTTTAGTAATTCTACGTTATGATTTCAAAAAAGTGAAGTGTTTTAAAATATGTGTGAGAACAGAAGTTTACTTTAATTTTTAAATAAAACTGATTATGTAGAGAATAATATAGAAAAATATTTAAATTGTTCTTCCTTGTTACTAACAGTTTGAATGTTTTAATTACAAAGGTAAAAAGACCTATGGAAGAGGACTTATGAAATTGACAGCGTTGTAAAAGCAATGACGCTGCAACATTCTAGATGCAATAACTATATGAAATAAAAGTGTGTTGTTTATTATTTCAGTTTTATCACTATTTATAACATAACACATCATCACAGCTTGCTCCTTTTACACAGCATAAATCAAAATGGAGAACCTAACACTAAAGGAGTTATACAGGGTGTATCTGAAATGGTGCAACAAACTTTCAGGGATGATAGTACTCATCAAGACGAACAAGAATCGGTATAGAAAGAGGGGTCCCAGACCAAATCGCAGGGAGTTAAAAATGGAGCGACACCCCAAAAAAATCATTGAAAAATTCAATTTGTAGAAGAACTACTATTGGTAAAAACTTAATTATGGTCTCAAAAATTGTGGTTTAATATGATCTTTAAAATTACCTCAAAAGTCTTCACTTTAAAATTTGTTTTATTATGAAAAAAGTTAAAAAACACAAAAAAATTTAAAACTCTGCCAAAACCTTATTTTGTATTTCGAAATCCTTTCTTTTGATTTGATAATCTGAAAGATCATAGTTGAAAACCCTTAAGTCCAAAGTTTCACGCAAATACAATCAATATTAAACGCTTGAGATCCTGTTAAAGTTTGTCTTTTGCGTGCGCTAACAGCTGTTCTGGAAACAGCTCTATAGAAAACTTCTTGCGCACCCAAAAAACAAACTTTAACAGGATCTCAAGCGTTTAATATTGATTGTATTTGCGTGAAAGTACTCTTGATAATGGTATACATTACTTTTAATTAACTAAAAAATATTTAAAAGAATTTGTTATAAATGAAATTATTTAAATATTAAATTCATGAAATTCAAAATTAATAATGGTTAAAAATACAAGTATTAATTTTAGAAGTTAATTATTTAATAACCATAACCCCAACATTTCATAATCTCACCGATTTAATTATATATACCTCTCAATTTTCAGAGGGAGATACCAACATTTACAAACTAACTTTTACATAAAAATTTACTCAATTATTAAATTAACTTTTCTATTTTGCGTTAGAAATCTTCTAACCCTTTATGTCCCGACGGCACTTCTAAGTTCCACTTCCCAATGTTCCGAATTCGTCCAATTTTCGTCATGTAAGGCCAAATTTAGTTTACTTATAGTTGCAGTTACGTTAACTTGACATATTTTGGATGAGGATGAGGAAAATAATTTGGGGCATAAAGGGTTAAGGTGTTCATTTTAGCAAAAACTTTTTAGCAAATATTTATTCATTGATGATTCTTACATTAACAAAAACCTCAAACTCCTTGACATATTTTGCTCTTTTATGACCTCACAGGAAAATAGGAATTTATTATTACTTTAAATAAAGTATTACTTAAATACACCTCCCAAGAAATGTAAATTTAGTGACTAAAGAGAATATTTTAAGTGCTTTTCGGGACATTTTTCTGAAAATTACTGCTAATCTTTAAAACAACCTTTTTAATTAACCCTTAAACCCCATTTAACATTCCCACAAGACGGTTGATTAAAATTTCATCACACATAGGTCTTCCCACAAACAAAAATTCTTCATCAGCAGCATAAATTTATAAGTTTTCATATCTCAGAAGCTACCATTATACATGCATACATAGCTTCTCTCAACGCAAAAGAAAACTACTTTAGGATACTAGGTAAAGCCTTAAAATTTGATTGTAGACTTAACCATTCAGGGTCTGGCTTAAATGACATTTAAAGAAAGCGAATTACCGAGGATTGGTGTAAGAGGCGGGGAGAGAGCCGCATATTTTCACGAGATAAAAATTCGATTTAGAAGAGCCGGTCCCGGGCATTCGAAAGTGCCATAAAACAACGGGTCTCGGAATATGATCATTGAATTATGACACACCAGTTCCCCTCAGCATCAAGAAAAGCGGCGGTTAGGAAAATCAATGCCCATGGACGAACTTAAAAGTTGGCCGGGGCCGCTGGGGAGCGATTGCGGAAGCGACGTTTAAGTAGCACGTCGCTGAAAATGGAATTTTATAACTGCGGGTATCGCAGATGCATAATAAATTTTAACCGAGAAAGGGATGTAAATGAGATTAGGGTTATGTTTAAGTAAATAGGATAAAGGATTGTGTGGCAAAATATAGAAAAGGGGAAGGCTGTTTCGAAAGTCCCTCGACTGTAAAATTGCTTCCCAAGTTCGAATTGGTCTAAAAATTGCCATGAAAAAAGGAATCGCTCTCTAAACTTCGTGGATTTAAGATTTAGATCCCTAATATGAACATTATATTTTGACGATTCGCTTGTAAGAGAATGAATGACTGACAGCGAAGGTTTTTACAACTTCTTAGTTTCAAAATAAACTTACTGGGAAGCGAATGTTCTCTATCGCCTTTATCTATCCCAGACAACTAACTTAAGTGTAATGGTCTCTATAACTATTCTTACTATCACCCATTACGGCTGTAGCAGTTCTTCCTAAGAGCACTCTAGACTGATAAATTACAGATATTAACGGATATTGTTTCGATTCGTTAAATGTGATTGTGAATCGTGAATAAAACATACCTAAATTGATTACAAGTTAATCATTTCTTATTCTTTTGGATTAACCAGATTCATTCATCTGTGGTTACATCAATAAAAGCATTGCACTTTCGATTAAAAAAATTCCTTGATTAATTTTTGGTTTTATGAGTGAAACTAAGAGAGGCATTTGTGTTAAAAAGGTTAGTTCCTTTATAACAATGTTTATAACCCTCTTTTGAAACATACTTTTTTAAAATATGTCTCCTTTCCCTGTCTGTTCTCTGTAAATCTGTATAACTCCCCTTTCACAGTTAAACGTTTTCAAAGTCCTTTCCATAGTCGATTATCAGTATTTTAAGGATACTCTTAAAATTTAAGTTTGAAAAAAACTTTATTTCAATTGAAAAGTTTCTGAGTAAAAATAAAATATGAATAAAAAAGATAATTTCGACGTCTAAAAATATTATGAAAACTTACTCTCCTGTAAAAAAAATACGTAATTAGTGGAAATGGTTGTACAAGAATATTCACTATCCAGGTATTGAAGTCAAGCACACGAACTACTTTTATATAGGCACTACTACACCAGCAGACACAACATCTCAAGAAAATCAGCACCAGGAAATCACAACGAGGGAATCACCCTCCCACATAAAACTCCGTCCCCTCGAAAATCAATTGGCATATTCCCACCCAAGCAAGGGGCACTCCATCCCAAAGAGCAATAAAAAGCGTCTCCCGATCCCACTTCACCCGCGACATCTGACCTGTTATGGACCATTTAGCTCCCTCCCCTCCCGACTTAATATCCGTAATGTGAGACCCGCAGTCAACCAACCAACCAAGAGCAGCATCCTCTCCACAGGTGAGAGAGAGAGAGAGAGAGAGAGAGAGGAGAGCGGCCGTGGGGAGTTGCTTGCTTCTCCTCGTGCGGTAATGAGACTCCCCCTCCCCCTTGGTGGTGTAAACAAGGGACATCTCGGGGGAGGGGGTGGAGTAGTGTCACGGTATAAAGAAGGTGTTTGTAAATTTCCAATCACAAAAGTAATTTTATCAAATGATGGTGAGGGGAGGGGAGATGCAAATTACTTTTGGGGATGACGTTTGCAGTTTTTTTGTGGGATTTTTGTTTGGGATGAAACGTTTTTGCTGTTTGTACAGTGGTTGTAGTTGGAAAAAATATTGGTTAACTCGCCTTTATTTTTTTCTCATATTTTTGTTCAAAAACCATGTATACATAAGTTAAATAATTGAATCATCAGTTAGAAGAAGTGAATAAGTCTAAAAACCAAGTTTTGAGAAAATCGAAAAAAACTGTATAAGTAAGGGAATTTTCATTGTATAACCACCAAATTTTTACTGGAAATTCAGATATCTATTTAGAAAACAGGGCAATCACCGAAACAAGTATAAGTACATTGAAAAATATTTTACGGTTAAAAAAATTGATGGACTTATTCCCTTCTTACACCTTATGAAATTTTTTAAAAAGAAAAAACTTAAAAAACCTTAAATTGACTTTTAAATTATATTTCTTCCTAGTTCACACCACAAAAGGGAGAAATAAGAGACAAATAAAATTCAAAACTATTATGAAACTGAGTCATTTAAGCAGTATCAATGGAGGAAGTGAATATGAATGAAGTCAAACATTCCCTATATAAATTTGTGAGAGCAAATTTTTTTGGCTAAGCTTACAGTATAAATAATAGGAAAAGAAAGACAAATTAACTTTAATTCAAAATAAAATTAAAAAATATAATGAAAGGACATCGATTTCGCAAATTCAAAGGGCAATATCTGCTGATAGGGGTAGGTATTTTCCCCCTCTATTCACTCATGTGTAGAGCAAAGCTTGGAGATGTTTTTAAGCATAAAAATCTATTTGTCATTTTTTTGGACTTATTACCCTTCTTCTAACTGACGATTCAATTCAATATTACGCAATACTATTTATTTCCTTTGTTGGGGAAACTTTTGGAGAAATCTGTTTATAAAATACCTTGGTTAAATATTATACTAATATTCGCTACATTTTACAACATACTTCCAAAACTGCTACTTCGGTTACGATCGATAGTTTAAAAACATCTTCCCTCTCATAGTTTCAACCCTTCCTTTCCCTCGTCCAGACTCCCCGACCTCCGAAACAACACCAATAAATTCCCCAACACATTACCTCAAACACTCTAATCTAATCCCCAACACGCCGGAAACTTCTTAATTGAAATTACCCCAAACGGACGCAAACTTCGTTAAAACTCGCGCCGCACAGTTCCCCTCCTAATTTTTTTAACCCCACGCAATAACACTTTCAAAAAACCCTCAGAAGAACTAACTACCCCTTCTCCGTAAATTAGGGGTTAGACGAGGGGAGAGAGGGTAACGGAAAAGCAGTTTTAACAGGCGGACACGTTTTACATAGCGCGCTACGTGATGTCTTCAGAGTTGCTGCCATAAAGGCACGTTTTGACGTCGAATTACGCGGCCGGCGCGAACCGTCGTAAATTCACATTCGTTTCAATTAGGGCAGCCCTGTTGCTGCTGAATATTTTAGAAAGATCGGTGGAAGTGGTGGGCCTTCCGTCGAGGGGGGAAGGCTCCCCAGACCTCTAATTGAGGTTAATTAGCGCAGATTTTGTTTCGCGTTCGGGTTTTAAGTGCCCCATCTTGAGATTCTGAAGAATCCTCTAACTGTATTTAATAATGATATCGCATGGGATATTTAAGGCGGCTGGCGTAATGTGGCTTTAAAGTCTCTATTTGTGTGTGACTTATCGGAATAGCCTGTAGCAAATGCTTGGGGCTGTAGCACTTGGAGAGAGTGGGGTCTTAAAATATCTAGGCCGTAACTTCATATATGGTGGTGTATGTGTCCAATGGAGAGGCAGACGGGATCCTATTAACTAAATTAGCGTCGGGTATTATTGAGAGTGGAATCTATTAGGTGTGGTTTAAGTGACCACATGAATCGTTAATGAATAGCCAGCTTATTTTGAGCACTAGGTTTCTAGGAGAAAACTTCGCTTTTCAATGCTTGGAATTAACCAGAAAATGTGTCTAGTTTTTAAATTACAGTGAAGGTATAATCAGCTTATATTAAATTTATTTGACGATAATTTTAAAGTTGAAATTCAAGTCAGAAACGATAAAAATATTTTAATTAGAAGATAATTTTAAACATTAAACATTTTAAAACTACATTCAGTCTTTTCTAAGCAACCAGAAAATCTCCAAATGTTTAAAAATCTCAGAACTAATAAGGTGAAATACCACGCCCCATATTCTTCACACCCGTCTTATATCTACTTTACCAACCTTAATACATGATTACTCTTTGTTTACTTTTTAATGCAGGACTGGCAACATTATGTTCCTTTTTATAAAATTTCATCAAAAAATAAACTGTAGCATATACAGAAAAAAAGCACACGTTAGGATACTATCTAAGCCACATTTATTAATGGTCTACTACGCAAAATTAAAAATCATGTAACAAATTTCAAAAGCAAAAGATGCTTTTTCACCACTCCTCAACTGCAATAAGGTGCTTCTTTTAATCCAGTAAAAAATTAACATCACAATCCTTTCGTTTCAAACTTTAAAACTTTCGCACAAATAAATTACCTGATTCCACAAATCGATACACAAACGGTCTCTCATAATCATGCTGCTATAGATAAATCAATTACTTGAGTAGCCTATCATTAGCTTGCAAAAGACAAAATAATACCTCACTCTACGAACAATTGGAAAACGGCGTCATTTCAATCAAGTAACTTAGCTCTATTTAATAAATTTTCACCCGAGCTATCACTCCCAAGGTCTTTGCTAAGCGCCATCCGAATGATCAAAACGCACTTGAAAAATGACTCCCCACTCTCTTCCATTGATTAATGCATCAGCAAGGAACAAACAAGGCAAACATGCTCATTCCCCTTATTTATTTCTCAAAATACCCCTTCCCCTATATGTATATACTCAATGAAATTTCCTGGGAAAGTGATCAGAGCCATTTTTCAAACGCTGGTCCAGACGCTTTTTTTATAATCATCATCGCAGCCCTAAACAACGGTAACGCCTGGTGTTAAGCTCCGAAATAAAAGCAGAGTGTAAAATCAGGAGCGAAACGCTTCTTTCTCTTATGTTTTTTTTCTAGGGGAATTCAATTCCACTAAGGGATTTCAAGGTCTAACGAGTTTTTTAGTAACTGAACTTTGACTCAATTTACTGTTATTTCTTCCCGTAATTTGTTTCTTGGGTACCTCCGCTTCTTTTCTTTCGGGTTGCTTTTGTTTGATTGTAGCACAGATTGCGAGCGGGGACAGTTCTCGATCCACTTACCGAATGAATTCTGGGAGAGCAAGACTTCCAGGAGCAATCTTAGGAGGAAATGATGACGCCTTAAGTGAGATCATTGCTCTCAGGATTGAAGTGCTTCGTCTACGAAATTTGCCTCATTTTACACTTGGTGTAAATTGATGAAATTTATATATTAGGCTTCTAAACTCAATTCCTTTATTTATCACACTAAATCAATAAAAAATACTATTTTACTTTAACTTACTAGATTTTTGTAAACAAGAGTATATCAAGTTTTCTCCTCATTTAGTGTCCGGTTGTAAGAAACTTCGAGTCCTTTTAAATTATGTGTTCCAAGAAAGTTAAATCCACAAACCCTTTTTCTGAGAATATTATTGTGCTATAGAAACACCTTCTCTCCTATATGATATCAAAATGTTTTTTTTATAAATTTGAAATATTTTTGGCTTATAATAGTTATAAGTAAAAGTTATCTTCTCCGCGTAAAGTTATATGTTCTTCGTAAATCTTTTCCATATAAGTATGTGTTGAATAGAAATATAAAGGTTATAATGAGAAATTTTATGGTTGGTTCTTCATTAGGGGTCATCCATAAATTACGTGAGGTCAAAAAGGGGGGGAGGGGTTTGGAAAAATCTCACCAAATCTCACCAAGGGGGGAGGGGGGGTCGATCGTCAACTTTTTTTAACTTAATTAGGTGCTATGAAGCACAAAATGCAAATAATTTTTAGAAAATAATTTTTAAAAGTTGTAGGTAAATCTCACGTGGGGGGGAGGGGGGGTCAAGAAAAATCTCACTAAATCTCACCAAGGGGGGAGGGGGGTCCAGATTTTGGAAAAAACACCTCACGTAATTTATGGATGACCCCTTATATGTTTTAGTATCAAAAAAATTATTTTGTAAACTAACGCTGGTTTACATTATTATTTAGATGATAAAACACCAACTAAGGTAAGTTTTTAGTCACAATCAGCTAAGGTAAGCTTTGACATCTACGATCCCACAATCCATCTACAATGCACTCGAGTGAAACATACAGCACCCTACATAACTCACCTTGGTGATAAGCTAACCAAACAAGAGTCCAATCGGGTCAGAAAGTATATAAAATCCCCAGCCAACGGCAGAAGCCCCAGCACAGCATAGAACACACACACACCTTTTGATATGCGGGAACAATCTGCGCCGGGCTCAATTTCCCCCTCCCGTCCCTTTTATGCAGAAGAGAGAGAAACCATCCATAATCAAATCACTGCGGGTCTTCGTCAGTTATCCGGGTCCGGACAAACCGGATTACGGACCTCCACACGTCCCGGCCCCGGATCCGCCGGATCCGCAGTTTGTTTTGATCTCGTCTCCTCTGTTTTCGAGCCGTCAAACGAGATGGTACACAGAATGGATACTTTGCTCGGAAACGGGTTTTACATACCGAGAGGGTACCACCCGTACAAAGATACGTAAGAGATCGAGTACCTTTGCTGCTTTCGCCTTATTTTACTACTCTCACTCATTGGATACCGCAAAATTTATGCTGGTGTGTTTTTACTGCAATAATAGTCTTCTAAAGGAAAAACAACATCTACACGCATCAACTTCTACATCTTTTGTTTTCACTGCATTAATGTCATATAAAGGAAAAACAACATCTACAGGCATCAACTTCTACATCTTTTGTTTTCACTGCATTAATTGTCATATAAAGGAAAAACAACATCTACAGGCATCAACTTCTACATCTTTTGTTTTCACTGCATTAATTGTCATATAAAGGAAAAACAACATCTACAGGCGATCATTCTGTTTTCATTGCATTAATTGTGTTATAGAGGAAAAACAACATCTACAGGCGATTCTTTTGTTTTCACTGCATTAGTTGTCTTATAAAGGAAAACCAACATCTACAGGTATATTCTTTACACGGCAGTAATTAATCTCTAAAGGAAAACAACATGAACATGGTTTTGTTGTTTTCCCAGTCATTTATTTCAGAAAAAAGCATTGCTGAAAATCAGATTATAAAATTTTACATGATTGTAAATTCTTTATCATGAACTGAAAAAATCATTTTTTATAGATTTCTCAAGCTTTATGAAAAAAAGACGCTTGAACTTAAAACTGTGATATAAGAATGGTCATTTTGAAAAGGCTATAGAAATTTTTGGAGTTCAAAAAGAAAATTTTGGGTTAAATGTAATGTGATATAAAAAAGTTTTTTAGTGAAAACTATACAGTAAAATGATGAGACCTTGACGAAATGAAAATTATAAAAGAGATAAATGAAGAGTAAGAAGAATAGAATCAAGGCTTCCTTAAAAAAACTGAGGTTCAATTCCCACGGTATAAATAATAACAAAATAAAAAAGCAGTAAGTTTTTTTACAATACAGAACATTATATTGCAAAAAAATAGGCGTAATGTAAATATTTCGTCTAATAGAATTTCTTCCATTAGCCAGTGAAAAGAAATTTTTTTTAATTAAACACTTAAATTACAAAACATTTTTGTAAAGTTCTGAGGAAAAAAGGGCACGTAAGATTTAAAATTGCGTATTTCTACTTCATAAACCGCTTTTCCAAACAAGTAGTTTGCAGGTGCACTTTATTTCCACTCAGTGAAGCACTGATAAAAATTATTTAATGACGCAAAATGGCGTCGGAATTCCTTAACCCAATAAAAAGTTCTCGTTGAAGAAAAAAAAGACACGAGTAATCCCTAAAAGTAATGAATTTTATTGAACTATTAAAGCATTGAAGGTCACGCAGAAAGAAAAAAAGAGTGAAAAGTAGATTATCTCGTAAGAAACAGAGGCGAAAGGAGGGGCCGAGGTAATGGGAGATGTGAAAATTTAATTGGATACAATTTGGTAAAAGTTGGGTGCGGGGAGCGCGGGTGAAAATTACTTGAGAGACTGGATCATTGCCACCGAGGGATCTGGCAACTTTCGTGGATCGTTGTCAAGGTAACGCTTCTCGAAAGTTAGTTCAAGCAACAGAATTTCTGATCCTGACTCTGAGATTTGGGGAAGAAGAGGAAATTAAGTTTCTGTAGTTTGAAGGTATTTGTTATCGATCAAACGGAGTTTTATGCGCATGGTAAGATACGATCTAATTAATAAGTTATGATCTAAAAAATATTTTTTATTCAACTGAATGAGTAAGTTTTCATGGAGCAACTCTATCATTAATTTTTTTTCCGATTCTAGAATAAAGATTTTATAGAATTCTATTCGACCTAATTATAACAAATAGCTTCCAAGAAGAAAACGAAAAAGCTTATAATCTGGTCTTAGTATTCATTTGTATTCAATGTTCAAGGTGAGCTAGTGATCAATTCTAAAGGCAAGGAGCATTAAATTATTTTACTAGAGAAAGAATCAAAACAAAAACTCAAATAGTTTGACGGTGAATTGATGGATTTACAAATCATCAAAGTTAGAAACAACAAACTTGAAACTAATACTTCGTCAGACTGGAAAGAATCATAAGGAGATCAAAGAAATTAGGAAGCTTAATGTGTATCACTGTTGCGTGTGAATTAGAATGAGAATGTGAGAAAATCAAGAAGTGAAAAAATGTTTTGGTAAAATCCATTTTTACAGCACTGTTCTCTTAAATATGATCCACAGCCAAAAAATAAAAGAAAAGCAAATAAAAGGGTTAAAAAATATTACATTTCCTTGTATAAATTGTTTGACTGATATGCAGCGTTAAGAATCTTAGTTCATTTTACATCTCATCTTTATCCTCCAAAGATTCATTACTAACTAGCGACATTACGACTTACTTACGACATTAACTAACTATTTAACTACTAAGACATGATACTCGTGTTAAGAACGGTAATAACTATATTGTTCAATGTAAATGCTCATAGCCCATCGGAGAATTCCTTGAGCCAACCCTCGCCGACCCCCGAAAAATCACCCAATCCGCGATCAATTCCATTTGCGGGTAAACTCGTTAGGAGATCCTACCCTCCTCAGAAATTTATTTATTATTCCGCAATATCACGCAAGAGCCACGTTTTTGCCGACCGCCGAAATTGGCGAAAAATCGTGACCTTATTAAACTTTCAAACCGATTTCTGAGGGGAGGAGGAAAACTTCGCCGCCGAATCCGACGTGAGTTCAGGCATATGAGGAAGAAAAAAGGGGCGAGAATTTCGCCTCTTTCTCGGGAGCGTAGTAGGGGGCTGTTATTGGAGAGATTGTTTTTAGCACCTCAGCTGCGGAGGTAAGTGATTTAATTTGGTGGGGGGGATCCCTCTCCTTCTCATTTCGAGAGTGGGCTTCATCGGGTAATTAGCGGAGATGGAATGGGGAGGGGATTCATTGTTCGGAGAGACATTAAGGAGGTAATGGTGCAGGCGATATTTCAACTCTTTCCGAGGTTTTTTTTTCTGAACGCTGCTGGGTGAGACTGGTGGGGATACCGATACATGGTAAACTGATGAGGAATCGTGCTGGATATTTCTGCTGTGTTTTTTGCGCTCAGAATTCTCACGGTGTGTGTGATATCATGATTCTCCATCAAAGAGGAGGGTGAGAAGCAAAATGTGATTAGTTGGTCATGTATATTACTAACTAGAAATGGTTAGGTTTTAGTAAGTTTAAATGATTAAATGCAATACTCGCACAAAACCCTTAACCTCTTTTACTCACAGTCACATAATGTTAAGCAAAATGTCGTCTCATCCTTGAAGAAAACATATTCGATGAGTAAAATATGTATTGACGGGGAAAATTCCTAAAACATGCAAAGGATAGGAAAGAACGTAAAATACTACAAACAATATTATCTACGACATTAAAAAACATTAACAACCTAACATTAAACTACGACAAAGATCATTAAATTATGACAGACAACGGTACAGTAACCATTACGGAGAGAATAGCCCAATAACCACATTGAGGTCAAACATTTATTTTATTTAACTAGGCAGCTACGGCCCCCTGCTCGCTATCGCTCGCCAACCCCCTTTAACTGCTGACGCAGACACTTTCGGACCGCTTCGCAATTCCTCACAAAATCCAGCTCACTGCACCTACTCACTATATAAAATATTCTTAAAACAGGGGTAGTACTTCTCCGGGGTATTCCTTTCGAAATACTAAATACTTATTCAGCTAATACTTATTCAGTGGCGGAATTTTAACAGTTCCTTTATGGTAACATGAATTGGTGGGTCACCTTATAATTCCAAGAAAATTACAACAGAGCAATGTAAACATTCTTTTACCATTTCCCCAAGGTAATGTTTTTTTCGCAGATCCATAACGAAGCACTGAATAAATTTAGAATAGCAGGAATTAATTCAACTTTCTTAAAATTTGTAAGGATTTTCATCGATTGACTGTGAAAAATGTAGTAATTATCGTAAACATCGTAAAAATTTAGAATTTTATCTTTATTAGAACAAACAAACGTCGAAGTTGTGTCAGTTTCATAGCAATGACACGAATGAGATTTCCAACATTTTCGATTTTTATCTTTATTCTTAAAACAGTCTCCCGTGTTATCTAGTTGTTTGCGTTTATAAAAGATTAATTAATTATACATAAGTTTTAAATATAATTAAAACCGTTTAAACAACAAACATATAAATATTGTTAAAAATAACCCAAAATATATTTTTTAAATTCGGGTTATAAGTAGAAAGATCATTATTTAATCTACTAGGGGGCTCTGCCCCCTGCTCGCTATCGCTCACCAACCCACGGAACTGCTTCGCAGTTCTATGAAGATCGCTTCGCGATCCTAGCGAGCAGAGCTCGCTTGTTTCATCTCAACTATCCAGTAAAACCTGGAACTTGTCTGCTTAGTTAATGATTATTTAAAATCGAAACCTTTTATCTCTCTAACTTACCAATAACTTAATGCGGACCATTACTACAAAAATATCAAAATAAAACTGTTACTAAAATATTCCTTTTTAGTTTACCAATAATTTAACCGAAACGTTTTCAAAAATATCCAGCAAGTCTATTAATTTTCATCAACCATCTTAGAGAAAAAAAAACATGCCATTAATAATTAATAAAACTTTTAAATTTATAAAATGCACGTGTGTATCTAGTGAATCATCGGGGATAAGAAATAAGAAATCAGACTCATAAAAATAAATCGCCTGTTTCTCTAGTGAACGACCAGAAAGAGAAGAAAAAATTGAAACTTGGTATCTTAATAATTCTAAAACTAATTCGAATTTTAAAAAAAACGAAACTCCAATCTTTCTATAAAAATAATTGTATGCGTGTTTAAAATATCATAGTTCTACTGTGATTAGTTTTTCTACTATAACAAAAAAACCGAAAAAGGGTAAAAAATTTCAAAACTTTAGAATTTAATTACTCCAAAAATAATTCGAAATTCGAAAATAGGCGATGAGGTGCAAAACTTCATACCTACGAGTATGTGTCTGCAAAAAATCATGTTTCTGCTGTAAATAGATTTTGCTGGGGGCGAACTAGCAGCCGAAAAAAATAATTTTCGACTTTGACATTAAATAACTCCAGAACTAATTATCTAATTAATTAGGTTTGGAAACTGAAATGACCCTTATACATTTGTCTACCAATGGTCAAAATTTCATAATATTCCTTCAAATAGTTCTTGCATAGTGATAGTTCAAAGTGTTCCAAAATAACATTTTCTGAAACAGCGGCGGCGGTGACTGTTACTTTTTTTTAATATTACAACGTTTTTATTAGTTAGCTTTCAATCTTGTCTGTCTGTCTGTCTGCCTGCCTGTCCGTCCGTCCGTCTGTCCGTCCGTCCGTCCGTCCGTCCGTCTGTCTGTCTGTCTGTCTGTCTGTCTGTCTTTCTGTATGTCTGTCTGTCTGTCTGTCTGTCTGTCTGTCCGTCCGTCCGTCCGTCCGTCCGTCTGTCTGTCTGTCTGTCGGTCTGTCTGTCGGTCTGTCTGTCTGTCTGTCTGTCTGTCTGTCTGTCTGTCTGTCTGTCTGTCTGTCTGTCTGTCTGTCTGTCTGTCTGTCTGTCTGTCTGTCTGTCTGTCTGTCTGTCTGTCCGTCCGTCCGTCCGTCCGTCCGTCTATCTGTTCGGGGGGATTTTGTAATAAATTATAAGCATACTTCCCCATGAGCTTGCTAGAGACTTGAAATTTTGAACATAGTTCAGATCTGGATGACAATACGATATCGTATCTCGTTAGTTCGGTTCAATTTGCTGTCCCTGAACCCCCAGGGGGACTTAAAAATTAGAAGTTCAACTATAGGACCTTATTGTTAAAAATCATTGTTGTGCAGTTTGCCTCCTCTCGTTATCAAGATGGCTTTAGAAGTGTTGTATAAAATATTAGCAAAATGAAAATCTGTAAAAATAAAAGTAATACACAGTACATGCAGTACTTCATGCAAGTTTTGTATTTGTAATACATCTAAGGGACTGACTTTATTAATTAGTTACTGACAAGTTTGTAACCAAAATATTTTTTAAGACACTTTTTTATATATTACTAGTGTTTCAAAAATTTCCAACGTCATCTGAATAATAGCTAGAGTCAAAAACAGTGCAATGATTTTAACAAAACAGAATAAAGCCATGTGTTATAGTTAAAGTTCAGCAAAAAAACACTTTTTAGTTTTATTAAAAAGAGAAAGGAATCAAATTCTTAGAAGGAGTTCAGGGGTTCAGGTCGCGAATTCTAAACTTTACACAACAAAACTAAAAACCAGAAAATAATTAATGAAAAAAAATCTTTTTAAAGAACAACGTTTTTAAAATGCACTAAAAAGTATAAAATAATTTTTTGTAACTCCTTGTAAAACAAAAAACTTGGGGATCATGCAAATATTTATAGCTACTACTCTTGTCACTCTATTTACCATTATATCCACAGTTAAAAATTATTTAAATGAATGATGAAATTAAGGTGGATTAAATACCTAATGCATGATCCCCACGTTTTTCGTTTTTCAAGGAGTTACAAAAAATTATTTTATACTTTTTAGTGCATTTTAAAAACATTGTTCTTTAAAAAGGTTTTTTTTTCATTAATTATAGAGAGATTTAGATATTAAAAACCAGTGAAATATGTTTTCAATTGTTTTAAAATTCACAGTTTCTTGCTTTATAACAGCTGCAACCTTATCCGGAATCTAAAAAAATGGAAATATTTTAAAATTGAGATTTGTTTTAGAAATTCTAAAGGCTTATTGCACATCCTCAAAAGAATCTGGACAGTTTGATACCAAATATGTGTCATACGGATCAGTAATTAAAAAGCCTTTCTCTGGAAACCGTTCACCAAAAACTTTTTTTTAGAATAGAGATATACCAATAAGCGAGTCAGTTTGGACTGAATGCACCTAAATAACGTTTCAGAAAAGAAATGGTAGTTGAGGGATTTTTTTTCTTTTCCTTATATACTCAAAAAAATCTTAATATTTCTATCTTAACCTAATTTTGTTTATATTTTTATGCTTTTTCATTTTTTTTCTATTTTCTATTTCTTTTTTTACTATTTTTTGCGTTTTTGTTATTTTGCGTTTATTTTATCTTCCTTGTGTAAGTTCTTTATCTTACTGTGTCTGTGTTCATCGTATCCCTTTTCCACTTTATACATATTTTTACCCTTATTTCTCTCGCATATTTTCTCTAACTCCATAATTCAGTGCAAGAAAGGAGAAAAAAAATTGTCTGGCTTTGTGTAGAGATTGCTTTAATAATATTTCTAAAGTAGATGATTCTGCACACCACAATATGTATTCCCTTCACAAAACCCAAACATCCCACAACCCTCCATCCCCAGCATCGTGTGCCCTCAGAACCTCCTCCAATTCCTCCTCAGTCCATCATCCGTCGCAAGCGACATCATCCGGAAATCTCTCGCCCCCGGTTATGAGTGCGGATGAATTCCATTAGGGTCCGTGTCCATAACAAGTGGTCACGTGGATGCCGGACGACAGGTGGGCGTTGTCCAAGTGACACATGACGTCAGAATGACGTGTGATTATGATCTTCGGGCCGTCGCTTCCCTTTCCACTTAGCTGATTCCATCGCACCCCGCTCTCGCAGCTCGTACATCTTTATTTGGCACGCCCCAAGGGGCATACCTGAGCTTTTTGGCTCCTTTCGGATGGGCTGTGATTTTGCAGTTTTATTTCCATCAAAGGATACTGATTTCTTTTGCTACAACTAGCGGATGGAATACAGACCTCACTAAATTTTAATATTGAACTAGATATTAAAACACACGATTTAGTATCTAGTTCTATATTTTGTGCATATAAATGCTAAATCTATACTATAGTTTGTTCATTTAGAATAGGCCGGTGAAACAGGAGCGGTAACCAAAATAAGGCTAAGCGCACACTATAGAGACTTCTGTTGCCGGAGACTATAACACTAGGTCACTCGAGATCTATGTATTTCAATGGTGAGATTCTTGGCAATGAGCCAAGTGTCTCGTCGCCTATGCTCGCGCTCTAGTTTCTTGCAATAGCCAGGGTGATAATTTTGTCTCTATCGCAGTGACAAAAGTATCTAGTGCGCGCTTAGCCTCACACTCTTCAAGCAGCTTCGACGGCTTGTTATTTGACAGTATCTTTTTTTTACTCCAGTTTAGTAGGCAAATCGCAAAGGAGAAATGCTTCGATGAGCGTTACTTAATTTTAACCGATAATTTATTAATATTTACAAGTACTAGGGAGCTACCGCCCCCTGCTCGCTATCGCTCGCCAACCCCCGTTAACTGCTGACGCAGGGCCTTTCGGATCGCTTCGCAATCCCCACAAAACCCTGCTCACTAAAATTATTTATTTATAAAACATTCGTTATAACAATTAGTAGAAAAAACGGCGCAAGTTTAGAACTGCTGATGGTTGGCGAGTTTTGGCTATTTGGCGCCATATTTAGAAGCCACTTAATTCATTTAACATTAGTTGGGGTTACTATATATTGATTTTTATCGCTAAAAACTTGGCGCATCAGCAGTTCTAAACTTGCGCCGAAAAAGAAAAAACGTCAACCAACTTTCCAGAAGCACACTCTCTTAAAAGTTAGAATATTTATTGGTTAAATTATCAATAATTTAATCAACACGTTTTCCTTCAAAATATCCATCAAGTCTGCTCGTGCTATTGTTATTCAATATTTACAAAAACGTTCAGCAATGAATCTGTTAAATTTAATATAGTACCTAGTAACTCGTCAAAATATCTAGTGTTTTATCATTCAAGTTTTAGTTTTGAAACAGACTTTTTAAACAATACGATTTAAGCTATTAAAAATATTAAGAGACAAAATCTACATTGCACTCAATGTATACAAACAATTAATTTTGGTGTGTGAAATTCTATACTTGAATAGTAGATCTGTGAGTTTCTGGAAAACTCTTATCAGTCTTTTAAAAATATTTTATTTAGAAAGTACATATTTTGAAGCGCATTTTTAAAGCGTGAAAGGAATTATTTTCATCATTAATGAATAGCGTCGGTTGGTCATTGTGATTGGAGGTATAATAAATTGTACGACAGTTTCTTGCTGTTAACTACAACCTTATCCGTAATCCAGAAAAATGGAAATATCTTAGAATTGAGAATTTTTTTAGAAATTCTAAAGGCACTTTGCACATCCTCAAAAGAATCCGAACAGTTTGATACCAAAAACATGTTATACGGATCAGTAATTAAAAAGCCTTTCTCTGGAAACCATTTACAAAAACTTTTTTTAGAATAGAGAGATACTTATAATTTATACGTTTTTAGACCACATTTATAAAAATTTTTTAAAAGCTTAACCTTCTTTTGAAACCTGTAGAATTTTAACTTCTGAGGTAATGTAAAATCCAATAATGTAGTATGTCTCTCCAATCTTCCAATGGTGAGGGAGGCCGTCCCTATTGTATACAATCCCTGATAATTGATTTGATATGTAATTTGATATTTTAAACAGTGTTGATGTCATGTGAAACGTTTTTAAGGGCAATTACCTAACAATATTTTTTGAAAAATTTAATTAAGAAGGTAATTTATTCAAATTACATGAAGTATGTGTAGATAAGAATTTTAAGGAAATATAAGTATGAACCTCAATAAAAATTTTCAAAACTATTTTGACCTCTAGTAAAAGAACTTGCTGACCCATGATTTAGATTATCGTAAGAGATGGTGTAATTTTATTCATGAAAAATTTATTGCAAGGAGATTTTTTCCGAAAATCTAAAATGGTTTCAATGCTGTCGTTACAAAAAGCTAAACAGGTGATAATTGTTATTAATTAAAAGTGATTCTTCCATGCAGTTTTTTTCTGAAAAATATTTAACAGTTGTAACTAATGGAAACTTTAAGTTCATGGATCAAACCCACTTACAGATATTATTTCATTTTTTTGCCAAAATCTAGTAATCAAGTCTATTGGTATAGACATAGACTATATCATTACAAAAAAATAAAAGGTGTGTCCTAATTCCCTTTTAATATAGAATAACTTCTTTTTCAATACATTAAAACCTCTACAAAGAGTCACAAAGTTAAATAAATCAAAATCGCCCTTAAATAAATTAAATTAGCCTATATACATATTAACGCTCTCAGGTATCCAAGAGTTCCAATAGCTCTCCCGAAAGTTTAAAATCTCCATCACCCATTGTGAAAGGTCCCCGCTTCTTCCAAAGTTCCCCCACCCAAAAAAAAAGAGTCGAGAGAGAGAGAGAGAGAAGAAAAATAAAAGCAAAAGAAATCATCTAGCGCTGCGACACAGAATTTAAACTATTTTTACTCGAAACACCACTTACAAAAATCAATCCACATACGGAACTGAACACGCAACAAAAGGAAGGAGAGACAACAAACAAACAAAAACGGAGAATGAGGGGATGGCCGAAAAAGTTTCTCCTCCTTTCAGAGAGGGGCTTTTTCAATTGCGACCGGAGGGATGGTTGCTGCTGACTAAAAGAGTTTTTATTAGGGTAATGAGGGGTGGCCCGAGCACGATTTGGCTATTAACGTGATGGGATATCGCTTGCATCTCTCACCCGCAGAGCTCGGAAGGGGGCACCGTATATGTATGATGCTCGTTTTATTCACTGTCGATTCACAGATGCATCATCGTCGTTGGTTTCGATAAACAAGTCATTGTTTTAATTGAAGTAGTGGTAGGATATAGCAGTTTTGCTGTTAAAACTGATGATTAATTTGTACACTAACATTAAATGTACACTAATATTAATGTAATATTTAATTAATACACTAAAAATTATTTGAATATATTTCAAGGATGGTTTAATTCTTTATAGCTGTTAATAAGAAGAATAAACGGATTTAATTTTCTCTATGATGGGACTTTGGATTACAATTTGAAGCTTTAAAAAAGCTTATTACTTAAGAAAGCTTTAAAAAAAAGCTTACTACTTAAAAGACTACATAAAAGTAGTCATGGGTTTTTGTGATGTAAAACTGCACAAAACTGTAAAACTGTACCCTGTACTGCAATATACAGGGTGTCCCAAAAAAGACTGGCACATTTTAAAAATCAATGATTTATAATGAATTTAAAAATCATTATAAAAATACGCATTTTTTTGCATCCTACTCCTGAGAGTCTTAGGAGTAGGATGCAAAACACTACATATCTTTAACTGTTTTAGGTATCGAGTTATTAGTATTTTATTTTTAAAATGTGTCAGTCTTTTTTGGGACACCCTGTACATTCGTGGAAGTCAATTCGAACCATTCTAAAGGGAGGGTCCATAAGTCCTGTCATTCCTCTTATTATAAGCTTTTGTTGTTTTCTTACATTCAAAATTTTTAAAATCAAGAAAAGTAAGTTTACTTTTTATTATTGTCATGCTTGGTATTATTATTGGTATTATTTTCATTTGCTACCCTGTTTTGAACTACTATAAGCATTTAATATTCTTTTTTTAAACATTATATTACAAAAAAAATTAGTTTGTTATTTCAGTTTTTTAAAATTTTAAGTTAATCAAAATTAAATTTTTGCATTCAAAATTTTTAAATCAAGAAAAGTAAGTTTACTTTTTATTATTGTCATGCTTGGTATTATTATTGGTATTATTGTCATTTGCTACCCTGTTTTGAACTACTATAATATAAGCATTTAACATTCTTTTTTTAAATATTACATTACAAGAAAAATTAGTTTGTTATTTCAGTTTTTAAAATTTTAAGTTCATCAAAATTAAATTTATAAAATATGTATACACCTGAGCAACTTTTTCAGCTCTAAGACATTAAAAACAATTTTATTTCAAAATGTATAACACAAATCTTTATTTTTATACCAAATTACCCACCAATTATCCACCCTAACTATCTGAATGGAGCAAGGAGAACAACCTAGAAATAAAAACTTTTATCCGAAGCTTTCCCCTTCATTAAGTAAAGGCTCTTCTTTACAGGTCATTCTGATTTGGGGACACGCTCCTCCTCATCCTAATAAGCTTTTCAATTAATCCCAATCACCGGCGCCGAATTCAAAACCCCGGAGGCGGTGAGGCAAGCTTTGTGCTCAACAAGATGGCCAGCCCGACAGCTAATCAGATGAGAGATCCGGGCAGAAAACAATCGCCGCGCTGCTTATTTTAAGGATTTGGTTTCTGTCGGATGGCAATGGTGATGAGCTAACACAGCAGTGGGGAAAAGCTTGCTATTAGAGAAAAGTGCTCTTTGGAAAAGGAGGGGGTATTTATCTCTACAATTGTTTTGAGTATTTTTAGGGAAAGGTCGTGGGTATTTTGTGAATTTAATAGAATAAAATTGATTTTGTTTTTTTAATGCAAAACAAATTTAAAATATTCCACAAAAGAATACTAAAGAGAAAATCTTTCAAATATGAAATAAATTTTTCACTGAAGTATTTTTTCGTATTTAAAAAGAGGGTCTAGTTCAAAGCCCGATTATTTGGATTACAGTGCTTAACTAAAAAGCTCTTATTTTAGTAAATGTATCCAAATAATAATTTAATGCATATCAAAAAGCTTCTTTTAAATGCATATATAAATTAGTTTATAAATTATCACTTTTAATATTCTATAGAAATCTTATTTGTAACATTTTTTTTCAATGGGGTATTATTTTATGTGAATGAAAATATTTTAACATTCAACATTTATAGCTTGTACGAAACTATGCTGGTATCAGATACATTAGTACCATCGAACTCAAAGGTTATAATAATATAAAATATAATAATTATATATATAAAATATAAAGTTATAAAAATTAAAAGTTTTCCTAACAAAAGTTCTACGATAGTTTTAAATATTTAATAGTGTATCCTTTATATAGTACTAGCTGATATGCCCGGCCTTGCACGGGTGAAGAGTATAAATTTATTATTTATGGCGTTTGCTATCAAAACCAGCTCATCCCATATTTTTTTGAAATCCCCTTAGAGTCCTTCATAATCTTGCGAAAGGATATAGCTCAAATCCAGCTCATTCCAACCCCAAATTATATTAAAGGGTGAAAACTATGATCTCAACTGTGAAATTTCAGATCATTTGAAAAAGTTAAGTGAATGTCATTTATTTAAACTCGTAAAGACACAAATATTAACTGGTAAACTGGAAAAAACCAATTTCACACAACTTAATTGAACAAAAAAAGTGAAAAAAAACATGAAAAATCGTGTTTTTTCATCAAAATCAGCTCATTCCAACCTAATTAGTGTAATTACGCCCAAGGTAATGCAACTGGAATGAAAATGAAAAAATAATCAAATTCTAGGTGGTTGTACCTAAAGCCCTGGATACTCTACGATTGAGCGTGATGTCGCTACTTAAGGTAGAGGATCTAGGGCTTTAGCTGTACCTACAATTAAAAATTTAAAAAACAAATTTAGCTTTAGAACTGTGGACGTGAGAAGTATTTTGTCTCTCCTGTAAAATTTCCAAAAATGGAATAAGCTGGTTTTGATAGCAAATTCCTCATTTTTAAGTTTTCCCAAATACATTTCTAATTTTATATAATCAGCATTTACCAATCATCCCGGTATCTCAGGCGTCTTTTTCATATTCCGGTGTTCCCGGTAACTTTTCCTATCCCGTGTTCCTAGTAATTTTTCTTATCCCGGTGTTCCCGGATGGACTAAAATTCCTTCAGTACTCAAGCGCAACATAACTTTTGAATGATTTCCACATTTACAAAATGGAAAAAATATTCAAAAAATTATTTAAATTTATCAGATTCCTTAATTAATCATTTCTTTCAGAATAAACGTTTTCGGTGAAATTATTCAATAATTAAAGCTTATTCCGTTTTGAAATTTAAGAAAAAAAATCAATATTTTCTAGTTGAAAGGGAGTTTTAATAGTTAAGCCACACTTAATTTTATTATATTAGATATTCAGAGCATTTATGTATTGCTCAGAAGCTTCAATTATAATAAACACACTACAATAAGGAAGTTGCATGATTTTTTTTAATTTTTTTAATCGATTCCTCTTGCAAAAATAAGCAACTACCCAAAATTTGAGGCCGATCGAGAAATTTTTTGATTGTCAAAAAAATTAACAAAAATCCCCTTTTTAAAAGCGCGCGAAAACGCCAAGAGTTTGGATGTGACGTCATCTTATACTAAACATTGTTGTAAAGCAATGGAGTTGATGGTATTATTGTTGACGTCATTTTACAGTTTAAACAATAAACGTTTTCAGTCACGTGTTTTTTCTCGACTTTTAAATTAAAATATTTAATTACCTGTACATTTTTTTGAAAAACTGACTAGATATTTCATTTTACCATACAAAAAACCATACGTAAGACTTGTTTGTTTTTGAAAATCTGACACATGCAACTTCCTTATTGTGTCATTAAGAAATGACACTAGTTAAAATTTTATACACATCGGGTGCCTGTTAGAACCAATAGACACATAGGTCTTAATTAAACGCGCAATTCTACATGGTCTCTTTGGCCACAAACTGTTCCATTTTTGCATTATTTTTAGAATTACAAAAACAATTTCTTTGACAATTATGTTAGATTACTAAAATAACACTGACCTTCAAAATATTCGGCTGTAGGAAGAAGTTGAACATCACTACTTCAGGTCTAATACTAAACGATAAAAACATGAAAATTATTCGACAAATTAATCAGCAGAAAATTCCATGATAAAATTAGCTAAATAAGCATACACATCGAATTAATTTAATTTACTTTCTACTTCTTCATTTTCACGTTGCCACTCTTACAAACAAAAATAAGCTAGGTAAAATGGGAAAAACTTTATGGACACATTTGTGTTAACGTTATTTACGGTTTCATTAACGGTGTTAATATTTTAAAAAAATTAGAAAATTAGTATTACCTAGTTTTTCTTTATTCTTTTAGTCTTAAATGTAAGTTCAAATAAATTCCTAGAAACACTGTAATATCCTTTTATAAATGTTACGGTGAAAGACCGAAATTCGGTGATTGTCGACATTCACCGGTGAATGTCGACAATCACATGTTCACTTATCTGTGAATGTCGACAATCACCACCGGTGTATGTCGACAATCACCGGTGTATGTCGACAATCACCGGTGTATGTCGACAATCACCGGTGTATGTCGACAATCACCGGTGAATGTCGACATTCTCCAATTTCTGACATTCACCGTAAGGCTATGGTGGACACCAAAAACTAAAACTAAAACTTTTTTGTAATTCTTAACCTACATTCTTAAAATTTTCAGTGTTTGTTTATAAGCATGATCAAACACCCCTCACAAATTTTCAAATAAAAAACTTGGTTAGTTTTTTTTAAATTTAAATTTTAAACAAAAATAAACTAAACTTCAAAATGTTCCATGCGGCTTCAGTTTAACCCGATAATTTCAAAACTTCCCTAAAATATCCTTCTTTAGTGTAAAATTAGATTCTTGTAAAAATCATTTGGTTAGTACTTGTGTGAAAAAAATATCCGTCAAAATAAATGAAATTTTTACAATTCTTACGATATTTTCAACAAAAAAGTGCGTAAATGGCCATACTTTTTAAAATATATTTTATGTCATTCCCAATTATACAAGAACTTATAAACCATTAACTATTTATATCAAATCAAGTAAAATTTTAAAACATTTTTAAAAACTAAGCCGCATGGAGCATTTTGAAATTTAGTTAATTTTTTCTTTAAATTTAAAAAAAAACTAAAGAATTTTTTATTTGAAAATTTGTGAGTGGTGCTTGATCATGCTTATGAACAAACTCTGAAAATTTTAAGAATGTAGGTTAAGAATTACAAAAAAATTTTAGATTTAGTTTTTGGTGTCCATCATAGCCGTAACATAAACACTACACTGTTAAAAAACAGTTCAACCTTTCACCACAAACTGGTTCAAATTTAGCTGCAACCTTGGTTCGGTAACTGGTTTCACCAAGTTATCGGTACTTTCACCAACAAACTGATTAAGGGTTGAACTGTTAAAAGGATAAGGATATATATGTAAGATTGTAAGATATGTATATGTATTAGGCCATCCCGAAAGTTTTGTCGCTCTTGGGAGCATCTGTATACAATGTATTTTTTGGTACTTTTCCATTACGGTAAACCAGTAAAGTACTTCTACTTCTATCTAAAGCCAATTTGGCAAATTTTGGCTCATTTTTTGTTGGCTCACTTTCCCAGATTTCCTAGTTTCTACGATTAATAACATTTTGTTTACTTCAAGTTGCCATTAATTGAAAACTTTAAAAATTAAAATTCAAAGTAATTTAACTTTAATTTTAAGTCATATTAAAGTAAGCAAATGTCCCTACACAGCCGATGGCTAACAATGAATGAAGTCATATTAAGATTGTAATAAATTGAAACTCATTTTATACTACTTATGTAGAGCGGCGGTAGAATTTCCAGTGATCTAGATTCCTGTAAATGATCATCCGGATCTTTCCTAATAGAGGGTTAGGAGTAGAAATCTAGCAATTTAATATGGATGATTGTGATCAAACTCTCCGGATGCCTCAGAAAAAATTTAAATCTAAGTTAAATTTTCCACACTTGTTAAAAATACTTAAACTTTAATTGTTTTTTTTGAAGTAGCCAGTTAATTTTAATTTAAAAATCTTTCTTAAGGAAAATTGCAAAATTTTGAGCAGAAAAGAAATGAAGTAACATGTTATCATAGATTTAAGGAAATCCCAGTTGTCAATCAGTCCCCAAAATCAAGCCAAGATGCCAAGTTGACGGTAGATAAGGTTACAGTTTATATTGGTATCACATAATGGAAAAGTGTTAAAAATATCTTACATACAGATGCTCCCAAGAGTGAAAAAACTTTCGGGATGACCTAATATATGTAAGATAAGATTGAAAGGATATATATGTTCTTAAACCAAAATTTAAGTGGGTTTTTGTGGAGTAAAAATAAAATGTTGCTAATAAACTAATCCTTAACCAGTAAGTTAATGTTAATTTGTTACAAACAACACCCTAATATACTACTTGTGTTAAAAATATAAATGCCCCCAAAACCTATGAAAACATTATTACGTTTTAATATCTTAATTTCTTATTTAGTTGAAATGTATTAATATTGAACAAGGGCGTTGTTTAATAAAATGTCCAGAAAATAATGTTATTGCAGTTTTAAACAATATTTTAATTATGTTTATCTAAACCTAATTAGAGAGAGTAGGATTGAATCATCATTTTAAACCATCCCCTTTATAATTTATTAGTATAAATTTAAATGTCTTATCGGAATTTTAAACATTCGGAGACTTTAAAAGTCCAAAACCACCAGCAATATTACAAGTTAAGACAAGAAAAAAGCAATAGGCAGTGCTTACAAAATATTTTTTCATCGTTCTAAAAAATATTCTTCCCATTCACAGTTGAAAACCCAATACCCTCCATAATATAACGAAATAGAAAAGTAACACCCTACCGCAGTTGCCCTTCATTCCTGTCATATCTCATTTCTAATGGAGCTTAGTGGGTTTGAAACGGACAAGTAGTAGTGGTTAGGGAAGCTCATCTTTAAAACATAGAGATGGGAGAGAGTGCTGCGGTGTCTATTTGTGGGTGAACACAACTGAATTTTTATCAGATGAGTGTCGGTTTCATGAACATGACGAAAGAGATGGGATATTTTGTTTGATGTGACGAAGAACATTGAATTCAAACTGAATTGAAAGTTTAGTACACAACATCGTGTATTTTATTGACGCCATTTGAATTGTTTAGTAGTGCTTTTACTAAACAAAAAAAATTATATCATTTAATAAAATTTGTATTTAAAAGCCTAAAACTTTATTAACCAGTTAAGTATATTTTGTTTCATAAAGGATCGCCTTTAGGTTTTAAAACGCCATCAAGTGATCTTTTCATCTTTTGACTATTAATGCTAAAAACTTATGGATGTCTAAACTTATTAATTATGTTAATATTTAAGTTTAAGTGAATCCATCATTTTAATAATTGAACATGATTTATTATCCAAGAAGATTAAAATTTATATCTATTTTTCAATTGAAACTATTTTAACTCCATCAATATTATGCCAGCCGAGATCTCGCTTTTTCATAAACGCGCGCACATATTTCCGATGGTCTTGCGATTGTTGTATCGGTAGTGCCGCTCGCCACAAACTCATTAAATTGTTCTACTAAAATGAAAAGTATCAATAAAATTAAAATTTTTAAATTCGGAAGCTAATATACAATTTTTTACAGAGAAAAACACATCAGATTTTAGAAAAACAGGTTGTATGTGTTTTCTTAAAATAAAATCCGAATAAAAAGAAATTTTTCATGAACAGAGCTTAAGAAAATAATGCTTTATACTGACAATAGATAAAAAAGCATTTAATAGAAACACTACACACGCTGATACAAATTCTAAAACCCAGTTTTTACTAGCCTTAAAAGTTTAAAAACTATATTTTCTCATAAAAAAGAATATGAACTAAATATTTACCAAGCTGGATTAAGTAATCGATTCATGTCCAATGTAAATGCTATCTTTGTAACAAAACTCTGCGTTTCTAATTATAAATGATCAAATACAAGTTGTCAGACCATCTACAGAATAAAGAAAAGTTGCAAAAATATTTTCGGTATTGCCTTTTAATTTTTCGAGACAGGCGGGACAACTTCCAACTGCCGTATAATTTGGTTTCCTGTCCAACTAGGCGAAAGGACATTCTTAATAACCGGCTAAGTAACCATGACCGCTCAGGAACTTCTTACTCCAGGGGGTAAGAGGAAAATGAAGGGGGAGAAATGAAATGAGAGAGTGATTTCTCGTCGGTACAAAACTTTTCCCTTCTTTGGAATTTGAAACATTTGTCATCGTTAACAATCGCGATGCATATCAAATTTGAAAGTTTAAGCATCAATTAGTTTAACGATTTAGCTGCATGCATGAACGATTGCAAAATTTTAAACATTTTTCATATTCCTGGATGACTATTGCAATGGTTTAATGTTTATCTTTTTTAGAGTTTCTTAACGTTATGATTGAAATAGCTTATTTTTTAACTCTTTTACAATGTTAGCTGATTTGTTAAAAAAACATAATTTGCAAACCTTTATGAGGAACTACTTAACCAAAGTTTATATCAGTACGGTAAACTATTTTACAAATCCTCACTTTATAAAGCAGGCTTTAACTTTTCAGCAGAAATTCTTTTATTAATGCAATGAAAATTAAAAACTTGGGGAATTTATCGTCCTTCTATAAGTTATGTATAGGTAAAAGGATTTCCACTGACTTTAAAATAAAATCCCGGATAACAATTAGAGTAACAAACCTTTTAACCGGATTTCCCAAATCCGCCAACGTTTTCAAACCTTAAAAATTTGCGTTTTTTTTATTGTTTTAAAGGTATTTGCCTAAAATACTCCCGATGTTTCCGACATGTTTTACAGAACATACAGGTAATTTTTCTTCAAAACCTAAATGGTGTACTGAATTCTTAGGCACTACAGTTTTACTCCTATTAAAGTGTAGAAGATAGAGACCCAACTTTTATTTCCCAAAATATCATTCAAATCGTTACTTCCAACAGAACCTGCACGACTTCCCAAATGTGTTTATCAAATAAGCCACCCAAATAGCATCGTAAAGAAAAGGGTTTCTGGAGCATAAGGAAGCAATTGCATGATGATTCAATTTCTCTTATTCCATAGAATGCAAATCAGAAGGGGACGGTTATATGCAAGAAAGGGTCCTCTCCCATGTCAAATCCGGAGGTATCGGTGACTGATGAATTGCTGTTCTGGATTTAGACTCACAAAGTTTACTTATCTACTTTAGTAAAAGGCAGGAAACGGAATTCGAATTGGTAAATTGTTGATACACATGCCCAAGTCGAGAAGCGGGTGGAATTTTAACCATTCCAAAATACGTTTATATTCAACTTAGATTCACAAGCAATATAGATAACTAGGGTTAGTGCAACGGTGGACAGCAAGTCATTTTTTGGTGGACCGCTACAAGATTTTGAATTTAGGTTTAAATGTCTTATCTCTAAAAGTTTTTAAAAATTTCTAACTTCAAAACTTGCTGCAAGAGGGTTTGAAAGCATAGTCTTATTGATAGAGGACGTGCACTTTTATGGTGATAGCTCCAGGAGTTCAGCTGGGAGACATAAGCCATTGGCGCGATAAGATCCAGAGATAAGTTAAGAGTAAAGAAAACGTATCAGTTGAATGTTCAGAGTTCTGATGATGCAGATGCAAAATATTTATTAATAACGGGCTGAATCTTGGAGAGTCGCTTTGTTTCGTCGAGACGCCCAACTTTTCTCAGCGGGTAAATCTCGAGAGAGAGAGATAGCTAATAAACTGCGCATGCGGGAAACATGTCGATAGGTTAATTATAAAATATTTATTAATAACAACCTGATTTTTTTTAGGCTGGCGAGGTAAATATTTGTAAAATTTAATGGCCACTATGTCCTACAGATTAAGGGGTAAGTTCTCTCTAAGTAAAAATTGATTAAAATACGAATTTTACAATTGAGGTGCTTACAGCAACAAGGATCAAAACAGTTTTTTATATTGTTGCTTATTGATAAATAAATAACTTATTGAATTAAATTCATTTTGAAACAATGATTAACTTCAAAATCGCATTATTTACCTCGTCAGTGTAAAAGAATCAGGTTGTAATTAATACATATTTTAGAATCACCCAATCGACATGTTTCCCGCATGCGCAGTTTATTGGCTACCTCACTCGAGATTTTTCCGCTGAGAAAAGTTGGGCGTCTTGATGAAACAAAGCGACTCACAAAGATTCAGCCTGTTATTAATCAATAATAAAAAAAGTGCAATGGACTGTGGACTATTATACATACTCAAAGTGGATCAAATTGTTTTGTAGAGTTTAAGGGATGTGTCAAAGTCAAAATTTTAACACTAAAACCAAACTAGTCAAGTAAGCAATACATTTTTGGAAATCAGATATTTATTTCTAGATTATGAAGTCAAATGAAAGTATCAATGAAATATTTATAAGTCAATTGTCTAGTAAAAAAATGAGGTTGTTTCAAATAAAGTACATTTCAAAATTTTTCATAAATTTGATATTTTAGTACAAACAAATGGAATGGAAATATGAAATGTATAGTTTGTACTGAACATCGAAAAAAATTTAAATAAAAATGTGACATTTCTCTCTAAACTACACATCAATAAATAACTTATTTACAACATCTTTCACAAATAAGTGCAGATAAGTTCAAGTATTTTCTAGATTATCTTAAACATCTAGATTACATGGTTTTATTTGTATTCTTTGTAAAGAATAATTTAAAAGTGTTTCTAAACTTTAGCTCTTTAAGAGCTTTTTCCTAAACTAAAAAATAGTCATCAGCACACAAGAAACAATTCATCATATTGTTGAACCTTATGAAAACAATAAAATATGAAATACTACTGAGCAATTAAAACTAAAAATATATCCACAACCATTCAAAATAATTTTAGCAAAAATGTAAAAAAATATTTCTAAATCCCTACTAAGAACTGTTTTAATGATAACAAAATTATTTCAACAATCAAATTTTTTCAATATACTAGTTAAGCCAAATCAGAAAAGAATGTATTTCTGCAGAACATGGCTATCAATTTGTTATAACTTTAAAGTAGAAGCTTTACAGAGATAGTTTAGTAACAAAATTATAAGTTTGGTGACACTCCATCATGAACAAATATCAACATGAATTGTGACTATTAAATACATCTTTTTTAAACTTGAATTAATGTTTAATCTTTTTTCATCCTTTGACTAGTCATCCTGTAGATGATAGAGTCCCTTCCAGGATCCATGTTCCACATGGCAACACTGATGCCATAAACAGACAACACCAACACAAGGCCAATGAAAAGGAATATGGCAAAAGTAACTGGAAACATAGGATCCCATTTGGCAGCTAAGTTGTAGTCCTTAGAGGGCTTAGGCGCCTGAAAAAAATATATAGACATAAGCTGAAGGATTTAAAACAAGTATAAATATTTCATGATTGAAAACTAAACATAAAAAGCAAGAAAAGTAATGTAAAAAATTTATATAAAAATACCCCCCACTCGTTTAAATTTGTTAAATACGGTAAAGATAATTTTTCTAGTTCATAGCTATGAAAATTGTTGCTATAGTAGCTTTTTCAAAACAATGAACATTGAAAAAAGAATCGCATTGGGTTGCTCTTAAATCTTACAAAAAGACTTCCTCGTTGTTTAAAGATTATTAAAAGTACAGTCAATTCCGCTTAATGTGATCCCTTTTGCCCAAGAGTAGATGGATAACAATATCCAATTGAAAATAATAAGCAATTTGATATTTGAAAGTTTTAAACAGCATAACTCGAGTGTTTGCTTTAAAATCACAACTATGTAGTCCTAATTGAAGTATATTTAAAACTATTATAGAATGCATTTTGCAACATATTACACTAATAAACTAATGACTCAGTTTGTTTGATTGTGTATTAAAATTGGCCTTCAAAAGGAAAAAAACGGAGGTTTTTAAGATTTCACTAGATTTTGATAAAATTAAGCGATATATATTGATATCATAAAACGATTTATTTTGCGTTAAGTTAAATAGAAGTGATCGGTCGAATTTTATAACATTATCCGATTGATAACAAAACATTAACCGTGATCACAATAAGCGGAGTCGACTATAAGATTTGATCAAAAAGCATCAACTCTCAATAAAAACAATATTTTTAATTTACGCAAATCATAATCAACATAACCCTTCTAAACAATGGCATATTTTTAAGACATAAAATAACAAAAAATAATCACATATTTAGGCATAAATCTCACGATACTAAAAAAGAAGAAAGCAAAAACATTTTAAATCAAATAGCGCCCGTTTAAAAACATCAACAAAGACAATTTTAAATAATTTTAACATTTTAACAAACTTTTGAAGATTTTAAAGCATCACAATTTTTAAACCACAATAATCCGATTCTTTACCAATGCTCCAAACGAAAAAAAAACTAGTCCCTCAACAGCTCAAACCTTTCCCATAACACAATCCTTACTCACGATTACATTTTTATGTGTGACCTGATACAACCTATAACCATAAAACAAAAGATTTCATTCCCTACTACAACGAAAAATAATCTGAAAATATACCCAGCGCTGACATTTTCCACCTTCCGAGTGCTCAAGAATGAATCGAGTGATCTGAAAAGTGAAGAACACATCCGAAAATCTGTCCCAGATGCTCACAAAAGACCTACGAGGAGTAGCAGATACAAATGCGTGTGCAGATAAAATGTCTTCAGGGCGCATCAAGGAGAAAGGCGAGGAATCGCGGATCTTTTTATCATGCGGGTCTCCAGGGCCCATCCATTTGCAACGCGTTTATGCGCATTAAATATGCCGCAAATGCGCTCTGAGCCTTTCTATCCTCACTGCTATCCGAGCGATGGGATGCGTTCTGCAGGAAAGTGAAGTATTTCGTTCGGAATCCACCCTTTCGTGTATTTTAAAGGCTTCACTGGGAAAAAATTCGATTTAAAAGAGAACGAATTCGTATCTTAGATCCACTGCAGCGCCTAATTTATAACGGAAAATCATAACAGAAGGTAAGGCGCTGTAAAGAGACAAACTGCAATATTGTTATATTCATTAAAATAATCATATAGTACAACTTAAAGACAAAAACGCTTATAAAATATAAAAAAATTTAATTATTTTTTAAAAATACTAATGAAACAAATTAGCAGTTTTTAACTACTTAAGCAGAAAAATATTTCATTTTTACATTTGCTCCAATAAAACCCCTTTATAGTTGATGAAATAATAAATGCAGGGCTCACACTCACTTTAAAATATTTGTATCAATTTTTGTATCAGGTAAAACCGAGTTCTGTATCACAAAAATGTCTTTTGTATCAGGTAAAACCAAGTTTTGTATCACAAAAAATGTCTTTTGTATCAGGTAAAACCAAGTTTTGTAGCACAAAAAATGCCTTTTGTAGCAGGTAAAACCAAGTTTTGTAGCATAAGAAATGTCTTTTGTAGCAATTTGATTGCAGGGAAGCTTTTGTAATTTAAAATTACAAAAGCGTCCCCTTCGTTATATTTTAAACTTGCATCAGTAAAACTTTTCGTACGACATGAAAACCATAATTTTGATTACAACAAATAAATGTGCGTATAGATTTTAATTCATAAATACTTAACTTAAACCTCTATTAATTTATCAGCTCTTATCCAATTTTTACACCTTATCAATTCTTATTTACTTGAGGTTATTAGGTCTAGTGATAATTCACCTCCTAAGTACAATAATTAGTTCTGACCATGGTAAAGTTGTTTTTTCTACAATGTAAATACAATAGTGAAAGGAAGCCAACTTCAATTAGGCGCCGGTAGGAAGCAATCGCGGATAAAACGGAACTTTCACGAAAAATCGCTATTTTTCGGCTTTTCAAGATCGTGATTCTAACCATCGGACATGTTGGCTTTGACCACGTTAAAGTAGTTTTTCCTGCATTCTTATACTGACACGAGATGAAGCCGACTTCAACTTGGCGTCCGCGGCCGTCGAAAATAGTTGTGGAAACAGGCCCGTAGCCAGGAATTTCCCTTTGGTGGGGCGCCAACTTTTTCAGGGGGGGCAAGGGGGTTTTCAGGACGTATCATAGGCGTAAGTTCAGCTGTTTGACTAGGGGACTAAACCCATAAGACCCTCAAGCCTAAGGAGCTGTTACAAGACTTTTGTTTCGGGAGGAGTTAGTCCTAAATTTTTCTAGTTTTACCTTTCCTGTTTTCTTTAGTTTTCCTTTTTTAAATTTTAGACATTTGAAGCTTAAATTACTGTTTTAGCCCATTTTTAGATCCTTTGGGTTAAAGTAACTGTAAAGAAACTGGCAAAGGAGCTGGTAAAGGAACTACTGTCCATGTAAGGCCCAGAATTGAAAAGAAAACTCGAAAATCGAGGTGGATCACTCCTTGTTAATCTTTAAATAGACAATTTTAAAAAGGATGTCAATTTTCCATAACCTGCCTTTTCAGTCTATGCTAGGGTATATAAAAGTTTATTTCGGTAGGGGGCTTAAAAATATTTGTTAGCCCCCTCCCATGCATATTTAATAGATTTAATGTAGTTTGTTATACATTTTTGGGTAGAATTTTTGCCCAAGGGAACTTTATTAATTCGTTTGATCTGTTCTCATATTAATGTAAGAACAGTTGTTTTGTAATAGTGGGGGATACAAGTATGAAAGGGGGGTCTGGGGGTCCTCCCCCAGAAAATTTTTGGAAATTTGATCCCAAAAACAGGGTTTTAATCTGCTTTTGATACTTGGTAGACCAAAATTCAGACATACATTTTTAAGTAGAATTTTGATTTTGATGAACTTGTTATTAAGGTTTAAATACAAAATTATAAAGGTTTAAATACAAATGGGGGTATGGGGGCCCTAGCCCCTGAAAAATTTTGAAAATTTGACCTTAAAAAACCGAGTTTTAACTTAGCTAGAAGTAAACTACTCGTGTTTTAGAAGGGGGCAGCTGCTCCTCCCTGCCCCCCCTGGCTAACCCAGGACTGTGTTTGTGGATAGAATTTCTGAAAATTTTCTAGGGGGGGCAAATGAAGATGCCAGGGGGGGCTCAGCCCCCCCTGGCCCCCCCGTAGCTACGGGCCTGTGTGGAAAGAACGGAACACGCGGCGCACAAAACGAAACTTTCGCGAAAAATCGCGGCTTTTTCCGCGATTTACCCGTTTCCAAACGCCTAGCAAAGGCAGACAAGACTTTAATTTGGCGCAACAAGATTTGTTTACGTTTTCACAGAGGAAAAATGCAAAAAAACGTCAATTCCGTAAAAATTTCGGGTCGATCCGTAAAACCGTAAATTTTGGAGCAAATCCGTAAATTTTACGGACAATCCGTAAAACTTGGCAGCTATGTGAAAAGAAGCCATCTTCAACTAAGTGCTGGAAAAACGGTACTTGCGCGAAAAATCGCTATTTTTCGACTTTTCCGCAGAATGCGATCCTAAACACCGAACGACGGCTTCTAACCACTATAAAGTTGTTTTTTCCACATAGCACTAACAACGCAAGAAGCCAACTTCAACTTCGCGCCCGCCGCCGGCCGTCCAAGAAAAAAATATCCTAAAAATAAAGCATAATTGGGGAAAAAACTTGCGCTTCTAAGTGCTTTTTATGATAGATTACCGATTTTCCGTATAGCTTTTTCGATGTTATCCGTAGTCCGTAGTTTAACGACGGCATCCGTAGAAACTACGAAGAATCCGTAGTAGTAGTCTCTGAAAATGGCGCAGTTTTGGCGCAGGAGCTGGTAAAATAGGCAATTTGTATCAGTATGTATCAAAATTTGGTTTTGGCGCAGTTTGGCGCAAATGGCGCAGGCGTGTGAGCCCTGTAAATGGTAAAAATTAAGCTTGATCTGTCATCAAATACACCCTTCATATCTTTCAAACCTTTAAATTAAGGATGCTACACAGATGTCCCAACAAAAATGAAATATCTTTGCCATAATTTAAGACTGGCATTTAAAAATCTTTGAATAAACTTTGAGATGGACCCTCCTAGCATTAAAACTCAAATCCAGGCCTTCTCAAACATTAAAAAAATTAATGTCTGAAAAAAATGTCTAACTGAGAGTTTGGAGAAAGTTATTGAAATTCATTAAAAATTGTAAAAATAGGAATTTTAATTCAGGGAGATTCTTTTATTCGTTTCAACGTTTTTTTCTCCAAATTATCAGATTCATGATAATTATCTTTTCTCCTTGTAGATTGACTTCTCAATTGAATTTTGACTTCGTTCTCCATATGGCAGATTCAGATAGAGCTTACATGGTCCTTCGTTTCCAAATTGTTATGAATTGTCTTACTTTTGATTGGAGAAGTCTAAGTCTTCTATATTCGCATATAGTACATTACTGAGATCATTTTTAAACATTTAATTTGCATTAAGAAAAAACATATCAGAGTTTCAGAGGAAAGGGATCCATCTTTTCAATTTACCCCCACAGAACACTTTAAAACTATTCACATTCATCACAGGAGAGAAAAGTCAGGGACCGGGTGCACTCTAACTAAACCACTGTCCCGTCGACAAAAAGGCGCGTTTCAGCGTCCATTATGGAAATGGCGCGACAGACACCCACCGGGGGAGAGCGGATGACGTCCGCGGCATCACCTCCGGTGACATCCGCAGATTTCCCCGGAGCCCCCTGCGAGAGTGCGCCGCCGGACATCCATCATCCGCGTAATTACTCGCCAAAAATCACGCCAATCGAATTACGCGGTCGCTTTACCCCCCCCCCCTTTGCTTTTTATGGGACGGGCTTAATGAGTATGAGGTGATGAATGGGCGATCATCTCCCCTGGTGAGGGACGGAGATGTTTTTAATTTTTTGGAGGATGAAGTAAGAGTGGTACCGGACGAACTCCTTCATTAACCCTTTTAGTCCTAACCCTTTCAAATTTTCCATAGGATACAATGGCAAGCTCGGGCGGCCTTAAAGAGTTAAAGTTATAATAGTCTAGTAAATAGAGTTGCCAATGTATGAATAGCTAAGATGGGTTTCGAGAATAAAAATTAAGGCATTGTACACGTGCTTTAAATAACTCGAATTCAAAACGACGCTAAAAAAGTAAGAGTCGAATTTAGAAAATTAGAGGCAAATAAGTTAAAAAAACGCAAAGGATTTGTTTTTTTTTAATTGCCAAGTTTTGATGGAAACAAGAATTTGTAGTTCTCTTCAAGTAAATCCTCTTTTTTCTTCTCATTGGTCAAATGAAATAATATGAGGACGCGCTTTTTTTCTGAGAACTTCAACCAATCACCGCATAGATGAGAGGTTACTTGACGAGGAGGAGGTCTACAGAAATTTTTTGCTGAGGAACGTGGTCCAAAATATCGAGAACTTGCAAGATCGTAAATCCAGAACTATCAAAAGTACAACATAAGAAAAAACCGCCAGCAAGTAATTTTATTGTTTTCAGACAGACCTCTAACATTCTCTAAAGGGTGTTGAGATGAAGAGAAGAGAGGGAAAAGTAACCAAAATTCCAGCAACACATACATTTAAAACGAAATGGAAGAAATCACGCAGAGCTATAAATCTACAACGAATTTTTCAATAAGAGAATAACTGTAAATCTATCACAAGGCGACATCACACGCTATGGCGAGAAATATGCCGTTCTTTCGGATTCTTTTTATGACGGCAATTACTTCCAAAATGTAACAAAACAAAGATGTCCAATGCAGCTAAACTGCTCGGAAAATATCGTATACTTTCCTTAATGGACGAATAAAGCTTTTAATCCTTCAAAAAGACAGCCAGCTTGACAGGATAATGCATACAGTGTTGAGAAAAAAAACTACAGCTCCCTCGTGACAAAATCTATTGAACGCGAACACTCGCTTCTTATTTGATACTACCGAGAAAAAGAGTTTATCTTTTTGTCCTTATATTTCATCTCTCTCTGAGGGTTAACACAAGTTAAAACGGCAAATACATAGGTTTCATTCTTTCTAATTCTAATGCAATTCATTGGGTAATAAGTATTTGACTCTTTAGCGTTTATACCTGGGAATTTATAAGAACTTACTACAGTAACTTCTTTTATGGAGTTGGTCTGTGGTCTTTAACACAATTTTATTTGCTTTGTGTATATAGGACTAAAATAACTAGCTCATTACCGAGGGGATTCTGGAGAGGGTGTGAAATGACAATTTTACTTGTTATTTTAGATGATTCCTCCAAAATAGTCTAAATGTGCCTTTATAGAAAAACATTTCTTTTCCAAGTACGATTTTAGTCCACAAGGTGGAATGAACACAGGAATACAGGTGAATGCGTTTAACAATGAACAAATTAGGTTTCTTCAGACTCCAGTGTTATAAAAGGAGATTAATTTTTTAAAAACTGACTATAGAAACAAAATAAACCAAGTTAATTTCACACCAAAAATCAGCCTCCCCTTCTCAGTTTATTACTCCCCCCTGAACATCGGCGCTTTTTATTTTACTCCTCTAGTAACTGATGCTACCATCAATAAAACGCGTCAAAATAGGTCTTCGGAGAAGAGACAAAAAGAGGGGGTAAAATATTTATTAAAAGAAAAATTGGTCGCAAGAGGATGGAGCGAGTACCAGAGAAATACGCGCTGATCTGTAACTGTCAAGAGCTGGCCTCAGCACTTAAGGGAATCCCCTTTTGCCAGCAAGATTGCAGCAATTTGTGAAATATATGTTCGTAAAGGGTTTCGGCAACGCTGGCTGCTACACTGCATTTAGGACCCGATTCGGTGATGATTTGACGAGGATCATTCGTTAAGCTGTCTAGGACGCCATCTCTTTGGCAAAAGGACAAACTCTTCTTATTTCCATTTCTTTTGCTTTCGCGTCCAGTTTTGAACAAATAAAGGAAGCAGCTAAGCAGTAATTTGTGCTACAACGAAATAAAAGCTTTTCCCGATTAATCAGAATTCAGTTTTATGGGGAAAAGTAGTGTTAGATTAGGTTTTGAACTTGATCTAAACCAGTGTTTCCCAACGTGGGGCGCACGCCTCACCGGGGGGCAATATCATTTTTTAGGGGGGCAATTTGATAATTTTCAACCAAATTGCCCCCCAAGTGCGGACAATCCAGGGAGAAAATTAGAAAAAACTTTTTATAAGAAGTTTATCAAAATCTAATCCTATTATCCTCTCTGAGAATGTATGACTGAAATCTCTGGACCAGTATGCATCAAAACCAAGTTGAAATCCAGTTTTAAGAGTCTAATTTCCAAACCTTTTCTGGGGGATGACCCAAGATCTCTTTGTTTTTAGAACGCTTATATTTGAAACTTTTTTACATTAGGTTCATCAAATTGCAAATCTTGCCTAAAAATTTATATCCAAAATTTCCCAACTAGGGGTACCAAACTAGTTAAAAACCTGCTTCTTAGAGTCAAATTCCCCAGACCCCCTTTGGTACTTAGAACTTAATTACTCATAACTTGATTTAGTCCTTTAGCATGCAAATTCTACCTAAGAATGTTCTCAAAAGCTTCATTAGACCTATTAAAAATACATAGAAGATGGGGCTAAGAAATAATTTTGGCTCCCTCTCAAAATATATTTCTATATATGCCACTGAGACCGGGGGGCATGGAAAATTGAGAAAGGCTTTGGTGGGGCATGGACCGAAAAAGGTTGGGAAACACTGATCTAAACGTTATCGGTAAAAACTCATTTTTCTTTTTGTAATATTCGATAATCCCTTAAAATGCATCGAGCTTTACAAAAATGCATCTAGACTTTTTAGTATGGGAATGTGTGATCTTTAAAGGACAGAAAAAAAGCATTTATGTAGTGAAAAAAGTTGGATAGATAACTAACACAAAAAATACACTCTATTTATTCAAAATATCAAGATGCACAAAAATGTGAATGAAAAAGCTAATTGTAATAATATAGGTATCTGTTTTGTCATCTCCTACAGTATTATTACGATTTGAACATAAAATTGATAGTTGAACTTTTTTATAACTAAATTAGAGTTAGTAAATTTTTCAAAAATAGTAATTTATAATAATTATAAGAAGACTCTTCACTTCATGAACGCATACTTTACTAAATGATTTCATATCATATCCTTAACTGCCAAATAAGCATCATAATAACGGACCAAATACTTTTTTTTAGGATTAATGTTTCATCCAATCACATACCCATACGTTACTTTAATATCCCAAACCCCCTCCGCTGAAATATAAATAACGTAAAAAATAATTCTTAAAATTGATTCGCTTCAAAACGCTAGGGAAAAAAGCATCTTCCCTAGAGTCGAGATTGGAAAAAGCATCATAATGCCAAAGGTAAAAGATCAGATCTCTTATTAAATAAAAACCAAAGAAATCAGAAACGTAATGAAATAAGTAACTCCCAGGCACAGAGGAAGAAAGAGCGCTTCTTATTAAATAAACCATTTTACAAAATCTCTGTTTAGTTTAGTTTAAAGGGAGCAATCGAATTTTAAGCAATCAAATTAAGCCGGAGCACTTTCAAAGAAGTTCTTTAATGGAAAAAACATAAACACACAAAGAAAGAGGGAGCAGCGCTATTTATCGAATTTGATCACAGTAATTCGGAGGATAATTACTCATTTAATAACCGTTTGCATCGCCATGGCTCGGAGAAATTTTACAATAAACGGTTCGAAATTATCCTATTCAGAGAAATTAACTAGAATGAAGAAGGATTTTAAGGATGAAAAATTTAATAACCTGTGCACAAGCGAGGCTTCCAAGAATATTTTTGTTTGATAAGAGATGAGGGAGATCTTGAAAAACGAGTTTTAAATCAAATCATGACTGAAAGAAAAGAGGCTTGAAGGTTTTTAAGGTATGCAATGCGGCCTTATATCGAATGTTTGTTTTTCTGTAATATTTTCCATACGAAACAACGTTATAAATTCATTAGTCGAAATGGAAATACTTTTACCATAAGTTACCAATTGAATTAACAGAAAGAGTTGGTGAAATTTTATGATACATAGGCAAAACTTTGTGCTCTCCTCTTTAAAAGTGTTGTTAAAGATGAACACCTAAAAAAAAGGAGGCATTAGTAAAGCTTTTTCTGTGTATTACATTTGGCGACCTTATTCGTTATGACGTTATTCTTTTCTATACGAGTTACATCGCTCGAAGTATGTGAGAAAAGCGTTCACTCACATTTCTGGCGTTGAGAGGGCTCGGACGAATTTGACGTTTGAAATCGCTCTATAATGACTGAACTCGTTCCATATTAGTATAGAGAAAGCTCAAACTAACAAACGAAAGAAGGCTGTGAAACCCAAAAACCTAGCCCAGGTTCACGCCTCCCTCACGCAAGATTAGGGTGTCTCAAAAAAACTTTTTTTCGCATATATAGAATTATATATTATATCATATAGAATTATTTTTTTTTTATTTTTTTTTATTAATAAAATTCTTCAACTCCTCATGCTCCACATGGTATAACATGAGGCTTACAGATGTAAGTAGCTAAGTACAAATTACAATTTAAAAGAACAGAGCAAATTTAAAAGCCTAAACTATAAACAAAATTCCGCAGAGCGTTTACATTTTCAGAACACTTTACAAATAATGACAAAGCAGGTGGCCAAGAATACCCCAAATACATCAACTCTTTCTTCAACTTATTCCTTTGTTCAGAATATAAACTACAATAAAATATAATATGTTCCACTGTTTCAATATCCTGACCACAGGAACAAAGATTACTACTTACTAAATTAAACCTGAATAAATAGCTATTGAAATTGCCATGACCTGTGAAAATTTGAGATAACTTAAAATCGGTGGAAAAACTTTTACACTTTAACCTTTGAAAAATAGATGGAAAAAATTTTTTAGTCAAAATTGCTTTTGGCGAAACCAAAAATTCATTATTCCACAACAAAACAGTTTTCTCCCATGCCGCATATTTCCAGTGAGACAAAGGGACCGACATCGCCCGATCAACCACTTCAAGGCAAGTTGCATCCTTGGCCAACTGGTCTGCTCTTTCATTTCCGAGATCCCCACTATGACCCCGAACATAAGAAAAATGGATTTCAGCAACTCCATCAAGGTTGTGCATCATGGACTGAATTTCCACCACAAGCTTTTCCACAGAGATTGTATTACGCAATAGGTGAAGTGAAGAAAGTGAGTCTGTGCAGATAAGATACCTGATATATAGAATTATTGAAACACTATTTAAGCAGAAAAACAAATTTGAATTTTATACTCATTAATCCATGTCTTTTTTCTTGTAGCGTGAGTTGCGACTATTTTAATTAATATTTAAAAAACTATAATTCTTAAAAGATTCGCAATACTTATTTTAAATTAATAGCATAAATTTCAATATGCATGATTTTTTAGAAAGAAAATAATAGTTATTTCTATATTAAAAAATTATTTGAAATTGTAATTTTGAAAAAAATGTAGCGTGAGTTACGGTGGAATTGCCCTTAAACAGATAATTCAAAGTTAATTTCTGAAGAGTGTAACCCATGGCTGTAATCACAAGTCACAACTACCTGTACGATATTTTTAAATGGTATTTCATAAAGCTTGGTAACATTCTCAACCCCATGCAATGTTTTTAAATTTCCCTGCCCAAGAACGGAATCTTATCTGGAGTTCTGCTGGACCAGAAGTCAGCATTATTTTTTAAAACATATTTATTGTTTAGTAGGTGCAGTTTCCATTATCTATTCGATTAAAAACTATCAAATTATTATGATCACTAAAAATCCAAAAATTGCCAAATTTTTATCATTATCATTAACACCGATAATGAAAGATTTTAAACAGGATGGACAACAGAGAAAAAATGAGTGCTTAGTAATTCGTCCTTACACACAAGATTGGTGTTTGGCTTAACTCTTTTTTTACTATTTAAAATAATTGAATTAGAATACTTAAATTTAAAATATTTGTATTATAAATTATATTAGATTTTTTACAATTTTATTCCCAAAAGTCAAACATTTTTAATTAATTATTGTTAATTATTTTAAAAAAGGTTCTTTTATTATTATTACTAATATTATTATACTTCACTGATTACTTTTTAATAACTTTTAATGTTTATTATTCTCTGAATACAGATAAAATATGTATTTTTTAATAAAATGTTTTTCCCAAAAACCTGCCCTAATACCCTCAAAATTGTTCTTTTTGATAAGAGCAACTCAATGTGCACGTGCAGTGAAATAAACCTTAGGTCAGGTTTTAAAGCAATATATCATATTAATGATTTTTTTTAAAAGATATTTTTTATTTTTTTTTTGTTTTGTTGGGGAATTAGAGTCAATAAGTAATAAATTCTAATCTTGACTAAGTGAGAGTTTAAGACGAAAAATGGAAATTTCGTTAGAATTCAGACATTTTTTGCAGGAATAAGGAAATCTCCATGACTGATAAAGCTCATGCTGCCCTCTATTGATCAATACAAAGAATTTTCTTTACTAAATGAAGTACCAAAGTCATAAATTGTTTTTAGGTATTTTTGTGGGGAAAACAGCTCTGATCTTTCATAGATGAATGAGAAAATTCGTGATTTCAAGTCCATAATTTTGAATTCTTTACACTTAAAGTAAATCTTAACTGACTTGAAAACCAAAAGCAACATAATGTACTTTACTCCTGGAAACCCAAATCAACCCTTACAATTTTAGTAATTTGCTTCAGTTGCTGCAATCAGAATTTTTTGCATTATTCATTTCTTTACATATTGTTTCAGAGTGCTTAGTAACTGTTTTTAAGGATAACTAATAAATTCAAAAACCAGTCTTATATGAATTATTCGATGGGGTGCCAATCTCCAAAACCTTGAACTTATTAATTATTTTCTCATTTTTATTTCAAATTGCAAACTTTTAAAATATCATATACAAGCAATTAAAAGTATTAAAACAATTAAAATATTTTTTGCAAAACAGACATATTTTTTGGCAAAATGTTTAATGTACCGAAATTTAGTAATAATATCTTCCAATAGGTCGGCCAATTTTACATTTTATATTGAACCTGGGACGGAATTCTGTTCCAAGCGCGTAGCCAGAGGGGGGGATTTGGGGATATATCCCCCCGAAACTTTGAAATTTTCTTTCTTTGACCATAGAAAACCACTAAAAATACCCCACATCCCACCCCCGAAATATCAATATCCCCCTCCGAAATTTTTTCCTGGCTACGCCACTGTTCTGTTCACATAATTTTAAGAAGGGGGATGGAATTCCTTCCCCAGGACTGAAGAGTGGTACCCATGTCATGTTGATGATTATGATAATTTCTATAGATATTTCCTACACCCTATATCTTTGTTACTGTCTGCTTTGGAAGGTATAATTTGGGTCCCCTTTCCTACTTTAAAAATAACAATGATGCGCCAATCATACTGTGGATATCTTACAACCGTTGTCGACTCTGTAATACGTTGACTCTTGTCAAGGACCTTGATTGACCTACGTTCAATCAAGCTTATGAGACCCAAAAATATTATTCTTATTCCATTCACCAGGGGCGATCCAGAAGCCAGAATCTGCCTTCAGAGAAGATGAGCCACCCTTTCTTACATGCTTCCTAAAATTCTCATTCTAAGTTGACACACTCTCTTTAAATCATGCATTAACCCTTTTATCTACTCTGCATCATGAAAAAATGACAATCATGGGAATCTGATCGAAATTACAGCTGAAAGCACAACCTCAGTTTTAAATCTATTCACATTTTCCGCTAAAATACTCATCACAGAACCCCTTACTGACTAATCCTGGAAGAGGAAAACTTAAAGAGTGTTCCTGAAAAGTATTGTCAAAATAATCTTAAGGGTGGTTATTCTATGTAGTTCTAAAGTTGGTGGGACTTGTAAGTACCGTCAGTAGTAGGGTTATGATTTTTTTCAGATTTAAAAGCCTGTGGTGGCAAATGATGAGTATTGGTTCATAACTCTCGAAAATAACTTTTATTTTTGAAAACTGTGAAAAAAGCTTGCGCGCCTAATAAGATTTTTATATGGCTGAAGCACTAAAAGGCAGTTAATATAATCTTTTTTGAAGCTGATTGTTACATAAATCAAAGATTTGTAAAAGAGCTTTTCTTATTCTTTTTGGTCCCAAAAGATAGTGTGTGAAGTTTTAGCCCCCTAAGTTGATTCTAGGGTTTGCCTATAGAACCCTAAATTAAGAAAAAATTGGAAAAATTACCAATTTTCAGAATTTTTAAAAAAGTATATTTTGATATTTAAATTGATATAAAACTGGTTCAAATGTGTTATTTAGGACATTTTAGATGGTTTATATTTATTTAAGGGTATTAACTGTACCTATAGTGTCTATAATTTAAGAGTAAAAGGTACTACTAAGGGACGTTGTGCTCATCAAAGCTTATAATACACTACCAGTGGTCGAAAGTAATTAAATTCCAATTTTTTCCAAAGAACTCCCTCAAATGATGCCATTTGGTGTTACATTGATGTTTTAAAATATAAAGGCCAGTAAAGTAACAGTAATTAGGCCTTCTACTGAAGTTTTAATGTAAAAAATGCTTTTATTTGAAAATGCTTGTTTCTAGCTGATCAAATCCAACTTTATTAAAGTAAAGAAAAATTTTTAAGTTTAATAGTTTAATAGTTGTAAATTTTTGTTCGTATTTTGATGAAAGAAGATTTCAATTAAACTTTCCCCCTAATACGTTAAAAAGAGGTAATTTTCATAATTTCATACGAAAAATTTATTTTTATTTCTGGTATAGGAGAAATTCATGTCGTTTCCAATCTGTATGGTTTAAAGTTAAAATCTACTTATAAAAATGAAATATATAAGGTTTAAAAAGGTATTTCAAGGTTTTTGATATTAAAAATTACTATAACCCTCTCTTAGAGAACATTTTGGATTTGATCAGCTAGAAACAAGCATTTTTGCAGAAAAGCACTTTTTGCATTAAAAGTTCAGTGGAAGGCCTAATTACTGTTATTTCACTGGTCTTTATAATTTAAAACATCATTTAACAACAAATGTCATCATTTGAGGGAGTTCCTTCGAAGAAATTCGGATTTAATTCATTTCGTCTACCGGTAGTGCATTATAAGCTTTGGGGAGTGCAACGTCCCTAGCACTTATTAATCTTAAATTATAGGGGCTATAGGGTACCGTAAATGCACATAAATATATATAATTCATTTAAATATGTTCTAAAGAACACATTTAAACCAGTTTTATAACAATATAAATATCAAAATATTTTTTTTTAATTCTGAAAATTGCTAGGTTTTTTTTCGCTTTTTTTCAAATTTGGGGCTCTATAGGCACACCCTAGAGTTAACTTATGAGGCTGAAACTTCACACACTATCTTTTGGGACCAAAAGGAATGGGAAAATCCTGGGGTAGCGAAGTTTTTTGTAAAAAAGTTTTTTCCCCGAGACACACTAGTGATTCCTATATTAGAAAGTGAAATGACGTTAGGCGCGCAAGGTTTTTTCTCAATATAAAGAAAATAATGCTATAAAATTAACATATGGGCAAAAGTTCATCGAATGCAACATCAGGCTTTTAAATATTTTTAAAAAAGTCTCAGAATCATAACCCTAGTCAGTAGATAAAGGGTTAAGTTCTGGTGTAATCATGATCATTAATTACATGAAAACTTTCATTTAATGCTTTTTTTAATAGACGTTTCTCTCATGACTATGGAGAGTGAACATGTGAAGAGCTCTTTTATTAGGGGAATGTCTCTGTACCCCTTTAACCCTTTCACAGCGGACAAGACATATGCTGTGTCCCAGGCTAGAAAATTCTTTTAATTACAGCTGAAGCAACATTATCTCCCAGTTACTGAAAAACATCTAGGAACAGAATATAACGCCAAGTTGTGCGGCTAACCGCATCAATGGATATCTCATGTCAGTTGCCCCTCGGTGACCAAACAAGCACTATACTAATTTGCTTGCCGTATTGAAAGCAGGGTTGGCAAGGTTTTTTCCACTCCCGGTAAATACCATGGTAAAAACCAGTATTTACCGTCCTGGGAAAAACTTGGTTTTTCCCACATGGGAAAAAGTGGGAAAACTGATTGTTTATTGAATTAATTCTGTTCATAGATGAATGTTTTAAAAGTTTTTACAGCCTTTTTTTAGAAAAATGACCTTAAATAAGCTTTATCCTATGTTATGAATATGGGGAATATGGATTTTATCATGTGTCTGAGGAATGTCATCTTTCGATGGTTATGCCCTTTTCTTTTCATCGGATTATTATCACACCTTGTTACTTCAAAAAAGTTATCTTGCAATCAAGATTTACATTTACAGTTTATTTTATTTAAATTATGTTTTATTTACATTTAAAAAAACTATATATAATGCTTCTCTTAAAGACACATATATTTTAAGTAAATTTGTTATAATATATTTATTTTTATTTGAGAAATTCATTAATATTAAAAATTATATGTAAATTTTATGTAAAATGTCATAATTATCTTGCTCACTTATATTTTTCCCACGTAATAATTTTAACCCCCCTCCCAAAAAATGTCATTTTTAACTAAAAGTTTTTATAATATGTTTAAAAAGGCCATAACCTAATACTTCCATTATTTTGTCAATTGGAAGTTTTTCCCACTTTTTCCCGGTATTTACCAGTTTTTCCTAGTGGTATGGGAAAAACTAGTTTTAGACGGGAAAAACCCAACCCTGATTGAAAGGGGTTAAATTTCTGTAAGCTTTGTTATTAGTTGATGATAATAATTTTGTTAAGACGCTGCTGAGTCAATACCATTTTTTTTACAAAAGAGAAGGTACAGGGACAATGAGGGGGCTAGAATTCTTGCTGGTTACTTCTGAACACCAGGGTTGCCCAGGGATGCAGAAAATGTTTTTACCTTCAAGATTTCCCCCAATCCATACAAAAATTTCCACAAATTTTTAAAAATGATAAAGACCTCTTCAAAAATTCTGAATTATTGCTGGTATAAAAAATCTGTTAAAAAGTACAAATGACACGAATTGCCACGTAAATTTTTTATTACAGTACTGAAATTCAATTCAATAGTATACTTTTCCACAAAATTTCCCCAGATGGCTAAAATTTCCCCCGAGCCTAGATCGCCGGATCGGACATATTCTGCATCCCTGGGGTTGCCAACCTGAGACAACGCTCATCCGTAATCGCCCCCCACCCACAAAAAAAATCCGTCGTGACGCGTGGCTTGCCTACCGATGCCACGCCTTCTGCATACGTAGAATAATGCCACAATCATTTGATAAGTTTTAGAAAAGTCCTGAAAACGCAGAAATAAGAGAAAATAAGGCCTTTTTTTCTCCCCATGAATCAATCATCCGTGCAGATTAGAATATTCCGAATTCCGATTGATTCCCCCTTCTTATTGCCCATCTCATCAGTTTCTAGCGACTAGCGTTATCGTTTTTATTAGCAATTCTAAGTAAAAAAATATGCCATATGCAAATAGAAGGCTAAAAACAGAATTAAGAAGAAAAATTTAATACATTGTCTTTAAAATATAAGCAGCGTGGTTTCCGTAGTTTTTCAAGTTTTATCCGTAATTGCGGGATTTGAGGCCAAAATGTGGAATGATTCCGCAAAATCCGAAATAGTTGGCATCTCTGGAACACCAATGGTACATTACTGAAGCTATACATCTACCTACACAGAAAATTTTTTAACCTTTATACGGACCTGGAAAAAGTTGTAACCTGCCCCCGAACCAAAAATATTTCCCCAAACCTTATGTGTTGCTCCTATGGAGCTGGCAGGGGCATCCCCCGAAGCAGGTTCGTAGGTTCGGGCACTTTTTCCAGGTCCGCCTTTATACCTCAAGTTAGTCAAACACTATCTAGTCTCTATGTAAAATGCAACATTTTGCTCAAAATTAAATTCATGATGTCTAGACAAAAAAACCCAAAAAGGTCACTCCTTTACTGTGGTAACAATTTCCTGCCATTATGAAGAAAACTGTTTAAAAAATTTATAAATAAAAACCAACCTTTTTTAATAATCATTTACAGTGTTGGCTGGATTGGACCCAATTGGTTTTTTTTTCAAAAAAATATGTGAAAAAACCCTCATTTTGGACCCATTTTTGGATTTTTTCAAGATAAGTCAAGATTTTGGCAGTTTAAATATTGAAGAAAAACATTTAACAAAAAATCATACCAAGAACTGCAGTTGAGTGGGTTTTTTCAAAATTTTAATCAGGTTTCAATAATTAAGGGAGTGTTTGTCAAATATCAGTGGGTTTTTTTCATTATTGAATGGGTTTTATCAAAATTTAAGACGTTTTAAGTTCAAACTAGTAATAAAAAATTAAGGAGGTTTTTTTAATTTCAGTATTTTTTTAAAGTTAAATAGATTTCTTTCAAAATTGAATGGGTTTCTTCAAAATTTAAACTAAGTTTCAAAAATAAAATGTTTTTTTCAATTTCAGTAAGTTTTTTTTAAAGAGTTAAATAGGTTCTTTCATAATTCAGTGGGTTTTTCATTATTGAATGGGTTTTTTTCAAAATTAAGGACGTTAACTAAATATGAAAAATTAAAGATGATTTTTTTTTAATTTCAGTGGGTTTTTTCTAAGTTAAATAGATTTCTTTCAATTTTGAGTGTTTTTTTTTAGGTTGGGATATTTTTTAAATTTTTGTGGGTTTGTTCAAAATTTAAACCAGGTTTTAATAATGTTATAAAAATTCGAAAACAAATTACTCCAGAGATTATTTTTACATTCAATCTCATAGCATTGATAATTGAACACTTTAAAATAAAAATAAAAACATTAATTTTTTAGAAAAATGACAAACTTTTAAAAACTCACTTACTATGGAAAAACTGACATTATTTTGACAGAACACATTTAACCCGCAGGGACGCGCACGGGGTCTGCGAGACCCCAACGCTTAAATAAACCTTCATAAAAACTCTAATTTTTAATGAAAATATATGAAACTCCGTGTAGCTGCCTAAAAAGTTTCCACCTATCACCTCATGAAGTTTAAATAAAGTAGGTATGTTATTTTCGGAGTTAGGTGGTTGTTTTTAAGGAAATGCTTCCAAAACTGTGAGGATTGGTGCGTGTTATAGTCAAAGAGGTTTCCAAAAGTAAGGTAGAGGTTTTTCTTGCAAAAAAAGAAATTGGAAAATAAAGGATTTTAGAAAATAAACATCGGTTCACTTTAGCCAAAGAAATTCGTCATCTCCGCTCACATTCCATTGCATTTCCTGCTTTCCCTTGGTATCTTTTCAATGAATTCGGGGCTGTCCGGCTTCCCCCCTCCCGTGGGAAAGAAAGTTTGTAATCTGATTCCAGGAAATCGGCTGGTGTCCTCATCACCACATGTCCAAACAAATGGTCAACTACAGGGGTCGTTGCATTTTAGTCAAGATATGATTAAATGAAAATAAAATAATTTGTTTGTGTTAATTTCACAAAATACTTTTTCATTACTATAAGATGTATAACATATGAAATTGTTTAATGAAATAGTCTTTGTTATATCTTATAAGAGGCAGTCAACTAATAATGCACATTGAACAATTAAATTATATATTTAAACTTTCCGTGATAAAAATTTTGCATGCACTGAACGTTTAGAACGGAAAACGGTTTGCGGGGTCTGAGAGACACCGCGCGCGTTCCCGTGTAACTGAAAGTAGCGCGCGTCCTCCCGGGTTAACATAGAAAGAACTCGCTAAAATTTGAAAAAACGCACTTACTATATAGGAGAAAACCACTTAATTTTGAAAAAACCCACTTTTTTCAACAAAAAAACAGTTTTATAAGGTTTTTTTCAATAAAACCCTGAAAAACCCACCCACTTGGGTTTTTTTAAAACAGGTTTTTGCCAACCCTGATCCTTTAATATTATAATTTTGAATATACTTTTCGCTTATTTGCACATAAGTTTAAAACATAAAACATAAGTTTTTACACCCCATTTTAGTTACATTTATCAGAAATTAATAAAAAAGCTGAATATAGCAAGCTATTGATGGAAAGTTTTGAAACCAGAAAATAAAGGGATGATGGAACTATCCCATTCATCCCAACAACTATCGCCCCCATTCATCCCATAACCACTTATTCATCACCATTAACCCCATCACACAACCTGAACCCAGTACGTCACTACGCGGAAGGAGAAAGTGAGTAAACATAAAGCCTGTTGGGTTGATAGGAAGAATTTTGAGATGTGAATCATAATAAAAAGACTATTTATACATGAGTTTAACAAAATAATGATATTTTAAAATTGACGTCTTTGTTTCACTCGAAAGTCAGACACCGCGATGGGAACTACTTTGTTTATTAGTGATGTAGTAGGTTCAACTTAAGTGGCTGTCTGGTATAACAATAAGTACATTTTTACACAGTAAATTTTTAGCTTTGGTTGAAATATTTTTAATAAACCCTTATAGAAACAAATAACAAAAAACAATACAGTTTAACAGAAAATTTACTAAGGTAGGGAAAAACACATTTAATAGTACTTCCAAAAGGTACTTATATTGTTCTCAGGGATTTTTCCCCAAAACCAATACAATTAAATAAAAATATATACAGAACATATTCAACTGAAAAACTAAAACTTTTCGATTAAAAGATAATATCTTTCCCGATTTTATTTTATTTTTTGTATAGGAAAACCACTATTCTTATGTGTGTGAAGTATGCATTTTATTAATTAATATTATTGATTAATTTTATAAGGAAAGTCAAATTTAAATATTAAGCAAAATTAACTTTTTAAACACATTCTTACAAGGTATGAAACAAATTTCTCAAAAACATTTTGAATATTTTTTACACATGTAATTAATAGAATTGTGCAAAATATAATTACCTAGTACATTATATCTATAGCAAATATGTTTTAACTCCATACACATCAACAATTACCGCACATGTTTCTTCTAAACTAAACCATTTAAATATGCATGGGTGCCACTCTTCAAAAAATTGCAAGACTGAACATAGTAAAACCTCAATCATTTTACCTAACCTAAATCATTTTACCCAGTTAAGTGTATTTTATACAAGTTGACAGAATTTTCAAAAATACCCAGCCATGTTTGTTAAAAAAATATTAAAAAGACTCGGTATTGGTGCAAATCAGCAAAAAACAAAACACTGTTTCAGCAGCAATTTGAAAGCTTTTAAATTGACTAAAAAATTACAAATTTCACCCAAATAAATCTAAAAATCAGTAAGAATAAGTTCCAATTTTGGCATTTTTGGCTAAATACAGGTCAGTGCTGAAGATAGGTACAAATCGTTGTTGATTAGTCCTCAATTTTATTAAACCAAAGACCAAATTCCGTCCACAGGACTGAAGAGTGGCACCCATGTAAATATGATTTTGTTGTTTAAATGAATTTTTATAATAGCCTAAAAAGGTCTAAAACTACAACAGGGATGGGACAGGCAAAGCCTCATTTTGGAGTAGCAAAAAAACACCTTTTTGGAGCAGTAAAAATACCTATTTGGAACGATTCGGAGCAGTAAAATGTTACTTTAGAGCAATTTAAAACAGCAAAAAAAAAAGGTTTGCGTATTATACTGCGACCGTGCTGCTGAATTCAAAAACGTTATCAAAGTCTATTGAATGTTGTATAGCTGTGACGCTGAATTTAATGGCTAATGAATGGTCGACAGTATAATACGCTAGTACCAAAATAACCCTTTATGGAACATCTTCATAAAGAGCAAATATTTTAAAAAGGTTTTAACTTACTTCGGTAGTTTCCAAAAGTTTTCTTCCTTTGTGTCCAAGAGGTGATGTAGGACTACTTGTTTTGATTACAGAAACAACCACATTGTCATCATAAATGTTGCGAGCAGTTCTTTCAACCTACAAAATACAATCCACATTATTTTTAAATTCTGTAATAATTTTTGATGACACTAAGTACACTCATTAACCCTCTGACTGAGCATCCCGCGATTTCCGCGGGCATGTGTTTTTCTTCCTTTATTGAGGAGTACATCCCGTTTTTTCCCTGTTTAACCACTGAAATAAATTATACACAGTATTAGACGTTTAATTTACGTTTTGTTTAACAAATGTTTTTAGTTGTTCACTAAATTACGGGGCCAACAAATGTCGTTAGATGTCCACTAAATTGCGGTATTTGAAGGAATTTGTGGTATTACCACTCAAACTTCACTTTTCCACTTTTTTTATCAGAAATGGTTGCTAGAAAGCGTTCAGCAATTGACAGTGTATATTCCTGATGACTTATCAGATTCTGAAAGCAATTTTCGGACCTGGAAAAAGTGTCCGAACCTACAAACCTGGTTCGGGGGAAGCCCCTGCCAGCTCCATAGGAGCGTTATATAAGATTTGGGTGAATTTTATTAGGTTCGGGGGAAGGTTGCAACTTTTTTCCAGGTCCGGCAATTTTAGTTTCATAGTGATAGTTATATAGATTTTTCTGACTGCTCCTCCTATAGCGATGAATCTGATCATGATTCAATATACTTAGTCAATAAACTAAATAGAAACTAACTGTAATTCAATTGAAATTTGTTAAAAAATATTTTTGGTGATAACATCTGAAATAGACAATATGCATGATTTTCAAATTCATTTTAAAAAGAAAGAGCATGGAAATTTACGTTGAAAAATGCTAATTAAACTGCAATTCGATCAAATAAATTCGATTTAAAACGCATTTAAAGTTGCTCTGACGTCACTATCAACAAAAACTTCAGTGCTTGACGATTCTGACTTGTGACGTCATACTTCAAGTTCAAATTACGCGCGAAAGGCATCCATTGAAAAGCAATGGTGTTTGCATTTATGTTGGGGTTTTTTGGTAGCCTGTAGTTTCTTATTTTGGCAGCTATGGACGGCCCTAAACAAGTAAAAAAGTACTATAAAGGATGTTTAGTACCTATGTGCAAAAATACAAGTGTTAGAACACCGGATGAATTGTTTTTCTCAGTACCAAAAAATGAAAGAATTCGTCATAAATAGTGTAACTTTATGCTTAGAGACACAAAGAAACAAACAAAAGCGTGATGCCAGCTGCATAAAATGTAATAATTCATAGCAAAAGAAAACTAGAATTTTTGTGATACTACTAGTACATTGACTTTGTATAAATGGAATGCTTGATTATCATCAGTTTAAATTAATAAACGAAAGAATTTAATGAAGTCAAATAAATTATTTACTGTTGCAACAGTTCAAAAATTCAAAGATTTTTTGGTTTTTAAATGTGTTTACATTTTTATTTTACTAGTGATATTTTAAATATTTTATACTGACCATAATTAAACTTAATATTGTGAGAAAAAACCTACAAGACATTCATTATTTATTTACAAAATTTCCAAAGTTAGTCCAAATGCTAAGAAACTGAATGAAAATACAAGAAATCTGTACAAAAGGAATAAAATTTTAATTCTAAAAAGAACATTTTTGAGTTTCAAGAACAGTGTTATTCAGTCTTAAACAGATGCATAACGGGGGAATTCAAAAAAGTAAGTTTTTATGCTCCATGTGCTCCAAATAGTATTGCCTGAAACAAATCTCTTGAAGTATGACGTCACACAAGGTTACGCCCCGTTTTGAGTCAGGTGACTTAAGGGCTTTTTTTAAACACTTTTTGCGCTTAAATTAAAACTTTTTGTGATTTTTAAAGTTGATTTTTGGGTTTTTCATGATCGAATTAGTAAATTGGGTAAGTTTTAGGATGTTTCGTGACATAGTGCATATTGTCTATTGGATTTTCTGGTAACTTAGTTTCAGATAATAAAAATATATATAAAAATCTTTTCCAGACAGAAAAAAATGCATTTTTTAATTTCCCAATATATATAGATTTAATATATGCAATAAAGAAATTACACAATTTTGAACCGATTTCGGTTCACAAATTGAGCAGTCAGAGGGTTAAAAGATTTTTAACAAAAAAAAAGATTCACCTACTTCACTAATTATTTGCCTTAATAGTCTCAAAGCTTCCCTAAATTGGAAAGAGTCTGGTCCATAATATGCAACAATGGGCTCTAATCCACTAATTTTAAGCCAATAAATATCAGGAATCTTGTTATGTAGTTCAGATTTGTGATTAGTCAACTGTAAAGTAAGAGATAAAGATAAATAACATAGTAAAATATATAATAATATGATTTGAAACTTATGAACAAACTCTCTTATTCAACTATACTAAATGAAGTCATAACTACTATTGTTATTCAATAGATAATAATTCATTTCCATTCGACATCTGCCCGCCACAGAAGGGCCCACCTCGTCGCTATCGGGACATTTTTTGGCATCCCTGCCGGGATCTGAATTATTAGTGGATAATATTGGATCAATTTTCGTAATGGAAGTATTAAAAAAGTTAAGAGCTCCTTTGAGGTCTTCATTTACAAAGGTAGAGAAAAAGCTAACTGAACTATTATTGGCTGAAGTTAAAGATTTAAAAGCAATCGAGTTACAGTTTGCTATATTAAAAGATACTCTTGAGCGAATAGAAAAAATTAATGACAAAATTAGTGCAGTTTTAAAGGCAACAGCCCATGAAGAACTAGATGACGGATCTCTAGCTAGAGAAATGGAATCTGTGGAGTTGTATAGAAACAAGTTTACGGAGCTAGAGATAAAGACAACCAGGGCACTACGTCAATCAGTCAAGGTTGAACCAAAAGGGGAATCGAACTTAGAAGCAATAATACGAAATTTAACAAAAATTCTTGAGGATAGGAAAATGACCGTCAAGAAATGATGGCGAAAGACGAACACCAAGCGTAAAAAGGGAAGAAGCCGAAGCTGAAAAAAATAAGATGGGTTGTGAAGCTGAAGCTGAACCGGATGAACACGTGAAAAGGGATGAAGCCGAAGCTAAACAAAATAAGTTGGGTTGTGAAGCTGAAGCTGAACAGCATGAACACGTGAAAAGAGAAGAAGCCGAAGCTGAACAAAATAAGTTGGGTTGTGAAGCTGAAGCTGAACAGGATGAACGCGTGAAAAGGGGAAAGGCCGAAGCTGAACAAAATAAGTTGGGTTGTGAAGCTGAAGCTGAACCAAAGAAGTTGGAGCATGAAGCTAAACTAATGAAGATGGAACTGGATCACGAGGCTGAAGTGAAAAAGTTAGAATTGGATCACGAACACGTGAAAAGGGGAGAAGCCGAAGCTGAACAAAAGAAGTTGGATTGCGAAGCTGAAGCTGAACCAAAGAAGTTGGATTGTGAAGCTAAACTAATGAAGATGGAACTGGATCAGGAGGCTGAAGTGAAAAAGTTAGAATTGGATCACGAACACGTGAAAAGGGGAGAAGCCGAAGCTGAACAAAAGAAGTTGGATTGTGAAGCTGAAGCTGAACCAAAGAAGTTGGATCGTGAAGCTAAACTAATGAAGATGGAACTGGATCAGGAGGCTGAAGTGAAAAAGTTAGAATTGGATCACGAACACGTGAAAAGGGGAGAAGCCGAAGCTGAACAAAAGAAGTTGGATTGTGAAGCTGAAGCTGAACCAAAGAATTTGGATCGTGAAGCTAAACTAATGAAGATGGAACTGGATCAGGAGGCTGAAGTGAAGAAGTTAGAATTGGATCACGAAGCTAAACTGAAGAAGTTGGATCACGGAGCCAAATCAAAGAAGTTGGATCGGGAAGTCGAACTAAAGAAGTTCGATCGGGAAGCCGAACTTAAGATGCTAGAATTTGAGGGAAAAGAGAGACAGGGTGCTTTTGAGCTAGAAAAGCCTAAAATTGAGATGCAAGGCGAAGATGAGGAAGAGTATTGGAAAAATATTGCTGTATCTAGAGCTTCAAAGTTCAAAAATTCTGGATATAAACGACAAAACAAAGAAAGGTTTAACAAGCAACAAAATGGGAACGGAAAGGGAAAACGATATAATCAAAATAAAGAAAACGTCTGCGTTCCATCAAAGAAAATGAAGACTGAGGATTCTAGCAAGGACAAATCCACAAACAATGGAAACAACAAAGAATTTGGCAAAAGAGAATCTACAATTGATGATGATAGACCTTCTTCAAACAAAATAAAAGAAACGGAGAAGAATTTGAAAATCATGGTTAGAAAGACGAAGATAGGCAACGATGCGGATTTGTGGAAAGACCCGATGAAAGTTCAAGAAGAAGCAAGACAGACGTTTGAAGAAAATCCAACAAAGATGAAAAAGGTGTACGTTAAGAAAAGACATCGGAATATGATTTTGGAGCCAGGAGAGATCGTGGTTCGTCGTCCAGCTACGGCCACTGGAAAGCCAACCAAGACTCAACCAAACTACGGAGGCCCAGGAGATCCAATTCATTAGACAAAGAACCCACGAATTTTAAAATAACTGACTTTTTAGAAATAAGAAAAATAAGTATAGATAATTATTCATCTAGTTAAAACGTACTAAGTTTTTTTTGAGTTTCCTTTGAGTCAGGAAACTCAAAGGGGGGAGGATGTCAAGAATGACTAGTGTTTTGGTAATGTTTATTGTTTTAACTGATTGTGGCATCCATCTCAAATATGTTTTTATCTCGAGGAAATAAGTAAGATATTGTTTTAAAAATTGAGTTTGAAGAGAGTTTTTTGAAAGTGCAGTGATCAAGATTGATAAGATTTCCCTCTTTTGTGTTTTAATGTAAATAGTTTTTACCAAATTTAATTGTAAATAAAATGGCCTTCCTGAGTTCCTAACGTGTTATTCAATAGATAATAATTCATTTCCATTCGACATCTGCCCGATAGCGACGAGGTGGGCCCTTCTGTGGCGGGCAGATGTCGAATGGAAATGAATTATTATCTATTGAATAACACGTTAGGAACTCAGGAAGGCCATTTTATTTACAATTAAATTTGGTAAAAACTATTTACATTAAAACACAAAAGAGGGAAATCTTATCAATCTTGATCACTGCACTTTCAAAAAACTCTCTTCAAACTCAATTTTTAAAACAATATCTTACTTATTTCCTCGAGATAAAAACATATTTGAGATGGATGCCACAATCAGTTAAAACAATAAACATTACCAAAACACTAGTCATTCTTGACAACTATAGTTGATTTAGATAAATTAAAAAATAGGATATAGTATATCTTATATCAGAACTTAGAAATCCGCTATGCATTTACAAGGGTACAATGCTCACATCAAAAGCAGGCTGATTTGCAAATAGACCTGTGAGACATGGACCTAAGATCCCCTTAACTCTTTCGGGACAGGAGGCTCATATGTGCCAGCAGTGAGAGGGGTGAAATAGCAGTGTTCTACCAGCCTCAAAATACGGCTTTTTTATTATTTTTTTATAGAAAAATGGATGTGGTTTATTTTTTTATGGTTTTACTATGGATACTTTATACTTTACAATGGATGTTACTTTAGATTTAGCTTGCATTTGGATAAAATTATTCATTGCTTAAAAAGAAATAATCTATGTTAGAATGGAGATAGAAAGGAAAAATTATTATGCATATTTTGCAAGTGTTCAAACATTTGATAATTTGCTTACTGATCTCCAGTTTTTCCCGCAATGCACTTTCCTCATTACATTATTTTGCAGTTTTTTTTATTAAAATTTTATGAATTTATATAAATATTTTTTTACTCTCCGAGGATAATTATCTGCCTTAAGAATAATTTTATCTGCCCTAAAAAGAAAATTTAAATATAATTTATGCTGTGCTTTCTTTCTAATGTTTTTACTGCAATACACCTGCATTAGAAAATCAACTGTGACCTTCCTTCATGCTTTGTCGACCTTTACTCAGAGCATTGATAGGGGCCCAGAACATCTGTCTACAAAATTTCCTGGAACCCCTAGGTTAAATTACAATTATTATGAATTCATAATTAAATTGCAGTTTTTATAATTTTAATTTATAAAAGTATTCACTTTTTAAGTTAGCTAATCTCTGGTTATTAAGCTTAAGGTGCATGAAATGTAACGATCCGTCATTTAGCAGAACACTAAGTTCACGGGATATTATACTTAGTTTTCAGAGAACTTAAAGCAGGTATTATTAGTTATTAAGATGATAAGAAACTTCAGTCAATATATAAACTTACAGCTTTTAAAAATTCCTTGATAGTTGCCAATTCTGTAAGAAGCTTAACATCACTAGGAAGAGAAATATTGAATGTTGACTGCTTAACCAATTCTCCAAGCTCTGGATCATTAAGAGCCATTTGAAGACGATTCTTTGGATCAGCAGGAACAGATTTCAGTAAAAGTGGTTGAGCGATTTTAGAATCATGAAGCTAAAACCAAAATATCTGTTTGAGAAATCTTGTGATATAAACACTGAATACAACATAAATACCAATTTTTCATTAAAGTAATGAAAATCAAATTAATTTAAAATTCTTACAAAACAACTAAACATTGGTTTAAGAGCTATTTTTAATTTTTAAGTGGTGCAGTTATGATAAAATGTTAGCAAAAATATGGTTATAAAAGGATTTATATTCCACCCCAAAAAATAAATTACTAGTCAGTAAACAGCAGAGAATACATCACATTCACTATGACACAAAACTTAGTTATAAAATCAAATACCTCATCACTCAATTCCATATGAAGCATAACTGAACTTTTTCCAAAAAATCTTTCATTTGTTCGATGAGAAATAAGATCATATTGATTTGTCAGATCTCCAACCTGAATAAAAGATACATTTGAGGCAATGCATGGGTATGGTAGTAACTTATAGCACTAAATAATATTTTTCAAGACCTGGGGCGTGAAAATTTTATGCTTGATACAACTAAATAAAATCTCCTAATCCACTTTTATTTCAGGAATGAAAAAAATTGTTAAAATAATACTTTTAAGAGTTGAGTTATTTCTTTATTTAAAAAAATAACTCAACTCTTAAAAGTATTATTTTATTATTTATTTAAAAAAATAATAATACTTTTAAGAGTTGAATTTACTGGCCTAGTGGTTAAAGTATCTGACTGCGAAGCCGTACATCTGGGGTTCAAATCCCCGTTTGGCATGGATATTAGTTTCTGTCCTTTTGTGATGAATGAATGTGGCCCCCTGTAAAAAGGGGTTGTGCAAGTGAATGGTGTGTGGCGCGAGTAACAGTACCTCACCTCTGTGGCTTCGGTTCACAGGAGCTCGCTGGGTAACGCTAAGTAGGTACTTCTTAGGGCAGTTCAGTGGTAAAGGATAATGTTCAGTAATACCCGCCCATTAGAAGAAAAAAATAGTCTAGTTTTGGAAAATATTTTAGGGGAGAAATCTTTCATTAATTACCTTGGTGCTATCTCATGTATTCAGCTTATTACAGAGTCACCATATTTTTCATACAGAGTAATTATTAAATTAGAACTAAAAAATAATTTTCAAAATTTAAAGCAATTGCAGATTGAAGACAGTCTAACAAGCCTGAGATTTCTTTTTAGTTTACTAAACCTGAAACTACACACTTCGAGGTCTACTGTATTTATTTAAATCAAAGCATAACTTTTAAACAGCAATATTGAACTGAAATCTCTAAAATGTAATACTTTAAAAAGTGTAGTGCTTTACAACTTGAAAATAAATTTTTTGAAATTTGGGTACTTACGTACTATACTGCCGACCGTTCAGAGGCCGTTTAATTCAACGGCACATCAATAGAAAAGTCAATGGGTTTTCATGACCTATTTGATTAAGCGGTACGGTTGATGGGATAATACGTAAGAACTGAAATTTGTAATATCTGGTCTAGTGATATTAACTTACCCATACAGCTAAAATGAGTTTGGACATGCATAAGGCCATAAAAACCTTTAAAATTGGCTTAATTAATCAAATTGCTTCAAGAAACCAGCAAAAACAACACATAATAATTGGTGTCGATGAAAGAAAATCTCAAACGAAAAAGTAAGTTTCAAAATAATTCTATTAACCAGTACCGAAAAGGTATTTTAAAAAGACTTACATTCTCAAGCATAAATTTGTTTCCTTCTAAGGGCAAATCAATTTGATTATTGAAACCTAAGAGTTCGATAACAACAAGTGCATCAGGTCTTTTCCATGGAGCTACTTCAGATAAACTGTTCCATTCTATCTTCTAAAAAAGAGAAAAACAGGGATGAGATTCACAAAAAAGCAAAAGGTCTGAAAAACTGTGTGAACGACATTTTGTGGAAAAAAAACCTATAAGTTTCATAGGTTCAATGTATATTTTAATAAATATTTAGTTTGATTTTGGCCATATAGATGACAGTAATATGAAAAATTAGGCGTAAATGAGTTCCTAGATCCAAAGGGGGTCCTTCCCATGAAAACTTTTTGAGAATTGTCCTTAAAAACAGAATTTTTCTCATTTACGTACTTACATTCAGCCTGAAGTTTGGGAAGACAAGCGAGGACTCGAAATTATCACTGATCCCCCATGTATAATAATTAGGTTCAATAGTGTACACAATTTTAGGTAGAATTTGCATCTTAATGAACTTAATATAAAAGAAGATTTGAAAAATAGAGTTCCTAGTACTAAAAGGGGGATCTGGGGTCTTACGCCAGAAATTTGATCACTTACAATCAAGGTTTTAGCTCATTTTGGAACACCTTGTCTTAATTTTTTTCGGTAAAAAATAGTCTTAAAATTCTGGAAAAATCTGAAAACTTGCAGGAAATTTTGAAAAGGTCTGAAAATTGAACAAAAATTGGAAGAATCTCATGCCTGGAAAAAGCAGAATAATAACTGCAAAATTAATGTAAACCAAATTTCATTACAAGATAATTAACTAATGAAATAAAAGCAAAAAAATGTTACAATTGTAACATTTTAATGGTAACTTACACTTCTTATTGTATAGCTAAGCATAGAAGACAAAATATCTCCCAAGTAACTTGAACGAACTGGCTCACTTGAGGTGAACTTGACTGACTCAGGAGCATAAATAACAGCAAATTCTTCAACTGCTTTGGCCTGGTAAGCCAAGCCTGAAAATTTTATAATAAATTTTAGGATCATTCTATGTCAAAACAACAGTTTTGGGAAACTTAAAGATTTTTTAGAAATTTTTTTTGATTGATAACATAATATTAAGATTGGAATGAGCAAGCTAACTGAAATTTAATAAATTTTTCTTGTTCAGGGTGTACTTCGGAACACAATAAATCATAAAAATCTGAAATGCCAAGCAAGTTGGAATCATAGAGGGTTATTTTTACATGGAATAACCTTTTGAAACATTGTAACTCATTCCAATACTTGTAAAAGAAATTAAAATGACATAATTCAATCCTAAACAAAGACAAAGGACTTGTTGATTTTTATTTTTAAATATTTAAATTTTTTAAAACTTTTCATGTCGATTTATGGATTTAGATCTATTTCCTTTACTGGAAAAATGCATTTTTTTTCTTCTGTTTTCAAAAAATGCTGGTATTGCCCATTTGAATGAATATGAGAGAAGTCAGATTCACATTTTTTTTAAATCAAGAGAAATATTAGTTTTTAAGTTTTGTATTTATATTCAGTCTTTGATTTACACAACTTAAACACTAATGTGTCAAGAGCCTCTTTGAAATACTATCCTACTTTTGAACATGATGGACAATAGCCCTTATGCACCCTTAATTGGACATAATTCAGGAATTACAGAGAGGTCAAAGAAAAATATAGAATTCTACTAGGTTTTCCAGCACTACTTTGGTTAAGGTTCTCTTTGCCTGAGAGCTTATATGGGCAATATGGCAATAGGCACTGAAATAGCGTTCTACTTTAGAACCTGTCGAGATGGAGGACTCTTACCTTATACAGTATTTTATCTTTCTTAAACAATTACATTTTATCAGTCAGTATTGAAAAATGGTACTTACGTATTAAACCGTCGACTGTTCAGCAGCCGTTAAATTCAGCGGTACAGCTATAGAACAGTCAATGGGATTTTAAACATTTTCTGATTCAGAGGCATGGTCGACGGCATAATACGCAAGAACCGAAAAATTTAAATGCTTTGCCAAATCATTTTAGTTTTGCAGCTTAAATTTTTAGCAGATTCTTTTATGATGATTTTGTATCTTTGTAATCTGAGCAAGCAATGCTCATTGATGATGTGTATTAGCAACTTAAGCATGAATAAAAGCGTAGAGTTCAAGATTCTTTTCAACCCTGATAGAAGGACAGCAGAAATAGACTGAAGAGAAGAGAAAAACAGAGGTTTTGGTGTGGTCTTGGCTAAAACATTATTTAGAAAATCTCTTACTGATATTATCATTTATGATTGCTTAGTAATTTTCCAATAAACCAGTGGTTTTTGAGTATTGGTAGGCATTTTTAATACAGTCGAATCCGCTTAATGTGATCCCGGTTATTGTTATCAATCGGATAATGTTATCAGAATCGACAGGTCCCGATCATTCCTATTTAATTTAATGTAAAATACATTGCTTAATGTGATCAACTATGAATCATCAATCCGCTTAATATTATCAAAATTTGTCCATATCCCCTTTATAACGACCACTTTTGGGTTCGATTTTCATTTTTAAGGTCAATTCTTAAAGTAAAAATCTTCTCCACAAGAACATCTGGCGCTTCTTTTATCTGAAATTCAGTAAAGGTAAGAAAAATAAAACATTCCATATATTATATTAAAACGGTTACGGGGGGGTCCGAATCCATATACTCGTGATTGGTTAAAGAAACACCAAGATCCATGCTTTGCAGATGTTTCTGATAAGAGATTTTGATTTTCCCTTATTTAATGAAATTCAGATTATGTAACAAATAAGTGGTTTATTGGAGTGGAAGGATATAATGGAGCGGAAAAAAACAGAGACCTTTCTATAAAAATACATAGTAAGCGATTATTTTAATTTTATTAACTGAACTACTCTTATATTTTCTCCTTAAAATTTTTCCTAGTTTAAAAATAGAGTTCTAAATACATTTATTACGATAACACGATTTTGATTTTAAAGCAAACAATCTAGTAACACTGTTTGCTGTTTTTTGATATGAGATCACATTTTGTAATCGATCGGATAATGTTATCAGTTTAGGGAACGTACCCATACTACGTGACCCATTTTTTACCATTTTTGACCCCCCTCCCCCCTTGGTGACCATCTGTAGTATATACCAAGACCCCCTCCCCCTCTAGTTTTCACGTAGTTATTCATAAATATGGGTTTGCCATCATTTTTTGCTAACAGAAAGCTTAAAAAAATTAATTTTGCTTAATTTGTCTAATTTTAATAATTAATTTGGCTTAATTAGTCTTAATTTGGCAAATTTCAATAATTAATTTGGCTTAATTTTGTCGGATAGACTAGAAGAAATGGACTACGTGACGAAACCCTAAGCCCCCCCTCCCCCCTGTGACCGAGCGTGGTATTCTGAAGACCCCCCTCCCTCCCCTGAATGGGTCACGTAGTATGGGTACTAGGGTGGTCACAAGTTATATGGGGAAAAAATTTTTTCAACTTTTTTTAGGTCTTACCCCCCTAAAATGTGCCAATAGGCTAAAAAATGAGATTGGCCAAGTTTCAGCTCAATCCGATAATATTAACCCGTGCCTCATCGAGGTCAAAGTTCAGAAAAACAGCGATTTTTTAACAATTTTCGTAGTTTTCGCCCCATAAAACTGGAACCGTTTGTCCCAGAAATCTGGTTAGGGTGTCATTTGATAGGAAATTTCATACACTTTAACTCTGAAGTTACGGAATTTTATTTGCTAAAACGGATGGGGCGCTATTTAGCATTTTCATAGTAAAGGTCGGTGAAAAAGCGACTTCATTGCTAGAAAACTAGAACATTGCAATGTCACAAAAAACTTTATCCTCCGGGCTTTTTCTAATACTTTTGGTCCCAATAGATAGTAAAGGAGTTTTTAAACCCCCTAAGGGAATTCTAGGGTATAATTTCAAACCCCCTAGTGTTTGAAAAAAAGGAAAATATATATATTTTTTTTTAATTTTTAAACACGCATTTTGGGACTGAGAATGTGATAAAGTAGGTTCAAATACATTATTAAGAGCTTAATTAGATAGAATACCAATGGTATAGGGCCTTAACCTTTCCCTATAACCCCTATAATCTAAACGGAAGAAGCGCAACTGCGAGGTTTTGCTAAACAAAGGCTTTAATGGCCATTAAATTTTTAAACAGATCCAAATTACAAAATTTTCACAAAAACATCTAGAGATATGTCATTTGGTGTCAGAAATGACGTTTGAGATTATATATGTGGGTAAAATTATAATAATAGCGTCCTTCCGACTCTAAATGTTAAAAAAATCCAATTTCTACCAAAGGTACATGTTTTCAGTTAAAAGTGATCTTATAAAAATGTATAAATTTATTTATATTAATATACCACAAAATTCCTTTGCCTATCATTTAAGGAAAATAATTTTTTTGAAAGGTATGCTATAGTAAATGATTTCAAAAAATTTCTCTATGTGTACTATACATGGTGAGAAGAAAGAAAATTTTACCAAGTAATTTAAAAAAAATAGTTTTAAAAGTTTTTGGATAATTATAATGATTTTCTATAAATTGGGTTTATTCAACTTTAGGTTTAGGACAGTAACTTAAGTTACTTAAGTTAAGTTTAAGTTAGGTTAAGGGCAACCAATTGGTTGCCCTTAAAAAAATCAAGTGAAAACTACATAGAATATACTGTTGGAGTGTCTTTAAGTATATTTTTCCGGGAAATCTTGTTTATGGTTTTTTTACAAAAATTAATTATGAGAAGCATAGAAACATTTACTGTAAAATCAAAAATATATTTTAATATTTCATTTTCTTACATGGTATTTTGTCTCCTTTCACACAGGTGTAAAAACAATTCACGAATAAAGAACAAAATATTAAGTAATTAGATTATAGATCAAACATAGTATAATGAAACATTATTATACTTTTCAAGAAAATCGTTTTCCTTGAACGATAGGCAAATGAATTTCGAGGTACATTAAAATAAATTTATACATTTTTCTAAGATCACTTTTAGCTAAAACATGTAACTTTGGTAGAAATAGGGTTTTTTTAACATTTTGAGTCGGAAGGACGCTTTTATTACAATTTTACCCACATATATAATCTCAAACGTCATTTCTGACACCAAATGACGATCTCTAGAGGTTTTTGTGAAAATTTTGTAATTTAGCTCTGTTTATTACTTTAATGGGCATTAAAGCCTTTGTTTAGCAAAACCTCGCAGTCGCGCTTCTTTCGCTTAGATTATAGGGGTTATAGGGAAAGGTTAAGGCTCTATACCATTGGTATTCTATCTAATTAAGCTCTTAATAATGTATTTGGACCTACTTTATCACATTCTCAGTCCCAAAATGCGTGTTTAAAAATTAAAAAAAATTACATATATTTTCCTTTTTTTCAAACACTAGGGGGTTTGAAATTATACCCTAGAATTCTCTTAGGGGGTTTAAAAACTCATTTACTATCTATTGGGACCAAAAGTAATAGAAAAAGCCCGGAGGATAAAGTTTTTTGTGATATTGCAATGTTCTAGTTTTCTAGCAATGAAGTCGCTTTTTCACGGACCTTTACTATGAAAATGCTAAATAGCGCCCCATCCGTTTTAGCAAATAAAATTCCGTAACTTCAGAGTTAAAGTGTATGAAATTTCCTATCAAATGACACCCTAACCAGATTTCTGGGACAAACGGGTCCAGTTTTATGGGGTGAAAACTACGAAAATTGTTAAAAAATCGCTGTTTTTCTGAACTTTGACCTCGATGAGGCACGGGTTAATATTATCGGATTGAGCTAAAACTTGGCCAATCTCATTTTTTAGTCTATTGGCACATTTTAGGGGGGTAAGACCTAAGAATTTCGAAAGTTGATTTTTTGTAACCACCCTAATGGGTACGTTCCCTTAGTCTCGGACAATTGCGATCACATTAAGCGCATTTGACTGTGTAGTGTACCTAAATTTTTTGCAAACAGTATTTTAATTATTTGCTCTTAATGTTGATAGCATGTTATATTTTTGCTGGTTCACTTAAGGTTAAAACTCAGTAAATAATTTAAAGTTTTGTTTTTTGTTGGCCTTATATTTTTATCGGAATTGAATAAACATGAGTGTTTATACATACATCTTGCTTCTGTTTCAAACAAAATTAATTTTTTCAGGTCTGAACACATAAAAATTTGATTGTGAACCCTCCTTAATAGAATCCAAGAGCTTCCATTGTATTTATGGAAAATTAAAACAATATTTTCACATTTATTTGAACTTTTTGGTACATTCGTATTAGCTCGTCCATTCGCCAACAGGGGCGATAAGTCGCCAAGTCTGGTAAACCCCGCAACACTACCGTTGATTCTGGTAACCCTGGAAAACGTAGCGAAATCGCGCTAGTTCCGATCACTGGCGCATGCGTGCGCAATTTAAATCGGTAAGCCCATGGGTGAAATAATGTGTGTGCACCGCGCAGGTTGTTTTGAACCATGGGCGTAGCCAGGGGGAGGCAGGGGGGGGCAGCTGCCCCCCCTAAGTCCTAAGTAATACACTTTTAATTAAGTTAAAACCCAGTTTTTTAGGGTCAAATTTTCAAAAATTTCTGGGGGAGGGACCCCAGGCCCCCCTTTAATATTGAAACCTTTATTATTCTCACTTTTCTATATTAAGTTCATTGAAATCAAAATTCTACCTAAAAATCTGTCCAAATTTGGGTTTACGTGTACCAAAAAAACAGTTTGAAACCCTGTTCTTAGGGTCAAATTTTGAAACATTTTCTGGGGGTGGGCAGTCAGGCACTCCTTTAGTATTTAAAACTTTATTACTCACACTTTTTTATCATCTGTTCATTAAAATCAAAATTCTACTTAAAAATGTTTGTCCAAATTTGGGCTTACATGTACTAAAAAACAGTTTAAAACCCTGTTCCTTGGGTCAAATTTCCAAAATTTTTATGGGGGAGAACCCCCAGACCCCCCTTGAACCTTTATTACTAAACCTTTGTATAAGTTTTTCTTTCACACAAATTTTACCTAAAAAAGTGTTGAAAAAAGGTCAAATATCCCTCTTGAAACAATACTGTGATTACGGCCCTTTCTCACATGGCTTTAAAATTGTTCTCCAAAAACATAAAAAAAGTCGACCCTGCCACCCTGCTTGCCCCCCCCTAAGTGGAACCCTGGCTACGCCCATGTTTTGAACGTAAATTCAACAGTGTTTACAAGGTATGAAAGGTAGGAGTCTGCTTTCGTGTCGTTCCACGGTGAACTTTGTTGCGCCATTTTGCCAAGCCCCAGAGTCTTTCAATGTTTGCGTATGCACGCCGGTGGTAGAATCGACAAAAGATCGCCGGCGGTAGGATCGACCATTTTGCAAGTAAGTTAGTGCTAAAAAAGTTATTTTTATGCTCTTACCGAGTGATGTCCGTAGTTTTGGTTCATCCAAGAATACTGATTCCCCTTTTTCTGAATCCTTACTGTGTCTGATTACCCCCACAACGAGTTTGGTTATAGATAGGGCAGGGGGGGTTTGGGGGGGGGCGGCAGCCCCCCCCCAACCACATGAAACTTTTATTTTTTATTTTCTGATGTTATAAAGATGTTTCTGATGTTAAAAATGTGTTTTTCGGCGATTCTGATGAAATCCCGTATTTTGGCGAGTTTTGGCGAAATTTGGCGAAGTTGGCGAAAACGATGGACGGGCTAATACGAAAGTACCAACTTTTTTTATAGATGGTGGTGCCTTAACAGTTGGCTAAAATTTATTTCCAAGTACACTGACCTACAGTAATGGACCGGAAACTTAACAATTTGTATAAAATCTGGCTAAATCTCAATTTTTTTTGTATTCTACAACTGAGATAGCAATATTCTTAAAGCTCGAATGAACACAAATTTCCAAAACTGAGTATCAAAATATAGTGTAAAGTATCCCCAGAAATGTCAATAATGAGACTGAAGCATGTAGAAGTCAATCCCTTCCAATTAAATCATGCATTTTTTATTTTTTCATTTGAAGCACCACACCTTGGTGTCCGGTCCATTAACTGTAGGGTAGTGAAATGGTAAATATAATCGTAAGTAGCATATATAAATTCGATAAAGTAACATCTGAAGAATAAATATATAAATTTGTAAGATAACATGTAATATATCATGGCAGACTTCATATAACTTTTAACTTCAAGTTTATGTTGGTTATGAGGGCGAGAAAGATTATATAACCTCTTAAACACTAAAAAAATGCAAATTACTGAATAAAAAATAATGTCTACATTTTTTTGAAATTGTTTAAATTTTTATATTACTTACAAATAATAAATAATACTGTAAAATACATGAATTTCGGTGCTGAATACGCCATGTTTACAAAATGCTCGTGACTTTCGGCAAAGCTGCTGCCAATAATTTCAAAACTGTGATTTTAGTTTCGTTTTTCAATTCGATGGAGTTTAGTTGAGTTCCCAAAACTTGTTACGTGAGATTCCAAACTTGTAGTCCCCAGTCTTCCACAAAAGTACAATGTGAGGAAAATTTAAATCCAAATTTATCAGAATAGATGTGAGTGAGTATTTAATTTGAAAATCAATTTGCTTATTTTTTGTGTGTGAGAAATGGCATTTGTGTATTAGTATGTGGCATCATGTTTAGTTGTTCGTTTATTGTTTATTTTTCCTCCAGAGTGTACATTGCATGCGGTAATGCTGCTGTGAATCAATGTTCATTTTGAAAAAATCGAATTAAACTTTAAGAACATCAAAGCTTTCATATTAACCTTCAAAAATGGCTTCATCTAAACCACCCTATCAAACAATACAACTTGCAAATGAAAATGAACTGCGGATTTTAGTTGGGGAACAAAGTGATATTGTAAGAGTTGAACTTTCAAGTGGGAAAGCGGAAATATTTGGAACTGAAATGCAAGTAGGGCAGGCGTACACATTCCCTCCCAACTCATCTATTTCTGTATACACATGGCATTTTTGTGAAGTTAAAATTGTTGGAAATGTTGATTCGTGTGAGGTTGTTCGTAAAAACCAGCATATGATCTTAAATACTTTGTTGCATGCTACATTAGAAGAACGAAGATGCCTAGCAGACGAAAACAACACCAAAGGACCCCGTATTCTGGTTGTTGGACCAACAGACGTCGGAAAAAGTACCTTGTGTCGTTTCCTGCTCAATTATGCAGCCAGGATGGGAAGAAAGCCATTGTTCATCGATCTAGATGTGGGACAAAATTCGATATCCATACCAGGAACTATCGGTGTGGTTACCATTGACAAGCCTGCTAATATTTCATTGGGGTTTGACGATCGGCCTGTTCAGGTCTATCAGTTTGGTTACAAGAGCCCTGGTAATAGTTTAAGTTTATATTTTCTGATGCTTAAAAAGCTTGGTCAAATAATGAAGCAGGGTTTACAGTCTGCCAGCAAGAATATGCTGGCTTCAGGTGTCATTATAAACAGTTGTGGATGGGTCAGAGGAGATGGATACAAAGCTATCACCCATGCTGCAATGGTCTTTGAAATTGACATCTTATGTGTCATTGGAGAAGAGAGGTTGCATTCTCAACTAAAACGGGATATGCCAGGTTGTGTTGAAGTTATATATATGCCGCGATTAGAAGGTGTAGTTGAAAGAAGTCGAGCTACTCGATGGCAGACACGGGATGCTAGGGTCCGTGAATACTTCTATGGACCAACTAACCTCTTGCATCCTTTTACTTTTGAAGTAAATTATTCGGATATTCAAGTTCTTCTTGCCCATAGTTCTAGTAATGTTGGTGATAACTCATCAAGCATTTTAGCAAATGACATTAAAATCATATCCATTCCTCTAGGACCCGATCTAGTAAATAGAGTTCTTGCTGTTAGTAGTGCTGATGTTGTCAGTGAAGACATATTCTTAACCCATGTTATTGGTTTCATATGCGTTACTGATGTTGATCAGTCTCGGAGAACTTTGAAAGTACTCTCTCCACAACCTAGTCCTCTTCCTAAAAACATACTAATCATGGGAGATATTAGGTTAAAAAATGCTGTTTCTTAAGATATGAATATTGATGAAGTTTTGCAGAACTTCTGTTTTTCATTATATCCTTCTAACTTCTTACTGTTTATATCCTAAAAGATGTCCAATTTGTATTGTCAAACAAATGTAGTTTTCAAACTATTTTATTTGTAATAACATAAATGTAAATAGCATCTCATTAATAACAACCTTTTATCTTTTATATTTGTTTTCTTTCAGCTATTTATAATTTATTCAAGACGTTTCATCATCAAGTAATGAAAAGAATCTAATATGGGCTTGATTTCAAAAATGGTATACAGCTTTAGAAAGAATCCTCCAGTTGCCATATTTACCCACAGCTCAAATTATGACTTACAACCATAGATATCTAAGTATTATTATTATTATTATATCCTAAATGGACAATTCCCACATTTTATTATTATTTTTTATATAGATCGATGAAAAAGGAATTTTGGTGAAGAATTTTTTTAGTTCCCATGTTTAGTTATTTTTTAATTTAATTTCAAAGTTTCTCTTTTTAAAAAAGGCGCCAAAACGGCTGCTACGTCACAAACAGCTGTGTGACATCAGTGGGCATGAATAACAGTACGATCAGCCAATCAGGTATATCCTTTCGGCATTTGTTGATGTTAGTTTGTGCCCAACTACGTCACGCCCGTTTCGTCGGCAACTCAAATTTAGATATTTTTATTTTCGAATTTCTAATTAACGAAATTTTTTTTAAACTTTTAAAGCTGATTTTTGAAAGTAAAACTATTTGTTTTACTGGAAATATTGCTTTTTATCCAATATTAAAAATACGGGAATTGTCCATTAGTATATTATTATTTTAGGATCAATTGAATCGTCAGTTTGAAGAAGGGAATAAGTCCAAAAAATGACAAATTGACTTTTTGTGCTCAAAACAATCTTCAAGCTTTGCCCTACACATGGGTGAAAAGAGGGGGAAAATAACTAACCCCTATAGGGAGATATCGCCCCTTGAAGTTGTGAAATCGATATCCATACAATGAAAATTCCATTACTTTTTTCGATTTTCTCAAAACTTGATTTTTGGACTTATTCCTTTCTTCAAACTGACGATTCAATTAATAATTAAATCTATGGTTTTCAATCATCATCTGAGCTGTGGGTAAACATGACGACTGAAGGACTCTTTCTAAAGCTGTTCCAATGAAATTAACAAATTTTTTAAGTCACCAAGGCGTGGATTGTTTGGATTTACTCTCAAAGCCAAAAAATCTTGATGGTTGGAAATTATTAAGATTCGTTTTCATAAATATTGGTCTTTCTTTTTATAATAGATGGATCCATGCACAGATTCAAGGGGGAGGGAGGCACTCCTGAAAGTGCCCCTTCTTGGGCCTAGAAGAACGAGGTACTTCCGTATTATTCTGTCGAACTCTGAATCCAAAGAGCATTTACCAAATCTCATAGACTGTGCTGCTTAAGATCCAAAAGGGGAATAAAGAAGGAACTAGTTTTTACTTTTAATTTAACAAAATTCTGTGCTTCAGTCCTTTAAAGACATCCTGTTCTTATTGTAATTTTTTGGTACTTCAGGATTTCCAGATTGCAAATCTTGGTAATCAGACTTTATTGGCAAAATATTTAACATAAAAATACCTTAGCATAAAATATTAGCAATACTGCTGCTTATTTTTGGTAACTAGAACACTTGTCATTTGTTTGTGGATAGTGCCTAATTTTCTAACATTGCATCACAGAAGTTCAAAAGGAGAAAAGGTATAAAACAGAAAAAAATGAGGGTTGTTCAAGTTATAGCATTGGATTTATTGCAAACATTTAAAAGAAAGACATCCTTTGAAAGATGGAAGAGAGGAGGGACCAAATCTATATATAATATAAATAATGCAGTACCTTTGTGAGCATTCCAATCTCCCACACTGAGGGCATTATTTTAGGCAGAATGAGTCTAAACAGTATTCTAGTACCTAAATTTTAGATATTGGAATAAACCTTAAAACTACCCTCTACTTAATTAACATGTCAACTAAGTGCTGCTAAAAAATAAATTTTGAGAAGTTTTAGTTTGAGAAATTTTAATTCTGTTACAGACTGATGAATATATCGTGATATACATCACCAAAGGGAGGGATTTGGGGATATATTCCCTCTTCTGTATGACAAGAATTTTCCAATTTTGACCATTGAGATGGACTTAACAGCATTTCAACTGTTTATTAGCATCAACTTTTATTTCACCACTTACATTTTAATAAAATATAAATAACAAGTAAAGATTATACACATGTGAAATAAGCTACCATTGGTTCGACCACAATTGCTTTTTATTTATTTATAAATAAAAACCAATTGTGTTTTTTACAAGAAGTTCAAATATCTTTTGTTTTTATGGAATTAAGAAAACAACGGGTTTTATAATAAATTTTTAAATATCCGATGCTTAATGGATTAAAAAAATATTGGTTTTTGGTGAATTTGAAAAAATCAAATTGGTTTTTTTATAGGAAAACAAGTATCTTTTTTAGAACATTAAAAAACTGCTTTTTTAAGTGCATAAAAATACCTGGTGGTTATTACATTAATGCAACCAAAATAATTTTTAAGTGTATTATAAGAACCTAGTGCTCAGGGCCGTATTTATAGCACAGGGCGGCAAAATTTTGGGGGAGCGGCAGATTACAATAATTCAAAATGCTACTTTTGAAAAAATATACCTCACAGTTTTCACTACGGGTGGATTCTAGTTACTAGGGTTCAGTCATTCCCAGGAACAGGATCCAAAGGTCACATCCCCCCAAATTATCCGAATGATGGCTTTTGTTTCCTGGAATGGAAAAGACCAGATCAGATGGCATGGTCATCTTTGTTCTTTCCCAATATTGTCAGTTTGTTACCCTGCATCTCAGGGAAAAGAGCTTGTTTTTTGTTAAAATAGATGGGCTTGCTCAAGTGGATCGGCGTATAGGAAAAAGGTCGGTGAGAAAAAGATTTTCTATTCTTAATTAAATAGGATTAAATACTAATTTTACCCATTTGGGTCCAAGAGGTGCGGACCTGGAAAAAGTTGTAACCTTCCGCCGAACCAGGTTCGGGCACTTTTTCCAGGTCCGAAGAGGGGGCACTCTGGACAGTGCCCCTCTTGGACCCAAAAATGAGTTAAAACCCTACTTTTACCAGTCAAATTTCAAAATTTTTTTGGGGGAGGACCCCCATACCCCCCTGCGGTTCCACAATGGAATCTTGCGTGACACTTTTGAGAAAATCCCCAACATTTTGTGTCAAAAGATAAAATAAATGGACCCAAAAGGATTCTCAAAATTAGTTAAAACCTTACTTTTAAAGGTCAAACTTTAAAATTTTTTCTAGGGGAGGACCCCCATACCCCCCTGCGGTTCCACAATGGATTGCGTGACCCTTTTGGAAAAATCCCCGAAATTTTGTGTCAAAAGATAAGTAGTGATGGACCCAAAAAGGTTCTCAAAATTTTAGTTAAAACCTTACTTTTAAAGGTTGAAATTTAAAATTTTTTCTGGGGAAGAACCCCCCAGCGGTACCATAAGGGGATCTTAAGTGATACTGTTTAAACAATTCCCAACATTTTGATACTTTGTCAAAAGGTATAGACCCCAACTCAGTAGACTTTAAAAGAAACAATGGGGTATTTTCTTGATACAGGAAATGAAATAGAGGGGGCGGCAATAAATCGATATGCACAGGGCGGCAAAAACCCCTCATACGGGCCTGCTAGTGCTACTTGTTTAGTAAATAGAAAAAAGCTTTTTGCTTTCTAGAAGAAATTCTATTGCCTATTTTCTTTCAATAAATAGCTAGACAGCATTAAATACAGAGCATTTAATATATTTTGTTTGAAAGACATAATTTAAATAAAGGACTTCAAAACAGAATTTTTACTATAAAATTTCTGCTGGTCATTTTTTTAATTTTGTTTAAACCTTAGTTTAAAACAGATGGTTTAATCTGACCACCCTGCTGTAGGATGGCACCACTCACTTTGGAAACCACTGGTTTCCAAAAAGTACCAAAAAAATAAGTACACCAAATAAAAATAAGTACCAAAAAAATTATAATTGTATTTATTGATCAAAACAAATAAAAATGTTAATTTTTTTACAGCATAAAGTATTAAAAGCAACTAAGCAAGTACATATAAAACTTGTACACTTAAAAAACCCTTTTATATGTCATGTGAAATTTTCACCTGAGACTAGCAAAAAAGACTAGACCTGAAAATTTTTAGTTGCTCTTTGATACATTTATTTATAAAAATACAATAGAGGTATGTCGTAATGTACAGTCAAACCTGTTTTTATGCAGAAGCACTTGCTTCTATTTTTGAGGATATTTTCTTTTACAGTGAAATACATTTTAAGTGTAATCTATTAAAAATAAACTTTTAATGCTCATCAGAAATAACAATGTATTTAAAAAACAAATGAGTTTCCTGAAAAATACAGTAGAATATTTTAGATGATTTTTTTCTGCATAAAATGTATTATCTAGTTTTAAAATTTCAGTTAGCAAAATTTCACCAAGATTGTTTCCTAAAAAAATCCACCAAAAATGAAACTAAATAGCTTTATCCCCACCGACTCAAAATTTGAGCTTCATAAGGATTGAACTTTTGACCCCAGTCATTTTTTCTGTTTTAATAACATCAGGTTTGGTACTTTTGGGACTACCCTTGTATATCAATATTTTTTTCAATAGCATTATATTATTTAGTTTCTCTTGTAAATTTATTTTTATTAGTTATGAAAATATATATAAAATACAAGGACACTTGACTTATTTCTCTAAAAAATTAAAATATTACTTCACTGAACAATAATATTGCCTATTGATTTATCTTAAATCCTGAATTAAAATAACTACAAAAAAACTTTCACTGTCCATTTCAAATCCCTGACCCAGAAGTAGACTCGGGTCAGTGCTCAAATTATAAAAATTACATAATACACAGCAAAGGGTGGTCTAAATACCTAGTTCAGTTTTTTTAATACCTTAAGTCTCCTACCCATTTTTCCCTAATGGGGAAGTAATTAACTGGTAAAATTTTTTTATTTATCGGGATTTCCCTGCTGACATCGCACTTACTTGGGCACCCGACTGAAAACGTTAGAGGAAGGCCAAGGCTTACTTGGCAAAGATATATGCATCAAGATCTGTGCAAAGCAAAATAAATTGATGGAAGAAGGCAAGAGGATTGGGTCCAGGACAAGGGTGCTTGGAGGTCTTAATGTCTTATGTCAATGTGCCAGCTTAGCATGAAAAGGATAAGTAAGTAAAAATTTTATTTACACTAGTAAATATATTAACATGTACCATCAAGGTAAAAATCTTTTTTTAAAAACTATCATTTTTTAATTACAAACTTATTTTTAAAAAACACTACTTAATCAATGCACTATAATTGCTTTCTGATAGTATATGCTTTATCAATGATAAAAAATTACTTCTACAGTTTTTAAAATCTTACAAAAAGCTTGATTTTAGCTTTCTTATTATGCTGTGTAAAATATTGTGACAGTCTACAATGAGCCAAACTTTCCATCCTACTTACAGAAGGATAACTGACAATTTTTAACCCACTATTATCAAGATTAAAAGTTATACATTAAAATTTTTTTTCTCCAATTTAAAACCCTAAAAAGCAATAAGCAAGCTTTTTTACATGAAGATATTTATTAGAATCAGTTATCAATTTTTTCTTATCATGGGGTTCTTTTAAATGCAAAGTAATCTGTAGGAGTCCAAAAGTATTTAGAAGTGTACTCATTGCTTAAGAGTTATTGTGAAAATCTTGACTACAAGCTAACAGATCCTCAGTAGATGGGTAGAGGAAGTGCACTGCTGCAGACTGATTCCCAGGTCTATGGAGGGAAACACTGAACGCTTAAATTTTAATCGTGATGTGGCATACGTTAATATTAAAATATCCGTATAATGTTTGTTTTTTTACCATTTTATAGCAAAAAGAAAAAATTTTAAATTCCTCCCCTTTGAAAAACTAGGTATAGATTGGAATTTGTTAGATCCTTTGCTGACTTTTACAGTTTCCTTCATTTAAATTTAGAGGAGGAATTCAGATAATTGAAATAGAGAAATAGAAAAAGAAAAGAATTAAAATAGAGGGGAGGAGACCCGGACCTGGAAAAAGTTGTACCCTTCCCCCGAACCTAATGAAGTTTCCCCAAACCTTATGTATTGCTTCTATGGAGCTGGCAGGAGCTTCCCCCGAACCAGGTTCGTAGGTTCAGGCACTTTTTCCAAGTCCGAGGAGACCTGAGAGTTTTAAAAATAAGACACTGACATTTATAAATTTCTTAATAATTTTTCCTCTTACAAATTGATTAATGATTACTATACTGAAAATATTTAATTTTCATGAGCAACTCTGAATATTTTTACTTCCAGTTTCAATACGCAAATCACCCATGAGCAAAAATCTTTTTGGCAACGGACCAGGCTGAGGTGATAACAGTGTCAAATTTCTTTGGTCCATATCTACATCCTGGACTTTAATAAACCCAAGAACACTTGTTGCAACTATATCTTCCTTCAAGTCATCTACATAACTAAGGCCAAGTACTTGGTTTATAATACTAGGTGTTATTTCGACTTTAGAAAGAAAATCTTTAATTCTAGATAATTCCATACTGTCAACTTTCATCTTAGTCGATTCAACCTTGTAAATTTGAATGTCTGAAAACTTAACTTGAACTAAATGTGGAATGAGTGAATTGTTTACACCATGAAAGTATTCATGAATCAAAGTGTCTCGTTTGATTCTTCGTTGGTTTGGATTTCTCCCGACACAACCATCTAGTTTGGGGATGAAAATAATTTTTATTCGAGGTGACAATTCTTTTTTCAATCGAGACAAGAGCTGTCGGTCATGTATAACAACTACAGAATTAACAGCAAAAGCCTTAGCTGCATCAGTCAGACATTGGTACCCTTGACCCTCTACCCATCCACAAGTATCAATAACAGCACCTGAAATAGCAACATCCCTAGAACTTTCAAAGCGGAATCTAACAGTCTCGCCCAACCTTTGTATCAGACGGCAATATAATAAAAAATTAATTCCTGGGCTTTTATATCCAAAATAATACACCGTCAGATTTTTATCTGCATAGCTTGTCACATCACAAGGACTTTCAATGCGAAGTACACTCATTGTACCAGGTATGGATAAGGAACTTTGACCTACATCAAGATCAATAAACAATGGTTTTCTTCCAATGCGAGAGGCATAGTTCAGAAGAGATCGACAAACTGTACTTTTACCCACATCCATGGGACCAGCAATCAATGTTATTGGTCCAGGTCCTCCATTTTCTTGGGCCCTATGCCGGAAGTTTTCCAGGGTGGTATGCAAATTAAATACTCTACTGTCTCTATCCACACAATATGATCTCAAAATATCACCAACTAATTTTAATTTACAACCTTCCAGAGTGGATACAGCAAAAGAAAATGGAAACGTATATATTTTGTTGCGGAACATCTCGGCTCCGAATATTTCAGCAGACCCACTCAAAAGTTCGACTTTTAATGGATTAGATGAGTTACTGATTATAAATCTGTGCTCTTTATTAGCTTTGAGGGATAGAGTTTCTTGATTTTCATTATTCATAGTGAGATCACTAATCAGTTCCAAAGAAAAATCTAAAAAAGAGTGTGATTACAATCAGAGGCTAACTTGCAACGTTCTGGTTTTATTTTGTTCATCGAAATATTTGCAATGATAAGATTCTATACAATGACGAGAAATTTAAGGGAAGGTTTATTTTTGTGAAGGATCAAGGAATAGCATACATATAACATTGATGGACAATTCTGATTCAAAACACATGACACATGGCTAGGGATTTGCTTGTTGGTAATCTCTGTAGCATTGTTGCCAAAAGGGTTTTTTTTTTCAAAATTATATACTGAATTTTCCATAAATGACTCAAATTCTCTCCTTGATTAGTATAAATTGAAGATTTCATTCAAATACAGTGTAAATGCATGGAAAATATTTAATGTACGCTTCAGTGATGTCAATTAGAATATAAATAAGTCAACACGAATAATCTTTTTTTACGATAAGTTATCAATCAACCAATCAGGAAGGAATGAGCTCAGCAGCCGACGAGCTCAGCACATACGTGAAACTAAATAAACAATCCGATCCACTGTCAAGGAGGAAATTCTGAATATTTTCGTTTAGGTTGCTTCCAAATTTTTTCTTTTAATAACTAGTGTTTAGAACAGTCGTAAAAATGACAGAGCAACAAAGGACAAGTCCAATTAAAAACTTCTTGGCTGGTGGTGTTGGTGGTATTTGTTGTGTGGCTGCTGGTCATCCACTTGATACGATCAAGGTATATAATAATCATAATAGTATACCTTTTCATAGTTTTATCAACATGAATAAGATAAGTGTTTCATTCCAGTGGTGTAGACAGGGGGAGGGGTGCAACGGGTTTTTTGCACCCCCAAAATGTTTCCAAACTTTTTTTCGTGAAATTAAACATTTCAAAATTAGTGTTTCTTTTATTCTAACCCAGGGGTCTCCAAACTACGGCCCGCGAGTCCCTCTCATCAAGCCCGCGGATATTTTTCTATCAAAGAAAATAAATAACGGATGTGTGGTGTACTCAATTAAATATAAGATCCAAGACTAAAGAGGGTACTAAAATAAGTTAAAACCCTGTTTTTTGGGGTCATATTTCCAAAAATTTTCTGGGGGGGACCCCCTTTTGTACTTGGAACTTTATTACTCACAACTTCTTTTATTATAAGTAATTAAAGATGCAAATTCTACCTAAAAATTGTGTTTAAAAGATATTGGACCTATTAATTATGAAGGGGAGAATTTTAACTGTTTTAATTATGCATGGGAAAATTTTAACATTACGCCACTGAGTATAATTGAACTCTATGTTACGATAAAGATTTATTCTAAATTTAGATTGATATTTTGTACATGGTTAGTTTTTTCCTATTGATAATTTGAAGCCTTAATTTTTTTCGTTCATTTCAATATCATCATGCACCCCCAAAAATTATTTCTAGCTACGCCACTGTTTCATTCAATTTCTGTTACACTCTGTTGCAATTAAAAATGTTTTTCTTTTTATGACTGTTAACTCTAAACTAGGCCCATAGCCTGGAATTTTATTAAGAAAAATGGGGCACTCTTTTTAGGGGGATTTTTGACTCAACGTGTTTAAATTTAAGAGTAACTCCTCTCGTAGCTCTTTTATACATCAAGTTTAAAATTACTTTCTGAAGATGTAAAATTTGAATTTTCAGTGCACTTTAAAATTTTTGCACAGTGTAAGCCCAAAGTAAAGATGGGGGTCTAGGGGTTCACTTCCCCCTGAAATATGCTTGAAATTTGATCCTTAAAATTGTAGGTAAATTCAAAGAAACTGCCTGGGCAGCGTTTTAGTGAAATTCAATGTTGCCAATGCCGTTAACTGGCAATTAAGCACTTTGACCACTAATTTATCACCATTTCTAAAGCCATGCCCAGGTAGGATTACCCAAATTTTGTTTTAATTAGTTTGTTTTGGATTTGAAGTGGACCACTCTTTGTAAGCTGCAGAACTTTCAAAGGAAAAAATATAACCTAAAAAGATGTCAATTTTTCTAAAAAAGGGGGTTGGGAGTCCTCCCCCTGGAAATTTTTCAAAATATTGCCCTTAATAATTTTAACTCATTTTAATGACTTAAGTGATGGCCAAATCTAACTCTAAGACAGGGGTGGCCAAATGATCTTAAAGGCCACTTAGGAAAACCTCAATACTTCTGCAGGCCGCTTATAAAATTTTAGGATATTAGGGAACGTACCCATACTACGTGACCCATTCAGGGGAGGGAGGGGGGTCTTCAAAATACCACGCTCGGTCACAGGGGGGAGGGGGGGGCTTAGGGTTTCGTCACGTAGTCCATTTCTTCTAGTCAATACGACAAAATTAAGCCAAATTAATTATTGAAATTTGCCAAATTAAGACTATAATTAAGCCAAATTAATTATTAAAATTAGACAAATTAAGCAAAATTAATTTTTTTAAACTTTCTGTTTGCAAAAAATGATGGCAAACCGTATTTATAAATTACTACGTGAAAACTAGAGGGGGAGGGGGGGTCATGGCATATACTACGGATGGTCACCAAGGGGGGGAGGGGGGTCAAAAATGGTAAAAAATGGGTCACGTAGTATGGGTACGTTCCCTTAGCTGCTCAGAATGACAGTGAAGTTAGTTATAAAAAACTAGGTATAGATAGGATTTTTTTAGATCCTTTGCTGACTTTTACAGTTTCCTTAATAAAATATTCATTTAAATTTAAATTGACCTTTAGGAGCACCCCTAAGAATGTTTTCATTTCTATAGGAACTTAACAGTACCCGGTACCGTTAAAAAAACAATATGAATTACTCGAAACTAAGTTAGGTTACCGCTTGTGGCGCATATAGAAATTTATGTATATTTTAAAATAAAGTTTTAGGAAGGAAACAAACTAAGATGAACTTAATAGCCTAAACAAGTTGTTAGTAATAGTCCCAAGCACTAAAGGTGGTTCTATGTGTCCTTCCCCAGAAAATTTTTGAAAATTCAATTCTAATTAACAGTTTTTAACTCGTTTTGGTACACTTATTCCGAATTTCAGGGGCCTTAACTTAACTTAAAACTTTAACTTATGACTTAAAAAAATCTTGTGGGCCGCATAATTATTTCAAGCGGGCTGCGGGTTGGCCACTCATGCTCTGAGATGATCTTTTCTTGTAGAGTGCATGAAAAGAAATTCAGTTTACAGATGTTAATACTCAAGGGGGAATCGGAGGGTTCTCCTCTAGAAAACTTTGAAATTTAATGCTTGAAAGTAGTGTTTAAATCCATTCTAAGAACCTTTCGATTACACAAATAAGTGTCTTTTTTTCATTTGATGATATTTATCTTGGAGTTGGTAGTTGCCATTTGGGATCTGTTACAAATCTGGTCCAGTACAACTGTGTCCATTCAGATGCTTTTATGCGAGACATGCTGTTTTAGACAATATAAGCACACTGACTGTTAATTTCTAGGTACGCTTACAAACCATGCCAAAGCCAGCACCTGGACAGTTACCACAATACGCTGGAACCTTTGACTGTGCCAAAAAAACTGTAATTAAAGAGGTAATATGTAAATTCTCAATATTTTTGAGTCAACACTTTTATAATGAAATTTTAGAAGTGATATACAAGAATATACAAAAACAACCTTTATTTTGCACATTTAATTTAAAAACTTTAAAAGAAACTTATGTGTCGAGGATACTTGGATCCTCTTCGTCAGTGTGAAGCTGGAAGCATGACGATCGATAAATATATATATAATATACAGCAGGAAACAAAGTGACACTTACAAAGAGGATCCAAGTATCCTCGAAACATGTTTAGGTACTTACGTATTACACCGTTGACCGTTCAGCAGCCGTTAAATTCAGTGTCACTCAAATTCAGCGGCACGGTTAAAGGTATAATATACAAGAACCTATATTTTTTTAAAGTTAAATGTGCAAAATAAATGGTTTTTCATATATTCTTGCTTATTTGCACAGCTTGCTTTTAGTACTATAATCTCATGTTGCTTTTCACCCCATATCCATTTATTTTACAAGCAACAAAGAGCAGGTTTACATGTACAATTCAAGTAATGTGACCAAGACATTCAAGGGAAAACAGTTGAAAATTTCCTATTGCTTTCCTCATCGATTTAGAATCTTGTCTGGCCATTTGTTCTCAACTCTAGGAGGTAGTAGTTACACCATCATTTATAGTTAATTTTTATTTAAGTTTTAAACAGTTCCAATGGTCGCATCGCTTATTTGCTGCTTGTAAACCCGCCCTGAAATTAAAAATAATTTACGAATAATCTATTCTCTTTTCTTAACTTATTCTTTTAATGAGTGAAAGTTTTCATTCTAGAGATTAAAACATTCTAAGAAAATTTCCTCGAGATTGAAAATTTTCTGAAACCCACACCCATCTCTAAAAGATTTAAATGATTAAAGTTCATAACCTCAAAAATCAATACCATTAATATTTCCCCCTTGAAGTTTTCTTTTCTAGTTAAATTCTTTTGAAGTTTCTACTATTTCAATAAGTTTTCCTTTAATTTTGAATTGACTTTTCTTTAACAGAAAAATATTGCATACTCCATTAATGTTGAAATGCTCACACAAGTCAGGGTGTATAGAGACTTATTAAGTTAAAGCTTATGAATTGGTTATAAAATTTCATTTCATTATAAAAATGTACTTCAACTTGTAAAAGCTAAAACCACTAAGGTGTAGTTTTCTCTATGTTTGTAAGGATTTACTCTTTACTCTAAATTAATTCATGCTTTCAGGGTGTCCTTGGACTGTATAAAGGTATGTCTGCTCCCATAGCAGGCGTAACTCCTATGTTTGCTGTTTGTTTTCTTGGATTTGGAATTGGAAAGAAACTGCAACAAAAACATCCTGATGAAGAATTATCGTAAGGGAAAATACATTTACACAATAAGTGTATTTGTTATGAGTGTATAATGAATGTGTGTTAAATCTAGGCATATTTGGGCTCTTGATTTTTAAAGTAGGACAAATCCACTTTTCATTGTTTCAAGATAATTTGTTTTGTGTTCCATTAAATTTGAAAATATTGCTTTATTTTTATTCAAATGTTTAATGGAATATTTAGTATTTGTTCTTTAGATTTTCTTCAAAAATTAAATTGGTATTAAATACATTATTTTAAGTAATGTAGTTGGAGTTCCATACTAAAAATTTACTACACTTCATTTAAACAAGGCTTAACTAAGGGACAATTTTATGATATTTATGACAGAATATATGTATAATTGCCTTATCAATGAGCTAATATTAAAATTTCCTTTTAGATTAATTCAGCTTTTTAATGCTGGTATGCTATCTGGGGTTTTCACCACTGCAATCATGACACCTGGTGAAAGAATCAAGTGCCTCTTACAGGTAGTTTTCTTATAAGCATTTCAAAGGGTAGTTAGGAGGACTAATAAAAGGGCTTGGTGTTCACAAGTTAGGCTTTTTTAAAGAGCAATAAAAGCCCATGTTTTGCATCAAAATTTCTTTTTAAAATGGACAGAATAGTAGTTTTAGTACAAGTGCTAGTCAGCAATTTTCCTTTTACAATTATCATTCTTTTATAGCTTTATCAGAACAGCCCATAAGGGGACTAATCCGGCATTTGTCGGATTAGACATTTGTCTGGAGCTTTTAGAGGGAGGCCCGTAAGATTCTCCAACATTATCAATGCTTAATTTTAAGTTATTACATAAATTAGACAAAAAAATTAGCATTGAATTTTTTTCCTCCAATTGAAGTATTCAGTCGAGAAATTTTATGATTAATGATCATCTTCTATTATTTTCCACTATACATTCAACTGGTAAAAAGACTTATACATTAATTGATGTGTTTGACCTTCAGAACCCTTAATAATAGCTAGTACAAATATGTTTCTTTTTATAGACAAGGTCAGGGTCGTATTTAGCCACGTGCAACATGTGCTATAGCACAGGGTGGCAAAAATTTGGGGGGCGGCAGATTACAACAATTCAAAATGCTACATACTATACAGCTTTGAAAAAAAATGTACCACTCAGTTTTCACTACGGGTGGATTCTAGGGTTTAGTCATTCCCAGCATCCAATGGTCACATCCCCCCAAAATATCCGAACGATACAAAGAAACAAATATCAAGCAAGTAGCCTGTTTTCAAGACCCCACGTGTGAAGGGGGAGGGGTGGGCCAATTATCTGACCCTTTTTTCAACCCCCCACCCCGATAAGGTAATCTAATTTTTTATTTTCTTAATTAAAAAGTAATTTTGCAATTTACTTTTAGAGAGATGTTAATGGTTTAAACCCCCCTCATTTTTAATCTAGTAAATTTAAACCCTAATTCATGTTTAATAGGATTAAATGTTAATTTAACCCAGGGCGCTGATCCAAGGGGAGCACTCACGACAGTGCCCTCTCTTGGACCAAAAAATGTTCTTAAAATGATTTAAAACCCTAATTTTGCAAGTTAAATCTCAAAATTTTTCTGGGGGAGATTCCCCACAAGGGAATCTTACGTGACACTTTTGAGAACATCTCTGAAATTTTGTGTCAAAAGATAAAAGTGATTGACCCAAAAAGGTTCTCAAAATCAGTTAAAACCCTACTTTTAAGGGTCAAATTTCGAAATTTCTTCTGTGGGAGGACCCCCATACCCCCCAGCAGTACCACAAGAGGATCTTATGTGATACTTTTTAAAAAATCCCCAACATTTTGATATTTTGTGTCAAAAGGTAAAGACCCCACCTTTAAGCAATAGACTTGTAAAAAGAAACAAGGGGAGTATTTTCTTGAAACAGGAAATGAAATGAAGGGGGGCGGCAATAAATAGATATGCACAGTAGGGTGTCCCGAAAAAACCGAAATTTCTCTGATCGCTTAGCGGTAGTGCGGAAAAGTTGTGAACTACCATCACTAAGAAGGGCCTGCAATATTAAAACTGTGGGTCAATATCTTCTGTTTCCCCAAAAGGCCTAAAGTTCTGAAAATTGGGCTAAAAATGACCAAACTTCAAAAATTCATAAAAAATTTCGAATTTCAGTCATGATTGTGGGGGTAGGCTTAAAAGTTACTATTTAATATACAAATACATCTGCAAAAAGTTTTAAACTTATAGGTTAATATCTTCTGCTGCCTCAAGGGGCCTAAAGTTCTGAAAATTGGACTAAAAATGACCAAACTTCAAAAATTAATAGAAAATTCCAGATTTCAGTTATGATTCTGGAGGTAGTCTTAAAAGCTACTATTTAATATACAAATGCATCTGCAAAAAGTTTTAAACTTATAGATTAATATCTTTCCCTCCTTATTAGCTTTAAAATTTGGAAAATATACAAAACTTCAAAACAAAATATACAAAACACATACCTTATTTGGATGATAGAAAAAATTTATTTTTCTGGGAAACAGAGAAATAACATCAACATTATTGCTTGTAATGATTTTTGGTATTAAATTTTGACATTTGCATTCTTGATTCTAGTGTCGCTCTAACAAAGGAATCCCTGTTTTGCGGGCCAACCGTTTTTCCGGAGGCTGCAGTGACTAATTTCACAATACGCTCAACAGCTTGTGTATGCGAAGGGAATTTAATAAATTCCCAGCATTCTGTAGGCATACCATCATCAATCATCTTCATAAGTTCTTGAGAACTAACCTCTCTGAGAACTAGAGGGGATGTCACATAACAAGATGCCCAGTGAATGAGATCTACATAGTCTTTGGCTTCAAAAATAAGTACAGGAACGACAAATGTGCGAACACCTTCTCCATCTCTGGTACATTCTCTAGCCTTGATAATTCGCCGAGCTGCAAGGGTCCTAATGTGACATCTATCATCAGTTAACATGGCCAAAAGCATGTTTTCTGGAGCAGCAAAGTAAGCGTTTCGAGAAATAACTGGATCGATTACGTCACGATACTTTTTAGGCAAGTACCGAGATGAATTAATGAAGTGCCACAGATGCCTAGAACCGTCTTTTATGGAATGATGAATCTTTATACGGAACCATGAGGGTGCGTAGACTCGCAGAATAAATATAACTAAAGTAAGCAGCTTGTGTGATATGGTTCTGAGGCAGATATGTAAATTTTACATATCTGCCTCAGATCCACTCAGATATCCACGTATAAAGATTCATCATTCCATAAAAGACGGTTCTAGGCATCTGTGGCACTTCATTAATTCATCTCGGTACTTGCCTAAAAAGTATCGTGACGTAATCGATCAGTTATTTCTCGAAACCCTTACTTTGCTGCTCCAGAAAACATGCTTTTGGCCATGTTAACTGATGATAGATGTCACATTAGGACCCTTGCAGCTCGGCGAATTATCAAGGCTAGAGAATGTACCAGAGATGGAGAAGGTGTTCGCACATTTGTCGTTCCTGTACTTAACTTTGAAGCCAACGACTATGTAGATCTCTTGACTGGGCATCTTGTTATGTGACATCCCCTCCAGTTCTCAGAGAGGTTAGTTCTCAAGAACTTATGAAGATGATTGAGGATGGTATGCCTACAGAATGCTGGGAATTTATTAAATTCCCTTCGCATACACAAGCTGTTGAGCGTATTGTGAAATTAGTCACTGCAGCCTCCGGAAAAACGGTTGGCCCGCAAAGCAGGGATTCCTTTGTTAGAGTGACACTAGAATCAAGAATGCAAATGTCAAAATTTAATACCAAAAACCATTACAAGCAATAATGTTGATGTTATTTCTCTGTTTCCCAGAAAAATAAATTTTTCTATCATCCAAATAAGGTATGGGTTTTGTATATTTTGTTTTGAAGTTTTGTATATTTTCCAAATTTTAAAGCTTATAAGGAGGGAAAGATATTAATCTATAAGTTTAAAACTTTTTGCAGATGCATTTGTATATTAAATAGTAGCTTTTAAGACTACTTCCAGAATCATAACTGAAATCTGGAATTTTCTATTAATTTTTGAAGTTTGGTCATTTTTAGTCCAATTTTCGGAACTTTAGGCCCCTTGAGGCAGCAGAAGATATTAACCTATAAGTTTAAAACTTTTTGCAGATGTATTTGTATATTAAATAGTAACTTTTAAGCCTACCCCCACAATCATGACTGAAATTCGAAATTTTTTATGAATTTTTGAAGTTTGGTCATTTTTAGCCCAATTTTCAGAACTTTAGGCCTTTTGGGGAAACAGAAGATATTGACCCACAGTTTTAATATTGCAGGCCCTTCTTAGTGATGGTAGTTCACAACTTTTCCGCACTACCGCTAAGCGATCAGAGAAATTTCGGTTTTTTCGGGACACCCTAATGCACAGGGCGGCAAAAACCCTAAATACGGGCCTGGACAAGGTGATTAAAAAAGAGTTAAAAGCCTGGTTTTTGAGGTTCGAATTTCCAAAATTTTCTGAGGGGTGTATAGTATATAATTGAAACTCTTCAAAATTTCGACTTTTCATTTAATATCTACTTGGAATGTATGTTCTATAGTCAGAAGAAATATTTAAAATTATGTCTAAAATCAATGTTAACTTAGATTCCAGATCCTCATGAGTTTTGAATCACCTTGATTTTGTAAGGAAACACACAAATGTAATGCAATTTTTACTTATTCACTTTATAAAAATTGATATCAAAGATAGTATGTGGAGAACTGTTCTGAACTACCTCTCAAAATTTCTAGGCGACGTGGAATAACTGTTGCTTCAGTCAAATCATATTGAGAGCAGGCAATACTTGACTGTGCGACAAATTGCTGCTCAACATGGCTGTCTATATGGAATGGCTTGTCAATGTGGTTCTTTGCAGCAGAAGTATTTTTGTGTGTTAGGGTCTAGGGAACTTATGGATGACCTTTAGCTTTAGCAGGGGTGCATCCAGGATTTTTTGCCAGGGGTCATTTGTGAAAAATGGAATTGAATTTTGTGAAAATAACTTTTCATTCTAATATAAGGTCCTATTTCTGTAAATATATTATTTTTTTTATTAAAATTACACTTAGCAAGTGCATATAGCTTGATTAAAGTCCGTTTTTGGGAACCGGAATTTTATGAGGATTGGAATTTTGAAAAGGGCCGTTTTTGAGCCCCAATTTCTTTCTAGATGCACCCCTGTTTAGTATAAGTTAATTTTTAAAAGAAAAACTCCAAAATATAAGAGCATTTAGCTAACTTTCCACTCAATCAATCATAGTGACATTTTAGGAATTTTTATTCAAAGATTTTACCTTTATGTTTAGATGATTTTTTAGTGAAAAATAAAATGGAAAATATTTGAATTAAAATATCCACTTCAAACTGAAAATTAACAATTTACCTCTTTCGTAAACTCATCTTTGGTTTTTTCAGATTATGTGATTCACCACTGTTAGTAAAATTACTTTTTGCCAGTTATTGTTTTGTGTAATTAGGTTGTGCATAGTAGTTAATCTTATAATTTTTCAAAAGGTTCAGCAAGCTTCATCATCTAATGAAGTTAAATATAAAGGCGCAATTGATTGCATCAAACAACTGTACAAAGAAGGTGGAATCAGAAGTATTTACAAAGGAACAGCTGCAACTCTTCTAAGGGGTGAATGAAATCATTTTTCTTTATATCTTTCACTGGATTCTATTATAGTCCATTTCACCCTAACTTGGCAGTGAAGAAAAGGCTACAGTGACCGAATCACTGGTTGAAAACCAGTTTCCAGGAAACAACTGGAATCCGTTGCCCACTCTAAAATATTGACTATGTTCATTTGCATAGATTAAATACTTTTCTCTACTACTCTTTAATTAAATAAGATTAAATTAATTGAATAAATTAAGTTGTATGATAAAAATAACAATAAACTATAATGTATGTTGAATTTTTACAAATGTGGCTGCATATTCTTTGTTTTAAATTGCAATACAAGCTAGTAGTTCTATTTTTTCAAGCAGATTGATACATTCTCTGCCTTTCCCAGTGCTCCCAAGTTAAGGTGAAACATAGTATAGGTCTGTATCTGGAGTATAGGACAACAATTTCACTAATTGAAATTGTTTCAATTTGAATCAGTCTTTCCATCTTATAAATTCATCCATTTTCAGTGGCACAAGATTTTACTCATCTACTGCTGGCTTTGTTAAGATCTATATGATCCATGTGGTAACAGGCATTAACACAAGTTGAGTAATATCAAAGTTGTGTATAGGGTTTAAACACAAATTTAAAGCAGCCTTACCTCAGATATTTTTATTTTGATATTTGATTTTCTTTGGAAATTAATCAGAAGACTTTTTATGCTTAGACCCAGCTAATTTACAAGTATTAAAAAATCGTGCATTATATGCAGTTTTCATGTATTCCTTTAAACAAAAATAAAATTAAAAATTGTGTTTTAATGCAAGAAGCTAATGTTGATATGGAGCTAATGCTGCTGTGTACTTCACAAAGCAAGGTGTTCCAATTGTTTTGGACCTTATTTAAACAGGGTGCATACCTGCCAACCGTTCCGATTAAATCGTATTTGTTCCGATTTTTCACTGTTGTTCCGAAAATACGATTTCAGTACCAAATGTTCCGTTTTTACGTCCCCATGTCCCGCCATTTTCGACCGACTCGAATTGTGCAATTATAAGGCGTTTAGTCTTAGTGAAAGGGTGTTAAGTCTAGTTCGTAAGAACAAGACTGACTCTCTGAGTTCCATGGACTCGTACTCTACAGTCTACAGGCATTGCTAGCTGCGAAAATAGTAATTCTGATCCATGCTATAATAAATCTTTTAGTGCTGACCTATTAAAAAGGGCAAAATCAGCTACTTTTGTAGCACTTAATAAAGATTAATTTTTCTATTTTCCAAACAATGTTTGCTTATTTCACTGTTTCATTATATTAGTTATATATCATTGTTATTCTAATTGCAGAAATTTAAGCCCAGATAAAAGGAAAAAAATATTATATCCTAGTATAAACGTAGATAATTATTAGTCAGAATATAAAGGTATATAAAACACTTAGTCCTCTTAATAACCATAAGATACCTTAGATAAGAGATAAAAGTTATGAATTACAAGCTCTTTTTTAATAATACCCCTTTAACCCATTCAAAATGTGTCGTGCGTGTTGTTCCTATTTCTGTTTCTGAAATGTTGGCAGGTATGAGGGTGTTAAATGCTAACATAAGGATTATAAATTCTTAAAGATAAATAAAGATTTGTAGACAAAAAAATAAAAATATTATTTTAAGTTTTTTTTCTTATCAAATTTTAATCTTAGTTATTTAAATAGCTTGACAATAAATATAGTGCAGAGAAGAATTTTCCGGACTTGTAAATTGTGTTCTGCAGTAATATATTCTTCCCCAGCTTACAAGCTGTTAATTCTTCTCTGCATTCACCTTTCACATTTATTTAATGAATGTGGGAGAATGAGGATAAGGGGTTTTAATTCCTTTAATGATAAAAAATAGGCATGTTTGGGTGTAATATATACAAATGTATACGAACAATATGTTTATAAAGTTTAAAAACCATTAATATGTAAAAACACACTCATTATCCTAATGACTCACTTTAACCTGTTACATCCCATTGTTTTCATCACAAGAAAAACACTTTGATGTTCATAAGTGGTTGGGTTTTCACATTTTGGTGTTATATGAGTCATGCTAGCTTCAAACTGTACATTTTCTATTGTTTTGTTTTGCTCATTGTCTTTTGAATACTCAAACGTAGACATAATAATGTCTTCTTTCCAATACTGAAACTGGCAACTGCAATTCCATGGGTTGTTGTATAGGGAAATTGCTCTTACAGTTGTCAGAGGGATAAACAGATTACTTGGTACAATTTTTAATTGGTTATCATGGAGAAGTACTTGTTGGATTGATTTCAAAGGGTTAAAGGTGCCCTCTGGGAAACTATGCAGAAGGTTACCTGATAAATCCAAAAGGTGAAGTTTTTCTAACCCAAAGAAAGAGTCTTTAAACACCTTTTCAATTTTGCAGTCATGCAGTATAAGTTTCGTTAAGACCTGGTGTGCTCCATTGAATGCCCTGTTATTGACAACTTTTATGCGCCCTCTTAAGTTCATATGGCTGAGAGATTTCAAATCATAAAACATGTGCTCAAACAAGGCGTCATTGTCTATGTTAGGAATATGCAGAAACAATAAGGAGTACAGTCCACGAAAGCTAAACTTCATGAGATGAACTGGCTGTTTTTTGTGTCCCAGTGTCAAGTGCTGAGTTCCATTCAGGTATTGGAAGCAGTGAGGGAATATTACTTTGATCGGGTTATGTTTCAGTTCCAGGTACTGAAGATGAGGAAGTGGGGGAAACGTCAAACCAGAAAGATGGTCAATTCTGTTGTTGCTAAGGTCCAGGTATTCTAGTTTTAACAATCCTACAAATGCATCTGCTTCCACTGAAAATAAATCATTATGTGATAGGAACAATCGTCTCAATTCTGGAGTACCATAGAAGGCAAATCCATAGAGCTCTTTGATACCACTTTGTAGAAGGTAAAGCTCCTTCAGATTTTTCAATCCATCCAGCATTTCCCATTTTAAGTAACCAATATCGCAGTGAATAACATACAAAACCTCCAAAGTTGAAAGCTTAGCCAGAGCTTTTTGAGCTCCAGTTAAGTCAATTCTCTGTAGAGATAAATATCTTAGGCTTTCCAAATTGTGGAAGACATCATTTGTGATAAATGCCTTTGAATTGGATAAGGATCCTTGCATATCTATGCTCTTTAAATCTTTAAAGTGTTTTAAAACATCATGGGTGAAAGTCATTTCATGATCCTCATTTGACTGGAGCACAGTTAAGGACTCTGTATCCTTAGGCAATTCTATTATTTTTTCCAAGGTTTCATTTTTTAGAACACAAAGAACAGTCTTTGCTGTACTGTTTTCATCTTTCCATCTTGATATCAGAGTTTGAGAAGCACTTGTTAATTGACACTCACACTCTTGAGGACATCTTACACCCCATATCCAGTCAGGAGAGTCCTAAAAGTTGAAAAGAATCAAAATTTCAAAAAATTGCTACAATCATAAAACAAAACTGTTTTAAACCAGGAATCTTCAAAGTATTTTGGCTAAAGGCCTCGTTAAATTACCCCTAAAGAGGCGTAAAAAGCTATTACTACATCAAACCCCAAGGATTAAAACAGCTAGACAGCCACAAAGATAATTTTGTCAAGAACTGCATGCATTTTTTTATTCAAAAAATTTAATGTTGCATGTGTTATTTTTTAAGTAATTGTAATTAAAACTCTTAAGTTGAGAAAAATACACAATTTTATTACTACAAATTTTTGTATTATATAGATCTTATTGATATCCCCTTACTTTCATACCTTTAAGACATAGTGTGAATTAGGTAAAAGGTGAGCTGGGTGCAGGTTAAACCCTGAATCTCTACCAGAGATTACATTTTAGGAAGAAGCTAGTGGGCCAGTTTTGGCCTGCTGGCCATACCTTGGAGACCTCTGTTTTATACCCCTTAATTAAATCCAGGAATGTTTAATATAGTTTTTTAGTATAAAAATTTCTTTGTTACAATCAGCAATAATAAGTTGAAATTATTAACTATCTATTAGATATGTGTAATTCAGTAAAATCAATTTGAGTTTTTTACCTTACTTCAAAATTTCATGTTAATTTTATTGAAGTGACTTGGATTTTTAATCAAAGATCCTTTATAAAAACTTCTTAGAAACACTCAAATAGTAAGTTTTTATAATCAAGAATTTGTAAAAAAATTAATATAAATATTAAAAGCTTGAATTTTTTTTATCAAACTATTATCACTTCTTAGAAAATAGTTTTCTAAATATTATAATTATGACTATAAAGCTAAGGTCAGAACTACCTCACAATTTGTAAAAAAGATATGCTTGTAAAAAAGATGTTTAGCTTTGACTGTATAAATTATTCTACATATATTTTACAGTAACATTGATTTTTAAATCTAAAGAGGTATAGGTGTGTCTTAATTTTGTCACTATTAAAACTGGCTTTTTAATTTCCATATATCATACACCATAGGTATTTTGTCTAAAATATATTTATTTCATTTAAACTGTTTATGTGAGGTTGTGTTTATATATTGGTCTAAAGAACTCCAAAAAACTTCCCCTTTTGCCTGTTGTTTGGTATAAAAAAATCAAGATGTTTGCAACAACAAGGAGTTAACAGCAGTTTTACATTGGAGTTAGCTGTTTGTTGCTGCAAACACCTCAATTGTTAATTTCAATAATTTTGATATTTTATAGCAAAAATATTTGAATATACAGTACCTAATGTCTCTCACAACCCTTTATAAATTTAAAATTTTTTATTGATATTTACCTTTTCTATTAAAAAAAACTTGGTATCAAAGATTTTTAAAAATTTGCTCACCTGAAATGAACTTGGAATGCTGACCAGTATAAAAACAGCTATACAAAACTTAAATTCCAGCATTGTATTTGAGATCACATCTAGTTCCAATAGTATCTGAATGCTCTCAGTATCAAGTCTTAAGTTCAGCTGCTTGATTTCTTAGCCTTACCATTGCCTCAAATATATTTGGATTTAGATTACGGATATAGCCATTTCCTGTTTCCTGTGATTTTAAGTTCAAACCCTTCCTATGGTTTCCTTCTGATTGCTTCTCTGTCCTTAAGAGCTAGAACAGAGGGGGCTCTATTTCCTTCTTAGATACTAAGATGTTTTGTCAATAGATATTTTCATAGGAAGCTTGTGCAACAATACATTGTGAAGTAAAAAATATCTTCAAGAATGTCAATAGCTAGTTTTGACTCTTATAACATCATACTTTGTATTTTACATTTTAAATAATGTAAAGAGATTACTTAAACATACCTTAGAGAAATATGAATTCCAATACTGATTAAATTTTAAATTCATCAAAAATTATTTGTATTTTCAAACTTTTTTAAGTATAATAATTTTTTAATATATGTAAAACTAGGTAATTTTAATGCTTCTAAACTATTTTTATAGTAATTTGATTCTATAGAGATATTTTCGGGTTCAAAGAAATTTTTAAAATCATTCAGAGTTCAGTCTCTGGTATTCTTGATTTTCAATATGGTATTTCAGTATGGAAATTTTATGCCAATAATTTCATTAAAACATCTGAACTTTCATTTAAGTAATCTTGCATTCAACACTCATTAATTGATATTTGGTTAACTTTTGCTAGAAAGTAATTAGAACTAATATTTGAAGTACATGGCAAGGATCAATAAAAATAACTGTTTGTAAAATAATTCCTATGATAATTGTTATAACAAAAGATTTTGTATTAAATGAAATAAATCACTGTAACATTTGTGATTTTTCTCTTTTCATTTCAAAAACCAAATTAATGTATTAAAAAAGAAATTGAAACCAGGGATCTGTCTAGGATTTTTTGCTAACTGCCTATTTTGTGAAAATTTAAAAATAATTTGTAAAAAAGTGAAAATAAAATACGCGTAATGAAATGAATTGAAAAATATGTTTTTAAAAATCACTTTACATATACATTTTAAGGGGAGTTAAAGTTTTCAAATATTAGTATTAGGGGCCGTTCAAATATTACGTAAGCACTTTTTTGGTCATTTTTAATCCACCCTCCCCCCTTGTCAGCAAAGATAAGCAAACCTCAAACCCCCCCACCATAATTATGTAAGAAATTGCCGGACCCCCCCCCCCGAAATTTTGACATCTCTTTTAGTAGGTAGTTTTTTTCGCCTTAAAATTGGTGACATACAATGAGCGGTCTTTTTGGGGTGTTAACCAAAGGGTTCAAAAATGAGTCGAAACGCTACTTTTCAGGGTTATAATTTCAAAATTTTAGGTGATCCATCTCCAGAAAAAAGTACTTACATCAGATTTCCCAATTCAATTTTTTGTTACATTTATTTTTGGTTGAGTTTTGAAATTATGTATGCAAGAAACAAGATATTTTCGAAAATGCAGCATCTTACGTAAGCATCACTTATATCCCCCCTCCCCCCTTGTCAGGAAAAATAAGCAAAGAGCAAACCCCCCCTCCCCCTTAGGTGCTTACGTAATATTTGAACGGCCCCTTATTAGTTTAGTAATAATTTGTGGAAATTCAGTTATAAATTGTGAAAATTAGAAATTTTAAATTTGTGAAGCTACCTTTTTAATGATCGGCGAATTTGTGAAGCTACCGTAAAACAGTAGTAAATTTGTCCTGGACAGATCCCTGGAAACTGATTACTTATAAAAGCAAGAAATATCCCAGGTTAGATCTTGGTTATAACCTAGGTTCAGGTATAATATTAGAAACATCAAAATGTTATTTTAAAGAGAAATATTTAAATATTTCTGAACATATATTTTAGAAATATTGTATTTATTATAATTAACATTTTTTTTCAGATATCCCTGCAAGTGGAATGTATTTTATGTCATATGAATGGCTTCAAAGGGTTTTAATTCCTAAAGGACAAAGGTAAGTTAGGGGACATCCATAAATTACGTGAGGTCAAAAAGAGGGAGGTTTGGAAAAATCTCACCAAGGGGGGAGGGGGATGTCGATTAAAATCTCACGTCAACTTTTTAAGTTAGAAATTATACGATTTTCTTTTCTTTAAGTATGAGAAAGGGATACGCACAGATAAGATACTGCAAATTATAAAAGTTGTTGGTAAATCTCACTTGGGGGAAGGGGGGTCCAGCAAAATCTCACTAAATCTCACCAAGGGGGGAGGGGGTCCAGATTTTGGAAAAAATGCCTCACGTAATTTATGGATGGCCCCTTATAACTCATGAAAGCTATGAAAATTAAAAATATGAATCAATAAAATACAGTTTTTATAAATAAGTTAAAGTATGTAATTACATTATGATTTTATTTTCTCCCCAACTGTTAGCCCACGATTACCTACTTTCATTGTTTTTAGTAACCTTTCTCTACACTCTAGTGTCTCAGATTTTCTTTAACAACCTTCTTATCTAGCTTATTTTTTAAATTGTCCATGGGTGGTCCACCTTTTTTTCTCATGGGATTTGAATCATTGTATATAAGTAATTTTATGTTACATACCGAAATGAATAAAATTTACAGCAAACATATGTATATTTAACAAATTTTCTTACATTATTAAAGGCAACATTTTCAACAACAAATACAAGATCATGCTACTTTTATTTACTGATCTCTACTTGATCTTTTAAATCATCCACATCATTCTGCACCCTTTCTTTTTTTAAACTTCATAAAAATTATATTACTCATTAATATTAGATTTTATTTCATCAATATTTTATTAAATTGTTTTTAAGATACTTAAAATTGGTGTATAAACCTGGAAATGGCTGTCGTTCCTTCTTAAACAATGTCCTGGTGAATTTTTTGTTATTAGACCTTGCACTATTAAACTAAAATTACCATGCTACTTGTACCATGGCCTTTTTTATCCTTTAGATAAATACCTAACTCATAACTGCAATAATATGGTTTTGTTTAGAAAGCTTTATTTTCTATGTTTTACAAAATATAATACTGATTTAAAAAATTTCTTCCTTGATACCTATTTAAGTAATTAGTCATTTATGGGAACTGCAATCACCAAGAACATTTCATTGTTATTATTTTTTTAATACTAAGATTATTTTTAGTCGAGGAGATATAAGTGTCTGGAGAACCTTGTTAGCTGGTGGAACTGCTGGCATTTGTAACTGGTTGGTTGCCATACCTTCTGATGTTCTCAAGTCTCGCTTACAAACTGGTATTTATTAACCACAATTATCAAATCAATCATGATGCATGCACATTAATAAAATTGATATAATAAGTTTTGAAACTTTATTCATGTTAAAATGTTATTTCAAAATTTGCATATTGCTGACAAATATACTTTGAAATAAGTAGAATATAAATTCTTATTTAAAATGCTTACTCTGTTAACATTTATTTACATCATAAGATATTGTTTCCTCTGCATACATAGGCATGAGAGAAAATTTGTGGAAATTGAAAATATTTTTCCTTATTATTGTCGGTGAAGAAGTGATACCTCTTATCCGACAACCTGAATGAGCTTTACTCTGACATATGATTTTCTCCACGGCTACTTTTGGCGTTAAATGAAGTGCCAAATCTGAAGTTCTTGAAAACTCTTAACTTGGGATAAAAAGTGGTGAAAGAAACATCTGATCTTTTATGAGTTAGATGTCTCATTAATAAAATTAAAAAACTTATTTATTTTTAAACTGCAACATTATAATACAATCAGTAAAATATTTAGTTTTAGACAGATTTGGGATCACTGGGCTTAGGCAGTTCAGAAAATTTAGAATTTTAACTGTGTAGATCGTAATATCACATATAGATTGTTTCATGTGCCAAATTAAGTAAAATTTCTTTTTGAAGATACAGATTTGTCTGAATTTTGAAATAAATCTTCAATTAAGACTGCAAGCTCAAGAATGACTATTATAGTGCAATATTGGCAAATAATCACCTTGGTAAAAAAGCTGCTTCTAAAGTAAATTTTGCTAAGGTTGTTGAATACGAGGTATCATTTCTTCACCGACAATATCTTAAAAAGGACTCTGGTCCTGCAGTCTAAAGTGAATAAGCTAGCTATAAAGAAATGAATATACATTTATTCTGCCGTCCTAAGCTAGAACGTCCTAAGTCCATTTTTTCACTTTTTTAGATAAGGACGTGGTCTTGTAGATCTCGGTCACGCGCCTCTTTTAAGCTAGTCTAGAAAGTCCTATGTGCATGAGGAAGCCATAAAAATTTACTTTGTAATATGTCCATTTCATTAAATTTGCTGGCTGCATTGTTATAAAAACTCGATTATCTCAAAACTTGAAAAATGGACTTAGGACGTTCTAGCTTAGGACGGCAGTATTATGGACATCTTCACATTATTTTGAGTAAAGGTAGTAGTTGTCCTTATCATCATCAACTACAAGGATTAGGCAGAATGCCTATTGGTTAGTCCACCGCTTTCTCGGTTGCCTCAATCTCTTCTGCCCTTTGGGGTATAGTTAAGGGCAGCAGCTCTGGGGAATCTTGTCACTGGTATGCACTGCACGTGGTCTTTCAATTTAGTACAGTATACTTTTACTCTATCACACAAGTTGAATATCTTCAATTCTTTCCTAATATGTCATTCCGGATCTTGTCGATTAGTTGTCCTTATTAGATTTTTCTCATATGCTACTATTATAATGCTATTTTCTTTCATTCATAGAAAAATGTCCTTATCATAGGAGTGTCAGTTTATACAATACTTAAGTAAAGAAAGACTTCAATTTAAAATTTTAAATACCTGTATTGGAATTTCATAAAAGTTTGTATTTTAGCACCTGAAGGTACTTACCCTAATGGAATCAGAGATGTGTTCAAACAAGCTATGAAGGAAGAGGGGCCTAGAGCTTTGTACAAGGGAGCTACTCCAGTTTTGCTCAGAGCTTTCCCAGCCAATGCTGTATGTATATATTTTTTATCTTCCTATAAGTTGATGCAGAGTGACCTGTCTCAAAGGGGTTCAATCACCTTCTCTCAAAAAAAGTCATGACTATAGTATATACATAATCTTTATCTTTTTCTTAAGAACTATGTTGCATACTAGGAGTAGGCTACTTTGAAAAACTCTCGAAGGTCCAAAACAGAGTAGGGTTTTAGGTAACAAATTTTAAAACAATTAATGAGAAAGGACCTTTCCTAATCTTTGCATAGGATCTGTAGTTAAAGCTTATAGGTTTTTTTCTACCAACAAGCCATCACCATTCAGCCAAACTATACTATCTGAGCTTTATATGTCTATAATTTTGTTCTTTTTCCTTTCTTCTAACGCAAGTTTTAATTTTTTTCTAGAAAAATCTTTATAAAATAAATAATTTATTCATCTTTCAAAAAAAGTCATGGTATATTTGATATAAACACTGCGTAAATCACAGGTTCTCAAACTTTTTAACAACGCGACCCACTTTTGAGAAACAAAATCTAACGCGACCCACCGACTTCAGTTATTTATAATTAACTGAACTGAGATAATTATCTCATGCCCCCTCCCCACAGAATTTTAACTTCTCTGACTGGGGGTGTTCACCAACTATTTAGTTACAAGGGTATGAAATAGTTTAATTGTGGTCTAACAATGACCCCTACAGTAAAAAGGGGGGTCTGGGGGTACTCCCCCAGAGAAAATTTTAAAATTTGACCCTTAAAAACATGGTTTTAACTTGTTTTTTAGCAATATGGGATAAATTACATCAGTTGCATCATTTCCCTTCAAGAAAATTCTTAAAATTTGCATTGACCCCCCCAGTGTGGATGGGGAGAAACACTAAATATTTTTTTCAAATCTTATTTGAATAACTGACTAGATTTGCATTATCGGCACATTAAAGTGACACACATAGCACGTATTTACATTAATTGCCTTTTCCGTTCCACTCCAAGTAGTGTAGTTTTTCCTCAAATTTTTATTCTTTTACTATAGTATGGTAATTTGATAATTTCAAAAGTTCAACTAATAGTTTGATAATTCAAAAGTCATTAACACCGTTTGTGAAAAATTAAAAATCTTCTCGCGACCCACCAAAAACTGACTGCCGACCCACCAGTGGGTCGCGACCCACAGTTTGAGAAACTCTGGCGTAAATGATATATCTATCATTACACTTTTATGACGATATCTGTAAGGGTTCAAGAGTTGAAGGGGTTGGACACCCTGTTAATCTTGGGACACCCTGTATAATGTTTATTGATAAAATTTAAGCTTTTTCCAATAGTTTATATTTAAATTTTTAATTTTTGTGGGAATAAATTCTAGATTGCAATAGATAGGTTGTTTTTAACTACAGCCTTTCATTTAGCTATAAGTATTCTTTTAAGAATAATGTTTTTAGAAGAAAAGTACATGGTACTTGTGTAACTGAAATATTTTTCTTAAAATTACTTATCACTTGAATTTTAAACTTTTGTTTTAGAATTTCACAGATTTCCATTTCGTCACCTTAGAATCAAAAACTACTATCTCCATTCGGCAAACTTCGGGAATCCCGATTCTTGGTGTTTAGATCGTTATAGAAAATAATTTGATTGGTTTTGATCTTTTCTACTCGATCATGTCAGCTCTTACAAACCAAAAAACGAGCTTCTCCACCGATCTGATCGCCAAAGATCGGGATTCCCGAAGGTTGCCGAATGGAGATAGTAGTTTTTGATTCTAAGGTGACGATTTAATCTTTTCATACCTAGACACCCGAGATTGTTATAGAATCTTACGGTAAATTTGGGGCAGCTAAGACTAAAAGGTTTAAATACAAGTTTTAGATAAAATTATTTTCTTATATTGGAAGGTTAGTTTTTCTTTGGAACATTAAAATCAGTTAATAAAAATGTACAAACTAAGTTCTTTGAATTGTTAATGTATCAAGTATTTGGATTTAAGGAATGTTCTCATTGTTGTTTCTTATTTATTTAGGCCTGCTTCATGGGTTTTGAGGCTGCTATGAAATTTCTCAACTGGATGGCTCCTAACCTTTGATCAGTTACTTGTTTTAGAATACCTATAAAAACATTTTAAATTATAATAAGAAATTGTTTTATATATTTTTATATATTTTAATGTGTTAGAGTGCCTTTCCAGAACTGATTCATGTATGATACAAGTATTTTATCTTACATCCTCTGCTATATTTCTGTGCAATCAAGATTTAAAACCAAATGGAGATTTACTCAAAGTAATTTGGAAACAGAGAGAGATATTTACTATCTTGTTGTATGTAGTGAATTATAATTTTCCCCCTTAATTGAACTGTAAATCTAATATTTCCTCATTAGTACATTTATCAGGAAAGTAGTTCACATTATTTCCCTTTCCTTTTATTATGTAACAGATTGTTTATTATTTTTGCATTTTAAAATAAATTATGTTGCTGAAAATTTATATTCATCTATAGCAGCTATAGATGTGCTGTTAAAAAATACATCACCACTTGGATTTGAAATAAATTTTTATATTGGATAAAATCAGTTTTTCCTTATTAAAATGGCCAAGGTTTAAATAATATTATATTAACATTTTAATTTTTTAGCTTTTACTTTTTATTTTCTTACTATTGCAGGGTTCCCATGGTCCTTGAAAGTCCTTAAATGTCCTTGAATTTTTTAGGCTAAATTTAGGTACTTGATAGTCCTTGAAACACGTTCTAGGTCCTGGAAATTGACTTAGGTCCTTGAATTTTGACACAGCCACTAATTGAACTTAATTTTTTCAGATCTTTCTTTGTTTTTTTCTAGAAATTTTCTTTAAAACTACTCTTTTGAACATAACTTGCAGCCAGTTTTACAAACTGACAGTGAAGAGCAACTTCTCCTCTTGTTCCGATTGTATGCGGGGAAAATGACTTGTCTTGAAATACAACTAATTTTTAAATGTCTATGAAAAAGGTCCTTGAAAAATTTTGTCAAGGTCCTTGAAAGTTCTTGATTTTCAATGTTTTCAAAGAGTGGGAACCATGTATTGGTGTTTAACCAATTTTATTACTCGCCCATCTTAAAATATAAAGTTAATTTTTCATTACTTTCTCTTTAAGTTTTTAAGTTCCGTATTCATGTCACTTAGCTTTCTTACACTTCACAAAAACAAGTGCTTTTTGGAGTTATTGTGTAGTCATAAATGACTTACAACATGCAGCATGGATGGAATGATGTTCCAAATACAAAATCTATCCATTCATTCCAAACTGAAATTCATTGATTTTCAACATAATGCACAGTGAAATTCACGATGTGACACTGCTTCATTGTCATCATTCTAGTTTTGTGGACCAGTGGATCTCACAAATTTATGAAATCCATCATTCTCTCTCCAATACAATACTTGATTTAATTTTGAAGAAGTCTTTATGAAGTTACAAGTTAGATTATTATTTAACTCATAGGTTTCCAAACTTTTTGGGACCACCACCCTTTTGAAGGAGAAAGGGTGGCGCCTCTATTTTGCTTATATTTTATAGAATTTTATACAAACATTTTATAATAAAATACTAATTTATAATGAAACAAAATAACAAATAAAGCTAGTACATATGGACAATATTCAGAAGTTCAGTTTTCTATGCACCTTGAAATCAGGGCTGCCACTTTTCAGTACTGAGGAAGGAATTCCGTCCGCCAAATTTCGGAAAAAGAATTTTTTTATCTTTCTAGAAGAATAGTTTTTGGCCAATTACATCCCGAACGCCAATGTCCGCTACTTATACTTGCATCTCCGGGCCTATCTCCTACCCTCTTCCTTCACAGAAGAGTTCCGTGAATCCCGGCGCCCTAAGTATCAATGGTGTTTAGTTAAGCCAACATTGTGCGTCGAATTTCGAAGTTCTTCAAAATAAAAAATAATAATGCTGAACGCGAGCCGAATTTCGGGTCATTTCGGGTTTCTGGTTAAAGGGTCCGTGTCCGACACTGTATTCAGAATGAGAGAGAGAAAGTACAAGTACTGCAGATTTTTAATTGAAAAAGAGAAAATTTTTAAGTATCCAAATATATTTTTAATTATTTAATATTATTAAATAACATTAAATGTTATTACACATTAAAAGAGGGAATAATTTAGTAGAGTGTATGGTATATACGTACAATTTTTGAGAATTTTTTGAAATAACGCTAAACCGTGTAATATTTTACAAAAAGTTCAGTCTTGAAAATTTGAAGAGTGGCACCCCTGCTTGAAATAATTAAGAAATAGTTCTACCTTTTATAAGACTACTTTTTTAAAAGCCCTGATTTAAAAATAATTCTTTACCTAATTCAGAATGAACTGAAATCTTAGTCTACATTCAAAAGGAAATTTGGTACATCAAACTGAAACTTTCCTATATTCATCTTAAAAGTTATCAAAATTATACTGGTATCTCAATTCATAGTTAAAAGGGGGTCTGCGGGTCCTCCCCCAGGAGAACATTTGAATTTTAACATGCTAAAAAGGGATTTTTGCTACCTTTACCTGGATTTTTTTAATGTTTTTTAACCATAAAAAAGACAAAAGCAAAGTTTAAAAGTAGTCAACGCCCCCTTTTACTCTAATAACGCCCCCAATTTTCATTAAACTCCTCATCGCCCCCTAGAATTCAACGCCCCCAGGGGGGGCGGTACCGCCCACTTTGGGAACCAGTGATTTGACTCGTACATAAGTTCTACACTATTAATAAGACCCCAAGTAAAACAAATCTCTTTCACATCTAGTGAGAAATCCACAAGATTCCTTTCCTATCCAAGATCCTATGTTTACTTTTCCAGGTTAAACAATATGGCTGACCGTGGCAAAACATTTTTGAATAAATTATACACTCCAAAAGATGTTCAATGGGTGAAAATACAGGGCTCGAGAACAAATTTTCCCTATCAATATTTTAAGGGGGTAAAGGGGCCCTCCATTGATAATGGAGTTCCATTACACATTTGGAGCAGTGACAAAAACGTCTGTGTAAGTGGTATTTAACGGAGAAATTTAAGTTTTTTGTAATGCAATTGATTATTCCTAAACTCAATGCATATTTTTAAACAGTTGTGCTGCCTTTAAATGGTATTTTTAGGTTTTATTGAGAGATATCGGTCTTATATCATCATTTTTGGCAATTTTTAGCTTCAGGGTCATTTTTGGTAAGTGGTATCTTACCGCCAACCATGTTTTTCGTAGGTCTCACATGTGTCTGATTGTATTTAGGTCTGGGAACCTGAAAAATAACTTTATTCTTTCAATATCGTTACTTATGAATAACTTCGAGATAGTCAAATTGTGATTTTATGCAGCTTTTTCACTAACAAAGAGAAATCATTGACCCGAGAGGTTTTCTAAAAGAAGTAAAAGGGACAAGAGAACACAGGTACGCTATCACAGATATCAGTGAAAATTTCTGTACTGTCTACTAAGGGGTGCTGAAACGGCACAAAGAAATGCATTAGTTTCACAGAAAGGACATCTGTTATTAACTTCCAAAAAAGAAGTATTTTTAGTGTTTATGGACTTATAAATGTCGGAAAAGAAAGATATATCTGTGTAAAAATATCTCCATTATCTTTAAAATGAAGTTTAAAGAGATCGAATTTCTCCTTTGAATCTGTACCATTTCAACACCCCCTATACTCAAAAGAGATTTTCCCTGATGTCTGCAATCACATATCTGTATTCTTTTGGCCCATTTGCTTCTTTTAGAAGATATTTCGGGTCAATGATTTCTCTTTATTAGTGAAAAAGCTGCAGAAAATCACAATTTGGCTTTCCCAAAGTTTTTCATAAGAAACAATATTGAAAGAATCAAGTTACTTTCCGGGTCCTCAGACTTCAACACAATCAAGCAGATGTGAGACCCACTAAAAACATAGTTGACGGTAAGATACCACTTACCAAAAATGACCCAGAAGCTAAAACTTGTCAAAAACGATGATTAGACTGATATCTCTCAATAAAACCTAAAAAATACCATTTAAAGGCGGCACAAATGTTTAAAAATATGCATTGAATTCAGGAATAATCATATTCATTTCAAAAAACTTAAATTTCTTGGTTAAATACCTCTTCCACAAACGTTTCTGTCACTGCTCCAAATGTGTAATGGAACTTCATTTACCCCCTTAAAATATATTGATAATGAAAATATGTTCTCGGGCCCTATGTTCTGACCCATTGAACATCTTTTGGCTTGATTTTCATCGATGAACAATAATTCTACTAGGTGTTATGTTGAAAAAAATATTCCGTCCTTAATTTTTGCACAGCAGTGTATTATGTACTGGCAAAACTTTATTGGGAAAAAGTAAATGCAAGGATCTAGTGTACCTAATTATGTTCTATACCTTGCTGCACTAGCATGTTTCCAACAATGCAAACAACCAGCTTTGCTTTGTTTTTGTGCTCTTTTATTGAGATTTTTTCGGTACTTTATTTTTGGTCTCTAGACTCTAGGCAGTGCAGGCCTACAAAAATGAATTCAGTTTTTCCTGGGATGAGAGAAATTTTAATTTGGTTATTCTTAAGGACCATTGATAGATTAATTTAAAAAATTTTTTTGATTATGTTCTGTTAAAACACATTGATCGAAGTATGTCTATTAACAGTAAACAGAAAGTATACTGCTTTGGTAACTAGTCCACTTTCCAGGTATCGATAAATTATTAGGTTTGTTTAAGAATTAAGAAGTACTACCACATGAAAAGTATATATATGAAGGGTTATCTACTGACAACCCTTCATAATGATTTTCTATTTAATGACTCAAGAAAACATCCTTATGTTATAAAAAAAAATTGAAACTGAGAATATATGTTAAAAAAACTTCTCTTGTGTTTTTTTTTCTGGCCGTAGTATTGGATTTATGAAAAGTTCGGTCAATGTAAAAATCGGTCTGCAAAATCCGTTCAATAAAAAAATTTATTGCATGTTTAAAGCTATAATTTATTGTTTTTTGATCGGTTTTTGCATTGACCGGAATTTTTGCGACACTGTAGTATGTTAAAAGACTAAAAAATTATTGAGTTTATATTTTTTAGTCTGAATTTTCCCCTGTACTTTTTCCTTTCCCAGTGTGTTGTGTGTCGCGAAGTAAATATAGGGCCCTCCACCTTCTTCAAAAAAATGCTTACAAATTTGAGGCTAAAGTGGAATGGGTGAATTAATAAAAAATGGACCAGCCTTGTTGGGTAGGGTGTATCGAAAAAAACTTTTTTTTTTATTTTGATGATGCCTTAGTCAGGGATGGCAAAAAGAACGAAACTAAACTCAGAAACTGTGATTTTAAGGTATTTATATCCTCCCGGAACAAAGTTCAACAGTCTAAAAAATTTTATTTTCTCCGCGATAAAATCAAACTTAAAATTTGATATTTCGTTTCCTCCGGATTAGAACCAAATGCCTTTTGAAATTGGATTTTGTTCCTGGAACTATACTTAAAACGAATTAAAGTTGAGTTTTTTCCTGGAACAAATCTTTGGGATTCTTTATGTTTTAATTTTCATACGGATCTTAATTCAGCCTAAATTGTGTCCTCCGTAAAGAAATAAAACACGGCTTTAACTCCTCATTTTTTCTCCGGATCAAAAGTCAACGCTGCTTTGATACCAAGATTTCCTCTCGGAACCATACGAAACACCGTCTCGACAGTTTTGCTCCAAGAAAAATTCAAGGCAGCTCTGATTATTTACTTTCGTTCCGGAACCAAATTCAACACGGAGGAAACCCTTTACTTAGCTCCGAAATTTTTTTTACCGGGTTTAAAAAAACTTGAGTTTCGATCCGGAACAACAATAAATGTGAGTGAAATGCTTAAATTTGGTCCCGAAGATTTTATTTATTGTTTCTAATTTAAATACTACACACAATATATTTAATATTACACAATAGTATTGTCGTCAAATGACTTTTGATGCAAGTGCTTTAATTTCCAGCTTTCTATCCAAACGAATGCCAAAGTCGAGTCTCAACCAAAATAATAACCTTATGAATATGAGTGAATAAAAAATAATCATCTGTAACAGTTATGGGGGGCTAGAAGTAGTTTAGTTTGTTGGGTTTGAGAGAGAGAGAGAGAATTCAAAATTCAAGAACGAATTTTATATAGTTTAAGCTGTTATAAATATCTAAAATTTGTGATCAATTAATAATAACTGATCGGTATTTGTTTCTTGGGATTTCAAACTGATGGAATTTTAGGCTGTTGGGATTTATATTTGTAATTTCGGGGAGTCAGGATTTCTTTAGTTTGGATTTTATACTGAGAAGATTCCATGCTGTCGGGATTTTGTTTCTTGGGATTTTGGACCAACAGCGTTTCGTTTGTAGAGATTTCAGTTTTTAGTATACTAGGCTGTCTGGATAATGGCTGTCTGAATATCGGCAGTTGGGATTTTGGCTGTGTGAAAGACAAGACACAGTTTTTTTTAAAATATTGAATATTTGATTTTTCTAAACTTCACTTTGAAATTTATCAAATAATGCAAAAAATAGTATTAATTAGAATAGAATGTTGCCTTAGGAACAAAATGAAAACATACTATTCACATTTAATTTTGTTCCAGAGCGATTCCAACTAATTAAACCCCGCTAAAATTTTATACGGAGCCAAAGTTAAGTGTAGCCGCCGTGTGTAATTAGGTTCTGGAACGAAACTAAATCACCAAAGCTGCCTTGAATTTTGCTCGGAGCAAAACTGCCGGGACCGTGTTTAGTTCGGTTCCGAGGGGAAATCTTGGTTTCAAAGTTGCGTTGACTTTTGATCCGGAGAAAAACTGAAAAGTCGAAGTATTGTTTGATTTGGTTCAGGAGGAAACTAGAGTTTTGCAAAGGGAAATGATTTGGATCCGGGACAAAATTAAAATATAGAGATCGCTTTAGTTTTGATCAAGAACGAAACTGAAATTTTAATTCGTGATACTTTATTTCCAGGAACAAAATCAAAAGTCAAAATGAATTGGGTTTTTATCCGGAGGAAGCACAATCTCATATTGAAGTTTCTTTTTCATCCCGGAGAAAAAATTTAAATGTAAATGAGTATTAGTTTCGGTCAAGAAGGAGTGAAACCTGAGAGTTCCGTTCCATTTGCCACCCCTGGCCTTAGTGCGGAAAAGTTGTCTAAGGTGGCGGAGAGTACCTGTGAATTTTTTCAGAATTTTCGGATAATATCTTGAGGTGCCGCCAAGGCCCTTAAGGTCCCCATGTTAATCCAATGGAGCGCGCAAGCCAAAAAGGCCGAAAATTGGTTTTTCGCCCCTCATTTCTACCCTAATCACACGACGAATGTCTTCACTCGAGTAATGGACCCTATATGATCTAGGCCAGGGGTTCCCAACCTTTTTGCACCTGCGTACCACTTGACTTTTTGAGAAATTTTGGCGTACCACCCAGTACCTTCTAAAAGTTTTCAAAGGCTTTTTGAATTAAATTCCTGAGAAAACTTCATATTTAAAGGTTAGATATTTGTTTATTTATAACATGCTTATAAAAAAGGAGAAATATTAAGATGAAAATGGCATTAATTTACAGTTTTATTTATTATTCCCCATAGGTCTAAAAACATACAAATATATCGCTTTCACTCACGCGTACCGCCCATTACAATAAAGTCTTGTCTATGTCTATGTCACTCACGCGTACCACCTGAAACGTTCCTGCGTACCACCAGTGGTACGCGTACCACCGGTTGGGAACCCCTGATCTAGGCTATCCGACAAAACTTGAATAATAGCCTAAATCTCTATATTACGTTTTTTTGTATGCTCCAATTTCGTCGAAAATCGCGTATTTCCTCGTTCAAATCAGAGCCCACAATCAACATAATATAGAGATTTAGGCTATTATTCAAGTTTTGTCGGATAGCCTTGATCATATAGGGTCCATAACTCGAGTGAAGACATTCGTCGTGTGATTAGGGTAGAAATGAGGGGCGAAAAACCAATTTTCGGTGTTTTTGGCTTGCGCGCTCCCAGAGGCGTCATTTCAGTTTTTGGTTGGGGGGGGGCAAGGAATTTTTTTAAATGGGTCTGGTCCTTGCTGTAACTAGGTTTTTTTGTCGGGGTGGCCTCAACTTCATTTTTAAGGTAATATATCATGTAAAAATTTGACAACCTAAACTCCAAGGAAAAACGGGTGGTCTGCGGGTTCACCCCTAGGAAAATTTTGAAAATTTGGCTCTTTAAGTAGTGTTTTAGCTCGTTGGGGCTGCATCCAAAGAGAACACTTTCTTGTAAACCACATAATTTTCTAGGGAAAAGAGTTGGAAATAAACGTCAAAGTTTTAAGGGGGGGCTAGGGGTCCTCCCCCAAGAATTTTAATTCCCCTTTAAACTAGTGTTTTATCTCTTTTTCAAACTCTTTGGGGAGCTAAGAGAAAAGCTTCTTGTAAGAGGAATAGTTTTCAAGGGGGAAAACACTAAATAAGAGACGTGAAAATTTTAGAGGGGGGCTGGGGGTCCTCCCCCAGAAAATTTTTGAAATTGAACCCTCAAAAGTAATGTTTTAACTCCTTTTGAGACATTTTGAGTTGCACCCAAAGCTCCTTGTGGAAGTTACAGAATTTTCAAGGGACTTGCAGCTATTTTTTAACATTTCAGTGGAAACCTTGGGGGGGCGGTTGCCCCCCCCTGCCCCCCCTAAATGACGCCCCTGCGCGCTCCATTGGATTAACATGGGGACCTTAAGGGCCTTGGCGGCACCTCAAGATATTATCCGAAAATTCTGAAAAAATTCACAGGTACTCTCTGCCACCTTAGACAACTTTTCCGCACTAAGGCATCATCAAAATAAAAAAAAAGTTTTTTTCGATACACCCTAAAGGGGGTTTTCACTACCAGCCGTCTGCTGCCGAAAAACCGGAAGTGGTGCTCCAAATGCAGCCCAGTCCCATAGGCCGTAATGTTAGAGTTTTCTTAAATAATTTTTATTGAAAAATATGGAAAGTTTTCAATAAAAAAGGGCTACACACAATGTTAAACAAAGCTTATTCTTTCTTTTTATATAACTTTTAGTTATAATTCTGTGAAATATATTATTTAAATCACTAATTTTTAAAATGGAACCGATCGGAACTGAAGCAGACGAGAAGCAGCGATGATTTGTTTACATTTTCCGCAGTATAGCAGATCAAATTTTAAATTTACTGTTAACTAACTATGTTTTTAGCATTTTATCAGAATAATACTCACTCACGAGGTTGTCCAACTTTATTTCTTGCACAATTTGAATACGAATTATGTTGATTCTTTAAACGATCGTGTAAAAAGGGTATTTGAAAAATAAAACTATCACGTATTCGAACCACTAAAAAGTCTGTTTAAATATTTTAATAGTATTATCTTTTTCCTTAATTTTCTTATTATATTTCTAAAATTAGTAAATACACCGATTGACAAACGCTTAACAGAGTCGTTCACCTAAAATTACAAAATTAGAGGGAATTTTTTTATAAAAGTAAAAGAAAAAAAGGCAAAAAAGCATCCCCCAGGATATTTTCTCCAACTAAAGCGCAATCTTTACTAGAAATCTGCAGACTGACGCTAAAAGATAGCTTTATTTTATCGCCAAGCTTAGCGCTTCACAATTTTGAAAAATGTTTCGGTGAATGACTTATCTGCATTGTACTTTTGTTTTTGAAATCTTTTTCACTGTAACCGTAACGCATCAGCCTCGTGTGCTTGTTTGTTTTGAAATTTGCTTTATTCTAATAGATTCCTTAATCATTCTTATATAATTATAATTATGGATTTAAACGTACTCAATAGCCATCTCAATAGTGCCCTAGACTCAACTTTAAAAACAATAGTTGATAGAGCTTTCGAATTTGATTTTGAATGCGTCGCAATCAATACTGTCATTTCATCTTCTGCTTTGTCTGGGAAAAATGTCACCATCCCAGACCCCCCTACCATTGATTTCACTGGAAAGCCGGGCAAAAAATGCCGCGTTGTCAGTCGACTTACTGCAATTATTGAAGATAATATTCACAGTCATCATCTTTTGAAACATCCATCTACTAAAAAGTATGACATTCTAGCCATTCAACCGGTCGGTGAGAAAGTGCTCCAGCATGTCTGTTCATCTTTAGACGTTGACATTATTTGCCTGAACTTCTCTGAAAACTTAGGGTTTCGTCTTAAAAGAAAATGCTTAGGACAAGCCATTCGCAAAGGAACTTTCTTTGAAATATCATATGCACCTTGCTTAAGAGACCAAACCTCTCGGAGGATGGTAATCAGCAATGCTCAGCTCTTAGTTGATATTACTAGAGGAGGGAAAAATGTGATAATTTCCAGTGGTGCTTCAAAGTTCATGGAGCTAAGATCAGTGGAAGATGTAATCAACCTAGGACTTCTCTTCGGATTCCAGCCTGACTGCTCAGCTGCAGCAGTGCGAAAGAATGGAGGTCTTGTGTTGGCACATGCAGCTACAAGAAATAAATCTGGCTGTGGCTTTGTCTCCCTATCGGGCATGTACAGAATGCCTAAACACCAAGGGTGGATTGTGAAAGCCTGCAAAGTTCCAAAAGCAAATCCTGTCACTCCTACTTCCTCAGTCCAAAAGCGCCCTATCAGTGAGGATAATCAGAGTGGACAAATTTCAAAAAAAATTAAGCAGGAATCTGATAATAGTGTATTATCCAAAAAGATTAAGCAGGAATCTAATAGTATAATAATAATAGAATAAAATATGTTTTTTCCAAGGCTAAGGCTATTTCCAAGAGAATTTGAACATCCCTATTTAATTTGTTGTTTCTACTGTTAAATTATATATTTTTTAATGATTTTTCTGATCTTAGGCATTCAAAATAGTTTTAATTATTTTTTATGTACAAGAATAATAACATTCTACTTTTTTTAAAGCTATATTTTGGAACCATTGATCCATTCCTAAATCAGAATGAAGCAATTTCAATATATTTTTTGAGCAATAGAAATAGAGGTTTTGACACATTTCTTCTGCCTGATATGTTCTGTCTTGATTTTTAAAATATTCCCCTATATTAGCATACAATTTATTTTGATGTCCATTGGGCAAATATCCCAGTTGGAAACTATTTCTAATAATAATGTTTTAAATTAACTTCCAAGTTCCTGACATATATCTCATGGCAAAATAAAAATAATAGGGGGTAGAACTACTTTGTGGCTGCTTGCAGATTAACGCAGTTATTAGTTATGACATTTTATAGCTAAATATAATTAAGTAAATTCAAATAAGAAAAATTCCAATTTTTGCTTGTGCAATGGTTTGGTGGCATAGACGGAGGAAGGGATTTAGGGATATATCCTCACAATTCTTCTTTTTAGATCATAGAAAAGGATTAAATTTACCCTCTGGATTTTTTTCTATGCCACTGATTTATTTTATTATTACGGGACTATTTGTTTTTTTAGCAGGGAGTACATCCAGTCTTGCACAGTCTCAACCTTTCTGATTACCTCCCAGAATAGAAGTGTTTTAAATTGTTTCTCCTGTGTTGTGTAGGGGATCTAAAGTTTTAAAGGCTAATATTGTAGCTTCTTCCTTTAAATTTTGATAATGCCTATAAGAAGATTGTTTTCATGTTAGTGTAACAATATCTAATAGTATTTTTTTATTACCTGAATATAATTTGCCTGAATACATATTGCCAATCAAACACCAGTAGTGCATTGCCAAAAAATAAATCTAATTATTATTAATGTGTTCATGGTAAGCCTTACTTAATATTATTGAGGTAAATTTATGCTAATACTGGTTTGGTTGAGACATGAATCCAAATGCTTTTAATTTCTGACTTGTATATCATAAATTAGATAAGATTTGATGGTTTTGGTTTAGCTTTTTCTGCAAATTTATTGTTTTCTCCACTAGAAATCAATGTCTCAAGATAGAGATTCCACTGTTTTTGTTCACCATTCTTGTCATTTTATTGATTAACCATGAAATTAGAGTTCAAAGTCACTAATTTTTTTCTGTGATTGTGAAAAGGAAATTGTTAAAATCTAGAAAAATCCTTTATTTTTGTTATTTAATAAAAAAATAAAAATAGCACAGTGTAAAATGCAGTAATGATACTGTTCCCAATTTTTTTTTACTTTTATCATTATATACTGGTGGAGACAGAAAAATAACACTGTCAGCTTTCAGGAGAAAGGATCTAAGTCACTTTTAGATAATTTCTTGAGAGCTGTAGAATGAACCCACAATTGAATTCCCAAAATCCCTATATCGTAAAATTTGGCATAACCTTGAGTATACAGGGTGTCCCAAAACAACCGCATAAACTCTGCACAGCTAGATTCCTCATTGGGAGTACATAAAAACTTCCCAAAGAAGTGCCCCTCTACGATCCATAGTTTATGAGAAAAATACGAAAAACAAAGTATAACGCCACTGCCGGTGCAAGAAAAAACACTTTATTGAACATATCAACAGCAGTATTATGCACAATTTAAAGCAGATAATCAAAATGTTCGCCGTGCATGTTGAAGCAGGCTTGAGCACGCAGTGGAATGGCTGTCATCACACGTTGCAGCATCGCGGGGTCTAATGAATTACAAGCAGCATGCAATGGAGCAACTAAGTCCATTTGTGTTGTCACTACGTGTCTTGATATACCAGTTCCTTGAGATGGCCCCATTCAGCGGACACTTTGAACATCTGCTTTAAATTGTGCATGAAACTGCTGTGTTTAAAAGTGTTTTTTCTTGCACTGGAAGTGACGTCATACTTTGATTTTTGTATTTTTCTCGTAAACTATGGATCGTAGAGGGGCACTTCTTCGGGCAGTTTTTATGTACTCCCAACGAGGAATCTAGCTGTGCAGAGTTTATGTGGTCGTTTTGGGACACCCTGTATAGTAGTTGAGCCTGCAGTAGGGTGGAGCGAAAAAACCTTTTTTTCGAAATCGGTCAACGGCTAGTGCTCAAAGTTTGTGGTTGGGGGTCCTTATAACCCACAAAAAATTTCAGTTCGATAGGACAATATCTTCAGTCTGCGCTTTACGCTCAAAGTTTCAGGTTTTTACTAAAAAACATCAAAATTACGAAAATTTCCCAGAATGTTTCTAGATGCTTCAAAATAGTTTTTATGGTAAATAATTACGTATATTGCTAGTATGTAGCTTAATAATGGCGATTGAGTGTGTTTGATTAAAGCGAAAGGATTTTATAAAATCGGCGAAATTATCCAAAAGTAAAGCATTGATGCGGATTTCGGGAGAACCGCTGTAGTAAATCGATCACGACGACTTAAATCACCGAAAACAATGATATAAAAGGAAAATAATTAACTTCCAGCTCATAAGTTCATCGAAAAATCCACAAGAAGGTGGCTACATCGAGTGCCGCGCGTACGCTCGCCCCACGTAATGTCTGACTACGCTCATTGAAGTTCGGCGCGTTTTTAAGTTTTGGAATTCCGCTTTTGTGTCAAATTTAGGTAGTATCTTTCTGTCTACCAATCCAGCCTTTATGTTTATCCATTTTGGGAGTCGTAACCGCTTACAACAATAGATGCAGCTTGCAGCAGATACATCCAATGAACATTTTCCGGTCTGTTCTATGGTCTTTTAAAAAATATTGCTCCCAATCCGTTTGCAGGTATACTGTACCTAGCTAATACACTTGCAGGAAGAAATATGAAAAGGGGTTCTTGATCTTTCGAGGAAAATATTCATTTGTTCTTCGAATACCAGTGAGATATTTTTTTAAAAATTTATTGTACGATTTATTCAAATTTTTGACTAATACTTTCTGAGATGACAAGATCTTTCAATCTTTTTAGTGATACTGTTGGTATTGATCGAGACTTTAGTAGAAATACTTACTGTCCGGTTTGACACAATATTAGCAATGCCTTTTGAAGAAGGGTTTTTGACATTGAGAGAGCTATTTTTTACGCTTGAAAATAATTTAAAAAAAACGGATTAACACTTAAAAGAGTAGGCAACTTACTTTCTTTTAAATTTTCTGACTCTCCCAAGATATCGAATGTTCCTGAATTCGAGGCAAATTGTTTTGCGGCAAAGGGGATCCGGTGTCACTTGCGGTGAGGGAGATCAGCTATCGCAATCATGCCATCGCCGCGATCCGAGGCATCCGAGGAGGGCCACCCCTGGCGGTGGTCCTGACCTATTGACCTCCTCCCCTTTCTCTTCCGGGGTAACGGGTGACTAAACTTCGATTCGGACAATATTTGTGTAACATGAATAGAAAATATCTTTCCCTCACACAGGGCATATTATCCCTATATTAATGGATAAGAGAAAGCAACATGTTTTCGCGTAATTGATTTAAATTTCAATTTCAACGGTGCTAGTTTGATTATTATTTAATAAACCAAGAGCAAGAAGTTAATTTTTTTCCTTTTATATCATTGTTTTCGGTGATTTAGGTCGTCGTGATCGATTTACTACAGCGGGCTATGGTTCTCCCAAAATCCGTATCAATGCTTTACTTTTGGATAATTTTGCCGATTTTATAAAACCATTTCGCTTTAATCAAACACACTCAATCACTATTATTAAGCTACATACTAGCAATATACGTGATTATTTACCATAAAAATTATTTTGGAGCATCTAGAAACATTCTGGAAAAATTTCGCATTTTTGATGTTTTTTAGTAAAAACCTGAAACTTTGAGCGAAAAGCGCAGACTGAAGATATTGTCCTATCGAACTGAAATTTTTTGTGGGTTATAAGGACCCCCAACCACAAACTTTGAGCACTAGCCGTTGACCGATTTCGAAAAAAAGGTTTTTTCGCTCCACCCTAGCCTGCAGTAACTAAGTGACTTTCTCCTATTAGTTGACAATATTAAGTGTAAACTTGATTTTATTAAGTGGAACTTACAAGATTTTTGACTAACATAGATTATAATTTATTAATTATGTAAATCCCTTATATCTGAATTTTCTTCCATACATGCAAATTTCACTTAAGGGGTTCTCCATAAAAATGTCACACCTTTACTGCAATTTTTTAACCCTGTTCTCCTTATTATGTCACATGCTTTTCTCAACCATCAACAATACTTAATCCTTGAAGTTAGTCTAAGCATAATTTCAAACAATGTAGAAAGAAAATAATATAATAATATGTCAAATCAGAACGCGCTATTAAAAATATTTTACCCTTTGGGTTCATCTAAGCTACTTTGAACACTAATTTAAACATACACTCTGTTCCACTGATACGGGACTATTTTATCCCTTTCAAACATTTTAAAATCTTGAGTATGTTTGTAAATAGTGACAAACTTATGACCATTCCTGGCATAAATGCCTGCCCTGGTATCATTGTCTGTTTTAAAAAACATATCTTTTTGGTAAGCTACAACTTCTCGAATTGCATCTCCTGCTTTCTTAACTTGGGCCTTATTGTTAAAGTCTGGGGTGTAGCAGCAAATAACTCCATTTGGACTGTCAGTTGAATGCTTAAGAGTGTGATGACCCGTCCATCCTGTAGAACATTTTGCACTGCATAATCCCACTTGCTTTCCTCGAGTTTCCACCAGCTTCTTGATGTACTGCCATGCATAGTCATGGTGTGTCATACCCCTGGCTACTGACTCATGTGTTATGTCCAGAAAGAGCATCCACTTTCCCGTAGTGGTTTCCTTGCCATCATCATCATCAGATTCCTCCAGGTCCTCTTCACTTTCATAAAGGATGTCATCTTCTTCTTCAAGGAATACTTCCTCTCTTGTTCCATAAGCAGATACATAAATCCACTTTTTATTTAGCGATTTGCTGGGCAAAACAGGAACATTGGGAAAAAAACTCTTCCTACTCATTCTGGAAGGAGATAAAAGTTGGTCTAAAAATAATATTCTTATTACAAAATAGAACAAGATTACTGCATTTAGTTTGTTCTTTTAATGAATTAGACGTTATCCTTTGAATAACTTTGTGTAGATTCAAAAGAAATTTATTGCATTTTTATATTATTGTAGCAGATAAATATTGAGTTAAAGAATACTGATCAGCCAACGATAGTAAAAGGGTCATGTGATTTTTACACACTTTGCACGGCTGATAGTTGGGTAACTGGTGATAGTTGGGGTCTTGCTTCTATGTACAAGCAAATGTCTCTTCCTCTTTCAATAAACTGCCCCTCAACTTCCACCTGTCTCCCCTCCGAAATACTAGTTCTAGATCCATTGTCAAAATCACGTGACCCTTTTACTATCGTTGGATCAGCAGTATGTAACTAATCTTTTTAAGCATCAGGTTTCTTATGAGTTTCTTTGTAAAGAGTGGCATTGACAACATAGGGCGAAAATCTGAGGGTGCAGATTCCAAGGTTTAGATTTGAGATAATCAATGAAAAAATTTTTTCAACCTTAAAAATTGAGGAGAATTGTAAGTATATATTATTTCATGGGAAAAATTAAAATAAATACAAGAGAGCAAATTTAAAAAATACTATTAGAGTTTTCAATTTTTTTCCCATAAAAATATATAAGCTCTAAAAATACAAAATTGATTACAGACAACCAAATCAATTAAGAAGAAAAGAAATAGAATATGTTGAAACAAGATATGACCAATCCAATTAGTTTTGATTTTCAAACAATTTTAAGGGAGAGAAACTTACATTTTAAGAAAATTGCAACATGTAAACAGAAATATTTTTAAACAATCCTTTGAGAATCAGTTAAAAACTGTCAATTATGAATACATCCTCTTGAATGGAAATGATAACACATCATAAATAGATAACTGTTTAAATACATCTTATCTCGAAAATGTAACGGCAGTGATTGAATAAACAAAAAAGGGGGAAATACCGTCTCATAGATAAAAATGAAAATACAGCTTGCTTGATCTGTTTTAAAATTTATTTCTGTTTATATATTATTTATAATTTCTACTAGTACTTTTTTGCCTAAGCCTTTTTATATTAAAAACAAAATTAAACTTATTATTTATCAGCACCCATACATATTACGTACTTTCTCATGTACATAATATTACGTATTTACGTAGTGCTCAAGGAGTGTTCAATTTTGGTGCTGCCATCTATTAGAAAGACAAGGGATTCTTGAAAAAACTTGTTTTATTAGCTTTCATAAAACATTATTTATGTAAAGTGGGAGATTTCCAATATATAAGCAGTGCGGGGTGACGCGTCCCCCCACTTTTCTTTAAAATACCCATCCGTCCCCCCACTTCTATTTCTATTAAAATCCAACCCCCCACTTCTAAAATCACTCCTTCCATTTAAAAAAACTAGAAGTTACTCTAAGAAGCTCTCTAGTTACTCTAAGTTTGTCGGTTTATCAACGATTAGTCCATTCGTGCTCTTTTCCGAATCTACCCAAATAATTGTTACTAATTACTGTTTATTTGTTAGTAACCTGCTTTAAGAAATAAGTTTTTCACAAGTTAAATGAATATGATAATTTTAGTTCTTTCTGATTATGGACTATAGTGAAACTAAATTTATTTCATTGAATCATTCATTGGTAATTGAGTCTGTAATAAGGAACAGTAATGTTTGTAAATTATGCATGCTTAGATAATTTAGAAAAACATTTGATATCTTGCATTCAACTACGTTTGATCCAGTTATTAATCCAAGGTTTATAAAAGCTACATTTTTCATTTCAAAAGAAAAACTTAGAAATTTATAGAATCTTTAAATTAATAACTTGAAGTAAAATTTAAGCAGTGTTTTAATTTAAGTTCTTTAAATGCTTGTAAGGCAGAAAATTTAAGGATCACATCCTACTTTCAGAAAATGCATAGAAAATGCACGTATTTGATAAAATTTAGACGAGCATGAAAATTTTCAAAAAGGATAAAGGGGGCACAGTGGTCCATCTTGTTTCACATTCCAGAAACGTAAAAATACCGAAATAAAAAGTAGGGTAGGTGGGGTAGTGGTAAAGCCCCGCAGTTTTCAGTATTTTTAGCATTGTGGTCGAAAGGGGGTATAATCAAAAAATTTTAACTGGAAGTCTAACGGCCGTATTCACCGGTAACCTGACCGGCGGTCAGGTCAGGAAACCATGGTTACAGCCTCTGATTGGTGGAAGGAAAATATTGAATTAATTTTCCACCAATCAGAGGCTGTAACCATGGTTTCCTGACCTGACCGCCGGTCAGGTTACCGGTGAATACGGCCGTAAGTTAGATTAGTTTAAGATCTAATCCATCTATGAAACTAATCCAAGTTTTATCTCTTTTCTGTGGTATATAAAGAGGAATTTACAATTTAATATAGGGAAAAAATTGCGGGGATTTGCCCCCCAAAATTGGGCAAAGACCCGCACTTGCGTCTTTAGTGCCCATCATATAGACACTAGCGGATACAGGGGGTGCTAGGGGGCTCAAGCCCACCCCCAAAATGAAAAGTTTTACTCTGTATAATATGACACTTTATGCACCAAAATGAGTTAAAACCATGTTATGTTGAGGTCAAAGTTTAAAAAAATTTCTGGGGGAGGACCCCCTTGGCACTTGTAACTCTGCTATCACAACTATCAGGGCCTGACTGGCTAGCAGTTGGCCCCCTTTTTTCTCTACACATTTTTCTTGTACGGATTTTTGTGTTGAATCGAAAGGCAGTGGCGGATGAAGGATTTGTTTTTTTTGGGGGGGGGCTAAGAATGTTCCAAATGTAACTGAATCTTATCATCAATGATCATAATATAAAAAAGGTTATTAAAGTCGTATTGTAGTTACTTAAAGGGGGGTCTGGGGGTCCTCAACCAGAAAATTTTTGCAAATTTAGATCTAAAACGCAGGTTTTAAACTCATTTTTGGTACACCTAATCCGAATTTCTAGCATGATACCTTTTTTTTACGAATTCATTACATTTCTTTGGCAGGAGGAATTTTTGCATTTTGACGAACGTATTATAAAACACTTGTAAATATTACAGGCCCAAGTGCCAAAGGGGGGTCTGGGGGTCCTTACCCAGAAAAATTCTGGAATGGACGACAGTAGTTTATTTTATCACAGGAGGTCGCTAAGCCGTCTTCTTCGGACCTTTGGGCAGAGGACACCTGCATAAGATGACCATTTCACGCTGGAGAATGAATGAATTGGCCCCATGCATATCGGGGTACGCAATGTTAGCTCTGGTTGGAGGATTTTTTTGAGGATTTGGAAAAAGCGAGTTTCTTGGGATTGCCCATTTTTGATTTGTTGGAGATCTAGTTTTTCTGAACTACTCTTAAAAACAAGATGAAGTTAATGATTTGGCCCCCAATTCAATTGCCCCCTGTCTGCCTGGCTTTCCCCAGGTAGCCAGTCCGGGCCTGACAACTATATTTTACTAAGTTTGTCGAATCGCAAAAAATCTATATCCGAAATTCGGATGAGGCATACCAAAACGAGTTTTTTACGGGTTCGATTGGATTTTGAAAATTCTTAGCCCCCCCAAATCCTGGATCCGCCACTGATCAATGATTCAAGACGTAACGAGGGGGGTTACCCAGGTCAAAATTTATGCTGGAATTTCTTTGCTAGACAAGCATGGCATGCTATATTTAAGCTAGGAAAAATAGCATAAACTAGCATTAATGTTTGCTAGTTCCAGCATAATCACCTAGCATGCCAAGTCGTGTATTGGCCCACTTTTTATGCTACCTAGCATAAAAAAAACTAGCATGTGTTGCTAGGAAACGATCATTTTTTCCAGCATGTGTTGCTAGGTAATATTTGGTTTTCTAGCATGTGTTGCTCGATAATGTTTGCTAGTTCCAGCATAATCACCTAGCATGCCATGTCATGTATTGGCCCACTTTTTATGCTACCTAGCATCAAAAAACTAGCATGTGTTGCTGGATAATTTTTGCTAGTTCCAGCATAATCACCTAGCATGCCATGTCATGTATTGGCCCACTTTTCATGCTACCTAGCATCAAAAAACTAGTATGTGTTGCTGGATAATGACCGCTATTCTAGCATGCGTTGCTATAAAATGACCACTATTTTAGCATGTGTTGCTAGAAAATGACCACTATTCCAGCATGTGTCGCTAGAAAATTATTGATTACATAGCATGCGTTGCTGGAAAATGGACTCCATCATAGCATGTATAGCTGGAAAAGGTTCGCCATCCTAGGAATTGTTGCTAGAAAAAGCTTGCTATTCAAGCATAAATATCTAGCTTGTGCTGCTAGGAAAAGCTTGCTAATCTAGCATGCAAAAACTAGCTTGTGCTGCTATTAAAAGCTTGCTATTCTAGCATAAAAATCTAGCTTGTGCTGCTAGGAAAAGTTTGCTATACCAGCATGCAAAAACTAGCTTGTGCTGCTATTAAAAGCTTGCTATTCTAGCATGCAAAACTAGCTTTTGCTGCTAGGAAAAGCTTACTATTCTAGCATGCAAAACTAGCTTTTGCTGCTAGGAAAAGTTTGCTATTCTAGCATGCAAAACTAGCTTTTGCTGCTAGGAAAAGCTTGCTATTCTAGCATGCAAAACTAGCTTTTGCTGCTAGGAAAAGCTTGCTATTCTAGCATGCAAAACTAGCTTTTGCTTCCTAGCATACAATTTCTAGCTAGTGTTGCTAGAAAAAATTTGCATTTTTACAGCCTATCACATTAATTTTCTAAATTAAGTCCCTTATTCCTTAAGAGCAATTTTACCTTATCGGTTCTTTTATTTATTTTAGCATTTTTATACAGGCAATTGTACATAATTAAAATAATTATAATCATGAATTTATTTTCTTTGGAAACAAAAATATAGAATAGAGCTTAACATTTAAAAATATTTATTTAGAGCTTCAACATTTTAACAAATATCCAATACAATGTTTTTCTTTCTTAGGCCAGTCCTTTTTATGTTCTTCAGATATTTTCTCATTTGATCTGAAATAGAAATAGAACATGAAATGACAAAAAAATGACTACAAATGCTAAATTAAAATGTACTTTGAAAGGTCCCAACCTAGAGTACCCAACCATAAAAATTAAACTTACACATTTTCTCACATATACTTACAATTGCAAATTTTCTTTTAAAGAGGAGAAACATTAGATGAGACTGGTGTTAACTTTATGGGGGGTCTCAAAGAAAATGCAGAATATATTTTTATACAGCCCAAGCAGTTTCTATTCTATTAAAATTTCCACAACTATATTTTTTATTTCTTTATTACGACAAGCATTTCCATGACTTCAAAGCCCACTTAGATATTTAAAATTAGTGACTAAGAGCACCGATTTTAACTATCAAAAATTGGTGACTCATAACATCTTTTTGAGAGCAAAATAGGGTTTATCCACAAATTTAAGTTGAACCTGTTTTTATGTGGTGATATAATAGCTTCAAAAATTAATTTGTGAAGACCCCATAAAATTTAAACATGCATCTCAGTGAATTTTTTCTATTTGAAAATCAAGCAGGGGAAAATTGGTCTGATTGAAAATTTAAAACTATGAGGGCCAGATAAAAAATTATTATCTGCATTTTCTTAAGTTTAAATTAAATTCATCTAATTTACATCCTCACAAAAGGAAAATTTGTATTTGGAAGTATGTGTCTAAATAAAATATTTAAGAAAATAGCCTGTTTTACACTATTTAAAAACACCCTGTATACCCCCTTGATACTGTGCTTTATTTAAATTGGAATTTTCATTCTAATAAAATTTGGGTAGAGTTCATTATGAGGGTTAAATTTCCAAAAACCATTCCTTGAGAAACACCTTAGGGGAGAGCGGGGAAGAATGGGACAAATTTCACATTTTTGTTAATATTGAAAAAAATTAACATTTTTCAATCCTGTAAGTTTAAAACCAATAATTGAACTCTTGGTTACATTATAATTTCATGTATTCAATGAATTAGCCATCATTTAAACTCCAAGTTTTTACGAATGCATGTATTTTGTCCCATTCATTCCTGTGGTGGGGATGAACCCCACCACGGGGATGAATTGGACGGTTGAAAAAAAGTTCAGAAATTAAAAAAATAAATTATTTTTTAAACACTGAATTTGTTATTAAAAAATAACAAAGTTATTTTTATTAAAGTTTAGTAAATGTGTTTTCCCATACCTATAGTAACTTATTGTTTTGCTTCTATAATTATTAAAAAATAATTTAACTTAAGCTAAAAATTTTACTGTGTGATAAAAGAGCACTTATATTAGTATAGTTTAAAATTTAAATGGAGAAAATCCATGCATTTTTTCTTTGTCTAGATTTGGTTTTTTAAATATAAGTGGGTATGGGGATGAATGGAACAGTTCCATCATCACTTCATTTCCTGTTTTAAAAAATTTTCATGAATAGGATGCTATATTCAATTCATTTTAGTAACACTCAGCTAAATAAGTCAGTTAAGTAACGCAACTCAACGCTTGCCTGTAGTTGGTAGACTTAATTTGTATTTGTACTAAAGTTATGTTTAAACTAAACTTGTATTTTATGTTCCAAACTAATGTGTGAATATGCGAAGTCTTAATGAGCAAATACTTGCAACTTTCATCTCAAATATGTTATGGTTAAACTGTTATTCAAACAAGTTAGGTTTTATGAAGTTAGGTCCCATTTTTATGACAGTTCCTTCAGAATGGCAGGAAAATGTAACCACAGGAATGGAATGGCTTTGGTGGTTTGGTCTAGGCATCAAAAATTATCTATTTGCACTCCTAAAAGTATAAACCCATAAAAAAGCTAGTAGCATTAATAGAAATAACACAAACCTCAACCACTGAGAGCTGAAAGAACAAAAGGACTTGTGTTTGTGTTAATTTATACAAAAATAGAAGCTGATGTTAATGAACACAATTTCTTGAATAGGTTAGGTATACTAATCTTATGGCTGAAATAACAAAATTTAAAGCGAAATGGGAAAACACATTTAGTAGCCTAATTTATCCAAAAACAGAAGCTGATGTTAATGAACACAATTTCTTGAATAGGCTAGGTCAGGGATTCCCAATAGGTGGTCCGCGGCCTGTGTCCAAGGGGTCCACGAAATGTCACCGAGAAATTAAGTATTTTTTTTATTTTCCTTAATTTAAAGTAACCATTATCCTACTCAGCAGTTCATTTGTTAGTTTTGTTAGTTAATTGTCACTGTAGTACAAATAGATTAATGTAGGTAGCGCAGCCTCTGTTTACCACCAAAGATGGTTTTTTGCAATTTTTTATTGACTAAAATACGATAGTTTCGGTTTTGAATGCGATTGAAAATTTAAGCCTTTAAGTTTAAGGGGTCCTCGTCAGTAAATTAATTGTAAAGGGGGTCCTCGGTAAAATTTTATTGGGAACCCCTGGGCTAGGTACTATATGGCTGAAATAACAAAAATTTAAAGTTAGTTAAGGTATAAAAAATTGAGCTGTCCCGTTCATCCCCACTCTCCTCTATATATTTTATAAACACTTAAGACAAATTTTACTTACTTTTAACTGGCCTTCAGGCTATTTGATGGTACGCAGATAAGGCACTCGTCTTTAGCAGCCATCCCGATGCAGTGGAGGTGGGCCTAAGGTAAAGGATAAAAGTTAATTCAATGATTACAAATCTTATAATTAAGACAGGGATGCTGAATTGTAAAAAAAATTTCTTGGAAGATAATGTAGATAATAAGGGTTTTGTAAATCCTTTCAGGGCGGAATCATAAACTCCTGAGACATCCCTAGGAATATTTAAATGTGTTGCCCCGAAATACTTAAGGGGCCGTTCAAATATTACGTAAGCACTTTTTTGGTCATTTTTAAACCCCCCCTCTCCCCCCTTGTCAGCAAAGATAAGCAAACCTCAAACCCCCCCCACCATAATTACGTAAGAAACTGACGGACCCCCCCCCCCCCGAAATTTTGACATCTCTTTTAGCAGGTAGTTTTTTTTCTCCATAAAAATTAGGTGACATACAGTGAGCGGTCTTTTTGTGGTGTAAACCAAAGGGTTCAAAAATGAGGCGAAACACTACTTTTTAGGGCTACAATTTCAAAATGTTTGTGTGGTCCATGTCCAGAAAAAAGTACTTACGTCAGATTTCCCAGTTCAATTTTTTGTTACATTTATTTTTGGTTGAGTTTTGAAATTATTTATGCAAGAAACAAGAGATTTTTGAAATATGCAGCATCTTATGTAAGCATCACTCAAATCCGCCCCTCCCCCCTTGTCAGGAAAAATAAGCAAAGAGCAAACCCCCCCCCCTCCCCCCTTAGGTGCTTACGTAATATTTGAACGGCCCCTAAGTTCGGGTAAAAAAAGGTGAAGTATTTTGTATTTTTTAAAAATATGTACAGCCATTTAAAAACGATAAAATTTTAATATTTGAAAATTAATATGTAGTCTGCATGACAAAAATAGCTATACCTTAGAGGGTTAAATTTCAAAAACAATTCCTGGAGAAAACCAGAAACACACTATATTTTACATACATTTTTAAAAGACAAATGTTACTTACTTCTTACTTTATCCATTTGGCTATTTACTTTATCCTTTTATCCATTTGGTGCAGATTGGCAAACGTCTTCAGCAGCCAGCCTGATGCCGTAGAGGTGGGCCTGCAGGTAGAAGACAAAAGTTAATTTAATGATTTGATTACAAATCTTATCATTTAGACAGGGATATGGAATTGTAAAAACTTATTTCTTGGTAGATAATAAATAAGGATTCCATAAATTGTTCAAGGGATTAGTCGTAAATTCCAGGGCCACCCATAGGAATGGCAAGAGGTTAATTTTTTCAAAATACAGCATCTGGTTCAAGTATAAAAATTTGAATGTTTTGAAAAATATGTAGTCTCTGCATGACTGTAAATCTTATTATAACATACATTCATTATGACGGTTAATTTCCAAAAACAATTCCTGGATATAAACCCAGAAACACCTTTTACAAACATTTAAGACAAGTGTTACTTACTTTTAACTTTATCCCTCCAGGCTGTCCATTAGTCCTTTATTGTTGGTTATTTGATGGTGCACAGATAATAGGTGCACATTAGGGTTATGATTTTTTTCAGATTTAAAAGCCTGTGGTGGCAAATGATGAGTATTGGTCCATAACTCTCGAAAATAACCTTTATTTTTGAAAACTGTGAAAAAAGCTTGCGCGCCTAATAAGATTTTTATATGGCTAAGCACTAAAAGGCAGTTAATAAAATCTTTTTTGAAGCTGATTGTTACATAAATCATACATTTGTAAAAGAGCTTTCCCTATTCCTTTTGGTCCCAAAAGGTAGTGTGTGAAGTTTCAGTCCCCTAAGTTGATTCTAGAGTTTGCCTATAGAGCCCCAAATTAAGAAAAAATTGGAAAAATTACCAATTTTCAGAATTTTTAAAAAAGTATATTTTGATATTTAAATTGATATAAAACTGGTTCAAATGTGTTATTTAGGACATTTTAGAAGGTTTATATTTATTTAAGGTTATTAACTGTACCTATAGTGTCTATAATTTAAGAGTAAAAGGTACTACTAAAGGGACGTTGCGCTCATCAAAGCTTATAATACACTACAGTGGTCGAAAGTAATTAAATTCCAATTTTCTTCCAAAGAACTCCTTCAAATGATGCCATTTGGTGTTACATTGATGTTTTAAAATATAAAGGCCAGTAAAGTAACAGTAATTAGGCCTTCTACTGAAGTTTTAATGTAAAAAATGCTTTTCTTCGGAAATGCCTGTTTCTAGCTGATCAAATCCAACTTTATTAAAGTAAAGAAAATTGTTTAATAGTTGTAAATTTTTGTTCGTATTTTGATGAAAGAAGATTTCAATTAAACTTTCCCCCTAATACGTTAAAAAGAGGTAATTTTCATAATTTCATACGATAAAATTTATTTTTATTTCTGGTATAGGAGAAATTCATGTTGTTTCCAATCCAGGGGCGTAGCGAAGGGGGGGGTCCCCGGGTCCGGACCCCCCCCATGGGCCCGACCTAAAATTTTTGAACCCTTTTTTAGGCTTTAAATATTCCAGTGCCTACTCAAAAGAGGGCGTCTATGTCCCTTAAAAGTATCTAAAAACCACCTTTTTTGCTTGTTAAAATCTAAAATTTTCCGAGGGATCCCCCGGTTTTCCTATAAAAAACGTATTAGTTGAGGGACGATATAAGGGGAGGGGGCGATAAAGGGTACTAAACGAGTAAACCAAACCCTGTTTTTAGGGTCAAATTTCCAAACAAATTTTGGGGGAGTACCCCCAGACCCCCCTTGGGACTTGGAACTTTATTAAACAACTTTTTTAATGATGAGTTCGTCAAAATACAAATCTCCTAGCAAATAATAAATTCCTGAAAATATAATGATCGAAATTCGGATTAGGTGTACCAAAACGAGTTGAAAACCTGCTCTTTAGACTTGAATTTCCAAAAATTTTCTGGGGGAGGTCCCCCAAACCCCCCTTAAGGTAATTCGAACACGATTATTTTCAACCTTTTTAATATTATATTCGTTGAGGAGATTCAATTTGATTTTCAAAATTTTTAGCCCCCCCCAAAAAAACCGAATCCTGGATTAACTATACTGCCTCAGAAACGTCATATTTTTTACTTTTTTCCTAAAAAATTATCTTGCTTACAAGGAGCGGTGCTCCTCGGTTATTACCTCATGAATGAAGTAAAAAAACTCCTTTTTAAAATCAAATTTCCAAAAATTTTGTGGGGGTGGACCCCCAAACCCCCCTCTTTAATATGGAGCGACAGAAAACTATGTTTCTCGACGGTCTCTGTACTTAATAAAAAAATTATGTGGATCGGAACTTTCAATCGAAGTAATACTTAATCTTAATTATTACTCTAATTATTTTATTAATAAATTATTAACTATATTAATTAACACAGAGCAGAAATTAAAAGTAATGTGAAAATTATAACTTTATTTCACTAATTGTGAACTGGACACTTTTTGATATCCATTGGTAAATTTTTCGCACTGGACCCCCCCCTTAGGAAAATCCTGGCTACGCCACTGTTCCAATCTGTATGGTTTAAAGTTAAAATCTACTTATAAAAATGAAATATATAAGGTTTAAAAAGGTATTTCAAGGTTTTTGATCTTAAAAATTACTATAACCCTCTTTTTGAGAAAATTTTGGATTTGATCAGCTAGAAACAAGCATTCTTGCAGAAAAGCCCTTTTTGCATTAAAAGTTCAATGGAAGGCCTAATTAATGTTATTTCACTGGTCTTTATTATTTAAAAATCATTTAACAACATATGTCATCATTTGAGGGTGTTCCTTCGAAGAAATTCGGATTTAATTCATTTCGTCTACCGATAGTGCATTAAAAACTTTGGGGAGTGCAACGTCCCTAGCACTTATTAATATTAAATTATAGGGGCTATAGGGTACAGTTAATGCACATAAATATATATAATTCATTTAAATATGTTCTAAAGAACACATTCAAACCAGTTTTATAACAATATAAATATTAAAATATTTTTTTTAATTCTGAAAATTGCTAGTTTTTTTTTGCTTATTTTTCAAATTTGGGGCTCTATAGGCACACCCTAGAGTTAACTTATGGGTCTGAAACTTCACACACTATCTTTTGGGACCAAAAGGAATGGGAAAATCCCTGGGTAGCGAAGTTTTTTGTAAAAAAGGTTTTTCCACGAGACACACTAGTGATTCCTATATTAGAAAGTGAAATGAGATTAGGCGCGCAAGGTTTTTTCTCAATATAAAGAAAATAATGCTATAAAATTAATGTATGGGCAAAAGTTCATCGAATGCAACATCAGGCTTTTAAATATTTTTAAAAAAGTCTCAGAATCATAACCCTAGTGCACATGTCTTCAGCAGCCAGCTAAATGCAGTGGAGGTGGGCCTGCAGGTGGAAAAAAAAAATTCAATGGTTATGAATCTAATAATTTAGACGGCTACTGAATCGTAGAAAAACTATTTTCACATCTGTAGTAAATTCCTAGGCTATCCTCCTTCTTATCTCTTACTGTCGACTTGTTGTTGTGATGTGAAACTGTTTCAACAGCAAAAAAATTAGATCGAGAGGGTAGCGGTAGCATACTTAAATTACATGCCTATAAAAATAACTGAAAATAAGAATTAAAAAGTGATAACAATCTCACTATTAAAGGAAAATTATTGTATTTCATATTATAATATTATTATAATATATTAATATTATTATATTAGTTAAAAAAATTTTACATGTAACTCAATTTTTGACAAGGGGGAGGGAGGAAGGTTTAAAAGTGACATCACATCCTGCAGCTGAAACTCAACAAAAAACCCTTATAATCGTTAAAGCGACCGTACACTTATTGTTCTCTCAAAAGGTATCTTAAACATACATGTGATTACTATAAATAGGCAGAAAATATTTTTAAAAAAATTCTAGATGGCACATTTTTTCTAATATTATCTATGGCACTCAAATTTTCTTTCATTTTAAATAGAGTGGGTCCATAGGCTTTTACTTCCCGAGATCTACGATTCGATATGATAGTCATATTTTTCAGCTTAAATATTAACTGGTCTTCATATTTGTCGTGATAAAAGGGTGAATTTTTGAAGCCAAACTTAGCTGCTAATCTTTCTACAATTTGGAGGCCGAGAGAGAGTACAGTCCAGGAATGGTTCAGATTTTACTAGACTAAATGAGGGTACTTACATGAAAGCAGGGAGCGAAATGGCCGGGGCACGTCTCAGCAGCAGGAAAGCTAGACAAGAAATTAAAGGGCGCGGAGGCAAGTTCAATGATTACTCAAATATCTATTTGTAAGTGATCCGTTTAATTAAGATTAATCAATCATATCTCTGGGTACAAAAATCTCAGAAAAAGCGGCTCTTTTGGAGAGACGCACAAGACCGCGTGTTCCTTCTCAGGGGATTTTCCCGTTCTCCCTTGTTATTGTTTTTCTTCCTCCGCGTTGCCAACCTGCTCTCGCTAAACTAACTTGCAAGCAGAGTCGGCATGCTGATGGTGTGCTGGGGCTCCATCAGTAGCATCAGCACAATATTACTTCGATGTTTTTTCTGATTTTACTTAAAATTTATTACTAGGCAACACTTGCACCCAGAGTTTTCAGTAAAAACTGATTTGGAAAATAAGAAAGTGGAATTATAGTTTGGCAAGCGGGGGTGAGATTGTGACATGTATCTCTTGTTCTTAGTTTACGTTCATTTACCCTTGCGCAGCTTTATTTTTTTACTTAGCAAATTATGTAATTATTTTTTATTAATTTATATTAATGCATGCATTTTTTTAATATTTGCAAGTCTCAATTATTACCAATTATTATTTACAGGTATTTCAGTGTCGAAATAGTACGCTTTTGTCTCGTTTTAAACCCAACAAACGCTATTTAATTATTTTTTCTTTGACAAATTCTTAAAGAGGACCTCAAAATGCACTTCGTGTTGAATTTTCAAGCAATTCGCTAAATATTTAAGGCTTTTCAGAGTCGAAAAAAAAACGGTATTTCGAGTAAAAAACACAAGTCCGAAAAAGCCTAATAATTGGTATTTAATTTTAAGTTTGAATTTTTTAAAATTTTTATTATGGTAGTAGAGTAATATGGAAAGCTTTTTCCAGAAATTCGAGTTTACATGGGGATTCTGACGTCATCCAGGAATTTTCAAACATAAAAGTGATTAACTTGTCCTCATAGGAATTCATTACGTTTTTTGGCTATGAGAAAAAGAAGGAAAGAGTAAAAATATGAATAAACCCCCAAGTGTTTTACATCATCGGGTTCACATCATTTAGTAGATTAAGAATTTGTAAAGCATAAGGGGATTGGTTCCTTATTTCGGGAGTTTTTCCGGTTTTATTGGAAAACTGTAATTGGGCGTCACGTCCTTAATTTTAGAGGTAGGATTCTCAAATTTTAGTATATGTACCTCCTTAATATTTCCTATTAAATGATGTATGACACTAAAGGTCTGGACCCATATTTAGAGGTTTTAGAACCACATGCTCGTTTTTATTTTCACTTTTTAACTCCCCTAACTCTTTTTCTCCAGAAGAAACGGCGTCTATCTAAAAAGGTTCAAAGAGTTCTTCAAGAATATGGTTATTAATAAGTTCTACGACAATTATTTTTGGAGAAATCCTGAAAAATCGTCTTGAAACACTAAAAAATAAATTTTCTAGATTGCACAATTTTTATACCACGTCTTAGTTGAACCTATTGTTAGAAACAACTTTTCTTACGCTTTCAGAAAATATAAACCACTAAGCTGGGATTCAAATATATCCGGAGCTATTCAGCGTCAAAGTCAGAACAAGTAGGCTTAACGTGGCATGACCACGAGGCACCCGTTCCCGTTCGATCAAGGTTAACCTACCATTCAATGCTATGAAGGTAGCTTGAAGATTTAAATAAGCATTGAATGCTGGAACATATAGCATTCCTTGCTATATTTCTTTCTTAGGTATACCTACATAACATGCACGCTATGAAAGTGGCTAATTAACAGCTTAAAAGCATTGGATGCTTGTTACCTAGCATGTCATGCTATTTTTGCGTAAAGACTAACCAGGACTCATAAGTACATAAAAAGATTATCTTGTTTTCGAATTTATTTTGCACAAAAACTAAAATTGAAAAAAAAATTGAAATTTTTACTTCCTTATAACAATATATCAACACATAAATACTCAAAATTTTAAAAGGTTTTTATAATTTTTTATAAAAGTAATCAAAAGGAAAAAACTTCACAACTTCTTCACTCTGCGCAAGATTTTTCAAAAAATATTGTAACTGTACTTAATATTTTAATCAGAGTTTTTTTATTTAAATTTTTCAAAAAAGTTATTTTAACTCAATTTTTTTGGTTCAATTCAATGTTTAAATCTGAGGTATAATGTTAACATCTGAGGTATTTGTACGCAATTTCATATTTACTATATATTATTTTTTCGTTTGCTAGCTAAATAGCATCCCATGCTGGCAAACATAAAAAAGTATATGCAATAGCAAATCAAATTACCTAGCTCTCTATACTATAAAGATAGCTTAAACTGCTAAAAAGCATTGGATGCTTGTTACCTAGCATGCCATGCTATTTTTGCGTAAGCTAGCTACATAGCATCGCATGGTAGCTAGCATAAAAAAGCATGAAATAGAATATCAAGGTACCTAGGTCTCCATGCTATGAAGACAGCTTGAACTGCTAAAAAGCATCGGATGCTTGTTACCTAGCATGCCATGCTATTTTTGCGTAAGCTAGCTACAAAGCATTGCATGGTAGCTAACATAAAAAAACATAAAATAACATATCAAGGTACCTAGCTCTCCATGCTATGAAGACAGCTTGAACTGCTAAAAAGCATTGGATGCTTGTTACCTAGCATGCCATGCTATTTTTGCGTAAGCTAGCTACATAGCATCGCATGGTAGATAGTATAAAAAAGCATAAAATAGCATATCAAGGTACCTAGCTCTCCATGCTATGAAGACAGCTTGAACTGCTAAAAACCATTGGATGCTTGTTACCTAGCATGCCATGCTATTTTTCAGTAAGCTAACTACATATCATCTCATGGTAGATAGCATAAAAAAGCATGAAATAGCATATCAAGGTACCTAACACTCCATGCTATGAAGACAGCTTGAACTGCAAAAAAGCATTGGATGCTTGTTACCTAGCATGCCATGCTATTTTTGCGTAAGCTAGCTACATAGCATCGCATGGTAGATAGCATAAAAAAGCATATCAAGGTACCTAGCTCTCCATGCTATGAAGACAGCTTGAACTGCTAAAAACCATTGGATGCTCGTTACCTAGCATGCCATGCTATTTTTTCGTAAGCTAGCTACATATCATCTCATGGTAGATAGCATAAAAAAGCATAAAATAGCATATCAAGGTACCTAACACTCCATGCTATGAAGACAGCTTGAACTGCAAAAAAGCATTGGATGCTTGTTACCTAGCATGCCATGCTATTTTTTCGTAAGCTAGCTACATATCATCTCATGGTAGATAGCATAAAAAAGCATAAAATAGCATATCAAGGTACCTAACACTCCATGCTATGAAGACAGCTTGAACTGCAAAAAAGCATTGGATGCTTGTTACCTAGCATGCCATGCTATTTTTTCGTAAGCTAGCTACATATCATCTCATGGTAGATAGCATAAAAAAGCATAAAATAGCATATCAAGGTACCTAACACTCCATGCTATGAAGACAGCTTGAACTGCAAAAAAGCATTGGATGCTTGTTACCTAGCATGCCCTGCTATTTTCGCGTAAGCTAGCTACATAGCATCACATGCTAGCTAGTATAAGCTAGCATAACCTAGCATACATATCTAGCATGCATAGCAAAAACTAGCAAAACCTAGCATATTTCTATGCTAGTTCCAGCATACAATTTTGACCTGGGTATTGGAGTTATAACCCCTCATTGCATAGTCGGTATCTAAAACATGAAGAACTGCAAAATTTTCCCTAGAAAATTGTGCGGTTTTCTAGGGAAAATTTTGAACAAGGAACCGTTCTTTTCGGATCTAAACCAATAAAGATCCTCAAAATGAGCTAAAACCCGTCTTTAAGAAATAAATTTATAAAACATTCTAGGGGAAAACCCCCAAAACCCCTCTCTAAAATTTTGAGGTCATTCAAACTGTGAGCTACCCTTGAAAATTCAGACTCTTAATTAGAAACAATTTTTTTTCACAAAACTTCCAAATGAATAATAAACTTCATTAACACAAACTTCATTTTAGAGTCTTGTATGAAGTTTGTGTTAATGAAGTTTATTATTCATTTGGAAGTTTTGTGAAAAAAAATTGTTTCTAATTCCACTTGGGCCAAGCTCCTTTGGATAAGTTGAATAGGATTTATGACAAGTGGGGGCTCCTGAAAAAATGAAGCCATTAAATGGCAGAAGTCTAACTAAAGCCTCATAAAACATGATACAAAATACATCGAAGTGTCTTTGTCCACGAAAGTTGACATGCTTAACTATTAGCAAAATTCGTTGTTATTTTCGAGGAGCTAGCGCCTGGGGGTTCCCAAACTTTTTTGGTCCGTGGAACCCTGACGACATTTTTCGTACCCCGTGGACATGGGTGTAGCCAGGGAGGGGCAGCTGCCCCCCCCTAAAGTCCTGAGTAATTTACTTTAAATTAAGTTAAAACCCAGTTTTTTAGGGTCAAATTTCGAACATTTTCTGGGGGCGGGCAGTCAGGCACCCCTTTAGTATTTAAACCTTTATTAATCACTCTTTTTTTATAATAAGTTCATTAAAACCAAAATTCTACTTAAAAAATGTTTGTCCAAATTTGGGTTTACGTGAAATAAAAAACAGTTTAAAACCCTGTTCTTAGGATCAAATTCCCAAAATTTTTCTGGGGCACATAATATACCTAAAAAGTGCAGTGGCGGAGCAAGGCCATAAGTAGGCGTCGGCGAAACATTCTTGCGAGGCCCTTCCTACCAAAGTTTTTTAAAAGGGCACTTGTATTTTAATATAGTTATTGATAGGTTTTGAAAAATAATATAATTATGGGTCCACACTTAATATTTACGAGAGCGTTTGCGAGACTGAGAAATGAGAGGCCGGACTGGGAAGAAATTTCGGCCCGGGCATTTTAAGTTTGAATCGGCCCACCGCATAATTTTCATGGAAAATGTAACTTTATAGAATTAAAAATTGGGGGGGTGATCGTGGTACCCCTAAGAAATTCTTTTGAAGAGTGACCCCTAAGAAATAGTCTAAAATTCAGCTTGAAGCCCCAATGGATACGTAATAATCTCAATATAGACTTTTAATTCTTCGTTGGTAAATTCAGTGGGTGGCATTTCCACATTGACAAACTTAATATTAAAAGAAATTGTGAACGATGTAGGTGGAAATAAAATTTTTTGGAAATTTTACCCTTAAAAGTACTGTTTTAACTCATTTGGGACCCTTTTGGGTACATCCGAAAAAGTTCGCACCTTTTATGCTGTAAAATTTTTGAAGATGAAACCAGGAAAATTCGTTCATAAAAAGGTTTTTAATATTATAATATGTTTTTTAATTCAGTTATTTATCCCTTAATTAAAATCGAAAACAAAAGATTTAAGACGCAACACAAAAAGTTCATAATCATGTGTATATAAAAAAAGGTGGACTTTAAAGGCGTTGAAAATTTCATTTTTTTAACCATCAAAAGAAAAAGCATTGTAACATAAAAAACCTGACCTCTGCAGTTATTTTACCTTATTGAAAGTAATTAAAGTGTTCTAACTCACCTAGCAAACCTTGAAAGCTGACTGCTGGTTGTTGTGTTAAACACGTATCACTGCTACCAAAAACCATAAATTTATAAAAAATATATAATCCTACGAAAATTTAAAATTTCTCCTTAACTTTAAAAAATTAAGTATTCTCTTTATCATTTTCCCGAATCCCTATAACTCGATGAAATCTACCAATCTATTGAAAAAAAAAGCTAAAACCTTCCAAAAATTGAAAAACTGAATGACTTCAATGAAAGCTTACCAAATATACTAATATTCTGTTTGATTTAACTGAAAACTAATGTTTTTTGTCACCTTTTTCATAGGAAAAGCGTGTGAAAGTAAAAAATAACTCTAGTTTTTAGCCGCCAAATTTCGTTACACGGACTATATAATAGGTACAGTTAAACTTTTTAAAATTTTAATTTTCTTTATTTTGAAATCGACTTTAAAAATGAAATGAAATATTCCTGAATTTCTTAGAAACAAAATTTTTCCAGTGCAAAGAATGATTCCAAATCTAAAAACCGAAGCTTTAAATTTATAAAGAAAAGTACGTATACGTATAGAAAAATACGCTCAGCGCTCACAAAAACGAATTTGTAAATACGAACACGTTGTTTATTGTTTGCAACATGTGATTCACTATCGCCCAATCAGAGACGGGCGAAAATAATCTCCCTCCCAGGTTCTCTCACATCAACCTCCCGTCGAGGGAATATCCGGGACTTGAAAAATCCGTTGTTGGTCGATAACGTCCGAAACTGAAACCGAGGATTTTCTTAATTCGCGGATTCGGCTAGCCGCGGATTTCCTTCGGATCGCGTTGTGTTGGTCGATACGGCTGTTAGTGAATTGATAACCACGTTAAAATCCATTGTAATGGATTGAATGTAACAAAATGTAAAGTAAAAATGAACCGCCTTGAACTCTGCGCTTTTTTGAAATCCAAGCTTCGAAATTAAATTAAAAAACTCAGCATCGTAAATAAAAATTGTTCGGATGCATATTCCCCCCTATTGAATAAAAAATAATATAAAAAATAATTAATGAAAAAAAACCTTTTTAAAGAACAACGTTTTTAAAATGCACTAAAAAGTATAAAATAATTTTTTGCAACTCCATGTAAAACGAAAAACGTGGGGATCATGCAATAATATTTTCAGCCACTACTCTTGTCACTCTATTTACCATTATATCCAAAGTTAAAAATTATTTAAATTAATGATGAAATTAAGTTGGATTAAATACCTAATGCATGATCCCCACGTTTTTCGTTTTACAAGGAGTTGCAAAAAATTATTTTATACTTTTTAGTGCATTTTAAAAACGTTGTTCTTTAAAAAGGTTTTTTTTCATTAATTATTTTCTGGTTTTTAGTTTTGTTGTGTAAAGTTTAGAATTCGCGACCTGAACGCCTTCCAAGAATTTGATTCTTTTCAATTTTTAATAAAACTAAAAAGTGTTTTTTATGAACTTTAACTATAACACATGGCTTTACTTTGTTTTGTTAAAATCATTGCACAGTTTTTGCCTCTGGCTATTATTCAGATGACGTTGGAAATTTTTGAAACACTAGTAATATAAAAAAAGTGTTTTAAAAATATATTGGTGAGAAACTTGTCAGTAACTAATTAATAAAGTCAGTCCCTTAGATATATTACAAATACAAAACTTGCATGAAGTACTGCATGTACTGTGTATTAATTTTATTCTTACAAATTTTCATTTTACTAATATTTTATACAACACTTCTAAAGCCATCTTGATAACGAGAGGAGGCAAACTGCACAACAATGATTTTTAACAATAAGGTCCTATAGTTGAACTTCTAAACTTTAAGTCCCCCTGGGGGCTCAGGGACAGCAAATTGAACCGAACTAACGAGATAATATTGTATTGTCATCCAGATCTGAACTATGTTCAAAATTTCAAGCCTCTAGCTCATGGGGAAGTATGTTTAAAATTGATTACTAAATTCCTCCCGAACAGACAGATAGACGGACGGACGGACGGACAGACAAGATTGAAAGCGACCTAATAAAAACGTTGTAAAATGCAGGATTTGCCCATTTATGTTAAGAACGTTTAGTTAATTAGTAAAGTAATTTTTCTATGTAATAATGTAGGTTAATTAAAGTACAAACATACACAATTTTACTTACTGTAAAATACTCTTCGTAAATGTTGAAGCAAGACGATCCTTATCCGCACCTACCCCGACAAGTCTCAACAACAAATGGTCAAAAATACAGCACCCCAACTGTTTCTTGGAATTTTCAACCAATTAACCAGGGCGGTGTGTCACGTGGAAATAACAACAAAAACAAATTCTATTGGAAAGAGGGAAATTCGACAACGACCAGAGTGATAGGGGCAGTCAGAGAGGACTTCGAGGGTTTGGAAAGAGCGGTTTTTTTGGGTTTGCTCATTTTGAGTTCTGATTTGATCTCTTAAACTTATTTTTCTAAAAAAATATACTTTTTAAAAATTTGAAAGTTCATTAATTTTTAGGTTCTCTTTCTTGGGCGCGAGGCCCTTCCGAGGCGCGAGGCCGTCGGCGGTCGCCGACACCTAGCTCCGCTACTGAAAAAGTGTTGTAAAACTACATTAAACCTGTTAATACGTATGAAAAAACCTCATTGTTTCCACGCTACCCACAAAACTTTTACATTAATTTCATTAAAGGGCGAAAACCCCTCTCGAAACAATACTGTGGCTACGGCTCTCTCTCACAGTGCTTTAAAATTGAATCGTCAAAAAAAAAACTGTATAAGTAATCGAATTTTCATTGTATAATCACTAAATTTTTACTGGTAATTCACAACCCTATTTAGAAAACAGAGCAACCATCAAAACAAATACTGTCTGTCTATCACAAGAAGAGCTCTGGTTTACATCTCTGTTGCCAAGGCAACAGGACTCTGCTCATTTTCAACGGGTGAAATCAGAAGAAAGGCGCAACCACTTTGGCTTACTGAGCGCCTTGTTGGGGAATTTGGCGATAACTTTTATATTGTTACTTTGTAATTAAATAAATCGGGAAATCTTAGAACAGGGTCGAATTGGCTGCGTTTGGTGAAAATCTTATTTCATCATGATCCATCGAGTGATAAATAGTTTTGTATTTTTAAAACGGATTGGATTTCTGTTACAGGATGATTAAAAATTAGAGGGAGAAAAGCTAGAAGGGAAGGGGCTAAAAGCGGATTACAACTAAACGACTTTTTTGAATCCTTAAGATTAAGAAATTCACGATTGTGATGTGTTAGCCCTTGACTGAAGTAAACATTAAAACTTTTGATTTCATAAAAATGCCGGAATCGAGCGATATTTCTGGGTCTTAAAGGGTAAAGCGTATATTCTAGATCTGGATGGTTGTCTAAAAAATCACATGTCGCATTTCTGACCTTGAATTGCTTTGTGAATCCTAGTCGTCAAGGTTATATCCCACCCTTTTCCTGGCATTTTCCCCTCTGGTTTTGAGACAGCTTGTATTTAAATTTTACAAAAAAAATTATGAATAATTCATGTGAAATTTATTGCAGGAAGTAAAATCGTGGAATCGATAAAGATTTCGACGATCCTTCACTTGAACAAAAATCTGCAACATTGTAAATTATTTTTCGCGCTTGCGATTTTAATATTTCACCCTTTTTAAAATGAAATGTCATCATGTAATTTTAAAGAAATAGAAAATTGATTGATATAAATCGAAACACAATCCAAAGGCAACAGTTAAATCAAATCAAATATGTGTAGGAAGCGGAGTTATCAATTCTTCTAAAAAACAAATTTCTATTTTTATTTATTACATTTGCAAAATTCAGAAAAAGAAACTAAATCAATTATCTATCAAGTCAGTTCCCTAGAATATACATGGTTAATTGAATCACTATTCCTCTTTGTTTATTATTTTAACAGTTCACTGCATCAATCCGAGAAGAAGAAGACCGTGCTTGGGATCGCCAAAAATTCGGACAATAATCCTCCATCGGCTTTAATCTCCGCCAAATCCTTATACGGTTTATCCCTATTAAAAATGAACCAGTCTTGTTGCTATAGCGACTGCCATAATCAGACAAACTGGCGGGAGCTCTTCTTGTGATAGACAGACAGTATAAGTATATTCAAAAATATTTTACAGTCAAAATAAGTGGATGGACTTATTCCCTTCTTCAACCTTAGGGGTCATCCATAAATTACGTGAGGTCAAAAAGGGGGGGGGAGGGGTTTGGAAAAATCTCACCAAATCTCACCAAGGGGGGAGGGGGGGTCGATTAAAATCTCACGTCAACTCTTTTTTAACTTAATTATAACTTAATTAGGTGCTATGAAGCACAAAATGCAAATAATTTTTAGAAAATAATTTTTAAAAGTTGTAGGTAAATCTAACGTGGGGGGGAGGGGGGGGTCAAGAAAAATCTCACTAAATCTCACCAAGGGGGGAGGGGGGTCCAGATTTTGGAAAAAACACCTCACGTAATTTATGGATGACCCCTTATGAAATTTTTCTGATGAAAAAATCTTAAAAAACCCTTAAATTCACATTTAAATTATATTTCTTCTTAGTTTACACCACAAAAGGGTGAAATAAAAGGAATAAGACAAATAAAATTCAAAATTATAGTGAAACTGTGTTATTAGAGCAGTATCAATGGAGTTAGTGAATATGAATGGAGTTAAGCATTCCATACATAAAAAAAGTTATGGACATCGATTTCACAACTTCAAGAGGCGATATCTCCCTATAGGGATTAGTTATTTTCCCCCTCTTTTCACCCATGTGTAGAGCAAAGCTTGGAGATTTTTTTGAGCACAAAAAGTCAATTTGTCATTTTTAGGACTTATTCCCTTCTTCAAACTGACGATTCAATTGTTCTCCACAAACATAAAAAATTCAACCCTGCTTGCCCCCCCCCTAAGTGGAACCCTGGCTACGCCCATGCCCGTGGACCCCCTGTCTTAGAGACCGTTCAAAAAGTAGCTAAAAATCTTATGAAAAGGGAGTATTTTACCACTACCTCTGGTTAGAGGAATATGTGAGAAAACTCCAGCTCTCAAGCGTCACCTCCAACCGTGGACCGGTTTCGCCCTTGTTAGGGCTCATCAGCACGGTATAGGAAGGTAACGCAAGAGAGCGGAGGGAGAGCTTTTAGTCTAGCCCAGGGGTCGGCAACCTTTTGAAAGGGAAGAGCCAAAAGTAACAGTTTATGAAATTTCCCAGTTTTTAAAGAGCCACTTTTTTTTTTGCTTCATTGTAATAGTATATGCTTAATATATATTTCATTTTAGTTTGGGGGGGTGATTTTAGTTGGGGAGCATTTTAACCCAACATTTTTTCTGTTGGGTAAAAAAATCACTATTTCCTCCTTTCGGGTAGGGTACTTTTTACATCAAGTTTTAGATGACTTACGTACACATTGTAAATTAATTTTAGTGAACTTAATTTCCAAATTTTGTATAAACGATGTGAATTCCTGGAAAAATAGGGTCTGGGGGTCATTCCCCAGAAAAAATTTTGGAAATTGCCCCTTCAAAATCGCGTTTTAGCACATTTTTGCCTTTTTCGATTGCACCCTAGGAGCACCTCTCTTTAAGTGGCAGAATTTTCAAGGAAAAAAGTACAGTTATAATAAACAGCAAACTTTCGAGGGGGTGTGGATCCCACTTCAGAAAATTTTTGGAAAATTGCCCATAAAAATGGTGTTTTCATTAGTTTTCAGAACTTCTATAACGACCAAATAAGGATCACTCCTTATAAGTCACAGAATTTTCAAGGAAAATCAGCCCACATTCCAACATTTTTAGGAGTGTTAAGGAGTTCTCCCCCAGAAATTATATGGAATTCTTATCCTTTAAAGTAGAGTTTTGATTTTGACTCATCTTGAGAACTTAAAAATAAGTTTTCTGATTCTTTAAAAGTTTGATTAGTAAATTATTAATTTTTTCGTATGGAACTGGAGAGCCGCAACTTTACATCGAAAGAGCCGCATGCGGCTCGCGAGCCGCAGGTTGCCGACCCCTGCTAGCCGACTATAACGGAAAAAGTGGTGACTATTGACTAGTCCACCACTAAATAATAAAATACTCCCTTTTCATACATGTGTCCTTTCGGGAATTAAATCTGTTCAATGGAATGCGCAGTTCATTCCGGCAGATAGTGGTGGACTAGTCAATAGTCACCACTTTTTCCGTTATAGTCGGCTAGACTAAAAGCTCTCCCTCCGCTCTCTTGCGTTACCTTCCTATACCGTGCTGATGAGCCCTAACAAGGGCGAAACCGGTCCACGGTTGGAGGTGACGCTTGAGAGCTGGAGTTTACTCATAAAAATCTTATGTTTATTACTTATTTTTCAAAACCACGCATAACATTTGTAATTTTTTCAAGCGTGTTTTCGTGCATTGATAAGCATTTGATTTCACACTTTTACATATTTCTTATAAAATCTTTTTATTTTTATTTTTGCCGTTCATATGGTTACACAATATTTTTAAGGAAATATTAAAAATCAAGCATTTAAAAAGTTTGAAATAAAAACAAATGCAAACTTTTAATTTTAACAATAAGTTTTGGTCGCAAGCTTGTCTAACCTTTATGAGTGAGTTTTTCATTCACCAAATCATAAAAGTTCAGAAATGACTACAATTAATATATGGCGTTACCAAACAATATATAATTAATTTCAATTATGAAAAGAAATCAAATTACACATTACAGAAATTGAGTTTTTATTTATGAAATTAAAAAAAATATATGTGTTGTTTTTATACGTATTTTAAAAAATATTGTGCATTTACATGTATGATGTTGAACAGCGTTTGAAAATAACTTCACACGAGTTTTCCATTGTAGAAAAAATATTTCTAGTTACGTTTCACCAAATGAGAACCATAATGAAAGTATTCAATTGTAAAAAGCAATTATAAATATTAAAATATAAACAAATTGATAGTTAAATTTTAAAGATTAGGAACTTCAGGATAAGCTGGGTTCAAATCTTGAAATCACGCCTTTACTAATATTGACGTTTAACAAGTCACACATAAGATAAAATGACCACCAATGGCTCCAAGTCAAATGATAGTTTTAATTTTTTATTAATTACTGTAAATTTAATTTTTGACAATTTTTCATAATTTTTCCTATTAATATGAAAAATTAAATTTGAAAAAGTATTTACTACTAGCCAATTGAAAGGATGAGCATTCTCTTCCCTGTTAAGTGAGCTGGTTAGGATGAAAGTGGTATAAGTCCACTGAACTCCGTTTTGTGTAATTGAGGGTTTTCTAAAAACTTCTCCAAAAAAATCAGGATTGCTTGCATTTTTACTTTCTGGGGTGGATTTGTCTTAAGTCATGGGCACAATTTTTGCTGCGGATCAACTTTTATCAAATTTCAACTGAAAGTGCTTTAAATTGACTTTAATGGACTTATTCCACTTTCATCCCAACAGTTTGATGGGTTTCGGAAAGGAAGATTCTTATAGAGATGTAGTAAATATGGCTTCGCGAGCGACTAAGTTTGAAGTAATGGTTTCTTTCTATAGATTTTGATGCGTAGATTACGAATATTTTAATGGAAAATTTTTATGACCTATTTTGGGGGGGTCATATTCAAAATGGCGACCGTGAAAGGTTCTTCGCTCGATTTGTCTTTCTATTTAAATTTTTCGGATTGGTTAAACTAAAGATAAGGTTTAATTTAAAATAGGCTTCATTTTTTAAAACTTGTTACCGATGGGGTTTTCAAGATGGCGTCCAAGATGGCCGCCGTTTATAAACTGTTGCAATTTTTATGACAGATGGTTGAGTAATATATCAAATTTTTTTATTTTGAGTGAGGAAATGGAAATTTAAATTGAATTAAATTGATTTTTTACGACAATAAATAATTGTTTCAACCATTTATTTTTAATTTTAATAATTTTAAATTAAACCAAAATAAAAATACATTTTACCAATATTATAATAATAATAATAATAATAATCTTTATTTTACACTATGGAAATTACAAATGAATATATAAAATAATATGAGTTACCAAGGGGAAACAGTCCCGTTCAGGTAACCAAAAAAAGTGCGAACATTGAGTGATATTTAAAATAAAATAAATAAATAGGTGGGTTGAATTACATAGCAATAATAAGATTCAAAAATGCAGAAAAAAAAACATAGTACAAATAACAATAATAAATGATTAATTTAATTCATTATGACTTAATAATTAATAATTAATTTCATTTATGACATTTGATAAATATTACAACATTTCGGTTTGAGTTATAAGGCGTTATCAATTTCATTATAACTTGGTATTTTAGGGTAACTTTTAAAATGACATCCAAGATGGCCGCCGTTTATAAACTGTTACAGATTTTATGACATATGGTGGAGCAATATATCAAATTAATTGATTTAGAGTTAGGAAATAGAAATTTAAATAAAATTAAATTTATTTTTTACAACAATAAATAATTTTTTCAACCGTTACTTTTTAATTTTAAAATTTTAAAGTTAAAAAAATTTTGACTATTTTTAAAAAAACATTTGATATAAATTACGGCACTTTAATGGGTTATCAATTTCATTATACATTGTTCATAGGGTAACTTTCAAGATGGCGTCCAAGATGACCGCCGTTTATAAACTGTTGTAGTTTTTAGGAGAGATGAACTTTTTTTTTTATTTTGAGGGAGGAAATGGAAATTTAATTTAAATTAAGTTGATTTTTTACAAAAATAAATAATTGTTTCAACCATTAATTTTTATTTTAAAAATTTTAAATAAAACCAAAATGAAAATAAATTTTACCAATATTCATTTATGACATTTGATAAATATTACAACATTTCGGTTTGTGTTATTAGGCGTTATCAACTTCATTATAACTCGGTGTTAGGGTAACTTTCAAAATGGCGTCCAAGATGGCCGCCGTTTATAAACTGTTGCAGATTTTATGACAGATGGTGGAGCATATATAGTATCAAATTGATTGATTTTGAGTTAGGAAATATAAATTTAAATGAAATGAAATTTATTTTTTACAACAATAAATTATTTTTTCAACCATTAATTTTTAATTTTAAAATTAAGAAATAAAATATTTTCATGTTAATGACTGTAATGGGTGAGATTTGATGTTTATATCCTCTGTATTAGCCATGGCGATTAAGGGATTATAGCTTTCCCGCCTAATTTAATAAAGCGCGGATTCATTTTCGATAAATTCTTACAAAAAGGGGTCATACAAAAATATGCAATCAAAGTTTAGAAAAAAGACTGTCTCTCTAATGAACATATGCCAATTATTAGTAAAAGGATCTCCCCTCGTTCACGCAGTTTGCAGCTGTGTTTATAACCTTGAGTTCTCTTATCAAAACACGCACCTAGCAAAACGGGCTGATGGACTAATTCCACTTTCATCCTGACCAAAAGTGCTGTTTCGATAAGTAGTGATTTTTTGAGTCGCGCTGTAGGAGCGAAAATTTAACATTTTGCTTAACCAACCACTGCACTAAATAAAGGACCTAAAACTCTACCCAAATCCACTCTTAACTCAACTTTTGTAATTTTTGGACTTATACCACTTTCATCCTAACCAGCTCAAGTATTGAGTTTAACCACTGATTCTTGATGTAGTCTCGTGTGGAAGAGAACCAGAAATTCTCTTCTAGTGCTCTTATGATGAAATTGATCATTAATGGCATCTGAAGTATGATTGTGCAGGGATGTTAGCTTTTTTAAGTTCCCAATATCATTCAAAAGTGGAAAAGATGGTTTTAGGTAGAGGGTTGACATCTCGGAAACTATTCAACTCCTTAGGGGGCCTGTAGGTTCTAATTTCCTTTTTGGGCTAATCCCCGAACTTTTGAAGCTGGGGGGATTTGCCTGAAAACACCGGCGGGAAATTTCCCGTTTCACTTTATTTTGAAAAACAATCCATTTTATTTTTAGAGACATGTTGATTGAGGCAATTCTTTCAAAAGAAACAGAAGTTTAAATGCGATAATATCATTGGGTTATTTGTTGGTATTTCTCCTTAAGCCCTATTTTATGCAATAGGAGGCGGGCGCAATGTTGGAGTATGGTGGGAAAGCAAAAATTACCAGTAGCGCGCTCGCCCACAAAACCCCGGCTCACGTCGGGTAAAGGGAGGTATGAGGACAGAAGGTTCACGGACCCTTGACCCCTACCATACCTCTTGAAAAAATCTGTGCATCAGAATGCCTAAAAACCGAAATAGAAAATTTTTCGTAAAAAGTCAAATTTTAGGATGAGGTTCAGAACAGAAGATATTATTTGACAAGATTAAAATTTCCCACATGAGTTACTGTTATGGGTAAGTACGGATTTCCGCCCTATTCCGATTTGGTTTGCTGAAATAAGTGCGGTTCGACGTACCTTGGTGCCCTACACCTCCTAGAAGTTATAAAACACTTTTCAGTTAGGGGGCTTTTTTACAGATATATGGAGAAATAGTCGAAAATGTACTTTTTGTGCGAATGTGCCCCCCTCCAAGGGGGAAGCATGGGCGGATTTGAGTTGGAGACCGTAGAGGGCACGCTGGAAAACTTAAAAAATCCTAAACTTTCTCAAGAAGTTAAGGGGAAAGCATTTCCATCTATGAACCCATATATCTAGTAGGGGTGTTAATATATCCCCCCCAAAAAAACCGCAAAGTTTACTTTTCAATTTTCCTCCCAAAATTTCCCTCTTCGTAAGTTTCCTTTTTGCAGTAGTAAGCTAAAACTTCCCCATATCCCCCTCCTACTTTTTCTGGCATGTCACTGACTAGAATAATATTTGTACCATTCACATCTAAGCTTAAATTGCTAAAAAGTAGAACCACACCACCAAATATTGTAGAAAACCTTTACTTTAAAATGTATATTTAAACATGAATAAGTATTTACAGAAAATAATGAATGAAAGTATATCTAACTACACGTGAAATACATATACATAATATTAAAACGTAACATAAATATACACAAGATCGGAATATCAGAACTATGCATTTCATGTATATGTGTATAAAATATATGTTGATTCAAATGTATACAACGCTTGATGTAAAAAAATGTTGATTTAGAAATTAACAATAGAATACAAAGTCTGAAAAATTTAGTCCTGTTTCACATGGAAACTAAATAAAGTTGTGAAGACCATGAATTTGCACAAGCTCCTTTCAATTGCCTCATTTCTCTCGGAATTCTGCAGTGACTTCTTCAATCGTCCTTCCTTTTGTCTCTGGTACTTTGTTGTACGTGAATAACCAAAACATTGCGAGGAGCGCCGTAAAGATGAGGAAGGTGTACTCTCCAATAGAATCCTATGGCACGGAAACACAATTTTAAAAAAATGCAGGAGAATCCACAGAAGCTAAATTCTATATTTCGGTAATTATTTTTCTAAAATGAGGATGATGTGGCAAGAACAGTTTTTCATGCAAATAAAACGTGGTTGCAATTTATTGTTTAAAAATCTTGGTTACTTTTAAAGTATTAACAGTTTTTAGCCTATACTGTAAAAAAAATTTGTTCAGTTTACAGAAAAAAACTGTCAGGCACAGATGCTAGTTTATAGCCACTTATTTCACAGATATCTTCTGCGATTTTGTTTCTTCTTTTTTATCTTCTTGCCTTTTTAAATGGTGTACTTTCCGCCAATGTTACAGAATTTAAAATGTTAAATTTCAGAAATTAACAGATAAAACCCGTTAATTTAACAGATCTTATTAATTTTGTTGCCTTTTTGAATAATTAGTTACTGTTACATTTACATCCAGTCAGTGATACAAGCGAAAAGGAGCATGCTGATTATAGATTTAGCCAATCGACAATAAAACCCCTCTTGAAATTACTCTAATAGAATTTGAAAAAAGTTATTTGGCGTATTACTCATGGTTTCTTCACAACAGAAAATAGTATTCTTATAACATATTCACTCTGTTTTTCATTTTACATCCATTTACTCAGAAAACCGCGTTTCAGAGTATTTTTTTTTAAAGAAACACCTTGTCTAGGAGAAATTCATGAGAGAAATATGAAGGGAATAATAATTTTGATTGGATATAATTTAAAATCTTTTTGGAAATATTTTCTAAATAAAGTATACTTACCACAACGGGCAAGAATGCAAGGCTCACTACAAAATTAGCCATCCAATTCACAGATACAGCAATACTAGTGGCTATAGGACGAGCACCTTGTCCAAAGATTTCAGCAACTAAGAACCATGGGATGGAGCCTAAAATATAGGAAAATAAAGATAAAACAAAAAATAATAATTCATATGGTGTCATTTACTATAATTTAATTACCCATACAGCATAAAACTACAATCCAAAATTTCTATTATTGTCACTTGTGTTTAGAAAATATTGATTCCGGGAATCTATAAATAATATTAATGAAGACACACACTTTTACAAGACATTTATTACTTTTTTTAGTGGGGAAAGCTACCAGTTATTGATAACACGGTATTCTGAAAGATTTTAAAATTTTGCCTGATATTCAAAATCTTCCAAATAAGTTTACGTTTTTCATAAACATTTCTTAGCGTAAACCCGATGTTACGTCACACCTTTTTCTAATGTGGTTTTATAGAAAACTATGAGTCGTAGAGGCGTAGTTCTCTGAACATTTTTATGGACTCCTCCCAAAGACTTGTTGAAATACCCTGTATGTGTTAATTTAGTTTATTGTAATTTATACGAATTTTTACATCACTATGGAGCTCCCCCCCATTACTCGCTATCGCTCACCAACCCCCGTAAACTACTTCCGCAGGACCTTTCGGATCGCTCCCCCCCCACGCAAATCCTCACTAAACCACTGCACTTACTCCCTTTATAAAACATTCACTCACTTTTTTCATCATTTTTGGCCTTGACTATTTTGAATTTTACATCAATCTTTACATCTTGCCAAAGTGACTTACAAATAGTTACCCGTGTTCAAAGATCAGATAATTTTTGATCTACATTAATTCCTAGTTTCTCAAAAGTCAAGCCTTGAGCTTAATAAATTGTCAGCGCAAATACAATCTGATTGATGCAATACTAAACATGATTACATGCAAAAGAAAATTATACCTTAATAAAAAATACCTTTATATCTTCGAAATCCATTGAAGTTTATAAATAAAAGCTAGTTTGAATTCTTAATAGGTTTAAGTACTACTGAATAAAAATAAGAAGGAACAATCAATTACCTGGGCCACTAGCAAACATTGTAATAAATCCAATGATGCAAAATACACTGACATAGGATAGCCATGGTGCACTGGACTGTAAATAAATACAAAGAAAAGTTTTAAATAAAAATGAATGTGTTTTTCTTCTTTAAGAAGAAAATTAATTGAAAAAAATGTCTTATCATTTGTAAATCAAATACTTTGAAGCATTAAAAGATTTTAAAATTCAAACAAAATAAATTTATATTTTTTAATTCAATTTCCTTTTCAGAAGAGGCAGAGTGAAATTGAATAAAAGAACACTTATTAAATTTGTATAGGAAACTAAAAAAAACTTACTGTTAATGCCAATGAAATGGTAAGAACTAAAGTGATGATCATCATTCCTGCTAAACCAATCAGATGAAGAGTTTTACGACCAGCCCTTTCTACCAAGACCATTGAGACAAGTGTCATCAGCACATTGACAGAACCCATTCCAAGAGTTGCATAAATGGCTGCATCATTTGATAAACCTGCATTCATGAAGATATCAGTTGAGTAAAAGATCACCTGGAATACAGAAAAAAAGGTTTAAGTCTTGATTGGAACTATAGTGGGAAGAGCCCTAGTAAATTTCCACTCTTCATTCATGTTTATGAATGAAGAGTGGAAATTAAATCATAAAAAAGTTAAACTCAGTCATGCATGAAATCAAATTAAAGAACAACATGTTTAATAAACATCAAAAAAGATTTAAATGAAGCAAAAAGAAAGTTCAATAACGAAATAGAGTTTGGGTCATTAATTATACACTCACAGCATTGATACCAGAAAACTGCTGAGATAACATCATCACTACAGCAATGATTAGTGGTTTGCGCAGCACAATATTGCTAAACATGTCTTTCAAAGTCACCTGAAACATAAATTTGGTACCCATTAAAGAAGAGAAAACACAGTAAAATAATTTGTAAACCTCAGTAATCGTAGCGTTGTACATTATTTCATTGTATATTTATACCTATACCTCAGCAAGATACTTTAAAATATCTATACAATAAAACAAAAATATATAATGCTTAAGTTAGTTTTTCTTTCCTTCCCAAAAATTTAAACCTTAACATTAAAATTTAAAAAAAAATAAGGTAAGCATTACAAAATCTATCACTCACTTTTGGTACGATTTTCATTCCTTCAAATTCAGCTCTCATTTCATCCATTTCAAACTGAACATCACCAGTTCCTCGCAGCCATTTGAGAGCTTAAAGATTGCAAGCTTTAATTAGAAAATAGTATCTAGATTTATAACAGAAGTTTATTACAAAATGCTATAAAAATTTGAGCGGAAATAATTTATACTTTTTTATATTTCTAAGAAGTCTTCCCAGCATTAGATTTTGGGTCTATTAAAAAGAGCAACTCTTAACTCAAGTTTTGAGCGAACAAAAGTAATTAAGAATGTAAGGGGCTAGGAAGCTGAACAATATTACAAATAATCACTTTGCTCCCAAAATGTAAAATTTTCTAGCTTAACAGTATAGAAGTGAAATAAATGTATCAATCAATGTAATAAGTCACACTTATTGAAAATTCCGTAAAATATTATTAATAGTTCTGAATTTTTACTCTTCTTCTCTTCTAGCCCTACAGCCCTTTGTGAGCCTTAGCTTGTCGCACAATTCCATTCCAGGCAGCTCGGGATCTTGCCTTTCCTTTCCAGTTCTGTACCTTCAGTGTCTTAATGTCTTCCAGGACATCATCCCTCCATCTTTTTCTTGGGCGACCTCTTGGTCTTGTTCCCATGGGTGTCCAATTTAGCATTCTTTTTATTCCTCTATCATCTTCCATTCTCTCTATGTGTCCCAGCCATGATAGGCGTTGAGATTTTATAAATCTAATTATGTTTTTACCTTTAATGATTTTCTCCAGTTCTAGGTTTGTTCGAATTCTCCATTGACCATTTACCTGAACTGGTCCCAAAATCTTTCTCATTACTTTTCGCTCGAAAATAAGTAAACTATTTACATCTTTAATGGTCATGGTCCAAGTCTCACTTCCATATGTTACAACAGGTCTTATTATTGTTTTATACAGTTTCATTTTTAATGGCTTTGAAAGTAGTTTATTTTTCAGTAGGAGGTTGTATAAATAGAAGCATCGATTTCCTTTTAGTATTCTCGTAGTGATTTTCTCTGAATTGCTACTTGTATCTGTAATGATCGACCCAAGGTAGGTAAAGCTATGAACTCTTTCAAAGTCATACTGGTCTATAGAAAGCTTTGAGATATTAGATCTAGATGTTTTCGATCTTTCCACGTATTTTGTCTTTCCTGCATTTATAGTTAGTCCAACCTATCCAGCAAATCTAATTAACTGTCTTGTGATGGTGGTTAGCGCTGTTCTACTTCTACTCAGAATCACCAAATCGTCCGCAAAAGCACAAATTTGTGATGTTTTACTGTTAATGTAACCTCTTAGATCAAGTTGTCGGACGACATATTCTAAAATCAGGTTAAATAGCATGGGCGAGAGAGAATCCCCCTGACGAACTCCAACATTAATATCAAAACTCTCAGTCAATTCATTCTGTACAACAACTGCAGCTCTAGTATCAATTAGGGTTACTTCAATTAGTTTAACTAATTTTTTTGGTATTTTTAGCTCAGCTAGAACTTGTACCAGTTTTTTCCTATCAACCCTATCAAAAGCTTGTCGAAAATCAACAAATAAAGCATGCAAATCCATATTGTATTCTGTAAATTTTTCAAAAATGTTTCGTACCATGTGTATTTGTTCAGTTGTTGAGTGATTGGCACGAAAACCACATTGGTAGTCTCCGAGCAGTTCTTCTGCGAAAGGTCTCAATTTTTGATAAATCAGACAAGTAAAGATTTTGTACGCTACATTAAGTAATGTTATGCCTCTATAATTACTGCATTTTACTATTACTGCATAATTTACTATTTTGTCACCCCTTTTTGAAAATTGGTATAATAAGGCCCATTTTCCAATCATTTGGGATTTCTTCCTTCCTCCAGATCTGCAGTATTAATTCATACAGTCTTTTCAATAGTGTTTCTCCGGCATTCTTCAAAAACTCTGCTCTTATACCATCGCTGCCTGGAGCCTTATTCATGCGTAATCTATTTATAACGAACATCATTCTTCATAAGTTGGATCTGGAATTTCCACATCAACTGGGCCAATGTTGGTAAAGTATGGAACTGTTGTTGAATCATCTGTTGTGAGTAAAGTCTGAAAATAACTCATCCATCGTTGTTTACAATCCAGAAAGTCCTCAATAATGACGCCCTCTGCATCCCTACAGTTCAATATGTTTGGACGAAATTCTTGTAAAAGTGTTTTTGAATCTCTGTAAAATTTACGGTTGTCATTCATTCTAAAGTTTTCTAAAAGTTCTACTTTTGCTCTGTAGAATAATTTTTTCTTCTTTTTACACATCGCATTTGCTTCTCTGGGGTGTTGTTCAAATTCTAGTTTGGTTCTTCTAGTGCATTTCTGTAACATTTTTAATCTGTAATCGTTTTTAATCATTAAAGCTTTTCTGCAATCATCATCGAACCACTCCTGTCCCTTCTTTGTTTTATTTTCCAACATTTCTTTAGTGACATCGGTAATTGACTTCCTCAGGAAGTTCCATTCATCTTCGATGTCAGTGTTGTCTGTCCTCGGCACAAGAGTGTGCTCCAGTCTTTTTCTATATTCTTTTGCCTTGCTGTGGTCTTTTAGCGGTTCTGCGCTAAGTATCTTGCGTTGAGCTGTTTTTTTAACACTGGATATTCTGTTTCTAAATTTCGCCATCACTAGGAAGTGATCTGAATCACAATTGGCTCCCCTGAAGGTTCTAACGTCTTCAATCGACGTGGCCCATCTCTTGGAAATCAATATGTGATCAATTTGATTACAACTGGTAGGAAATTTTACTCTAAAAGAGCATAAATCTTACCTTTTTGAGCAGCAACATCTTTTCCTTTATTTATAAGAATGAACTTGGGAGATTCCGGGCACAATGGCAATGTTACAAGCATAAAAATTGAAGGAACAACAATTAAACCTAAAAGTGAAAAAGACGGGAAAATTTTAAAATTGAACCTTTGCATGAAGGTTTTGATAGTATCTGAATCTAGTAATGGTTTTATTTTTAATATTTAGGGTAGTACTTGAGTTTAAAAAAGAATAATTTTATTTAGATAATTTTACTAGTTGCTTTTTCTACATAAAAATTGATTTGTAAATTTTAAGTTAATCTTAATGCATAATTAACATCAAAATTATACTCTTGTGAATAATTCCTACGTCAGCATTACACGAATTTGAGTCACATAACCTAATGTTTTCGTTTTATTTTAATATTTATCTTCAATCCCTTTAACATTTAAATTCAAATTTAACTTTCAAACAATTAAGATAAAATTACTTAACACTATTGAATGATAGCAATTGTAGGAATATTACACCCGACAAAGTAATATTATGATTAAATTTTCAAAAAGCAAAGAAGGCAACTCAAAAGTATATTTACCAAAAAGGATTGGCCACCCACTCTCTGTTCCAAGAATTCCTGGCATGCCTAAAATTTGTGAAATTAAAATTGAAAAGGCAATAATAAGCTGGTAGATGGTTCCTACTGCTCCCCTCAGGTGAATAGGAGATATTTCTGTCAAGTACATAGGAGCTAACCCAGCATTTAAACCTGAAAATGATACAAATATTAAAAATAATTCTGTGGTCAAAGTTGAGCAATTTTACAAATAAGTTTATCCAATATAAATAGAAAATCTTTTTGTCCATGAAAAACAAAACAAACTTGCATTCTTTTAAGTTTTAAAAGTGTCTTAATGCATTATTTTTTACTTATCTTTATGTAGTTGTTAGTGACAAATGTAGCTACTGTTAAAAATGTTGGGAAAAAGTTCAAAGCAAATAAATATATAATTAGAACTCTAGATTATTATTTAACACTAATTATTATTAATTTATATTTACTGTTAGTAAATAGTATAAGTTAATAGATAACAAAAAAATGAGAACGGTTTAATTAAACCATTAAAAAAACTTTTCTTTGTTCTCAAAATAAAATCTAGGGCCTACGTATTACAAAAAAAACTTACCTGAATTAAGACCAATAACGAATCTTCCAAAAATCAGCATTTCATAGGATTTCGCTGTTTTGCCAAAGCCCATTAAGGCTGCAGCTATGAAGACAAACACATTATTGAGGAGGAGACCTCCCTTTCTTCCGAATTTCTCAGCAAGGAAAGCAGTTCCCAATGCTCCAAGCATGCCACCCAAACAGAATATGGACACCATGACAGAAAATATAAGAGTGATTGTGGCATCACTGGGCATTTCATTGTATTTGCCAACAAATGTTGCATTGATAAAATCCTGAACCAACTAAAAAGGAAAAATCCAACAATCAATAAATTTTATTAAGTTGATAACGTCATGCATTTGTATCAAATACTGTGTTTAATAATTCAGTGATAATTGAGGGGTGCATTTACAAAAAGAAATTTCAAATAAAATTTAGTTTGATATCCAAACCCAAAAAATTAAAAAAAAAGATAGATATATTTAAACAGTCTCATGTATATTTAACACCAAAATTACCAAGATTTTAGAGTGAATAAAAACAAAGTAACATACTTAACATTTAGGAAGCTATAATTTATGTATGAATAATGAAATAACTGATTGATTAAAGCTACTGATAGAATAATCAAAGGAAATTATAAAACGATTTCCGATGTAAAACTCAGTAGTTAATCAATGGGTTATTCCATATCAAATCAACCAAAAATTATTATTTTTCGACTTGAAGATCTCCAATTTCAATAAAACTTTCAGGATCACAAGGATCTTTTTTTCTTTCCTATGATATAAATGAAGAAACGTTTTGCATCTAATTTCCTTGGTAATCGTTTTATAAAATATTTTGAAAGTTTGAAAAAAAAATCAATTTTTGGTTCTTTAATCTTGAATACATCCAGTTCTATAAAGCGTAGAAAAAATATATATCCTCTTTAATTTAAAGAAGATTTTTCAAGGTTTTACTTATATAAAATTTTTCTCTAACTGTTGGAGAAATTGGTGTCCTTGAAAAAATGGAAATTAATATCCTATCACAAACTTTTCTTGCAATATTTAATTGCAAATTTAATTGCAATATTTAATATTGCAATTTAATTGCAATATTTAATTAAAAATTTAGAATAAGACAGCCAAATGATCAGGAGTTGAAGTAAGAAAGATTGGTTTTGAATAACACTTCTTAGGTTAAAGAAAGGATCTATAGGTGTACTAACCAATATATAATATATTTTTTATTTACGGAGAAATTAGAAATATCTCTTTTTGAATTAATTTTGATAAATAAAAATAATTCTTAAATAATAATAATTTACTAAAAATTGACTTATTTGCATACATTTGTAAAAATAATTTTTAGCTTATTTTTTTTCTTTAAGAATAATTCAAAAAACTTTTTAATAAGTAAAACAAATTCAAAAATATAAAAAAATAATTTATAATTTCTCTGTACCGGTAGTGGAGCCCAAAATAGTTATTGGTAATTTTAATTTTGGTTACTTTAAAGGTAAGAATGTCACACAATTTTTTGGCAAAAAGTTGTAGATTCAGCTTTTTTAGCCTTTACTAAAAAAATTAAGAAATGTGACTGCAGAAAACTGATGGGTCAAAAAAGATTTTAGCTGAATTCCTTGTATAAACCATTTGTACTTATGTTTCACGTAAAAAATTATGGTACTTTAGGATTAGCCGAACGAGAATCTCTTCAATCCTACTATAATGACAAGATTTTTCTCTTATACATAAAAATACTTACAACCACTACCAGTTGAGATATTTTAATGGTGTTATATTTTTACATTTGATTATTTTTGGTGATTTAGCATAAAATTCGACTCTAGCATCCGGCTAATACTTAAGTACCAAAATTTGTTGATAGTGATTCAAAAAAGGAACTTACTATTTGTGGTGCATTGACGACACCTGTATTGTAACCATGTTGGAAAGCGGAACCAAAAGCTGCTGCAGTGATAGCAAACACCAGATGACCTGTTAAGCCCTGTAAATACAATCTAATTAATATCTTAAAACTAAACAGGCAGTGGGGTAATCAGAAAAACAATCAGTGTAATTTGGGGGGATATGAGAATGAGGTAAATTTTGTCTTTTCTAAAAAAGATTTTTGACTTTTTGTGGGGGGGTATCACTAAATCCCCCTGTTGGCTTCACCTTTGACCAAAGAGATTCCAAATGTCGAAAAAAATTGAGTTACCCCTAATTTTAAAGGTCAAAACAAATTGATAGAGGGCTCCCAGACTTTATTTAACTCAGTTATATCTTTAAAACTGAGTACCCCAAGGTTCAGATTATAATGAAAACATGAACCTCCTGGAAGAGCTAAACACATACAATGGATAGAATGACTTATGAAAATATTTTCAAATAAATCATATTTTTGATGCTCGTAAGTCCTTTAGTGAGTAGTTTCATGACTGAAAATGCATCTTTTAAATCATAAAATTTTTTCTCTGACTTTACAGTGAAGATATTTTAAATATATTGGCCCCCTTCAAAAATCAAACATGGATGCTCTCCCAAACTAAAGTAAAATCCCTCCCCTTCAGACAGTAGCAGCACAGTTAGTCACATTCGTTATACCACTTATTCAAATAAGAATATGGAACCTCCATGCTCTAAATACCAAAAGTTTCAAAATTAAAACTAACAATATCGAGATGTTTTAAGCGTCAGCTACAAAAAATAGCTGTTTACCCCCCTGTATCTGCTTGAACCCAAATAACACAATCCAATGACCCTAATTTCGTTCGTCAACTTCCGAAAAGAGGACATAAATACGCCTAGTACGCGGTTCTTTCACATCTAGGCCAATCAATACAAACAGCCCCCTATATGCCCCGCTGAGAAACATTTCTGAAGGCATCACACAACAAAAGAGGAAAGCAATTTCCATTGACCACGACGAGGAATACGGAAGTCAATCTTTCTTGTTTCAAAATTCCGTTTCTTATACTTTTTATGACACTAATAGAATATTTTCTATAAGCAGACAGAAAACTAGCAAAATGTTAGCAATTTAAGTTGAGTATAGGATTTGCAAATGAAAAGAAATACTATAGGTATACAAATTACGTAAAATTTGCATTTGTATTTCTTAAATAAATACATAGCTACGTTATACATAAGGAAAATTCTATAAAATTCACTAGATGATATGCATTTTTTAAAACACATCCCAACCTTTAGTGGCTCAAAAAATTTTCTATTTACTCTTAATGAGATGTATGGTATCATAGATAGTTAGTTAATAACTAAACCATTCTTTACTATGCATATGCATACTTCCAAATAAAAAAATGATTGAGATAAGTTAGAAGATTTTTTAGTCAAAGGTGTGTGTTTGGAAGATCTGAAGGTGCAAGCAGTGGCGGATCCAGGATTTGGCTTTGGGAGGGGCTAAGAATTTTCATAATCCAATTGAATATTCTTGGTAAGGGCAATACGGAAAAGATAGTGAATTATCCTATTCAAACCACTAAAAGGGGGGTCTGGGAGTCCTCCCCCAGAAAATTTTTGGAAATTTAAGTCAAAAACCTAACTTTTTCAACTCGTTTTGGTACGCCTCATCCGAATTTCGGATATAGATTTTATGCGTTTTGACAAACTTAGTAAAATATTAGACGTTTTTTTGGGGGGGGGGCTTCAGCCCAAAAGCCCCCCCCGTAGATCTGCCACTGGGTGCAAGTAACAACACAACACACAAACCTGCTTTTTCTTGACAAGCGCTTCAGAGTCATCGAACTGGGCTATAGGCTTATATCCTCTCCCAGCCATATTGCTCCTCAATCGCAATAAGATAAAAAAAAGAAACCGAAGTAAAACTTGGTATTATTCCTGAGAGAAGTCTTTCAGTCCGGTCCACAACACTACACAGATACTTCGGTTATGAGTTTCTCATTCACGTGCGACGTCTTTGAAAAAACGTGCAACAACTACCAGAGATTTCGTCCTCCTCCAAACTAGGAGTGTCTCAGTGGCACCATCCCCCTCTCTGCGCGTCAACATTGCAACGCACCCCCTTTGTTTTGTTTTTCGCAAACTTGGAGGTGATCCCGGAATTTTTTTTCCCGCTTCCCTCCGTGTCAGTCAGTCGGATTGTCATTGTGGTACCCTATCTACCCAGCAAGTGTCTTGAGGGTTGGGCAAGGTACCAAGACGAGACTTTTGACGTTCACCTATCCCTTCAATGCTTGCCGCCCTTGCGGTTTTTCTAACTGGGCCGGCTTTCAAGCCTCTCGTCCTTCAAAGGGAAGTCACCCCTTCTAGAATGCGTTACGTTTTAAATTGGAAAGGAATCACTCGCAGTTTAAAAGATAGGGAAAATTTTGCAGGGGTGTATCGAGAAAAAGGGGTGAATGTAGTTTTACTAGCTTCTTTTGGATTGTTTTATAAATTTTTTTACTGATTTTCGAAGATTACTTTATAAGCAAACTGGTGATGGTGGTGCTACTTGAGAGCCGTAGCAAATCTTTTTTGTAAAAATATTATGCTAATAAAAAAGTAATTTACTTTACCACACAAGGCTTTTTACTTGTCATTTTAATTTTTAAAATGCTTTTTCTTCTTTAGCTCTATCTAAAACTACTTTTTCAAAGTTTCAATAATATCATACGTAGTTGACAACTGATGCAATATTTTTAATTTAATATGGTGATAAATAATCAATTTACAATTTTTTAAATGTTATCTCTAAAAAGGTTTTAGAAAATTTGCTTTAGAAGGAGTATTTACTGTTGTTTCAACCATCCCTCCATCAAAAAGAAAAATGAAAAGTAAAAAGTGAAAAGTAAAATGTAAATAGTTTTTATTCATAGAAAAGTGATCTAAATCAAAATAATTACTACTTAATTTTAAAGAAAACATATCAAACTTTCAAATACAATACTTCCTTTTGCTGTAAATTAATTTTAAAAATTATAAAAAAACTGTAAAAAGTTGCTAAGTATCCCAATTATCGGTTCAATTCCGTTAAAGGTCCCGCTAAATACCGCTAGCTCTTTTGGTCACCCAAAAATAGAAATATTGCTAAATAATTTCAAACTAATAGATTTAAATGTTTAGTTAGATCAATAACTGTTTAGTTTATCAATAAAAATCAGAAAAAATTGTCGATATTTGAATATATGGCGTTTATAAAAACTTGGTGATATTTAGCGTGACCTTTAACGGAATGAGGAAGTTGCATGATTTTTTTTATTTTTTTAATCGATTCTTCTTGCAAAAATAAGCAACTGCCCAAAATTTGAGGCCGATCGAGAAATTTTTTGATAGTAAAAAAAATTAACAAAAATCCCCTTTTTAAAAGCGCGCGAAAACGCCATGAGTTTGGATGTGACGTTATCTTATACTAGGCATTGTTGAAAAGCAATGGAGTTGATGGTATTATTGTTGACGTCATCTTATAGTTTAAACAATAAACGTTTTCAGTCACGTGTTTTTTTCTCGACTTTTAAATTAAAATATTTATTTACATGTACATTTTTTTGAAAAACTGACTAGATATTTCATTTCACCATACAAAAAACCATACGGAACACTTGTTTGTTTTTGAAAATCTGACACATGCAACTTCCTTATTGAACCCTTAATTATCTCCTATAATAGGACTAACAAGAATCTATAAATACAAACATTTCGATAATTTTCCAACCAATGTATAAAAATATATATCCAAATTAAAACTAAACTTATTCAACAGACTATAAATAAATTCCAAAACGACTTATTCCTATAGAAAGCCGTAATTACCGTAAAAATGTAATTACCGTAATTACGGATCGTGTGGTCCTATGTGAGCTTAGTGATATTAACGGCTAATTTACAGATAAATCAGTGTTACTATGGTTTAACTAAGGTTTTATTTTTATGGGAAATCACTATTTCAAAATTGAGTAAATCGATGTTTTCATTTTGGTATAAAACTTTTGTTTTAAATTTGAAGACCCAATGCTTTCAATATTGAAACACCAGACATTAGAGTGTCCCTTATATATGACAGTAAATAATTTTCTTGCGAATTTGAAAACGCGGTTACCCTCTACTTTTTTTATAAATGCCTTGACCTATTCAGATACGTAATTATATCCCTCTACGTACGATGATATTAACCTGTGCCAAACCTTAGTTAAAGATGGTCAATGTGTCTCTTTTTGTCTCTTTTACGACAGAATTTTTTTTCTCTTTGCGAAATTGAAAAGAAATACCCTCTATTTTTTTATAAATGCCTTGACCTATTCAGATCTAAAATTTTGTCCCCCTACGATAATATTAACCCGTGCCAAATTTCAATTGAAGATGGTCAAACAAGCTAAATTACCGGCATGCTCACCACTTTTTTCTTTTTTACTACTCTTTTCAGGCTTTTTATATACATTTCTATTTTTAGCCATTGAAATGTAATATTAATCGGGCTGAACTGTCGTCAACCGCTAAAGTTTAACTTCACGAATGTTAAAAACAGCACCGCAAAAATTTGTCGATTACTTGGTAACTTAGATCCAGTAATCTGGTGACTAGAATCGCATACTAATTGGTTTATTTTCACTTTACGCACTTCTTTTAAAAGTGTTAGACTACATTTTAGACTGATTACTATTAAATTTCTATTGCCAAATTTATAATAAAATATAAAAAAGTCTCAAAAAAGTAGGAAAAAAGAAAAAAAGTGGTGAATATTAGCGGGTGTGGGCCGGTATTTAGCTTGTTTGACCATCTTCAATAGAGATTCGGCACGGGTTAATATTATCGTAGAGAGATGAAATTTTATATCTGAATAGGTCAAGGCATTTATAAAAAAGTAGAGGTTATCTCTTTTCAATTTCGCAAAGAGAAAAAAATTATGTTGTAAAAGAGACAAAAAGAGACACAATGACCATCTTTAATTAAGATTTTGTACAGGTTAATATTATCTTAGAAGGATAAAATTTTATATCTGAATAGGTCAAGGCATTTATAAACAAAAGTAGAGGCTATCCGTTTTCAAATCAGCAAGAAAATTTTTTTCTGTCATATAAGGGACACCCTAACCAGACATTCTCAATTTCAAACAATTCAACAGTCACCACTCAAATTGTACTTACTTTTAACTAATGTTTGAAAATTGGGAAATGTTTCGGAAAACTATCAGAAATACCCCAATCTTAGGTGTGTTTTTGATGTGGTAGCGCGAAACACGACTTTGCAATAACACACCCAAATTACTTATAAAATTAATCTTCTCTTGACACTCGTCTCACTTCGATTTATGCGAATGCCAGGAATAAACTCAAAAATAAGCACTTTGTCGCTTTCCCTGTAGCTTTTTCATAGCGACAAATTATTTTTCTTTCGTTTAATCCGGGTGGAAACTCTCTGAGGTATAAAAGAAGATCAGGCTTTAGAAAAATACTGTTGTTTAATAAATTTAGATAAAAGTAAACATATCAATAATACTCTCGCACTTCAATAATAATTTAAACTACCAATTCTAACTATTGTCTGTGAAATCCAAAAACATAACTAAATTCTAATCATTTTTAAATGCATCTCATATCTAACTAGTTGCCAAATATATCTAAACAAACTAAATATAAATAGTCCAGTTCACTAGCCCCTATAAACTAGTTCCATATTTTCCAGTCCCTTTCACTAGTCTCCATTTTTGACACACTTGATGTTTAGTTTTTGAGTTTTTGCACATTTTCAGAAATGAGTACATGCATGTTTTCAAATTTGAGTAAATATGACTCGGAGCCAGTTTGAGTATGTCGTATACTCAGATTTGAGTAATTTTTACTCAGTTTTGAAACTGTCGTTTTAAGAGTGCTCTTTAATCATGCTTAAATTCTAATAATCTCTTAAAAGGAGCTAAAAATCTGACCCGATTCATCTCTAAAAATAATATAACAAATTCTTTCATACCCAACTGGGTTTATTCAGATGTGGAGCACCTTCAGGAAGACACATTCTATAGCAACTTCAATAATTTAGAATCCACTCGACTATAATTTAAAATCCGAATTACGTAGGATGAGTTAATTTCAGAATTTTTTTTCAATATTTTGTGTTTGTTTTGAAAGTAGTAGGAGCTATTACATAAAAGCTTTTTTTATATCCCTGCTCTTGTCAGTACTGCATTTTGCATAGTATTTCACGTAAAAATGTTAAATTATCAATTGTATGAAAAACTAGTTTTTCCATAGAGCATTTTCAATCACATGACTCGGACTTAGCAACAGACTATTTGACCTACAGCAAGGAAGAAAATAAATGGTCGTGGCGTCACCTGAAAACACTCTATAGCTAAATAATTTTCTTTAATTCTAAAAACTAATAAAAAAAGACTGAAGAAAGATAAAGCTTATGCAACTCCAAATATTTACAATAGTGCAAAACTATTTTTAACGGACGAGCTCAACTAGAACAACATCTTTGACTGGACTATGGAAGTAGGAATCGGAATACTTTTTGTGTACACTCAAACCTGTTTTAGTGCGGTCCTTATTTGTGCTATTTTTTATTTGTGAGGTCCTTTTTTTTGCGATTTTTTTGTGAGATAAATAAAAAACGCAGTAAAAAAGATCACACAAAAAAGGACCGCACAAAAACAGGTTCGGGTGTATTCATTACATCATTACGCTCAAATCAATCGGAAATTCTCAAGGGATTCGTGACGTCACACAGCTGAACTCGTCCTTAACAAAAAGTGATAAATGTCTCGTTTCAATGGAATGAAAAAAAGTCCTTTATAGATTTTTTGGCTATTTAATGGGTCCCCTTTAAAAATAAACGAGAGACACCTATTTGATAAAAAGGTGTGAAAATGAGCAGGTGTTTATAAAGAGCACAATATTTTTAATGAAGATGAATATGCAAAAAATGTGTTTTTATTTGTTTGAATGCAAAACAATACCTATATGATTTGACTCAATATGTAAAGTATAAAAAGTGTTTGTTTTAGAAAAAAGACGCCTCACAGAAATGGTCATACATTAGAATTTTAAAACCTCGTTTAAACATGGTAAGACTAAGAATATCCAGAAATAGTAAAAAATGACCTTATTGCACATATTTTTCTCTGTCTACTAGATACATATTCTTGGTCTCTAAAATAATTAATAAGGTGAATCAATATCTAACCTTTATAGAAACAAGTAGGTAACCAATTAATAAAAAATTAACGCAACCGTCATAAAAATTTCCTTACACGTTTATATACGAAATCCTAACACTTATAAATAATTCCATAGTTAATTATTACCCAACATTTTTATATAGATATGATGGAATACAATTTCTAAATCATTTTATTTCCATTTACAACTAATAAATACTATAATACTCCACCACAATATACTCCACTTTTTCAGGAGTTGCTTAACTTTTGTCCTTTAATTCTATTTGTCAGGCGAGACAGCAGTGGTTTGAGGGGAGAAGATGGGGGGGGGGCTCGACTGACTGAAGCGCGAATCCCGCTGCATCCTGAAGGGGAGGGGTTTTTTGTTCCAAAACAAGGAATAGACGGAGCCAATTCTTTTTAGGTCAGTGCCTGATAGATTGCACTACTTATTCCAAAGAAAATATTTCGAAACGAATCTAGGAGATAAGAATACTTGTAAAATGGTGCTGGAAAAATTTAAATAGATGACCTAAAGTTGTTTTCGTTCCTCACTTCACAATGGAATTCCCTTGTTTGTCAGTAATCTTCAGCATCTCTGAATTCAAAATGCGTATTTAATAATCATGCAAACAGCTGTTTGGTTGGAACGCTGAAGATGTTTGTCAGCGTAATGGCAGTACTGCCATTACATTTGGAATTAAAGGTTTCATTTGATAAAAAAACTTTAAAAAACTAAATTCTAGAAGTTTTTAAAGTAGAATTTTTCACGTAGGGTAAGTGGGGGGAAAGCCCCCTATTTTCAATTTTTTTTGACATTGTGGGCAAGAGAGGGTGGATAATCGCAAAATTTAAATTGGAGGTCTTAGATTAAGATCTTACTTATAAAAGCAATCCAAGTTTTAGCTCTTTTTGATGGTATATAAATTATAAAAAATTATATTAAAATCAAATTAATCTGTAAATAAATATTTGATTATTTGAAAACATTCTTTCTCATTAGTTTTGTTAACTAATTGTAATATTATTGTCCATATAGTTTATTTTTCATGCATAATAACATAATTATGCTTACTTAAAAAGTAAAATCTCTACAACATCATGGGTTTTTTGTTTCAGTTATATTTATATCTCTTCTTATTCCGAGAAACAATTAGTAAAAAAAAATTTTGAAACAAAATATATATATATTGATTTCATAAATGAAAAAGAAATGAGCAGCAACAGTTTTTAATATACCTAATAAAAATTTACATATTTCGCAGAGTTTTATGAATTTTTATGTAAACTTATTGGAACATTGGGAAAAATCTATTTTTTTAATTATGAAAAAAATACAAAGTGTTTTATATTCGCAGAAGTTTGAATGGGTCCATTTTGAAGGGGGAGATTTTGCAATCTTAAAAGTTAGTTTTTTTGGAATACTATTATATTTTTAAGTACCTACTTTAATTTTATTAGGGCAATAATAGTATAATATTGTAACTTTTCCAAATATGTTGCAACTTTTCCAAACTTTGATTTTTATTTACTAGGGGGCTCTGCCCCCTGCTCGCTATCGCTCACCAACCCCCGGAACTGCTTCGCAGTTCTATGAAGATCGCTTCGCGATCTTAGCGAGCAGAGCTCGCTTGTTTCATCTCAACTATCCAGTAAAACCTGGAACTTGTCTGCTTAGTTAATGATCCTTTAAAATCGAAACCTTTTATCTCTATAACTTACCAATAACTTAATGCGGACCATAACTACAAAAATATCAAAATAAAACTGTTACTAAAATATTCCTTTTTAGTTTACCAATAATTTAACCGAAATGTTTTCAAAAATATCCAGCAAGTCTACTAATTATCATCAACCATCTTAGAGAAAAAAACATGCCATTAAAAAGCTTTTAAATTTATAAAATGCACGTCTGTATCTAGTGAATCATCGGGAATAAGAAATCAGACTCATAAAAATAATCGCCTGTTTCTCTAGTGAACGACCAGAAAGAGAAGAAAAAATTGAAACTTGGTATCTTAATAATTCTAAAACTAATTCGAATTTTTTAAAAAATGAAACGCCAATCTTTCTATAAAAAATATTTGTATGCGTGTTTAAAATATCATAGTTCTACTGTGATTAGTTTTTCTATTATAACGAAAAAACCGAAAAAGGGTAAAAAATTTCGAAACTTTAGAATTTAATTACTCCCAAAATACTTCGAAATTCGAAAAAAGGGCGACGAGGTGCACAACTTCATACCTAAGAGTATGTGTCTGCAAAAAATCATGTTTCTGCTGTAAATAGATTTTGCTGAGGGCGAACTCGCAGCCGAAAAAAATAATTTTCGACTTTGACATTAAATAACTCCAGAACTAATTATCTAATTAATTAGGTTTGGAAACTGAAATGACCCTCATACATTTGTCTATCAATGGTCAAAATTTCATAATATTCCTTCAAATAGTTTTTGCGTAGTGATAATTCAAAGTGTTTAAAAATATCATTTTCTGAAACAGCGGCGGCGGCAGCGGCGGCGGCGGCGGTGACTGTTACTTTTTTTTAATACAGAGAGAAACAAAATTTTGTCTTTTTCTTGATATTGGCGATTATAGTATGCAATTTAATATTTTAGAATTTACTGTTCGAGCCAAATATGGGAATAGGGACTGAAAAAATTATTCTGTTAGAAATAAAATCTAAAAATGTCCTCTGATTAATTTTGTCTAGTCGTGAGGAATTCTATTTTCTTCTAAAATGTAATTGAAAACATCCCCTATTTGCGTAATTGTCTTGAAAACTCCTGGTAATTCATAAAATATAGTAACAGAAAATGCTACTTGAAGCAATCCATTTTGGCAAAGGGTTTTGTCTCCGATGCAACCAAAAGAAAGGGATCCAAGATTTTCTAGCAATTAGTGTTCCAAAATAGAACCTGTTCAAAAGACGTAGGTGTGTTATTTTGTGTCTGCACCCTTTTCATAGTTGGCTAGAGTTGTCACACCGATCTAAATAATTACTCTGTTCTGTAATGCCAAGGACGCCATGATGTCGAGCCACTGTTTACAAGGAACTCAGACAGGATGAATTATATAATAAATTAAGATATTGAGATTTGTGTGTCAAATTTCTTAAATTCTTCATCAAACTGTAATTAAAAAGTAGATCAATAAAAATGCCATTTAAAATCATGGAAAATACATCTTCTTTGCAATAATTCACGTACAAAAAATGGCACAAATTAAAAAAAACAATTTTTTACATAAACAGAAAGCTTTAGTTATAATAGGGGAGATAAGGCACCTAGGGACACTCCACTTTTCAGACGCAATTTTATAGTTATGAACTCGTGCTTGTAGGTCCTTGTGAATAACCAAAATATAATTTTTAACGTGTTTTGGAATCTTTGGTGCGTCTGGATAATTATTTTCATCAGTTTTCTTGTTTTGCGTGGTGCAAAGTGACAATCAATTGTAGTTTCAAAAGCCTTTTTTAATAAAAGAAGTTATTTGTGTTATTATAATTATGTTGAGATTAAAATACGTGTATACACTAATATTTTAAAAAAGAAAGAGAAAATTTCTTACTAAACCTAAAAGAGTAATTAAGCTTAACATCCAAAGCGTCAAGTGGGGCACCTTGGGACACTCAGGTGTGAGGCACCTTGGGACATGTTAAAAGACACCTGAAACTTTTCATGAGTAAAAAAATGTTTTCTATTAAAAAATTAAATAATTTAAGAATGAAAATGATTGTAATTTAGAAATTGATTATTTTATAAAGTAAAATAAATCAATTTATTTATGCCATGTCAAAAATGAAGAAATCAGAGAAAAATTTGGGAATTAAAAATATTTTGGATGTGTAATTTAAACACATATTTTTCCTTATTTGTGATATTTTTGTATTTATAAAAATAAAAATAATAATTTTTGCACTATTATTGAAAGTGTCCAAAGGTGGGCCACTAGTGGGGCACCTTGGTACATAGAAGAGGTTTTTTAAATTTGTTATTATGAATTCCCTAAAAGAGATATTTGGTTGGGAATTGTTTTATTAGATGCACAAAGAACTATATTTAATATATTAGGTGTGTTTTAATAAATTCCATTGTATAAAAAATTAGAAAAATAATTTAATAAAAAGTGTCCCAAGGTGCCCCACTCTCCCCTACTTGTCATTCGGTTAACATTTTACCATATAATAAAATTTTTAGAAATAGGTATAAAGTACCTTCGTATTTAGTCATGAAATGATCGAGAAGTTCCTCTGTATCTGCGAGAAATATAATTTGATTTAATGACTTCGTTAAGAAAACATTTTACGTATAATTAGGATGGTATTTGAATTTCGCGTTGCTAATAAGCATTTCTCTTGACAATGTTTTCATCTTGATCAATAAAACCTTTTAATGCAACACTTGTGGAAATTCAAAACTTCGACTATTGGAAATCATTGATGGAGTAATAAAACTCATTTCTTTCAAATGTTTAGATTTTTTATCATTAGTTTTTTTATTAATTTTCAAAAATTACGCTCTCTAGAATCGGAGGTGTGGCCTACGTGACGTCACTTCTGCTTTCACCGAATCTTCAACCAATTAATATTTTCAAATGATTTAACCAATTCCGAATACGCTTTCGTACAAGTGTGTCGTGCCGAAGACAGAAGTGACGTCATGAACTAAACAGGGTTTCCCAAAATTTTTCATGCATATAGACCCCTTGGTAGTATTTTACCAAGGCCATCGACCCCCTTTCAAAAATCAGACTAAATTATTTAGGAAATTTTTATGAATGAAAATCTAACTAAAATTTTACAACCAGTTTCATTCACTTGTAATATGCAGTTCAATAAGGATAAATCATAGGTGAACCAAATAAGCAATAGACCACCAATGAAGCATTAAGAGGCAGATTTTATAAGGAGCGGGCAGAAATGCGGGGGTCATTATTGTGACCATATTTGAATTTGATGAAATTTTTATGATGGATACTTCTAATGATTTTAGAATACCCCTATTTTTTCTTCTTCCCGAAAAAAAAATTTTTCGGCCTACAAAAATTCTCAAAGTTGGTCGCGACCCGGTATTTTTTTCGAATCGACATATCTTTGTACAACATTTTCTCAGTGCATTGAGGGTCAACCAAAGTAATTCTTGCGGTAACAACATGTCCTTAGATAGCCTAATCAAATTCTTTTGTGAATTTCATGGTTCACCTTCCCTGCAAACTGGAAGGGTTCGCCAAACTTTGTCGAAAAAAAATGAAAAAATGCCAAATTCGAGCCTTTATTGACCCCAGCATTGAGGGTCAATCACAGTTTTGAGGGTTAATGTGTGTAGTACTGCTCAGTATTAACTTAATTAGCCCATTGGTTGTATGGTTAACCCTCATGGCTGCAGAAAAATGGCTACTTTCGTAGCTATCAAAACAAAAAGAGGTCATTTTGGTGACCCCGTATTTCAAAGCATTGAGGGTCAATCAATAATTCGAAATATACGTTTCTTAGTACAATACTTCTACTTTAAGAAACAGTTGACAAACCTATGGAGTCTCGATCTGTGATCACGAGAGATTGATTTTTGTGACTTAAAAAATGGAAAAAAGGTCATTTTGGGGACCCTGTATTTCAGAGCATTGAGGGTCAATGACGAACTGGAAATATGCATTTCGTAGTATGAGACCTACCCTTTAAGAAACAATTGACAGAATTATGGAGTCTTGACCTGCGATCACGTGAGATTTATTTTTGTGACTGCAAAAACGGAAAAAAGGTAATTTTTGGGATCCTGTATTTCAGAGCAATGAGGGTCGATGACGAACTGGAAATATGCATTTCGTAGTATGAGACCTACCCTTTAAGAAAAAATTGACAGAATTATGGAGTCTTGACCTGCGATCACGTGAGATTTATTTTTGTGACTACAAAAATGGAAAAAAGTTAATTTTTGGGATCCTGTATTTCAGAGCAATGAGGGTCAATGACGAACTGGAAATATGCATTTCGTAGTATGAGACCTACCCTTTTAAGAGACAATTGACAGAACTTTGGTATTTTGCCCAGCGGGCACGTGATATTTATTTTTGTAACTAAAGAAACGAAAAAAACCCGTAATTTTGGGGATTCGGTATTTCAGTGCATAAGGGTCAATGAGGATGACCCCCAAAATATAAACCATAAAATTAGGTTAAAATTTTATTTGAACAGTGATTTAAGAAGAGAAGACAATTAATTAAAGTAATTAATCAATTAAAACCCTCGAGTTTATTAAGTTGAAATTGAATATTTTGTAATTTAATTTTACTTTGTGAAATAAAAAAATAGCAATATTAAAATTGGAATTACAAATAATGAGGATATTTTTTTTGAGCTTTCAATTTTTTCAAATAAATATTTTATTGTTTTATATGTTCAAGGCTAATGTTTTTCAAATTGTCTTAAATCACTGCTCAAATAAAAATTTAATCTCATTATATGGTTTATTTTTTGGAGGTCTTTCCTTTGGAAGACCAAATGTAATTTGAAAATAATTTTTGAAAATAACCTACAAAGCTAATTGTAAGCATCGCATATTTTATGTGTTCGCTATGTAGAAAAGTAAGTCTTAGGCGTGCCCGCTGGGCAAATTACCAAAGTTCTGTCAATTGTCTCTTAAAAGGGTAGGTCTCATACTACGAAATGCATATTTCCAGTTCGTCATTGACCCTCATTGCTCTGAAATACAGGATCCCAAAAATTACCTTTTTTCCATTTTTGTAGTCACAAAAATAAATCTCACGTGATCGCAGGTCAAGACTCCATAATTCTGTCAATTTTTTCTTAAATAAGGGAAGGTCTCATACTACGAAATGCATAGTTCCAGTTCGTCATTGACCCTCATTGCTCTGAAATACAGGATCCCAAAAATTACCTTTTTTCCGTTTTTGTAGTCACAAAAATAAATCTCACGTGATCGCAGGTCAAGACTCCATAATTCTGTCAATTGTTTCTTAAAGGGTAGGTCTCATACTACGAAATGCATATTTCCAGTTCGTCATTGACCCTCAATGCTCTGAAATACAGGGTCCCCAAAATGACCTTTTTTCCATTTTTTAAGTCACAAAAATCAATCTCACGTGATCACAGATCGAGACTCCATAGGTTTGTCAACTGTTCCTTAAAGTAGAGGTATTGTACTAAGAAACGTATATTTCGAATTATTGATTGACCCTCAATGCTCTGAAATACGGGGTCACCAAAATGACCTCTTTTTGTTTTGATAGCTACGAAAGTAGCCATTTTTCTGCAGCCATGAGGGTTAACCATACAACCAATGGGCTAATTAAGTTAATAATGAGCAGTACTACACACTTTAACCCTCAAAACTGTGATTGACCCTAAATGCTGGGGTCAATAAAGGCTCGAATTTGGCATTTTTTCATTTTTTTCGACAAAGTTTGGCGAACCCTTCCAGTTTGCAGGGAAGGTGAACCATGAAATTCACAAAAGAATTTGATTAAGCTATCTAAGGACATGTTGTTACCGCAAGAATTACTTTGGTTGGCCCTCAATGCACTGAGAAAATGTTGTACAAAGATATGTCGATTCGAAAAAAATACCGGGTCGCGACCAACTTTGAGAATTTTTGTAGGCCGAAAAAAATTTTTTTCGGGAAAAAGAAAAAATAGGGGTTTTCTAAAATCATTAGAAGTATCCATCATAAAAATTTCATCAAAATCAAAAATGGTCACTATAGTGACCTGCCCGCTCCTTGTAAAATCTGCCTCTTAATCTTTAAAAACTTTGAAATGAAAAATTAGTATCTAAAAAAAGTTCAAGGGACCAGGAAAATTCTTTGATTCATCCCCAGCATTGCATTGTGCAATTATAGCAAGATTTAATTAAAGAATAAAAATTCTAAAGGAGATAGAAATTTTGAAACACTCAAAATGAACTACAATATAATAAAAGTAAATCATTTTAACGAACGAATTCAGAAACAAAATTATTATTTTTACGATACAATTAAAAGTAATTACGGAATATATTCAATAAGAAGGGTGATCCTGATGCTGGGCTTCTAAAGAGGGTGTTTTTGGTTTAAAATAACTTAATATAATGCGTAAATACTCTCTTTCCAAAACACTCAATCTGTTTCTTGGTTTTCTCAAAAAGTTGTTCTGATGGCTAAAATCAGCCTACGAGCTGGAAAATAAAGTTGTTCTGATGGCTAAAATCAGCCTACGAGCTGGAAAATGCCAGCAGTAAAAGAAGTATTCGTTTAATACCCCAAGGTATCGAACCGGGACTTTAATTCCAGGTCTTCTTTAATTTCAATTATTTCTGCTTGGAGGGAAAAATCAAATACTCTGATATCACAATCAAACCGATTGATATCAATGATCAGTTCATTTGAAGCGTTTGATTTCTTTTTTATGACTGCCTAACTTTCATCAACCCCCTATCAACCCCTAAAGCTTCGTCGACCCCCAGGGGGTCGGTACCGCCCACTTTGGGAAACCATGAACTAAACCAAGAACCCATTCGCGCATTGTAGTTTTTAATTAAAAAAACTAATGATTTCGAAAAAAATATTTTAAATTTTACATTTATTTTTTTTACATTTTTTAAAGAAGCTCTATCAAAATAAATTGAATTTGAAAAATCGTTGTATTCCCCATTACTTGGGTCACTTATTTAAAAAGTTCTAGTTCAAAATTTCAAAAATTAGTATATTGTCTTGTAACTCAACTTAATCTTAACTAAATCTTAATCTTAACTAAATTTCATTTTTTAACTTCATTTAAATTAATAATGCATTTAAAAACATTTTTAAGCTTAAAATGGGTACTTTTAGTTTTAAATGTTATAAGAGTATAAATAAAATGAAAAACTTAAAGCACATATCTGAATCTGAAGTAGACTAATACCATTTATAAAATTAAAGCGTCCTAAGTTGTATACTCAACCCTTGTGTTACTTCATCTATCGTACATAATATGAATAAAACAGAAAAGCCTGTTTTATTAATTTATTGATGGAGTTTCTTACACAAACTACGGTTGGATTAATGGTCTTCTTTTGACTGGTTAAATTTTTAAATTAATGAGTAAATTTATGTCTGATATTACAACCGGGTAGTTTTCCTATTTTTAAAAAATTTGTATTAAAAATGCATTTACGATTTTTTAACTACTATTAAAAAATTTTAAAGGATTAATTTTTTTCAAAACATACCGCCTTTTTTCTCATATTTTTTAACAACTCAGAAGGAATAAATTAGCACAACTTGCGAAATTAATTTTATTCCTAACCTTCGTCTAATCTGATTGATTTTTTTTCACTAAATAGTAGTTAAAATCATAGTCTACCTGTATAACTATGATTGAACATAACTACCTTAGTCCAGTCAAATTGTCCTAAAATAAGGCCATTTTGGGAAAATTTTGGGGTAGAAGATATTTTTCGCTATCTGTATGTTTTTTGGGGTGCTGAATCCGAATCTGAGGTTTGCCAACAAAATTTCGTGACGGAACATTGTGAAAATTCGAAAAAATGCCAAAAATTCGCCCTTTTTTTTCGTTTTCGGCCCCTAGAACATTACCTTTGCGCTTCTGAGCTAAACAGTCAGTACAAAAAATCAAGAACACTAACCAAGCTACAAAAAAGTCAATTACAACTTTTCTCTCAGACGCATAGTTTCGCCGATAGAGCACGTTGAAAAAGGGGCTATTTTCGTTCGATTGGTAAGAAATCCAAAAAATTTCACTAGTATCTCCAAAAAACCGCATTTTTGGAACAGGATACTATAAAAACAGCCTAAATAATATTTCACATGAAATTAGCCATCTAAAAACTCCAATAATGATAACTAAATGCATTTTTGTTCGGTGATTTCTCTTAAGAACGAAAGTTCAACAGGAGATTATAGTATTTCCATAACTAAGTTGCTTATTCGAAATTACATACAAAATTTTTCTATTGACTGCTCTATATGTTTTTGAGGGTGCTGAATCTGAATTTGAGGTTTGCCAACAAAATTTCATGACGGAACATTGAGAAAATTCGAAAACATGCCAAAAATTCACCACTTTTGTTCGTTTTCTGCCCTTAGAACATACACTTTGCATTTCTGAGTAAAACAGTTAACTCTAAAATAAAGAAGAGAAAATAAGCTACAAAAAAGTCAATTACAACTATTCTCTCAGATGAAGGGTTTGGACTCTAGAGAACGCTGAATATAGAGAAGTTTTTGTTCCATTGGTGGAAAATTCATAGAATGTCACTCGTATCACCGAAAAGCGGCCTGTTTTGGAACAGCATACTATGAGAACGGCTTCAATTATTTGTTACGCCCATGAAATCAACTTTCTGCATACTCAAATGTTAATTGATAAATAATTGAACATAAGAATAAAATACGACCATTAGGAACATTTTGGGATTACTGTAACATTGCTCATTGTTAAAGGCTTTAATCAAAGTAATATATATATATAGAAAAATAGGTACATGAAATAAATCGTGCATTTAATTAATTAATGCACGATTAAAGCCTTTAACTATGAGCAATATTGCGGTAATCCCAAAATGTTCCTCATGGTCGTATTTTATTCTTATGTTTAATTATTTATCAATTAACATTTGAGTATGCTGAACGGTGATTTCATGGGCGTAACACATAATTGAAGCCGTTCTTATAGTATGCTGTTCCAAAACAGGCCGCTTTTCGGTGATACGAGTGACATTCTATGAATTTTCCACCAATGGAACAAAAACTTCCCTATATTCAGCGTTCTCTAGAGTCCAAACCCTTCATCTGAGAGAATAGTTGTAATTGACTTTTTTGTAGCTTATTTTCTCTTCTTTATTTTAGAGTTAACTGTTTTACTCAGAAATGCAAAGTGTATGTTCTAAGGGCAGAAAACGAACAAAAGTGGTGAATTTTTGGCATTTTTTCGAATTTTCTCAATATTCCGTCATGAAATTTTGTTGGCAAACCTCAAATTCAGATTCAGCACCCTCAAAAACATATAGAGCAGTCAATAGAAAAATTTTGTATGTAATTTCGAATAAGCAACTTAGTTATGGAAATACTATAATCTCCTGTTGAACTTTCGTTCTTAAGAGATATCACCGAACAAAAATGCATTTAGTTATCATTATTGGAGTTTTTAGATGGCTAATTTCATGTGAAATATTATTTAGGCTGTTTTTATAGTATCCTGTTCCAAAAATGCGGTTTTTTTGGAGATACTAGTGAAATTTTTTGGATTTCTTACCAATCGAACGAAAATAGCCCCTTTTTCAACGTGCTCTATCGGCGAAACTATGCGTCTGAGAGAAAAGTTGTAATTGACTTTTTTGTAGCTTGGTTAGTGTTCTTGATTTTTTGTATTGACTGTTTAGCTCAGAAGCGCAAAGGTAATGTTCTAGGGGCCGAAAACGAAAAAAAGGGGCGAATTTTTGGCATTTTCTCGAATTTTCACAATGTTCCGTCCCGAAATTTTGTTGGCAAACCTCAGATTCGGATTCAGCACCCCAAAAAACATACAGATAGCAAAAAATATCTTCTACCCCAAAATTTTCCCAAAATAAATACTATTTGACTGGACTACCTGTATAACACATAATAATACCTGTATTTAAGTTACAATTTCAAAAATTTAACCTTCCAGCAGGCGCGCTTTTTATAGAGAAAGAAAAGGACGCTTGTATCTCCTATATAAACAATCGGAAATGTGTATTTTCAACTAGAACAAGTTTTGAAACAGCTGTGATTCGTTTATGGTTAAAATGATTACGTTTCATTAAAATATATTTGAAATATTCGATGATCAAATCCAACCTAAGTCTCTCACATACGAACGCCCGCAGGAAGGTTAATATCAGCTAAGAACCTTCTGATACTTTTTTTAATTGTTATGCGAGTAAACCGATGGTTTCCTTATCTCTACCTACTAATATTAGAGTTATTTAATGATTTTTTACTGGTAAAGAGTGAAATTAAATTAGAACTGAAGAATCATTAGTAAGTTTCAATAATTATATACTATCCTATTTAGAATGAAAAGTATTCGAAACTTTTCTTAAGAACCTCCAAAATCAATAGAAATTTTAAATGAAAAATACATAAACCCCTCTTCAATTTAAAAATGAGGTCAAAAGTAATCTACATTGTAAAAGAAGTACACGAAATTTATATTTAATATATATTTTTATTTATTTCTGAAGGCATAAAGATTCTCAAATATGAGTAAAACCTTTAAGAATATGAAAAAAACCGTAGAAGTTTAATGAACTTACAAAAACCAAAAAAAAATTGACTTACCGACCGCCTAATATGTGGCATGTTTTCAAAGAGGCGTGGCTAATAAAAGATAATATAAGACCGGTATAGAGTATTTATTAAAGTAAATTTATGTGTAAAAAATATTTTGTTCTTTTCCATCATTAAATGCAGTTCCTTATTTAGAAAAGATAGTACATGCGAGTAAAATCTGTCGTCAGCTGCTCCCGGCATGCACCGGGAGTTCCGCCCCCAAAGCGACCAATGAGAGGAGGGAACGTGAAGCGCACCCTTTTGCTGATGTCATGGCAAGGACGTCTGTGGAAAAGAGGCGCGGGAGACGTTTTGCCGAACTTGCATCTTTACTAAGAAAACCAGATTTTCGGTATCAATTGTGGTTATAGTAAAGAAAGCGGATTAATTTCGTGAAAAAGTCAAGATTTCAAGCTATCTACTGTAAATTTATCTTCTTAAATAAGTGGTAGAGGTAAAAATAAAATATTTAAGCAGGTGATATATTCGTCAGTTTTAATTCGCCTGTTCAGTCCAAAAAATGACAAATTGTCTTTTTTGGGTGCAAAAAAATCTGCAAGCTTTGTTCTACACATGAGTGAAAAGAGGGGAAAAATAACTATCCCCTATAAGCAGATATATACCCCCTTGCATTTGACGAAATTTATGTCCATCCGTAGTATTTTTCATTTAATTCGAAATTTAAGTTAATTGGTCTGTCTGATCTTATACATGGTGTAGTAGACTTGAAACAATTTTTTTAATTTAAAATGCTTAACCTTTTTTATCCATTGAATGTTTAACTCCATTGATATTCACCTTTTTCTAACTTCTTCCCCCAGTTTCATAATAGCTTTTAATTTTACTTGCCTTAGACTTTCACTTTCTACTTTTCACTTTTGTTTTGCGAACTGAACAGAAATATTGTTTAATTGTTTAAAATTCTTGTAAAAAATTTTTTTAAGATTTTTTCGGCTGAAATTTCACAAATCCCTTTTTTCGGCTGTAAAATATTTTTGAACCCACGTTTTTGTTTTGCATTCTAAATAGAGTCTAGAATTTCGAATTATATTTTGGAGATTTTACAACGGAAATTCCTTTACCTAGTAAGTTTTTATTTTTCGATTTTATCATTACCTGGTTTTGAGACTTATCCCTTTTTTCCCACTAGGGATTCACTTAATTTCATATCAAAAGTTGAATTCTTAAATTTTTCGCCTCCGATTTTATTTGTTATCATATTAGTATTATCGCCTAAAATTACAGTTTTTAAGCCCGATTGTTGAAGGGCTGCTTCGGTATATCAAGCATTATATTTTCAACATTCAAATCCGGTTTTCTCTATGATGTGTTTTTTCACTGTTTCTCATCTTTAAATTGATATAAGTCAAGAACCGTTCAAGGTAAAGAGTTAAAATTTGAAATACATTATAAACACTTTACTTTAATTTTATCAAGGGAAATTTAAAAATTTTATATACTTTTTAAAATATGAATTTTTAATGAATAAATATGAAAAAATATGAATAAATATGAATTGCTCATATTTTTTCAAAAATCAATATTTCTTAAAATGCCTTGACCAAGTTACAGATAATATGTTTCTGTTTGATTAAGTGAAACAAATTTGAAAATTTATCAATAATATTTTGAGTTATATCAATTTTAAATGACCCCACTTTTTTAATGAAATTTCAATTTTTAATTTTTTAAAAACTTTTTGAATACTTTTCTCAAAGGTCAAAAGTAGAGAAATCATGGAAATCGTTTTGGAGTCTTTAGAAGTTAATTCCATTTCACACTTTTTGCCAAATTTTATAACCCACTAATGTTACGAAATCCCATCTCTCCATAATTTGAGGAAGAAAACACTTATGATTTCATTATTTTCCTATATATTTTCTGTTCAGAATTTTCGGAACTGTCAGAAAGTCTAGATTTTGTTTTATGATTATTACGAAATGTCTGTAAAGGTCAGACAAATTTCTAAGAATTCAGAAATAGCCCTTCGTATAATAAGAAAAAATATAGTTTTCACACCAGTATAAAACACCAGTTTTCACCATAATAAAACAAATTTTGACAGCTAAAATCTGCGTTCACTGGTTTATTGCAATTTATATAATAGTCTTTCTTGTTTTTTTAATATGATGATCTGAAAATTTTTAGTTAAACTGAGACGTTTTCCCGACGATTTTCATGTTCCCCTGTTATTAATTAATAATCCCCTTAATTCCCCTGTTCATGCATTCTTAGGCATTCTTAGTTCCCTGTTCATTCTTAATTCCCCTGTTCATTCCCCTGTTCATTATATTCATGTTCCCCTGTTATTTTATTTATTATATACTATCCTTCACAATTTGTACTTTACACAAAGAATATTGAGAAACCTTGTTACTAATAGATATTATAATAACAACCGGCATATTAAAATAAATGAAATAAAATAATATAGATAGGTATATTGTTTTTTTTGTTGTTGTTGATAGAACAAGCTCCCAACTTGCATATATTTTTCCAATACATGAGTTAATCGGTCCAAACGTTACTGAATGGAATTAGAATTTGATAAAAATAATGAGACACATGTAGATGTAGCAAATTGAAAATGATCTTCTTCCCAAGTCAAAAGATTTATTACAAAATGTTTGCGAATAATTAGAAGTCAATTGTTTTTGAAAATCGATTCAAATTTGAAAAAGCTACTGCTATTTAAAAGCTATTTTTTACATCAAACCAAAATTATTTACTGTCAAAAGCCGAGATTCGTTGAACCGAATACCGTAAAACATATAATGCTATTGCAATAGAAAGAGTAAAAAATAAATTAACTATGATAAAACCATAGACATGATAAATTGACGACTTCGTCTTTATTATAACTTTGTAAAATTCAGTATTTTTAAAAATGCACATTGTATATGTTACCGACAATGTATAAAATGCTGTCATTTCTAAAAATATCTAAGAATGACTCAATTTAATGGAATAAATTAGAAAATAAATATAAGTTTAATGAAAATTAAAATATAACGACTCTTGTAAAAAAAACAATTTTGTGTAACCCCACCAGTTGGATACATTGCGTGAAGTATAAAGTGATTAGTGATTAATTTGCTCAAAAATAGTAATTAGTAACAAAAATTTTGGAAAATAATAAACGTTATTTTATTAAGAGATCCTAAGCCCTTATGCAATACCGTTTTTTTAATATAAAACACAAATTTTAAATACAACATTTAAGGATAAAGAAAAATGTAAAATTTAACAAATGGTCATTTTTAACAAATATCTAATTAGGGAAAAAATATGCTAATTTTCATAAGTATAGTTGTTCCTGAATAAGTTAAATGAAACTCCAAAGGTATCTAAAAATTTAAAATAAAATACGACAATAATTAACTGGGTAGTTTTTGGCCATTTATAGTACTACTACTTTTTTAATACAGTTTTTTGTTACCTGTAAAAGTGCTGAGAACTTCTCAGATGTTTCAGAGTCCCCGATTCCATCGGTTTTTTTATTGAAACAAACAAAAAGCTCCCCGTGCACCTTAATGTGGGCTTAAGTTATTAAAATATTACAAGAAATACACTACAATACACATAATATAAAATAAAAATAAATAAAAAAGTTAAAATCGATTCCATTCCATCCGATTCCATCGTTTGGTCATGTATTTAGTAATTGCATTTTCTTTTAGAAAGTTTATAATTACACATAGCTAGAATGCAAGCAGTTTACAATCTCAAACACTTGATAAAACCCAAAGTTTGACATAAGTATCCTTACTGTAGATCAAACTTACCCTTAACCAATTTTTTTAAATTGCTGAGAGATATTTATCTCCCTCCCAACGCAAAATATGGGAATTTTATATGTATCAATGTGCCCACGAGTGTATCAAAATATCGAACCTCAGAGTGTATCAATTTGCCTCATTTGTTGTTTTTGAACAAAAACCTATATTTAAAAAAATTGGCAAAGGTTATTTAAAATTTAAGTACACCCCCTTCCCCTATTGGTAACAAGGATAAACCTGTCTTTTTTGCATTTACAGATATCTGTATTCTAATTTGAATATCTTCAGGAAAGTTATACATTTTACTTAGAAATTACTTTTGGAAATTTTTGACGAGAAAAAAATTAGTTTCTTTCACTTAAATTTATAGACTTACTAGCTGTTATACCCGGCCTTGCACGGGTGGGGTGAATAAATTAATTTTTTAAATATTTCTTAAAATACATTTATAATTTTGTAAATTAGCAATATTACAAATCATCCCGGTATCCCAGGCGCCTCTTTCCTATCCCAGTGTGTTCCCGGTAATCTTATCCCGGTGGTCACGGTAATTTTTCTAATCCCGGTGTTCCCGGTAATTTTCCTATCTCAGTGTTTACGGTAATTTTTATATTCCGGTATTCTGGGTGTCTTTATGGTAAATTTCCTATCCCAGTGTTCTCGGTAATTTTTATAACCCGGTAATTTTTCCATCCCGATGTTCTCGCTAATTTTCCAATCCCGGTGTTCTTGTCACTTTTTACAATCCCGATGTTCCTGATAATGTTTAATATCTTGGTGCCATTATAAAATAACCAATTTGTAACCATAGTAAAAAGTCTGGTAAATTAGTAAGTCTAGTGAACAAATTAACAAATTTAAAACCAGTGTTTAAAACTAAACTAAAAGATCTAGTAAATGAAAAAGTCTAGTGATCTGTCTCATTTGAAACAATGTTTTATTTTTAACTCGTTGTATGACTGGTAAAACAGGTTTTCAAACACGGAAAAATAAGTGAAAAAAAGCAGGAAAAACGAGAAAAAAAGAATGAAGGACTGATTTTCTCTTTATAAATTATAGCCCATGTCCTATTCTGATGTATCAGCTACATTATGGTAGAATTTCATTAAAATCCATTCAGTAGTTTTTGCGTGAAAGAGTAACAAACATCCAGACAAACATTCACAATTATAATAGTAGTAGGATTGCACAGCATAACGGTTTCATATGTTATGGTTAGGCATAAAAAGACACAACTTTTCGTAAAAACACGACCTAAATAACCTTGATACTTTTGAGATATTGAAAGTGTAGTGCCCCATGTATCAAATCGCCCCGTTTTACCATACATTTTAATAAATTAAAAATTTAAAATTATCTGATGCTATACCATAAAAACAATACTTTATTTTAATAAAAAGAAATGCACCTCACTTTATTGATTTTCATGCGATCCATTTCTATCGACTTCATTTTGACTACACGTTCGGAGAATTGGGGAAGGCAGACATAAATCGAAGAAATTCAACGCAATAATCCTTTCTGAAACATTGCATTTGCGCGGTGAGACTTCTTTTTAATGCTTCACTTTCATAATAATGTAAAATCCAGAATTGGTATAAAAATAAATTAACTCGATTACATTAATAGAAATTTCACTACATGGAAGATGAAAAAAATAACTCGAATTTCTATATTTTTCTCACTCTTACTCTCATTCACCTGTTTTTGAGAAACAGGTGGCGATTTTAATAGCAGAGTAATAACAATCAAAGTTCAAATAAAGTTCAATCAAGTACAATAAGTTCAAAGTAAAAAATATGGAGAAAGTAATAATGTAGCATTATACTTTCTCCATATTATTATATTTCCATATTACCCTATATACTTTTTATTTAGTTTCACAAAAGAATATGCTAAATCTTGTTTTGATGCTATCTAGTAAAATTATATTATGGTTTGCACAATATCTATCATCACTGTATTTTTTTGGAAAACATTTCTCGTTGCAAAAATCAAGAAGTTAATGGTTCAATATATTCAGCTATTGTAGTAAATTTCTATGGTAATTAAAAATATAATAATTTTCAACATTTATATTTGCTACTCCGAACAGCTTATTGTTATATTTTTATTGAAAATTTATTGTAGGAATGGGAAAAAACAACGGTTTTAGGTTTCGCATTTTTACATTAGTTTTCTTTACCAAATTACACTCATTATATTATTTAAATATTCCTTAGTCCCTGTAGTAAATTTCTATGATAATTAAAAAGACAATAATTTACAACATCTATATTTGCTACTCCGAACAGATTAATGTCATATTTTTATTGAAAATTTATTGTTGGAATGGTAAGAAACAACGGTTTTAGGTTTCGCATTTTTACATTAGTTTTCTTTACCAAATTACATTCATTATATTATTTATATTCCTTAGTTCTTTAGAAAACTATAACATATCTGAAAAAAACTTGATATTTATGAGTTTTATACCTTAACTCATATAAGTGTTTGCTTGTCCCTTCTTCATAAAAAAAAATTTATTTTTTGCCTTTTTAAGTAGTATTACTTAACATGTTTAAAAATGACCACTAATCGAATTGTGACTCTAAGGTATAACCAGTTTTCAATTTCATTAGTGAATTCAACATAAAAATCATAGAAAAACATCAAACATAAATCCAAATCGTTCGATGCTAGTCGCTTTGGAAGGTGTGTTGATTTTATTCGCAGTCGTGGCAACGTTCCTAAATTTCTCTCCTATTTTTGCATCTTGGCTCCAGGTGACTCCTACCTTGAGACGAAGAGTTCGAATGTTCTGGATCAAGGACAAACACACCTTGATCCCCTTCGGATCCGTCTTTCACCTGGAGATCAGTTCGTTGTTCCCTTTTGCAATTGGGCAATGCCCTGTCGAAAATTCTACTTTCCTAGAATTTTTTTTTCATAAAAGAGGTGTACAAAACATTAGATTAATCTAAATACAGCATCAGTTGGTTTTTAGTTAGTGTAATTAAAGTGTGTATTAATGTCAAAATCTTCCTTTGACGAATCCTATGATAATTGTCAATATTTTCAGACTTAATTTATCGACATGAAGGTATTATACACTATTAATTGAACACCTGACGCTAGAGTTCTTTCAAAATCTATTATAAACTATCATGGAAATTGTCAATATTTCAGATTTTAATTACCGCATAGCGATACTATTAATAAATTATGAACACGGGACACTAGAGTTATGGTATAGTTAAAAAAGTAAATTTTAAGGGTAAAACAATTTTTAAATAATTTATGAAATACTCAAGTTTTATTAGTTGACAAGGTTTACTATGGTTGGACTAGATAACTCCAGCAGTAAAAAAATTATTTTAGAAATTCTAGTAGGTATTCTTATTAATTTAGTATCAAGATTTTCTGACTATGATAATGAAACCTGCTGCGCATCCTTCCGTTGTTTTCCCTTTTTCCGTTCTAAACAGATATTTCTCTACCAAGGTAAGGAGAAAATTTTTTTTATGACTTAGTGATCTTAACCTTGATTTATGTAGTTTGATATTGTCTCTTAAGTTGTATAATCATGTGACCTCAAACTTCGTAAAGTTTATAAAAGTTAGTATTGGGTTGTCCCATAAGTTCTGTTACTTTTTACGAAGTTTTGTGTTTGAAAATTTTTTATGAAAAATTAGTATTAGGTGGAGATTTCAAACAAAAAGGATTTTAATATATGTATATTTATGAACATAATGTGTGATTTTGGTAGTTCTCGTGATATTATTTCTTTTCAAAATGGCGGTCCAAAAAAAAGACCAAAAACGACGATTTTCGCGTAATTTTTTTCTTTTGTTTAAAAATCTAGGAAGAACGCATAATTCATGGCTAAAAAAAGTTTTACTGGATATTTGAAATATTAAAATTAAGATGTCATAGTTTCAAGATGATTCGATAAGTTAAAGGTACGAAATTTCGGCTTTAAACTTCGTATATTGGCAATTTCAAATGTGTTTTTAAAGCACACCTATTGTTTTTCTAAGCAGCTGTTATGAAGTAAATTAAAGGCAGGTGTTTTTTGAACCATAATGCTTGTTTAAACATTGAAAGTCTCTTTTCATAATATCGTTGAATGGATTTATTTCTAAATGCCAAGGATTTGTTTTTATTGTAGTGTTTTCGTTATAAAGCAGAGAATTGCTTTGTTCGCTCAACGTAAATTCAGCGAGTGTAATTGTGATAAGCTAAACGTTGTGCGCTTGAATTGTGCGCACTGATTTCTGAACTTAAGTTCAGAGATAATTGAATATACTCCATATTTTGAATACTTAGGTCTATCTGTAAGCCTTTTTATTGATTTTGATGCTTTTTTCGTGAAAATTTCTATGAGATGACCAACATTACTGCGCTATGCCTATTGCAATAGATGTTATGTTTGAGACACAAATTTTCTACCTTAAACTTATTGAATCATCTTGAAACTATGACATCTTAATCTAAACGTTTCAAATATACATTAAAATTTTTTTTAGCCATGAATTATGCGTTCTTCCTGGTTTTTCAGACAAAAGAAAAAAAATTAAGCGAAAATCGTCGTTTGCGGTCTTTTTTTCAAACCGCCATTTTGAAAAGAAATAATATCATCAAAACTGCCAAAATAGTACATTATGTTCATAAATGTACCTAAATTAAAATCCCTTTTATTTGAAACCTCCACCTATTACCAGTTTTTCATAAACAATTTTTAAACACGAAACTTTGTAAAAAGTAACAGAACTTATGGGACAACCCAATATTAATCAGAGGAAAACAAAATGTTTACACATGTCCACACTTAATAATTATTGTAATAAGAAGGAATATAAGACCAAAGTTCAATGAAAATATTGTAAGGACATTCGGAAAAAATAAATTAAATCACAAGACAAGGAAAATACAGTAGAACCAGATTAAGGGAAAGGAATGTATCGACCCCGATTTTTAGTTGTTTAAAGTGACGTACCTAAAAAACTGAATTAACTTAATCAGTTAACTAATTAACTGAATTAAGGGGTCATAGGACTCTTAAATCTTCAAAAAATTCGATTTTTTGAAAAAAATATATGTTATTCTGTATACAGTTCTGCTTCATTTAAAACAAATCCCATAAAAAAATTCCAATTATTTATAAAGTTATAGCCAAAAATGTATGTAAACAAAGCCCCGTAATTGTAAACAAACGCAACTTTAAAGTCATTTTTCTCAGAATGTGTTTTTTTTAGCTTGCGCGAATGATTATTTTTTAACTAATGTATATATAAGTATGAAACTTCCAGGATTTATTAATTTCATTATTATCTTTAATATCCACCAACATTTTCATCCATTTTCAATCATTTTGTATATTTTAATCATGATAAAAGTCTGAAAATTATGCCCATATTTGAATAGCTAAAACTATGTCATTTTAAAAATATAAAATATTCTCTAAAATAGTTAAATGCTGCTGGAATATATAATAACAATCATCTACTTCAATTGTATGCAAAAATAATTCACTAATATTGAACTGTTTGGAATCAATCATGCGCGCAAGCTCATGGTGTATGAAAAACCGCTATCAAACATGCTTTTTTCGATAGTCTATTTCATATTATTTAAAAAATATATTTAGTTTTAAAAATATTATTCATATTCATGAAGAGTAGTTCTTTCTAAATGTGAAAACAGAACAACTTTATAAAATTTAGTTTAGGATATATTTAATTTTAAAAATTTGTAAAGTTGTTTTCACTGCTTTTCTTGTTAAGAGTCCTATGACCCCTTAACGAAATATTAAATCGTAATAATGATGATAATGAAATACCAGAATAAAAAAATAAACGATAAAAATAGAAATAAAAATAGAAAATAACGGCCCTGAGAGTAAACATTTTATAATCAAAATATTTTCTTTAATTTCTTTTGCTAATGAACTGCTCTTGCACATCGTATTTAGTACGAAATCAAATTCCAAGTAAAAAACAAATCATAATAGTGTAATACTATTTCTGAAACAAATTTCCCCCTTATTCAAATCTAAAGAGAAAACTACTGAATCAATAAAATATCGCTTTGAATGGGAAGGAATAGACTAGTTAAATGGGTATTAGATAAGTAGAATCCAATCAACAGATTAATACACATGAGTCCCTTATTATATAGTTTTATTTGAGGTTAACATACTTTTTCTTAGGGGTTTTAATGGGAAGGAAAAGACTACTTAAAAGGGAATTGGATAAATAGAATCTAAATAACAGACTAATAGACGCTTTGTTTTTAAGTTTAACATAGCTTTTATAAAGGCTTTTTTTATTCGACATTTTCTAGTTTCCTGGTTTTATTTTCGTACACACGTGTGCTTCTATTAATGCGACCATCATTTAATCGGTCATCACAAATTATTTCCTTCCCTCTGATTTATCATAGATTTTACGAGACACCACAGAAATCGCACATCTCACACAACTCTTTCCATAATAAACATTTATCTCGCGACACCATTGATGAGCTCTCGGTCCGGAAGGAACGATCGGACTTCCGGTTCCAGGAGCACAACGAAGACTCTTGACAAAAAAGAAAAAAATGGTAGGTTAATTTTAACCACAGGCACACACCTCCGCTATCTCTTCTGGGGTTCGAGAGAGACTGTTCACTCCTGTAGTTCTAATATTAGGATTGGTTCCATGATGGCGCCCAGAGACGAAATGTCAGAGAGCTCTTGGATAACGGACGAGAGCTACCGATGCCAGATTCTCCAGGGTAATTAATGACTCGCTTGTGACATTCACGGTTCGCGAGAGGATCGTTTGACGGACATTGAAGACGCACTTTGTCGGCTCTGTCTTTGTCAATTTTCAGCAGTCATTCTGTGATGTGGATATTTTTCTCATTATGAACAGTTTGACTTATCTCTACAGTCTCCACACCAAATGTATTGTTAACTAATTGCTTACTTCAAAGAAAGACCTTGCCTGACCTTTGGAAAGCTTTCACATGTTGATATTATGATATATTTGAAGTAGGGGAGACTTGGGTCAAAAGTAACATGATTCAATTGTAACACTTCGAATTCCTCCAAAAGTATAGAAGCCAAGCCGGCAAAGATGACCCAAGCCGGCAGCAAAGATGACAGCACGTGCAAGGCTGGTAAACAAATAATACTCGAGGGATCCAAGAGTGGCAGTTGAGCTGTGTAGAAGTGTAGGGGAGACTGGGGATACTTGATCCCTAGGGATACATGAATCTTTAGAAAAAAACATACCAAAATCAATTAGAAGAGCTTTGATACCTAGCAACAATTTCAAAGTTATACACTACTGTTCATAAATTAAGGACGGAACTATTTTTTCAACATAACACCTAGTGAAATTATTTTTCATCAATGAAAATTATACCAAGAGATGTTCAATGGGTGGGAATACAGGGCCCGAAAGCAAATTTTCTCTACCAATATTTTAAGGGGGTAAATGGACCCTCCATTGATAATGGAGTCCCATTACAATTTGGAGCTGTGGCAGAAACGTCTGTGTAAGAGGTATTTTACCGAAAACTTTATGGTTATTGTAATGAATATTATTACTCCTGAACTCAGTGCATATTTTTAAAAGCCTGTGTTACCTTTAAATGGTATTTTTTATGTTTTATTGATAGAAATCGGTCTAATCATCATTTTTGGCAAGTTTTAGCTTCTGGGTCATTTTTGGTAATTGGTATCTTACCGTCAACCATGTTTTAAGTAGTTCTTACATGTGCTAGATTATGTTTAGGTCTGGAGACCCTGAAAGTAAATTATTTCTTTCAATATCGTGACTTTCAAGAAACTTTGAGATAGCCAAATTGTGATTTTGTGCAACTTTTTCTCTCATAAAGAGAAATTCCTGACCTGAAATTTTTTCTAAGAGAATCAAATGGGACATGAGAACACAGGTACGCAATAGCAAACATCAGTGAAAATATCTGCGGTGTATACGAGGTGCTCAAACGGCACAACATAATTGTATAGTTTCACAGAAAGGACATCTGTTATTAATGTTTGAAAAAAAAGTATTTTTTAGTGTTTATGGACGTAGACATACCTAAAAAGAAACATATAGTTGTAAAAATATCTCCATTACCTTTGAAATGAGTTTTTAAGAGATATAATTTCTCCATTGATACTCTATTACTGTTATAGACATTTCAACACTCCCTATACTCGAAAAAAATTTTCCCTGATGTCTGCGATCACGTGCCTGGGTTCTCATGTCCCATTCGCTTCTTTTAGAAGAAATTTCAGATCAAGAATTTCTCTTTATGAGAGAAAAAGTTGCACAAAATCACAATTTGACTATCTCAAAGTTTCTTGAAAGTCACGATATTGAAAGAAATAATTTACTTTCAGGGTCTCCAGACCTAAACATAATCTAGCACATGTAAGAACTACTTAAAACATGGTTGACGGCAAGATACCAATTACCAAAAATGACCCAGAAGCTAAAACTTGCCAAAAATGATGATTAGACCGATTTCTATCAATAAAACATAAAAAAATACCATTTAAAGGTAACACACGCTTTTAAAAATATGCACTGAGTTCAGGAGTAATCATATTCATTACAATAAACATAAAGTTTTCGGTAAAATACCTCTTACACAGACGTTTCTGCCACAGCTCCAAATTGTAATGGGACTCCATTATCAATGGAGGGTCCATTTACCCCCTTAAAATATTGGTAGAGAAAATTTGCTTTCGGGCCCTGTATTCTCACCCATTGAACATCTCTTGGTATGATTTTCATTGATGAAAAATAATTTCACTAGGTGTTATGTTGAAAAAACAGTTCCGTCCTTAATTTAAGAACAGTAGTGTACTTGTACACAAAAATTAGCAACAATTCGTTTTTTTTTCAATCGTTTTGTTTTAGCTCAAGAATGGATAATGAGGAAGTTGCATGATTTTTTTATTTTTTTAATCGATTCCTCTTGCAAAAATAAGCAACTACCCAAAATTTGAGGCCGATCGAGAAATTTTTTGATTGTCAAAAAAATTAACGAAAATCCCCTTTTTAAAAGCGCGCGAAAACACCAAGAGTTTGGATGTGACGTCATCTTATACTAAACATTGTTGTAAAGCAATGGAGTTGATGGTATTATTGTTGACGTCATCTTATAGTTTAAACAATAAACGTTTTTAGTCACGTGTTTTTTCTCGACTTTTAAATTAAAATATTTAATTACCTGTACATTTTTTTGAAAAACTGACTAGATATTTCATTTTACCATACAAAAAACCATACGGAACACTTGTTTGTTTTTGAAAATCTGACACATGCAACTTCCTTATTGCAGTCAAAATTTTTTTAAATCTTAATGTGTTCAGAATGGCTTAAAACCTCCAAAAACATTTTAATTTACCTTTCAAAGCCCTAAATTTTAAGTTATTTTCAATTAAAAATAGCTTATTTTCTGTCTGAGCTGAAACAGCTTGTGACGTTAAATGTGCCTTGCTCCCGCTTGTTGTTATCATCCCGCTTTGAAAGACTGGAAAAACTGAGCTCTAGTTTTTTACAGCCTAGTGTTTCGATACAAACGGTGTTTCCCACACTTCCAAGAGACACATGTGACGTCACATTGTTAGGAGTTTTCTGTATTAAAATATGTCATAATTACCTTTAAAAAAGTTTGTGGGAAAAGACAAAGTGTAAAAAAATTAAAATCCTGATGGGATAATTTATAAGTTGCAGGGCGGGATTTAAGAAAATTGTAACACGTTTATCACTAATCACCTGTATCGATTATACCATCCACTTATAAAGGAGAACAAAATTTATTTCCATCACCAAAACTATCAAAATTACCCACAGGGTTATTGAACCAACACAAAAAGCGGTAAGAAATTACAATGAAATTTAAAAAGTAAACTCAAAGAGAATGATCCCCATCCATATTTTTTTTACTATATTGTAATGCACGTCTACGGAACACTTTTAAAAACAAAATTGTAATTGAGATAATATATCAACCTATTTTCATAGGAAGTTTTATAACATTAACATAAAAAATGGCTTATTTTGAGATCGAATTGTAAATTTTGTTACAATTGACCAGTCTTCCTTATTTTGCAGAGAGAATAGAATGTTCGCATTATATTATGGACGCTCAACACGAAGGCTACATGGGCTTATTACTTTTTATCGAGGAAATTAAATAATCATCTTCCTTAAAAGTTACCAATCACATTAATTTTTTGCAACTTATTTACCTTATAACTTTGACCCGATACAGTTTTCTGAAATGTATACCTTATCATCTGTTGGTGTTTTTCTGCAACAAGTTTTTACATGTAGTGAAACAACATTTACAGATATAAGAAGCTATATTTTAAGTTTTTAGACTTTTGCTATACGATTGTATTAAGGTGGCAACATTATTTAAATCTTACTGTTGTCAAAATTTTAGTAGTCTCTTTTTAAAACTTTGGCTTTTAGAATATAGTTTACATGTCATTTTTATGAATTAATGTATTTTAAAAATACGTCATAGTATAAGTGAAATTATTTAGTGTGTTTTCATATATCTACATATTTTAAATATATTTTTCAAAGTAAAATTTTTGTAAAAAATTACAAGTAAATTCTTTTCGGAAAGTTTAGTTAAACTTAACTAAAATTAATTTGTTCACTAAAAGTTTTCTTTCCTGTGACTGTACAAAGCAAATGCAGCAAAGCAATAAGAAAATATGAAAGAATAATAGGGGGAAGTTTAGAAGTTAAGAAATCTTAAACAAGATGCTAGGAAAGTCCGGAAGTCGAAAAAGCTACTGGGTGTTTTGTAAACCCTTTGACGTATCTGATGTTTCTAATGACCCCATCTGATTACATCTGACACTCCAACAGATTTCTTCTATTGCAGACCATCTTGTAATACCATCAGAGACAACTTTTATCTATGATATTTAAGATAATTTATCGGATGCTCAAGTTTGAAGTTTCTAAAGCCTAATTTGAATTTAAAGAATTTATTACACAATTTCACAAAATCACGTACCCATCATTTTAAAGTCAAGGTATATTTTAGATATACAATCAGGATATACAATCGATAACTTTTTTATTTTATTTGAAAAAAAAACGAATATAAGAAATCAGATTTTCGAGTCTTTACAAGTATTGTACAAAAACAAATACTGTATTTTTAAAATAATATATAATTAATTAGTTCAGGAAGACAATGCAATATTTAATAAAAATTTGGTGTTAAGGTTTTCTAAATAATGGTAAAAATCAAATTTTAATAAGTAATAAACACATAAATACGCATACAAATTTTTGTAGCACAAAATATGAGGAGAGTAGCAATGTAAATTTAAATTCTAATATCAATGGTAAGACACTCTGTAACGTAATTTGTAAATTTATATAAGTTTTAAGTTGAAAATTTAAATGTTACTCTGAAATTGAAATTAGTTTTTAAATTTTACTCAATTCTTTGTATGTGATTTGGTTTATGTAATAAGTTTAAAAACAACCAGGGCTATTCTATTGGTATATAAATTAAAATTGAGTATAATCAAAATTCAAAATTTATAAATTTCGAATTTAATAACCAATTGGAATACATGTATGCTTTTTAGATTAACTTTTTTAAATAAAAAAAACAACTTTTACCTTTACTGACATATACAGGGTGTCCCACGAGAAGTGGCCCAACCCTTTAACTTTTGAACCCCTACAGATATAGTCATGAAAGTGGGGTCTAGGTATAGTAAAGTGACCATGCCCTATCCGATGAGATAACTTTCAACGCCCTCTAGCGGAAAATTTAGGAGTTATAATTTTTATTTTAAAAACTGTGTGAGGTATGTGAAAAAAGTCAATGACTAAGTTGTAGAGCATCATCGATTTAGTAGGAAAAGACACCTTAAGCAGAAAAATATCTTGAATAAAATCCCTAAAACGCACGCTCAAATAGGTTGAATTTACGTAGATTTTACGTCTTAAAACGCTCCTCATGAGGCGAAAATGAGAAATTTTCAATTTAATGAACTAAGAATGCTTTTAGTCATTTACTTAAATCATAAAAATAAAAATTTCTCATTTTCACCTCGTGAGGGGCGTCTTAAGACGTAAAAACTACGTGAATTCAACCTAATTGAGCTTGCGTTTTAGGGGTTTATTCAAGATATTTTTCTGCTTAAGGTGTCTTTTCCTACTAAATCGATGATGCTCTACAACTTAGTCATTGACTTTTTTCACATACCTAACACAGTTTTTAAAATAAAAATTATAACTCCTAAATTTTCAGCTAGAGGGCGTTGAAAGTTATCTCATCGGATAGGGCATGGTCACTTTACTATACCTAGACCCCACTTTCATGACTATATCTGTAGGGGTTCAAAAGTTAAAGGGTTGGGCCACTTCTCGTGGGACACCCTGTATGTACCGAGCTTCTGGACCATTTTTATAGCAATCTCTATTTTTAATGACTGAAAAACATATCGATACTTTTGGATAAATTCAAAGCTAAATGTTGAGCTCTAAAAATGAACTTATGCTAAAAAATACGTTGAAACAGTTTAGAATAACAATTTCTCAATAATCAAAAAAAATTTTTTACAGGAATCAAGTGGCCGAGGAAATTGTTTTGATTTTAGAACCCTTTATTATTTTATACGAAAAACATGATGAAATGTGATAGTTGATAATCATAAGTGAAACCTAGTTGAAATTATAAATTACGAACCTTCTTCAAAACTTTCATTTACCCTTTGCCGGCCCCAAACTCCCTTAAAAACTCTCCTTATTAGAACTATTTAGTCTTAGGAACTTGATGGGGGATTTTGAAAAGTGCGTGAAAGAAATTAATTTGATTGATTTTGTAATATTATATCATATTAAAGTTATATTCTTTATTTATTTACTAGCTGATATGTCCGGCCTTGCACGGATGCAGAGTATAAATTTATTATTTTTAAGTTTTCCGAAATACATTTCTAATTTTGTATAATCAGCATTTACCAATCATCCCGGTATCCCAGGCGTCTTTTTCATATTCCGGTGTTACCGGTAACTTTTCCTATCCCGGTGTTCCTAGTAATTTTTCTTATCCCGGTGTTCCCGGGTGGATTAAAATTCCTTCAGTTTTCAAGCAATATAATTTTTGAATGATTTCCACATTTACATGGAAAAAGTATTCCAAAAATTATTTAAAATTGCTTAGATCCCTTGATTAATCATATCTTAAATATTTAACGTTTTCGGTGAAATTATTCAATAATTAAAGCTTATTCCATTTTGCAATTAAAGAAAAAATCAATCTTTTCTAGTTGAAAGGGAGTTATAAATAGTTTTTTGTTTGTTAACCAACTTTCTTAAAAACAAAAATATTATCACATTATCCCCTTTTGATTTTACATCCTCGTTTCCATGGAGACAACATGTACCATTTTAACAACATGATAATCCATAAAGCTTTTTAAAATATAAAAGTTAGATAAACTCTCAAATAAAAATATGTTAAACTATACTTAAAACTTTTAAATTTCATTGAAATAGATTTTTAAATAATTAATATAATTTTTAAATAGACTTGTACCTATAGTGTTTCTATTAACTATGGAGTAAGCAGATCTCTTCTCGAGGAGAAATAAAACTGACCATAAAAAGGGTCCAAAGAGGGTTAAGGGGTCAATTAAAGTTTTTGAAACATAGCCTATGTTTTTTCTGGAGTTTTTTTACGTATGTATACCAAGTTTGGTGCAGATCGAAAGAAAACTGTGGATTTGTATAAAAGACAAACACACACATCACACATTGACTTTTATTATATTCAATCAAAGTCTGCCCGGGCCTAGTGGCCCATCAGGCGGTGCCCATCTCCGTTTCTGTAGCCTTTTGGGCCTGGGGTGCTAATTACTAAAGCCCTGGATCCTCTACCTTAAGTAGCGACATCACGCTCAATCGGCCGCCATTGTGGGGAGAACTCACTACTAGTCTGGATAGTCTTGCTTATCGTCACTAGTAGTGAGTTCTCCCTACAATGGCGGCCGATTGAGCGTGATGTCGCTACTTAAGGTAGAGGATCTAGGGCTTTACTAATTACTAGCGTGTGTCCAGGCCGAGTGGCTAGCCCGACGCTGGATTTATTATATTAGATTATCCTTTTTATAACTTAACTAGCGCTGACGTGCTAGACCCGGGCTTCGCCCGGGCACTGAGCTATAAAACAAACTGGAGTGACAACCTCCGATACTATAACAAGCAACCAAACGTGCCGGAGCGGAAGGTTAAAGGCATTCGAGGCATTCGGCATTCATATCAAGGCATTCGGGGCTAGAAGCAATCGGGGCAATCCCCGCATGACCACCTTTTAATCCGCCCATGCCTGTTTTTTAAAATATTATGAGAAAAATTTAGAATGGTCGTTTCATTCTGTGTATACAACTGGACTAAGAGATGGGGAAAATTAAAAGAAGATGGAAATCATTTCCGTGGTGTGATGCGGTTTCAGCACGCTCACTAGTCACTCCAGTTTGTTTTATAGCTCAGTGTGCCCGGGTTTCAGTTTTTTAATAAATATGATCTGGTGCGTTACAGATTGGATTCGCCAGTCCATTTAAAAAAATTATCCTGTTGTGTTAAAGATGGGCTTCGCCAGTCCAAATGTGGAAATAGTTAAATAAAGGAGCCCTTTTTATGTTTATACTACAACAATGGATTTTAAACTACAACAATCGATTTCAATCTACAACAATCGATAATATGCCTACAACAATTAAAGTTACATATTCTCTTATTATATTTACAACAATGTGGGTTTTCCATGAAGTTAGGCATGAAATGTTGAGTTTCAAACATAAAATTGACAATAAAAGTTGTTAGGATGCTTCGATTTAAATTATTTTTATTCAGAAACCTTCCCTGGGAGCGAGTAGAGCAACGTGGTAAAGTTTAATAGTTAATGTAGGTGGGAAAAATTTAAAACTATAAAGGACGTACATACATACAGACAGACATTGATTTTTATATGTATAGAAGATGTTTGATTAAGAAATTAAAATAAATCATTTCTTACTCGGACTTCAAACTTAATGTATCAATATCAGATTAAACTGAAGTTTGAAAACTACTGAAGAATTTTTACAAATCATCATAGAAACTCAATAGGGGAATTTAGGTATCTACCTACGCAAGAAATATCTTTTTGTTTCATAAATAGAAGTTATAAGAAAGTAAATTTACTACACAAATGGTTTCTCTCCATCAATAAAAATTCCTGAATTAAAATTATACACTTATTTGAAGTTTTAGTTTGCAGGATATGGAGCAGTCTTTCATTCTTGCAGCCATTAGTCATGGATTACTACTGACACCTCTCCAAAAATATCACATTCAACGAACTCGTTAGGCCGCCAGATTTTGTGGAACAACGAATTGCAAAGTGTGAGATATATTTTAACGCCTTTTGAACGAGGTTGGGTCGGAGAGTTGGCTTAAAAATAGTTACAAACAACTCAAATGAAGTTTTTAACACGTGGTGTGTTTAAATCGAGTCACTTAGCTATCTTAACTTATCACTGTCCACCTGTCATGAGAATCAATAAAATAAATAGTTTGAGAAAATAATTTTGAAGAATCTGAGTATTTCGTGGATGAAATAACTATAAATTTGACTAAATCATAAATTGAAGACCTGATTCATAAAACTCGTATATTGTTTGTTTCTTCTCCCCATCCTTTATCAACTTATTTGTAATTTTATCGATCAAATCTTAGGCTACGCGTCTGAAAAACGCATACATAATCCAAATTATACAACTTTTATAATGTAAATTATTATGTTTATTTACAGTAAATCAAATAGTAATGAATTAATTAACGAATTATGGTTCTACCCCTAGCATTGCCTTTTTCATTTCGTGTTTAAAATTACTCTATGTCATCATGTGAAGAAATCAATTTAAAATATTCTTTGTAATTTATTTGCAGAAAGTTCTCTTTTGACATTACTTTAATCATATCAATAATAATCAATGCGTTGCAACAAAGAAAACATTGCAATTTCATTGAAAGCTATAATAATGTTTTACATTGATGAATGAGAATTAAAGATTTCCTAAGATCGAGTAGAAAATAGCGTGATACAACGAGAAAGAAAATTTATTTTATATACACAGTAAAAAGGATATCCATAGTTGAAGTAACACAAACACATGCTATATAAAACCTTATCTTTTGAATAACATAAGAACACCTTTCATAAATAAATATATGATAAAATCATAAAGAACTCTGCGGGCAAATAATTCCTCTAAAACTTTAGTAGGTAATTCATTAATTTTTTTATTTCGCAAAGTGTGATTTTATTTGAAAACATTCCAGTCTCATTAATTCAAATTTGTTCTGGCTTGTTATATCATTCTTTACTCCCAGGAATATTACAGACATCAGCTACTAAAATTCGCGTGGATAATGGATGTATTTCAACAATTTCATATGGGATATGCTAGTTTCATAAATTATAGAATGAATTAGTATAAGAAAGACTCAAAGAAAGATTTATAATACAACAACAAACAAGTGTTGTGTGCAACAAACAAGGATTCCCTTTAATGCGATATTGTATCATACCTTAGTTCAAGCATAAACGAAATAAAAAAGAAACAAATTGTTGTTAAGGAAATAAAAATACACCAGGTTAAATAGAAATAGCCTAAATTATACAGTGTAATTATAACTCTTTAAACATTTTATACCATATTTGGAATTATGATTTTAACTCTACATATAAATAACTCTTTTCTAAAAAACAAACCGTCTTTACTTTTAAAAAGCACGTTATATTTAAATTAAATCCCTTAAAAATTCTTTATATTTTAAAAACTGATTTAAAATAAGACTGATATTATGGGAAGCATTTATACCAGCATCTAATGTGCAAAAATGGAGAAAACTAGAATCGGAAGTATTTTCGTCGATTGTGTTATTTTGAAATCCAAAATACAGAAAAATAGGAAAAATGAAATAGTTTGTTTCTATCGAGTATTGTTTGGTTGGATCAAACTTGGTTTGACCAAAATTTTGGTTTACTGTATTCAATTTCTTTGTAAACTAGGAATTTAATGATAGTAAAAGTGAAATACATTTAAACATGGTTAATAGAATGGTTATAGAGTAGTAATATTAATGTAATAAAATTTAGCTGTTTTTTATTTAAAATTATTGTTTACTTATAAATGCCTTACTTAAAATCTAAAAATTCCTTTTTAGATTATATCAGTATTTTGTTGATGGAATTCAAGGGTAAGACCAACGATATTTTGGCACCAATTTTCTTCTCACTTCTCTCCTCATCAAGGATAATCAACAAGTGAAGGACACGAATTCAAGTTACCAAGCGAAAAACACTTTCATAGACTGAAATACATTTTAATAATAAATTAAAACCAACTAATGATAAATTAACAGCATGTCCAAAACCTGATTGAGTTTATTTGAAGTATACAAGTTTAGAATGGCGAAATAGTTCAAAGCCACGAGTTATTTTTCTACGTAGCAAAAAGTCACTCATTGAGATAGTTGTTAAAAGAAACATGTTTAGATATCAATTTGATCGCTCTATAAACTGTTGATTGAGAGTTTTTCCTTGAGATAAAATGTATCGCCTTAGAAGATGCTCTATTAATTGAAGATAAAAGCCAGTGCAAGTAAATCAAATTTAGCTTTATTATTATATTCACACTCTCATACTAAATACCTCATTATCGCATAAAAAAGTGTGAGTTTGGTAAAGGAAGTCCCAAATTAAAATTTCGTTATAAAACATATTGCTTCAGTTGGTAATCGGGTGAAAGGGTGTCTCCCTTAAAAAAGAGAAAATAAAATTTCGCAAACTTGCAATTTACTCAGCACGCGTCTTTTTTACCGAAACCTTGCTTTAGTGTTAAAGTTGATATTTTTTGTATCAATGTTTAGGTAATTATTGATGGTCTGTACAGTAAAGAAAATAGGATTATTTATCTGAAACTGATCTGTTATTACTATTTTAATACAAAATATCACTGCTGAATCACACAACGTCACATTATATTACTGCAGGAAAAATTTAAACTTTTCTCGCTTATCAAAACGCTCCTGAATTTAGTTATGAGATCAATAAATAAAAGGTACGGTTATAAAATTCCAGTTTTTTTACCTAAACTATACTCATAAACAAACCTCTAACTCAGTGTTTCCCGACCTTTTTCGGCCCATGCCCCACCAAAGCCTTTCTAAATTTTCCATGCCCCCATGTCTATTTTTTTTCAAAAAACCTTCTTGGAAAATAAATGAAACTTGATGGTTCATGCACCAACTGGGGGGCAATTTCGTTGAAAATTTTCAAATTGCCCCCCTAGAAAATCATATTGCCCCCAGATGGGGCTTGCGCCCCACGTTGGGAAACGCTGCTCTAAATGGCTTATTGAATGCTTCATAGTTACTGACCGGTCAAGAAATCTAAAATAAACGAAACGAGTGGAAACAAAAATAATCAAGAGTAACCCCATTTGACCTAACCATGAGACAAAATAATAAAAGAAGCCTTACTTGATTTCGGTTTCTTGCCCCCATGCTTTAGGAAGTGCTCAAACTGTGAAGCCAGAGTCCACCCCACACCTTGGAATGCGTTGCAATGAGCCGAAAGATCAGAAGGAACACTATGCACACTTTATCTAGCTCCTCTTGGGATGAAAGATGAGATTCTCCAAGTGACCAGCTCCCTCTCTCCCCCTCCTTCCCTCGTTTCTTATCAACAAGTGTTTTTTCCTTTTTTTACTCTCCCTGGACCAAAGCGGAACTGGTTCCTCTAACCTTCAGACTCAGAAAAACTCTCCGGCGGTCATTTTTCTTGATGTCGCATCTTCGTTATTTTCTTGTCCCTATATTGAATATGCTATTCACATATCCGGTTCCTTTTTTTCCTCACCAAGGCCGCCTCTGAGAGATGAGTCGTCGTTAAATAGCGATTACTGGGATTGTATCATAGGTTCTCTTCCTTATAGAGGGCGGTCAATTGGGATTGATACAGTTTAAGAGGTGACATTCACCTAATCTTGATCTCCTTCATGTCAATGGAATCCCAGGGACGAAGTCGAAGTGACCGATATGGTAAATCGCAGAGTTGTCGATGTAGGTTGAGTTACCGGTACACCAGGGTGTGAACTCATGAAGTTTCATTTCTTTTCTCATTAACGTAGGAGTTGGAACCTTGGTCCTACTCCTAAGGTTTAACCCTTTCAATTCTAGACCGCCCGAGATTACCATTGAATCCTATGATAAATTTGGGGCGGTTAGGACTGAAAGGGAAAAATAACGGATTTTTAAATTGTTCAGTGTTCTCCATAGTTTGAATTGAAGGCGTCAACGAAATGAACAAGAACTAAAAGCCTATCTTCACAACGTAAAAATATTTTTTTGATGCAGTCCACCAAACAAATAATCTAACAATGTAGCCGTAGCCTATTACAGAAACATTGTAATATCTTTGCTTTAAAGTCTCTTTAATTTTTTAAGATCCCAGTGTTAAGCATACAACATGCTTGAAACATGCCATATAACGCTTGAAATGTTGTAAAAGTTACATTAGAACCGAGGAAAAATATGTTATTCTAATTATCATGCATAGATTTTGTATTCCATTCTTAATAGTAAGACGTTTAGAAAAATGGAGTTAGTCTGATTTTTCAAATTTGTTGAGTTTTGCAGTTTTTAAATGACATAGGCTAAACCAGAGAGAACCAAGAAGATGGAAATACACATGAAAAATAAATTAAAAAAATACATTTGATTAACCATTATAAAAATATTATTTTCATTAAATAGAAGTTATTCTAAAGCAGTATAAACACGTCCAGATAAAAACTTCGTTAGTAAGTAATTATATCTTATAAGCTTTCTTAAAAAGTCATAGCACACAATCGAATGATAAAAAATATGCTCTTAGGGTTGGCCTTCAATTAAGCAGAAAGATCCATTGTAGTCGTAAAAGAAACATAGGAACTTGGGATCGAATTACTGATCTTGGAAACTTCTTGTTTATCAAGCAAAAAATAAAAAAAATATGCACCTCTCTAACATCAGTCATTTTTGAGGATCAAAACAACCTCAATTGAATCACTTATTTCTGAAACATGTTAAACGCCATTTTTATTACATTTAGCTATAGGTTTGGTTTTTAGTAATGAAATTGGTTGATTTGTCAATACTTATTGGTTGATTGCTTTCTAAAGTGCAATATCGTTGTTCGAATTTCAATTTTAAAATACTGACCATAATCCAACTAACTAAAAGTTAGTAGATCATAGTGAATAGCTAAAAAAGTAGAAACACATTTCATCAATACCAATAGTTTTTGTTTCTCAAATATTTTAGGAAAACTTGATTTCAGAACTTTAGAATTCAGAGTTCAGTAGTACATTTATGGAACCAATTCATACACACACCCTATAAATAAATTTCTAAGTAATAATTAATAGAAAAATATTATCCAACCAAATTAATGAAATTTAGAATTGACGCAAAAGTTTTTGTAATGATACATAGAATGGAACCTTATCAACAAATAGCTCAAGTTAGTTTTTGTAAACGGTTTATGTTCCAGTATCTTGAAGCTGATAGAACGAGATAAATGCCTTTTCAATGTTTTGTTTTAAGGGAATCTAAGAAAATATCAAAACTTTCGATAAGAGTCTTTTGGTTGAGATGACGTTCTTATATTTGTTTCCCACACTTCGAAGTAATTTTTTTAATTAGATTTTTTACTTTATCCTAGAGTTTTTTTAAGACTATAATAAGTGGGCTGTTCAATTTTTATTTTCCGAAGAATAGTTTTGCCGTTATAATGCACTGAAAAACAGAGAATTTTAACACAAGATAATTTAAACAGAGGATGCTTGTTTCTCTGTTTTGCAGTGCGTTATAACGGCAAAACTATTCTTCGGAAAATAAAAATTGAACAGTGCATTTTGTAGGAAATTTTGTTTACTCCTACTTTGTAATTCAAATAATCTTCGAGAAACTAATACTTTTGGAAATATAAACAAAAATCCGAAGATAGAGTAAAAATTTTGCGATTTTTTTCACATATTTTTGCGTTTTTTAATATGAAGCCGACCTTCCATATGGAAGTAAACTAGATATTTTGAATCAGCACCCCGAAAAACATGTAAAACCGTCGAAAAAAATAACTTTTATACGAATTTTTTTGACGCAACTGGCGATTGACTGTATTACTATTTTTCAGCTTTTATTGAATTTTAGTTAATCATAAGACACATTCCACATTTGTCATCAGAATCATGTTTTTTGACCCTTAAAACATAATAATTGACCCCAAAAATGTCTTTCTATCATTGAAAGAACCGAAAATAGGCCCGCGGGCGGCCATTTTGTTTTGACCGGAAGTCCCGAACGGCAATTCCACCAGAGTGGTCGATTTTGGATTCACCATGTTTTAAACTATATTTTCACCCATTTTTTGTGCCTCTTTCACAATCTGAACAATTCAGGTGTTTTTTCCCTTTAACGGCCCACTATATTGCTACAAGAAATAACAGAATGGAGGGAATTATTTTAAGTAATTAAATTCATTTAAATACTTCTTTAATTTTTTTACAATATTTTACTTTTACCAGCCTGACAATAAACAAGTTTTATTTTAAATTATTATCATTAAAAATTCACAGAGCAGAGAATCCAATACTTCCACACCGCCGTTTTGATAAATCAAAACATCTCATGGCAGAACCTGAGGTGCAATCCCCTAACAAAAAAGAAGTGGAGAATAGAAGTTTTATATTTTTTTTATACTACTTCTAAATTCTTAGGAATATTTTAATTTCTGACAATTTCAGAGCAAATAGGAATTTTCAAAATATATATATGTTATAAATTTTTTTGAAGAACCGTTGATGCATTTTCCCCAAAACTTTCATTCAAGTCCAACTAATTAAAAGCCCTGGAGGAACGTAAATATCCCATGGCACGAAACACTTTGTTTACGTTAGGGATGTGATAAAGAGAGGGAGATTTGGGAGTTTCTAGGAACTGATATTCTAAGAAGAAATCAACATACTTTTATATTAACATATTTAAAAGTTGTTGCATTTGACCCAAATTTTCGGGATGATTCTGAGCTATGATAGATTGTTTGTGTCCTCTGCGATATAATATTTCCATCCTTCTGGTCTTGATAACCTTAAATTGGGGTTATCAATCAATTTACTTTTAGATGGAGCTCTGCTTTGCATGTAATGATATCTAATATGGCCATTATTTCAACTATTAAATTCTGTGAAATAAATGACGAGATTTGTTTTTAGTTACAACTATTCATTGTGTCCTTTAGCTATAATCTCGATTTCTAGAGATACAAGAGCCGGAACTATAACATTCGGCGTTTTGGTGGTGATATTCTATTGGATGGTAATTCTATAGAGGATATTCCAATTATTTGAGAGAGGCATTACTGTCAAACCAACGATAGTAAAAGGGTCACGTGATTTTGACAACACTGGAACTAGTATTTCGGAGGGGATACCAGGGGGAAGTTGAGGGGCAGTTGATCGAAAGAGGAAGAGACCTTTGCTTGTATACACAGGGTGTCCCATAAATAATGGGTCACACTTCTAGGGGGATAGTAGACACCTAGACGAGTCAGAATCACATAGAGGACCAAATCCTAGGTAGTTAAAAATGGTGCGACACCCCAAATAAATTATTGAAAAATTCAATTTGTAGAAGAACTACTATTCGAAAAAATTTAATTATGGTCTCAAAAATTGTGGTTTAATATGATCTTAAAAATTATCTCAAAAGTCTTCACTTTAAAATTTATTTTATTATAAAAAAAAGTTAAAAATCCACAAAAAATGTGAAAATTCTGCCAAAACTTTATTTTGTATTTCGAAATCCTTTCTTTTGATTTTATAATCTGAGAATTGTTGAAAACCCTTAAGTCCAAAGTTTCACGTAAAAACCATCAATATTAAAAGCTTGAGATCCTGTTGAAGTTCGTTTTTTGCGTGCGCAAACTGGTTTCCTATAGCCGTTTCCAAAACGACAGTTTGCGGACGCAAAAAACAGACTTAAACCATGCTTTTACAAGATCTCAAGCATTTAATATCGATTGCTTTTACATGAAACTCTGGACTTAAGGGTTTTCAACTATGATCTTTCAGATTATTATTAAATCAAAAGAAAGGATTTCGAAATACAAAATAAAGTTTTGGCAGAGTTTTCACATTTTTTTGTGGTTTTCAAAATTTTTTTGTATTAAAAACAATTTAAACTAAAATTTTTTAAGATAGTTTTAAAGATCTTATTAAACCACAATTTTTGAGACCATATTTAAATTTTTACCACTAGTAATTCATCTACAAATTGAATTTTTCAATAACTTTTTTGGGGTGTTGTTCCATTTTTAACTCCCTGAGATTTGGTTGGGGACCCCAAATCCTATGTGATTCTAACTCGTCTAGGTGTCTACTATCCCCCCTAGAAGTGTGACCCATTGTTTATGGGACACGCTGTAGAAGCAAAACCCCAACTATCACCGGTTACCCATCTAATCGGCCTTTCTAAGTCTGTAAAAATCACGTGACTTTTACTATCGTAGGGCAAACATTAATAGAACGCCGTTCCGAGGCGTTTCGACTCATATAGAGCCCTCGCTATTGTACAATATGTATTTCATGTAGTGAAATACATGTATGTGAAATTTTAAAACAATTGGTTAAAAATACCATAAAGAGCAGTTATTGCTACATAGATTTCAGTTCATGTCAATAGAATTTAAATGGAAAATGCTACTATTTTCTTTTTGTACATTTAAAATAAATATCAATCGGTGTAGGATAAAAACTTAAAAGGTAGCTTAAAATTCCCAACTGATCTTATTGGCAGTAAAACCAATAATTAAGAACATCAGAAAATGTTAGAGGAATCTTTATGAAATTAGGAACAAAGTAACATCATTCATTTAATTGCCTCATCTAACTCTAGATTTCAACTATGGCCATCCTTTTTGAAAATTTTTTTTGCAATAGTGAACCCTTGAAAGCATTATATTTCATATCTGGATTGGGTCATCTTCATTTCAATCTTATCCATATGCCATCATTCAATGTTGAGGTGCTAGATTTTGTTTTGAAAGACAACATGTAATGAAGGTCTGCTGCTCAGAACCTTCTAGAGGTCAGCTGGAATTCTTGTGCGCGTCAGGGAGTAAAGAGACGAGTAATATCTCCTTATATGTACTAAAAATCGATAACACATTGCTTGTGAGAAAACACATTGCTTGTTTAGTTTATATAAAGTTTTACTTGGATCTTAAATAGAACTTAAACATCAAGTTGTTACAAATGAATTATCACCCAACTACTTTCAAATCAAATCAAATCAAATTTATTTTTTACTAATATATATACATATTTAAGGTCAAAACAAAAACAAAAATATAAGGGAAAATGACAAAAATACACGTATGAGACACCAAGGAGTCAAATTGACTCTTACAGGTGACCGAAAATTATACATCAATGGGTTTTCAAGAAAAAGAAAAGAGAGGAAGAAAAGAAGTTTAGGTGAATAATTAATAAAATACAAGTAATCTCAAGGTATGAATCTTATAATGATTATAAATGAAGGTGAGGTGCTGTAGGGTGAGCTTCAGATTATCTAATTTAGTGAGCATATGTTTTAAAAATATTGTTCAATGTCAACTATTGAGTATACAAATAATTTTAAAAGCTTTTTAAATTTCAGAGGAGATTTTTTTGATTTAATGTGATTAGGCAAGCTATTGAATAGTTTTGGGGATAAATATAGGTGAAGTGTTTTCTAAAGATTTCTTTTCTAGCTTTAGGAATTAAATAAGGGCTATTAGAACGTAAGCTATAGTTTAAATTTCTGATTTCGGCAGTATTATGAGAGAAAAAATATACTATTATTTTGAAGAAAAACAGGTATACCGTAAATATATAAATATTTTTAATCCATTTAATCAACGAAAGGGAAAAAACAATCAAGAATGTAATCCTAATCGCTTTGTCCCTATTTTTTCCTTCAAAATATATTTCAATTTAGTTTTGGTGAATCAAGCTTTTTTATTGATGCTCTATATTCCTTATAAGTTCGGGTATAGTGTGAAATTGTTATAATAATGGGGAAATAATGAATGGCGTTCTGCTATTACCAGCTTGTGTTGGTAAAACTGTTGTAAGATTAAGCCAGTCCTGTCCTTCGCAGGTATATCATTATAACCACTTCCATTGAGCTATTACTTATTGAACGTTGTTACCCCCGTATTTCTGGTAAACTGAAGAATCACTTAGAAACTAAGGCAATTTTAGTTAAAAATTAAACTTTGTCTGTTGAAAGGGAGCTCCATTTAACTTAATTTTGACGCCCTTTAACTTAACTGATCAGATCATTAACCCTTGCTAAAAAAAGAATGCGTGCACTTTTGTATGACTATAAGGTATTTCGGAAAAATTAAAGGGTTGATAGCAGGAATAAAAAATAATCCCTACTCTTATTAATATACACTTTTTTGTTTTTTGAAGAAGGTTTTACTAAATCATTAAACAATCTATCTGTTGAGAACATTTTGAAAATATATTGTTTTAATTTATTAATTTTTTTCTTTCCAATTGTTTTTTTAAGTGACGAGAGTTCAAAGCTATCAAAAGTAAAATTTTCTGAAACAGCAGAGAGATATACTCTTGAAATAATAATTAAATTTACATTTTTCATAAACAATCCTTACTGAAAAGAAGCATAGTAAATAAATTGTACCTGTTTTGGCTTCATGTTTCGAATAAGCACATCTTTTTCTGAGACCATTCTATCACAAGGCCCCGAAATGATGAAAAACCGTTTTAATGCAAAAGAGAAAGAATATTAGGCTTACTTCATTTGATTGGACGCAAAGAAATTATAATGTGCTAGCAAAAAATACGTCATAGGTGTTTAATTAAGGTGAATGTAGATTGATATGCTTATATTCTATAGGTAGTAATTGGTGTCTCAAGGACTTGGCGATGTTTTGATCCAGTTTTTTACCCACCAACCACGCCTATTAATTTATTGTTTTCGTGATTTTAAAAAAAATATGAATCAATGATTTGTTTGTGCGTGCAGTGCATAAAACGTCTTCTTTGCATTCCAGATATGGGCGGTCCAAACTAGTCAACATCGAATTAAATACATATAGGATAACTTACTATTAATGATTTTTCAAAAATAAATCTATAGTTTGTTTTCCCATCTTTCTATCCTTGATTCCATAGGCAAAAATACTAATTTAAAAGTAAACCTGTGTTAAAGACAACGTACAACGTCTATAGTTTTAAGGGATGGCATTTAGTAAAGTTCAAAATAATTATCGTCGTTGAATTACATTATAATTAAAAAATTATTTTGTATAAATTTTTAAAATTTAGGTAACTTAAAATTTAAAAGAATTAAAAAGATAATGCTTAAAGTTGTGAAGAGTTAAACTCATGTATAATAGTGGAATAATAACATTTATCTCCAAATAATAATTATAAGCTTATAAAAACAAAGTTTTCGATTAATAAAATTATTAATAGGTCAAAATATTTTGTGAGTATATTAATGAAAAAAGTATTTTGCGAACACTTTATTTGAATATATTTTTAAAAACAATCACCTTGATTTTGAATTATACAAGGAAAAATATGGGTCCTTGTGGGAACTTTAAAACAATATGTATTTTACTCAACTCAAAATTTAAAACCATGAATTGCTACAGTAAAAGTTAGGTAAGAAAAATTATAATTATTTGGTTATTAGAATTAATGAAACCTTCCTTTTAAGGTTGACTATAATTATTTCATCCTTAAAGAAAAAAGTAAGTATTTCACTCAAATGCTTCAAAGACAGTTTCTACAAAGAAAATCCCCGATATTGGAGAGTAAATTCACTGTGAAAATCTTTCAGAAAACACTGCCTGAATAAACACAGATACTTAACTGTGTTTACTGGTAAGGAATTTTCGTTCTATTTCACAGTAACAATCTCTAGTTCATTCTCTATTTACAGTGCTTTTTCTTGAATTGGAATAATTTTCATTGATAAGGACTTCGATTAAGGAAAAGAGAAAACTATAAAATTCTTCAAGAGTTTATCATGTCTTACTTATCATCATTCACATTTCCATCCATTATGAATTTAAAAGATTTTAAAACTTTTTAAAAACATAATCATTGAGTATTTCGCACATATTTATCTTATAACGCCGTTTCTTTCGTGTGTGTTTTTAGGAATCTTATGATTAACCTATTCAAAATATATTGTTTTTCAAATAAAATATTTCTAAATAGTTGCATAAGGTTTTCATTTTTAACTTGGTGTGACAATGAATTTTCTCACAGAAAAATTTTATTTTTGTAACCTGATGTAGCGTTCCTCTGCAAGAATCGGTTCATTGTAGTGTAGTGAAATGTCACTTACAGAGAGGGAGAGCAATTCACGTAATTAGCTATTTAATACATAATTATTCTTATCGTCCGCTCAAAGTATGCACGGTAGGGAGGAGCAAAAAACATTTTTTATTTAAAAAGATACGTTAAGATGGTAAAAGTCGTGTAATGTAAAAAAATCGTCGCAAAAATTTTTAAAATCGGTTAACATCTTTAGTTCATGCATCGATCTTAAATTTTCAAAAATTCTTTAAGTAATATATAAATATTTATTATTCTATATTACTTTATATAATATATATTAGAATATTTTTGAAGAATTTTTTAAGTGTTGCTTTGTGTGTTGAAATGTTTTTAATGGTCAAAATAAATCCCCTTAAGTTTTTATAAGTCATAGCTCAACAATTAATCTCCCTTGTTTGGTTTAAAGAAACACGTTTATTTTTTATGCCTGTAAAGTTGCTTTTTTGTAGTTCATCTCCGGTTTTCTAAGTAAAATATACATAAACTAACCCTAAGAACAGAATGTATATTAAGTTCCAATTCCATTATGCTCATTTAATATTAATTAAAGGGGGTCATGGAGTGCCACTGACTTGCCACTTATCATTGGCATAAGTGTATTTTTTTGTAAGAGTTCATTGAGGGTTATAAATTTTATTACAAAAATATTGGGTGGTAAAAAATAACAATAATAAAAATAATAAAATTCTTTTGCGTGGTTTTCCTTCTCATTACATTACTCAATGATAATTTTTTTGATCCGCAAGAAAATGCCAAAAACATGAATTACATTTTTAAAAATCTGTATCCATTTACCCCATCCCATCTTACTATTTATTATGTGTGAGATATTATTCTTAAAATAACAATGAAATACGAAGCATGAATTGTAAAAACTTACCTTCTTTTTGTCAATGTTCTCTTCCATTAAGCCTTCATATTGTATCAACTGTATATGCACAACGGCAGGGATATTTAATCCAAACAGAATTGGAGTGGGCAATCTTTTGCCGTTGATCAATATCTTTGTTGATTCCATCTTGGAGCTATTGAAACCTCAGTGTTCCTTCAAATAGATGTCATCGGAGAACTATGAATCTAGTTTAATGATTCAAATAGGAATCCTAAAATAATTTTTCCCATAATGGACATTTCTGATGAACAGATGTTTTTTTTGGCGAATTGCAAGTTTCTTTTTTAAATATGCTAGGATTAAAAAAGCTACAATATCAAATTTTTTTATTACTCTTAGTATGTAGGCTTTCAGGAATAATTCAAGCAGTATTTTTACGTTTCCTTACTAAATAATTGAAAATTAAGTTGTTGATGGATAAACTGCTGGGGATCCACAGTAATCAGAAAAGATGTTAAGGTGCTAAACTTGAACATGTGAATCGATGCTCCAGATGGTAGAAATAAAGTTAATTACACCAACTACCACAAGAAATAAACTGCTTCTCACAAGCTTGCCGTCCTGTTTCTTGTAAATACACTTAAACCAGGTCTACAAAGCCTATCCACCAAACAAGCGAAAGCGTCTTTCAAGTGCATCCCGATTTTTTTGCCAAGAATGGATACCCCACGGCCACCAAGTACATCTGGAGCTGGGACTGATGCAAGCAAAGAACGAACTACGTTTCCATGACTACCATGTTTGCGCAGTCTCGGTTTAATTAGATTGTGTCAAATTAGAAGCCCAATCTGTTTCCTTCATTAGTGTCAATTCGTCACGGCGATGTCGGAAGTTGACATCCAGGCGAGCGCCACCGATTTTAGAATGGGATTAGTTCCATCCCTGAAAGTTCTTTTTCGCTTACTCGATTAGTTTTTAGAACTAGTGACGTCATTCTTCGACCAAGGGTCGTGTTCTCCAAGCAACCAAAGCAATATAGCTCAGTTGCCTGCGTGGGTGTCACCCCCTACTAAAAGTAGTCTTCTAGGATTTGAAACAAATACCCCCTTGAAAAAAACTTTAGATCTCTGCTTTCTCTTGACATAAGGAGAAACCTCAAACCTGTTCAAAGGAAGGACACAAACATATTAAATCATATCCAGAAAAATTCTTTGAAATCTCATTAAGACCATTTTGAAACCTTGGTATAATTAAACTTTAATTTCTTGAAAACCAATTTGGAAAAAATCTTCAAAACCTGATGGTTTTAATTCATTTTAAGAAACCTGGATTGTCGTGAGCTTCTCTTCGGCCCTTTGATATTTTAATCTTTTTTTCTGGCATGCCTCTATTTAGCCCCTTTTACCCATATCACTAATGTACAAAATTTTATCCTTTTTTTGCAAATGGGCGGGTACTGGATTTTTAAATTTTAACTAAAAAATTAAAGAAACTTGCAATTTTGCGAACTTTTTTCTTCAGGGGATTTCGTGGTCCCCCACAAAAGCTAAAATTCCAACAGGTTAAAAAAAGGCGCATTTTGGGGTGACCTTTTCAGACTCAATTTAATACTCATGAACTCGTGCTTATACTAGGTAATAATAAATGTGTGAAACTAAAATCTACTATTCCACGTGTTTTGGAATTTTAAGTGCGCATGCGCCTGGATACTTATTTACATTGTTTTGCGTGGTGCAAAGTTACATTCACTTGTAGATTGAAAAGCTTTTTTATAATAAAAGAAGTCTATTGATAACTATGTTGAGATTAAAATAAGCGCATCCCTTAATATTTAAGGAATTATTAATTTGTATTATTTGAATTATTATTATTAATTTGGATAATTTGCTATATGAAAAAAATTAACCTCCCCAAAAAACCATCAAAAGAGATAAATCCAACGGTTTTCATTTATAAATGACCTAAATATAAAGATACTAAAAATTAAAATTTTACGAATTTTAAAGAAGTTCAGTTTTTTTTAATTTCCATATTTTTTTTTGCGAAAAATGCCTTTTTTTTAAATTCGTGCCACAAACTTTTAAGGCTTTTGAAAAGGTCATTTTTCGGAGGATATTGTCCACAGCTAGTTAGATAATGAAAAACACATATAGTTATATAAAGGATAGTTATATAATGGAATGGATAGTTATATGTGGAATTCATGTTCAATTAATTAGTTAATTAATTAATTGAAAATTTTTAAATTGGTAAAATGTAGTACACATTTCCAAAGAAGTGTAAAAAGGTAATATCTACCGCCCCCTGCTCGCTATCGCTCACCAACCCCCGTAAACTGCTTACGCAGGACCTTTTGGAATTGCTTCGCAATTCCCACAAATTCCAACTCGCTGAATTTAATACACTTTATAAAACAATTTGCAGAAAAAACGTCAACCAACTTTCCAAAAATACGTCATCAAATACCCTCCATGAATTATATTTATATATTAACTCTTACTTTTCAAAAATTTAATCGAAATGTTTTTAAAAATATTCAGCCCAAATATTTTTAATCTATTATTATAAAAATAAAATTTATATTTGTTAATCAATATTCTGACTATATAAAAACCATTATTTAAAGTAACTCGTTAGTATGCCTATAGTGTTTATCATTCATATTTTTGTTTAATAATAATAAATGTTTAATAATAGTCTGTTGTAAATGATACTATAGAAAGGGGTGTCGAGCTCATTGAGAGGAGTAAAACGATATTTTAACGCATAATGAAGAGCAAATACAACACCTTTAAAAAAATTTTCAAAGGTTATAAAGTCAATTATTCTTCATTTTTAAGCATTTTTTGTTAAAAAAAGGTATTGAAATAAATCGAATAATATATTTTAATTAATTTTATTACTTTTCAAAGTTTTTTGAGAATTTTGATGTTTTTCAGATTTTCATCCCTTTTGCGGCACGTGTTAATATTTACCTATTCGGATAAAATTTTTACCAGTCATTTACTACCCCATAAGTAAAAAATTTAGGGGGTGCGACCTTAAAAATTCCAAAAAAATTTTTACCATTATACTTAGGACCACCTTAATGTCACAGAGTATTGAGCTTAACAGAGATGCCAAATGGTCGTTTTCCTCCTAAAGTAATTAATTTAATTCAGCTCGCAGATTATAATTCAGTTCACTAGCAGCCAATCAGAAAAAGCTAAATGCGATTGATTGAGCAAATGGATTTGAGTGACAGCTTCAGTGGGCGAATGAAGTATGTGAGTGGCAGGTGGAAGGTGGAGCTATAGGAGGTAAGGAGGCGGGTCCGTTAGGCCTGACTTTTGTCTATGGGAAAAGCCTTGTTAAAAAAGTTGCCATTTAGCGTCTATGGAGATGAACACTCTATTAAGCTCTATACTCTGTGATACATGTTTTTAGGTTAATTTTTTATTGTGATGCTGATAAATGTAATATTTTTGCTATAAAAATTTAAATGAATTTCAAAATAAAAATTATTTAAAAACTTAAAAAATAAAATTCCCATACTCCGATTTCGTCCGACTTTTAGTATGTTGTTAGTTAAACCATTTTTAAGTTATTAAAAAGTTATTAAGTTATTAAGTTATTAAGTTATTAAGAATTATATTTAAAACTTATGTATAATTATTTTACCTTTTATTTTTTTAATAACTAGGGGGCTCTGCCCCCTGCTCGCTATCGCTCACCAACCCCCGGAACTACTTCGCAGTCCTTTGAAGATCGCTTCGCGATCTTAGCGAGCAGAGCTCGCTTGTTTCATCTCAACAATCCAGTACAACCTGGATCTTTTCTGCTTATAGTCATTTTATTTAGAATAGGCGCCTGAAACAGGATCAAAAACGCTCAATAATGCTTAATAACGCTCATCAGACAACTTCAGTGACCTATTGTTTCTACAGTATTTTAACTACTTCTGCTTAGGCTGCCTTGTCATTGCAGAAGAAAATTTTTTCGACGATAATTAGAATAATAAATGCTTCTAATACATTACGTCTCAGGCGCTATATCTAAATGAACAGAGTATAGTTAATGATCATTTAATATCGAAACTTTTTATCTCTCAAACTTTTCAGACCATTACCACGAAAATATCGAAATAAAACTATTACTGAAATATTCCTTTTTAAATTATCAATAATTTAAATAGGGGGCTACCGCCCCCTGCTCGCTTACGCTCACCAACCCCCGTAACTGCTATGCAGCTCTTTACAGATCGCTTCGCGATTTGTAATATCTGCAATCGATCTTTAGCAGAGTAAAACAAATTTCTCGAAAATCCTCTTCCTTTCATCGGCACAAATATCACTCAAAAAAGCTGAATTATTTATTTCTCTAGTATTTCAAAAAATATCGAAGTATCTTTAAAAGATTATTAAACAAGTCTATACTATATCTCTAGCAAACTTAGAGCAAGAATATGCACCTCAAAACTTTAAATTTAAATATCCGTGCTCGCGACAATCTAGTGAACAGGCAAATATAAAATTTAAAAACATTAAACACGCCTGATAAAGACCTACTAAAACTAAGAAAAAAATGAAACTTTGATGCTTAATAATTCCGAATAATTCCAAAACTAATTAGAATTTTTTAAAGAATTAAACGCCAATCTCGTTCTAAGAAATAAGAATATAAGTGTTTAAAAAATCATATTGATACCGTGATTAGGTTTCATTTTAGATAGAAAAAACCGAAAAAGTGTCAAAAGTTTCGAAAATTAAAAAATTATTTACTCTAAATCAAATTCGAAATTCCAAAAAAGGGCGACGTATTGCACATCTTCATACTTCAGAGTATAAGGCTGCAAAAAATCAGAGTTCTGCTGCCAATAGATTTCGCTGAACTGGATTACGCGGCAAAAAAAGAAAAACTTCAACTTTGACCTTAAAAATACCCCAGTACTAATTATCACATGAGTTAGCTTTTTGTTCGAGAATGTGCCCCAGATATTCCTCTACAAACTTCTCAAATTTCATAAATTTCTATCAAGTAGTTTTTGCGATATGAGAGTTCAAAGAGTTGAAAAATTAAATTTTCTGAAACAGCGGCGGCAGCGGCGGTGACAGTAACTTTTTTTAATATAGAGAGACAAATTAATATTTTTATAATTATCTTTGTCGTTGTGGCAACCTAATCATTACTATATTTACAGTAGAATAAAAACTCGCTTTCGGAAATTTTGAACTTTTGAATTTACTTTTTACAATAATTATTATTTTTTATATCCTTTTGCAAGTATGTTTTTTAAGGTAGTAAAATGTGACACTTTATTTCATAATGCCAAAACGCAAACAACTAGAAAACACGGGGGACTGTTTTAGAAATAAAGATAAAAATCGAAAATGTTGGAAGTCAATACATTCGAGTCATTGCAATGAAACTGACACGTTTATTTGTTTGTTCTCATGAAGGTAAAATGCTAAATTTTCACGATGTTTACTATAATTACTACATTTTTCACATCCAATCGATGAAAATCATTTCAAATTTTAAGAAAGTTTAATATATTCCTGAGATCTTTCAGTGCTTCGTAATGGATCTGCAAAAAAAACATTACCTTGGGGAAATGGTAAAAGAATGTTTACATTGCTCTGTATTAATTTTCTTGGAATTATAAGGCGATCCACCAATTCATGTTACCATGATGGAGCTCTTAAAATTCCGCCACTGTATAAATATCCGGCATTTTCGAAAATATACCCCGGCCCGAAGAAGTACTACCCCTGTTTTATAAAGAGAGTAAGTGCAGTGAGCTGGGTTTTGTGAGGAATTGCGAAGCGGTCCAAAAGTGTCTGCGTCAGCAGTTAACGGGGATTGGCGAGCGATAGCGAGCAGGGGGCGGTGCTCCCTAGCCTAGTAGATTAAAAAAATATAAAAAATCATGCAACTTCCTCATTAAGCCATTTCTAAGTAAAAACCGTTTATTGCACTTTGCTCCAGGTGTTGAGACTAGTTTGACATAATTAAGAATTTTTTTTTAATTTTTAAATTTTGAAGTCTATTTCAATTCTTATTGCAAAAATACTTTAGGATTAAAAATCAACTTATAAACATGTATATTATAAGGCAATATTGTGATATTAAAATTTATTAAAATTTTAAATTTTTTAAATGAAAAAAAAAATTACATTCATTAAATGTTTATAAAAAATTAATTAATTTGTTAATCATGTGTTCTTAATGTAATTTTATTGTTAATTAAATAAATTTTGACGGAAATATGCCAAAATATTACCTGTTTTCACTACTTTGGAAATTTGTACTTTATGGGCCATATTCAGATGTTCGCCATCAGTGAATCCGCCGCACGTATCCGCCGAAATGGTATTAAAATTAACTTTTTCGTGACTCACTTTGTCTGAAACGCCGAAGGCGGATTCACCGGCTCTCTCGCCGGCGGATACGAAACCGCCGACGACTTTCTCTTCTCTCATTGGCTGAAACCGCGCTGAAACCTTGGAAACAGTTTGTTTACATTCTTCATTCGGTTGTACTTCCTAACAAAAATTTGGCGTCCATCTTGCGTGAAATGTGCATGCTTTGATTAGTAGGATGTTGGTATGGATTAATATATTAAAATAATTGATAACTTTAACAAAAATGAGAGAGCACAGAAGAAAATGGAACAGCTGGGATAAGAGTCGCCATGTCAAACCAACACTCCTTGCCCTGCTTCGGATCACGCCCGATAGCAAAGAAAAATGTATTGAGGTATGTAAATTGTATTTTTATTTAATTTTCTCGTTTATGGAATATTTCAGAATTGGTAAATGTTTTAGTATTCAATATTTCGGATCAATTCGGTTAGATGTTCCGTTAAATATCACCAAGTTTGTTTTGGTATCAAATATTAGAAAAATCGCTTCAAAAATTACTAATCTTAATGAAATAAAAATGTTCATTTTGTATAAAATTGAATAATTTATAATATTTTTAATGTTACATTAATCGACGTGGCAAATTTCTTTTTGAATTGTTATATTTTAAGATTAAGAATTCTGAATAGACTAGAGGAAGTCAAATTCAAGATATGAATTAAGAACATGAATGGTGTTCAATACTTTTTTTATTCAGTGGAAGTTATAAATGAAAGCTTTAAAATAAATATATTTTAATTTTTAAGATGTTATTTTTGCACAGAATATATAATTTGGTTATTACTTGTAATTCTTGATTGTTTTTATGCGCAGCTGACATAGCATTTGTTTGCGTTGGACTATCACATATTTAAAGAATTCTTATTCTCTCGCTTTCTATTAAACTAACTTCCTTCCGCAAAAAGGTTTTTTTTTAAATATAGGATAGTATTAATTGAATTATGAAGTTTACAGTTTACACCACACACATACAACATAAAAATCATTGAATGTATATATAAACATTTCAATATATAATTGAATAGTAATCAATTATACTGTTGAATAATTTTTTCTTGTATGTAATTAATATTTTGATTTTGTTTACATGCTAGTATAATTTTTTTCAGCTCAACTAAAATGCTGTTCTTTGTGAATCCAAGAAAGAATTATTGAAAAGGGCAAATTATGAAAGTTTAAAAGGATGACACTTCTATTTAAACTGAGAGTTATCTTTTAAAAAAATTAACCATTTGATAAATGGTAATGGAAATTAATCAATTATTCATTTAAATTGCTTTGAGGTAGTACAGTTATTGTATTTGATATAATTTATGAAACAAACTTGCTCCTATGAACTGTGACCATCAAAACAGTGACAATCCATACTTAAATAAGTCAAACGGTATCTACTAATAAATGCCATTATTTAGAAAATAGTTGTAAAAATGTTTGAACAAATTGGTGTAGTGCTTACTTTTTTGTTGATAATAAATAATCTTTTTTGTGATTAGAAGAGTTTTTATGTTTTTAGGATTTAGTTCATACAATATACTTTGAAATTTTTATAAGTTACACTTTTGTCTAACTGGAGTACTAAAAATTTTTTCTAAAATCTGCCTCACTCTTTCCTACATGTTGTACAAATTTCAATTCAATAAAGAGTAACTGCAATAGTTTACACATTTAACTGTTGAAACATACTTTTTGCTAATTGAGTGGAAAATTCTCCAACAAATTAAGTATGCAGTTAAAAATAGAATAAGTTGAAGAATATAGAATATTTATTTACAAAATTCCTAAACTTTATTGAATCTATTGTAAGAATAAAAAATGGAACTTCCAAATATTTTGAAGATATGAAAATAGTGTAAGTATTATTTATTTTGTTTTATATAAGCTTGCAAAATTTCAGTTTTATAGATTTTAAAAATGCTGCTAATATTGGGAAATGGTAATTAAGGATTAGTTTACTGCACAATAAGGTGAGTAGTGAGAGTGAGAGTCTTTCAACCAGAATTAAGAAACATAGTTCCTACTTCCTAACATCTTGCATTAAATTGAATTTAATGAGTAATTCCTTTGATGAAAAGATATTTCCATGTAATCATACCTTACAAAATAACTAATTTTTTTCTATTGAATATTTTTTTTCTACCCTTTGCTATTATCTCCCTTTTTTATAACCATTTTTCCAAATTCATGTAAGAATGAATTTCCAAAACATACTTGGAATTAAATTTGGGAAATGAAGCATTATTGTTATTAGTTACAATAATTACTTGGTTATGATAAATGTGCAAAGCGTTTAGAAATAAAAAAGATAAAATATTTTCTTTTTCTTTTATTGTTTTTATTAACTCTTTAATAAGTTCGATTAGTTAAAAGCTTCAGCTTGGTTTCTAGTTCACTCAAACAACAAAAACAAGTGACTTGCAGTGCAGATTGAGTTTGTTTACATTTTTGGAAGCATGTGAATGCATCAGTGACATTTTCCCGCCTTTTAATAGACAGATGTTATTGGTCGTTGAGCGTTTCAACGTCACGCCACGTCAAAAACACAACTAACCAATGAGCTGACTCTCCGAGATCTTCGCCTCTTTCGGAAGGCGATCTGAATACGGTGAATGAGATTCACGCTGGGCGGAAACGCCGCCGGCGGATTCACTGATGGCGAAGATCAGAATATGGCCCTATATTACCAGTTTCAAAATTTTAAAATTATTTAATAAACTAACTAACTCAGCGCTAATTCCACCGGTTTTCCATTATACAGGGTGTTCGGAAACACTGTGGACAAACTTTGAGGGGTGGTAGAGGGGACCTAGACAAGCATATTTCGAATAGGAATGGGGGTCGCAGATGCACCGTTAAGGAGCTAGAACCCCTAATGTAGTACGAGGGCGTTCCAAAAGGCCCGTTTTATACGATACAAAACATAATAGAACGAATAAAATTATTGCATGAGGTACAGCAGTATCCATACTACCACCATAAATTTGAACAAAATTGGATCACTTGTTAACCCGTGGGGTGAATTATAAAACGTGCAATATATGTTCCCTTAGTAGTGTAATGGTATTTTTTATGGAAGTTGGTGTGTGTTTTAAAAACACCATACACTAACGGCCGTATTCACCGGTAACCTGACCGGCGGTCAGGTCGGGAAACCATGGTTACAGCCTCTGATTGGTGGAAGGAAAATATTGAGTTATTTTTCCACCAATCAGAGGCTGTAACCAGGGGCGTAGCGAAGGGGGGGGTCCCCGGGTCCGGACCCCCCCCTTGGGCCCGACCCAAAATTTTTGAACCCTTTTTTAGGAGTTAAATATTCCAGTGCCTACTCAAAAGAGGGCATCTATGTCCCTTAAAAGTGTCTAAAAACCACCTTTTATGCATGTTAAAATCCAAAATTTTCCGGGGGAACCCCCGGTTTCACTATAACAAACGTATTTATTGAGGGACGATATAAGGGGAGGGGGCGATAAAGGGTACAAAACGAGTAAACCAAACCATGTTTTTAGGGTCAAATTTCCAAAAAAATTTTGGGGGAGTACCCCAGACCCCCCTTGGGACTTGGAACTTTATTAGAAACAACTTTTTTTATGATGAGTTCGTCAAATTACAAAACTCCTAGCAAATAATAAATTCCTGAAAATATAATGTTCGAAATTCGGATTAGGTGTACCAAAACGAGTTGAAAACCTTCTTTTTAGACTTGAATTTCCAAAAATTTTCTGGGGGAGGTCCCCCAAACCCCCCTTAAGGTAATTTGAACACGATTATTTTCAACCTTTTTAATATTATATTTGTTGAGAAGATTCAATTTGATTTTCAAAATTTTTAGCCCCCCCCAAACCGAATCCTGGATCAACTACTACCTCAGAAACGACAGATTTTCTATTTTTTACCTTAATAATTATCTGGCTTACAAGGAGCGGTGCTCCTCGGTTATTACCCGGTTCCCGGTTACTCGGTTATTGAAGTAAAAAAACTCCTTTTAAAAATCAAATTTCCAAAAATTTTCTGGGGGTGGACCCCCAAACCCCCCCTCTTTAACACTAATTATTAATAAATTATTAACTATATTAATTAACACAGAGAAGAAATTAAAAGTAATGTGAAAATTATAACTTTATTTCACTAATTGTAGAAACTTTTTGATATCCAATGGTAAATTTTTCGCACTGGACCCCCCCCCAAAGGAAAATCCTGGCTACGCCACTGGCTGTAACCATGGTTTCCTGACCTGACCGCCGGTCAGGTTACCGGTGAATACGGCCGTAAGGGAACAAGTTTTATAACTTACCCCACGGGTTAACAAGTGGTCCGATTTTGTTCAAATTTATGGTGGAAGCAGTGGCGGATCTACGGGGGGGGCTTTCGGGCTGAAGCCCCCCCAAACCGTCTAATATTTTACTAAGTTTGTCAAAACGCAACATCTATATCCGAAATTCTGATGAGGCGTACCAAAAAAAGTTGAAAAAGTGGGGATTTTGACTTAAATTTCCAAAAAATTTCAGAGGGAGGACCCCCAGACCTTCCTTTTAATGGATTGAGTATAGGATAATTCACTACCTTTTCCGTATTACCATTAACAAGAAGATTCAATTGGATTATGAAAATTCTTAGCCCCCTCCAAAATAGAATCCTGGATCCGCCACTGGGTGGAAGTAGTATGTAGTATGGATATACTGCTGTACCCCATGCAATAATTTTTTTTCATTCTATTATGTTTTGTTTCGTAAAACGGGCCTTATAGGAAAACCGCCTTTTAGAATGCCCTCGCACTACATTAGGGGTTCTCGGTGCATCTGCGACCCCCCATTCCTATTCTAAATATGCTTGTCTAGGTGTCTAGGTCCCCTCTACCACCCCTCAAAGTTTGTCCGCTGTGTTTCCGAACACCCTGAATAACTATCTGTGGGCAAAATCCATCAAGAAATGTTTCAAAAACCTTAAAAGTTTGTGGAATGAATTTGAAAAAAAAATAGTATCATTTTTCCAATAAAAAAAATAGAAATTAAAAAAATTAACTTCTTTAACTCGTAAAATTTTTAAATTTTAATATGTTAATTAATATGTTATAATTAATATTTAGGTAATTTCTAAATGAAAACCGTTGGATTTAACTCTTTTGATGTTTTTGTTAGGTTTTTAGGGGGGTTATTTTTTCATACAGCTAGTATTATTCAAATTAATTTTAAAAATTGAAATTTCAATTATTTTTTTCCAAACTTATTGCAATTTGTTGGAGGTTCAAATCTATTTTCAGTGGACTATCACCACATTAAATGATTGAAATATTTTTAAAGTATTTTCTTATTTTATGATAGAAATTTTGTCAATTTTCTCTACTTTTAAAGCCAATGCTAGGCTGAATTACACTGTTCAACAAATTTGACCTTCAAAATTTTTTCCTTGATGAAAATAGTCATTTCTTATTAATTTTGGGTCGCTGAATACGAAAATCACCATTAAAATTCTCAATTGAATCAGGATTTTCGGGGAACAGCCCCTCCCCCTTTTTACGTTTTTCGACGACTTTATAACTTTAAACTCGATTTTCAGGGTCAAAAAGCATTGTTTTAGTCTTCAAATTCCCCCCAGGAGACAAGAAAGTTTCAAATTAATAAAATATGATAAATTTATAATAAATGGACAGGTTTAAGGGGTAATTACCCCCCTAAAAATGCAAAAAAATAGCTAAAAATTATAGAGGTTTTTATAAGCTATTTTTTCCTCTTATTTTTTACGCAATTCCCGTTTGAAGGGTCCTAACCCTTCCCCAAGGAACCAAATTTGATGACCATATGCAGCAATAATTTTTACTAAAAGCGGCTGAGGTGTTAGCCTCCCAGAAGCCCCCGCGGATGAATTCGGAAGACTTCCAGAATCGCGAAGGCGCTCGCGAGCTCAGGAATTAATATTGATGATTTTGAAAAGATTACAAATGACGTTTTTCTTATATTTTGGGTCTATCCTAAGTAGAAAGTCTTCAGTTCTTTTAAAACTGACCGGTTATAGGGACTGAGGATTCCGTGTTTTAAGCTGTTAATAGATGCATGGCTGTGGATAACAATTAGGGGGCATCCCCTTAAAAACTGAGAGTGATGGAGGAAAATGGGTGTCATATTTGAATTCAGCAGATCATTTTACACTAGAATCAGCTGAAATTCAGAAAGTGGCTTCAAATTTTTTTTGTACAGCACAGTTGGGGGCGCTCTCACCTCAACCACTTTTAGCAAAAATCATTGCTGCATATATTGCCATCAAATTTGGGTCCTTGGGGAAGGGTTAGGACCCTTCAAACGTGAATTGCGTATAAAATAAGAGGAAAAAATAGCGTATAAAAACCTCTATAATTTTTAGCTATTTTTTGCATTTTTAGGGGGGGTAATTACCCCTTAAACCTATCCATTTGTTATAAATTTATCATATTTTATTAATTTGAAAATTTTTTGACCCCTGGGGGGCAATTTGAAGACTAAAACAATGCTTTTTGACGTTGACCCTGAAAATCGAGTTTAAAGTTATAAAGTCGTCGAAAAGCGTAAAAAGGGAGGGGCTTTTCCCCAAAAATCCGGAGTTAATTGATATTTTTAATGGTGCTTTTCGTATTCAGCGACCCAAAATCTATAAGAAATGACTATTTTCATCAAGGAAATTTTTTCATTGTTGATCAGTGTTATTTTATGAAAGAACTTTTTAATTATTTTCCCATGAATCAACTAGATGGCAGCATGGATAACGAAGTTCATAATATTGAGAGTGTGTTTGGTTAGTTCTTTTTATTGTCACACTAGGCGCTGTCATATTACAGAGCCTAACCCCACCTACTAGTTTATGTAAAATTTTCATTTTTTTACTATTTACGATAACTATTCTAGGCTTTAAACTTTAAAAAAATGGTATCAAATCTCGTTTATTTTAAATAGTAATAGTTGATTTATTCGACTAAAAAAACACCTGTCATCCAGAAGTATTTTTTCACCCAAAAATATCATCGCCCATTGGCTAAATTCCTTTTGGAAGAACCAATGCAAAATTCCATGCAACTTCATCAGGATGTAAACAAGTCAACTTTGACAGAAAGCGTCCGTGAAGTTGAGGAGACTTGAGATAGCGGCGGTAACAATGTGGTTGCTAAGATATTTATTTATGTTTGTGATTTTCAACTCCGATCAAACTTGCGCTCTTCATTAATTATGATGCTCTTGGATAAATCTTATTGTTGGAAAGTTTGATTACGATCAAAACAGTTTTTCATATTCTGAAGATGCTCCCTCCATGCTGCTATTTTATGCTCAATTTACTGCTCTTTGGGTTATTTATTGGTATGTTATTATTGAAATATCTCTATGTTTCTAACAATTCTTTATTTTTTAAAAAGGTTTTCATGAACGTCATCGCTTTTAATTGATGTCTTCTATGCTGTATCATTTGTAATATTAAATATTGTGATTTTTCTGGTTCATACATGTTTCTCTTATCCTTTAAAGTTAATAAAAAGCTTCAAGATGATCCAAACCTATTTCAACTTTCAACTCTATGTTTTGCTTTGCCCATTGGACCTATAAGTTTATGCATACAATAAAATATCACTTTTTAATCAGGTTATTTGTACTTCATTAGTACTTGTGGATTTACAAGTCATGTCAAATGTTTTGAGATTTATCATTAAAATGATTAAAAATATAAAATAATCTCTTCTGAATCTCATTTGTTTTTGTGAAGTATTATAAATTTTAAGATATTTCCTTAGCTTGTTTAAGTTATTCACAGACTTGACATTTTTCCCCCTTAAAGTTTCTTCTAAAGCTTTTTCAAATTTTGAATGGTCAACTGCCTGTAATAATTGATATTTTTGAAAAACATTTCCAGACTTATGGGAAGTGAAGCTCGGGTGCAGAATATGTCCGATCCGGCGATCTAGGATCGAAGGAAATTTTAGCCATATGGGGAAATTTTGTGGAAAAAAGTTATATATTGAATTCAATTTCAGTTCAGTAATCGAAATTTGTGATTTTCACCTGCACCACAGATCTAAGGTTCGCTTTTGTTTTGTGTTTCCGATCGTTACATGTCAACATGAACCGGGTTTTTTAGATCACTTTTAAAAATTTGAGGAAATTTTGTACGGATTGGGGGAAAACTTGGAAGTAAAAGCATTTTCTGCATCCCTGATGGAAAGTAGAATGCAAAATATGGGTAATTCTAACAACAATCTGGGCCAATTGCCAAGGGTTTGGCGAAAGTTAGGCGATAAATTGATTCTCCCTAGTTTACAGTGATTAGTACAGTAACCCTAGATTCTAATGTTAATCTCTATAGTTTCGTTCCGCACTTTACCAAGAAGTCACCATGGCCCAGATTCTTAAAGTTTACGGGAAATATTCTGAACAAGGTTTGAAGGAAATAGAGGGAGTAGGGAAATTTTTGTCTAAGTTCATTAAAAAAACTTTTCAAGCTTAATTGTCATTGCACTGACAAATTATGGTATATAATCTAATTAGTATTAAGAAGCAATAATCCACAATCTTGTACGCTTAATAGTTCCTTAAGTCTATTGAAAAGATAGAGAAATGTCATGTTCTGAGGAAATTTTGGATGTAGAAAAATTTTGTGCACCTTTGGAACAGGTTTAAAAAGAGTCCTCCAGTCCCCATATATAACCACAGCTCCCACAGCAACAGGATTTTAAGTGATGTCAGCATAGTGTTCTAATAGTACCTACTCTTGGTTTTAACTCATTTCGGGGGGAGGGGGCTAAAGCCTCCTAGCTCTCCCCTAGATCCGCCAGTGAGGGTAGACCTTATTTTGTGTTTTTGGAAGCCTATTTTAAAGTCTCAGTAGAGAAGGCCAAGGAAGTAGCAACAGTATTGTTTCAAGAGGGATTTTGGATCTATGAAATTAATGGTTTTGGATAATACTTAGCCCCAAACAAACATTATGGGTCTGGAAGTTCTCCTCTGAATATTTTTTTTGTAATTTATCACTCATAAGGGGCCATTCATTAATTACGTAAGGGTCCCGAGGGAGAGGGGGGTTGGAAAAATCTCTACATAATACCCTTACTTGGGGGTGGGGGGATCAAACCAATTCTTACGTTAGATTTTCCAAGGTAATGTAAACAAATTTCAATGAAATAACTATTGAATAACCCCAGAAAAACTTAAAAATGCTGATGATCTCGGTATATTATCGAAGCTTTAATTTAAAAAAATGAAGGTATATCAGATGGATCTTTTTTATTGGATTTTGAACGAAATGGAATCTTACGTAAGAATAGGGGGGAGGGGTTTGAAAAATCTTACTTACCCTTACATGGGGGTAGGGGGGTCAAAAATTGCTAAAATCATCCTTACGTAATTAATGAATGGCCCCTAAGTAGTTTTTTGACTCATTTTCGGACAGTAGAGACCATTAAGCGTGATCACTCAAGGTTAATCACTCCATGTATGTAGTATATTCTTCAGAATTTTAAAGGCAAAAAATACCATACAAATAGGAGTCAAATCCCTATCCTCCTCTTGGATTTGGCCTTAGTTGAGAGTTCTTATTTTTAATTTTAAATCCTCTTTGACTTAGATCAGCACTCTAGTCATCTGAGTTTTCAAAATTTTCCTTTTTGAAAATTAGTTAAAACCAAAGGGTAAACAAATTATTTGGGATTTAGGGGGGGCCAGGGGCCAGCTGCCTCTCCCTGCACCCCCTGGCCATTTTTGACCCCCCTCCCCCCTTGGTGACCATCCGTAGTATATGCCAAGACCCCCACACCCCCTCTAGTTTTCACGTAGTAATTCGTAAATACGGTTTTCAATCATTTTTTGCAAACAGAAAGTTTAAAAAATAATTTGGCTTAATTTGTCTAATTTTAATAATTAATTTGTCTTAATTCGGCAAATTTCAATAATTAATTTGGCTTAATTTTGTCGTATTGACTAGAGGAAATTGACTACGTGACGAAACCCTTAAGCCTCCCCCTCCCCCCTGTGACCGAGCGTGGTATTTTGAAGACCCCCTCCCTCCCCTGAATGGGTCACGTAGTATGGGTTGGGTACGTTCCCCTATGGGGCTCTCCGGGAATGGGACTTTTGCCGGGAAGTAAAATCTTGCAAACTGTGGCCAGTTTCATTCTTTGATGACAGTATACCACTGAATTCGAGATCCCTTCAAAGATTAGAACACTAATATAATTGGGAATAATTTGAATTTTATTTATTAAGAAGATATCTGGTGGTAAAGTTATTCAGCTAAGTAATAGGTGCTAAGTACTAATGTTTTACTGTGGTACAGTACTTAAAGTATTAATAACTGTACTTTTTCATGTTATTGTAATTAATTCTAGGCATTAAAGATCCCATTAAATATTGCCACACTGTTTTAAAAGCCAGAGGTAATAAATGCCGCCAAAAATATACACAGCTATATCAAAGACAACAAAAAAATTTGATGATATTATTACATAAGGTGTTCCAAACTGATTGGTGAATGATTTGAATTTGTTTGATGTGTTTTCAAAGCCTGTTTTGAATTTTCCTAAGCAAGCTGAAAAGTTAACTCGCCAATAAGCAACATCGGCAGATGCCAAATTTTGCCAAAAATGTCACCCATGCCCTGTTTTTTGGGTTTACTGTCTCGTTTTTATAAACAAACTGGTCTTAAACTCACCGACATACACCAAATTATAAATTCTTTCTATTCTAAAAGTTTTTCTTTTTCTTAGAATTAGATCAGAACACGGCATAGACTAAAAAAAGCAGACTATTGCTTGTCAGTTTGACCTTAAAAAATGTTGGGAGGAAGTTATTATCAGTTGGTTAAGAATAAGTCGTACCCAATTAACATACTGCCATCTGTTTGGCCCTGTTTGTGATCATTGTCAAGTTCATCTTAAGTTTGCCTCATCATCCTTTTTTTCAATGATAACATATTTTTGAACTTATAAATTTTAATCAGTTTGATGTCTTGAAAAACAACTCTGATTTTAAACTGTGCCTCAATTTTATCCATATCATAGGTTTCATTCATCATGTGTATCATGTGGGTTTTTTTTAGTGTCTTCATGTTTTATTGTGCACATTTTAATTGGTCTCTTTTATCATTGATGTATTTTTTATGGGGTCCATATATCCTTTAAAAATATTTAGTCTTTATTGCACCTCAAGCTAGGTTTTTGCACCAGATAAGAGCAGGGTTGCTTGATTAAAATCACTTGATTTTTTAAAAAATCATTGATTTAAATCAAAAATGTTAAACTTCCACTCCACAATTTAAATAAAAAATTAGTTGTGTATGCTTTAAAATGGTTTGCAAGATTATTTGCATTTTACAATTTTTTTCAATTCTGTTAGATATGTAACTGGCCGATAGGTTTAAGTTACTCTACATAAGATTGCCTGCAATTTCAAGAACAAATTTTACTACCAGTAACAAAAATATTTATGACAAAAAGGGGTAAGTAGCAGGGTTTGGAATCAATAATTGTGATAAACTAAACAAGAATTAAAGTATTTTAATGTTTTTATCTGGTACAACATCAACTTTTTAAAATACAAGCATATGAATGATTTTTATCGTAAGCTTGCTTTTATAGTTAGTCATGTTTTCCAAACTATTGTTTTCTTTTACATAACTGCAGCGAATAGAGCTCTATTCTCTGTGTACCTGTACATGACTGTCAATAACTTGTTTATTTTATTTTAATTTCTAATTATATTTTAAAGAAATAAGTATACAGTAAAGCACCGTTTATACGTCTTTCAAGGGACCGACGTAAAACGGCGCATAAATGAAAAGACGTATAATTGAAAACAATTTTGATTATTTGAATGAATTGGGACTTAGCGAAAACGACGTATAAATGTAAAAGGCGTATAAATGAGAGACGTATAAACGGTGCTTCACTGTACATAATACTTTTAGTAAAATTAATTTAACTGAATTATTATAATTCAAAGATTGATTAAAATTTTTACACAAAAATGAGGCATAGATTTTTTTAGAAATCATTGTCACAATTTCTTTTAAAGCTATTATTGATTTCACAATAGGCTAGTTTCCCATTTTCTAAATTATTTTTTTCCAGATAGAACATGGTGAAAAAAGTTGTTATCAAAAATCCCGAGGTCGCTACGAGTTTAATTTATTTTTTTATTAATTTTTAAAGATGATGCGCAGTCGCAGTGCTCTAAAACGCGCAACTGCGCAGATACGTCATTTGGTAGTAGCCGAGATTTCGCCGCTCGCGCGCGCTTATTTTTCCAATAGAAAGCACGTGTGCATCCGTAAAAAAGAATGGATTCCGAAGTAAAAAAAGCTTAATAATACTGCATTGTACCAGGATGCACTTCATTGACTGTAAAAACACCAAGTAAAAGATTCGTAATCGTTCCAAGAAACGAAAAATTGAAGAAGAAATGTTCAAAGCCTGTATGAAGTGTTACATATTAATATATTACTAGTGTTAGAATTTATCTACTAGTCACAACTTAAATTAAACTAGTATCATTGTTTAAAGAAAACAACTTCTACTATAGAGGTACTGTTCTAAAGATATTTAATTTCATAATGTTTGGATTAGAGTATGTAGAGTGTAAATAAACTAGATATGTTTTTTAACAAGCTCGCCTGTTCCCTTCATAAGTAAACCTACAAAGGTTAATTATAACATAACCAGATTATGTTAAATGGTGTCAGAGTCAAAAAGCAAATCTTCCTTTTGATTAAAGTTAAATGAGAATGGCTACAAATCTACCTACAGTGTCACCGTTTAGCTCAACAGCTAACCCTTCAGAGGCCTGGAGATACTGGAAGCAAGACTTCGAAGATTATATGGAAGCCGTCAAATACACTGAGGAAGAGGAGAAAACGAAGACTGCACTATTCCGTCACATTTGTGGAGAAGAATTAAAGAAACAATTAAGAGCATTTGACTTGAAACCAGAACAAGGAAAAAAGGAGGTAACCCTGGCACAAATAATCAAATCATTTGATGAGTATTTCAAGGACTACCAAAATGAAGTCTATGCATCTTTTAAATTCTTGGAAATGAAGCAAGAGAAAGGTGAAGCTTTTTCAGAATTTTATTCCCGACTTAGATGTGCTATTGTCGACTGTAACTACGGAACATCGCAAGATAGAATGTTGCGAGATAAAATAATTCATGGGCTTATAGATAAACCCTTGCAAGAACGCCTAATTCGAGAAACTTCTAGAAAAGAGAAAACCCTTCCTGAGGTAATAAGCGAATGTAAAGCTGCAGAACATAGTAGAACACAAGTCACAGAAATGAACGAAAACAGAACAGTGAATTCAATTGCAAAGAAAAAGAATTTTTCAAGACCCAACCAACTTTCTCAAGAAAATTTCAATCGGGATCTGAAAAGAATTTGCAGATGTTGTGGAACTTCTCATGAAGCAAGAAAATGTCCAGCATACGGATCAAAATGCAAAAAGTGTGGCTACAGCAACCACTGGGCTGTAGTTTGCAAAACAAAAATGAAAAATAGAGATCATAGTTCTAAAAAGGTCAACGTGATTGAAGAACAAGATCCAGATGTTATTTTCATTGGTGAATTAAAATCACTTGATGAGCTGAATTCGGAGAAAGAATCTGTTTGGCTCCAGAAAGTGAATGTGAATAATCATGAAGTAATATTTAAGTTGGATACCGGATCACAAGTGAATATAATTCCAAAGAAAGAACTACTGAAATGGGAAGTAAAGCCAACTGTGAGAAGAAGTTACACAAGAGTTATGGACTTTAGTGACAACATCGTCCCTGTCTTAGGTGAGTGTCATTTAAAATGCCAAACTGATAAAAGTGAAAATGAATTTAAGTTTTTAGTCACAACTCTTGATTCCTGTCCTATATTAGGTCTTAATGCCTGTAAAAGTTTGGGTTTGATACAAAGATTAAATTTAATCAATAAGAATACAAACTTGGTTGATTCACCCCAAAAAGTCTTAAATGAATTTTCTGATGTGTTTTCGGGTACTGGTCGCATAAACAAAACTGTGCACATAAAATTAAAACCAAATTCTAACCCGCATGTCGCAGCTCCGAGAAAAATTCCCCTTGCTTTGCATGAAAAAGTAAAGGAAGAGCTAGCAAGAATGGTCGAAAATGGTATAATAACCAAGGTAAATGAACCTACAGAATGGGTCAGTAATATGGTTGTGATAAACAAGCCTAATAAATTAAGGATTTGTTTAGACCCCAGACCTTTAAATGAAGCCATTCAGAGACCTCACTACCAAATACCTACTGCAGATTCCCTACTTTCAAAAATGAAGGAATGTAAAATTTTCACAATTTTTGATGCAAAAAACGGTTTTTGGCAGTTACCCCTGGATAAAGAATCTTCATGTCTGACAACTTTTACTACCCCATGGGGTAGATATAGATTTCTTGTACTACCATTTGGATTAAATAATGCTCCAGAGGAATTCCAAAAAGCAATGGATGAAATTTTTGAAAATGAATCCCAGATAAATCCCTATTTTGATGATATAGCTTTGGGTTCATCTTCAATTGAAGAACACTGCAAACTTCTGCGTAGAACTCTTGAAATTGCAAGAAAAGCAAATTTGAAGTTTAACAAAGATAAAACTCAACTTTCTTCAACATCGGTTAATTATTTAGGCCATGTATTGTCTGATAAAGGTATTAATCCTGATCCTAAGAAGATAAAAGCAATAAATGAATTTGCAATTCCCCAAAATAAAGAAGATCTACAGAGATTCCTTGGCATGGTTACTTACCTAGCTAAATTCACACCACATTTATCGAATTTGACACATTCTCTTCGTCAACTTTTGAAGAAAGAAGTTAAGTGGTTGTGGGACAGCAATATTCAACGAAATTTTGAACGTATCAAAGAAACAATTACTAAAGCTCCATGTCTACAATATTTTGATGAAAAGAAACCCTTAACTGTGTCTGTTGATGCCAGTAAAAATGGTTTGGGAGCAACACTTCTTCAAGAAGGTAAACCTGTTGCTTATGGATCAGCAACTTTAACTGATGCTCAACAACGATATGCTCAGATTGAAAAAGAACTCTTGGCAGTTGTCTATGGATTGGAACATTTTAATTACTACACGTATGGAAGAACTGTTGTGGTTGAAACTGATCACAAACCACTACTAGGACTTAGTAAAAAGCCATATGATGTCATCTCACCACGACTCCAACGCTTGCTGCTTAGGTTGAATAAATATGATATAAAATTTGTATATGTACCTGGAAAGCAACTCATCATTGCAGATGCCTTGTCAAGAGCACAATCAACTACAGAAATTTTTGATGAGAAAGAATGCTACGAGACATATGCCAGTATCAACCTTTTGACACAAGCTTCAACTACAAAGTGGATTGAATTAGCAGAACTCTCAGCTAATGATGAAGAATTACAAGACGTTCTACATCACATAGAAAATGGATGGCCAGAAAAATCCAAAACTAGAGTGGCTGCACAAGCTTATTGGCATTGCCAGGAAGAATTACACCAAACGCAAGATGGTATAATTTGTCGAGGACAACGACTTGTAGTCCCAATGGCTGCTAGAGAAGATATTTTGAAAAAGTTGCACATATCTCATAAAGGAGTTGTATCTACTAAAAACAAAGCAAGAGAATATTTTTATTGGCCAAACATAAACAGAGATGTTGAAAATTTTATTTCTAAATGCAAAATTTGCCAAAAGTATCAAAGAGAAAATCAAAAAGAAATTTTAATGGATGTCGATTTGCCTGAAAGACCTTGGCAAAAAGTAGGCTGTGATTTTTTCTACTTTAAGCAACAACAAAATCTACTCCTTATTGACTACTTTTCCAAGTATGTGGAATTGAAACCTCTAAAAAATATTACTGCTCAAGCTCTCATTCCTGTGTTGAAATCCATCTTTGCAACACATGGTATTCCAGAAGAAATTGTCAGTGATGGAGGACCCCCATTTGGCTCTTGTGAAATCCGGAAATTCTTCCAAGAATGGAATGTTCTACATAAAATCACATCACCGGGTTTCCCAAGAGCAAATGGACAAGTAGAACGTGCCGTGCAAACCATCAAGAATTCACTTAAAAAAGCGGAGGAGGAAAGGAGAGATATTTATGAAGTCCTACTAGATTATAGAATACAACCAGCAAAAGATCTCCCCTCTCCAGCTGAATTACTAATGGGAAGACGATTAAGATCTTTTCTACCAACCCATACAGATCGTTTAAAACCAAGATATGACATAGAAGAAGCACAAAGATCTTTGAAGAAAAGGCAAGAAATACAAAACAAGTATGCTAACAGACAAGGAAAACATCTCCCAGAACTACCAAACGGTGCAAAAGTTTGGTTTAGACACAAGAGTAACAATCCTTGGAAGCAAGGTACTATTGTACGCGTCGGACCTCAGCCTAGATCCTATCTCATAAAAGCAAATGAAGGAAGTTTCTTTAGAAGAAACAGGTACCACATTAGACTGGATAATTCGCAAGAAGATGACGATATAATCCCTGTTGCTGCCTCAACAGTGGAAGACCTTTATGATACGAGTAACTTTGAAGAGACCCGAGAGACCGAAAATTCCAGTAGTGAACAAACTGATGAAACTTGTCCCAATGATGATGACGATGCCCCTGAGAGTGAACTTATTGAGAATGCACCTGATAATGGACTTATTGAGAATGCACCTGATAATGGACTTATTGAGAATGCACCTGATAATGGACTTACTGAGAATACAATACTTCCTGATAGACCAAAAAGGACAATAGTAAAACCTATTAGATATGGACACTAAATTTTCATATTAAATTTTCTTTAAAAAAAAAAAAAAAAAAGGCATGTTACATATTAATATATTACTAGTGTTAGAATTTATCTACTAGTCACAACTTAAATTAAACTAGTATCATTGTTTAAAGAAAACAACTTCTACTATAGAGGTACTGTTCTAAAGATATTTAATTTCATAATGTTTGGATTAGAGTATGTAGAGTGTAAATAAACTAGATATGTTTTTTAACAAGCTCGCCTGTTCCCTTCATAAGTAAACCTACAAAGGTTAATTATAACATAACCAGATTATGTTAAATGAAGGATAAAATTGGCTCCGCCACTACCAAACTGTTCTGTTGTGAAGACCATTTTAATTTAGTATCCATTTAGCACTATATTAAAAAATTATAGTGTAGTAAACAAGTAGTGCTTATTTATTTCATGATTAAAAGTTCATTTGATAAAACAAATCGCTCGCGAAAGATAAAAGTTTGTCCGAAAAATTCTGACAGTTTTTACTAAGCTTTGTTTTCGAAATTTTTTTTTTGAAAAACTGGTAATAGGTGGAGATTTCAAACAAAGGGGATTGTGGTTTACATATATTTTAGAATGCAGTGTATGGTTTTGGTAGGGGTATTATTTCTTTTCAAAATTGCGGCTACAAAAGAAGACCGCAAACGACGGACGCTTTTCGTAAAATTTTATTTGGCCGCTTTAAGATCTGGGAATGCATAATTAAAATGGCTACTGAAAGTTAAGTTGTATATTTTCAATGTTTATATTAAGATGTCAAAGTTTTGAGATGATTCAATAAGTTACAGATGAGAAATTTTTATCTCAAACAAAACATCTATTGGGAAAAACTTCTCTCGGTATTTGTAAGTCATTTGAAGAAAATTTTCTGTAAACTATATCAAAATCAACACAAGAAAGCTTACACATAGACACAGCTATTTAGTAATATGTCGTAAGTTAAATTATCTTAAGTTAAATTATAGATCCTGAAATCAGTGCGATATTAAAGCACGCATTATTTTAGCTTGTGAGAATTGCACTCGCTAAATTACGGTAAAGGGCGAATGAATATTTTTGAATAAACTAAAAATGCAACACTTATTGTTCGAAATTGGAAACAAATAAAACATTTATGTGATGGGAAAGACTCTCAGCTCTCAATGTTCAGAGAAACATCTGTCTTGATTTTATTTCATGCCAGCTCTCAACGGAACGAGGGAAGTGCTAAAGAACTATGAACAATTACCAGTTTGTGCAGTTTTAAAGCCAAAATTAACTATCTTAAACTTATCGAATTATCTCAAAACTTTGACGTATTAATTTAAACATTATTAATACCCAGCAATCGAGCATATCGAGTTTACAAGTGCGCTTCCCGAACTTATTTCCCCCGGCCAATATGATAACACAGGTCCGCAAAAAATTTTTTTTCGAGCTGTTTAGACTATTTCACCTGAAAATGCCTTAAAATTTTGAAAAATTGACTCTTAACACTAATTTTTTTTATTCAAATATTTCCATAAAACCTATTATGGTTTTTGGTGTGCTGAATCTAAAATTGCCCTCCATTTTATCATAAGACTTCACCTTCTTCACAATTTAAGAAAAATGCCAATTTTTTTAAGAAAATGAAAGTATCTTTTAAAAAAAATTATTTTTCGACTCAAACTTTATCTGAATATCATTTTCATGTGTTTTGGTGTGCTGAATCCAAATATGACCTCTTTTTATTTTTAAAACATCGCATTTTATAACAAATTGAGCAAATATAGCAACATTTCTAAAAAAAAATGTAAATACCTACACTTAAGAAGTAGATTTTTTAATCCAAATTTATTAATGAGGTGATTTGTTTTAATGTTTTTTGGGATCCCTGAACTCAAAAATGATCTCTGTTTTGCCCTAGAATGGCATGTTTCCCGACAATTTAGGTATGATAGTAAAATAAGTTAATATTTCAATTTTAATAAAAATATGCTTATAAAATAAATTTTTTATTACATATTCTTCATAAAAATCATTATATAACTAAAATAAACTCATTTATACACACTCTTCAGCCAATTTTTCCACCTTATGAAGCTCTTCTTGGTAAATTTACCCTTGTGATTATCAACAAGAACGTTTCTTTGAACTATACAACAAAAAACCTTCATTATTGCACGATTAAGTCTTTCCTAATATTTTATTTCAATCTCTATAATTATCTCTAAATATCCTGATGAAATAGTTTACTATGTGCATCATTCACAGCTCCTAATTTTTAAAAAGGGAGGAGCTAGAAATGTTCAAAAACTATAAAAAAATGGGAAAATTCGAATATAATGTTGCAATTTGTGAAAAATCCTGACGTATAAGATTTTTCAATATTTTTTTCGTTATCAGCACACCAAAATACATAGGAAATCGTAATAGTTGTTCAATGTCGAAAAGGAAGATTTCTCTATGGGTTGAGGGGAAATAAGACCGAGGTGCGCGCTTGTAAACTCCATATCTAATAGATAAAAAATGTCTGATTTTTTCCAGAAAACATGTTAACTGATTCTCAAAGATGTAACTAGTTACCAATAGTAAAATTATTTCAAAATTCCTACTACTTTTTTCAGGATCAAAACGGGAGTTGAAAATAAAACTACCCTATCACAATGCTGGAGTGTACTCGAACTAAAAATGCTCTTTATTAATAAATATAATAGATTTTTAAAACTTTAAAAACAGAATACGAAATAGTACTCATCTTGCTTGTTCAACTCCTCTATTTCTGGTTTATTGAACCGTGTATCGTTTCTAAGGAAATCAACCGAAGTTAAAACCGAAATTTTCGGCGAATTATTCGAATCTGCTCGAATTAAACCAGGCTCAACTTGAAAACTAATCCTGTTTTGAGTACAGTAATGATGTAAAAGAACAATAAACGAAATCTTAGTTTAAAATATTTATGATAAGCAAAGCGTAAATACTCAGTTCGAAAACAAAACACAAATGCAGGCAAGAGGCAAGGCAAAGGATCGGTACTTTTCGCCGGTTCATACCAAATGACGTCACAGCTGGCCACGCCTCTTTTTTTGCGGCTCCAAATTTTAAATGCTTTTAACTAATTAACTATTTGGTCTAAAAATTTTTTGAGCGTGGGTAAATTATTCTTTTGCATTTCTCTTAGTGTTTTTGGTGTTAAAATGATCAATTTCAGTTGAAGGAAACAACCCTAATAGGGTTGTTTTAGTAACTGATAGTATAATTGTTCATTCACCATTTTAGGATGGGCTTGGGAAACTATGAAATGGCAGCAAACCGCTCCCCTTAATTAATTCAATTAATTTATGCATGAAATAGATAAAAATTGGGATATTAAGTAATCCTAAATTATTATACTATCACATTGAAATTACAATATCAGTATATTATTAACCAGTTTCAGGAAGTTCAGAGCTAGTTATTCATTTAAATAAAAAAATCTGATTTAAATAAAAGAAATCCGATTTTTTTAATTTTTTAAAAAAAATCAAAAAAATTTCAATCAAATTTTTTTAAAAATCAGCAACCCTAGATAAGAGGACCGAATATTATTCCTCCCCCCATGCTTATTTAAAAGGTTCAATGCAGCTGTTGTTGTCGTGTACCACTTGGTACTACCCAAGTTCCACAAGGATTCAAGGCAAAGGGGGTGCGGCTCCTGAGAAAGTGAGGCCCATAAATGGCAGGAGTCCGACTTCTCATGAAATGATAGATGCTGCCACTATCTATCGCCACCTCCACAATTTTGCCATGTATCTGAAGGGGAGGGAAATAGTCTCCAGACACCTGGACCCATGGTAAACTGCGCCATGACTGACCACAGGACTTTCGGACCCACAGATTTAACGAGCACGTACTCCGCATATATACTCGGTGGGTCTTTAGCGGTGTCGGGAATCGAACCCGGGACCCTCCGATCCCGAAGCCGATTTTGCATCCTGATTACTTAACATGAAAAAATGTGAGTATTGGCATTTCAAATACGAAAAGGCGGGTATGGGGGCCCTCCCTGAAATTTTACTCTAAGAATTTGGGGTTTCACTCATTTTGGTACGATATGAATATTAAAACTTTCCTTTAAACGTATTACATTAATACAGTTGCATCATAGTTTTTTAATTGAATACATAGTCATAGATGTGTAATGAAATCCAGGAAGCTAAGTTGTTGTACCAATTTACAAATGAAGAGGCGGCTTCCTAAAATCATCGATTGTAGGAATTTTATTAAAATTGCAATGTAAATATATTTGAAGTATGCTTTAAACACATGCTATAAGTGTGAACTTTTTCCCCTAAAATGGTTTAATTTATATTAATATTTTGCCCACATCTGAGTTTAAGTTGAATATGCTTTTGAAGGTTGAAGACATGACCTTTTGAAGGTTGATTACCTCCAAATAATTTATATCTGATGAAAAAAAATTTTACCTAGTTTATTATTTATGAAGCAATGGTTATTGTGTGTTTTTAAATATTCGAGAAGTAAAATCAGAATTTTTTTTTTCCGGGACGTAGTCAGTGGGGGGGATATATCCTACCCCCCTTAACTCAGATGTATACTTTTTACCTCAAGGAAGGATTAAATATACCTCATATCCCCCACTCCTGAAATAACAATATCCCCCTCCAAAATTTTGTTCTGGCTAACGTCACTACCTTTTTTGTACATGTAAAAAATGTTCCTTATGAGAATTCCCTTAATGAATAACTCCTTATGAGAGAGAGAGAATCCCCCAAAACACTTAAAAATTTCTTCAATTTAATTTTTATAAGTTCAAATTTTGTAAATATTAACCCTTTGTGTCCTCCTTCAGTCAACAGGGGTTTATTTTAAAACTAGTTATTTCAAACGATTCTCATTCAGAACGATATGGGCATCCAACCCAAAATCAACTTCGGAATAACGCTTGTCGAAAACCGATTTCTAAAGTTTAAATATATTTTCTAAACTTTTCCTCTCAGGGATGAGGAGGATAATACCCTATCGATTAGAGAGAGCTTCGGATGATGGTGAAACTGATCCTTGCGTGACTCAGGAGGGGACTACTAACTTTTTGGCACCCAGGTGGAATGTGTCACTAAGCGAGAGGGGATTGCGTGTTAGTCACAGCGGCGGAATTGATGACTTTTCCCGGCTCTCCCGCTAATGGAACGGGACGTAATATCTCGGAGGGGAGGGGCCCTCGCTAGCCGCAGACTGCTTGGCGGATCTCTCTCTCTCTCGAGTTGACGAACTCGTGTGGAATTCAAGGCCGAATCGCTTCTTCGCTGAACGAGAAAGTTGCCGAGGCAGGTTTTTTTATTTTCAGAGCATTCTCTGCGGATTGACCGTTTGGCTTAATCGCCATCAATGAGCGGAAATTTAATTAGATTTAATTTAAATGACGCTGTTAAGGAGTCGACTATCAATAATTTCGCGTGTTTTGGTGGTGCTTAGATCACTTCCTTCCCTAGGTTTTTGTTACTGGTTGTCACGTTTTAACTATACTTCCTCCTCTGTTACAATCTCGTTGAAAAATATTAAAGTTGACTGTAGAATAAAGTTCGTTTTTTGCCTCAATTGCGGGTGTTCCATTATTTTCGTTTTTTATGATGCATTGCCAAGCTCCAGAGATTTAGCGAATTTTCAAAATTGAGGGGTCTTTCTTCCGAATATTCAACTATTACGAAAAGAGATTTTAGCACACTTTATTTGGACTGAAACTGGGGTACATTTAGCAAATAGACTCGGGACAATGCCCTTCTTCAGACCCCCCCATAAATCCGTTTGAATAGGGTTCCAATATTAATAATGCAATACATTTTCATTATAAGCTTCCATCCCCGGCATTCCCAAGCGGCCCACTACCTTTCCCGCCTTTTCCGCGATGAATTTCCACCACATAACGAGAGTGCTCTAGGTGCTTCAATTGTGTTGGTGAAATCACTGGACAAAATAACGTCATCGCTTAATTCTCTCTGCGCATTTTCAATATTCATCCAACTTAAATATTTAGTTCCTTCAGAATACTCGCATAGCATGCCATTCCTCCTCCTGCTGGGGAGAGAGAGCTTTGTTTTCTAACTAACCTGCTCCACGAGTCTCGAGTCAAGGTCACAGATGCCTCAAAAAGTTCCGACTCTCCTCCCCAATCAACCCATGTACCTTGAGGTCAAGATTCCATTTTTTTTGTCTACCACTATTGTAGAGGTTTTAAGACTATGTTCAGCTAGCGTTTTAATGACTGTGGAAAAAATGCCTACTTAATGTGAGGTGTTTCATGCCCTATTATAGCACCCCGACTTATAAATTAAAAAATGTGAATATACAGGATCAAAAATATCACATCTCACATGACATAGTTCATAAATTTTCCCATAAAGACTTCATGATGAAATATTTTTATATTCATGAGAGGACACTTATACTGACTACATTTGTTACTAATTTGTTAACATGGGTACAAGATGTATATACAGGGTGTTTCAGATAAGTGTTTCATAACTTCTAGGGGAGGTAGGGTACATCAAGACGATCCCGGCATACTTGACGAAAGGTGACTCCCGTGGGTAGTTTTATTACCCCCTAGCCCCTTAGGATGACGTCTGGGACTATGGGTTCCTGTGCAATTCTGAATCCTTATGATGCACCCTACCTTCCCTAGAAGTTTGTCCCATTCATAATGATACACCCATACAACCGTGCATATATTCACTAGGTAGGGTTTAATCATGAGTTAAAGAAAATTCAGAACCATTCAGAAAACCCAACCAACTCCAAACTTAATTTTATGAAATGCACTGTTTATTTACCAAACATTTATTTCCTACTTAATATTCTACCAAACCATTGCGTTCTATATAAATTTTTACTATATTTCGTAGCGCAGATTTCTGATCGTGTCTAAGAGTCTTCGTTGTCGAGAGATAGCTGTGCCACGAAAATTTCAAAATTTTTCTTTCAGGAACTCTGAACGCATTCGCCAATTTCCAGTTCCTCTCCGAGCCGAGTGACACCATTGTGATTAAGGACCACCCTGCCGTATTGAACTGCTCAGTGTCGGGCCATCTTCCAGAAATCAAATGGAAGAAGGATGGAGCGTTATTAGAACTTCCTGCTGAAGATGACAGGAGGTAAATCAACGTTCTTAAAAGATCTTTTGTATCTAAGAATGCCATTGCAAAAGAGTTCAGTGTTGAGGGGAGTGACTATGGACTGACACCAACCACCATGGTTGCTCGGCCATGTCTGCTAAAGACTAGCAGCCCAAATAAAAAATATAAATTATTAAAACTCCCCTATGTTTCTATTATTTTTAATTGACATCATTTTTGCATGTTCGCTCTTAGGAATAACGCGTGAAGGGACCCCATGATTATTTTTAAACATTGATTAGCATAATGTAACATGCTGAACTATTAGGATTCTGTTTATTTTTATTTGCTAAATCTATTTTATCTTTGAAACGAGCTTAATTTGTATCCAATTTTCCTTCACAGAAATTAGTTGCAAAGATTTTAAATGGAATTTAAATAGCATAACTGTGTGTGTTACGGAGTTACAAGTTCTCCTTTTCCTGTCCTTTTTTAAAATAAATTAAAATTGGACTAAAGGGAACTCATGTTGTGAAAGTATTGATCTGTACAATTGTATAACTTGTAATAAATATTGTTATGCGAATTACGTTTTCAAAGAAAACACTTAACATGTCACTATTTCTGTCATTTAAAAATTGTTTTAGATTGTTTTCGTGATTTAATTAAAAAGTTAATGTTTCATATACTTAATAACTTATTTATGTATTCGAAAATTTTTTGAACATGTGTAAATATACATTCTCGATTATTTGTTTTCCTCATGGACATTTTTTCTATGAGAAGATAAATTGAAAATGGTGGTGAGAGAGAATATGCAGACTTGTTGAAATTACTCCTTTGGATACGATAGAAATAATTAAATTTAACCATGAGCTTCAGGTTTTTCTCTTTTGTGTGTTTGTCTTTTAAAACTTAACTTCTTCTTTTCCATATTTGATCTTCGGTGACTTTTTTCAGTCTGCGGCACTATTATCTAGTTGAGAATCGTCGGCATTGGAAAAGTAGATTCGCTTATTTGGCGAATTCCCTATCGTAGCTCCGGTCTCTTTCAGCACCGCATCTCTTTCGGTCTTTTTAAGATAAGATAAAAATGTTTTTTATACTCTTGTTCGCGAGGAATTTTGATGAAGTGAGGGTCCGCAACATGTCAACAAAGCTATCGAAATTTCAGGCGTCTGGGGGACCATCCCGATATTGAGAAAATTTAAATTGTTGTTGTGGTAAGGAGCCTCTGCGAGAACCAACTGTTGTAGCTTGTAAATACTCCCTTTGCACTGAGAAAAAAATCGGTGAATATCGTGCACGGTTCAAGGGCCTGTGTTTGATGGTACGGGGCTAGCATTGGCGAATTTGTTCACCAAGTTTAATTGGGGTTCTGTGAAATCGTGTTGATTTTTTAGGGCCGTTTTATTTGGTGTATGCTGCTCATGATGGTTATTACACAAACTAGATCAGAGATTCCCAAATTTTTTTGGCCGTATAAATGCATAAAAAAGCGTATGCGCCCGTATAAATGAAAAAAAAATTCGGCGGGATGGGTAAATTGAAAAAAAAATTCAAAATTAGGTTTTCTTTCGTGATTTTTCTTATTTCGTGAGGTTTTCTTTCGTTTTAGTAAAATTGGGAATGTGCAAGCAGTGAATTAGAAAAATAGTAATAATAATGCCATTAAGGTCAACATCTATATAGATCATTTTCAAATTTTTTGGGAGAATAATGTAGAATAAGAGGAGAAAGCTTCATCTGGCAAATGGACCATAGTTAGAAAATTCCTATTATGTTTTACACCCAGGGTTGGCCGGATTGGACCCAATGGGTTTTTAAAACCCATGTGAAAAAACCCACATTTTGGGCCCATTTTCGGGGTTTTTTCCAGAAAAATCAATTTTCAAATGTGTTTTTTTTTTCAAAGTTTAGAATATTTTTAAAATTTTAATGGGTTTTTTCAAAATATAAACTGCGTTTTAAAAATTAAATGGGGTTTTTCAAAATTTAGGATATTTAAATGACAAACTAGATATAAAAAATAAAGAAGATTTTTTTAAAATTTCAGTGGGTTTTTTCAAAGTTGAATAGATTTCTTTCAATATTGAATGGGTTTTTTCAAAGTTTATGATATTTTTTAAATTGTAGTGGGTTTTTTTTTCTCAAAATTTAAACCAGGTTTCAGTAAATAAGGGAGGTTTTTACAATTTCAGTGGGTTTTTTCAAAGTATAAAAACTTTGAAAAAACCCACTTAACTGTGGAAAAACTGACATTATTTTGACAGAACACATTTAACATAGAAAGAACTCACTAAAATTTGAAAAAAACCACTTACTGTATAAGAGAAAACCACTTAATTTTGAAAAAACCCACACTTTTTCCGAAAAAACCCAGTTTTACATGGGTTTTTTCAGGGTTTTATTGAAAAAACCCAGCCCACTTAATTTTTTTTAAAACCGGGTTTTTGCCTACCTGTTTACACCATATTAAATATTTGTCAATTATGATAGATATGTATAGCAAAATAATTATTTCAGCTTCGAGTACATTATTAGATTTTAAAACATGAATCTATGGACTCTATTTTCAGTATGAAAACAATTATCATATATTTCTCTTATAGTTAAGTATTTTCTTTAGCTTGAGTGAAAAATATATCTCGATAGTTGCTAGCTTCTTAAGGATACTTTAACATTTTCTTCTTTCTGTCAGAGTCATCTTGCCAAATGGGTCTTTGCGTTTTGAAAGAGTGGTGCACAGCCGAACAGAGAGGCCTGATGAAGGTCTTTATCAATGTACAGCCTCCATAGAAAGTGTGGGAACCATTGTTAGCAAAGAAGCCAAACTTCAAACTGCATGTAAGTATCGACATCATGAAAAAAAAAGGACTGGTGAATCAAATTTCCTTGGCACTGATTTTCTTGACTGACTAAATGCCTAAGTTTGCTTAAGATTTTATACTCTTTTTAAAGTTTGACTTTTTTCAGAATAGTTGTTTATTTGTGTATGAATAAGTAAAGTAAAAAGAGATAGTAACAGTTTTTATCAATTCATTTAAACTCTCCAATGACAATTCTCAGAGTAACCACCTTTCTCAGCAACCAAATTTCCACTTGGTTGGTCATTCCTTTGAATTGATACTACATCTATTATTTGTTTTTATTAACATTGTTTTTTGGTTTGACTGCAATGTGCTGCAGATTTTTCGAACCTTCAATGTATTTTAAATTTCATTAAAGGCTAAAAATTTTATAGTAAGATTTTATTTGACATTTTGGTGTCACAATTTAGAAGTAAAGGGTATTTCAAAACTCTTGTACATGCCAGCCCTTAATTTTCGAATTTTACATATAGTTAGAAAAAGGGTGTCTAGGTATATATAGTAAAGTGGCCATGAGCTATCCAATGAGATTATTTTCAATGCCTCCTAGCAATAACGTTTGGAATTATAATTTTTAGGAGAATTTTTTAAAATTTTAATAGAGATTTGAATTTGATTCAAAGTCTAGTAGTACAAATTTGTAAATCTGCATTGATTTAGTACAAAAAGACTCCTAGTAGTTCCTCTTAAAATGCTCCTCATAACCCAAAAATGAGAAAAATTTATTTTTTGACTGACTTAAGTAAACAAAAGTTTTGTAACTGTCATTTTCTCTAACATCATAAAATATCTATGTTAACATAATTTTCTGTAATCTTTTTTAAGTTAAGTTTCGAACCTTCAATGTATTTTAAATTTCATTAAAGGCTAAAAATTTTATAGTAAGATTTTATTTGACATTTTGGTGTCACAATTTAGAAGTAAAGGGTATTTCAAAACTCTTGTACATGCCAGCCCTTAATTTTCGAATTTTACATATAGTTAGAAAAAGGGTGTCTAGGTATATATAGTAAAGTGGCCATGAGCTATCCAATGAGATTATTTTCAATGCCTCCTAGCAATAACGTTTGGAATTATAATTTTTAGGAGAATTTTTTAAAATTTTAATAGAGATTTGAATTTGATACAAAGTCTAGTAGTACAAATTTGTAAATCTGCATTGATTTAGTACAAAAAGACTCCTAGTAGTTCCTCTTAAAATGCTCCTCATAACCCAAAAATGAGAAAAATTTATTTTTTGACTGACTTAAGTAAACAAAAGTTTTGTAACTGTCATTTTCTCTAACATCATAAAATATCTATGTTTAATTAACATAATTTTCTGTAATCTTTTTTAAGTTTTAAAGTTCATAGCATGCCTTATTAACTCCTTTATATTCTAGTCCTCCCACCATTTGATCAATCCCCCAAGGATATTGCAGTGTCTTCAGACCAAACAGCTTACTTCCCATGCTCCATAATTGCTCTTCCTCCAGCTACAATTTCTTGGTTTAAAAACCAGCAACCCCTGATCTTAGATGAGACTCGAATGACAATATTTCCCAGTGGTGCTCTAGAGCTGGACTTTGTTCAATCTTCAGATGAAGGAACATATCACTGTATGGCAGTAAATGCTGAGAAGTCAAGGGAAAGCTCTGGTGGAACATTGTTTGTAAATAAGCATTTTGGTAAGTAGAATTTGCAAAAAAAAAAGAGTTGTTAACATTGAGATATATGATATTGTTTTTGTGAAATCTAAAAACATGCTAAAGAAAAAGTTACTACATTTTCTTTGAATATACTTTCTTATCCATGTATAAGTATTTCAAAATTATATATTACTTTTTGTTCAAAATTATGCAGGGTGATTCTGAAATGGTGCGACAAACTGGGTAGGGTAGGTAGAGTACATCAAGACGAACAAGAATTGGTATAGAAAGGGGGGTCGCAGTTACACTGTTAAAGAGCTAGGTCTTAATGTAGTGCAAGAGCGTTACAAAAGGACGTTTTGCCAAGGCCCGTTTAACGAAAAAAAACATAATGAAATGAAAAAATTTATTGCGTGAGGTACAGCAGTATCCGTACTACGAGGGTGGTCCCAGAGGTACCCGGCCTAACAAAGAAAAACTAAAAAATCTTTGAAAATTTTTCCTTATTTCTCTAGATAGTCTTCTTTTAGCCCTATTCACCTCTTCCAGTGAAGTTCCATGAGTTCTATAACCTATTTTTAGAACGTTTCGTAAAAGCCCTCAAAATGATCGTTTTTAGCAAATTTTACTTGATAATTTTTGCCAATCTTATCCCATTGAACCATTTTTTGAGGTTTAGGAGCAAAAATAACCTGTGGGGACAAAATCTGGGGAAAACAGCACGTTTGAGTAATTTAAACATTGATTTAACTGATTTTAGCCATCCTGACAATGGACGCAATTGTCATCAATTGCGGCAGCCATCTTGTACAAAGCTTTTTAATATCAAATTTTCTGTCAAAATTCTGCTAACTGCACTTTTTGAGGTCCCTGTTTTATCTGCTAGGACCCTCACCTTCGATCGGCGATCATCCACCACCATTTTATGGATTTTTTTCACCATTTCTGGAGAAGAAACTTAATTTGGTCGACCCGTTTGTTGTTTGTTTGGGCAGCTCGTGCGACCACGTTTAAATTCCGCCACGCAGTATTTGATGGTGGAAAATGAAGGGGCAGAGTCCCCCAGTGTGGAATCCAGCTCCGCTTTAATATTTGTGGAACTTAAGCCCTTCAAATGGAAGTATTGAACAACGAAACGATGCCGTTTTTATCCATCTTAAAAATTTTACTGCTCTTGTTTTCTATTAGAAACAGCGAAAACGAATTCTAATTAAATTTCCCCATTCCGATTAAGAATTTGGTCCTAATTATGTTTGAACTTTCGCCTCTAGTCATTTTTTCGGTTTAATAAGCGCCATCTGTAGGTCAGGCCGGGTACTTTTGGGACTACCCTCATACTTACATCATAAATTTGATAGAAATTGGACCACTTGCTAAACCGTAGAGTAAGTTTTAAAACATGCAATATTAATCTTTTAGCCAAAGAATGGAGTTCCTTTAAATTAGTGTAATGGTATTTGGAAAAATGATGATCGGGGAAGGAATTTTCAATGATCAATGTATGATCATTGAAAATTCCTTCCCCGATCATCATTTTTCTATAGAACCATTAAGGGAACTCCATTCTTTGGCTAGAAGATTAATACTGCGCGTTTTAAAACTCACCCCACGGTTTAGCAAGTGGTCCAATTTCTATCAAATTTATGATGTAAGGAGTACGGATTCTGCTGTACCTCATGCAATAAATTTTTTCATTTCATTATGTTTTTTTTTCGTTAAACGGGGCTTGGAAAACGTCCTTTTGTAACGCTCTCACACTACATTAGGACCTAGCTCTTTAACGGTGTAACTGCGACCCCCCTTTCTATACCAATTCTTGTTCGTCTTGATGTACTCTACCTACCCTACCCAGTTTGTCGCACCATTTCAGAATCACCCTGTATATTTGTTTTGCTCAAAAGGGTTAATAATTTACTTAACCCTTTTGAACCTAGACTGCCCTAGATTGCTTTTGAATCCTATGGTAAATTTGGGGTGTCTAGGACTTAGGGTTAAGCATTCCTTTAACTTTAATTGTTGTTATAATGAAAGTTAACAGTGATGAGAGTATTGATGCCTTTATTTCTTAACATGGTATTTATGAGCTAATTATTTTTTACGTAGAGGTACTCACACTTATAAGTAATTATTTTTACAGATGGATCAAGAGTTGAACCTCCTCATTTCATTGCCACTCCTCCCAAAGCTTCTGTCATAACTAAGGGGACGGATGTAACATTAGACTGTGCAGCCAATGGAAACCCAAAACCAACCATTACATGGCTAAAAGATGGATCCACAATTGATCTAGCGTAAGATACTTTTATTATCTTAACCATTCATTAAAATGAGTTTTCAAACCTGTTTTAATTTTATAGGGCATAATAGATTTATTTGACTGGGATATTCAGTTTTTTATACATTTATCAACTAGGTCAAACTATAAAATTAAATTATTTTATTTCTCAGCTAGTAGAATAGGTTGAAAATTTCTGATCTTAAAAAAATGTACTGTACATGGTTTGTTCCACCAGTATTTCTCCAGTTTATTTTTCTTAAAACGTTTTAGTAAAGTTTATGCTGTTACACAAATTCTTATTATTCAAAAATCAGTTAATGACAACAATAAATGTTTCTTTGTTTTCATTTTTAGGAATTTAGATAGCAGATTTAGAATAACTGGCTCTGGGAGCTTAACTATTGAAGGTATAGCTGAAGAGGATGCAGGTACTTACATGTGTAGAGCTGTTAACAGTGAAGACTCTGTCGATAGTAGTACTACTATAGACATATTAGGTTGGTACTTTTAAAAAAATAATTTTTATAGTTTGTTACTGTGCTTGCACCATCCTTTTTTACCTATTCCTTTCAAGAGTCAGTAGGACTTGTACTAGGTCTTGTTCATCTTATGAATATATACTTAAAAATGGATTTATTTTTTAAATTTTTTAAGTGAATTAATTTACTAAAAATTATTTGTCTATTTAGTTCCCCCTTACTTCGTCACCAGACCTGAAAATCAGTATGCCCACGAAAAAGATGATATAACATTCAAGTGTAATGTTTATGGAAAGCCTCTGCCCATTCTTCGATGGTATAAAGATGGTGTTCTGATTGTGCAGAGTGATTACTTCCAGATTATCAATGGAAACGGCTTAAGGATTTTGGGTGCTGTCAAGTCAGATTCTGGTATCTACCAGTGTTTTGCTACAAATTCTGCTGGAAGTATTCAAGCCTCAGCACAACTTAAAGTCCTTGATTCTGGTAAGAAGTTTGAAAGTGTGCATTGTAATTGTTTGCTTTAATGGATTTGTTGTTAGTTTTAATTGATTAAGTTGTATCAGAAATATAACTGTGTGCTTTAAAATAATCATTCAAAATCTTGTCCATGGAATGTACTTGTCTTTATTGTCTTTAAATTGTTCTTGTAATAATGTTTAATATGTTCTTGTAAAATTGTCCTTAAACTTTTTAAAAACTGAGAAAGGGTATTATCAATAATGGTCCCCTCTCTTCATAACTTAATGTAATTTCTTTTTATAGTTTAAGAGATAAATTAATTCATATAATACTGTTTAGTGCTTTTACTTATGGGAATCAATAGTGTTTGAGTTGTCTTATATATGCTTGCCACTAACAAGGGGACGGCAAGACCTCGGAAACGGACTTCGGGTTCAAACTTGGTAGGTTTATAGTACACCCCAAGGATATCCTATCCTGAAAATATTACGACGCACTATCCAGTAGTTTCCGAGAAAACGCCCCCCAAAGTTTTACCCATTAGTTTAAATATTTAAATAATCTTCCCTTGACAAGAGCCTAATAGTTCAGTCGGTATAGCGTTCACGTCCCAAAACCGAAGGACGTAGGTTCGAATCCACCTAATCGCTTTTTTTCTTCTCTTTTCACTTCTTAAAAATTATTTAAAATCCATTTTTTACCATTACAGAAAACAATTTTTTACATCGATTTAAATAAATACTTTTTATTTTAAAATAATATGACAGTTAAATTAAATATGAATGAAATGAATATTTTATAAACCTTAATTATTAGAAAACTCTGGAAACTTTAAAATAATAACTTACAAAAACCTAATCATTTTCCTGTTACAGCTAGTTAACACTATTTTAAAGCACGAAATTTTCAAAATATTATTTTTCTTTATCAACAAATCTTTGAAATAAACTCGGCAATTTAAAGAACATTACCTATAAAACAGCGTTTTCTTTTTCTAATAATAAAATATCTTTTGCGCAGACGAAAACAAAATTGCAAGGAATAGTTTCTGAACTATTTAATTATTGTCAATATTAAGTAATTACTGACATTTTTAGCAGAATTGTTAATATATATTTTTTTAATAATGAGACTTGGACGTATTGATTTGAAACGGCACAAAAATACAGAAATACATCATTAAAATCATTACAAGTACATAGATTATTATTTTGAAAATTTTTTAATGTTGGTTTTAAAAGCATAAACATAAATATTAATAAGAAAGAAATGACATTTAATTTATCAACCGAGAAAGAGGCGAGCATTTTTTTAAAGCGTTGAAGTAATCAAGTAATTTTTATAATACAGAGCTCAAATTAAATTTTAAATATTAATTTGTGGTTTAATTTTAATATTTCTCAATGGAATTTCATATGCAAACATAATTTTAAAATACAACTTCAATTTTTAAAAATAACACTGTTTTCTGAAATGAATTTTAAATAATTTTTAAAAAGTGAAAAGAGAAGAAAAAAAAGCGATCTGGTGGATTTGAACCTACGTCCCTCAATTACTGGGCGTGTACGCTACCGACCGGGCTATTCGGCTCTTGGTAAGGGAAGATTATTTAAATATTTAAACTAATGGGTAAAACTTAGGGGGGCGTTTTCTCGGAAACTACTGGATAGTGCGTCGTAATATTTTCAGGATAGGATATCCTTGGGGTGTACTACAAACCTACCAAGTTTGAACCCGAAGTCCGTTTCCGAGGTCTTGCCGTCCCCTTGTAAGATGAGTCAAGCCACAAGTGACCTTAAGTACACACTCAATTAGTAAAAAATGTTTTACAATTACTAGTTTAAAAAATGCTTCATAATGTAAATTATTAGCTCTCTTTACATAAATATTTTAATTGAATCATTTCTGGTATGACAAATAAAAACAAATTGCTTAGAACTTTGTCCAAGAAAATAATTTAAACTTTTCATTTAAAAAGATTGTAATACATGATGACCATGATAAGAGCACCCTACTGTTTTCTTTATTTGATCTTTTATTATTTTAAAGTTATCTTATATTTTTTGGAAAGTAACTACTGATATTGAGCCATTACATTTAATAGTTATATATACTCCTGTTCATAAAAAATGCAACACCCTGAAGGGCTTGTTAGATATTGATGAAATTTACACAGCAATTGATTTTGGTAGATGCAAATAAATGATAAAATTTTCAGAACAAAGGAATAAAATTAAACATCAAAAATCGGTGTTTAATGTCTTTCATACGCGCTGCAAGGAGAGCCTCTATAGGTCATCGAATCAAACAGATTGAAATTTTGACTGAGGAGGTGATTTTCATCAAAGATTCATCCCAAACCCAAAGTTTGCCAATAATGGCAACATAACAAGAATTTTGAGTATTAGGACAAACCAATGAAATTTTAGTCAAGCTCCATAGGTGAAATTTTGGATGAAGAAGTTTGTTGAGAAAGAAACTGTTTTTATTGGATGTAATGGAAGTTTGGAACATTCCAAAAAACATGTGTACGGGATTTGTTCTCATGAATTACAGCTTCAGGATCGCTTCAAAGGTAGGGTATAACTTTTGGCTTCAAAAATTTTTAGAAATTTTTTTAAGAAATGAGATTGCCCTCATTTTTTATCTAATAAGGTTGCCTGTGGTACCCATTAGTGCTCCAGGTCAAAACACTACACTTCTTCACCACAGACTCAATATAAAACACTCCAAAAATGGCGATTTTCGGCATAGCGTACAAACCCAATTAATGTGTCATGTTAACCAAAATTGAAAGGGTGTTTGTTTGAAAAGACCATTTGTTATCAGTAATCATGCGAAACTCTTTTTTCTGGATCCCATGGTAGCTTTATGCATCAATGAAATTCCATCAATGGAGCGCTGAAAAGAAAATGATACTTGGTGAATTTTGGTGCAATGACGACCAATTAACTGATGGAGCAGACAATGATAGACTTGTAGCAGTATTCTAACCATTTGAAACAGTTCGAAAAGCCGCTCAGTGATCCGGCACTGCCATGCAAATGAAGCCTCTTTCATTCCATGCTGACGTGACTATGAGGGGTCCAGACCCCAATTTTCAACTCGCCTTACCAGTGGACCTCTGATTTCAAACCCATATCACTATTGTCCTGTTTCCCTTCATCTGAGCAGCGGTAAAACAGTGCGAAAAACACCCTTCCTTGAGTTCTAACATTAATCCTCTTTTAAACTCAGTTAAATGTTCATATGACATCCTTTAAGGTCTAAGGTGTATAATTACATCTATTGACAAGATAATCAGGGCAGACAATCTTCTTACAACTCTTTAACGTCACGTTACAGCCCCCTATGTCTACGACTAAATCAGTGGTTGAGAAAACACTGCTCAGCTCGCCCATGCACTATAACTCTGAATTTGATATCATTTGATAAGCAAACCCTAATAACATACCCTGAAAATTTCAAGTTGATCTGACAATTCCTTCTTGGTGTTGCACTTTTTATGAACAGGAGTATAATTCCTTTTTTTTTAAGTTATTTTTGTTTAATCTATTTCATTTTATTATTTTGCATTATGAAATTAATCTTGTGTTTTTCTTTTTATTTCTGTTTTCTTTACTTGCTTTTGCTGTTTTCTTAAAAACAAATCTTGCATTCAATCTTTCTTTACTCTTCTGCATGTTTTCTCTGTATTATTTGATTATCTTAATGTGTGCTCTTTTTTAAAATAACCAATTAAAGATGCTCCTATTCCTACTGTCGCTTCTCTTGTTACCTTACCTTACTTTCCTAACATACCAGGTCAGCTTCAGTTTCACAAGGATGCTCCCTCTGCCCCACAAAATGTTTCAGCCATCATTGTAAATACTCGTTTCATCACACTCTCTTGGGAGCAACCTCTGCAGAGAAATGGAGATATTCTGTATTACGTCGTGTATTATAAAGAAGCCAACTCACCAAGGTAAGTTAGGGAAATTTCTCATCAAAAAGCTTACTTAAGGGTTCGATACGATTCATGGTGTGATAGCTTTTTATTCTGAGAGGATCTTTCTACATTTTTGTTCACTAAAGAATTTTCTCTCAATGATTGAAGTTGGGAAACCAAATTTGTTTTTTACATGCATAATATCTATATCTACCTTTGTTTATTAATTACGGCTTTACTAAACGACAACGTTTCCTGTCGGCGACGTCACAGGGTGATGCAAGATCGCGCCACACTTTCTAGCTACCTAATTGGCAAGTTTCGCTCACTCTGTCTTTAGTGCCAATTAGGTAGCTAAAAAGTGGGGTGTGTTCTTATGTCAACCTGTGCCATCACTGACAGGAAACATTATCATTTAGTATAAGTTAAAACATTATTATTACTATCCAGTGAAAACACACACACCTGTTATTACAAACAGTTTATTTAATATTTTTAAGTAATTCTTTGTGTAAATCAGGGGTTCCCAAACTTTTTTGGCCCGTGCACCCCCTGACGACATTTTTCGTACCCCGTGGACCCCCTGTCTTAGGGACCGTTGAAAAATTAGCTAAAAATCTTTGTTTATGATATATATTTCTAAGCCACTCATAAATTTTGTAATTTTTTTCAAGTGTTTTTTAGTGCGTTAATAAGCATTTATTTCACACTTTTACATATTTTTTTAAAAAATCTTGTGGTTTTTTAAACTTTTGCCATTCATATGGTGAATTGATATTTTTAAGTATATTATAACAATCAAACATTTTAAAAGTTTGAAATAAAAATAAATATAAACTTTTAATATCACTGCATTTCAAGACAGAAACTTTTTTTATTTTAAGAATAAGTTTTGGTTGCAAGCTTCTTAAAGTTAATGGCTTATGAGTAAGTTACTCATTCACCAAATCATAAAATTTTTAGAATTAATTAAAATTAATATATGGAATGTTAACAAACAATATGTCATTAAATTCAACTATGAATAGAAATCAAATTGCCATTGATATGGTTACTCAACATTTTTAATGAAATTATAAAAGTCAAACATTTTAAAAGTTTGAAACTAAAAACAATACTAACCTTTTAATATTATTACATTTCAAAGCACAAAAACTTTTAGCTTTAGCAATTAAAGTGTTGGTCGCAAACTTGTTAAAGTTAATGGCTTATGAGTGAGTTATTCATTCACCAAATCATAAAATTTCAGAAATATTTGAATTAATATATGGCATGTTAACAAACAATACTTAATAAAGTTCAACTATGAAAAGAAATTAAATCATGCACTTCAAAAATAGAGTTTTTTATGAAATTTAAAAACAAAGTTTTTGCAATAAAAAAATATATGTTGCTTTTTATACATACATTAAGAAATATGTGCATTTACATATGATATTGAACAGCAGCATTTATAAATTTTGAAAAAACTTCATGAGTTTTCCATAGAAGAAAAAGTACTGATAGTTAAGTTTCACCAAAGGAGAACCGTTAATGAAAATATTCAATCGTAAAAAGAGATTATCAACATTAAAGTATAATCAAAATGATATTTAAATTTAAAAAATTAGGTACTTGCTAGGTTCAAATCTGGAAAACACGCCTTTATTATTGACGTTTAACAAGTTACACATGAGAAAATGACCATCAATGGCTAAGGTTAAGTGTAACCGAGATAAACGATAGGGTTAGTTTTAATGTTTTAATTATTTATTAATATAACATTCAATTTTTGACAAAAATTCCATCTCCCCTGCTCGCGTTTGCAAGGACTCAGTGATAACCAACTTTTCATATAACAAAATGGGATTATAAAAGACAAAATTTTTCATTTTAATGAAATTTTCCCCGTGGACCCCCTAGAAATTGCTGTGGACCCCCAATTTTCATTTTCATGCCTGTGGACCCCCTGGCAGTTGCTGTGGACCCCTGGGGGTCCATATGGACCACTTTGGGAACCTCTGGTGTAAATTTTTGTTATATTCATTGTATATGTGAACACACATTTATATTAATGTCATATTCCAGTTTATGCTGCATGTTAATCAAATGCCATTAAATTTTTTGTAAACATTTTCAGGGAACGATTTCATAATTTAACTCGGCCTCATTTGGAAGACACAAATATTCAAGGCTTGCAGCCTGACACCAACTATACCTTTCGTGTCATAGCTTTTAATCAACATGGACCTGGGAAATTGTCCAAAGAACTTTTTGTTCGAACTTTACCTGATGGTACTATTTTCTGTGTTCAAAATATTCTTCAATATATTATTTATATTCAGTTACTGTAGAATTTTGATTGTAACTTTTTTCATTGTAGTGCATGTGCCAAATTCTCCGAATTCTCTTATGGTTGTTCCAATCAATTCCACATCAGTCCTTGTGAAGTGGAAACCCCCTGTCGAAATTGCCAGGGAACCCATAGAATATTACCAGCTGCATTACTTTGAGACTGGCTCATCAAATGAACAAATGATTAATACTACTAAAACAAGCTATGATCTGCACAATCTTAAAAAGTTTACTGAGTACACTTTTTGGGTGACTGCCTATAATAAGAATGGTGCTGGATCCAACTCTGAAGAAGTAACACTACGGACATATTCAGATAGTAAGGAATTTCAAATCCCATTTATCTACATTTTTACAACAGGATTTTTTTACATACATTAAAGTTTATCCCTGTTTAAGAATTTTTAATACAAATACAAATAAAATTTATTATTTATACTTTATTTTTTATCTCATTAGCTTGTTTTTTATCAGTTATCTAAATGTTTTTTTCTCTTTTTAGAACCTAGTGCTACACCTCAAAATGTTAGTGTTGAACCTTCAACATCTACTGTAAGTAATATATAGTTTTGTTTACTATTCATAAATTGAATAAAATTCATATTTTTAATTTTAAATTGTCTTTTAAAGCTTACACATGTATTTTTGTGTATTAGTTTAAGAATATTTGTAATAGCAAGGAATACTAATGTCTCAAATTAGACAGAAATCTTGTTTCAATTAACTGTCAAAGCAAGAAAATTGTTTTTATTTAGATATACAGTAAAGCACTGTTTATACGTCTCTCATTTATACGTCGTTTTCCCTAAGTCCCAATTCATTCAAATAATCAAAATTGTTTTCAATTATACGTCTTTTCATTTATACGCCGTTTTACGTCGGTCCCTTGAAAGACGTAGAAACGGTGCTTTACTGTATCTTTAAATTCTAAAATTAACTTGTAAATTCTAAATGTAACTTGTATAAAATCTTATGTTTGTATCTTTGAAATTTTTCTATAACAACTTAAACATTTTAGAGTGTTATTATAAGATGGGAACCTCCTCCTAAAGAATATATGAATGGCATTATTACTGGTTATAAGATTCGATTCAAAAGAAAAAATGGTAATGGGGAAACAGTTACTACTGATGGAAACAGACGTTTATATGCTCTTGGTGGTAAGTACATTTATTTTAATCCTTTAAAATTTTCTAGAACTGGAAATTAAGTTTTGAAAGTTGTGAGGGAGAAATGCTGTTGCCCCAACATCAGGGTTGGCCGGTTTAAACCATTTGGTTTAAACCATGGTTTTTTTACCAAAAAAACCACTTGGTTTTTTTGTTTTTTTTAGAAATTATAAAATATTTTCAGGATTTTTTAAAGAAAGTGTTATTAAGTATAATCTTTTGCACAAAATTAAAAGGTCAGATTTATAAAAAAATTGACATTTTAAGGTGATTAAAAATCAGAAATCTTTTAATTTAATGGTTTTAATTATTGAATTCTCTCTAAACTTAACCTTAAATGCTTAAGTTAAACTTATTATATTTTGCAAGAGATAGTTCATTTATTAATTTCCTTTAAAATGAAGCATTATTTCAAAGAGTAACTAAACATACACAAAAGTTATCTGTTTTTCACTGATAAAATATGGCTTGGATTTTAATTAATTAATAAAACCAATTTGTCTTATTTGTCAGTCATAAAAACCAGTTGGTTTTTTTAGTAAATTAATAAAAACCATTGATTTCTTTAATGATAAAAACTAAAAACCAGTTGGTTTGTTTGTAAACAGATAAAAACCAGTTGGGTTTTTTTACTAAATTAATAAAAACCGTTAATTTCCTTAATCGGATTAATTATCTCAATCATTTATCCAATTTCAATTAACATTAGTTGCTTACATTTCCCTTTTAATTATTAAAAAAGTTAAATTTTCTCTTTCTAAAGAAATTTCTTAAGTTCATAAATAATCCGTATAATTAATTTGATTATTTTACCATTTAATAATTAATCAAATGAATTATCTTTATCAATTATCCAATTTCAATTAACATTAGTTGTTTACATTTCACTTTTACTTCTCATTTGAAAAATAAAATTTTCTCTTTCTAAAGAAATTTCTTAAGTTCATAAATTAATCCATATATAATTAAGATAAATAATTTAATTATTTCAACCATTTATCCAAGATAAATTAACACTGATTTTACAGTGTTAATTTATACAATAATATTACACTACAATAATATTAGATATTCAAATTGGAATATTTTAGAAACAAAAATTATTTTTAAAACAAATTAATTTAATTTTAATTAATTAATTGAAACATACAAATCATTTATCAATTATAAACAACCTCTGAAATAAATGTCTCATTTTCAACTCAATTTCAAACATCAATGCTAAAATAACTTATTCTGATAAAAAAAATTCTAAAAAAACTTGGTTTAAACCAAAAAAACCTGGTTTAAACCAAAAAAAACCAAATAAACCCGGTTTTTTTGGTTTTTTTAAAAAAACCCGGTTTTTTGCCAACCCTGCCCAACATGCATTTTGTACAGTATAATAAATGTATTTTCTTTTTACTATGTTAAATTAATTAGCCTAAAAAGCTTCTTTGTTGAACCAAACCAAAACCTTGCTAAATTTTATTTAACATACTGCCTGTGCCTATCTTAATTTTAATAACATCATTATTACATTTGCTAGTTAAATACTAATGCTTCAAGTTATTGATAAAAAAAGTTAATTGGTTATATATACAGGGTGTTTCAAAATTGCGTTGCACAGCTTTTAGCGCTGTAAGTCATCTCAATGGATTCTCCAGGCTCATTTACCTAGGGGTAGACCTTACTTCTATGACCCTAGGAGGCGTTGGTTCCGAATAAAAGCCCTACAACGCAATTTTGAAACACCCTGTATAAATTGTTTCTATAAAAGCGTAAATTTTATTTATAACTTCTCAACTAAAATTTTAAATTTAGTAGCGATTTTTTGTTTTTGTGCATCATTTTTCTCTATACTTAAAAGTGGCTTATTTTTTTTCTCTTTAGAACTTGAAAAAGGATCTCCTTATTTGATTAAAATTGCTGCTTTGACTGTAAATGGGAGTGGACCCTTCACGGAATGGAAAACAGTTGAAACATATTCTAATGATTTAGTTGGTAAGAAAATTTTTCTTTTTATGATGGTTATGCAGTAAAATCCTGCTATAACGAATTTCACGGGACCGTAAAATTTCTTCGTTGTAACGAAACTTTCGTCGTAACCGTACTATCGCTAATTCAAATAAAAACTGTTGGAGACTTTCGTAATAAGGGGATTTTTTGTTGTAACAGAATTTCACTGTAATTTGATAACTTAAATAAAAATGTGTGAAGCTAAATTCTTCTTTCTTTGTAGAAAGTAAAGTTCCTGATATGCCCAGTTCATTACGAGCTAGACCATCTGCCAATTCCATCTTTGTTAGCTGGGGCCCTCCTCGGGACCAGACTACAGTAGTGAGAGGGTACAAGCTGGGATGGGGTATTGGTTTATCTGATGTGTATACAAAGACTCTGGATGGAAAGCAACGATATTTTACTATTGAAAACCTCCGTAAGTATTTTTACTGTGCTGATTATTTCTGTCATATATTTACAAATCGAACTTATGATTAGTGTATTTATTTAACTGTTACACTTGTGTTAAAAATTTGTATGCCTCACACTTGAAAAGAAAGGGTATTTGCATTATGCTAATGCTGAAAAAAATTACACCACTTTTTCTTGAATTCAAATATACATATCCCGAAAACTTCATATTGGTGAAAATTTCTTGTATCATTAACAACACTGTGTCGTTTGTTGGCTAATTTTATTTGTACACTGAAGGAAGTAATGAATAAAATATTTAATTAATTGATTTTTTTAGAATCATCCAGTGAATATGTTATCAGTTTAAGAGCTTTCAATGAAGTAGGAGATGGTCGCCCTGTGTATGAAACAGTAAAGACAGAAGTAGAATCAAGTAAGTATGAGCATAAGGATGAGGAATAAGTGTTTGCTAAAGGAAACTTATTTACATAATGTTGGTTTTCAAAGATTACATGATTTCTCATAAGCTATAAAAATCTACAAAATCAATGTAAAAAGTAGAAAAAATAGTTTCAACAGATTTTCAACTTTTTACTGTATAATATTAAACATCTAAGGAAAAAGTCCCCTAGAGATTGTTAACAAATATGCTTTTCAGTTGCATTAATTGAGTCAAATTGATGGGTTTTACAGGATAAATGAACCAATCTTACTGAGCTTTGAGCCTGTAGTTAGTTGTCATTATTTGTATCAGTTTAATTGATTTGATACTTTCCCAATTAAGTGATTGAAAAGTAAGAAAACTTTTCAAGCCCCGAAGATTTTTTTACTTGTATCTTGTGAGTTTAATGTTTTACAGTGGTATGCTTCTTTGGGAGATAGATGGTTCCCCCTTTTTTCTAGGAAGAATTTATCATATCTTTAAATGTTTACAATTTTATTAATTATTTTTAATTAAAGGAATTTTCTCATCTTAGATTTTCAGAGCACAGAGCTCTGTCATCCTTTCTTTCTTTTTTTTGTAAAATTAGTAACAGTACTGACTGACCCATTGTTATTATTACTTTGATTTATATTTACACTACTTGATATGATTTATATGTAAATATTTCCTACGTATTTCTCTACATAGAAAATAGAAAATCATTAAATTGTTTATCACCTTGTCAAATTTTTATGCATTGATTTCCTATAAGGGAAATACATTTCTTCAATTTTTCTTAGTTTTAAAAGAGTGTCTTCGTTTTTGGTTTATAATGGATGAATGAATGATTTGTAATGGGGGGCTACAAGATCCTTAGCACTGTGGCCATTGGTCTATTGTACTATCCCCTAAGATATGTTCCTATCCTAAGTTATGTACTATCCCCAAAGTTGGTTCATAATAGTTTATTATAAGTTTTCCTACATTGCATTCTTAAAAATATTTATTATTTTCAGCCCCTGAGCCATTTACACCTATGCTGCCTCCAGTTGGATTAAAAGCAATTGTCTTGTCTTCTTCTACTGTTGTGCTCTATTGGACTGATACTACACTATCTAGGAATCAAGTAGTGACTGACAACAGATATTACACTGTTCGATATACTACCTATACCTACTCATCATCTCCTAAGTACAGGTTCTTCAATTCTACTGATTTGAACTGCATGATTGATGATTTGAAACCAAATACTCAATATGAGTTTTCGGTACGAGTTGTAAAGGGACGCAAGGAGAGCACATGGAGCATGAGTGTGTTGAACACCACTCAAGAAGCTGGTATGAGTGCAAATTATGGCATATTAAAATTTTTGAAGAAAAATTTAATATACTTGTCACATCCACAGATAAGCCTGTGCTTTTGTGTCAAAGATAATGCTTAGATTTTAATTAATCAGGCTGTTACAATTTAAATTTTCTGAAACAAACTGAACATTAAGTATGATAATGTTGGGTGTTCTGAAAATAAAATGCAGTTGCTTTAAATACTTTGTTGTTGTAAATATCTTTTGGAAAGTTTTCGTGCTAATTTCAATATCAGACACAGTTCAAGGTATAGGAGGAAAACTCCAATGGGAAAACCTTGTGATATTTAAAAAAAGCTTCTGACTGGGTAGCATTTAAAAAAATTAATCTCTCATTGTTGTAATTTCTGAATGAATATATAGATTAGTTTTTTTCTAAAATTTAAGTTCTCTTTTTGTTTATAGCTCCATCTTCCCCTCCTAGAGATTTAACAGTAGTTGCTTCAGAAGATGACAATTCACAAATAAATTTGCACTGGCAACCTCCAAAACAACCAAATGGCCATATTACAGGTAATGTTTTCTTACTTTTGTAACCTCAGTTCTAACTTGTCTTAAATTTAATATGTTATGGAAAGAAAAGATAAAATACCTTAACTCAGTAGTCCCCAACCTTTTTACCACCACGGACCGGGCAACGTTTTATAATTTTACCGCGGCCCGCTGAGGGGGGCGTTGATTGTTTACATCAGCGTTTCTCAACCGGGGTTCCGCGAAGGATCCGATAATCTTTTTTTTTTGAACATTTAAGGGTAACCCTAAATAAATTAAGGAACAGCCAGCCAAATGCGAGCCAGTATTTTTCGGTTGAACTTTTTCTTCTGCTTCCGTAGCCCTTGGGAGTTCTATGAAGAGTTTGAAAAGAAGATAAACACTAAGCTTGGGGGAAGGGGAATTTCAAAATAAATTTCTGAGGGAGGATCCCTAGCCCCCCTTAAAATTTTGACGCTAATTACATTTTCCCCCCTTGAAAATTTTGTGTTTTACAAGGAACTGTTCTTTTCAAATGAATCCCTAAGGGTCTTAAAATACGCTGAAACTCTTATTTAAGTGGCAAATTTCGAAACATTTTCAAGGGAAAACTCCGAAATTCCCTCTAAAATTTTGACGCCTGTTTTACAGCGTTTTTCCATTGAACATTCTGCTGTCTCAAGAAGATTTTTTCCTTGGGTGTTCCATATAAAGTTTGTAATGGAGATAAAACACTAGTTTAAAGGAGAATTTTCATAATAAATTCTGAGGGAGGATAAAACAGCAAGAAGAAATATTGTTGCATGGCAGTGGCGTATATAAGGGGGGGGTGAGGGAGCCCTCCTTCCCCCCGAAATTTGGACTAGGCATACCAAAACACGTTAAAACACTGTTATTTAGTGTCCAATTTTCAAAATTTTTCTGGGGGAGGATCCCCCAAACCCCCCTTTAGTAAATGAAATTGTTTTTTTATTATGCTTTCATGAAAGTTATAATCCTACCTAAAAATATATGTGCAAAATGTGGATCAAATGTACCAAAAACAAGTTAAAACCTAGTTTGTTGGGTCAATTTTCTAAAAATTCTCTGGGGCAGGACCCCCCAGACCTCCCTTTCCTACTTAAAACTTCATTAATCACAATTTTTCTGGTATAAAGTTCTCTTGAATGCAAATTTCACCTAAAAATGCATTAAAAAGCTATGTTAAACCTATTTAAATATGTATTGGAGGGGTTGAGTAATAATTTTGAGCCCCTCCCAAAATAAATTTCTATATACGCCAATGTTGCATAGACGCTGCTAGGGTTCCCCGGAACTTGGTCTTTGTCAAAAGGGTTCCGTGAGAGTAAAAAGGTTGAGAAACGCTGGTTTACATTATAGATTATTTTTATTTATTAATTTTAATTTAATTGTATTAAAATATGCTTTGAAAATAAAATACAGTTACACCAAAAAATAATACAGTCGAATCCGCTTAATGTGATCACGGTTAATGTTATCAATCGGGTAATGTTATCGAAATCGACAGGTCCCGATCATTCCTATTTAATTTAATGTAAAATTCATCGTTTAATGTGATCAACTATGGATCAACACGCCGCTTAATGTTATCGAAATTTGTTCATATCCCTAAAAACTTCCACTTCGAGTTTCCTTTTGAAGGTCAAATTTTTATAAGTTAACATCTGCCCGACCCTAAGGCATCTGAAGCTTCTTTTTTCTGAAAATCAGACAGTTGCACTGTTATGTAAAAGAAAATATTCGATGCTCGGCATATATTGAAAGAAAATGGGTAAAGGGGGGGACTGAATCCATTAGGGTGGTCCTAAGTATAATGGTAAAAAAAATTTTTCGGAATTTTTCAAGTCGCACCCCCTAAATTTTTTCCTTATGTGGTAGTAAATAACTGGTAAAAATTTTATCCGAATCGGTTAATATTAACACGTGCCGCAAAAAGGATGAAAATCTGAAAAAACATCAAAATTCTCAAAATTTTGAAAAATCATAAAATTTATTTAAAATATATAATTCAATATATTTCATTACTTTTTTTAACATGAAATGCTTAAACATGAAGAATATTGGCCTTTATATCCTTTGACAATTTTTAAAGGTATTGTATTTTCTCCTCATTATGCGTTAAAATATTGTTATATTCTTCAATAAGCTTGATTTCTCTTTCTGTAGCATTATTTACAACAGATAAGTTACTGATGACTTTAAACCCTTCCTGATAACCTCCAATAATCTTCACACGTTTTAAAGGATCCCTGGAAATAAATTTTGAAGAAAACTTAACCTTTGAAAACAGTTTGCGGTTCATTTTGACACAAAATTGGCTTGATTTTTCTTAGAGTCCTTCCCGTTCTACATAACTAATTCGCAACCAGCCTTACACACGGGTCGATTCTGTCCCTCTAAACTCTTTGGAAATAATTGCCGTGTGGGGACAGGTTCATCAAAAAAGGCTAAGGCAACTGTCTCCTCCAAGAAACCATACCCATGACTAATAATTTTCTTTGATGCTGCCTTAGATTATATTTTCATTAATTCCTCTGTAGAAAAACAGATCCCTCATGAAATTCAATTCTTGAAATGTGGCTTTGTGATCCATTTGCACATCAAACCAGGCCTTAATAGGCCAATTAACCATTAAACCAGGCAGCTTAACAATAATACTCATACCTTGTAGTAATGCAGCGGTTCTCAAACTGTGCTCCGCGGAGCCCTTAGGGCTCCGCCAAGCATTTCCAGGGGCTCCGCGAAGAAATTTGAAATAAATACATTTTTTGATAATTTCTAATTTGCTTTTCTCTGAAATGTTATAAATAACTTTCTGTAAGGTGTCGGTAAGGTCTGCTGGTTTTTGCCTTTTTCAGGTCTTTTTTGGTTTACCAAAACAAGTTAAAACCCTGTTTTTAAGGGTCAAATTTCCAAAACTTTTCTGGGGGAGGAACCCCCAGGATGGGACGGTTTGGCGATGGCCGTTTAGGCGCCGTTCCCGTTTCGGCACCAAATTTTTCTTCTAATTTTTAGAAGAATTATTAGAGTTCTATTTACTTTCATTTTATTTCTGCCGCTGAAACGGCCGCTCCGAATATTAGCACACCAAGGAAGCCCCTTCCCCCACCTCTCAAATTGATTACTCAGCACCTTTTTTTATAAAGTTCACCAAAACCAAGGGAAAACCTGTTTTTAGTAGAATCAAATTTCGAACACCCCCTTTATAGCATTTGGAACTTAATTACACAAAACGCTTCTTTTATTAAGTTCTTTAAGATGCAAATTCTGCCAAAAATATAAATGTATATATGCTTCTTAAATATATATATGCTTCTGTATAAAAGCTAACATTGATCCTATGGCATGGGAGGGGATAAGAAATGATTTTGGGCCCATGTGTAAATAAATTTCGATATGTACCTCTGACGTATGGTCTAACAGCCCCCCAAAACAGCTCTCGATTTCAAAAGAAGTAACTTTTAGGAAAACAAAATTTACAGAGATGTATAGATTTCCGATTTCCGTATGAATCCTTTGTTCATGCATCTCCGGCATAATGATTAAAAAGTGATAGCTTTAGTATTCAGAAATTTAAAATAAAGATTTACACATTGTATCCAATGATAAAATATAATCGGTAAACAAAATATTCTATATATCCCGGGCGGAGTGTATATCAAAGGGGCGAGGGGGCCCTGCCTCTTCCCCGGAAAATCGGACTACGTATAACAAAACAAGTTAAAACCATGTTATTTAAGGTCAAATTTCCGAAATTCTTTTGGGGGAGGACCCCCAAAACCCCCTATTGTACTTGAAACTTTATTATTGTCAATTTTCATAGTAAATTCGTTAAAATTAAAATCCTACCTAAAAATGAATGTCCAAAATTTGGACAATGATGTACCTAAAATGAGTTAAAAAAACTGTTTTTAAGGATCTTATTTCACAAAATCTTCTGGGGAGGAAGGACCCCCAGACCCTTCTATTGTACTTGGATCTTAATTCGTCACAATTTTTCTTATTTTCTTACAAATAAATTATCTTAGATGCAAATTATACCTAAAAATGTTTTTAAAAGCTACGTTAAACTGTTAAATATGCATGGGAGGGGCTGAGGAGTAATTTTGGACCCCTCCCGAAATAAATTTCTATTATGCTTTTATTTCTAGAAGCAATGGGTTTTATATAAAAGGGCTCCGCGAATAATTTGTCTCTTGAAAAGGGCTCCGCGACATAAAAAGTTTGAGAACCCCTGTAGTAATGGATTATCCAAATTAACCCTCACATTTCTAAATATAAATATCTTCAAGCAATAAATTACTTAAGACATCCACCTAGAATGATGGATAGCACCAGGTTGTTTAAATTTAATCATTTTAGCTTTATAAAAATAATCTAAAAGTGCTATTCTCAACCATAGAAACTTTTGGTAGTCATCTCTCGATTGGTGTTCAAGCTTGTTTTAGCCAACTTGTGAATTTCGTCTTTGTCTTTTCCATCAATGGTGTTTTTACAACTTCATTTTTAATACCTGATGGGTACTTTGATTTATAGATAACATCCCAAGATTTTTAAAACGTTTAAATAAAAATGTAGGTCCATGGGATGCAGTAACGCAAGCTCCAAACGCCGCTTTTAACACTATTTTAAGAACATTAAAATGTATTATATGAGCTTTGGCTTATAAAATTCAGTGTAAATTTCAAATCAAACCTTTAACTATGATGAATGCACCATATTCAGCCACGCCCATATTAATCACTTGATCGGGGAAAACAAACTCACTATCAAATCATATCTCACTACAAACTCTACTTGTGTAGTATCTGTGGTAACCAATTGCAAGCTCAGTAGGTCACATGATGGAGAAAATGTGACGTCAGTCGGATATGGTCCATTACATTTAAAATCTAATTTTCATTGTTTTGAACATTATATTAAAGTTTTGTTTTATGTCCCAACCATCATTGCAAAATCCTCCACTTTACCTTAAATCCCCCATTGGAATATACTTATAATAATGAGTTTCACCCTAAAATATGTGCAATAATCATAGAGTAGGATGTTTTCAAGTTTATCATAAAATACATGAAGATACCGCTTTTGAAAGTGCTCTTTTGAAAAAGCGCGCGTAGCGTCCACTGTTGCGGCGGAAAGTGCGCATCGAGCCGGCATTCCTCGTGTCAGTGTTACGGAGTCCTGCGCTTCTAATGTACTCTAACTTCAATCGCGTTGCGGCACGTGTTAATATTAAAATATTTGAAAAATATTTGGTATACATTCATTTCATACCTTAAGTAAAAAAGTTGGGGGGTGCGACCGAAGAAATTCCGAGTTTGAAAAATTAGGACCACCCTAGAATCCATGCTTATGATTGGTGAAAGAAACCATCGCCACCTTGCAGATGTTTCTGATAAGAGATTTTGCTTTTCCCTTGTTTACTGGAATTCAGATTAATTTAAGGGATTTTTTAAATGAAAGGATATAATGGAGCGCAAAAGGAGAAATTCTTCTACTTTATAGAAATACAAAGTAAGCAATTATTTTATTTTTATTAATTGTACTACTCTTATATTTTCCCTTCTATGTAAAGTGTAACATAATTTCAAATCCATTAGTTACGATTACATAACTTTAAAGCAAATAATCTGGTTACACTGTTTACTGCTTTTTGATATGAAATCGCTTATTGTTATCAATCGGATAATGTTATCAGTTTCATCTCGGACAGATGCGATCACATTAAGCGGACTCGACTGTATAAAGTGATTTATAATTTATTTCATTCATTACTTTGGAGTATATACCTAGGAATTTAAATTTATTTTCAATGAAATGGTCGGCCAGCGGCCCAGTACCATTTGATCCACGGACCGGCACCGGTCCGCGGACCGGGGGTTGGAGACCACTGCCTTAACTGATTGATTTCTTTAGAAAAGTAACAAAGAGTATGCTTTTATAGTAATATTGATTATGAGCAGATGCAAAATAATTAATATTACTAGTTTTATCTATGTAAAAACTAAATATTGATGTTTTAATTAATATTAAAGCTTGTGTTGTTTATTGCTTCTTTGCCTGATATTCTTATGATTTTTATAAAATTCTAGGGTATGTTATTTTCTACACAACTGACAAAACCCAAAGAGACCGAGACTGGGTAGTGGAAGGAGTAATAGGTGACAAAATGACTACGGTTTTGAAAGGACTTACTTTAGACACAACTTATTATTTTAAGATACAAGCTCGGAATAACAAAGGCTATGGACCTTTGTCATCAGAAATAGCCTTTCACACTGCTGCTGGTATGTATCTAGTATCTAGTTATGCTTTTAATTAAAATTACAACCTTCTGATGTTTCTATCATTATTGCCTTACATTATACCTTATACATGATGTTTCAGCTAAGATGTTACAGACTTCAAAGGGTAGTTAGGATGCACTTACTCATTAGCTCATTTCAATTCAACAGGCACTTGTTATAGTACTCTAGTCTAGTTACAAGTGCTAAAATATTTAGGTTAAGAAAAAGAAAATAGACAGGCTACACTCATATCCTAACATTCTCAAGTTCGATGTGACCTGTAAATAAAATAATGTGTTAAAAAAATTAATTGCATACTCTTATTTTTAATATTGAGGAATTGACTTATTTTATAAAGGTAACAACCTTCTCAGGAAACATGACGTTTTTGGGAAAAGCAAAATTCATTTTTAGACTCAGAGTAAAAAAATTAAAATTACCAATTTATTTACTATGCATTTTCTCTTTTTTTTTGTGGAGTATTGCTCAATTTGTAAATAATCAATGCAGTGTCTTAAAAATCAAAAGAGGCCATTATTGTGTTCAGCACACCAAAACATATCAAAAATTATTATCAGGTAAAGTTTGAGTTAAAAAAAGAATATTCTAAATTTGCTTCAATTTTTCTTGGAAAAATTCTGATGGGAAGTTCTATGGTAATACTGAGATCATTTTTAGATTCAGCTCACCAAAAACACTTAAAATGATTTTATGGAAATATTTGAGTAAGAAATTTAATATAATGAGTTAAGTTTCTAAAATTTAGAGGTGTTTTTCAATAAAACTTAAAAGGCTAAAATGTCAGAAAATGTGACGTCCGGGAAAAAATGAAGGTTATTTTTGGATTCAGCTCACCAAAAAACTTAAAGATCAGGTGGAATGACCCTAACAGCTTTCAAAAAGTATTTTTTGAAGACTTGTTATAATCTTTATTTTGCTTTACTATTTTTATTTTATTTATTTATTATTATTATTTTGCTTTTTATCTTTATTTTCTTTTTCTTTTGCATGTAGGTATAGCTCTTGCTTCTGGATCTTCTTTTTTTGGTGAGAAATTATTATTTGTTGTTTTAATTAAGCTTTGTATGAGTTAAATCCTTTATCCTTGTCCATATATTACCGAACTTAATTTTGAAACAACATGAGTAATATGAAAAGAATTGACTAGTTTTATTGTTTCTTCCTTAAGTATATATTTTTTTATTTTTCCTTAATTTCAGATAGCAAAGGTTTTACAAACAACATGCTTTATCTAGTTGTCTGCGTTGTTGCTTTTGCTGTTATTCTGGTTGTTGGAGCTATAGTTATATACTGTCGTCGTCGCCACAACTACCTTGGATCAGATAAAAGGTAAGTTCATTTTTTTATCTTGATTTGTACCATTGTGTGCAATGGGTTTTTAACAGGGTTGGCAAAAAACCGGGTTTTTTTAAAAAAACCAAAAAAACCGGGTTTATTTGGTTTTTTTGGTTTAAACCAGGTTTTTTTGGTTTAAACCAAGTTTTTTTAGAATTTTTTTTCAGAATAAGTTATTTTAGCAGTGATGTTTGAAATTGAGTTGTAAATGAGACATTTATTTCAGGGGTTGTTTATAATTGATAAATGATTTGTATATTTCAATTAATTAATTAAATTTAATTAATTTGTTTTAAAAATAATTTTTGTTTTTAAAATATTCCAATTTGAATATCTAATATTATTGTAGTGAATAAAAATCAGTGTTAATTTATCTTGGATAAATGACTGAAATAATCAAATTATTTATCTTAATTATATATGGATTAATTTATGAACTTAAGAAATTTCTTTAGAAAGAGAAAATTTTATTTTTTTAATAAATAAAAGGGAAATGTAAGCAACTAATGTTAATTGAAATTGGATAAATGATTGAGATAATTAATCCGATTAGGGAAATTAACGGTTTTTTATTAATTTAGTAAAAAAACCCAACTGGTTTTTATCTGTTTATAAACAAACCAACTGGTTTTTAGTTTTTATCATTAAAGAAATCAACGGTTTTTATTAATTTAGTAAAAAAACCAACTGGTTTTTATGACTGACAAATAAGACAAATTGGTTTTATCAATTAATTAAAATCCAAGCCATATTTTATCAGTGAAAAACAGATAACTTTTGTGTATCTTTAGTTACTCTTTGAAATAATGCTTCATTTTAAAGGAAATCAATAAATGAACTATCTCTTGCAACATATAATAAGTTTAACTTAAGCATATAAGGTTAAGATTAGAGAGAATTCAATAATTAAAACCATTAAATTAAAAGATTTCTGAGTTTTAATCACCTTAAAATGTCAATTTTTTGATAAATCTGACTTTTTAACTTTGTGCAAAAGATTATACTCAATAACACTTCCTTTAAAAAATCCTGAAAATTTTTTATAATTTCTAAAAAAAACCAAAAAAAACAAGTGGTTTTTTTGATAAAAAAACCAGCATAAAAAAACCATGGTTTAAACCAATGGTTAAAACCAAATGGTTTAAACCAGCCAACCCTGGTTTTTAATTACTGCATTTATGTCATCTGCAAAAATTTGCCCTAACTGACAATGTTCCATTATTTTGTAAATCTCACCAATCTCATTAAAGATTGTATATTGGTATTTTATGTCAAATTTTAAAATTTCATTCCAGTTACAAATCTTCAAATCTTGCCAAAAATAAAAATGCTACAAAAGATCTTGTCCCTCCTGATTTGTGGATACATCATGACCAGATGGAACTAAAGTCACTGGACAAGCGAAACACTTCTAATCTAAGCACCAATTCTCTTCAACGCCATTCCCAAGAACTTGGTCATGAACCACTCTTGAGTACATTAGACAAGAAGAAAAGTGTATATATAGGTATGGTTTAGAATGATTAAATGCTCATTTTTAACAAAGCTTTTTTTATCTTTAAAACTATGATAAATAATTGATTTTTCAATTGCATTGGAGCAAGTTTACAAATTATGAACATATAACTACCATTGAGCTATATAATAGGGGCAGAATTAGCAAATATACTATATTTATCAAAGATATTACATTATTTTAAAGATACTTATGATTCTCTCTCTCTCTTTCTCTCTCTCTCTCTTTCTCTCTCTCTTTCTCTTTCTCTTTCTCTCTCTCTCTCTCTCTCTCTCTCTCTCTCTCTCTCTCTCTCTCTCTCTCTCTCTCTCTAGAAATGCCTTTAAGTTTAAACCTTGGAATACTTATTTGCTTTTTTTTGTTAATTACAAAAATGCTTCTTCTATTTATTATTTTAAGTAATTTTCCTGTTGACACTATCGTTTAAGAATCATTGAAATAACTTATTACTCTTTAAAATCCTGAAACTTTTGGATAAAATTATCAGGAAAATTCATTTATATTTTCTGCATTTTCTATGATTTGATTCATTTAGTTTTTTGTGTTCTTATACCCAAATTGTAATTCTTTTATATTTTTATTTATTTTATTTGTTTCAATGCATGTAGATTCTTTAAATGATGACTTACTGCCCAATTCAGATAAATGTGTTGTGAAATGCCGTCCTATTAGAGCTTTCCCTATAAAAATAGCTCTTGATCATCAAAAACCTATAAAAGATAGTAAGTATAATAAATAATATGTTTTCAAAAATGATTTTTAATGTAAAAAATTTATTTTCATGTTATTTAAAATGGATATATGTACAAAAAATAACATATATTTATTTAGGTAAATATGTATTGAAAGAGCAATATTTGTAATTTAAAATTAGAAACATAGGGAAGATATTATATGTAATTAAAATGAAAAAATGTTTTCAAGGAATTCTGAAAACTATGAATTTTTAAGTCATTAATAGAAGGTTATTTGAGTGATTTTACCATTAAAGATGAAAGGTTCGTTTAAGGTAGTGTTTTCAAATTCATCCAATATACCGACTTTTTTTAGTAGAAAAAATCAAGAAAATATTAAATGTAAAAACTTTATGGTCAGTTACATAACTCTGAATTCTCAGGGTTATCCCTGTAATGCGTTTTAAAGTCCAAAAATGGGACATATTTTATCAGAATAAATAAATTAATTAAATAGTGGGAAAGAAAGATGGATGTTAAGTTTCAATTGCAGTTCTTTTTAAATCGAACCCAACATACTACATTATTTATATATGTTTGTAAGTAGGAAGTATTTTTAACATAAGTTTTCACTTTTTGGCCCAAAACAGAAAACACAAAATAGACATGTTCTAATTGATTATCCCCTATATACAGCTTTTTTTTAGCTAAATTTAACGAAGTTCAATAAATTTCAGCTACAATTTTTTATTTATTCAATATGATTAATCTTAATTTTAAAAGTTAGGCAAACTTGTGATTATATTTCAAAATGGACGAAATGTAAAATAAAAATGGTGTAATGTAAAATTTAGCTAACTGCTTAATACACTGTGTTTATTAAGTTATTTTAAACACATCATTCTGTTTAGTTGAATATGTAGAGACAATGAGGAAGTTGCATAATTTTTTTTTAATCGATTCTTCTTGCAAAAATAAGCAACCACCCAAAATTTGAGGCCAATCGAGAAATTTTTTGATTGCCAAAAAATTAACAAAAATCCACTTTTTAAAAGCGCGCAAAAACGCCAAGAGTTTGGGATCATCGTATGTTGATGTCATCATACGATAAACACTGTTGGAAAGCAATGGAGTTGATGGTATGATTGTTGACATCTTTAACTCATCATTATGAATTGATCATAAAATACATATGAAGTATTTTTTTATAACTGATTAATATTGATTGATAAAGATAAATGCCATCATGATAATTATTATTACAATATTAAAATATTTATTGAGGATTAAATGAGATGGTACTTGTAAGTACCGTTGGCACTACCAGGTTTAAAAAATGAGGACTTGAAATTTTACAGAATGAAATTTATTTTTATTTCATTCATTTTTTTACTAATATTTGCATACAGAGGGATACCAATTACCCCGATACTAATTTTACGTACAAAAAATTCTAAAACAGAAAATAAATTCAGTTGTTAAAAAAGCAAATTTAAATTGATAAATTAAGGTAATTATAGTTGAAGTACACAATTTTAAATTGACTTGCAAGATATAAGTAAATATATATATATACAGGGCTCGATTTCATCCGGAACGGCGTTCCGGAACCTCTTTTTCGGAAAAAAATTATATTATATTTCAGGAATATACTAACTACGGCCCGCGAGACCCATTCACCAGGCCAACGGATACCTTTCTATGCACGAAAAAAAGTCCTAAAATTAATTAAAACCATGTTTTTACTGTCAAATTTCCAAATTTTTTTTAAAAGAGGCAATTTCAAATTTTAAAAAATATTTATATCCATTTTTATCTTTTTTGAAAATAATAATAATCGTGATTTAATTGCAATGTAGTTACTTAATTTTTCTTTTAAAACATGATTGTGAACCTCCATTTGAACTACCCACAATCCGCTCCTGGTGTTGATTATTTTTTATTTGAACCAGATTTGGCAGATTGCTGGGAAAATTTGCAAAAAAATTGCGAAAATTTGCGACATCTTAAATTCTACCATTTAAGGACTTTAACTACGCATTATATTCCTTAAATTGGCAAAATATTACAACACTAATGGTTCATTGATAATAAGCCGTCCCGCTTCCTACAAGAGGCACCCTTTTAGGAGAAAAAAAGTGGTATAAAGAGTTCATCGTCTTATTCAATAACTAAATTAGAACATTCTTCCTAATCTAGTCCAACACACTTGAATTTATTTTTTAAATTTAAATGTGAAAATAAATGCTTAAGTTTTGGTATTAAAAAGTATTCGCTTTTCCAGTTTTGATACCAATAATTTTACTGTTCCGGTACCTCTTTATTTAGAAATCGAGCCCTGTATATATATATATACAAAAAGTTATCACTTGAAATACTACGTGTACTAAAAAATCCTAAAACCGAAAATAAATTCATTTGTTAAAAAAGCAAATCTAAATTGATAAATTAAAGCAATTATAGTTGAAGTACGCAATTTTAAATTGACTTGCAAGATCTAAGTGAAAATTATAAAGAAAAAACAAATTAGTCATCACTTGAAATTCCCACTCGTAAGAACCAACGGTACTTGTAAGTACCGCTGCATAAAAACAGTCGTAAATTTTATATAAATGGAAATAACTAAATTTCAAACAAAGCATTATCATTACAAAAGTCATATTTATAGATAAAAAAATGTTTTGGACACTTATCATCAATTCCCAAAGTTCTGCAGGAATTAGTTCTGACACATGAGACGTCAGCGAGAAATAGCACTTGAAAGCACGTGTGAAGTTATAAAAGAACCTTTCTAGAACAAATACTACTTTGCGAATCCCGTAACGCTATCTCCTGAGTAAAAGGGATACTATATAGAGTAGATATGTGCGAGTACCGAAGGAATTGGATTCATCCAGCAGATTCTTTTGCTTTTAAATCTAACAGTACTCAAACGTACTGTCGGTAGATTAAGGGTTAAACAATAAGCGTTTTCAGTCACGTGTTTTTTTCTTGACTTTTAAATTAAAATATTTAATTACCTCTACATTTTTTTGAAAAATTGACTAGATATTTCATTTTACCATACAAAAAACTATATGGAACACTTGTTTGTTTTTGAAAATCACATGCAACTTCCTTATTACTGACTATAATCTGTCCCTCACACTATATTTAAAATTTCAGCTTCTGTGTCATCATCAAATTCTGGCTTGAATCAGCATTCTTATGAACTTGGGACAAACAGTTTAGGTCGTCCCATGTATCCAAGAACTCAGTATAACATCCATCGTAATCCTGCAATACATGAAAGTCATCAGACAGGTAATAAAAAATTCTTTTTATGGATCTTATCAATTTTTTTCTTTCCTAGTTACAAATAACCAGCACTTTAAACTTTACTTTTGGGCCTGAACTACTTATTGTAAAAAATGTTAGCTAGTAAATCTAAAATATAACAAATTAACTGAAAATTGATGGATTCCCTCTAGAAAATTTCAATGAAGCTATGACTTTGCTCCAGAATTTCTCTTACTGAAATTTATACTGATATTTTTTGTTTCCATTTCTGGGTGTTGAAACATTATTTTTATTAGTCACTCTTGGGGAGCCTCCTCCTCTGCCTCCAGCTCTGATGTCTCGTTGCCCTGGGTCTTCCTATGATGTATCCAAGCACCCGGTTATAGATACTGTCGCCATTGAAAGTCGTGCTGTGTCCTTCACCCCTACAGTTCATGACAAGCATGAAGCTGGCAGTTCCAACACTTTGACTAAGAAAGTTCCAAGTCAGCAGCATCCCATGCGAAGTTTTACAGTTCCTTCATCATCTCAGAGTGTACCTGCTACTCCTTTATCTAAACATGTTGGTAAGTAATATCATTTTTATTGGAAACTCAAAACTGTTATATAAGTTAATAGTCTTGTCTAAATGAGGGTATCAATGAGAGAATAAGTTATCAGGAAACATTTTATAGTTAAACTTCTCTGATAATTTACAGCCATAAAGTCTCAAGCTGTTTCAAGTCCTCATAAAAAAGTTGTCCTTCACATTCCCAGTGAGGTAGACTCATCCAAATCTCAACCATCTACATCAACAGCTACTGCTGGAATATCATCTCAATTGACAAAGCATAATGAAGAATCTTCTCCATCATCATCATCTTCCATGCAGGTATATATTTGCCAAAAAACTTATGATTAATATGCTAGAATGACCTCTTGTATATCTAACTGAAAATACTTGTATCCATAATAAAAACGGTAATAAAATTTTACATGATAGATCATTTGTTTAAAAGGATAATCCAAGTTCCAACATTTTGTATCATTGTAAGTAGCAAACACTAATTAGACCCTTTAAAGTAATTAACAGGCTAATATATTGATTTTTCTTCACCCCTTAAGTTTAACCCCTTAACAGTGACATATTTCAGAAAAATGGACCAAATATTGAAAACTTTTTTGACTGTTTAATATTGTTCTTTATATTATTATAAGCCATTCATATTTTTAAGTTTTTGTAATTTCTTTCAAGGATCTGGATATGTGTGTGAAATCCAAAACTATTAGGTTGAAAAATTCATGTGTCATGGCACATAAAAATGACCCCATTTTAAAATGATTTATTTTCATTATTTTCAGCCATCTGAAAGCACTGAACATTTGAACCAAGAGGTGGCCAATCTTGAAGGGATAATGAAGGATTTGAATGCCATAACTGCCAATGAATTTGAGTGTTGAATTCACCAAGTCATTGTGGATTCTATGAATTCTAGCCTTCAAGCTATTTTCCATTTATTCTGCTGTCTTGCTTATAGCAATTTTTACCGACTGATGGCATACCATAACCTTGTCTCCATGCATACCATAACCCTGTAATTTACTACCACCACATCAGAATGTTTTCTTAGATTTGGCTTGACTGCTGTGTATTGGAAGATATACTGGGCTTTAGCTTCCAATATAAATATAAAAAACTATGTGCTTGCCTTTCTAGAATATAGAGCTCAAAGCCAAACATTTATTTCTTTCATTTAAATAATGAAATGTGCCTGATTGAAAAGAATTTTTGTCGGGTTATTGTATTTAGAAGTGTTATTTTTTTACTGTAGCTATGTTATGATGAGATTGAATGGTGAAATTTTTTGCCAGTTTCTTAATGTTTATAGTGATACCATTTTTTTTTCAGTTATACAAATGTGTAATATTGGACCAATTTTATTGTTATTTGATGTTTGCAAGCATTCATAACTTCATATTGAAAATGGCAAAGCTTGTGGGGTTTTGTGTATATGTTTACAAAGTGAAAGTTGCCAAAATGAATTGATGTCATATTTTTACTATGAAGGTTATGAATTTTTCAACTTGTAGGGGTTATTCTACAGAAAAGGCTCACTTTTTATAATTGTCTTGGAATTAATTTTAAATTCCAGTTACCTATTTTTTAAATACCTGTTTTGTGGTTCATTACTTAATGGATTTTCCTTTAGCTCTTTTGTTTTACTAATGCTTTGTAAAACAATTTTTTATCTGCTCAGTTTATTACACAGGTTGTGAAAAAAGCTGTTATAATTGTTATTTATTTATTCATTGATGTTTGTGGTTTGTTTAGAAGCTCACTAAAAAAAAGAAAAATATTCATTACTTTCACAGTTCATCAATTTTATTTATTTATTGTTGTCTGTAAAGCTTAAATGAACAGCTGCTCTTCAAGCCTTTTAAAGCAGTTGGTGTTTTTATGGTAGAACACATTTTCTGTTACAAGATCTAAAACTCATTGTCAATTAACCAAACTAAACCTCAACACTAATAATATTTTAGATAGTTCATTTTCTTTGTGTACTGACAATATGGCACAGAATCCATTCTGTGGAATCGCATGAAGAAAGTTTTTTAAAACTTAACAGTATTTGGATTTTCCTCTGAGAAAATTTTTTTGCTAAGTAAATAGCTGTTTGATTATTCCTACTTAAAATTTTCACAAATTCCATTAAAAATGGAAATTTCACAAAAATTCACAAATTTTGTATTTACCAGTAATAAGATACTTTTTGTATGTTAGTAATTTTAACATTTCTAGTAAAGGTTTACATTTTTTATGAAAAAACTTTTTATATTAAAGTAAGTTTTACATAAAGGATAAGTTAGCCTAAAGATTATTAAGCCTAAAAATGGTGCTAACAGACAAGTTATATTTTCACTTGTTCTTTGCATGAAAGAACATAGTTTAGCCAAAACAATACACTAAACACTACAAATTTATTAAAATGCAATTTTCAAAGTTTTGATACATTCTCACTCATTCATTCATCCCATTGTTAATCATAAGAATTTAGTAGAACAATTAAAATAAAAACACAACATGTTATTTCAGCCACCTGTAGTAGTGTTTGAAATACAAAACTGTTGCTTAGTTTGCAAAATTAGTTGTGAGTGTAATGAAAGTAGGACATTTACTCTTTACGAAATTTAATTGAGGTAATTATTTCTTACATTGTATTATGTTTAGGAATTCTCTTCTAAAAACATAGTTTACAATGTTTTCTGTGAATACAGTCCTAAAATAGAATGTTTTATTCTTTAGAGAGATGTTGGTTGATAGTTAATTCTTACTTGATATGATTATTTTCTTTGATTAACTTTCAAAATCCTATAATGTATTTTCTGCTTATTTAAGAGATTAATGAAATCGGTTGTGGTATATTTAGCCAAGATGCATTTTCTATTTGTTTCTTGCCTGATTGTTTTGGATTTAGTAACAGTCCTTTCTTAGAGCTTATTTTCTCACTTGTTAATGAACATGTGTTTCTAAGTAAACATTTTGGTTGAAAGTGTCCTATTACGTGTTCCCTGTGTGAAGCAACACTCCACTATGGTTGTATGAGAGCTCTTAAGTTTTTGCACGGTAATGTAGGTAATCAGTTTTTTAAACCAATATAGCAAAATAAAATATTTTGCTTGCAAAATTTGTTACCGTTTCCTCTTATTGCACACAATATTTTTCCTTTGTAAGAGTTCATAAGTTTCCCAATATTCAATTTCATTCCTAATTAAAAAATAATCCTCAGAAAAATTATATTCCAGCACTTGTTAAGAAAGCATTACAAATAAGGAATTCCTTTTAAGGAATTTAATAAACTTACATGCATTAAAATTTTTAACTGTGAAAGGTATTTTCATTTTTTTAAGTTTAATTCTATTTCAATCAGCTTGAACTCAAATGCTTGTGAACCTATATTTTTTGCTTTATTTGGCATATGAGTAACATGTATATGAGAAAGCTTGTTTTGTTGTTAAAACAATCTGATCATTTTAATTATGCATTCCATTCTAATTGGGATATTGCATATTTTTATCCCAGAACCTATTTATCTACTGTTTTTGCTGAAAGTATCAAGGATGTTACTTTTACAGATTCATTGCTTAATCTTTTAAAATTTCCTGCTGAAAATACTTTGTCTATTTGTTAATATACTCCCTTTTCTTGTGTAATAGGATAAGCAGTACGACTACATTTTTTAAATACTAATTTTAAAAATATCTAATAAGGTTGCTTTGTTTTATTTGTATTCATGCCTATATGTCTGTGTATTAGGTGTCTGAATTGCATATTCCTTTATTTGGTAAAAATGGGGGATATTTGCTGGGGAATGAATTTTTTAAATCAAGAGAAACTTAGATTTTACTAAATTCTAATGATTTACTTTCTATTTAAGTAATCTATCAATGTCCATTATTTAAAACCTAAAGTTTTCTCTTTTTATTTTAGTGGATATTAAGTTGATTGAATTTTAAATTTTATAAAATGCATTGGCTTCACTTTTGTCTTCTATTTTATGCTTGATGTTTTATTGAATCTCAAACCTTCTATTGAACTCAAAAAATATGTCAGTGGAAGAAGTTTTCCCTCTTGTCCTCAGGAATTCTTTGTTTTTAGCATTGTTTTATTGAATGTAAATATTTGTGTATATTTTTAATTATTCAGTTAATCATTTGTATATTTTGTGCCATCTTTGTATATTGTATACTAATCCTTTTTAAAATGTGCCAAGTTTCTGAATGGTTCCTCTTTGATTTTGTTTACATTTTTTTATACTGTTAAGCTTTGTTAGCAGCAGTTTTGCATCTCTAATTTTTTAGTAGATATTTATGTTAATGCATGCTTTTTAAAGAAGTGTTATTGCTTAGTTATTTGTAATTTTTTATTGGTTGTGCAATGAAGATTGAATGATTTTATTCAATTTGAATTATATTTGTATATAAATATTTTCATCAGCAACATTAGATAATTCATTTTTTGCTAATGTGTCATCTACTGAAATTAAATTCTTTATTAATAATAGTACATAAATTTCAAGGTAACCCTCAACATATTTATTAAAATATACAGTAAAACCTCCTTAAATAGACACATTTGAATGGTTAATTCCATTATCCATTAATAAGCAGACAATTTTCAAATCATTGGTTCTTTAATATAGTTATCCCTCTTAACAGTGGGTGTTCTGGGATCAGGGTTGGCTGAATTGGACCCAATGGGTTTTTTAAACAAAAAACATGTGAAAAAATCCACATTTTGGACCCATTTTTGGGTTTTTTCAAGAAAAATCAAGATTTTGACAGTTCCTTCAAAATTTAATGTTTTTTTTTCAAAATTTAGGATATTTTTTAAATTTTAAGTGAGTTTTTTCATTATTAAAGGGGTGTTTTTTCAAAATTTAGGACGTTTAAAGTTCAAACTAGATATAAAAAATAAAGATAATTTTTTTAAATTTCAGTGGGTTTTTTTCAAAGATTAGGATATTTTTTTAATTTTAGTGGGTTTTTTCAAAATTTAAACCAGGTTTCAGAAAATAAGGGGTGATTTTACAATTTCAGTGGGTTTTTTCAAAGTATAAAAACTTTGAAAAAACCCACTTATGTGTGGAAAAACTAACATTATTTTGACAGAACACATTTAACATGGAAAGAACTCACTAAAATTTTTAAACCCACTTACTTTCTCCGAGAAAACCACTTAATTTTGAAAAACCCCACACTTTTTCCGAAAAAAAAACAGTTTTACATGGGTTTTTTCCAGGGTTTTATTGAAAAAACCCAGGTTTTTGCCAACCCTGTCTGGGATGCAAACTGTAATTTTTAAAATACTTGAACTTGAAAATTGAATGAAATTTTGTTCTATGTTTAATCCAAAAAGAAGATATAATAATTTTTTAGATACTTTCCATACTAGAAATATTAAGTTGAAAATATAAAGCTAACATTTTTACCTTATATAGCACTTCAAAATGTATCTTTCCAGCTCTCTTTTCTTAACTCTTGTGAAGTCGGGATCTGTTTCCAATTCCATGGGCAGTGCGACATTACACAACTCCCCCTGCATCTTTATGGAGGGAGCAATAACAAAACTAGCAATAGCATCGATCTAGACATTTTTAGCAAATCTGTTTACATCAGGTGGTATCAAAATTAAAATATAGATTGATGCATAGATTAGATTGATAATAAATTAAAATTCATTAAAATATAGATTGAGGGACAGTCTTAAGAACTTGATTTTGTTTTAAAGGGGTGTGGTAGGGATTATTTTAATCAAAGTTGTGTTTTTAAGTTAAAGCAATGAGGCAGTAGTGGTGTGATAAAAATGCATAATAATTTTACATTGAATGGGTAAATCCTGGAAAAGGGCTATGGGGAGGAAACCTTCCTAAAGCTAAAGCTTAACTACTTTCTAAATTTTTAATGAAAATTTCATTACAAATATGATTTAATTTTAAATTTGGTTTGAATTTTTTAACCATCTCATAATGGATGAAACATTTGGTTCCATCACTGTCTGCTATTGAGAGGTTTTACTGTAGTTCTAAATTTTAGAGAGATGCGCCCTTATGATTAACATTCCATGAACTTTGTGCTTACCCTTGTGTTGTCATATTAGCCTTATTGTCCAGACTTCATGTTTGACTACTTTTTATTTAGCGAATATTTAAAACTTACATTTTTGTGTGTAACTTCTTGATCAAAATAGGGTTCTACTTACTAGGCATTTCCTGTGTAAATTTTTCTTCGAGCATATTATTTCAAACATATTTTGTAGGTTTGAAAGAGTAAGTTCTGCTAACAAGTTTTTTTAAATTCACTACTTTAGGTATTCTACTATGACAACCCTTAAAGCCCAAATAGCTTTTAATTTGTACTTTTCTCTATTAATTATTGCTTTTTTCCCTTGTTTCCTTAAACACACCAAAAAAGTTAGATTGTATTAGCTATTCTTGCATCTTTTTAATATTCCTCTAAATGTTTTCAGGAAAATAATTTTTTGTTCTTTTTTCTCCCAATAGATGGGTACTACTGGACTGGATATTTTTTGTTCTTAAAATTAGTTATATATCATGTTAACTATAAAAAACCCTAGGTATTTTGAAATGATTGTCTTCTCAAATACATTTACATTTCTTTAATTCAATTGTTTGTTTTCTGTTTCTCAAGTCCTAAATTGTATACACATTTCTACCCCTTTAAAAGTGTGGTGAAATAAACCGGGAGGATAACTATTAGGGATAAAACTTGACTCTGTAATCTTAATAAAAAGCTATGGTGCTTAGATATAATTAAGACTTCATTTTTATTTATCATGGTATGAACTTAAAAGTGCCTGAATGAAAAAGATTTTCCCCATGTAGGTTTTTTATTTCGTAGGTTAACGAATTTTCCAATGTATTTATGTTACAAGTAGCATTGAGTTTTCTGTGAGAAATGCTTGTGTGTGTTTGTAATTTTGACTGATGCCTTATCTTCATTTTCATTGCATGATTTTTATAAAGGGATATTCATGGTTTTTGTACATGATAATAAATTTTTTTGTTACTTGAATTCATAGTATTCACTTCAAAATTTAACTTTTATTTCAATTCACCAAAAGTCACTAGTTTTCAGTTTTAAAAAAATCGAAGTTGAATTTAAAATTTGGTTGATCAATCTTTACTTGTTGAAAGCTTCTGTAGATTCTTGAAATTATTCATTAAACTTAAAGTGATTAAAGGATTAAATTCGTATTTTTAGAAGACAAACAGTAACTTTATTTTAATCCATGGGGAAGTTTTTCCTGAAACACCTCTAAATACCTAGAAACACGAGATAGAATTATTTCCGAGCTTTTTTTAATCTTATTTCTGGACCTTGAACTCTTGGAGAATATTTCTGGTTAAAAATACTAAAAAACTGTTGGTTAATGTCAATTTATATGATGATAAAAGTTATCTTCCGGGCTGGTGGGCCGCGATCGAATGGTCGATCTTAAAATTCTCTAGACGTTTCGTCTGCTGCTACAGCAGACATAATTACAGTGGCGTAGCCAGGATTTTCCTATGGGGGGGGTCCAGTGCGAAAAATTTACCATTGGATATCAAAAAGTTTCTACAATTAGTGAAATAAAGTTACAATTTTCACATTACTTTAAATTTCTTCTCTGTTAATTAATATAGTTAATAATTTTTTAATAACTAGTGTAATAATTAAGATTAAGTATTACTTTGATTGAAAGTTCTGATACATATAATTTTTTTATTAAGTACAGAGACCGTCAAGAAACAGATTTAAGAGTTTTCAGTAGCTCCATATTAAAGAGGGGGGGGGTTGGGGGTCCACCCCCAGAAAATATTTGGAAATTTGATTTTTAAAAGGAGTTTTTTTTACTTCATTTATGAGGTAATAACCGAGGAGCACCGCTCCTTATAAGCCAGATAATTTTTAAGGAAAAAATAGAAAATCTGACGTTTCTGAGGCAGTAGTTGATCCAGGATTCGGTTTTGGGGAGGGCTAAAAATTTTGAAAATCAAATTGAATCTTCTCAACGAATATAATATTAAAAAAGTTGAAAATAATCGTGTTCGTATTACCTGAATGGGGGTTTGGAGGACCTCCCCCAGAAAAATTTTGGAAATTCAAGTCTAAAAAGCAGGTTTTCAACTCGTTTTGGTACACCTAATCCAAATTTCGAACATTACATTTTCAGGAATTTATTATTTGCTAGGAGTTTTGTATTTTGACGAACTCATCATAAAAAAATGTGTTTATAATAAAGTTTCAAGTCCCAAGGGGGGTCTGGGGGTACTCCCCCAAAATTTGTCTGGAAATTTGACCCTAAAAACAGGGTTTGGTTTACTCGTTTAGTACCCTTTATCACCTCCCTTTACATCGTCCCTGAATTAATACGCTTGTTATGGGGAAACCGGGGGTTACCCCGGAAAATTTTAGATTTTAACATGCAAAAAAGGTGGTTTTTAGACACTTTTAAGGGACATAGACGCCCTCCTTTGAGTAGGCACTGGAATATTCAACGCCTAAAAAAGGGTTACAAAATTTTGGGTCGGGCCCATGGGGGGGGGGGTCCGGACCCGGGGACCCCCCCCCTTCGCTACGCCCCTGCATAATTATCATTGGTCTCATACCATTGGTCATAATTACCATTGATAATGTCTTCCGGCTCACCAGCCAGGAAGGAAAATAATCATCGTTACTCCGGCCTTGAAAGCCCCAGTTCTCGCATTGTAAATTTATGTGTTAAAGAGAGGGGGAGATTAAGCAGTCTAATGATAAACGGTTTAAAAAGTATGGTGCAAGACATTTTATTTATTTTTCTTTGAAAGCGTTTAGGTGACCAAACATGCAAAAATTTCAATAGGATTTTATTGAAATTAGTATTTATTATATGACGTTGTGTAGATCAAACGGTTTGCCCAATTAGAGGGGTTCATAGAAGGTTGCCCTCGTTGTCATGGAAACGAAAACAAACTTACCGTCCAGATGAGAGCATGCTGGTTCCGCTATGGTGGTCTTTAACTCTCGTGAATGTGAATTTATAACGATTTTATTAATAGTTTTCTGTCCCGATGTCGAAAATAAAATCATCCAGGGAGAATTACGCACGCATGAAGTAAGTATCCGTTTTTAATTCATCTAATTTCAAGTGTATAAGAATGTGGTCGAATCATAAACACATACTACGCAAATCAGGTCATGATTGGAGCTGGTTAACAGCAACCCAATACAGGATTTACAACCTCTCGTGCCGAATTCATTAATATTTTTCGGTGTTAATTTTTATCGAAAATAAAACGGGTACTTTTTACTACTACCCATTCCCTTTGTCTTACATTTTATGTAGCGAATACAAACCATTCTACTTTTTTACTAAATTCTACTTTATTTGACCCTTTTAAGTAATATTTTCAAGAGCTTTTTCACCTGCGGAAATCACAGTTTTATAATACTTGCCAGTGGGGGTATTGAAAAATTTTCTCCTCACCTTTCCCCTTCGTATTTATTATAATTCTCTTACAACCCACCATTTTTACATCATTATAGTAAATAGTTATCAGTCAGAAAGTAACTTACAAAATTTTTGCTAATGAGTGTATTAGCAAGAAAATACTAATACACAAATATTTACTTAAAAATACCTATGATCAACTAAATTTTAAAGGGAAAGTTCGCATTAGTATCAGAAAAAAATTCTTACCGAAAAGTATCATTGATTGAAAAGAAATAAATGCATAGTATAACAAGATGGCTACAGAACCTGAAAATCAAGGATTTCAGGAAAAAGTCAGGGAAATTCTTGATAACAAGTCAAAATCTTGGAAATTTTCTAATGAGATCATTTTGTGTAGTCTTTTTTCTAATCTCAATGAGGAACATATTCTGCAACGTATGCTATGTTTAAACTCGAGCATCCCTCAAGGTTAAAGTTAAATTTAATTAATTTACATATACTTTTCCATTTTAAGAACAAGTAGTAATTTTTAAAAATCTTGTACACACATAGTGCATCTAAGTACTGATAAAACTCGAAAATTAATAAAATGAGTATGTAATCAGGAAAATGCTGTAAGTTTAGTCAAGGAATTTGTTTTCTCGGTGTTTGTATAGCCAGCCTGTAAAAGTAATTAACAATACTTTCTGATAGATATATAAAGTGAAAGAAAATAAGTTAACTACATATTGAAATCGCTTGAAGATTGCCTTTGATTTTCTAGTATTTATTAAGTAGGGGAGACTGGGGATACTTGATCCCTTAGCAAACAACATACCAAAATCAATTACAAAAGCTTTGATACCTAGCAACAATTTTAATGTTATACTCGTACACAAAAACCAGCAACAGTCTGGTCTTTTTCAGTCTTTGTTTTAACTAAAGAAATGATTGTCTGAATATGACAAGGAAAACTTTTCAAAAGGCAAATATGTTAATGTTTGTAGTAACTTCTCTATGCAACATAGAAAATTAAATTAAGTGTATTTTTAAAGTAGGGGAAACGGGGCACTTTGATACTCCTTCAATATCTCAAAAACTATCAAGGTTAATTAGGTTGTGTTTTTACGAAAAGTTGCTTTTATATGCCCAAGCATTACATATGATGGAACCGTTAAGCTCTGTGATAAGTCTATGAATTTTAGTGAAGGAAACTAAATTTTTTTCATCAAAATTTTCCAAATGTAAATTTCTAAGTAAAATGCAAAATCTCTTCCTGAAGCTATTCTACTTGGATTACAGAGATCAGTAAGTTCAAAAACAAGTTGATCCTTACAAGAATAGATAAAATTTTTATAATTACAATTATTAAAAATATTGGGAATTCCACTCTGTACCAGCGCTTAAAGCTTCTAAATACCAAAATAGAAATCAATCAAGTACAAACACTAAAACTAACTTATTTATAACTAAATGCATACGACCACTGGACAACTTTATCCTCTACTGTATGCGACTATTCCTGTATGCGGTCGCTGGTCCTGTATGCGGTACTGTAAGTAGTTACATTTATATTATTGAGAAGTAGGTACATTGGTGAAATAATGAATATCTAATGTAATTTCTGAGTGGTTCCCTAAAATTATTTGATTAATTTCAAATAAAAAATATTATTTGGTGAGAGAATAGCATATCATTGATCATGTCAAAAATTTCTGAAGTATGATAATTTGCAGCAGAGAAAAGAAAATTAAAAACAGAATTGGGGAACAAGTTTCCCTGGTATCCCCTGAATAATATGATGTAGATCTATTTTCATTTTATTAGAGGGAAATATTCATAAAATTTTATTTTTTCTGATTATAGAATTGGGCTTTCCTGACAAGATTTTGCTTTTTGTCTGAACTTGGCATGTTTGAATACGATATAGAATATCCCAAGGTAAGATACGTTTGGGGTTAACTTGAGCTGTAAAAAATTCTTAAAAAATACAACATTACTACAACAAAATTAATCTGTTGTGAAATTTCCAATTCATTACGATATTTTTACAATTGTTTTAAAATTTGGTTTAAATTCAAAATACATAATGGAAATACTAAGAAAATAGTTCTTTTACTTTTATCCAGCGTTATTTGATCTTCAACAAGTGCCTATTAAAACTATTTGTAAATTTTTTTTCGTTATTAACGAGGCAAAAATTGTTATTGTAAGGTTTCGATGTATGTTTTAATTTTAAAAATTATTTCCCATTTATGTTAATTAATAGTTAAAATTGTGTTTCGTCTTTAGGAATTTAGAACTCAAAATGTTTTGCTGTATTATGATGAAAAAAATCAGTGGCCAGCTGTGTATAAAAAGAATAAGGTAGCTACTTGATGTTTATTTATCTATTATTTAATCCATACTGTGTATGGAGGTACCATAGAGCTATGAGTGTATAATGTGTAATACGAGAAGTCTTTCTAATTCTGTCCATAAAGTAATAAGGATATTTAGGATTTAAAGTTCAGAAAAACTTAAAGGCTAATTGGTGGTCATTTTTGTATTAAAAAGTAATATCAATTTATGATATACTAGTAACATCGCTGATAAAATTGTTTCGATATTCCAATTAAGCATGTTGTTTTCTTCGCAATAAGTATTATTCGAAGGAAAAACTAGTTTTACAGATAGTACCAGTATCTGAAATAATTTGAATAAGTTAAAATGCTGTTTTATTTAAACTCCAACAGAATTGTCGATAATAAGCAGGGTGTTTCGACAAGTCCTCCCAAAGTCTGTATAGAAAGATTCCTGACACGGAGTATATAAAATTTGTCTGGGAACGTACCTCTATGACGACTTGGTGTGTCATGTGCGATAAAAACTTAATTATTTTTACGATGAAACATTTTATTCGGGCTATATGGCCGTGGTCGAGTGTTGAAAGGTTGAAACATTTTCAACACTCGACGCTTTTATATTAATGAAAGGAATTAGCTTTTATATTAATTATTTTTATTAATTATCAATTAGAGGATTAACATATTTGTGTGAAAACATAGCCAAGGTACCATGTTTAGATTTTCCTTAAACCTCATAACGAAAAGTGTAAATGAAGCCATACCTTTTTCATGTCACAATTTTCTCAAAAGCTAAGTTGTTTTCTTTGCAAGAAGTGTCATTTAAAGAAAATATTAGTTTTACAGGTAGTGCCTGAAGTATTTTGAATCAGTTATAGAACAATGTTTGAGTAAATCTTCCAAAATAATTCTTCTGATATAATCAGAATGGAATTGAAAAATAACTAAATAAAAACAATTTAATATTGTAAATATATATTAAGGTAAATTTGGAAAAGAGTAGTTAAATGAAAATTATTGAAAGCGGTGCCAATACTTTTAATATTCATTGGATTTGTTGAAGAGACATCAAATCTTTTATTTGTCGGCACTTATCTTATACGCCGCCTTAAAAAAACATCTAATTTCTCTCTTCAATTTTTCTTAAGTTGTTTTCTTTGTAATAAATGTCATTCAAAGGGAAAACTAGTTTTACAGGTAGTATCTATTATTTGGATCTGTAGTATCGATGTAATTTGAATAAGATTCAAGATTTGGAAGGAGAAGACTAAATAAAACAATGTTACATTTTATTTAAGTAAATTTGGGAAAGAGTAAATTATTGAGAATGATTGATAGCAATACTTTTATTTAAAACCATTGAATTTATTAAAGAGGGACGGGCACTTATAATAGCAGTATAATGTTAAGGGCAATATTTTGATTGAACATTATTTATTCATGAACACCTTCTACAACAAGAAATTTATGCTACCAAGCACTTAAAAAGATGAAATTTGTTCTCAGAGGTGGGAGAGTTCTTCCAAAAAAATACTTTTATTGGCTTCAATCCAAAAACTGATCACCAGGTTTTAGTTATCGCCATATCGCAATAGCTGTAACGATGAAATAAATGACTTGAACTAAAGGGTCATTTGTTCACAAAAGCTCCAGATTTGACGTCATGAAACTGTAAAGACACGGATTAACTTTATTGTCAAAAGCACGTTTCACCTTGTTCATTGATTGATGAAAAGAAATTTTGTTCTGTTTGCGCTTAAAATAAAACGTGGGATAGCCTCACTGTATTCGAGATGGTACTACAATAATTAGTACTTATTAAGTTAATTATTTGTTTAAAATTAAATGATAACTAAGGGGAAGCACATAAACTGTTGTGTTAATGTCACTTCTGGGGCTTTAAATTTTTTACTCACTCTAAAGATTTTTCCGGGTTATTTATTTATATTTGTGCAATAAAGGGAACATGATGGGGAAATGGATAATTTGAAGGAATTAGTATAATACACATTTTTTATTCATTTCATTAATACATTCATACATTTTCATACCTTTTATTAATACATTCATACATTTCAATAATTTTATTCCCTATAAAACTTGTTTAATACAAAATCATAAAAAAATTAAATCTATAATTCAAGATTTAATGTTTCGACTCTACTGCTTTCTAAATTTTAAAGAATCTCATCGAATATTACTGGATGAATTTTATGATAAAAGGCTCGACAACTAAAATTCATTTTTTAAGTTATAGAGAATGAATAACTAACTAATTTACATGACATTTACAATAATTACTTGTTTTAGACTTGCAGTGAAAAAGAGTCTGTCCTATTGGTCCCAAACGGACAGCTCATCCACCTGAACGAGTCCACTTTCAGATCTGGATGTTTAGAGAGCAAGGACGAAGGGTTGGAGGGTTGGATACATTGCCACAGCCGCAGGACCTTCCAGTCTAGAAGAGAACGATGGTGGTTTATTGCCATCAGCAATTGCGATACCAAAAAGGTTTGTATGCAATAAATACCATTGTTTAGAAACTATTTCCCCCTTAACTTCGAGTTAATGATTTTATCTTAATAATGTTTTAACTTTTATTTAAGCAAAAATACTTTTTTTAAATTAAAAGAAGACATGATATCTTGATCAAAAAGCATAAAAATATTACGCTTGTAATAAGAATATAATAATAATAAACTGAATAATATAATTAATGGGAAAATGGAAGTGGATGAATGAAAAAAAAATTTTTTATTTTGGAACAATTGAAAAAAGGCAAATTTATTGGATTTCTTGGATTCTTCAAAATTGTTTTAATTATGTAATGTTTATAAAGCGTTCCTGTGATGACCTCTATGCAAAGGCTCAAGGAATATGAGTTTTCAAGTTAATTAAATAGGACTATTTTTAAATTAAATGTAACTCTTTTTTTTGTTATAGGGATTGTATTTGAGATATCGAATAACAATGACAAATGATGAGCATAATTTATGGTTCAAGCATTTCTCTGCTGATGAGTTATGTGAGTATTGGGATGTAATTAATGAATTTGAATGATTTTGAAGTGTTTACTCTCTTTTAAATAGTCTGCTTAGAGATTTACTTATATTTATCTTTATAATTCTTCCAGACATACTTCAAGTGGATATATGCTTTTTAGTGATGTATGTCATTTTGCTTCTAATGTCTCTTATAGAAACACGTAAGTAATATTTCATTCTATTTCCTACGCAGCCATATATCCTTGCTTTAATTAAATCGTCAGTCCAAAAAAGGAAATAAGTCCTAAGGCCAAGTTTTGAGTTATTGGAATTTTTATAGTAGAGCCACTAAAATTTACTGAAAATTTAGGACCCTTTTTGGAATACAGAACAATCACCTAAAAATATAATTCAAAAATACATTTAAGTTGAAAAGTTGTTAGACTTATTTCCTTTTGCAAACTTATGAAATTTCAGCTGAAAAATATGAATGATAGTTTTGCTTATAGTCTAAGAGCTAGCAACGTTTTCGAGAGAGAATTTTAGAAAAGCTAGTTCTTTAATATATCTTTCCCTATGCTATTTCGAACAGCGTACGGGGTACCTGGCTGCCGGTAAGCGGTGGCACAATTAGTGCGCATCCCACCTTTACAGGTAAAAATCTTGATTTTTAAATCATTTTAGAAAGATTTTTTTCATTTTCACTAACTTCTAAACACTATTAGAAAAATTAATTTATTATTGCCAGCACTTTGTGTCGGTGGAAATAACGTGCCAGATGCAGTTTTTGATAAAAAAAAAGCATTTATTTCGCACCATTTTAGAATTGCTGTCATTTTAATATTATTTTATATAGATATCAATAAACCCGAAATTAATTTGCCAGCACATAATTCGGGTGGAATCAATAGCAAGACCGATTCAAAGTTGTAAAAATACACACTGGCGTTCAAAATTTAAGAGAAAGTGCACATTTGTTCGATTTTCTCCGGATCTAGCGGACATATTGTGACGAAATTTTGTATGAATATTGGGGTTAATATAATACCCTATATATATTCATTCAAAATTGTAATACACACGCATGCGCAGGAGTTTAAAACATCAGAATTGAAAGGTATGAAATAGCGGTTTCAGAATGGAATTTCAAAATGCTAGTTTGAATGATTCAGAATGCTGTTGTTAATCAACAAAAACATTAACTTCAAACATTTTAGAATGCCTGTAATTTTAATATTATTTTATATGTATATCAATAAACCCAAAATTAATTTGCCAGGATTTAATTCGGGTGCAATTTAATAGCAAGACCGATTCAATATTGTAAAAATACACTTCATGTGCACTTTCTCTTAATTTTGAACGCCAGTGTGTATTTTTACAACATTGAATCGGTCTTGCTATTGAATTGCACCCAAATTAAATCCTGGCAAATTAATTTTGGGTTTATTGATATACATATAAAATAATATTAAAATTACAGGCATTCTAAAATGTTTAAAATTTGTGTTTTTGTTGATTAAAAATAGCATTCTGAATCATTCAAACTAGCATTTTGAAATTCCATTCTGAAACCGCTATTTCATACCTTTTAATTCTGATGTTTTAAGCTCCTGCGCATGCGTGTGTATTACAATTTTGAATGAATATATATAGGGTATTATATTAACCCCAATATTCATACCAAATTTCGTCACAATATGTCCCCTAGATCCGGAGAAAATCGAACAAATGTGCACTTTCTCTTAATTTTGAACGCCAGTGTGTATTTTTACAACTTTGAATCGGTCTTGCTATTGATTCCACCCGAATTATGTGCTGGCAAATTAATTTCGGGTTTATTGATATCTATATAAAATAATATTAAAATGACAGCAATTCTAAAATGGTGCGAAATAAATGCTTTTTTTTATAAAAACTGCATCTGGCACGTTATTTCCACCGACACAAAGTGCTGGCAATAATAAATTAATTTTTCTAATAGTGTTTAGAAGTTAGTGAAAATGAAAAAAATCTTTCTAAAATGATTTAAAAATCAAGATTTTTACCTGTAAAGGTGGGATGCGCACTAATTGTGCCACCGCTTACCGGCAGCCAGGTACCCCGTACGCTGTTCGAAATAGCATAGGGAAAGATATATTAAAGAACTAGCTTTTCTAAAATTCTTGCTTTTCCGACGTTGCTAGTTCACAGCAAAATTTAGAAATAGAAAGACTAAGACAAATAAAATTAAAAAGTATTATGAAACTGAGTCAAAAGCAAACAATACCTAGAGATAGATAGGGTGGGTTGGGGTAAAGTGGGTCTTGGGGTAAAATGGGTCAGTTTTAATTAACTCGATATAAATCAAATTTAAATTGAATTATTTTCGCTCATTTATTTGTATCATAATTTTTTATCTTTTGGTAACATTTTCCGACTGCCAAAATTTAGATTCATGAATTTAAAAACTGAAAAAATATTTTATTTGAACGGTAATGGTGTTGTCGAAAAAACAGGGTTTACCAACTTCCAAATATCTATATATTGTAATAAATTACAGCAGACTTTTGTAATATTTTTCCATAAAAGAAAGTCTGAGAGACATTTCAAGCCAATCAGCTTAGAAAAATATAAAATATTTTATCTTTTATAACAATATTTTGTACAGTTGAGGAAAAAAACCGACACAGTTGTGATTTCTGGCGAACCACTTGGGTTAGGACAAAAGAGGGGTCGTTTTTCGTTAATTAAAGTATTCTTTTACCAAAAAGAGTCTTGAGGGGGTCGTCTTCATATTAAACGAAACACTAACTTTATTTCCAGTGGGGACCCCCAATCATTATCAGTTCTTCTGAAAGGTCATCCCCCAAATCCTTAAATACCCAGTTTCATCCAGATTGATTAAAAAAATATTTTTTAAAAATTAACTTAAAAAAATTTTTTAATCGTGAATTTTTTTATGGTAATCGATTCTGGTAGTAATTTTATGTAGGAAACCAAAATTCCAATCGATTTTATCCAATAGTTTTTGATAAAAACGAATTAATATCTTAAGGGGCCGTATATCGTTGCCGAATGCATACCGCAAATGCTTTTTCTCGTTCGTTTTATCAAAAACTAGTAGATAAAATCGATTGAAATTCTGGTTTCCTACAGAAAATAAGGATGTGTCAGATTTTCAAAAACAAACAAGTGTTCCGTATGGTTTTTTGTATGGTAAAATGAAATATCTGGTCAGTTTTTCAAAAAAATGTACAGGTAATTAAATATTTTAATTTAAAAGTCGAGAAAAAAACATGTGACTGAAAACGTTTATTGTTTAAACTATAGGATGACGTCAACCATAATAGGATCAACTCCATTGCTTTTCAACAAGGCCTATTGTAAGATGACGTCACATCCAAACTCTTGGCGTTTTCTCGCGCTTTTAAAAAGGGGATTTTTGTTATTGTTTTTGGCAATCAAAAAATTTCTCGATCGGCCTCAAATTTTGGGTAGATGCTTATTTTTGCAAGAAGAATCGATTAAAAAATTTAAAAAATTCATGCAACTTCCTCATTACTACCAGACTCAATAACCATCAAAAAATTTCACGATTAAAAAATATTTTTTTAGTTTCATTTTTAAAAAATATTTTGTAATCAATCTGGATGAAACTGGGTATTGGGGGGATGGCCTTTCAGAAAAACTAATAATAATTGGGTGTCCCCATTGGAAAAAAGTTAGTGTTTCGTTTAATATGACGGCCCCCTAAGGCCTCGAAAATTGTTTTTGGTAAAAGAATACTTTAATTAATGAAAAACGACCCCTCTTTTGTCTTCCTAACCCAAGTGGTTCGCCAGAAATCACAACTGAGTCGTTTTTTTCCTCAACTGTACTTGGGGTAAAATGGGTCATAGTTAGGAGGCCTTCTGTATTAAGTAAAAACAATATTTTTAGCTTATTTCCTTCAAATATACATTGAACTGTCAAACAAGTTTATTTTTTTTCTCCAAATGAAGTATTTTAATTGCTACATTTGAACAATGTTCATTAACTTCGGACTTCTACAATTTCATTAAAGTACAACTTAAAAAAAATTTCAGATAAAAACGGCTTAGCCGATTGCCTTTTTTCTTATTTTCATGTATATTTGGTAATAAATATATTTTTGACATCTTTTTGCAATGAGACCCATTTTACCCCAAGTTGGTCATTTTAATGCTAAGTTTAACCAACTTATAACTAAAAAATATTTGATAAAATTCGATGAAAATGTTCTGACGGATTGTAATGTAAAGATCCAATTGAAAGAAATCCTTAAGAAGAAATAGTTTTGATGAAATAAAACTTAGAATGTGAAAGTACCTTAAAAGTGACCCATTTTACCCCAACCCACCCTGATTAGTTAATTCGTTAACTTTTCAATCTTTGGTATCTGAAAATGAAACCTTTTATTAACCTTTAAAATGACTCTCGGATCCTATGGTCTTTTGCTCTAACTCTATCGTGTAATTATTCTAGAGGCCCTTAAGGCTCGACATCTTTTGCACCGGACTTACTCCTTGTATTTGTCGTCCGTCATATTGGAATGTTCCGGTTTGGGTTTCCTGTGTGCATACTACGCAAGCTATGCCCAGGAAGGAGTAGCTTCCGTGGAGCTTAAACTCATCGGTAAGTGGCTTTTAATAAAGAATTAAACTGAACTTTGAATTAAATTAATTATTTTTATTTTTTAAATTGATACAGGTAATTTTTTCTGAAGGAAAGTAATTTTAGTCAGAGAGAGTTTAAGTCAGCATTTTCAAATAATCAACGCTTATTAGGGTGTCCCTTAAAATCGAAAGTCGGGGAAACTTTTGCTCCACCCCCCCCCCCAATTTTTTTCCTTTTGGTACCCTAAGACTGTGTGCAAAGTCTTAAATCGATCAGATAATATTAACACGTGCCCCAAAACAGCCTAAAGTTAGAAAAATTTGACTTTTTTTCTAATTTTTTTGAAAATTTTTAAAAATATGTTGTTGTTGTTGTTGTTGTTGTTGTTTCTTATGCCACTTGGAGTATCCAAGCTCCATCCGCAGTGCGTATAGGATTTAAGGTAAAGGGGGTGCGGCTCCTGAGAAAGTGAGGCCCATGAAAGGCAGAAGTCCGACTTAAGCCTCGGACGATAGATTCCACCACCATCTATCGCCACCTCCACAATTTTGACATGCATCTGAAGGGGAGGGAAATAGTCTCCAGACACCTGTACCCAAGGTAAACTGCACCATGACCGACCTCAGGACTTTCGGACCCACAGATTTAACGAGCACGTACTCCGCATATACTCGATGGGTCTTCAGCGGTGTCGGGAATCGAACCCGGGACCCTCCGATCCCAAGGCTGATGCCTTAACCACTAGGCTCCCCACGGCCTTAAAAATATGTTTAAAAAATTCGTTTCCGAATAATAGGGCTCTAACATATTTAAACAATAATATTTGACCGTTTTTCATTGCTGGTTAGACCAAACTTGTAACCTAGCCATCAATCAGAAAATCATCAAATTTGTCCATTTTATACTGGGAATAGAAGAATCAAAAGGCTGTGGTAAACGACTCAAAACCGCAAAATTCCATGGCTAAACACTATTTGTAGAGCATATTGATGTGGAGATAAATTTTCTGGAGCTCAAATTAATTATGGGTTGCTTAATTACAGACGCCATATTGGATTGCATTAAACTTCAGCTTCTTCTTTGCAACTTCAGCTTTTCAATTAACTTATGGAATAAAATACTCGTGGACACACTGAAGTCTGTTTTTTTAACTTGTATTCAGAATTTCTCTTGCCAGTTTTATGTGTTTAGATTTTATTACCATATCTATAGTTCTGAAAACATGGTTTGCACTTGTATTAGGAGATATGCTGGAGTTTACGTAAAGAGCTTTAAAAAGTTGTGTGATAAATTTATTAGTCTTAATTGAGTTTAGAAACCTCAAAAACCCATTACCCGATATCAAACATGCCCATACCTCTTAGAATTTTTTTTAGTTTAAATGCAATTCAATATGGCGTCTGTAATTAAGCAACCAATAATTAATTTGAGCTCCAGAAAATTTATATCCACGTCAATATGGTCTACAAATGGTGTTTAGCCATGGAATTTTGCGATTTTAAGTCGTTTACCACTGCCTTTTGATTCTTCTATTCTCAGTATAAAATGGACAAATTTGATGATTTTCTGATTGATGGCTAGGTTACAAACTGGGCATTTTGGCCTAACCAGCAATGAAAAACGGTCAAATATTATTGTTTAAATGTGTTAGAGCCCTATTATTCGGAAACGGATTTTCTAAACATATTTTTTAGAATTTTCAAAAAAATTAGAAAAATATCAAATTTTTCGAACTTCAGGCCGTTTTGGGCACGTGTTAATATTATCTGATCGATTTAAGATTTTGCACACAGTCTTAGGGTACGAAATGGAAAAAAATTGGGGGGTGGAGCAAAAGTTTCCCCGACTTTTTGAAAAAACGCCCAAATAAGGGACACCCTAACGCTTATTTACTACATTCATCTTTTCTGACGTTCTTCCAACACATCATGATCTTTTTTACAATATTACAATTATTATTACTATTATCATCATCATCATCATCATTATCATCATTATTATTGACACCGGCTTTGAAAACCTTCAGGTTTACATCATGATTTTGTTTTTAGGAAAAGTTTTTGAAGCTCTTAGTACCTTGTTCCTGCTGGCATTGCTCATTTTCATAGCAAAAGGCTACACAGTGACCAGAGGCAGACTTCGGAAAAAGACATTACTGAAAATATGTGGATTTTTGTGGTTATACGTATTACTGTACGCCATTCTTTTCTTGTACGAAAATCAGGTAAACACTACTTAACTTTACTCGATCGTTTTTATTTACCCTGCTGGAATTTTTTTAAAATCTCTTAGAAATTAAAAATAATTAATGTACTAAAATCAGTTTTTATCAAAAGAAAAAAGAGTAAAATTAGGTAGAATTTTTGCAAACATCACTTCAAAACTCAGTGGAATTTTTCCCTCCCTTCGTTTTATACATTCGATAATTGTTTTTTTAACTGCATCTCTTAACTTCTCTTGCCACTATCAAGAGCGATAGTACAAATAACCACACAAAATTATAATTTTTCATTAAAAATTTAAAATTTAACGACTTATTTGAAATAACTGTTAATTGTTTTTCAGTTTTTTGATTCGGGTGAAGTACTGTACATTTACGAGAGCCCGGCTGGATACGGCATCATAGGTCTTCGGCTAGTCGGCTGGGCGTGGTTTGTGTATGCCGTCATTTTCACCATGATGCACTACCCAGAAAAGTCCAACTTCTACACCAAACTTTTTTTGCTTTATTCCTTATGGTAAGACACTTTAAATTGGAGATTTATACAAAGTTTCTTCAATTAAAGTTGCTTTTCAGTTTATTAAAAATTTTGATTTGCATGATTTTAGCCAAAAAAAAACATTGTGTGGAAATGTAAAACCTGGTTTAAAAACAATTAAGCCTTCTAGTTATCTTCTATTGGAGAACTAACAAAAGCTCGGGTTTAAAATTCAGGTTTCTGTCAGCTCCTGTCGTGATCCTCATTTCAACTTTCATTGTGCCAAAATGGGTCCGAGAGAAGCTGCTCAACACAGTGGAGCTTTTCATTTCCATTGGTGCTCATTTCGTTTTCTTCGTAAGTTTCACTTCCTCTTTCTCATCACTCTACACCAGGCGCGGATCTAGCATGGCTCCAAGCAGGGTTGGCTGGATTGGACCCGATTGGGTTGGACCCAATGGGTTTTCTTCAAAAAAAATGTGAAAAACCCCTTTTTTCGGACCCATATTGGTGTTTTCAAGAAAAATCAAGATTTTGGCAGTTTTAATATTGAAGAAAAACATTTAACGAAATAACATACCAAGAACCGAAGTTGGGTGGGTTTTTAAAAATTGTAGCTAGGTTTCAACAGTTAAGGGGTTTTTTTCATTATTGAATGGGTTTTTCAAAATTTATGACGTTAAGAAATTATTATAGAAAAAATTATTTAATTAAGAAGGATTTTTTAAAATTTCAGTAGGCTTTTTTCAAAGTTAAATTTCAAAGTTTTTTTTCAATAATATTTACCTCGAGGCCATAATTATTCTTTCAATATTATTGAATGGTGTTTTTCAAAGCTTGGGATATTTTTAAAATTTAAGGGTTTTTCTTTTTTCAAAATTTAAAGGTTTCAATAATTAATGTAGTGTTTTTCAAATTTAAGTGGGTTTTTTTCATTATCTTCCATTATGGAATGGGTTTTTTCAAAATTTAAGACTCAATTAAATTTAAGAATTAAGAGTTTGAAAAAAACCACTAAACTATGGAAAAACTGACATTATTTTGATAGTCACTTTTAACATAGAAAGAACTCACTAAAATTTGAAAAAAACCACTTACTGTAATGAAGAAAACTACTTAATTTTGAAAAAAACCCTCACTTTTTCCGAAAAAGTCCGTTTTAATATGGTTTTTGCCAACCCTGCCTCCAAGAGGGGCACTTTTCCAGACCATCGCCTTTACCTTTTGACACAAATTTCACAACGTTGGGGATTTTCTAAAAAAGTATCACTCTGGTACCCCTGGGGCGACGGGGGTACTCCCCCAGAAAAATTTCGGAATTCGACTTGTAAAAGTAGGGTTTTAACTCATTTTGAGAACATTTTGGGGACCAAAGGGGAAAGCTCTACGCAAGGCTCTGATATATACAGTGAAATCCCGGTACAACGAATACCGATACAACGAAAAATCCCGTTATTACGAAAGTCCAGATAGTCCGTTACAACGAACAAATTTTACGGTCCCATGAAGTTCGTTATAACGGTATTTTACTGTACTTGTTTTGTATCGAATTTTATGATGAGAGTAAATTAGTCAAACTTTCCAAATTATTTATCACTGTATAGGGGAGAGTGGGACTATTTCGCACATGGGGCACATTCGGACAGACGGCATTTCCCCTAGTAATTATTAATTTAAAAATCTGAGAAAAATACCTGTAGATGGAAGCATGACTACCACCTCCTGCATGAATTTTCAAAGCTCTTAGCCATTTTGTTGCATAAGTACTAGAAATTTGCTAGCGTTAGAAGCAACAAAGTAAATTTTCTTGTCATGTTGTTGGCGTAAAATATCAATCAAAAATAACTCTCTAGTGGACATTCAGCATTTTATTCAGTATAGGCACTACTAAAGTAAGTTTCTAGAAAGGTTTTATTTCCCTGATTTAATTATAAATATCTTGTTGGGACATGGTTAGCTTGAACTGGTAGATGGGGCACTTTCGTAAACCAAAAGATGGGGCAGATTCTCAAAATTTGGTGATAATAATAACATCTTAAAGAAAGCTTCAGTTTTAAGGAATTAAGGACCAGATTTAAACCTTTAAGAAATAAATATCTCTGATAATTGTTTAATACCTTTTGACTTGGACTTAAGTGATTTTATTCTAGTAGAATTTGCTACTAAAAAGAAAATTTTGTTATGTTGGTCAAATAGAAAATTTGGAATTGAAGGGTGCTTATTTAAAATTAATGATGAAAGACTTAAAAATTAATGAAGAAACTTTTATTTCAATATAGGGGGAAAATATGAAAAAGTGCCAAATATTTCAGTTAATTATCCTTACTTTAAAGTACAATAAAATTTTTAATTTGTAAAAATAATTATTGTATAATTTTTTGTATGTGTACGAATGTTCCCCACACGTGTGCGAAACTGCCCCACCCATGGGTCACATTCGCACGAAATTTCTCGTTTTTTTAGATTGATGATAGGGGAGAGTGTTGTACCTACGGACGGTTGTACCTTCAGCCACCTCATTTTAAAATTCGGGAAAATATGTAAAATTGAATTTGGGGTTGATTTTGAATGTAAATAGATGCTATCTAGTTGCTAACGTGAAATCAGCTCTTTAAAATATTATTTAAATTTCATAAAATAAATTTACTGTTTTTAGATGCTCAAAGTTTCTTTTAGTGCATCACTACATTAATTATTTTCTTCCCCTATAATTATGATATGATAAAATGGGATATATGGAGTGAATCCCCGAGATTTTGACTTTTTAGTTTTGATATTAGAAATCATCAGACCTCAATTATTTTATGTTTTGTAGAATTTTGAATGCAAAGACACTTGATGCTGTACCTTCGGACACCATTAGTGTTGTACCTACGGACACGTTTTTGTTGGTGTCTGTAGCTAATCGGCGTTTTAGAATCAGGTTTCATTTAAGTGAATACATTTTAATGCATGTTAAATTAATTCAAAATGGTTATCTATTTGTCGGCGATTATTTTTAAGTGATTTTTAGATGAAAAATAAAATATTTTGTGATCTAATCTACTTTTTAAAATTGATTCTACTTGACATTTAGTGTAAAATATGGTGTAAAATCTAAAGCACCCTATCGCATTTAAGTATGATGATTAAAAAAAAACTTTAAATTTCCCCTGAAGAAGATTTGCGGAAGTTATTACCACCAAATTCTTGCACAACTAAGTGTTGATCAAATTGTTTTTTATCAGTAAGTGATCAGATCAATCAGCAGGATTGATGAAACTATTACCTTAAATTTTGATCTGAAAATCCCTTGTGATTTATGTGTTTTTGGTAAAAAATCAAGACTCATTCAACTTCGTTTTAATGATCATTTACGATCTAAAACTACATTACTTTAAAAAATATATTTCAAATTTTAAAAAGGCTTGAAATAGGTTATTAAAAGGTAATGCTTCAATAAAAATGTTCATTTTTAGGTTTTTTCAGCTAAAACTTCTCTTTTTACGGGTGTCCACAGGTACAACTGGGTCTGTCCATAGGGAGAGCACGTTGTTGTACCTATGGACACAAATTTCGTCAAGTTATTAAAATTAATTAAAAATCCAATTTTGAAGATTTTAGCTAATAAAAAAATATCCCCCTTCTCAAAAAGGTTTGGACTATAGGTTGAGGACTTTAAATGGTCAAAATGTAATTTTACCTGTCTTGGAAAAATCCAAACGTGATTTTTGTCCATAGGTACAGCTCCCGTCAAAAAAAACGTTACAGTAGAATGTGCGGGCGAACGGGTGGGGTTAGAAAGATGCTTTTGGTGTCATTTTTCAGGATTTATTGTAAGCTTGAAATCACTAATTGACTATTTTTCTCTCAGAGGCCATCTTCATGCGAAACGCAAAATAAAGTGCAACTTTTTTCCATGGTGACCCCCAATTTTTATACCCGCATATGAAAGACCATATCATTTAAACCCTAAATACCAAGTTTCATTTAATTTGGTCATTAAATAAAGCCATGGCTCAAAGTTGAAGTTTGAAAATTTAGAGGTAAAAGCCTGAAAACGGTCGCCATCATCCAACCGCCAAGGCGAAACTAGTAGCAACCCTCCTCGCTCCTCATTCTGCCTTTTTCGACCACAGCAACAGAAAGGATTTGAATGTTTTCGAGTTGAATTAAAAAAATATGATGCCTTTCCGCTTTCCAAATTTTGCTGATTTTAAAAAGCAGAACACATTTCTATTGGAATACTTAAATTTTGTTTATTTTTTTAGTAACTAATGTCTAGTTTTTTAATTTATATCAGACATTTTCTATTTATTTTGGAATTTCAATAAAATAAACGATCGGTGAAGTTTCCTTTGAAAAATTATTTGCGTGATAACTAAATATTCAAAGGATAATTTTCTTAAGGTATTTTACCAAGCACAAAGTGCTTTATAAAAAGTTAAGAATCCGATTTCCCCTTTCAAATCATAGGGGATTTTATGTGAAGTAGATTAGATATTAAAGGATTGAAAAAAAACTTTTTGTAAAACGTTTCATTTATCCTCGTTTATCATTAGTCGCGTTATTTGGTTAAAAAAATATCGTCCCTCATATTTAATGTTTCCAATTTTTAATCAGGGTCTTGTAAACCATTGATCGACAAATAAATATTTTTCTTTTACAATTTTCCAAATTTTGGATTGCCACCAACTTGGGCCTAAACTTTGGGGTTTTGTTGAAAAAAAACGTTTTTATTTCAATTCTGAAAGTTATGAGAAAAAAACTTGTGAGTTAAAAAATGATTTGGCAAATCGTGATCATCATGCGATGTCATATGCATCACTTGGTCTCGTTATCACATTTGTTGATCAAAAATATCGGACACACGTCTATCATAGTCCCAGTGACAATGCGATCACATTTATTCCAGTGATAATGCGATCACATCCGACTCCAATGTGATTGCCACAAAATGAGGACAGGTCTATCACATAGTTGTTATTGTTGTAATTTTAAAATCAATTAAGTTATTCTACTTAAACTTTTTAAATCAACCTAATCTGTGTTTTAGTTATTTCACCAGATTTAAAAAAAATTAAGAGATATATTGATCATATAAAACGATACATTATACGCTAAATATTAGTGATCGGGACCAGTGCATAGGCGCCGACTCCATAGGGTTTGAGGGGGCTTGAGCCCCCCCAATGTTGAAAGAAGGGGGGCTAAGCCCCCCCAATATTTTTAGAAAAGATCTACCTATTTTCTTTCATGAACTAAAGAAGGCAATGCATTGGACGTCGTTCTTTTGGTCCCGTTCACTTGGTCTTCTCAAAGGGTCTCAAAATGACTTAAAACACTACTTTCAAGGGTAAAAATTTCAAAAAAAATTTGGGGGAGGACCCCCAAGCCCGCCTCAAATTTTAAAATATATTTTGTACCGTTTTCCCCTGAAACTTCCGTGATTTTTGAGGTTTGATCCTCCTTTTGTGTAAAATAAGAAGAAAATCTACAAAATGAATTAAAACACTACTTTTAGGGACAAATTTCCAAAATTTTTCTGAAGTAGAACCCCTAAACCTCCTTCAAAATTTTGCTGTTTATTCTACTATTTACTGGGTTTCTTTAAAAATTCTGCTCCTTTAAATGAGCCCTGCTCTAAGGGTATTACCTAATAGGCTTCAAAAGGAGATAAAACGCTATTTTGTGGTGGAAATTTTCAAATTTTGGGGGGAGGACCCTCAAATATAGCTTAGCTTGGAATTTGCTATGTTTATAAAATTTTGAAATTAATTTCAACAAAATTAATATCAAATGTGCAAGTCATCTAACACTTCAAGTAAAAAAGTACTCGTAAGTGGGTACCTCAGAAAAAATATTTAGTCAAAATCCCTCCCGAAACTAAAGTCTAGTTACGGCTCTGCCGTTGATTTTAAAGGCGGTATAAATCCACTTTCATTCTTCGCGATAGGTATTAAATATTTTGTGTTCGATTAAATTTAAAAAAATATTGCGCTGCTTTTTATTCGAAATTTTTATAGTAGTGGTCCGCAGACTTCCGAGGGTCCCCAGCACCTTCCTAGGGGTCAGCGAGTTACCTTTTGAGAGTTTCAAAATAAGTTACACTAGTTTAAAGAGACAAATTTCAATATTATTTCTGGGGGCCCCTCTCGAAATTTTGACGTCTCTAGTTGTAATATTTTCCTTAGAAATTCTATGTTTTACAATGAACTGCTACGTTTTGGAACCAAAAATTTCTCAAAATAAGCTGTAACACTACTTTTTGAGGCAAATTTTCAATTTTTTTGGGGGGAACCTCCCAGCCAGACCCCCTATAATACTTCGAGTAATTGTAAAATTTTAACAAAATGTGAAATATATTTTGAGAAACTCCTTAGGGGTACTTTACAAATAAGCCTTTGGATGTTCAAAATCTTGGGGGGGTAGATGTCTAGCTTTAGTGACGAATGACGATCTAAAGTTTAAGGACCGCTGCTATATGGAATAACTAATATCTTCATTGTCTAGTACTGGGCCCCCCCAATATTTGATAAAAGTCGGCCCCTATGGACCAGTGTTTTTCTAAACATAATCCGATTGATAATATTAACCGTGATCACTATAATACTATATTACGTAACCTTGTTTTTGGTCATTTCTGACCCCCTCCCTTCCCCTTTGCCAACTAAGACAAAATCAACCCGCAAAAACTTCCCAAAAAGAGTAAATCAGATTACTTTCAATCCAATTACATATGTAGTTCGATTGAAAATTCCAAATATTATCAAACTACAAAAATAATCAGATTATACTTTCAATCAGATTAAAAATGTAGTTTGATTGCGCCCAACTCTTGTTCCAAATGTAATGTAAAAGTTTAATTTCTTAAAAACGGAAAAATGCGAGATGCGCCAAACTGTGAATTGATTGCCAAATCCAGCAACCCCACCAATTCCATCGATGGAGCAATGTAACGTTTTTTTTGACGGGAGCTGTACAACACTCTCCCCTATAGGTTAGAAATTCTAGATGAATGCGACCAGTTATCGTTCTAAACTATCGGGAAAGGTCTTAACTTACATTTTAATCCGAGTTTGTTTGAATATTTCATCTAGATCCAGAGAAATATGCCGAAATGCACTTTTTGTGCGAATGTGCCCCACTCTCCCCTATTCTTGCATTTCATATAAATCCTTTTAGTTCATTTATTAAAAAATTAAACCAACCCTGGCCATATTTTCCTTGTAATTTTGTATTTAGGACATCTTCCTTTTAAACTAGTAGCCGGGATGATATTTTACTTTCTTAATTTTCTCTTTTGTAGATACTTACAAGACCATCCAAGGCTAACAAAAATTTTCCCTATCATGTCAGAACATCGCAGGTAATGTATAGGAAACCTCTTCATCTTCTTTATTGTATTTACGTGACTTGTTATTGAAGACTTTTGAGATAATTTTAAAGATCATATTAAACCACAATATTTGAGACCCAACAGAAGTTCTACTAATAGAATTTTTCAATGATTTTTTTGGGTTGTCGCTCCATTTTTAACTCCCTGGGATTTGGTCTGGGATGGGACCCCCAAATCCTATGTGATTCTGACTCGACTAGGTGTCTACTATCATCCCTGAAAGTTTGTTGCACCATTTCAGATACACCCTGTATAATTATATGATTTCGTTAAAAAACAATTAGGTATATTGACTTTGAGCTCAAAATAATATCCCAGCTTTGATTTAAACATGAGTGGGAATAGGGATAAAACAACCACCCTCTACAGCAGGGGTTCCCGAATTTTCTCTTCTATATGATAAAATTCCCAACAGTGCAATACAGGTGTGTTTTTTAACTTCTAGTGGGATAGTATACACCTAGACGAATCAGAATCATATAGGGGGACCCTGACTAAATCCCAGGGAGTTAAAAGTGGAGCGACACCCCCAAAAAAATACTGAAAAATTGAATTTGTAGAACAACTCCTATTATTAAAAAATTAACTGTGGTCTCAAATTTTGTGGTTTCATATGATCCTTAAAATTATCTTAAAAGTGGTAACTTAAAAATTTGTTTTATTATGAAAACAGTTAAAAAAAACACAAAAAAATGTGAAAAATGCCAAAACCTTATTTTGTATTTCGAAATCGTTTCTTTTGATTTGATTATCTGAAATATCATAGTTGAAAACCCTTAAATCCAAAGTTTCACGTAAATACAATCAATATTAAACGCTTGAGATCCTGTTAAAATTTGTTGTTTGAGTGCGCAAACAGTTTTCTAGAGCTGTTTCCTAAACAGCTGTTTGCGCACGCAAAAATAACTTAACAAACGTCATTTATTACCATTTATTACATAAAACTAATAAAACTGGTTCATGCAAAAATTAGTTTTAACTGTAAATTATTGTAATAACTGTAAATAATTATCAAAAGTGTGCAAATCATTAACGATATTAAACTACATCACTTTAAAAATCTATTTCCAATTTTAAAAATGCTTGAAATAGTTTATTAAAAGGTAATGCATCAATAAAAATGTTCATTTTCAGCTTTTTTCAACTAAAACTTTCCTTTTTAAGAGTGTCCTCAGATACAACTGGGTCTGTCCATAGACAGCAGGTTGTTGTACCTTTGGACACAAATTTTTTCTAAGTTATTAAAAATCCAATTTTCAAGATTTTAGCTAATAAAAAATATCCCCCTCCTCACAAAGGGGAAGTTGGGCGCTTTAAATGGTCAAAATGTGATTTTACCTGTTTTAGAAAAATCCAAATGTGATTTTTGTCCAAAGGTATCCACTGTTATTTTGTCCACTCTCCCCTGTGTATATAAATTAGGGTGGTCACAAGTTATATGGGGAAATTTTTTTTCAATTTTTTTTAGGTCTTACCCCCCTTAAATGTGCCAATAAGCTAAAAAATGAGATTGGCCAAGTTTCAGCTCAATCCGATAATATTAAATCTGTAAAAAGTTCGTGTAAATTTTTGGCACCAAGGTTATTTTGGTTCTTTAGAGTATGGAGAATCAGAAAATCTTTGGTGCCAATTTTTCTTTTCACTTTTCTGATCTAGAGGTCACGTCAAAGGTCAAATATAGAATTTCAATATTTTGAGTTTTGAGCTGGTTTAATTCAGTAATCTACCTGTTTAAGTTGGTAAAAAGAAGGATAAGCAGGTTTTAAGCATATAAGTATTGAAAAAAAAGTTCTAAAACAGTTTTAATAGTCATTTTTAGACCCTAAGGTTGAATTTCGATATCCTTAGTGTTTTGTTATGTAGCGAAATATAATTGGTATTAAGTACTGCTAATTTTCTCCCTTTGAGGTTAAAGTAAAGATAAATTATAAAACAGTTGGTTTTATTTTAAAATATTGTTTACTTTGTCGCGAGATAAGACGAAAGAGTTAAAAGCGGACGCCGCGCCCGCCGCCCCGCCAGAACGAAAGGGTCAATCTCAGTCAGCGGCGTTAGTTGTAGTTTGAAAATTCACAGTAGACCTTAAAAAAGAAATTTCACATAGAAAAGTTTTAAATTTCCTTAAAAATACAGACTAGATAAATTAGAAATAATGTGTGGAAAGGGAAAATCTGAGCATCATCGAAACTAACGGAAGCCGCTGTAAAGAATCATGAGGATATGATTAGAAAGCTTATACCAGTTGTACAAGCGAGTAATCCATTCAGAGAAGAAAGTGGAGAACTTGTGAATGTCGTCACACATCCCATAAAAATGCCTGATAATGTAAAACATGATGTATGTAGACGAGATGATGAAGGGAAGAAAGCTTTAGAGAATTTTGTGAGTGAGATAGAATGAAAAAATAATACAAACTTGACTGTCTAAATTAACAAAAATTAAACTATCATGGAATTCAACTGGAAAAGCTGTTACAATGGTTATTAACAGAAGAGGCAGTAGAGTTAAAAGTATTACAATCTACGAGAGGTGTCAACGGGTCACCAGTCACTTATTTAGGTCTAACTTCCGCTTTAAGCTGAAAACTCTGATTACTATAGCTGACCAGCTCATTTAAAATCTTAAATAAAAGTAAATAATATTTCGAATTAGTAATTTTGAAAATTATGACACCATTTACCTAGTTTCTGACCATTATTCTAAAGATATATCACTAAAAGCAGCAAACAGCCCCTCGTATGTTCGTCGTCAAGGAAAGAAAATGGTCAAATGAGCATTTATTCGTACAGTCCAATTAAGTCCAATTAAAATAGAACTCTCTAATGTAACCCTAAAACCAAAGCAAGCCTTACTGAATATCTTTCAATAGAAATACTCCATTATTACAAAGAATTGGAGAAAGAAATAATTGTATCCACAGGAACACCGGTTCTATCAAATAACAAGATTTATAACAATTTAAAAACCAACCATAAGGAAGCTGACACAAGTTATATATACCATGAAAAATATCTATGCTTAAAACTTGGGGGTTCACATTTAGTCAACAGATACAGATGGTAAAGGAAAATTATAATGTGCTGTAGAGCTTTTAGAGGTTTATTTCACGTCGTTCAAAGCTAAGGCTTTATATCACTGGGAAAGAAGAACAGTTAGTGGATAGACACTTCATTGCTTAGGAAGAATTTGTTTGCAAACTAGATCTAGTTTGGGCCAAAGATGTTGAATCAGCGCAAACCATTCCTACACTTGAATTGTTTGGTTGGAAAAAGAAAATTATTGTTTTATTCCACCCCCGGCTCCTAAAGCTGTAATAGAACTCGCATCCTGTGGTTGTGACAAATTGTCAAATTGCATCCTGTGGTTGTAAATATCAAAGGGGCAAATGTTCCCAGTACTGCTATATCTGCATGCTGTAAATGAATTGAAACATATTCTTATCATTTTAGGGTGAAATCAATGTGTAATTTACGACTTAAATTAATAATTTTAATGAAAATCTTTTACCGAGAGAGTGGACCTTGAAAAGTGCCTTTAGTAAGGTTTTGAAATAGACTGGATTTAGATGTTTTTTAATTATTAAAAGGTGATTAAGACTTTTTATTCAGGGTAAATATGAAATACTAATAAATATTTGACTAATTTACATTATTTTAGACCATGTTTTCTAGAAAGGAATACCTTAAATTGTTCCTACCTTAAATTGTTAATTGTTCATTTCCTGACTAATGAAAGTTTTTAATGAATTAATCCTTAATTACTACTTTATTAAATTCAAAAATTTGATCAATAAAGTTTTAAGTGTTTTTAGATAATTAGTAAATAAGAAAATGTAAATAAAATATGGGACAAAAAAACTCGAATTTTTATTAAACAATTTAATTATTTTTTAATTAAATTAAAATTTTAAATAAAAATTCGAAATCTATTTTAAGTATGTATTTAGACTTGCTTTTATATTCTAAATTTCTCATTTTTATATTAATAAATAAACATAATGTTAAAAAATTCCCATTTCTCAAAAATCATTATTTCATCTGATAATTACCTTAATTTAACCTAAATGTAAATTTAAAACTTGGAACCACACCTTTTTAAGTTTCTTATACTATAAGTTAACAAAAAAACATTAATTTACATGATTTTCAAATAGTTTTTTTAAGAGCCTTTTTTTGACAAAAGCAACTCCACTATAATGCCTAATTACTACTAATTAAATTCAATAACGCATTAAAAATTTTGTTCAATAAGTGTTTTCAGATAGCATATCAGTAAATAATAAGAAAATCTAAAAAATATCGGTCAAAAAATTAAATATCCACTTTTTATTATAAAATTTATTTCTTAAAATAAATTAAAATTAAAAATTTTTAAACGGAAATTCAAAATATATTTTAAGTTCTTATTAAGTCTTCTTTTTATATTCCAAATTTCACATTTTTATGTTTATAAGTAAACATAATGTTAAAAAATCCCCATTTCTTAAAAGTCATTATTTCATCTTATAATTAGCTTAATTGCACCTAAATGTGAATTAAAAAATTGGCACCAAAACTTTTTAAGTTCCTTATACTATAAGTTAACTGAAAAACATTAGGTTACAAAATTTACAAGAAATTTTTACAAGAGCCTTTTTTTCGACATAAGCGTCTCCACTATTCAGAAAAACAGCGATTTTTAACAAAAAATCGTAGTTTTCGCCCCATAAAAACTAGAACCGTTTGTCCCAGAAATCTGGTTAGGGTGTCATTTGATAGGAAATTTCATACACTATAACTCTTAAGTTACGGAATTTTATTTGCTAAAATGGATGGGGCGCTATTTAGCATTTTCCTAGTAAAGGTCCGTGAAAAAGCGACTTCATTGTTAGATACCTAGAACATTGCAATGTCACAAAAAACTTTATCCTCCTTTAAACCCCCTAAGGGAATTCTGGGGTATAATTTCAAACCCCCTAGTGTTTGAAAAAAAGGAAAAATATAATTTTTTTTAAATTTTTAAACACGCATTTTGGGACTGATATTGTGATAAAGTTGGTCCAAATACATTATTAAGAGCTTAATTAGATAGAATACCAATGGTATAGGACCTTAACCTTTCCCTATAATCCCTATAATCTAAGCGAAAGAAGCGCGACTGCGAGGTTTTGCCAAACAAAGGCTTTAAAAGGCCCATTAAAGTTATAAACAGATCCAAATTACAAAATTTTCACAAAAACCTCTAGAGATATGTCATTTGGTGTCAGAAATGACGTTTGAGATTATATATGAGGGTAAAATTATAATAATAGCGTCCTTCCTACTCTAAATGTTAAAAAATCCTATTTCTACCAAAGTTACATGTTTTCAGCTAAAAGTGATCTTAGAAAAATGTATAAATTTATTTATTTTAATATACCACAAAATTCCTTTGCCTGCCATTAAAGGAAAATAATCTTTTTGAAAGGTATGCTATAGTAAATCATTTTAAAAATTTTCTTTCTGTGTATTTACACATGGTGAGAAAGAAAATTTTACCAAGTAATTTTTTAAAAATAGTTTTAAAAGTTTTCGGATAATTATAATGATTTTCTATAAATTGGGTTTATTCAACTTAAGGTTTAGGACAGTAACTTAGTTGCCCTTAAAAAAATCCAGTGAAAACTACAGAGAATATACTGATGGAGTGTCTTTAAGTATTTTTCCGAGAAATCATGTTTGTTTTTTTTACAAAAATTAATTATGGAAACATTTCCTGTAAAAAAAATCAAAAATATTTATAATACTTCATTTTCTTACATGATATTTTGTCTCCTTTCACACAGGTGTAAAAACAATTTAAGATTAGAACAATTAGAAGATTATAGATCAAACATATAATGAAACATTATCATACTTTTCAAGAAAATAGTTTTCCTTGAACGATAAGCAAATGAATTTCGAGGTACATTAAAATAAATTTATACATTTTTCCAAGATCACTTTTAGCTGAAAACTTGTAACTTTGGTAGAAATAGGATTTTTGAACATTTTGAGTCGGAAGGACGCTTTTATTATAATTTTAATTACATATATAATCTCAAACGTCATTTCTGACACCAAATGACATATCTCTAAAGGTTTTTGTGAAAATTTTGTTATTTGGTTCTGTTTATAACTTTAAAGGGCATTAAAGCCTTTGTTTGGCAAAACCTCGCAGTCGCGCTTCTTTCGCTTAGATAATAGGGGTTATAGCAGTGTTTCCCAACCTTTATCAGTCCATGCCCCAACAAAGCCTTTCTTAATTTTCCATGACCCCCCGGTTTCAGTGGCATATACAGAAATATATTTTGAGAGGTAGCCAAAATTATTTCTTAGCCCCTCCCTCCTATGTATATTTAATAAGTCTAATGAAGCTTTTTAGAACATTTTTAGGTAGAACTTGCATAAATAAGTATGAGTAATCAAATTCTAAATACCAAGGGGGGTCTGGGGGCACTCCCCCAGCAAATTTTCGAAAATTTGACTCTAGGAAGCAGGTTTTTAACTAGTTTGGTACCCCGAGTTGGGGGGAAATTTTGGATATAAATTTTTAGGTAAGATTTGCATTTTGATGTACCTAATGTTTAATGAATCTAGTTTAAAATTTAAGCATTATTTAAGATATATTGGGTCATCCCCCAGCAAAGGTTTGGAAATTAGACTCTAAAAACAGGGTTTCAACTTGGTTTTGATACATACTGGTCCAGATTTCAGACATATACAGGGTGTCCCATAAATAATGGGTCACACTTCTAGGGGGGATAGTAGACACCTAGATGAGTCAGAATCACATAGGATTTGGGGGTCCCAGACCAAATCCCAGGGAGTTAAAAATGGAGCGACACCTCAAAAATATTAAAAAATTCAATTTGTAGAACAACTATTGGTGAAAATTTAATTATGGTCTCAAAAATTGTGGTTTAATATGTTATTTAAAATTATCTCACTTATCTATCTAGTTTAAAATTTTTTATATTATGAAAAAAGTTAAAAAACCACAAAAAAATTTGATAATTCTTCCAAAATCTCATTTCCTATTTCGAAATCCTTTCTTTTGATTTTATAATCTGAAAGATCATAGTCCAAAATTTCACGCAAAAACCATCAATATTTAATGCTTGAGATCCTGTTAAAGTTCGTTTTTTGCGTGCGAAAACTGGTGCCCTATAGCCGTTTCCAAAACGGCAGTTAGCGGACGCAAAAAACCGACTTAAACCATGCTTTAACAGGATCTCAAGCATTTAATATTGATGGTATTTACGTGAAACTTTGGATTTAAGGGTTTTCAACTATGATCTTTCAGATTATAAAATCAAAAGAAATGATTTCGAAATACAAAATGAGGTTTTGGCAGAATTTTCACATTTTTTTGTGGTTTTTTAACTGTTTTCATAATAACAGAAATTTTAAAGTCAAGACTTTTAAGTTGACTTTAAAGATCATATTAAACCACAATTTTTGAGACCATAATTAAATTTTTACTAATAGTAGTTCTTCTGAAAATCGAATTTTTCAATAATTTTTTGGGGTGTCGCTCCATTTTTAACTCCCTGGGATTTGGTCTGGGAAGTGTAGAAGTGTGACCCTAGAAGAGTGACCCCCTAGAAGTGTGACCCATTATTTATGGGACACCCTGTATCATCAGATAGGATAATAAGATCATATTTTGACTGCTTTTTCTTTATTTTCCTCCTTGATTGGCCCCACCTGGGGGCAATTTGGTTGAAAATTTTCAAATTGCCCCCCTAGAAAATGATATTGCCCCCCGGTGGGGCTTGCGCCCCACGTTGGGAAACACTGGGTTATAGGGAAAGGTTAAGGTCCTGTACCATTGATAGTCTATCTAATTAAGCTCTTAATAATGTATTTGGACCAACTTATCACAATATCAGTCCCAAAATGCGTGTTTAAAAATTTAAAAAAAATTAGGGGGTTTGAAATTATACCCCAGAATTCCCTTAGGGGGTTTTAAGACTCATTCACTATCTATTGGGACCAAAAGTAATAGAAAAAGCCCGGAGGATAAAGTTTTTTGTGACATTGCAATATATCTATAGGTTTCACGCTAAGTCGCTTTTTCACGGACCTTTACTAGGAAAATGCTAAATAGCGCCCCATCCATTTTAGCAAATAAAATTCCGTAACCTAAGAGTTAACGTGTATTAAATTTCCTATCAAATGACACCCTAACCAGATTTCTTGGACAAACGGTTCCAGTTTTATGGGGCGAAAACTACGATTTTTTGTTAAAAATCGCTGTTTTTCTGATCCTTGACCTCGATGAGGCACGGGTTAATATTATCGGATTGAGCTGAAACTTGGCCAATCTCATTTTTTAGCCTATTGGCACATTTTAGGGGGGTAAGACCTAAGAATTTCGAAAGTTGATTTTTTGTAACCACCCTAATATGCTTATTTTTATAAATGGTTGCAACTCTAGACTCAAAAATAATGGTCAGCCAATTCAAAAGGTTAATATAGACTTCTTCGAAGTCAATTAGATAGATGTTTAAATGTAACTTTGTGGACAACAAAATGATTTTTCTTTAAAAACCTACAAAATTAGTTAAGTAGTTCAATATCATGATCTTGGGTTGATTTTTTGTACAATTTTAATAAAGTGATTCATAGATCCAAAATATCAATCACATAGATGATGGCCATAATCATAAATGGCCACAAGCATGGAAATTTTAAATAAGCTACCAAAACGTCCTTAGTCTTTAGATTCGTACAAACACATTATAAATATGGTTTTAACAATGGATTGATGGGTCTAACTTCTAAAGAATATGACTTTTCCAATCGCATATAGTGTTTGTATGCGATTAAATAAAAAACTGCAGTTCCAAACAAGCTGCCGATGAGACAGCAGGATGAATGAAATTCCCCGCAGTATAAGTGCCGAAACCAGAAATTTAACAAGCTGGAAAACTATTTTAAAATCATGTTATTTTTATTATTCTTACACTAAAATGTGCGTTTACCCCGACAGAATTCCATGACACCAATAACTCATTTTTGAAAAAAGTGGCGTTTGACATGTTTTGTTTCAGAAGTAAGTGATTCAAATACCATTTTGAGCAAATTTGAACCTCAAAAGAAAGAATTGAACTCTTTTTGAAGAATTGAACAACTGTCTAGAGCTGTACTGTCAACTGAACCTGAACACCTATCACTGAGAAACAGCTCTACCAACTGAGCCATCCGAACACATTTCCTAATTTACTTTTCATTGGTTATTACAGTCAACTGGTGTCATTGGTGTCAACTTTTGGAAAAATGCTCAAGAACTTTAATTCGCAGTCGAAAATAAATTCGCTATCGATTACAAACCCCCGTAAACTGCTTACGCAGGACCTTCAAGGCACAATTGTTTCTAGAGCCATCAAGGATAACAAGGATATCTATGGTTTCTAGTGCGGGTCCCCCTGGATGCCCAACTTAATTTTTTTATCGATCCTTAACTGCCCAAGGTGCCGGGACACACTTTTTACGAACTACTGCTCTATAGGGAGCAGTAATACCCACCCCTTTAAATTTGACTTATCACCGATGTTCATTTATTGTATTTTTTTTATTTGAAATTTAAGTTAACTTGTCTTTCTTTTCTAATTATTTGTATTGTAAATTAATTAAGCCAAAATAAATAAGTTTTTTATACCTTTCAGTGAATACTGAACTCCATTGATATTCATTTAACTATGCGCCTAAATAACTCCAGTTTAAAATTATTATTGAATTTTATTTTTCTTTCTATTTCTTAATTTCGTGCTGTGAACAAAGCAGAAAAATAACTTAATTGTCAATTTAACCCTACAATGCATGATTTTTTAAATTCACTTGAAAATCTTTTATGTGTCTTCTATTATGGTGTAAATTAGTAAAAAAATACTAAAATAATTAATTTAATTTTTTTCTACTTTTAATTGACGAAAAACTTTGTCCTTGTGAAATTAATTTGTGTCCCTTGTGAAATTAATTTGTGTCCCTTGTGAAATTAATTGTGAAGTGAAATAAAACCAAATGCTCTAAAAATATAAAAAACAACTTATCTCTTCAAAACAATTTCTTTTCAAGCTGGAAATTTTTTTTATTTTAATCTATATGGTCCTTTTATTTTGGCGTTTTCTGTGTCTTGACTTTCTTCTCACTAGCTACTAAGAAATGTCTCAAAATAGTACCCCTGCTGCCATTTACTGGCAATCTAAAGAGCTATAACAATGAAATGTTATGTTTATGGTACTTATTGAATGGTGTTGTCGTTTGGAAATGGAAGTTCGAGTAGAAAATGGGGAAAAATGTCGTGTTGGCAAATGGCAACAATATGCATTGTAGGGTTAAGTGGATTTTAAGATTTTTTTCTGGAGAAATTTTTCAAAAAAGAAAAGTATTTAATTACCGACTAGCCCAATAAAAATTCCCCAGCCAGAAAAACTAGTTTTTCAACCATCAATTTTTTAGATTGGTGTGATGCAACAAACAAACGGTGCAACGCCTATGGGTGACAACACTCTCGACAAATTCGCTCATCATCCTTATGCATTGACGACTCCAAATCCTGCACCGAACTATGCGGCTATCTTTGGCATGTTACCTAATGGAAATAGTGTGCCACCTACTGAATTGGTAAGCAGAATGAATTATTCGTGGAATATGCATTTAAAATACGTTGGATATATTCTTACTAGATCATTTCTCACCTTTACCTTGACGACACTGGATTATGATGATTCTTGTTCTCTTCGGCCTCAAATATTGTTTACTCTCATTTGTTAAAATGATGATGCATATTTTTATCCTATATACGTGCTATTAAACTGTTTTAAAGTAATTATTTTTTTTAACCATGGGTTGCCATTTTGAACTCTTAAGCATTCAGACATTTAAATATTTCTTTATTTCCTTATTACTTACTCAAATCGTTTCACAACCTATACTTTAATAATCAAGAATTGGGATACCTCGTGTTGTACATGCTTTATAATTGGCCGCAAATAATTTTCAGTTCATTTTTAGATTCCTCATGGAACAGTACCAAGACCAAGTGCGCCACCAGCCAATGAAATTACCAGATAGTTGATCCTTGGCATAGAAGAGATCACCAATTTTATAGGTCATCCTAAAGCATCTTATTTGTTGATTGTGAAAGTTGCGAAAACTAATGTGCAATAAAAATGTGTGGTCAAGGCTGCATTTTAAGAGTTTACGAAGAAAAATTTAAGTTAAAAGTTTACAACTTTACTATTATTTTAATAGTAGTCGGAAGTTGAATAGTAAGAACTTCAAAAAATATACTAAGTAATGGAAATTAACTATCTTTGTATTTAGAAATTTAAGTTGTGAACAATATAAATCGAAATTTTTATGGTCTTTGAGAGATTTTAAAGATGTTTTGTTACCCTAGTTATTCTTATGATCATCATAAGTGGTATTTGTTCCCATTATTTTGAAAAATAAAATTCAACTGTAATTTTTAGAAGTGTCGTGATTTTTACAACTCTCTTTTGATCCTTTTCTCTGCCTTCCACAATGCAGAGAAACCCGTTTTTCGCCGCCAAGTGACGGCAGACAAGCAACAAAATACAATATACAACAAAAATACAAATACGCGATGATAAGGGGATAGTAATTGTCATCAATGTCATACTTATACATCAATCAAGTGATCATTAATGGAAAAAAAATCATTGCGTTAGTGTTTATCCATCCAAGAAAACTATCCTTGATATCTCTTAGATGTCTAAGTACAGTATTTAAGTGGCGCACACAGCCCCGCATCCACTAAGCACTGCTGAAGTCCACACAGTGGCCAAATTGGAGCCCACGGCTTCCACATTAGACCCCATGGACAGAGACAGGAGAAATTGGGCAAGGAACAAGAGTCGCCAAGTCAGTTCCCATTCCTCTAACACCTGAGCTGCTTTCAGCTTTGTCTGCAAACTAGGAGAGAGAAGAGAACCTTGCCCCAGAAACTTAACACTAACTGAAATGCAAAGGTGTTAGAAAACTAACCTGATTCATGCAATGATAATTAGCTATCAAGAGGTATGGGATCATAAGAAGAGAGGCTTGCATAACCCCAGCTGTTGGGGATAGAAGAATCTCAACCAACTTATTTCTTGTAAAGGCAAGGAGACTGAAATATCTATAGAGTGTTTCAACAAGTCAAACTGCACAGAAAAGACTTCACTGCGTTAAGTGCAGAAAAAATGCCCTAAAAACTATACAACTATCTCTTTTCAATTGACTTATTTTTCGAAATATGTGAGAACATATCCTATAAGAACTTAATCATTTCATTCCACGGCGCGTACCGTAATAAAGGAAAGAGTATGGATTTTTCTAATACCCCTTACTAAAAATATTCAGTCACAATGCCGCCTAAAAATCTGTTAATCACAGAGGGTTCAATGCTACCCTCTACCATTGCAACTACTTCAAAAAATATTGAAAGATAAAAATTTTAAAAAATATGTTACATCTACTAACAATGCCATTTTTCGTGATACATAATTTCATATTTGGCAACCTTGATATATATTTCATCCTAGCAATTGACATATAAATGCAATAGTCCAGTCAAATTGTCCTAAAATAAGGCCATTTTGGGAAAATTTTGGGGTAGAAGATAATTTTTGCTATCTGTATGTTTTTTGGGGTGCTGAATCCGAATCTGAGGTTTGCCAACAAAATTTCGAGACGGAACATTGCTAAAATTCGAAAAAATGGTAAAATTCGGCCCTTCTTTTCGTTTTCGGCCCCTAGAACATTACCTTTGCGCTTCTGAGCTTAACAGTCATTCGAAAAAAAGAGTAAGTAGTTTATTGGAAAGGGGTTGCCATGTAAGATCAAGTTACATTTTATTTCATGAAAATTATTAATTTATGGTAAAACCAATCAACAAAATTTTCAAAAAATTATCCCAATGCATTTTATTTTCCTAATTAGTTAAAACTTTATGTCATGTTTTCTATAATATACTCATATAAATTTAAAATTCTTTGTTCAATTTCCCCTTTTCCCCTATAATTACTTTCAACATAGGTCAACATAGGTTGCCATAAAAAATTGCGCACCAAGAAGAAAAAGAGATATCAAAGCCAAATTTATTTCCAAGATTACCTATAGAATGAAGGTTAGTTGATAAAAAATTCAGCCTACCTCGATGTTAGGGGGCCGAGAAAATCAGTAATAAGTGTTGACTCCATAGGTGTCCATAACCGCCACCACAGGCCATGATATTGAGTGAGAGGGGCTCTAAATGGGCTTTTGGGGATTGGAGGACCATGCTGCCTCCCCACGTAGTCAAATTTCCTCTGGTGCACCAGCGGACGTGTCATACCCATAGAGTTAGTACAAATATAGAGACAGCTTGCTCTTCTCCGTAAAGCAACCCTGCATGTCGAAAACTGTCGGACCTGTTTGCGGGGCAGAAAGAAATTTTTAACATGGGAAGTCCCATAGGCGGGTGGATTTTGGGGCATAAAAACTGCTCTTCCTCACAGAAAAATCAGGAGAAAATGATACCGACAATTTTCCATTAGAGAAAAACCAATGACGAATCGTTTAGTGAAGAAAAAATTACTCTATCTGAATTAGTTTTTTATCTGTGATTTTTTTAAATTCCGCGGATTCGGAAAAACAATTTTAAACTGTATTTTTATATTGTTTCTGGGGAAATTTCTTTAATAAAAGCTTCACATTACATAATATGAACCCTCCTGATTCGATACGAGTCATTTCCAATTCGTTTAAAGAATATTTAAGGGAGAAAATTGCTGATTTTGTGGCCGAGGTAGAAACTGGAAGTTGGCAAAGCTTGGCGGTTTGAGCTTGGCGCGCGTTTTTGCCGTAGTTTCTTTCGGTGGTCATTCGAAATAACTTACTGATTTGATTTTGATTTATTAAGGCCATGATTATCTGAAATACTTCTGCATCTCGACGCATAAATTTTAAATTAGCTTTAATTTTGTTAAATTTTTATTTAAGTTTTTAATTCTTACCACTGATCTTCTTTTAATACTTTATTTTTATTTTTTGATAGGAGGAAACTTACAGTAAAGTAATCTGTGTTAATCTTTTCTTTCCAAGTAACAAGCGATATTTTAAAAAATTTATGGCCACTATCGAATCATCTTTTTCAACTTACTACATTGTTAAACTAATAAGAAAAAATATATAGAGAGGAATTAAGAGTAGAAATTTTGCTTCCAGTGTTCGTTTAATTTAAAACAGTCGTATTAATGAAATATTATCTTACCTAAAATAATTCACGACACAGAATATTCCTTGAACTTATATCTATGGATTTTTCCGCTAATCTAAGGCACAAAGAATCTAGGGCAACTGTAATTCTCTCCTAACACCAGGTGATGGTTTGTGACATTCGACCACAGGACCACATCATCTGGCTTTAACTTTGTGAACTATGAGTTTTTTATGTTTAAAGTTATCACACTTTTCTCTCTTATTCCTGGAAAGAAGTGTTGAAGCGAATCTGATAGCTTAGAAATTAACTTAGTTTACCTATTATATTTTAATAAAAACTTATTTTTGTCTTATTATATTTTGATTTAATTAACAAATTTAAATACAAAAATAATTTGATTGGGAATTAACTGAAAAATACCCTATATTATTTTAGTAGTTCATTTGGTATAATATTTAATAAATAATATTTTGTAAAATGCTTACCTGATTCCTTAACTTTTCACTTAATAAAATAATTTTTTTGCAAGTTATAAATAATAGTTTAAATTTTTAATTTTCTATTAAATAATGTTTAAAAATTTTCCTTAAGTGTTTATCAAGATAACAAAAAGTGTAAAAATTGAAGTATAAACATGACATGAAGTTAAACATAAGGAATGCATGCATTTAATATTAGTTGTTTTTCTTCTGAATAATAATTTTATAGCGATACCTTTAAGGGAATCTTATAGTGATATAAGTAAAAGGGGATTTTTAAATGGTATTTTAATTTAATGGTATGGACAGTTTAAACAAAATATAGTATCAAATACCTGTTTTTCGTGTAGGGGAAATATATTTCCTAAAGAAGAAAATTACAGAAAAAAGATGGGAGATACGAGTAGCAAGAGTAGCATTGTTTTGGTGGAAGCATCGACTAAAAATGAGATTTAGAACATTCATATTTTATTATTAAAGCTGCAAAATTTTTAAAACTTTCCTTCAAAAAATAAAAAGAACATTAGATGGGGCCCACAGGTTGGAGACAACTGAGATAAAGTGATCGAAAAAGCAATCACACGAAAAACCGTAAACGCCAAAAGAGGGATTTAGAGGCCAAATTGGCAAAGCAAAAAAAACCGATTTTGCAGGGCAGCGAAACGAAAACCCGACACGCTTAGAACAATGGAGCAGATGTTCCAAGCTGTCTCTATATTTGTACTAACTCTATGGTCATACCGGACGTCGCATGCTTTTCCTCAAGACCAGACTTGTTTTGTGAGCATTGGTTTAAGAGAACGGGAGGGTCGGGGTAAAAATGCAACTTAGGGGGTAAGAAGAAAGCTTGGACATTGCGTGCAACATTTGTTTGCGTATTTTTCTCTTGAAACTTGTCCGCAGGCCAGGCCTGAATGTAAGGACGGACAACCAGTTGCAAAACCTCAACCATTCAGCTCAGATTGGTCAATGTACTAGTAAATCATACCTACGAGTTGCAGAAATGGAATCCAATGCACCACCACCTCGTTACCTTGAATCAACACTCCGTGTGATGATTAGAAAATCCACAGCTGAGCGAGCTCTCTCCATGGTGTCTTCGAACTCATATCCAACCATCGATGTGCTGCAGAACGAAGCGGGATTCTCTCATAAACACAATTTCTAGAGATTGAGATGATCATTTCCTGATTTGGTGCACTATTGGAAACAGAAAGGTCTATGGTGAGTCCCATGTTTGTAGACAAAGATGTACGAAGCTATGCGGACCAAACGCACTACCCACAGTACTGCAAACGAAATCTATTTCACTGCCACATCTCCTGAGTATGATTTAACGGTAAATTGACCAACCAGAGCTGAACGGTTGAAGTTTTGCATCTGGTTGCCCGTCCTTACTTTCAGGCCTAGCCTGCGGACAAGTTTCAAGAGAAAAATACACAAACACATGTTGCACGCAATGTCCAAGCTTTCTTCTTACCCCCCTTTGTTGCATTTTTACACCGACCTTCCCGTTCACTTAAACCAATGCTCACAAAACAAGTCTGGTCTTGAGGAAACGCATGCGACGTCCGGTATGACACGTCCGCTGGTGCACCAGAGGAAATTTGACTACGTGGGGAGGCAGCATGGTCCTCCAAACCCCAAAAGCCCATTTAGAGCCCCTTTCACCCAATATCATGGCCTGTTGCGGCGGCTATGGACACCTATGGAGTCATCACTTTTTACTGATTTTCTCGGCCCCCTAACATCGAGGAAGGCTGAATTTTTCATCAACTAACCTTCATACTGTACGTAATCATGGAAATAAATTTGGCATTGATATTCCTTTTTCTTCTTGGTGCGCTATTTTTTATGGCAATGAGTGTATTTAATTTTGAGTAAATTATTTAATTTTATTACTATTCTATTATTTTCCCCCACATCTTTATGAATAAATACGCGTTTTTTAAAGAGAAATACTTATGTTTCTATTTATTTCATAATTTTTAGGATTTTTTTAAGTTCAATTAGTACTTAGCCATGTGACAAAAAATATACTCCGAACGCCCAGTGATCTATTTTTAGATCAGCATTTTTTAAAGAAACTAATGACTGTTTTGACAAAATTTGTTTATAATATTCATATTGAAGGCAAAATACACCAGATTCATGATTTTTATCCAATTCGCCCCCAAAAAAATTTGGGCGTTAATGGGTCAATTGTAAGTCCATTCCTCCTTTTCCTTTGGTGAAAGAAACCTGCAAATTCGGACTTCCCCCTTCCTTCATTTTTTCATCACTCGTTTGCCATATAGAACGCCCTATTTGACTTTTCGTCTTTGAAGAAAGACAAATGGATTTCTGGAGAGCTGCCCACACTCGACACCATACAGACTAAGAACGTCAGCGTCACGATGAAGAAGACGACGTCCACTGGAGAACCGATCCAGCTTCCCAAGAGGGTATGTTCCCAATCGATGGCCCCCAACCCGTACCCCAGCGACCGACCTGTTGTTGTCTAGCAAGTAGTGCAATTTGATTAAATTGATTCAAAAGTGTCCAAGAAAGCTCTGGCCACATCGATAACTTCCGCGGAATACAGGGTTGATTCGGGTGATCAAGATGGATCCTGAGGAGCTTCGCAGGCAGGGCAATCAAAGATATGGCTGGGAGATAGTTCCGTGTCGATCAAATCCTGTAGCTTCGATGGCCATCAGGAAATATTTTCATTTCCTTAAAGTGTTTAGTTCTCAATCTGGCTATAGTTGTTGAGATAGCACGGTTACACACTTGAGGGCTGGAGTGTTTCTGAGAAGTATGAAGTAGTCTAGGGCTGACTATTGCATCAGCATCAGTAAGGGTTCTGGTTCTGGTTCTGCCCCGTTACGAACTAAGCGCTTTACAATCAGTAAGGGTCAGGAGTAGTGATGTAAAGCGAGAATATTCTCCAGGGGCGAGAATTTTGAGATTAATCGAGAATATTCTGTTTTTTGACAGATAAATGGAAATAAATGTCAATATGTTTAATAATATGAAATGGCCATGTAGTATTAGTGTTAAAAACCTAAAAATAATAATAACTTTGATGAAACTTACCCTTAAAAAGTCATCTTTAGTTTAGAGAATATTCTCTGAACTGTAATTTCATTATTTCGCATTATTTTTAATAAATAAGTAAATTTCATTAAGTAAAAAAATATTTTTAAAGTATATTAGAAGCAAATTTTAATGGGAGAAAATACTCTTATAAAAAAGGAGTCTAAATTCTTTCCATATAGTTGTTGAGAAAGCAATTGCACCAATAGCAATAGTTGTCAAACTAAAGGACCTTTTAAACCTGATATTTAGCTAATTTTGATATAACTTTGTAAAATAAGGAATATTCTTAAAAGAAAGGGACATCACATTAGAATTGAGGCGTTGAGAGTCAGAGTGGACTAACCCACAAAAAATGAAAAAGCGTTTTTTTTTTATTTTTCAGTAGAATGTAGAGACATCTATTGATTTGTTAGAAAATAATGCATTTTTTTAGTTCCCACAAGATATTAAAATCGCACAAAAATTTAATGCCAGAATGGATCAAGCCACTTGGTATATTCTGATTCTGACTTTCAACAGGATCCTCTAATTATTGATCACGAGAAGATCAAAACTAAACATTAAATACTAACCTTAAAAGAGAAAGTTTAAATATAACTTTAAATTTGTAAAGCGTTTTTCTCGAAATAACAGCTACTGGGGTTGGTCCACTCTGACTCTCAACGCCTCAATTATCTGTTGAGAAAAATATTTCCAATTTCCAATTTCCAATATTTCCAATTTCCAATATTTATTTTACCGGAAATACATATAATTAATTTAGCATGAGAATATTGATTCTCAAAGTGGGTTCAAAAAGTTCACTTTACTTTTTGCTTAAAGATAAAAATTATTTCTGAAAGAATAATTTGGCTAGATTTTTTGTTTGTATAATTTTAAATTCAGATTCATTTATATTTTCCCCTTCATGAGAATATTCTCAATAAAATTCGGTAAAAAAAGCTAAATGTTGTTGGGCTCTTGTGACGCGTTCAAGGTCCAAGCATAATTAATGGAACAATATCCAATTTCGAAATTAAGTTTTTCCCATACTTTAAAAATAAAAATATCAAAACTGAGGCATTGGTTGTACAATATTAAATAAAACAAATTTTGATACTCCCCCACCACAAAACTCCTCATGGGAAGTTCCTGAAGTGTTTCATTTGAGGAAAAATCTATGATGAGAATATTCCCAAAATTGCAATTCAATTTATTTCTTACTTATTAAGACTTGTGTGTGTCCCTGAAATATATAGGATCTTCAAATTTTCACTCGTGTATAATTGCATCTCCTCATGTTTTCATGAGAATATTCTCATTAGGATTCTACAAAATTATTTTTAGAAAAACATTTCTATGTACATAATTTTCTTCAAAATCACTAATAGTCGGAAAATTTTTAGTTAATATAATACATCTTGGTTACTCTGCATTTACCTTTTAAACATGTTGTCTTTCATATTTAATAGTGGTTTCAAAAACATTTTAAAATTAAATATGACTTATTTAAATTTATGTCTTCTCATTGTATAATCTTCTTCTGATTTGAAGTTAATATTATATACCTGCTAAAAAATTTTTCAAAACAAATTATTTTAGTAGTTTCTAGGAGAATATTCTCAAGAATATTAGAGATTTTAAAAACATTTTAAATTTTTTGATGGCTTCTAATTGTATAATCTTTAATATTCTCCTGATTTGAAGTTAATCCTTCTAAAATTTTTTTCCAAAAAAAAAAGATTTTAATAGCTTCTAGGAGAATATTCTCGAAAATTCTCCTCTTGGAGAATATTCTCGAGAATATTCTCAAGATTATTCTCCAAAAGATTATTACCGAGAATTTTACATCACTAGTCAGGACGTTGGAAAGCTGAGGGCCGTCACGGCCCTCCTTGTCGAGTATATCAGCTATCTCATTACCATCGATCTCGACGTGTGCTGGTATCCATTGAAGAATGCAGGTTCTTTGGACCGTGGGATGATATCCTGGGTAAGTTGGGAGTTGGCTCTTAAAATGGCTTGGAGGGCAGAAATAAAAATAAAATTTTTATTTTGATAACTGCATAGATTTAGCTTTGAAATGGAAGGTTTTGAAAAATGCTTGAACCACTGCAAATTTTTTATTTGCTTGCCAATATGTACCAAAAAAACTCAAATACATCCATCACAGTAACTTTGGGAGACGCAAATGCAAGCTTTAACTTTCGTAGGAATTTAGTAAAAGTGTTGCCAATCTTTCCTATTAGAAGTCAACTTCCCAAAATTTTCAAACCCCCCTCCTGGCTTTGTTTGTGGACTAAAAACCACGAAACTTGGTTTTTGGGGGTTTTAGATGGTGCTCTTTCAGAATCTGGAAAGATTTTTGATGTCGCCCATAGGAAAAACAAAAGTTGGTGCTTCGTTTAATATGTAGACGGCCCCCTTAGGACATAAACTATATTTTATTTTCAAGAAGAAGTTAAATCATGAAAAAAGACACAAAATTTATCATCCTAACCCCAGTACGCTCACAATGCGAACTGTCTCACTTTTTTTTTCTACGACTGTACATAATTTTAAACAAACAGATAAAAAAGTTAAGTTAGATCAATAAATGGTCAGTTTATCAAGTTTTTGGTTTTATTCAAGTCTACCTGCTGGACTTCATTGATTTGTAAATATGACATGAGAACCAAAAAATTTAGAGATCCCTGTTCTACGTCAGTTTCCAGAATACCAACAACTAGCAAATGATGTATAGTTTCCGTTGCATAATATAGATAAAATTTCAGAGTTTATTGCCCAGTAATAGATCATTCAGTAGAAATTTCTTCTAGTTTTTAAATATTGCTAGTTAAACAGCTTCGATAAGAGTCAACCTGCTGCCATGTCAACCACAGCTCAAATGATGACATACAGGGTGTCCCACGAGAAGTGGCCCAACCCCTTTAACTTTTGAACCCCTACAGATAGTCATGACAGTGGGGTCTAGGTATAGTAAAATGACCATGCCCAGAATTGGTATAGAAAGGGGGTCGCAAATGAGTTCTAAGGGGTGAAACCCTGGGGTTAAAATCAGTAAAAAAACATATTTGTGAAGGAAGAGAAGTTGGTAAAAGGAGTTATTTTGTAAAGGAAGATTATTTCGCTACTTCCTGAAGAAGGAAGTTACTGGTACCTACCAGTTTCATTATTTTGATGTTAAAAATTAGGAAATCAAACAATTACGTCTCTTCCTGCACAAATATGCAAGTTTTTTGGCTGATTTTCATCCCAGGGCCCCCCTTTGCATTCCCATTTGCGACCCCCCTTTCTATACCTATTCTTGTTCGTCTGAGTACTATCATCCCTCCAATATTGTACCTGTATTTAGATATCGGGAGGGAGGAGAGGTATAATTTAATCTGAATATTTAATCTTTGAAGGGATCTTGATATAAGCTCGCTTGTTGATTCTCGTTTATAATTAAAAACGTGTAAAATGTCTCGTAGCGCTGTTAAAGTTTGTAAAAACTATTGGCATAAGACTCGAAATTCTGTTTCTTATCATCGGTTCCCAAATTATCCTTATCTTCAAAATATTTGGGTTGAAAAGTGTCATACGGAAGACAAGATTTATCCATCAACTTTTATTACAAAATTAATGTTTTTTGTACTATCTATATTTAGAAGTTTCTAACAGAAAGGTATTAGGAATGTTAGCAACCTTATATATAAAAATATTGTTGCAGTGCTGGGGACTGCTGTTTGTATTATGTAAAACTTTTCGCTTAAACCTGTAGTATTTTAAAAATTGTTGTTAAATCGATTCGAAATCCACCTAGAACACGATATCTTAAAAGTGCTGTTAAATCGACTCGAATTCCGCCTTACTTTGTTTTTGTACTTAATGCATCCTTTTCACCCCGACTACCTTTACCTACCTACTTTATCCTGTAGAATTTATACCAACATTTTTCTCACGTGACTGCACTGTCTCCATAAAGTTCTTTAAAAATATATACTTTAGCAATATCATAACTTGTTAATATTTATTGGGGAGAATTAACTAATTTAATAATTCTATCTTCATCGAATGTATGGCTTTACCCATCCAGCGAGCTCGGTGAAGAGCCCCTGGTTTTTCGTATTGCAAATTGAGTGTCTGATCCAATCATTAAGGATGCAAGATGTAAAAATTCTCTATAGTCATCCCTTCTCTAGGTAAATTTTTATTAACCCGGGAAGGACTAGCGGGACCGTATGGTACCAGCAAACATCACTACGAAAAAACGGCTTTTTTCTACCTAAATACTTTTTTTTTTCATTCTGACGGTAGATGAAAAACGTGTTTTTAAGACTGGCGAAAAAATGGCCAAAATTTATTCATACCTAAAATTAGTGAATGGATTAAATAATGGTGAAAAATTATTTATAATTGTATTATGCAATAACAGCCCAAATTTGGAAAAGATTGAATAATTTTAAGGTAAAAATTTTGGTATAGAAATCTAGGCTTTTAAGCTACCAAATAGTATACTAATATTTTGAAGTAGTGTATTTTTTATTCAAACGTTTTATATGCTGTGAAATCAATTAATTTTCAAGGGAAAACCTATAGAATAATTTTTATGCTAGTAACTTATTGAATTTATAGTTTCCCAAAATTTTAATTTTTAAGGCCAATAATTCTAAACTTAATAAGAAAAAATTTCATATTATAAGTGATTGATTGGAATATCCATCTATACAAGGGTAGTATTTCATGGAAATCATCAATATAATGTTCATAGCCTTCAACTAAACCATAGACGCAAAATATAAAAAAGATATAAAAAGTATAAAAAGTTTGTTTATCACCTTTGGACTAGTGTGTACAAAATTTATTTCTAGAAATAAATTTGATAATAGGATTTTAAGAGCAAATATAACTACTAATTGTTATTATGAGAGTAATATCAACTATTTTTCGAGTTGAGATGTTGATTACTCGAGGTTTCAAAACAAACCAGGGGCCTGAGCATGATCACATCGTCTACCAGTCGAAAACCGCAAGTTCACAGGACGTACCAACTCGAATCGTGATTGGTCAATTTCAGGGCGTAACTTATCAACCCAATAGCTTCTCGGATTGTTATCTTTTTTAACAACTATACCTCTTTCCCATATTTTACCATTACGAATTAAAACATTCTGATTTACATACAAATCACTTAATAATTTAGCACTTTTATCATAATATCGTTTACTGATATTTTGCTTGTTAACAATTTTTTCTTTAACATTTAACTGAACTTCAGGCTTTAACAGATCTTTGTTAATGGGAATTTTAGTTCGAATCCTTCTACGGTTTGAGTTAACATTCTTATGATATAGAAAATAAAAAAATAGGACGAAAAGTATCTTTCTTTTAAATATATCTTTCTTTTAAATAAAAGTGGTTCAAATATGCACTATTTACTTCATCTCAAAAATGCTATTTTCCTACGCCGCTGCTTGTGACGTCACAAGTCCCCCTCGGAAGTGTGTTTACTTTATGAAGCGAAGCATATGATTGTAGTATTTGGATAGTGCACGAATGATCTCGACTGTATAATGCAAATAAAATGGCTACTAAAGCAAAATCGAATTCTAAGTATTGTATAGTAGTACCAGGATGCCAAAACACAACAGTCACCACACCAGATAAAATATTTCTGAGCGTGCCGAAAGACAAAAAGAAAAGGGATGAATGGTGCAAAGCCATGAAACGCGATCCCAAAAAAAATCCTCCCTTATCTGCTACAAGTTCCCGTTTTTGCTGTGAAGATCATTTTTTGGTAAGTTAACATTGTTTTTCACTAAAAAATTTTTAAATTTTTATTAATATTTTATTAATATAATTAATGATTATTAGTTAGAACTAAGAATTGGGAATCAAAAACAAAACAATGTATGGGGACAAAACAATGTATCTGATGTTAATTTAAAAAACTGCTTATTAAGTTATTTATCTATTATATTTCTGAAATGGTGAAATAAAGATAGGGGAATTTTCTAAGTAAATGCCATTTGTAAACCCTTGGTTTTTGCATTTTTGGTAATAAAAAGTCAGTTGTGAAAAATTTTGCATTTAGAGTTAAAAATATGTCTTAAAGATTGGAAATACTAATAAACACACTGGTAGTTGTAAAAAAGATCTGTATCTTTTTAAATTTGTACTAACTGATGAAATATATTCATTCTATAAATGAAGACGCAAAATATTTAGGCACAGCTTCGATAAGAGTCCCCGAGCCACCAAATTTAACCATAGCTCAAATGATGACTGACAACCATAGACGTTTAACAATTAATATCACTATTAAATCCTAAAATAATAGGAACAGCTTCAATAAGAGTAGCTGCTGCTGTGTTAGCCCACAGCACAAATGATGACACACAACCATATAGATTTAACAAATAAAATATCAGTATTGAATGCTAAGATAAATTAGTAGATAGTTATTTTAGGATCTAATAATGATGATATTAATAGAGGAGAGGAGGGTAATACGGAATAGTGGGCAATATGGAATACCAAAATTTCAAATTAACTATGATCAGTTTTTAAATAGTTTTAACAACTACTCCATATTACCCTCCATTTTAAACTTTTTTAAAAGTACCTATTTTCATAACAAAATAATGTTTTATTCCAATATCGGCACGTTATTACCATTAGCTATAGTATGTACTTAAAATTATTTTGTGGATTTTTATATAAAAACCAATAAGGTGATTCTTTAAGATATAAATGGAATTCCATATTACTCTCCGCTCCTCTAAATCTCTGGTTGTCGTTCATCATTTGAGTTGTAGATAAACATAGCAGCTGGTAGACTCTTATCCAAGCTGTGCTTAGTAATCTACTAAGGGCCGTATTCAGAAACTTTAACACGAGATGGAAACGAGATGAGAACGAGATGGAAACGAGAACGTTATGGAAACGATGAATTTGAAACGATGTTTTCCCGAAACACTAACGGGAGTTTCCGATCCTTTCCCTCATTGGATAAAATCTCCTACGTCACCAAGCAGACCAAGACGAGATTTTTTTTCAGCCAATCAGAGTCAGCTAAATTTCTCGCTTTTGAAGAGACGAGTGCTCTTGAACGACCATTCCCAATTTATCGTTACGTGAGATTTTACAACGTTTCCATCTCGTTCTCATCTCGTTTCCATCTCGTGTTAAAGTTTCTGAATACGGCCCTAAATATTATTATCTCAAGATCCAATAATAATGATATTAATAGTTAGATCTATATGGTTGTGTGTCATTTGAGCTGAGGGTAAACATGACGGCTGGAGGACTCTTATCGAAGCTGAATTTTTCTTTTAAAAGCGGTGTATTGAATCAAGTATTATAAATTTTAAAGGCTTTAGGAAATAAGAAATCTCAATAAATTGAATTTAATGCTTTAAATGTGAAAATTGAGAGAGGCTGCAGTAAAGCATCTGCTCTACATAAACCACCTACATTTCTTGTAAACGGTTGTTTATTTTATGGTTCAACCCAACTGTTGTGTTTAGTTTTTTGTGATATTTATCGTAAAGCTTACCATTATTCTCTTCAGCTTGAAGAGGACCTGGAAAATTATCGGGAATGGAAATTGACCGAGAATGTTCAAAGATTCAAACTAAAGGATGGGGTAGTCCCCAGAATTTTCAAGTGCCAGGGCAGAAATCTTTCTCCCCCTATACGTAAAGCTGCCTAAAAAAGAAAACAACGAAATTTGGTTGCGGAAGCGTTATCTGCAGCTGATGAAGCATCTGAGAACCTTCAGCAGGAGGAGGCATCACCGCAGGAGGAGCATCTAAGTGACCTCTCTTCTAATTTAACCAACTCCTCTAATCTTGATAAAAGCGTCCAAGCTAGACCGAACTACAGAAGCGTGGGGACGAGCACAGTCAGGGCCGTCTCGAAAGGAGTTCACTCTCGTTCACTAGGAAGATCCGGGCCTGCTTCACTACGTCACGCGTTGGATCCTGTCCGTTGCGAGTAGCGCGTTTTTCCGAGCAGCGCGCGAAGCTAATAACCAGTTTTTAAACACATCATTACGATTTTGCAAAAGGTGTTGATAATCTGATATAAAAAATTTTAAACAAACCATATTTTACATTAAATTATTCTTGTTTAAAAATAAACATCGTTTTATATTTCGTATTCAGTTCAGAGCTTATATTACAACAAATTAAAAAGCGAAAATACTTAGAAATGATATTTTTTAATGCTACTCGATCATATCAGTAATTCATTTAAAATTAAATTTTCTGTTTTTATTATGCCTTCAGTTCTGACTATCTCAAAACTTTTAATACTAAAAATTGTACATTTAATTTAATACCACTCAATTGTTTTCCTTGTTTTGTTTCAATATATTGTTTTAGATATTTTATAACATATTGAGTTGTGTATATTTATTAACTTTAAAAGCTAAAATCAGCAAAATTAAAAATATGGTGCACCGTAAGAGTTAGCAAAACTTTTAACAGATTATCGAACATAAATCCTTATCCATTATATTTTAAAATAAACCATACGACTAATTCACTTAAGTACACGTAATCAAAATCTTATAAAAAATATTTTATTACAGAATAATATAGGGTAAAATATTTAGCGTTAAGTTATAGGAATACTTTAATCTTATTCAGAAACGGGAGTAATAAAAGATAAATACCCCCAAAATATATAACAGGATCGCAATTTAAAACATCTCTTATGATTTAATGAGCTGATAGCACTTCAAATAATAATTTATATTAAGAAACAAACGCTTTCTTAATGCCGCTCTCAGGATCACTCATTCGAATAACATGTGGAATGGCGCTTTGGTTGGGATTTAAGCTGTGACGTCGAAACGGTGTGTTGAGTTGTAGGATCAGGCCCGGAAGACTACATTCGCGCAGTAGCGTGAACTTTCGAGACGGCCCTGGCACAGTACCATGTACTAAAACTGTGGCATGTTCGCCAATAAAACTGAGTTCTCCTCCTAAGATAAAGCCAGTTAGCCAGACATTCATCATCGAAGATGATATTAAGTGTTCCGAGGAAGAATATGTACCAGACAATGTTAGTAATTACAGCTCAGGTGACGAAGAGCTGTCCCTTCAGCAGTACAAAAACCACATGCTGACGGGCACAGTTTTATCTATTGAAAAAAAACCCTAGCTATTCCTTGGACTTCCAATAAGGAGCTATTTCCTGATTAAGCTCATTAGTGAGACAGTGCCTGTACCTGTTAGAGATATATATATTGTGCTGAAAAAGATAAGGTTGGACAACCAATTTGCAATTTTGGCGATAGACTTTGGTTTGTCCGAAAGTTCTATCTCCAGAATTTTCAAAAAATCTGTGCCAATCTTGGCCCAAATTATGCAGGATATAATAGTATGGCCAGAGCCACACACAATTAAATTCCATCTCCCTATTGCTTTTCGGGCTCGATATTCTAAGGTGATATCAATTATCGATTGCCTGGAAATTCAAATTGAGAAACCAGGCAATCCTGTTCACCAGGCCCTTACATGGTCAAGTTATTATAATTGTAACACTTTAAAATATTTAATATCATGTACTCCAGATGGCCTGGTTAATTTTATTTCAGAAGGTTTTGGTGGACGAACCTCTGATGCCATGATTGTTGAGAACAGTGGCTATTTAGAAAAATTAGTCCCTGGAACATCAGTCATGGCAGACAAAGGTTTCAAACATATCTCACCACTGTTGCAACCAAAGGGTACCGAGCTGGTTCGCCAGCCATCAGTGGCAACAGCTTCAATTAGCTCTAAAGCTGATGTCAAGTTGTCCAAAAGGATAGCATCTCTGCGTATTCATGTGGAACGAGTTATCGGCAGAGTAAGGGAATTTCGCATGTTGACACCGCATTCATGTTTAGATAATCATCTGATTCCTTATGCAGACTATTTATTGATTATTGCATGTGGTGTGATCAACATGCAAGATCACTTGATTAAAGATCAAATTTAAAATTTGTTTCATTTGTTTATCATGTTTCATTTTTGAAAACCAACATGCTTCAACTTACTTATTTTAAAACATTGAAAGCAACAATGCTAAGGTTGAGTAATAAGTATTTAAGCAATTTAAAATAATAAGAGACGAATCATCACTCTATGTTTACAATTAATTTCGATAAAATCAGACTAAAAATTTTAAATATTGGACAAAAAGTGTGAAATTTTAGTATAAAATGGCGTACATGTAAGTTTTTAGAATATTTTTTTATTAGTCTGTGAGTGATATTTCATCCAGAAAGTACTTTTTTAAAAGGTGAAAAAACATGTTTCATCTTAAAATATGGCGTTAATCGGTCGTTGTGCTTGGATGCATAATAATTTGATTGACAATACTTGCTTTGTAACTGCGACCTTATCCGTTATCTAAAAAAATGGAAATATTTTAAAATTGAGAATTTTTTTGAAAAATCGAAGGGCCTACTCGGAAATCCGGAAAGAATTCAGACATTTTGATACTATATATGTATCATTCGGTTCAGTAATTAAAAAGCCTTTCCCTGGAAACCGTTCACCAAAAACTTTTTTTTAGAATAGAGAGATTACTGCTTTTTTCCTTTTTGATGATTCATCAGAACATTTGTGCCCAGATAACCCTAAAGTACATTATTTTGTTCATTGTGTTTAATAAAATAAGAATTTTTTAATTCTTGTTTATTTTATTAATTATACTTGTTCTTTATATAATTCCCTTTTAGTTCTGCTTATAAACACACAAGAATTGAAATGGGTACAATTCTGTTAAGTCAAAATATTTAAATATCACCAATTTTTTACTATCGAAATTTAAGTAATTTTAAGGATTTAGTTTGCAATTTCTTTGCAAATTTCTATTTGGACCCTAAAACTGCTTGGTGATTTATAAGGGGAGTTAACAGAATTGTACTATGAAATATGTAGGTAATACACAATTATATTATTGTTTCAGTTATAAGAAAAATAAATTGTGAATGCATGAAAGGTAAAAGTAAATAATTTTTTATAGGTAGCAAATTTTAATGATTAAAGTTCTAAATTATTTTAATAAATGAATATTAGTAATGTTTAAAGTTTATTCAAATAACTAGCTGATATGCCCGGCCTTGCACGGGTGGAGTGTATATATTTTTTTAAATTAAATTTTTTAAAAATATATTTATAATTTTTAAATCAGCAATTACCAATCATCCCGGTATCCCAGGCGTCTTTTTCCTATCCGTGTTCCCGATAATTTTCCTATCCCGATGTTCCCGATAATTTTCCTATCCCTCTGATCGAGGTAATTTTTATGTCCCGGTAATTCCGGTACTTTTTTTTCCTATCCCGATGTTCCCGGTAATTTTCCTTTTCCCGGTGTTCTCGGCAATGTTTCCTAGTAAATTAATGAGTCTAGTGAACAAAAATAACAAATTTGAAACACTGAGCTATATAACAAACGGAAATGCCCGGCCTTGCACGGGTGGAGTGTATATATATTTTTTTAAATTAAATTTTTTAAAAATATATTTATAATTTTTAAATCAGCAATTACCAATCATCCCGGTACCCCAGAAGCCTTTTTTTCTATCTCGGTGTTCCCGGTAATTTTTCATATCCCAATGTTCCCGATAATTTTCCTATCCCGATGTTCCCGATAATTTCCTTATCCCGCTGATCGAGGTAATTTTTATGTCCCGGTAATCCCGATAATTTTCTTATCCCGATGTTCTCGGTAATTTTTCTTTTCCCGATGTTCTCGGCAATGTTTCCTAGTAAATTAATGAGTCTAGTGAACAAAAATAACAAATTTGAAACAATTATAAAAGATCTAGTAAATTGAAAAGTCTAGTGAACCGCTTCATTTGAAACAATGTTTTGTTTTGAAGTCCTCTTCCATGAAAATAAAATTTACAATTTTCCATAAATATTTAAATTTTAAAGGAAAATATCTTAAAATAGGGGAAAGTAACGTTTCAAAATAAATTTTTTGAATTTATTTTGATGTTTTTACAACTGATATAGTTTTTAAATGGACAATTATCGAGTTTTTTCTGTTAAAATATTTAATTTTTGAAGGTTTTAATCTAGTTAACAATAGTGAGTCGAGCAGTCTACTCTAGTAGAGAAATGGAGAAATAAGCGTTTCGGGCTGTAAATTCGTTAATTACTCGTAATTATTCGATTTTAAAGATTTGAAAACTATCTTAAGTTACTCCCCGACTCGGAATACGTCTATACGTCGAGTTTGGTTTCGGTCCGTGGCCTATTTCAAGAGATTACCCCGGACATACATACACACATACACACATCGCCCGTTAGCCTTTTATTTATACAGAGAAGAGATCAAGTAAAAGAAAATCGGAGTTATCCCAAGGATTGAAATACCTGGTTTATATTCGTTAAGAGGTAGTTAACTCCATATCCAAAATTTTTATTAAATTAGAATTGCAAAATAATATATCAGCCATTTTAAAACAGGATACATAAATTCACTTTACTGGCTTTTAAAATTAACCTGATTAAAAATTTGACTGAAGGGAAAATAGGTGGAAAAAATTATTTAGTTTGACAATATGAAAAATTTGTCGATATTTGAATACATGGCATTCAAAAGAGCTTAAGGATCTATATATATATTACGCTTAGCGTGGGAGCGTGGCAGGCCCTTATTACTTACTTCGCGTTGGCAACGATCCCATTTGTTTACAAACTGGCGGTGTTCGGTTATTTTATTTTTGAATTTAGGATGACATTTGAGGATTCAGATTTGATTAAAAATGAGTTTAAGAGCAGCTGAGCGTTACAATCTGCGTAGAAGGGAGCAAAGATTAAGAGAATCTCTCGATGAAAGATTTCGGCGTCGATCCGAGAGAAATGCAAGAGATCGAGCCACACGGGTAGAGCTTCAGACGGCGAACAGGGTAATTTCTCAAATCCAACGTCACAATCTGCGTAGAAGGGAGCAAAGATTAAGAGAATCTCTCGATGAAAGATTTCAGCGTCGATCCGAGAGAAATGCAAGAGATCGAGCCAGACGGGCAGAGCTTCAGACGGCGAACAGGGTAAGTTCTCAAATCCAAATAATGGTTTCCGAGCATGATTGCGGAATGCTGGCGGAAGTTTGCAATTATTGTCGGGCACTTTATTGGGAAAGCGAACTTAACTCTTCCCGCAAGTATACGAAATGTTGTCATGATGGGAAAGTTTGTTTAGCGAGTCTGTCGAGGACTCCCGATCTTCTACAAGAATTGTTGACCACTAATTCGCCAGAGGCCAAAAACTATAGGCAACACATAAGGGAGTATAATGCAGCTTTGGCTTTCGCTTCAATGGGGGCTGAAATAAAATCGCCTATTGGCAATGGACCATACTGCTTCAAAATTCATGGGCAAATTTACCATAGGGTAGCCCCACTGTACTCCAATGAGCAATATAAACCAAGCTATGGGCAATTGTATATTTTTGATGCCTCGGAAGCCAACAGTCGGCGGTTGGAGAACAATCCTTCATGCCTAAATAATGTAATGGAGGGGTTGGATGCAATGCTGCGTGCTACCAACCCTTACGCTGAGTCATATATGCAAATGCATCAGCTCATACAATCTAATCCAGTTGCAAATGTCAAAATGGTATTCATGGAAACGCCGGACCTGGATATGCGGCGGTATAATGCTCCTACTTCCAAGACTGATGTCGCTGCCATATTTGTTGGGGATGATGGGGAACCGCCGGCAAATAGGGATGTCTGCATATATCCCGTTGGAGAAGGATGCAAGAACATTTCTCCTCTAAATCCCTGCAATGATCCAATGGTATATCCATTGCTATTTCCAGCAGGGGAAAAAGGTTGGTCCAGGGATTTAGAGCATGTCCAGGAACGGCGTTCTGCGAAAAGAAATAGAGGGACTCAACAGCAGTTCTATGCATATAGACTGTCAGTGCGTAGTGGCTTTAATCTGTTGCATAGTAGCGGGAAACTTTTCCAACAATACATAGTCGATGCATATGTCAAAACCGAAGGTTCCAGGTTGAATTTTATCCGCTTAAACCAGAAAGACCTAAGGGTAGAGTTATACAAAGGTCTTCTTGATGCCCTCACAACACGAGCCGTAAATAACAACTTACGGGTCGGGCAACTCATGATTCTACCTTCTTTTACAGGAAGTCCTCGCTACATGCAACAGAACTTTCAGGATGCCATGGCAATGGTTCGAAAGTTTGGCCGTCCTGATCTTTTTATTACATTCACGTGTAATCCCTCTTGGCCCGAAATTTTAAATGCCATGCAGGGTTTTGAAAGACCTGAGAACAGACCCGATATTGTTGTTCGGGTGTTTAAAATGAAATTGTCTGAGCTGTTGGATGACCTCATTAAGAGAAACATTTTTGGGGTGGTTATTTCTTATATTTATGTTATTGAATTCCAAAAGCGAGGATTACCTCATTGCCACATGTTGCTAACATTAGATCCATCTTCCAAAATACGGACCAAAGATGATATAGATAACTTTGTAAGGGCAGAGTTACCAGATGTCAGTATCAATCAAAGACTTTTTGAGATAGTCACAAAATGTATGGTACATGGGCCCTGTGGAGTTATAAATCCGAATTCTCCATGCATGAGGGATGGAGAATGCTCCAAGCAGTTTTTAAAATCATTTATTGAGGAGACTCAAGAAAATGTTAATGGGTATCCTGTGTATAAAAGACGGTGCACAGAACCTGTTAGGGTGGGCAAGTATTTTATTGATAACCGCTGGATTGTTCCTTATAATCCATGGATATCGAAAAAATATAATGCCCACATTAATGTTGAAGTTTGTGCATCTGTTAAAAGCGTAAAATATTTGTACAAGTATGTCTATAAAGGCCATGATGCAGCTTCTATTGCTTTACAAAATGCCGACAATGTGAACCATGATGAAATATTAAATTTTTTAGATGGGAGGTACGTTAGTGCACCTGAGGCAATGTGGCGCCTCAATGAGTTCAACATGTCTGATAAATCACACACTGTTATTAGACTTGCTGTTCACTTGCCTGAGCAACAGTCCATTTTTTTTAAAGAGGGTCAAGAGAATGAAGCTCTTGAACGGGCCTCTGTTAAAGAAACAACTTTAACCGCATGGTTCAAACTAAATTCTTCTGATGAAGATGCCCATCAGTATTATTATTCTGATATTCCCCAACATTATGTTTTTGACAAGGCATCTACAAAATGGAAGAAAAGGCAAAGAGGGGGGCAACAAGTAATTGGAAGAATGCCTGTAGTCAGTGTGCAGGATTCTGAAAGGTTCTACCTTCGAATGTTGTTACTGAGAAAAACAGGAGTTATAAGTTTTAGTGATATGAAAACTATTAATGATAGGTTGTGCGAAACTTTTCAGGAGGCTTGCAAAGAGCTGGGCCTGTTGGATGGTGACGAACACTGGCATGATACTTTGCTCGAAGCAGCACGAACACACATGCCTAGCTACCTGAGACTTTTGTTCGCAGTAATTTGTGGTTTTGGGGAAGTCGAGAATATTCCTGAGCTTTGGAATCAACATAAAGAATCTCTTTCTGAAGATTTTATCCACATGTATTCAGCACAAACTGGCCCACTTTATGCCCTTGCTGAAATTAATGAACTGCTAAAATCATATGGCCTGAATTTGAAAAAAGTGAACCTTCCATTAGTGAATTTAAATTGTGATCTCTTCACATTAACTTACGATGCTATTGAAGAGCAATCTAAAGCTAATGCAAATATTGCAAAACTTAATTCAGAACAAAAATATGTTGTAAATAAAGTTCTGGAGGCTATATATGAAAATCAAATTGATATGCCAAATTGTTTTTTTCTGGATGGTCCAGCTGGAACTGGCAAAACTTTTGTATATTCAACCCTTTTGCACGCAGTTAGAGGTAAAGGCGACAAAGCCATTCCCGTTGCATCCACTGGAATAGCAGCCACTTTGCTTAGTGGAGGTAGAACTGCCCACTCTATTTTTAAATTACCCCTTACCCTTAATGCCACTTCAACATGCAATCTAAAACCTAATACCTCAGAAGCTAATATGTTGTTGGATGCCAAACTCATTGTATGGGATGAAGCTCCTATGACACATGTTCATGCATTTTTAGCTGTGGATAGGCTTCTTAAAGAAAAATTATTTTATTGGGAGGAGATTTTAGACAAGTTCTTCCAGTTATTTTAAGAGGTTCTAGGTCTTTAACAGTTTCCAGTTGCATTAAAAAACATAACCTTTGGTCCAATTTTGTAGTAATGAAGTTAACTCAGAACATGCGTGCTCTACCACACGAAGCTGAATTTGCCAGTTGGCTGTTGCATGTCGGTGATGGTGAGAGTGGTGATAAAGTAGAGTTACCCCCCTTTTGTTATCCACAAATACAAGATCCTGTAAAACAACTTTTTAATGACATAAATTTTGACAATGTAACACCGGAGGAACTTAAAAGTCGAGCTATATTAACAGTGACTAATGATTTATCAATGGAAATCAATAACAGAGTTTTAGAGTCTATGCCAGGAATGGAAGTTATGTATGAGAGCATTGATAATACAGTGAGTGATGACCCTCAGGATCAACTTTCCTACACTGAGGAATTTTTAAATAGCTTAACTCCAACAGGAATGCCACCACACAAATTAAAATTGAAAGTGGGGTGTATTATGTTACTTAGAAATCTAGCACCGTTAAAAGGTCTGTGTAATGGCACAAGACTTATTGTAGTTAAACTTGAAAGAAATATCATTGTTGCCAAAAAAATATGCTCCAATAATGTTAATCAATCATTCCTTATACCTCGCATACCATTAATTCCATCTGATAGTAATATGCCCTTTAAATTTAAAAGAAAACAATTTCCCATTAGATTAGCTTTTTCTATGACTATCAATAAAGCCCAGGGTCAAACATTTGATAAAATTTGTTTGGATTTAACCAAGCCAGTTTTCAGCCATGGACAATTGTATGTTGGCCTTTCTAGGGTAAGATCCTTTGATTCTATTACTGTTGTGTCACCAAACATTGAAATATTTAACTGTGTTTATAAGGAAATTTTATAAAGTTTACAAGTTACACACAAAACAACTTCAGAACCCATACCTCTTAACAAAAAACCTGGGCTAAGGTGTGTACCTTTTGGTACGCATTGGGTTGCTACCTGAGGTTACACAAAAATGTCTTTTCAAGACAGGTGGTTTGTAGGCCTATTGGGGAACTTCCACGTAAAAAAAAGTAACGCACCTTTGCAATACCTCTTGGGTGGTGTGGAAATTGCAGTAGTATACTTTTCATTTAACCTAATCTTCTCATCATACCTCTATTTTTTGCAGGATATTACTGAAGAGAGGTATCTCTTAATCACTGCTCTCAAATTAATAAAAGTTTCCTATTATATGTTAGTAAAACTCCTAAAGCTAGACTAAAGTATTTTAGTGTCCGATTAGCGAGCGCAGCGAGCCTGGATCGCGAAGCGATCCACTGCGAACTGCGGAGCAGTTCGCGCGGGGGTTGGCGAGCGTAGCGAGCAGGGGGCGGCAGCCCCCTAGTATTTAGCTATTTTTTCATAGCCAATAATAATACTACTAGTTAAAATATTACAAACATACAAATTTTAGAATGAAACTTAAAAGCTTAGTCATACCGCCAGGAGAAAAACTGATAAGTACAAAGCCAAATGATAGGCACACAGATTTTCAAAAAACGTTTATTCATAGATTCAATTACCCCGATATTAAGTGGAAAAATCTATCCCCTTAACAAACTCAACAATATTGTTAGAAGTCAAAAGTTTTTCTCCTGATGGTATGACTATACTAAACTTTTAATAAGAAAACAGAATACTAGTATTATAAAAAATATTATTTTATTAACAGATTTATGAATTTAAATTGTTTAGAAAAGGGAACACAGCAGCTTTCCAGAAAATGGTTGCATTTTCTATGATATCTAAGCACTTTTTCTAATCATACTCTACTTCCATAATGGTAACTTTTTTAGAGGTTTCAAAATCAGGAGCTGCCAAACAAATGAGACCCCACTTTTTTTTTAAGAAATGCATTTGCATTTGAATTTGTGCATTGCACTTTTCACTAACCAAATTGTTTTTTATGTACCTTGATATAGCTTTATCACTACTAGGGCATTTTATCTCAATAACAAAATTGTCTGTAATCCCATCTGGGGAAGCCCCCATTATTGCATTTTCAGGGGAAGTAGCTAAGCCACATGGGTTTATTTTTAGATTTTTTCTTTTTCAACCACTTTTCTTACGAACTTTTCCAGTCTCCATCCTCGTTCCATAGCTGCTGTGTCTTTCAAGACGGTAGCAACAACTATAGTTTCCACCAATGAGCCGTCAATGGTATGGCACCGGCTAGCCTCATGAGCTCTAGAGGCTGTAACCCGCCCATACCTCATGTGGTGCCAAAGGTTGCTTTCTGATTGTTCGATGGATTCATAAATTACTTCCAAGCATAAAGAATCCGTCATTTTTGACTTGCAAAACTGCAGAAAGGCTTCCGCATCCTTGTTGGTGGATGTTGGTAGGTCAAAAAACATCACTGCCAAATGGTGGATAGACAGATTCCAAAACTTGTTTGGCATTTCGTAAAATTTTGTCAGAACAGTATCCTCTCTTTCTGCTGCCTTGGATCTCTGGAGGATTTTGTCTAGAAACTTGCCATCAGGAGGTGTGAGAGCTGGAAGATCATTCCTGACAAGATTTTTGCCTTTGATGAATTTAAGGCTTGTTCCTACACACGACAAGTTAGACTTCTTCCAGTAACTTTGGGTGGACGTCACAGATGGTTCCTCGCTTCTTCTATGAAGCCACATTAAAAGAGCTATGGCATGTTTACATCCACCTGAAATAAAATATGGAAATATAGAAATACATTTTAACTTTATATGCATGTTCTTCAGAGGATCAAGTAAGTTAGAGCAGAGTTTCTCAAACTGTGGGTCGCGACCCACTGGTGGGGCAACGGTCAGTTTGGGTCGCGAGAAGATTTTTAATTTTTTTTGAATATGAAGTATCTTTTTATAACTTTTACAAATGTGCAACTAACGTTTGAATTATCAAACTATTATTTGAACTTTTGAAATTTATCAAATTACCATATAGTAAAAAGAATAAAAATTTAAGAAAAACTACACAACTCTGTCAAACAGAAAAGGCAATTAATGTAAATACATACTTTGTGTGTCACTGTAATGTGCCGATAATGCAAATCTAGCCGGTTATTCAAATAAGATTTGAAAAAATATTCAGTGTTTCTTCCCATCCACACCGAGGGGGAGCAATGCAAATTTTTTTCCCAAAACCAAACTGTAATGTTAATGCAATGGGAACTTTTAGCTATAAATTGAAACTAATCGGAAAGTTTCCAGACCCAATTTATATTGTTTCAATCTACTCCTGGTTTGTTGTTTTAAAAGATATTTTGCGAAATTCCAGTTCGGGGGCCTTCCACAAATTTAAAATAGCAATATCGGTATTTTCGAAATTTCTCTCGAACCGAAACTCGGATCGCTTAGCAAAAACAACCATCTCAAAGAACGTTTAGAGATGCGTAATAATCATGTCACTAAAAGAATTTTCTTAGGAAATGATGCACTGCAATTTTTCCCATATTGCTAAGCCATATTTTTAAAGGTCATATTTTAAAATTTTCTCTAGGAGAGAACCCCCAGACCCTTCTTTTTGTTGTAGGGATCATTGTTAGCGCACATTGGAAATCCACATTATACGCCTTTTTCTTCACGCTATGTTCTGGCGTCACCTTGGCATTTACCAAACAGACATGTCCATCTCTTTTCACTTGTATCACCATTGTTGTCCATCTCTTTTCGCATTATCACCATAGTTTTCTCGTCCAGATCTAAAGAAAGATAAGCTGTTTTAGTTCGATATAATGCATATACCCAAGTAATATGAATTTTTGATTTAATAAGGAAGTTGCATGTGTCAGATTTTCAAAAACAAACAAGTGTTCCGTATGGTTTTTTGTATGGTAAAATGAAATATCTAGTCAGTTTTTCAAAAAAAAATACAGGTAATTAAATATTTTAATTTAAAAGTCGAGAAAAAATTACGTGACTGAAAACGTTTATTGTTTAAACTATAAGATGACGTCAACAATAATACCATCAACTCCATTGCTTTACAACAATGTTTAGTATAAGATGACGTCACATCCAAACTCTTGGCGTTTTCGCGCGCTTTTAAAAAGGGGATTTTTGTTAATTTTTTTGACAATCAAAAAATTTCTCGATCGGCCTCAAATTTTGGGTAGTTGCTTATTTTTGCAAGAGGAATCGATTAAAAAAATTATAAAAAATCATGCAACTTCCTCATTCCGTAAAAAGTACTGCTAAATACCACCAAGCTCTTTTAGACACTGAAAATTATAAGTACTTTATTAAAGAGAAATAATTTCAAACTCTTAAATTAAAATGCTCATTTACGTCAATACTGTTCAGTTATATCAATAAAAATCTCTCGATATTTTAATACATGGCATTCAAAACAGCTTGGCATTATCAAGCAGGATCGTAAACGAAATTGAACCATATCTTTAATGCTTATTACAGTACAAATTTATTATTGTATAACAGGTATGAACTGTCCGTTAATGAGCCCACGAGCTGCCCCTGAATATATGCATAGCTCAAAATTTAAATTATTCAGATACCTTGAGATTAGATGGGTGCAAGCATTAAGTTTCATGCTCAACTTCCGAAAATCAAAATAAAATACTATTCAAATATCTCAGCTCAGAGTGTTATTTTAAAATACTGTTTAAATTTTTGAGTTAATAACAACACTGCCAATACAGTCTGATTGGAGATTATTTGCAAATGAAAGTTTTTGCAATTTACTCAGGTTAAGTAAGAATTCAAAAAGTAAACACTGAGTCTGGTATTTTATAGCTACATTTTATAACCATCTGCTCACCTCAGGGTAGTACTATACAAGTGTGTTAGAAATATTTAAGAGACTGTGAATGCAGTGAAAAATTTAAAATAGAGTTAATACACCATGACACTGTAACCAGAACAGTGATAAATAAATCAACATGTGGAATTGAAGATCAGAAGTTGTTTACAAGATTAAAAATCAATAACAAAACTATTTTAATAACCTTAAACAATAGAAAAGGTAAAATAGCAGTGTTTAATAGAATCCTAATTATAGTAGTAATCATGCTTTAGGTTAATATAGAATATATAACTTGCTGCATGTAGTAAGCAAAGAATTCAACAATAATGGAAAAATACTAGGATAAATACATACCTAATGGTTTTAAATCCTCGTATTTCAGCTCCCATAAAATCAGGATTACTTTCCAAGAAAGAAAACACCGCCATAGAGTCAATTTTAGGCAAATTATCCGCTTGCCCTTTTACAAATCCAGGTATAACAGCAGCCATCGTAAGCAAGTTACAAATAGCACGATATTTGAATAAAACGAGAATCAATAAAAAATATTACTGCAAAATAAGCGAAACAAGCAAACAGTTAAACTTAAATAGTATTAAAAAAGAGAACTAATAGTTTAAAAAATAATATAACAAGCAATTTTAAATTTCAACACGAACACGCTAACGCTAAATCAAGCTACATAGAACGTAAACATTGAACCGAGGGGGACTTGTGACGTCAAACCAATCACAAAACGTTTTAGAGTCACGTGATTTTTAGTCAATTTAAAACTTAAAATTTTAATAATATTAGTTGATTTTCTTAATTTTTTTTTGCATTTTTGATCATTTTAAAGACCAATCTGTCGATAAAACACAGAAATGAGCATATTCCCCATGGGTGCAAGTTCCTCATTGGGGTATTTCTATATTCCATTAGGGCAGAATAAATATCCCTATTTGACTCATAGCATTTTTTAATAATACTTTTAGCAATTTTAACACCACTTGCAGCTTGTTCGTTAGATTTGGGATATCTAGGACTACTATTTATGATTTCGAAATCCCATTCTTTAGAGAATTTTTTAAATTCTAGAGAATTAAAAGGCATAGGGGAGAGTGTTGTACCTACGGACGGTTGAACCTTCAGCCACCTCATTTTAAAATTCGGGAAAAAATGTAAATTTGAATTTGTGGTCGATTTTGAATGTAAACAGATGCTATCTAGTTGCTAACGTTAAATCAGCAGTTTAAAATATTATTTAAATTTTCTATAATAAAAATACTGTTTTTAGGTGCTCAAAGTTTTTTTTAGTGCATCACTACATTAATTATTTTCTTCCTCTATGATTATGATATGATAAAATGGGATATATGGGGGAATCCCCGAGATTTTGACTTTTTAGTTTTGATATTAGAAATAGTCAGATCTCAATTCTTTTATCTTTTATAGAACTTTGAATGCAAAAACACCTGATGCTGTACCTTCGGACACCATAAGTGTTGTACCTACGGACACGTTCTTGTGGGTGTCTGTAGCTAATCGGCGTTTTAGAATCAGGTTTCATTTAACTGAATACATTTTAATAAATGTTAAATTAATTCTAAATGGTAATCTATTTGTCAGCGATTATTTTCAAGTGAATTTTAGATGAAAAATCAAATATTTTGTGATCTAAACTACTTTTTTAAATTTATTATTCTACTTGGAATTTAATGTAAAATATGGTGTAAAACCCTAAGCACCCTATCACATTTAAGTATGATGATTAAAAAAACCACTGAAGAAGATTTACCACCAAATTATTACTGTTTTTACCACCAAAAGCTTGCTAAGTGTCGATCGAATTGGGGTTTTTTGGATCAGTGAAGTTGTCAGATCAATCATGACCGTGATGAAACTATTACCTTAAATTCTGATCTGAAAATACCATGTGATTTTTGTGTTTTTGGTGAAAAATCATGACTTTTATCATTCAACTTCGTTTTAATGATCATTTACGATCTAAAACTACATTACTTTAAAAAATCTATTTTCAATTTTAAAAAGGCTTGAAATAGGTTATTAAAAGGTAATTCATCAATAAAAATGTTCATTCTTAGCTTTTTTCAACTAAAACTTCCCAATTTAAGGGTGTCCACAGGTACAACTGGGTCTGTCCATAGGTACAACAGGTTGTTGTACCTTTGGACACAAATTTTTCCAAGTTATTATAAATGATTAAAAATCCAATTTTCAAGATTTTGGCTAATAAAAAATATCTCTCTACTCACAAAGGTTAGAACTATAGGTTGGGCACTTTAAATGGTCAAAATGTGATTTTACCTGTCTTAGAAAAATCCAAACGTGATTTTTGTCCATAGGTACAACACTCTCCCCTATTATCTGCAACCATATAACGAGGTATACCATGAGTACTAAATATTACTTTCAACTTATCAATTATTTCACTTGCTTGTTTGTGTTTGTTTGCAATAGGAACTATTTCTAACCATTTCGTTAAATAGTCCATTAGAACAAAATAATCATTTTTACCAAATTCACAAATATCACACCCAACTTTTTCAAAAGGTAAGGACATAATTTCATGGGATATTAATGGTTCTTTACAATTTTTAGAACTATACTTTTCACAAACACTACATCTAGAAATAAGCTTTTCAATGTCATCTGACATACCAGGCCAATACAGTATTTTTCTGGATCTCAATTTAGATTTTTCCATACCAAAATGACTTTCATGAATTTTACAAAGCATTTATGTCCTTTCACTCACTAATTCCAACAGAACGTCACTTCTAAAGTAAGGTGTTGCAGACTCTTCCTCTCCATTCTCACTAAAGCGTACAAGAGTAGCTTTTACAACCCCATACCATTTAATTGCACGCATTGCATGCAGTTCTTTATTTAATTTTGACTGTAGGTGTGGGGCTACTTCTTCAAAGAAGCGGATGAAATCCCCTTTCATTTCTTCCAAAGGCTCAAAATAAAAATTAGTAAATGTATTCAGGGATCTTTCTTCCCTTTTCACTCGTTTTGAACTCTCCTTTGCAGTGGGTAATACTCCTAGCGCTTTGGTCAAAGCACTTGCAGAGTGACTCTCCCTTACATGTTGTTGCTTTGATTTAACAGAGGCAAAGGAACGATCACACAATTCACAATTAAACTTACCACTATTATGTTTAGACATATGCATAGTGTAGTATTGATGTCTTTGGAAGGATCTATCACAAATTTCGCATTTTAAGTATTTTTCTTGAGAATGTGTTCTCTTATGTCTTTTTAAGGTCACATTTCGGGTGAATGTTTTGGATGCTACCCTTCATCGATATGGATGTAACCGCTCTTGATGGAAAAACAGCAGTGAAATTTTGGAAGACACATTTTGGCCATGATGTGGATTTTGGACATCTAAATTTATCCTCTTCTGATAAAGGGGAAATAGCTTGTAAGTATATTTTAAGTACATTTAAGAAGGTATTTTACTAGCTTAAATTTTATTAAATTTCAAAACTAAAACTCTTAAGGTCTTATTCACTGCTACCTGACCACAGTGGTTAACCAGTTGCTGAAGAAAGGAAATAAGCTGTTCGCTGACTCTGATTGGCAGAATCCTTTACCGCTGGTCAGGTAGCAGTGAAAAGGGGTTTTTATGTTAAATGTTTAAATCTCCCAAATATTCTTTAAATGATTTGTTTTCGTGAATTCAGGCGGCAGTTATGATTGTCACCTTCAGAGTTCGTATGGTTTGCATGTTAACTTTCTAGGTTTTTCCCTTGGTCACAATCAACGCCCTTAGGAACATTTTTTTAATTAAATAAACATTAATATAAAACACAAATATGGAACAATAGATAAGTTAATTTGTTATGTAATGTTAGTAAGAAATAAATTTTATTTATAACTTCTGTTGAATTTTTAGGCAAACTTAGACAAGGTGTCACCCTCGATAGAATCCTGGATGATGTGCGGGACAACATTGGGGAGGAATTAGAAAGGATCAATCTTTTAACCCGCAAAGACTTGCATAACATCGCAAGAGATTTTAATGTGTCAAGTTTTGCAAATTTCCATGATGATGATGCTACCAGTGTCAAGATTTGGGTCGACATGATGAAGGAATCTGGAGAAGATTCCCCGGTAATTTTTTACGAAGAGCAAGGATTGGAAGACTGTGTGGGGGGATTAAATAAAGAAGATTTTCAACTTTTCATCTTTTCAACTTTCAAAAATTTGGTGAAGCAAAAATTTGCATTGATTCAACGCATGGCACAAACTCGTATCACTTTCAACTAACCACTCTGATGGTTATTGATGAGTTTGGGTCAGGTTGCCCTGTTGCTTTTTGTATAAGTAACCGAGTCGATGAGACAGCTATGTATTTGTTTTTAGAAGCAGTTAAACTGAAGGCAGGATTTGTTGGTTGCACCAAAGAATATATAAACGGATGAAGAAGGCGAGCTCCCGTAGAGATAATGTAAACCGCAAACTCACGCATGCGCCAGAGTTGGGATTATTCGAGTACTGCAAAAGAAACAACATTACACAGCGGAGAAACGAGCGCACGCTTCAATTCGCCGCTATTTTCGGAAGAACTTTTGTAAACATTATTGTAACATCTTAGATGTTTTTAGTTACTTAGGTTATTGATTCTTTCTTGCGAAATACATTAACAGAACTTTAAAAAATAACTTTATATAGTCTGAATTATTTCGTTTGAAATTAATATAGGAAATTCACACATTACTTTTTTTTTAAATTTATACAAAGTTCAAATTAATTTCGGAGATTAATGTAATTTAACATAATATTCCAGAAATGAATTTTTGAATTTCAAAGAGTGGTAGGCCTATATGATGATCTTAATATAGAAAACGTAGTGAATTATCCTGCTCTAACCATTAAAAGGGGGATCTGGGGGTCCTCCCCCAGAAAATTTTTGGAAATATAAGTAAAAAACCCCATTTTTTCTACTCGTTTTGGTACGCCTCATCCGAATTTCAGATTCAGGTTTTTTGGTAGAATTTTTACATTTTGACAAACTTTATGTAAAACTAGCTTGCTCGGAGAAAAAAGGATTTTCAATCTAGGTGATAAAATAAATAAGAATAATTTTCTTCCCTATATTCCTTTCCTGGGAGTCATTTAGGGGCAATAGGGTCAACTGGCTTCCCGCTAGAATTCTTCTTTCATGCTATACTTCCTTAAGACATAAAAAACTTTAAAAACATCACCTGTTAAGAATAAATGTGTGAAATCCTCATTTTTAAGAGTGATATTTTCAAAATATAAAAACGTTGGAAGGAGACCCTCTTAGCCCCCTTATTTCAAGGTGCTTTATCTTTGTTCCCTTCAATATCCTCCATCTATTTCTCCAATTCGTAATACGGTAATTCGATTCGGGATAGTTGTGGCAGATGTAAAACAAAATCTAAAGAAACTTTGGGAATTAAAATAGTTATATAAACTTAATAACCGGATTTTTTTAAATTAAAATTTAAAAAAGGTCAGGGGGAGACCCCCTGAACCCCCCTTTGTTGATTTATTACCAACTCATTTCGCTAAAATAAATCGCCTTCAAACATAAAATAAATGTAAGCATCATTTCAATTGACACCAACTAGTGATGGGCGATCCAACTCTTTTTTAGGATCAGATCTAAGCAACTCACTCACTAAAAAGAGTTAACTCACTAACTCACATCAAAAGTGAAAAACCTTGTAACACATAAAAAGGAAAGTTTAAAAGGTTTTCCATCTTTTTTTTTTGAGAAAAAAAAATGGAAATTATCATGTCTAAAATAATTAATTCGGTTTGTAACCAGGTCTAACTTGAATTTTTTTTATATTTAAAAAACAAATTACTAATTTTAAAAAATTAGGGTTTTTTAAAATTTTAGTTGACATTTTCAGACCGACACCGCCCGAGAGTGCCTTTGTGCCCGAGACTCGTAGACAGAGGGGGTGCAACGGGTCTTTTGCACCCCCCAAACTTTTTTCTTTGTGAAATTAAATATTTCAGAATTTCTTTTATTCCCCTATTCCCGAAATTCGGATTAGGTACATCAAAACAAAATAAAACCAGTTTTTAAGGTTCAAATTTTCAAAAATTTTATGGGGGAGGACCTCCAGACCCCCTCGGTACTTGTAACTTTATTATTACAACTCTATCTATAATAATAAAAGAGCTTTACGGTTCACCGATTCATCGGTTCACCTATCAACGCACAGCAAAATCTACCGGGGCTAAAGTCGAAACTTGGTGTGGTGGAATTTACAGTGTATACGCGCACTAAGAAGGGATTTTTCGAAATTCTTTTTTCCTGACCCACAGGGGTGCTTGGAGTGTTTTCTACGTTTTTGAGCCTAGCACCGTCCCAAATGACCCTAGATCTTCGTAACTTCGCAGGAAGGTACCTAGCCACAATATCTAGAAAGGCATTTTTAGAATTTTCGATATTCGAATTTTAAGGAGTCTAAAAATTTCAAAAACCCGATTTTACTGAGAATAAACAAAGTTTTACATTTTAGAAGAAAAACATACTAATAATTTGATATTTCGAAGTGACCGGTTGGTATTATCTTCTTAAGAATATTTCAAAGAAAGTAATTTCTGGATTTTTCGATATTTCATTCTGGAGGCGGTGCACAGGGGTTTGAATATTTACTTCGGTTTTTAGTTTTTGCTTTCTATCGCCCACTTTATTAATGCGATTGGTATGAAATTTTAGCATGTTGTTCCTCACACAATCGGGAAGGTTTTCAAAAAAGAATTTTTGAATTCAAACCATTCTAAGCTGTCTTTTTTGGCCCTTTTCTGAATACTTATGCGTAGCTTCAATGTTAAATTGATAACGATTATTGCTCCATCCAAGTGACGCAAAACCACTATTGTTGGAAATATTTATTTAAAAATATTTTATAGCGAGTAGAATTTTAAAAAAAATCTGATAAAGAAATAATTTGGGATAAAATAAATTTTTTACAATTACCAAAAAATATTAAACCGAAAATTTTTAAATTTTTTTCCCAAGTAATAAAATTTATAATAACAATAGTGTTTCATCAGAAGCATTTTAGATGGTTGGTGTTAGTGATGGGCGATTATTTGAGGAGTTAACTCAGTGAACTAACTCCTTAAACTGAGTGAAGGATCAAGGAGTGGGGAAAAAAGAGTGGTAGCTCAGTTGTACTTTTTAAAATTTACCTTTTTAAGATTTAATTTGTGGTATTACCTTGAAATCCTTGTGATATTACCTCCAAGAAACACTAGATGGCAGCACGCCGCCGGCTGCCGGTGATTATCATCTATGAGATGAGCGAGCGGGCGGTGCGCCTACGTAATCCGTTGCCATAACAACCCACTTTGATCAGAAGAACCGAAGGAATTACGTCTTCCTTTTAGGAGTTGAAAGGAGTTGACAGAGTTAAAAGAGCTGCTTGCTCCTAGTCTCCACTCTTTGGGAGTTATTTGCTGTGTGCTCTCAACTCCTTTGATCCCAGGAGAGCTGGGATTGGGAGCAGATGGCCTCAGATCGGTCTTCCCACTCCGACAATCCCACTCCCAGGGATCAGATAGTTCATAAGAGTTAATTCCTCACTCCCAGCGGTTTCTTAAGATCGATTTTTGGAGGCCATGATTGTTTATTATACACCTCTTCTACACGGCACTGTGAGCGTGATTATACATTGTCTTAATCACAATGTTTAGGTTGACAAAATTTGCTGCACACAATTAAAAAAATATTTATGGTTTTATATTCTCACGATTATCAAGTTCTAATAATCCTTTAATATTTAGATATTCCATTAAAAATTTCGACGATTAAAAAAGATTGCGAAAAGATGAATTTCGTTAAACGAGCTGCCATTATTGAAAGGCATACATTTACTACTTCTGACAGCTATTGTTAATTAAAATACTAGTTGTTAATAAAAAATATTTGATCTTAAACGAAAGGATTGCTGTATAAATTAATATTTTAATGGTTTAGCAGTGTTTTATTTGATTAATGAGGCGATTGATTTGGATTTAAAAATTAAATTTTAAACTGATTTTTGAGAATTGAAACACGAGCTATGCTTGTCTACCTCTACCAGCTATGATGGTGTCTTCGAAGGGCGGGAAGGAAAGAAGGGTTTGTAGTTCATTTCCGAGAACGTGGCGTCTTGCCAAAACCTTCTGCTATTAGTGTGTTTTTTGTCTCAAACTCGCCAGTTTTTAGATGAATGAGTGATTAAAACTAAATTACTTATTAGAAAAATTGTACTGGTTTTTCATTCTGGTGACCATTACTTTCCAGTAAATTTAGAATAGTTAAAGTTTGCAGTAGAATGTTCGCGGATGAAATTGGATTGGATGCCTGAATTCGAATTGTAAGATAGGTGGTTATTTTTGAAGTGAGTATTTTTTCTTTTGAAATATACCTAGTATTGCTGATTAATATATTAAACTTGATGTGTTAGTGTCTGAATATTTGGTTCTACGGTCGTTTCCCCTAAAGCCCTGGATAGCAAAGCTTAAGTAGCGATTCACTTTTATGTTGCCGCTTCCGATTTTGATTGGACGTTCACAGCAAAGCTATCAACACTATAACGCTATAACGCTTTGGTTCACAGTCACGCATGTAAACAGCCGCCATTATGGGTTTTTCAAGCTCCGAGCCAGTGCGATAGATTTTCATACAGAAACACCTTTGATCATTTAATTTGCAGATTGTATAGTTATTAAAGATGCCAAGTTGTTATGCCTTTGGGTTTACAAATAATTGAACCGGTGGCTACAAGTTCTATCGATTACCTGCTGGGAAATTTTACGAAGGAAGACGAAAAGTCTGGCTGCATAACATCGGGAGAGAAAAGTGGAAACCAAATGACCACTGCAAAGTGTGTGAGGTAAGTTTATAAAAATCATTTAATTATATTTATCCAAATCAAGTTTTGTAATGTTGCTCAAGTTATGTATTACATTTATTATACTCACTTGTTAAATTAATAAACCCGTATTGATGTTGTAAGGTGATCCGGTCATTATAAAAAGTAACACAGTTTTCATTACGCATTTTTGATTAATGTTTATAACACACATCTGTGACAGATTTAATATGCATTTCGTGTGTCCTAAAAAAAACTAACATAAAATATCCTTAAAAATACATAGTAAACAATAATATCCATCCAGTATCTTAAAATCGTTTTCCATAATAAAGTTAAAGTTATAAAACACAGTCTGAGTAATAATTATTATTTCTTTCAAAATAACCAACTTCTCGTAGAGATAATGTAAAAAACAGTTTTTTCCCTAAACTGTTACTGTTTAAACCGATTCTCCACATGTATTTAAAGAAAAATATTTTAGGATTAACCGGCGCAACTCTTCAATCGGACTATAATGGCTATGCATATTATTTCCCAAATGAAAATGTAACAATAATTGAAAGACACACTGCTAGTTGAGATATTTTAATGGTGTTAATATCGATTTTTTTTGGCGATTTAACAAACCTCAACGCTTGTGCCTAGCTGATCCTAAAGTACCAATTTGTAAAGCACCACTTGTGCTTCGCGGTCGATAGTAATACATAATTGTTTACAATACATACCTTATTATAAATTTTTATCTAGGTCCATTTTAAGGAGGACAAGTTTGAAAATCATGAAGATGATAACAGGCGCCTTCTGAACCAAATGCAGTTCCTACATGTTTCTCTCTATACAAGGGTCAAGAAAACCATCATATATATTATAGAAAAATTATGTTGATTTTCCAAATGGTAATAAAATTGTTAATAACTGAAGTTAATTTTATACGTGTTTAATGAGCTCATTATTTTAATATATCTTTGTAGAAATATACATAATCTTAATGAATATTTCATGCAGTTCCTCTTTGGTTAATAAAAAGCATTAGTTCCCTAGCAGCACAAAATTGTTTTTAGAAAAATATTAAAATTATTTTTGTATGATGAAGAAATCTTAATTTTGATGTTTTGAATGTATCATATCATGAAAAACTAAGCTTTGATATAGATTCTGAAAAGGTGAATATAGAAATTTATTCTGAAATTGTTGAGAGGGACTTGTCATAAATCGAAGAAAGCGCATGTTATTATTTGTGTGGATGTGTTGGGAAGACTGTAATTAAACGAGGAAACCTTTGCCAAACTTGTATTGAAACTCTCAATCATAAACTCTGTAACACTAATTCCAAACTGAGATAGTTTCATAAAGATAAATCGAATCTAGTTTATGTTTCTCAGGAGGTATACTGCATTCTACTTCACATAGAAAAAATTTTTCGGGCGAATGAAGAACGAATTTTGAAGGAAGATTTTGATACGAAAATTTTAAAATCTTTGAGGATTAGTTCTGCCTGTGATCATTTCAAAAACTTGCCCACGTCCTGTAATTTAATGGAAAAGCTTGCAATAAGAAATTTAGGGACCCAAAGAGTTCACTTTTTAATTAAAAATAAAAATCAAAGTATGAAATCAAGAAAAATAAAAAAAATGCTCTAGTAAGAGCATTGGAATGAGAGTATCAGCATCAGAAATTAAGTAGCTGTAAGTTAAAATATATAAATATATATTTTAAGTATGTTTTCATACATTTAAAAATATTTCATTACTACTAAAGTAATAAATCAAATTTTACTGTTAAAATAATAAAGAAATTGAATACTATAAAATATATGTGTGTGACATATCTTCAATTTTAAACAGGCACCTTATATTCCTTGCACCATCTCGTTATATTTTAAATAAGTATTACATTTTATTAACAGTTTCTGTTTCTTTTTATTTAAATTCTTAACTTAGTTTGACTTTAGTTAGCTTCAAGAGAGAAAAGGTAGGTTTTATGATTTAAAACACAAAAATATTTAATAGAATTGAACTATGGCTGATATACCAAAAACTAAATAAATATTTTTTATGAATTTAACAAACCAAAAAATCCCTAAATATAGCAGAGAAGCTTTGCGGAAGACTCCTTTTATTATTTTTTTAGTTATCTCCATTTTCTGATTGTTGCATTTCAACTATTGCAACTCCGTTTCCTCATAACGGACTTACGGAAAAAACCCAAAATGGCGGACGATTTGAACTCATGTCGCTACTTAAGTAACGTAGCTTCATCCAGGGCTTTAGTTTCCCCTACTGGGGAATTTCCTTTCCCTCTTTCTTCTGTTTTGTAGGTAGGTTTTTGTTAGTAAATTGTTAAAAAAATTTCCAGTAGGCGAAATATTAAAGGTTTATTTCCGTTTTCGTTTACAGTTCAATATAAAAGCTTTTATTTTTTGAATGACTTTTCCGGCATACTTTTTAGGTGATGTATGTACAATACTGGCAAAAAAAATCGACTCAGACCCTATATCTCCGGAACGGCTTGTGATATAAAGACAAATAAGGTATCATTTTTCATGATTTGAAGTATTCTATATACAGAAAATTTTTCAAGTTCTTAGGGGGTCGTCTTCATGTTAAACGAAGCACCAACTTTCGTTTTTCCTATGGAAACCATCAAAGATTATTCCAGATTCTGAAAGAGCACCCTCTAAAACCCCCCAAAACCAGTTTTCATGCCATTTGGTCCCCAAATAAAGCCAGGAGTTGGGGTTGAAGTTCGTCGAATTTACGTTGAAATCTCGTTTTTTACGTTGAATTCTCGATTTTGATCCTTTCAACCATCAACCCCGCAGGATCAAAATCGAGAATTCAACGTAAAAAACGAGATTTCAACGTAAATTCGACGAACTTCAACCCCCACTCCTGGCTTCATTTGGGGACCAAATGGCATGAAAACTGGTTTTGGGGGGTTTTAGAGGGTGCTCTTTCAGAATCTGGAATAATCTTTGATGGTTTCCATAGGAAAAACGAAAGTTGGTGCTTCGTTTAACATGAAGACGACCCCCTAAGAACTTGAAACATTTTCTGTATATAGAATACTTCAAATCATGAAAAATGATACCTTATTTGTCTTTATATCACTAGCCGTTCCGGAGATATAGGGTCTGAGTCGATTTTTTTTGCCAGTATTGTACGTAGTTAAGATTAAGAAGTTATATACAGTAGAGCCCCGATTATCCGCGGAATTGGGTGGCAAGGGTACCGCGGATAGCGAAAATCGCGGATAACCCGAAAAAAGACTAAAAATGAGGTGAAAACTTGAAAAAAGTATTTCAGCATAACAACTGTTTAATTGTACAAAAAACATGATTTGTAAAACCTTAAAAATATGTACAGTACAGCAGAAAACCTGTGCTCTACTACATCTAAATCACTAAAATAAAGAACAGTAAACAAAAAACAATATACTGTAATGTTAACAAAAAGTGTTCAGTTACGCCTTTATGAAACAATATCGTAAATTCTATCCAAAATTGTATAATTCTTCCAAAATTCAAGGTTCGTAATAAAAAACTTTTTTTCGTGGCACTCGCGGATAATCCGCACCGCGGATCATCCGCTCGCGGATAATCGGGGCTCTACTGTAATACTAGCGCTGACACGGGCTTCGCCAGTCCATATGTAAAAAGGAGCATTTTTATGTTCATACTACAACAATCGATGTTATACCTTCAACAATTAATATTATATTATCTTTAATTACAACAATTGGTGGTTTTGCCATGATGTCATGGTTTAGGAATGAAATACGGGTTTTTTTAGCCGAAAATAGACCAAAAAAGTTATTGGGATGCTTCAATTTCAAATTATTATTCTTCAGGAAACTTTCTGGGAGCGAGTAGCTTTCTGGTATGGTTTAAAGTGAATGTAGGTTCGAAAAGTTTAAAACTAAAACGGACTTACATTCAGATGAACATTCATTTATGTATATAGATTTTGGGAGTTACTGAGTTACATTAAAGAGTTAACTCCTTAAGGTGAGTGAGTTACTCAGATCTGATCTTGCAAAAGAGTTGATCAATCACTAATTTAACCCCAACATCGGAATACCGGTTTCACGCTTAAATCGGATTCCTTATATCGGAACCGATATATAATTCCGGAATTCGAAAGATAAATCGGTTTTTCAGAATACCGGATTAGCGCGAATTTCGAATCTCTAAAATCGAATACCGATGTGTAATTCCGGAATCAGAAATTTGATTAAACTTGATTATTTGAATTTTCCTTAAACCGATATTTCTGTTTTCTGATGATACTCGTAGATCGGCTGCGATAACCGATACTATTCCGGGTTCCGGAATGGTCTTAATCTATGTTTATGATGATTATTAACAAAATTTATTGTATACATAATTGAAAAATATTTGTGTTTTCATATTCTTACTACTCTTAGGTTCTAATAATCCTTTAATACTTAGATACTCCATTAAAAGTTTCGACGATTAAAAAGGATTGCGAAAAGAATTTCGTTAAACGAGCTGCGATTACTGATAGACATGCATTTATTTCTGACGGCACCTTTTTATTATTTTAATACTTGTTAAAAAAATACTTCATCTTGAGCAAAGGGATTGCTGTGTAGATTATCATTTTAATGATTTGTAATTGTTTTACAAAATTAATGAGAAGATTGAATTGGATTGAAAAACTATGTTTTCTTTTCAACTGACTTTGATAATCGAAACTACTGCGCCATCTATATGGCGCAATTTTCTTTTTACTATTAGTAATTTCATTCAATCAGTTTCGTTTTAGTTTTTCATTCACTTGCATTACAGCTGATCCAATAAATAATTAATAAATTAAGAAATAATTAATAAATTTAATAATTAAAATTTGGATTAATTTAACCCGAATTAAATCGATTTATAACTAAATCGATTTAACTGATTATGATTATTATCGATTTAACTGATTTATTAACTGAACTATAAATCGATTTAAGAAATTTATATATCGCCCAGCCCTAGCACCCGTCGCGAAAGGGTTAACTCATTTATTTATCCAAGAATAATCGTAAATGCTATTTTTTTGGCTTACACAAATTCTAAAAGTAACTTTTCATGAACTTATTATTATATTATTATACTCATATTATTACTCATATTATTATATTTTTATATTTACTGTAACTTAAGCAATGATTCCTTTTATTGCCAATTTTTCTATGCACTAGTTCACTAGTAGATCAGGACCACTAAAACAGTTCTCTATTTATGCAGGCATCAGTAAAGTAGGGTTCAACTGTAGTATAAAGCTGTGGCGCTGCTGCGTTTAGTGCTGCGGTGCCTAAGTGAGGTGGCGCTGTGTGTTTGAGTGCTGTGGCGTCGGTGCTGAACTGCGCATGCCCTATAGGTATGTTTCTCTATAAAGCTAAGCGTTTCGGTGGCAATCGTAGCTTCTTTCTTACTCTTTCGGCCGAGACTTTGTCTCACTATCAAAATTCCGTTTTACATAGCACTCAGCACCCGCGCCGCATCACGTAACTTTCTTTGATAATGTTTTCTATTGATGTTCTTTATTGTGAACTTTTTTCACCTTTCAAGGGATTTAACATTTAAATTGATAGTTCCTAATATGTAAAGTTTTTTCTAGATATTAAAATTGTTGTGTTTTCTACTACCTTGTATTTATTTATAGTACGACGTTATGGCTAGGCTATGTAACCTTCTGATCCTAAAAATTGGTCTTAAAATGAGATTTAACTAGCCCCGCGTGCTATAAAGCTAAAATCATATTGACTATTCATTTTAATTTGTAAAATAATGGTAATTCATATAAATCAGGGTTGTTACGTTTAAAACACTTTGTTTTAAACATGTTTAAAACAAAGCGAAAAAAACATTGTTTAAAACACATGTAATTTTTAACAAGTTGGGCAACAAACATTTTCATGTTACGGATCACCCAGAACCTAAAAGATAGTACCAAGTATAAGGCTTGGGTACAAATCGCCATGATGAATTGCATGATGCTGTGAAGGAAACTTACAAAAATCATTTAAAAGAACAAACTGTTTGTGGTGTATTTAAAAGTATAGCTTTATTAATCTAATTTCAATTTGAAAAGTCAAATTAAAATTTTTAAAACTCATGTATTTTTTATCATTTCTATGTCGAGGGTAAAAAAACAATTTAAACGTTTTAAACATAAAAACACGTAAAAACAAAAAAAAACAAATAAAACATGTTTTTAGTTAAAAAAAATTTTTTTCCAACCCTGATATAAATACAGTCGAACATCGGTATAGTGAACTTTTTTATTGGTCCTGACAGAACTCGGCCATTTAAAAAATTTTTAATACAGTGAACCTTTGGTTATAGTAGACTCATTTGTGTATCCCCAGAGGGTTTTCTAAAGCGAAGTTTGACAGTAACTATCCACTAATGTTTAAATATCTAGGATATGTAGGATGTTTTAAAAGTGAAAACTAATTTGAGTGATACTTGTTTTATGTAACTCTTATTTTTCATTCTGTTACGAAACCTAAGGATTAAAAAATTTCCTTTAAAAATAAATTGCTACCTTAATTTTTTTTGTTTCAGCTGTAAAATAACATGGAAAATTACTTGCAATGGCAGCTAACTAAAGATGTGAAAAGATTGTGTTTAAAAGCTGGTGTAGTGCCTTATCGTTTTGACTGCCACAGAAGAAGTTGAAGCCTGTTATTGAGAGAAAGGCATTTTTAAAAAGTCACAGGATGTCACTTGTAGAAGAGGCTATAGCTTCTGTATCAGAAGCCTCTACAAGCTGCAATGTTGATGAGGCAATGGAAGTAAGTGACCCACCAATAATCGAGCTTAGCAACTTAGACAAGGGTGTCCAAGCCAATTTAAATTTAAAGACACCTTATCGCAGCAAAGCAACAAATACAAAAATGTAAGTCTTTCTCCCATCTCCCCAGTCCTTCTCCCCAGTCTTTCTCTCATCAAAAAGACAAATTGAAGCAGGAACCCCCCAGGGATCTATCCTGGGTCCAACCCTTTTTAACATTTATATTAATGATATTCCAAGAACAAAAAATACTGACATAGATTTATTTGCAGACGACACCATTATTTATAGTCAAGATCAAAAGAAAGATAAAATTGTTCTCAATCTTCAAACTTATTTAAATGATTTAGAACAGTGGTTAAATATTTGGAAGATAAAAGTTAATATTGACAAAACTCAATCAATAATGTTTGGATGCTCTTCGAGGGGTCTCAGCAAATTAAAATTAAATTCGGAGGATATTGAGTGGGGAACTCAAGCCCTTTATATAGGTGTCCCATTGGACAAAAGATTAACCTTTTCCACTCATATCAATAGAATATCTTAGAAGAAAATTTCGGGTGTATCAAAATCTTTATTATACCCCTTAATTGCCAGAAATTCGGTATTAACCCTAGATAACAAGTTGCTCATATACAAATCTGTCCTCAGACCAGTGGTCAGTTATGCCTGCTCTGTGTGGGGTCATGCGGCTAGGAGACATATAAAAAAAACTGGAAATATTACAAAATAAACTACTGATAATAATGATAACAAATAGCCCTTGGTATTACAGAAATTATCAAATAAAGAAAGAACTTAAAATATTAAATATAAAAAACAGCTTCTATATATAACAGCTATTTTATAAAAATAGCTACTAAATTCTTTAATAAAATAGACAACTCTGACAACTCTGTCTCAGGAGTTTGGCCCCATACGGATCGGTAAGAACTCACAGAAGAGCCAGACCGAGAGACCTGTTAACTTATGGGAATTAATACGGAGTCTTGTGGAAATTTCTATTTTGGAGTTTTTTTAATTACTTTTTAAATTATTCATTATCTTATGTGTAAATTCGTATTTTTTCCCCTCGGCGAGGTTAGTATTTTATCAATATATTAATAATGACTCCTATGGAGTATTCTAATCAGTAATTTTTATTAATTATTTTTATCTTGTTATGAGTTTGTTATATGTTGATTTTTATGTAAAAAAGTTTGTACCAAGAAGGAGATGAAAGGTCGAAAGACCTAGTTGCTCCTAATAAAAACATTTAAACATTTCTCCCATCAAACCTAACACTTGTGGTGTTGCAACCAACACTACACCTGGAAAAAAGAATCCAATCCTTTCCTATCGGTCGGATAGTGATGAGGAAATTGTATCTGAAACTGAATATGAGTTTGAATGTGAATCTAATTTTAGTTCAGAAGATGATTTTAAAAAAGATGATGAAGATAAATTCAAGAAGTACATGTTAGAGGCTACTATATTAAAAATTGAGAAAAACTCAAAGCTTTTTCTTGGTTTGCCCCCTGAAAGCTTTTTTGTCATAGACGAGCTGGTAAAACAATCTATGTTACCTGTTTTGAATGTTTATGTTGTTTTGAAAAAGATTAAATTAAATAATGCATTTTCAATTTTGGCCATAGATTTCGGACTGGCTATTTCCTCTGTAAGCCGCATTTTTGTAAAATCCCTCCTTGTTCTTGCGGATTTACTACAAGAGTTGATTGTCTGGCCTAGTACAGAAGACATTAAAGATTGGCTACGAAGACCTTTCAGGGCCAGATATGGAAATGTCTGCTCCATTATAGACTGCCTCGAAATTGAGGTTGAAAAACCCAGGAATCCAGCAGAGCAAAGTCTTAGCTGGTCGACGTGTTACAACTGTAATACGATGAAATATTTAGTTTCGTGCACCCCTGAAGGTCTTGTGTCCTTTGTTTCAGAAGGTTTTGGGGGGCGAGCGTCAGACCTTGTCATATTTCAGGATTCGGGGTTCATGAAATATCTCAGCCCTGGAACTTCGGTCATGGCCGACAGGGGATTTAAATATATTTCAGCAGATTTGCAACTAATTGGATGCCAAGTGGTTCGGCCCCCCTCTGTTTGTGCTAATATTAAAAGCACTAAAGAAGTTGTGCTATCTCGAAGGATAGCTGCTTTAAGAATACTCGTTGAAAGAGTAATAGGAAGAATAAAAGAATTTAAAATGCTCGGACCACATTCATGCATTAATTACAAACAAATTTACTTATTGGATAAAGCAATGATTGTAGCATATGGTTTAATTAACATGCAAACAGAATTCTTTAAAAAGTAAAGTGAGTGAAGAAATTATACTCCCCCCATAGACCAGCTAAGGCTCCTTTGGGGGAATTTTTTAACAATTTTTTTCCTTTTATTTTATTTATTTTGATTTCTTTATGCTTATTACATTATAGGGGAGACCAGACAGGGATGGGAAAATTTTAGAGTTACTTGAATTGGTTTATAAATCTTAAGTTTTGTTTGCTATCACATTGGTTATATTTTTTAAACATATTAAAGTGTTTCAAGATGTTATTTTGAAAGTTTCAAATTTATGCAAGGAAAACTAAATTTGGTACTTACATATTATCCTGTCGATCGTTCTGTAACTGTCAAATTCAGCGGCACAGCCGTAGCAAATTCAATGGGTTTTTTATTTGTTTTTGGATTCAGCGATACAGTTGACAGGATAATACGTAAGAACCCTAAATTTTTAAAAAATATTTTTGTAAAAAAAGGATCATCCCTCCCGGTCTCCCCTACATATCTTTAGTTTTTATACTGTTTGCCTACACTGGGAAGGCGGCTGAAAGCATGTAGTTATCCTAGTCTCAGCCGCCTTCCTGGCAAAAACAAACAGTTCATTGCATTTTCTATTTGTTTTTTCTCTCTTATGTCCATGTATGTTTGAAGACATGTTTAATAAATTAGAATTAAAAAGTATTGCATATTTTAGATGTGTTAAAATTTCTCATTACCATCAAAAACCAATTGATTTTTATAATTTTATTTATTCATAAAAATATATCCAGTAAGTTAAAAATACCAGCCATCTTTTTTCAGTATAAAACAACTATAACTTATGTGTATATTTAGTTCCTCTTTGAATGCCCCATTTTTAAGGAAATTAACTTTTGCAACATATAAAAAGTTCAGCGATAAGATTAAAGTTTAAAATTCAATAATTAAAACGATTAAATTAATAGCCTTTTGGTTTTTAATTACATGAAAATGTCAACTGGTTGATAAATCTAACCCTTTTATTTTGTGCAAAAGATTATACTTAATAACACTTTCTTCAAATAAATATATAAAATAACATTTATTGACTGATATTTTAAATGATATATTACAAATGAATATAAGTTTAATAAGATATGTACTATATAGAAAAATCTTGTTACAGCTAACTTCTTGGGACAAGGAAAATTTAGTTGTAGACGAATATGTGTAATAAAGATTTGGTTTGGTGAAAAATTAAAACAGAATAGAGCATTCATTTTTTGTTAAAAAAAATTAACTATATATATTTGTTAAAAAAATTAACTATATATAGCTGTAAAATATTTCCTGTATAAAAGTTTGTGCTCGCTTGGCAGTAATGGTAAACCCAAATGGGGAAGGCCATTCTCTTCCTGGGGTTGTGATAGATAGAGAGCATACCAAACTGATTACTTCTCGCCAAGATCTACTCCCTCTACTTCTTCATTCTCTTCGGGGCACCTGTCGCCGAAGGCGACGTATCCCCTCTCCCTCTACTTTGCCAACGGGGTGCTTAAGTACCCAAGCCCCAGCTACCCTTAGTAGGGGGAAAATAGCTCAAAAAAGGGCCGAACCCGGAACAAATTCCAACAAAAGGTTTTTCAACGGTTTTGGACTCTACTGGGTGTCCTTATTGACAGAAAAAAAGTCTACCACAATCTGATGACCGGAAGTGTGTTTTTTTTTAAATTTTTTAAAAAACTTTAAAATCCTCTAAAAGAGATAATAAAGGTGAAAAAAAATTTTTTTTTCGCCGTTAAATTATGTATTAGATGGTAGTTGACTTATATTCACGAAGTAATTTATAAAAATTTCATTTATAAGGATCTGGCAACAAGAAAAGTGCTTTTTTCAAGATGGCGGCCTAAATTTTCAGTAAGTGACAGTAAACTTGTTTTTCTCGAGTAAATTCCATTAATTAAGATGAAAAGTGACGTAAATAAAGTCAATAACTTCATATAATGCTGTAAATTTGATCTATCCTATTAAAATTAGAAAAAAAACTGAGCGGAAATACGCGCGTATCCGCGCCATTTTTGAGTCCCGATATCACTGGGTATAGTCACTTTAAAAGTTCATTAAAACTAGGAAAAAATTCCAAAAAGCATTTTCTCTGCGGTTTTAGACAGTACTAAGTGTATTTATTGCCATTAAAAAAGTCTACCAGAATCTGACAACTGGAAGTGGGTTTTTTTCAAGATGGCCGCCGATGAATAAAAAAAAGAGATATTCGTAAAAAAAGTCCTAATTTAAGTGTTATAAAAAAATTTATGGGTTCTAAAATCATTTATTAGGTTATAGTTAACTTTCCTTATCATAGCAATGAATATAAATTGGGTTTAGAAATCTAGTAACCAGAAAAGGACTTATTTCCAAGATGGCGGCCTAGGTTTCTTTCGGAATTGCTGGATAATTTTAAAGGTTTATTAAATTAAAGAAAAAATTCCAACAAGCATTTACTCAACTGTTTTAGACAGTATTGAGTGTATTTATTGTCATTACAAAAGTCTACCCGAATCTGACAACCGGAAGTGTGTTTTTTTCAAGATGGCCGCCGATGATTAAAAAAAGAGATATTCTGTTTCATTTTGGAAATAAGCCCTGTTCTTGTTACTAGATTTTGTAAACGGAATTTATATTCATTACTATGATAAGAAAAGTTAACTATAACCTAATATTTAATTTTAGAACCCATAAAAAAATTTTTATACCACTTAAATTAGGGCTTTTTACGAATATCTCTTTTCTTTAAGCATCGGCGGCCATCTTGAAAAAACCCACTTCCGGTTGTCAGATTTGGGTAGACTTTTGTAACGACAATAAATACACTTAGTACTGTCTAAAAACGCTGAGAAAATGCTTGTTGGAATTTTTTCTTTAATTTAATGGACCTTTAAACTTATCCAGTATGCGCCGGCAATTCCGAAAGAGACCTAAGCCGCCATCTTGGAAACAAGCCATGTTCTGTTTACTAGGTTTTGTAAATGGAATTTATATTCATTACTATGATAAGAAAAGTTAATTATAACCTAATAAATAATTTTAGAACCCATAAAAAATTTTTATAACACGTAAATTAGAACTTTTTTTACGAATATCTCTTTTTTTAAGCATCGGCGGCCATCTTAAAAAAAACCCTTCCGGTTGTCAGATTCGGGTAGACTTTTGTAATGACAATAAATACACTTAGTAATGTCTAAAACCGTTGAGAAAATGCTTGTTGGAATTTTTTCTTTAATTTAATGAACCTTTAAACTTATCCAGTATGCGCTGGCAATTCCGAAAGAAACCTAGGCCGCCATCTTGGAAATAAGCCCTGTTCTGTTTACTAGGTTTTGTAAATGGAATTTATATTCATTACTATGATAAGAAAAGTTAATTATAACCTAATAAATAATTTTAGAACCCACAAAAAATTTTTATAACACATAAATTAGAACTTTTTCTACGAATATCTCTTTTTTTAAGCATCGGTGGCCATCTTGAAAAAAACCCACTTCCGGTTGCCAGATTCGGGTAGACTTTTGTAATGACAATAAATACACTTAGTACTGTCTAAAACCGTTGAGAAAATGCTTGTTGGAATTTTTTCTTTAATTGAAAACACCTTTAAAATTATCCAGCAATTCCGAAAGAAACCTAGGCCGCCATCTTGGAAATAAGCCCTTTTCTGGTTACTAGATTTTGTAAACCCAATTTATATTCATTTCTATGATAAGAAAAGTTAATTTTAACCTAACATTTAATTTTAGAACCCATAAAAACTTTTATAACATTTAAATTAGGACTTTTTTTTTACGAATATCTCTTTTTTTTCATCGGCGGCCATCTTGAAAAAAACCCACTTCCGGTTGTCAGATTCTGGTAGACTTTTTTAATGGCAATAAATACACTTAGTACTGTCTAAAACCGCAGAGAAAATGCTTGTTGGAATTTTTTCCTAGTTTTAATGAACTTTTAAAGTGACTATACCCAGTGATATCGGGACTCAAAAATGGCGCGGATACGCGCGTATTTCCGCTCAGTTTTTTTTCTAATTTTAATAGGATAGATCAAATTTACAGCATTATATGAAGTTATTGACTTTATTTACGTCACTTTTCATCTTAATTAATGGAATTTACTCGAGAAAAACAAGTTTACTGTCTGTACAATTTTGCCTACCATTACTCCCGCTGGATGGCGCTGCGCGCTTGCCCAGTGGGACGTTGTTGTATGTAGGGGGTCTGCTCTCCCTCCCCCTCAACGGGCTAGTTCGCTCTCTTCGATACTTGTTCACCCCGCATCGCACCGCGTCGGAAGCAGGCTCCCGTTCTCTTCGCGACATTTCAATAAATGAACCTTAAATATACCAAGTTGTATTCTTTTAATTTTCAATACAGTCCACGTCTAATTTTACGTCTCCTCAGCTGAGACATTTTTTGGTCCTAGTGAGCCGGAGTATTTCGGCGGACCCTCGTGTTACTTGTTAGGCTTCGTTCTTCGTTACGGACCCTCGTGATTATTAGGCCTAGGCAGGCCTAACCACCGCATCGCAGCAGCATCTCCGAACTCGTCGCTCCAGCAACAGCAAAGGTGAGTGTGTTGCATTCTTCTGGTTTGGTTGTTGACCCTTGTTTTTTTTGTATTTTTGTTTAACTTCCCATTGATCCTTTGTTATCCTCCTTATTCATGGACGCCCTAAGTGTTAACAAGCGAGTCTTGAAAGCCCAAGTAACGAGGCTCATTAATCGATTTTGTAAAGATGATTCGATAGAAATTAGCACCCATGAATTAAATATAATAGAGGCAAAAATAAATACCTTAAAAGTAGATTGGAAGGCAATTTTCGACGACCTCTTCTTGAGCTCATCGGATGATACTTTTGATGGGCTCATGGAGGAGTTCGTCGATGTGGATGAGAAATTGGATGAAGTGCATTCCGAAGTAAAAGGGTTAATAGAGGATAGTGTCAAGGATAGTAAATCCATTTCGAGTAAAGGGCACGAGGGGAGCAGCGTCAGACTGCCAAAGCTTTCAGTACCGACCTTTTCGGGAAAGATAGAGGAATGGATGTCGTTCCACGACCTGTTTAAAGCAAGCGTGGACGACAATCCCAACTTAAGCCCAGCTCAAAAGCTACAATACCTAAAATCAGCATGTACAGGGGATGCTTTAAGAGTAATACAATCGATAACAATATCAGATGACAATTACGAGATTGCCCGCACCCTTTTGAAGGAGCGTTTCTCCAACAAAAGGGAAATAATCCAAACGATCATTAACAAAATCCTTAACATCCCTCCCGTAACCGAGACCTCGGGGTCTCTGCTGAAGTTAGTAGACTCCATTAACGAATGGACAAGATCTCTGGGGAATTTGGAACAAAAAGTAACAGGTTTCTCAGAGATTTTAATGTTACATATCATATTGGAAAAATTACCAAAGAACACTAAAAGTTGGTGGGAGCGGACGCTCAAGAAAGAGGAGTTGGGAGACATAAAAGGGTTCGTTTCCTTTCTGACCGATCATGCTAGGTCGTTGGGAAACGAACCTGCCCCAAAAGACATTAGGAGAAATCCTAAAGTTACATCTCTTATTGTGGCGAAAGCCAATTGCTTTCTATGCGAGGATAAGCATAACCTCTATGCTTGTCCCCATTTCCTAAAATTAGATACAAGGGATAGAGTTGAACTCGCAAAACGGGAAAAATTATGCTTTAATTGCCTGTCCCAAACGCATATGATAAGGGAGTGCCAAAGTACCCGAAAATGCAAGAAATGCAGAAAGTCCCACCACACATTACTGCACTTGGAAAGGAACGAGTCCCTATCGCAACAGGGTGTCCAGGTTTCTTCCCAACCCCTTTCCCCCTTGGCAAACAGTTTTTCTCCCCGCAATACCGGAAGTGACGCTCAGATAACGAACCCTGAACGCGCGACTGCTATATGTGCCGAGATAACGGCTTCTCAAAATCACGTTCTTTTATGCACAGCCATCGTGAAGGTAAAGGATGTAGGAGGGGGTTGGGTGAGTTGTAGGGCCCTCCTAGACTCAGGATCTCAGGCAAGTTTTATCACTGAGGAATGTTATGCGCGACTAGGATTGCCCTGTTCCCGGAAGGCAATTAGTGTGTCCTGCTTGGGGTCCGCTCAGAGCGAGACCCGGGGTGAAGTAGAACTGGTTTTCTCCCCCCATTTCCCTTCGGCGGAGAGGTTTCAAACAAAGGGTCACATACTGAAGAAAATAACTTCTCCAGTACCAAGCGTCGCCCTTCCTTCGTCCTTGGCTGACGTGTTTGGGGACATGGTGCTAGCTGATCCCTCCTTTAGAGTTCCTGGGAAAATAGACATACTGTTGGGGGTCAACGTTTTTCTGTCATTACTAAAAGGGGAAGTTATTAAGAGAGGGGACGGACTACCCTTTGCGGTCGCGACCCAGTTGGGTTGGATAGTTTCGGGAACCGCGTCAATTGAGTTAGAACCCCCCGCAACAGTGCACTGCCACAACATTGAACTAGGGACGGATGAAATCGTTAAGCAGTTCTGGGCACTTGATTCCGTTCCTAACAGCATTAACATGTCTCAAATCGATCAGAAATGTGAGGCTCACTTCAAAACTACCCACTATAGAGACAATAGTGGTCGCTATGTTGTGAGACTGCCTTTAAAGGAGTCTCCTTCAAAATTGGGAGAATCCCGGGATATAGCCGTTAAAAGGTTTCTTAGTCTTGAGCGAAGGTTAGCAAAAAGCATTGATACTAGAGAATTGTACAAATCCTTCATGGATGAGTACCTCCGACAGGGACACATGGAACTTGTAGATCCCTCGACCGCAACCTCGGCTGTAGTTAATTACATCCCACACCACGGGGTAATGAAAAGCTCAAGCACTACAACGAAACTCAGAGTTGTTTTTAACGCATCGGCAAAAACCTCGTCGGGTTACTCCCTGAACGATTTATTAATGACTGGTCCGAGGATACAACAGGAACTCTTTCCTATCTTGTTACGGTTTCGTAATTTTCCTGTTGTTGTGACCGCAGACATTGAGAAAATGTTCCGCCAAATTGGCATTCATCCCGAGGACAGAGATTTACAGAGGATTCTATGGAGAAGGGATTCGAATGACCCCATTCAGGAATATAAATTGACCACCGTCACGTATGGTACGGCATCTGCCCCTTTTTTGGCTACCCGCGCTATCCATCAACTTGCTTTAGATGAGGAAACCAACTTCCCACTAGCTTCTCCAGTAGCGTTAAATGATTTTTACGTTGATGACTTACTGACTGGGGCAAGTTCGGCAGATGAGTGTAAAAAATTGGTGACAGAACTAATTGCCATGATGAGTAAAGGAGGGTTTACATTACGTAAGTGGTCATCTAATGACCCATCAGTGTTAGAGTGTGTTCCCTCAAACTTAAGAGATGGGTTAGGGTCCATTGATCTTGATAATGAATCTGTCAAAATTTTGGGAATCAAGTGGAATCCTAGTGGGGATTATTTCCACTTCACGGTCGCGTTGGAACCCCTTCCGTTCACAAAAAGAACCATCTTATCTGATTTGGCTAGGATATTTGACCCCTTGGGCTGGCTGTCTCCCTGTACAGTTCTCATCAAAATTGTAATCCAAGAACTGTGGAAAACTAATTTGTCCTGGGATGATCCCGTCAGTGAGTCTTTAGAGAAAAAATGGTCAACCTTTCGCAATGAATTGTCTCTACTTCAGCAGTTAAGGATCCCTAGGTTAGTTTCGATTCCCCAATTTACCCTTTGTGATATTCATGCATTCTGCGACGCCTCCGAAAAGGCTTACAGTGCAGCTATCTATGTTTGGTCTACCTCTGTTAATTCTAAAGTAAGGGTCAACTTATTAACTGCCAAAACCAGAGTTGCGCCACTCAAGGTCCAGTCCTTACCGAGATTGGAACTTTGTGCCGCTGTGCTGTGTGCTGACTTGTTGCAGGTGGTGTTGAAGTACTTCGAGACTCCAGTGCGTAACATCATCGCTTGGAGTGACTCCACAGTCGTCCTATCCTGGATATCATCTGAGCCCTACCGCTGGGTTCCATTCGTGGCCAACCGAGTGGCTAAAATCCAGGGAACCATTCCCCAGGTGAAGTGGAGGCACGTCAAAGGTACCCAAAACCCAGCCGACTGTGCTACTCGAGGAATGCTCCCTTCCGAGTTCATCCAGAACGATTCCTTGTGGTTTGGGCCTGAGTGGTTGCATAACCATGAGCCTGACCTTGATCCCGACTACATGCAGCCTGTCATCGACGATGATGCCATGAAGGAGCAGCGGACCACTTACGCATTGCTGGCACCGATTGCTGACACAGGCGCAGCGGAGACTCTTGGCCGATTCTCCTCTTGGACTACGTTACGCCGAGTGATTGCATTGTGTCTTAGATTCCGGCACAATTGCTCCCATCCCCGAAGTAAGCGTCTTGGAGTCCTGTCTTCTGCAGAGTTTACTGCCGCCACCACCGCCATCATCAGGAGTGTGCAGCGCGTGCACTTCCCTCAAGACCTGGCCTGCCTTGCCGATGGTAGTCCTTTGGGTGCCCACAGCAAGATCCTTCCTCTGGCACCTTTCCTCGACGAAGCCGGTGTGATCCGCGTCAGAGGCCGATTGAGAAACTCCTGCATCTCTTCTTCGCAGAAGTATCCCATCTTGTTGCCTCATCGAAGTCATGTGACTGATCTCGTCATACGCCATTATCATTTGACCCACCTCCATGTGGCTCAAACCCTTCTCCTGAGCGTCCTTAGGACTCAGTTTTGGTTAATTGCTGGAAGGAGCGCCGTGCGACAGATCATCCATCATTGTGTGACTTGTGTGAAAACTCGCGTTAAGTTGTGCTCCCAGTTAATGGGGGATTTACCGCCTGCACGAGTGCAACCGAGTCGTCCCTTCACGAGTACTGGAACCGACTACGCCGGTCCATATCTCTACAAGCCGCGGGCTGGTCGGGGTACCAAATCCTTTAAGTGCTACGTGACAGTTTTCGTGTGCTTTTCCGCCAAGGCGGTACATCTTGAGCTGGTGAATGACTTTACATCTACCGCCTTCATCGCTGCCCTCAAGCGATTCATCGCTAGACGGGGGAAGCCAGCTCAGATTACCAGTGATTGTGGCACCAATTTTAAGGGAGCCAGCAGAGAGCTCAAAGACCTCTACCGCTCGATATCCAATATTGAGCAGGGATTGTTTTTTTTGCTAATGATGTTCATTTTTTGTTGGTGCATATGTATTATTTTTTATTGGATTTACTTAAATTTCATTTTTTCATTTTAATTAAGGTGTTCATCACCATGTCTATTTCTTTAATATACGCATTATTATTGTTTTTTTTTGAATCCCCTCCGGTCATTCAAGGCCGGGGGTATGTACAATTTTGCCTACCATTACTCCCGCTGGATGGCGCTGCGCGCTTGCCCAGTGGGACGTTGTTGTATGTAGGGGGTCTGCTCTCCCTCCCCCTCAACGGGCTAGTTCGCTCTCTTCGATACTTGTTCACCCCGCATCGCACCGCGTCGGAAGCAGGCTCCCGTTCTCTTCGCGACATTTCAATAAATGAACCTTAAATATACCAAGTTGTATTCTTTTAATTTTCAATACAGTCCACGTCTAATTTTACGTCTCCTCAGCTGAGACACTGTCACTTACTGAAAATTTAGGCCGCCATCTTGAAAAAAGCACTTTTCTTGTTGCCAGATCCTTATAAATGAAATTTTTATAAATTACTTCGTGAATATAAGTCAACTACCATCTAATACATAATTTAACGGCGAAAAAAAAATTTTTTTTCACCTTTATTATCGTTTTTAGAGGATTTTAAAGTTTTTTAAAAAATTTAAAAAAAACACACTTCCGGTAATCAGATTGTGGTAGACTTTTTTTCTGTCAATAAGGACACCCAGTAGAGTCCAAAACCGTTGAAAAACCTTTTGTTGGAATTTGTTCCGGGTCAAACCGTATTTTCCCCCTACTACCTGGGGCCTAACCGCGATCGTGTCGCCTATAGTTCCTATCCACAATAGGCGATACGGAGTAGGCGAAAAACATCTCTTTTTAGGCGATATGTGCATTTGGCCCGACCGCGAACCGGTTATCCACAAGGAATTTCTGGCGCACTTCGCTTTCGTGGGGAGAAGGGAGCTGGCCAATCAAAAGAGAGCAGCCTATTCGAAAACAGTGTAGCCATCCGCGCGATCCGATTGCTTTTACACTTTTGTGGCCCGTTTTAATAGTTTAAAAGATCTAAAACAGCTATTTATTACCAAAATAAGTCCTCAGACATTAATATATTACGAAAGTAAAGGACATCTAGTGCCTTACTTGTACTACTTGTGTTACAAGTAATTACTTGTCGTGTTTCTTAACAGATGGCAGCACAAAGGAAGCTATGTGGAAACGATTGAATGAGCGGCTCATGAGATTTAATCGTTTGCGTTTCGTGTAGGTTCCAGGCATAATGATTAATGAAAAAGAGACTTCACATTAACTATCCAACTATTATCGACCAGACGCCTTGAGGTAAACAAACACTACACCGCATCACTCCTCTACCCAAAGTAAACCGTGCGCATACATAGATAAATAGTTCTCACACAAAATACTTTAAAAAGTACAATAGAAGATTTTTAAGTATACTATAAAGTATGATAAGGTTAAAAACTTAAAAATAACGCCATAATGGAATGAAATAGTAGCGAAAAAAACAATACATAACGTAAAGGACACTATGGACAAGAGCTTGGGGATAGCTCCCGAGGTATCCCTTCGTAGGGGAAGGCGAATCGGCAGTAGGCGATAGTTCTCTAACTAAGCGAATGCTTCGCGGTACGACCATTTGCCTAACTGTCGTTATGTGACGTCACGAGTTCGCCTAGACTGGTATCCTCTACTAGGCGATACGATCGCGGTTAGGCCCCTGATTTCCCTCTCCCCTACTCGAACTTAGTTAGATTCTCGAACTTGCTTCCCATCGCCAAGCGAGCAGCGAGTTGATATAAAAATATAGGACATACAAAAATGTACCTTAAATTCTCAACACAGTTATAATTAATTTTAGAACTTTTTTGTTTGTTAGATTAGATTATTAACTAAAACAATATTCAATATTTGGGAGTAGTAAAATAAGTTAATAAAGATGCTGAAAGCAAAAGTTTCCTGCATAAAAACCTCAGAAAGTAAAAGCGAAAATAAAAATGCAAGTTTCTCACCAGGATAAAGTTGTTTTATCTGCATTTCAATCAAATCGTGAGAGGAAGCTGACTCTTTGACCAGTCATCAGGTACAGAAACATGCAGGCAGAGCTGACCGCTTTAAAAAAATTCACAGCATGAATCAATAAAAACAAACTAGCAAAATTTTTCAGAAAACATGGACGATTTTTTTATACTATCTGTTAAAGCAAATTGACATTGAGAGAAAATGTAGGACAAATGCCACTTTAAGAAATTATAGGAAATTTTTTAAGATTTTCTCAAAAATATCGGAACTATACAATGACTGTTATCACTGATAACAGTCATTGATAACAGTGATATGATGCTTAAACGAGTTTAGGAAATATTGCAGTTTTCCAAAACTTTGTACACTTTTCAATAATGTTGTCACAAAATTTTTTATCGTAGATTTATTCAACAATAAAAACATCCTTCGTCTCTTCAAAATCTGGGCTTGCCACACGAAACAAACCCTTGGGCTTTTTTGCAAAAAACATTTGTATTTGCACTTCTTGGTCAATTCACCATCTTTGAGGTATGAGGAAATGGCTTTTTCTGAAAACGGACACTTCACCTCCACAACATGTTCATCTGAAAGTCCATCTGGTGAGGCACCCATAACTGGACATATTTTGGAGATGAAAAATCCAGTTGGGTTTATTTTTAGCTTATTTCTTTTCGCCACTTCTTTTAAAACTGCTTTTTCTAAAGCCCTTCCACGCTTCATGGCATTCGTATCTTTAATTTTGGATGCACCCAAAACAATCTCTACAAGGGATCCATCCATCTTTTTGCAATGAGCCGCTTCATGAGCTTTAGAGGCTGTCACCCGTGCATATCTCAATTCATACCATAAAGGGTTTTCAGATTGATCATTTGTCAGGGTGACAACTTCATTACATGATCCATCAGGCTTGTTAACAGAACAAAATTCTAAAAACTCTTCAACAGAATGACTGATACTTATTTTTAGAAAAGTTCGAAGCAAACGATGTATCGATAACTGTTCAGTGTTGGATATAGGCATGTAATACTTGGTAAGTAAAGTTCGGCCTCGGCTAGCATCTATTATTCCTTTTATTTCCGTCTCAGGGGCAAGGCGCTTTATAGACTTTCCTCCTACAGATTTGGCTTTTATATACTTAAATGTCGTTCCTGCAGCTGACAACTTCGACCGCTTCCAATAACAAATTGTCGAAGTGACGGAAGGTTCCTCACTTCGACGATGAAGCCAAGCCAAAAGAGCTATTGCATGTTTACATCCTCCTATAAATATATGAATAGGCTTAAAAAGCAGTTAAATGCAGTGGCATAGCCAGAAAAAAATTTCGGAGGGGGATGTTGATATTTTGGGAGGGGATATGGGGTATTTTTAGTGGTTTTCTATGGTCAAACAGGAGAGAGAGAGATAATTTTTGGTGTCTGGCTCTCTTTGGTGTCTGGCAATGTGGCTCTCGGCCTTTTTGGACGGCGATTGCCACACTGCAAGAACGAAACACCTTTCATTACTCATCTTGTTCTAATTGTTTTGGGGCTGCCACTGAAGAGTTCCCTCTTTAATTGCCAAGTTTAAATTTTATCCGATAATTATATTTAAAATAGGAATTTTCATCAGCTGCTTTATCGCTAGTTTATCCTCTTGTTATTATGATTTATTCTTAACCAGGGGCGTAGCCAGAGGGGGGATATGGGGATTATGAATAAATAAGGACATGGAATTTGAGTACCCTATACAGGGTGATTCAGAAATAATCATCAATGATTGGGGGGTAGGTAGAGGGGCCCTAGACAAGCATATTTCGAATGGGGATGGTGGGGCGCAGCCTTACCGCTGATGAGAAGCTAATTCTCATCATTAGTTTTTAGAGCTTAATTCCGCGCGCTAAGCAGGGAGAGTGACCACAAAGGAACACATATTACAGTGACATGTTTTATGGAGATGTTTGTGAGTCCGAGAGTCCAGCGAGGGTCCGAGTGGGTCCTTTGAAAACGCGGGCTATTGTTGATCTCTTTTTATATCCTGCGGAATTGTATAAAGGGTAACTTCAGAGAGCAGAAGGGAGAATTGTGTGGGGGGCTAAATTATGAGGTTAGGTGCGGAATTTTGGTCTGATAGAATTAAATAAGCCCAGGTGTTGAGGAGAAATCGGAGGTAGATAAAAGACGCGTACTCGGCAAAAAGGAGCCGCAATCGAGGGGAACAGAAAATTATGAGACAGTTCCTTTAGAATTTCAAAGTTGATCTGATTTGACCAAGGGGGGAGAATTAACCAGTGGAAATCCAGAAGGGTGGAGTTAGGACCATAGGTAGGCGGTAAAAACCCCAGGATTGGAGATTTTGGGACAATGGGGAAAAGTTGATAAAAGTCCTGGGAGAAGGAAAATCGTGGCCTTTTGGGAAATACTTAAATTTATAAAAAGTACGGAGTGTGTTGAAGTTTTCAAAGATGGTAACTTAAGTACTAAACGGACTCAAAGGGATAGTTTGAAAGTCGTCATTGCCATGTATAGCAGAAAAGGTGATGTGTGTGATTATTTATATTGTCAGTGCTATAGACAAAGATTTTAAAACTAAATAGTGGACCTTTTCCTGAAATATATGTGAACTCTATAAATTAAGACAAATGGATAACATGGATAACAAACCGAACATCATTATGACAACGAATTGGGGTAAGTCACTCTCAACTCCCTCTTTCTCTCTCCCCGTTTTTATTAATTGTGTAATAATTTATTTATAAACATGATGAGATGGCCAGATTTTATGATCAAGATATTTAATAAATCTGAAATGTAGCTTTAGCATATAATTTAAATTATATTATTTCATAAATTAAAATTGGAAAATATTGTGTTGAAAGTTATGGTTATAAGTAATATAGAGGGCTACATTCTATAAATAAAGTAATAACGAAGATCTGGCTAATAAAAATGTATAATAATTATTCTAAAAGTGTGTAATCTATATTATTTAATATTATAAGAATTTAGATTAATATGACAATATAGTATTTAAGTAAGATTTAAAATTAAACTTATTGAGAACTGTTCATCTGTATATAATCATTCTTAATCTTTGTAAACATATATATTATTTAACTTTAATAAAATTGTGTTTATTATATTATTCGTGTCAGTCTAATCAGTGGTTTAGGGAAGAGTCTAGGTCCTGGGTTATTATTATAATTGAGTTATTATATTATTGAGTAATGTCAGATCTTATATAAACACAACGCATGTACTGAATAACTAATGAAATTATATTAAATTAACTTTAACATCAAACTAAGGGGATAAACTAAGCTCCATATAACAATATCACAATAACATTAAATATTATATAACATGAACACCTTAAAACTAAGAGGAGCAAGTGGCCCCCCAGCACCGCTAAAGAGCTAGGACCTAATGTAGTGCGAGCGCGTTTCAAAAGGCTGTTTTTAGAAGGCCCGTGTGACGAAACAAAACATAATAAAATGAAAAACATTATTGCATGAGGTAAGGAAGTATCCCTACTCCCTACACCATGAATTTGATAGACTTTGATCCACTTTCTAAACCGTGGAGTGAGTTTCAAAAGTGCAATAATCACCTTTTAGTCAAAGAATGGAGTTCCCTTAATGGTATTTAGTAAACTAGGGGGCTATCGCCCCCTGCTCGCTATCGCTCTCCAACCCCCGGGAACTTCTGACGCAGTTCCCCTAGGATTGCTTCGCAATCCTGTGCTCGCTACGCTCGCTCGCCATACGCTGGTACAGCCTAGCTGAGATTCATTACCAACTAAAGGTTCAATTCCGTTACCGCTTAATATCGCCAATCTCTTTTGAACACCAAAGTGTATAAATATTAGTAAATAATTTCAAATTCATATATTAAAATGGGTTCAATTCCGTTAGAGTCCCCGCTAAATATCACCTATCTCTTTTGAAAGCTTAATTTTAAAATATAAAAAAATTTTTAAAAATTTTTAATGATAAACTGAACAGTTAGGTAAACATCTAATTAAACATATTAATCCATAAATTTAAAATTATTTATCAATATTTATAATTCTTGGTGTCCGAAAGAGGTAGGTGATTATTAAGCGGGAACTCTAACGGAATTGAACCTTAAAATGTTTAATTAGATCTATAACTGTTCAGTTCTTTCTCAGGAGCCGCACCCCCTTTGCCTTGAATCCTTGTGGAGCTTGGGTAGTACTCGTCTGTGGGTAGTACCAAGTGGCACACGACAACAACAACTGTTCAGTTTATCATTAAAAATTTTTTATATTTGAATATTAAGCTTTCAAAAGAGATTGGTGATATTTAGCGGGAAATTTAACGGAATTGAACCCCAACTAAATTTATTGGTGAAAATGTAGTTTTATAAATAGTAATATGCAGCAGAGAAACATTAAATACAGTGTATGAAAAATATGTATACAGTGTTTAGAAAATTCATGGTTACTGTTGCATTAGCCAAGAAAAACCACCATAAGCAGTAAATTTTTATCAGATAAGTACTATTAACATGCATATAAAAATAATAATTTAACAGTAAATTAATAAAATGGTACATTTAATCCCTCTTAACATATTTGAACAGCTAATAATATCATTAGAGACTGAAATCGGAAAAAAATCAAATCCAAAACAATGCACTCATTTTGTAAACAAATTTATTGTTGCCAACCGAGTAAAAGAAATACAACGAAATCTGGACGTCACGCAAGACAATTATATATATAGATGATGATCGGGGAAGGCATTTTCAATGATCGTAACAGTGATCATTGAAACTGTTTGGTCATTATAAATTCCTTCCTCGATCATCATTTTTCCAAATACCATTAAGGGAACTCCATTGTTTGACTGAGATTAATATTGCACGTTTTAAAACTCGCCCCACGGTTTAGCAAGTGGTCCAATTTCTATCACATTGAGAATTTAAGTAGTACAGAAACTCCTGTACATCATGCAATAATGTTTTTCATTTTATTATGTTTTGTTTTGTCACACGGGCCTTCTAAAAATGGCCTTTTGAAACGCGCTCGCACTACATTAGGTCCTAGCTCTGTAACTGTAAGGCTGCGTCCCACCATCCCTGTTTGAAAAATGCTTGCCTAGGGCCCCTCTACTTACCCCCCAATCATTAATGATTATTTCTGAATCACACTGTATAGGGGCGGAGCATTGAATCGAGTTGGAGTTCGATCAGCCCCCTCAGATGTACCTATTGTGGTATAAAACTCTATGCGAATCTGTTAGGGGAAAAGGGGCTGCTCTTCAGCAGCCCCGACCAAAAGAATGATATATTTTTCTCTTGAGAGAGCTGAAAAAAAATTGAGGGAAGAAAAATATACGATTTCTTCTACTAATAAATCATATTGGCTTTTTAGCTTATTTCTCACTGGTTTATACCAGTGTTGTTTATACCAGTTTTATATTCATAGCTTCTTTTTTTCTTTTCAACAGAGAGAAAAAATCTTTTCTGATGTTTCGGCCATAGAGTTAGGAAAGAAGAATAGAGGAGGAATCGGGTCCGATTTCAACGGAAGCGAGCGATCCCATGACTGCCTAGCATGTCAAAGTTATGAGTTACGAGATTTCACGCTATTTGGCGAGGTTATCGCGCTGTTTGGCACGGCGCGGCGCTCAGAATATATATTTTTTTGTTGCCTTATAAGTTTCGTATTTTTGTATCAATGCTCTCGTTTTTTTACAGTTAAAATATAAATTAGTGATAGCTTCTGTTTTTAAAGGTTACATTTTATTTAAGTAATTTTAATTCCTGTATCTGTTTTCTGTAACATAAATGAAATTAACACTACTCTATATCCTATTCTAATTCACAACGATAAAGCACACGCAATATTTAAAGGAAAGCAATTTTAAATTGATGAATACAAAAATTAAAGTAAACTTTTACTTTAAGTGGTTAGAAATATTTAAAAAATAGTTAATTAATTTTGCTTTTATATAAAAGTGCATAAATTGTGTAATTTGAATAGCGAATTACATCCGAAAACATACAGGGAAGAAGTTTATGGATATGTGAAGTGAATTATCACTTTGAAATTTGATGGTCTACTTTTTACCTTATTTAACTTGGAGACTCATCCCCTTTCTCATTAAAGCTCGTTAACCCTCTCTACTTATCACTTCGCGATCTTAGCAAACAATGTTGCAAAAACCGAAAAGCTTGAAACTTCAAAATTTAAATACCCAAAAACTAATAGGAAAAAGAGTGGCGGTAATCTTCATTCATAAGAGTGTGTGGCTTCAAAATAATATTTTTCTGAAAATAGGGGTCTTATGCCATAAAACCCCAACCAACCAATCTGCTGATTACAGTTTTTTTAATGGCAAACTCTCAACTGAAAAAATATTTTCGAATTAAACATTTGATGGCTTTTGAACTAGTAAATTAAATTAATAAGATTACATTCTACTGATTAGGTTTTGTGTTATGAAATTTCAAGGAAATCAAAGCGAAATTTTTTTAAACAGCCCCAGTGATGGATTATTATTACATTATTTTATTGAGGTATTAAAATTCTAAAAGAAGTACCCAAATCTTGTACAAATATCCATAATAATATTATTAACAAAATTGTTACAAAAATTACATAAATGTAAATATTGGTAACTTATTTTGATACATTTAGCATTAATGTAGCAGCAATCTAAAAATAGTCTTTACAATATGGCAAAAAAAATCCACAGAAACTTTAAAAAATCACAATTATTTAGAAACTGCATCTCAATAATTAGAATATGCATTTATATTATTCCTTAATAATTATTGGAAATTATTTTCTTGAATTCTTGAGAAAGAGGTAAAATAAAAAATAATAACGCGCTAAAATTAAACCCGCACCAACACAAAACAAGCGCCAAGCTCGATCGCCAACGGCCGCCAAAGCTCATTTCATGACTTAACTTCGTAAAAAACAATATTCAACCAGAAATATTGATTTGAATGACTCAAAAACACATCCAATCTAATCACAAATCTTCATTTTATAATACTAGAAGTAATTTAACTGAAATTCTGTCAAATTTTATCGAATATAGCTCGTGAGAGTCGAACGAACTCGGCGCGAAGTTTTTTAAAATCCCATTCATAAAAATGTTTCGGAGATATTATAAATTTTTAAGCTCAGAATAATTAGTATTTTCCTTCTACATCATAAACAGGTGTTTTTTTCTTTTTCCGATCATTTTTCTATGAGTTATTACGATTTTTCACCTTCGAAATCGACGCGTCTATGGGAGCTCCAATGTTAAAGAATTCTTTTTGCCTAGCATTGATCTTTGGAACACAGGGTTGCCGTCCATGCCGTCTCTATTATTCTTATACCTCTATGGTTTCGGCAAGTCAATAAAGATTTATGTTTACTTTTTTGTAGACGCGTTTTTATTTCTTTTTATAATGAACAAATTGAATTCGAAATGTGGATTTTAGTTCATATTCTCTTGATAACCTGATCTTCGTAATAATCAGCTATATAGGGGAGAGTGTTGTACCTATTTTTGGATTTGTGGTCGATTTTGAATGTAAACAGATGCTATCTAGTTGCTAACGTGAAATCAGCTGTTTAAAATATTATTTAAATTTTCTATAATAAAAATACTGTTTTTAGGTGCTCAAAGTTTTTTTTAGTGCATCACTACATTAATTATTTTCTTCCTCTATGATTATGATATGATAAAATGGGATATATGGGGGAATCCCCGATATTTTGACTTTTTAGTTTTGTTATTAGAAATCGTCAGATCTCAATTCTTTTATCTTTCATAGAACTTTGAATGCAAAAACACCTGATGCTGTACCTTCGGACACCATAAGTGTTGTACCTACGGACACGTTCTTGTGGGTGTCTGTAGCTAATCGGCGTTTTAGAATCAGGTTTCATTTAACTGAATACATTTTAATAAATGTTAAATTAATTCTAAATGGTAATCTATTTGTCAGCGATTATTTTCAAGTGAATTTTAGATGAAAAATCAAATATTTTGTGAAATAAACTACTTTTTTAAATTTATGATTCCACTTGGAATTTAATGTAAAATATGGTGTAAAACCCTAAGCACCCTATCGCATTTAAGTATGATTATTAAAAAAACTTAAAATTTCCACTGAAGAAGATTTACCACCAAATTATTATTGTTATTACCACCAAATGGTTGCATAACTAAGTGGTTTCGAATTGGTTTCGAATCGAATTGGTATTTATCGAATTATTATATCGAATTGGTTTTTTCAATTGGTCAATCAGCATGATTGATGAAACTATTACCTTAAATTCTGATCTGAAAATACCATGTGATTTTTGTGTTTTTGGTAAAAAATCAAGACTTTTATCATTCAACTTCGTTTTAATGATCATTTACGATCTAAAACTACATTACTTTAAAAAATCTATTTTCAATTTTAAAAAGGCTTGAAATAGGTTATTAAAAGGTAATTCATAAATAAAAATGTTCATTCTTAGCTTTTATCAACTAAAACTTCCCTTTTTAAGGGTGTCCACAGGTACAACTGGGTCTGTCCATAGGTACAACAGGTTGTTGTACCTTTGGACACTAATTTTTCCAAGTTATTATAAATTATTAAAAATCCAATTTTCAAGATTTTGACTAATAAAAAATATATCTCTACTCACAAAGGTTAGCACTATAGGTTGGGCACTTTAATTGGTCAAAATGTGATTTTACCTCTTTGTGTCTTTACCTTAGAAAAATCCAAACGTGATTTTTGTCCATAGGTACAACACTCTCCCCTATAGGTAAGTGACAGTTTTTGAATACTTAATTATTAAACGAAATTTTATATTGTTCCCATATTTTCTATTTGATTTTTTTCATGTTTTTGTTTAAAAGAAATATAATTTGGCATTATATTGCTTAAAATACGTTGCCAACCGCCGGAGCAGCACCCCTTATAATTTTACCCTCGAGCCGCCACTGGTCTGGGACCCCCCTTTCTATACCGATTCTTGTTCGTCTTGATGAGTACTATCATCCCTGAAAGTTTGTTGCATTTCAAATACACTCTTTATATTACAACTCTTCCCATCCCAGTTTGCATTATAGTATTATTCATTATAGTATTATTGCATTATAGTATTATGTCTACCTGAACTCTGTCAAGAAACACGAGGGAGTGTTGTTAAATTGACTCGAATTCCGCCTTACTTCGTTTTCGTAGTTAATGCACCCTTTTCCCCTAAACTTTTCGCTTAACCCTAGAGTACTTTAGAAAGTGTTGTTAAATCGACTCGAATTCCGCCCTACTTCGTATTCGTAGTCAATGCACCCTTTTCAGCCAAATTTATGTGAAGGTTGAGAATACCTCCGCTCGTGTCGCTCTCAAAACGCCACCGAACAGTGCAAAGAAGTTGTATTGCAGCTCAACATCGAGATTTCGCCCGAAAGGCGCGAGAACTTTTGTGTATCAGTTTTCGATTTGGCTACAGTGGCTAGAAGGGGATAGTGTGTCGTTCGAAGATGAAAACTGAAAAAAAATTACTCCTCCGCTTGGCGTCGCTGCTGTTAGACGTGCATATAGGCGCCTGCGCATTGCGACTCTCATTCTCAGCGGCTATGTTATTGTTTACGCCGTGTAAACGATAATGGGCCGGATGCAGCTACGTTCTGCGGCGATTTTGGGACCGGTCAAATCCTACTTCCAAACAACTCAACAATCGTTGTCCTGAGTCATTTTTCCAGCATGCCGCTGATTGGTTTTCAAGAACGTCACGAACTACGTCATTGAACCACGGAACCACGTGCATTTGATTGTACCCTGCCTTTCCCGCGCTCTAACGATACCCCGATCTGCTCCGATCGTCGTAGAACGCCACCTCGGGAGCAGGCGTTCTTGGGCGATCATTATTAGGTGAAATACGTCGCAGAACGTTGCTGCATTCGGCCCAATGTTTACGCCGTAAACAATAACATCAGCGGCTGCCGTGTTACTTCTATGGGAAAACGCTAGCTGTAAATGTGGGAAAAGATAATTAAATAAAATTATATGCTTTAAAAATCGAATATATTTTGAAAAAATAAAAGTCAATCGAAGTCACAACTGAAGTTTTAAATGTGAGGGGATATTATAAAGAACTGAATAATCTCTCTATTCTAAAAAAAAGTTTTTGGTGAACGGTTTCCAGAGAAAGGCTTTTTAATTACTGAACCAAATGACATATATGGTATCAAAATGTCCGAATTCTTTCCGGATTTCCGAGTAAGCCCTTGAAAATCATTAAAAATTTTAAGAAAGTAAAATTTATTCCGGAGTTGTTTCAGTGCTTCTGAATGGATCTGTGTGAGAAAAACATTACCTTGGGGAAATGGTAAAAGAAAGTTTACACTGCTATGTTACTAATTTTCTTGGAATTAAATGGCGATCCGCCAATTCATATTGCCATAAAGGAACTGTTAAAATTTCGCCGCTGAATGAATATTCCCCTATTTTGAAAGAATACCCCCAGAGAAGTAGTTCCCCTGTTTTAAGAATGTGAGCTGTGTTTTGTGAGGATGGCAAAGAGATCCTTAAGCATCAGCGTCAGCAGTTAACGGGGGTTGGCGAGCGATAGCGAGCAGGGGGCGGCAGCTCCCTAGTATTGTAAAAAATTAGTCATACAAAAGAATCCTGCTGACCAGATCACATTGTGAAGTTTTTTATATTCATGCATGCTTACCCCCAAATGTAATAACTTTAAATTTAAATTTTCTCAAACTTTTTATGTCGCAGAGCCCTTTTCAAGAGACAAATTATTCGTGGAGCCCTTTTCCGAAATAAATTTTTCTAGGTATAAAAACAAATTACATAAAACCCATTGCTTCTAGAAATAAAAGCGTAATATAAATTTATTTCGGGAGGGGTCCAAAATTATTCCTCAGCTCATTGGTAATATAATGATCTAAATCAGCGGTTCTCAAACTGTGCTCCGCGGAGCCCTTTGGGCTCCGCCAAGCATTTCCAGGGGCTCCTCCAGTGGCGGCTCGAAGGTAAAATTATAAGGAGTGCTGCTGGCTGCTTCGGCGGTACCAAGTTGGCAACGTATTTAAAGCGATATAATGCCAAATAATATTTCTTTTAAACAAAAACGTGGAAAAAATCAAGTAGAAAATATGGGAACAATATAAAATTTCGATTTCCCACTTAATAATTAAGTATTCAAAAACTGTCACTGACCTATATTCCTGTGTATATCTGATTATTACGAAGTTGAAGATTATCAAGCGAATATAAACTAAAATCTACATTTCAATCCTATTGTACTTGAAACTTTATTACTGTCAATTTTTATAAGTTCGTTAAAATTAAAATCCTACCTAAAAAATGAATGTCCAAAATTTGGACAATGATGTACCTAAAACGAGTTAAAACAACTGTTTTTAAGGATCACATTTCACAAAATCTCCTGGGGAGGAAGGACCCCCAGACCCTTCTATTGTACTTGGATCTTAATTCGTCACAATTTTTCTTACAAATAAATTATCTTAGATGCAAATTATACCTAAAAATGTTTTTAAAAGCTACGTTAAACTGTTAAATATGCATTGGAGGGGCTGAGGAATAATTTTGGACCCCTCCCGAAATAAATTTATATTATGCTTTTATTTCTAGAAGCAATGGGTTTTATGTAATTTGTTTTTGTACCTAGAAAAATTTATTTCGGAAAAGGGCTCCACGAATAATTTTTCTCTTGAAAAGGGCTCCGCGACATAAAAAGTTTGAGAACCCCTGCTTTAGACTGTCTAATTATGCTGAAGAGGTTTTCAAGCTTGTCTTGACTTAATCTGCAGGTTAAAAGATATTTATAATTTAAAGTTGACAAATAATTTAGAAGAGATACGGTACTTTTTATTGTTACTTTGAATCCTACTACTTTGAATCTTTACTTAAATAACCATCTATTCCATCACAACAATTTTCCCATTCAGTTAGAAATTCCAAAAATTTTTCCAGGTCTTCTTGTTTCTCAGAATTTATGCGCAAGCCCTGATTTGGACAGCGAGATGTCATAATTTTAATAATGTTGTTAATATTCTTAAAGAAGGTCTTTCGACCTTCGGTCTAGGTCTTTCGACCTTTCATCTCCTTCTTGGTACAAACTTACATAAAAATCGACATATAACAAACTCATAACTTTCTTTATAATGGTATAATCCTTTGAGGATTTCATCGCTAAATAGTTGAAACGCCAAATTTACCTTCATTTTTTCAAAACTATTGGGAAAAAAGTGTAATCTGGAAATTTTAGGCATTACTTTTAAAGTAAGTGGATCTTCATCTTCTTTCCAAGCTGCTTTGGCATGTTCAATTAGTACTCTCCCCTCTGGTGTTCGAAATTCACCGTACTGTAACAATCTGTTTCTCAAGCATTTAATTAAATGAGGGAAGTCAGAGATGAAATGTAGAAATCTTGTATCATCACAAGGATGTTTGATTTTATGATTAACTTCTCCTTTCTTTTAGTCTCGCCTATCCCAAATTCTTTCCACATGGATCTATTCCAGGATGCACCATCTCCAGTAACACAATCAACAAATAATCCACTTTTTTCAACTAAAAGAATGGCTTCTATTAATATTTTTGCTAACATTGACCCTTTCATGTTGTTGTGTGTAGCAAAAACTCCAATAATTTGAATCCAATCGCCGGCAAAAGGTTGGAAAACTAGCACAAGACCATGGTCACATATTTTTTCTTGATCTTCACACAAGAACGTTCCATAATCAACAAACCCTTGAATGTGGCCATCCGATTTAACTGTTAGGTTTTCTGATAGTTTTAGTTCATCAAAGAGAAGCGAGCCATGCCTTTGGTGACTATCCAAGATCGTAACTTTTTGTTTAAGAATTTCAAAACAATTTGGATTAAAGCCAAAGCCACAAGAAAAGTTTTTAATGAATTTTTGGAGGCATGTCTTCCCTGGCAATGTTAGAATTTTATTAACACGGATGTGCTCATATAATCTTGGACTTTTCATCCTCATTATAATGCATTCCAATATCCATTCCTTATTATATTCCATTCCTTTTGTCTCTTTTCTTTCGGCTGCCTTAATACATTCCTGAACTGCTAACTGCTGCTTTTGTGTTAAAACGCTAATTATATTTGATTTTATTTCTTTAATATTTGAATGGGCCTTCTGAGCAATACATTTTACATCAACTTTTAACTGCGATATCTTTTTCTTCAATTTTTTAAAGGATCCAGTTGAAATTTTAGGCTTAATATTTGATCTAGGAGTTACATTTATTTTCTTCCTTAAATTCTTGCGCTTGAATTTACAACTTAAACATCTACTACCTGATAAGGCAGATAACCCAACACATTTTTCACTGAAAATAGCTGAGTTCTCTGTCTTTACATTTTTAATATTGATAAGATCTGTGAATTCTTTTACATGCCCAACACCTGGAATTTCAGTCATATTTTCGGTTTCCATCACAATGTTAGCCAATTGTGTTATAGCACAAAGAAATCTGTTTAATCAACTTACTTCTAACTACCACAGAGCATATTATCTTGCCATCAATATCTTGTACACTTACCATCTTATTGAGTTTATTAAGTTCCAATAATTTTCCTTCAATGGAATTATTCCACACAGCAAACGTCAAACAGTGGGGACTGTTTTTAAACTCTATTTTTACCCAATATCTGGGAAGTTCCACACTTGAAAATTCGGAAATTTTGTCATCACTATCATTGTTTGGTGTTGGCTGATCACATTCTATAGCTAATTTCATTTTCTTTAGTGGTGGTGACATGCGATCTTCTGGCGGGGGTCTATTTTTCACCTCGAAACTTAAATATTTAGGTAAATTGGGAAATTTAGTTGGAATTGCATTCGGTAGCAATTTTGGTAGTGATCTTGGAGTCAAAACTTCTTTCCCATCTAGTATGGCTTTCATCTAGTATGGCTACCATGGCTTTGGTCTTAAAGTTTCTTTCTAAGAATTTCTCATCAAAGTGTAACTCACATACGGAACAAAATTCGTCTAATGTTTTATCTTTCCTGGGGATATACTTAGCCCAACATTCAACTTGATCTGAGGGTACTTTGAAAAGAGATGGGTTGTTTTTGTTTACCTTTGTTTCTATATCCTGTTTCACATCCAGGGACAAAGCAGATTCTTTGAGCCCGTTTCTTTGCACCGGAAGATGAAGAACTTATTATTTTTGTAAAATCAAATAATTTTAACAACATACCATGGCTTTGGCCGGCTTGGTACTGAAAGTCGCAATGCGCAGGCGCCTATATGCACGTCTAACAGCAGCGACACCAAGCGGAGGAGTGAAACGAGGAGAAAAATATTAGCATTGCTGGTATTGGCGAACGACACACTATCCCCTTCTAGCCACTGTAATTTGGCTTTGAAGAATGTAGCAGAGCGAGGCGGAATGCGCCAGCTCTTGTAAATTATTATGTTTAATTAAACCTTGTTTATTTTACCAATGGAGTTCTCTATTGCTGGCGTCTTCCCCCTCACATGGGGGCTCGCCGAAGAAACGATCGCCGGAGAAACCCAGCTACGAGCGCGCTGGAATGTGAGTGAATCGAAAGCAGTGCAGTTGTTTGTGGACTGTTTTTTTTAACTGGACTGTTACGGCTGTATTCTACACAAACGTCGTAACTCATTCTCATGTGATTAACCCTGTTTTTTGGACTTTTCGTATTCTACTCCTCCTAAAACCACGTTTATTCGGGGTTAATTGTAATCCGGTAAATTCTCGGGCATGCGTGATAGAGACTGTATTTGGCGAAAATGACGTTTATTGGTTGAAGCCGTAAGCCGTAACCGTCACGGAGGAGTTTGTTTACAATCTCTTGAAACAACATTGCTTTGTACGTCTTTTCTTAATACTGATTTTAATCAGCATAATGGATTATAGACGCCACAGGAGTTCTGTGTTCGACGTAGAGGACGACATGGAAGATATGTTTAACCTTCAAACATTAGAGTATTTTGATAGGCGGTCTCGGCTCGTTCATTCATCCAGAAATCTAGATCTGGATGTTTTGGACGAGTTCGATTTCCGAAGCCGCCATCGCTTCAACAAAGCAACTGTAGAAAGTGTGATTGACATTATTTCTCCAAACCTGGATCCAACCAGAAATCAAGTGGGTGCTGTGTCGCCCGCCGAAAAGGTTTGCTCAGCCCTGAGATTTTATGCGGAAGGATGCTTCCAGACCACCGTCGGAGACCTAGGGCAAATAAGCCAACCTTCCGTCTCTCGAGCCATATCATCGGTCTCAAATTGCCTTGCCGACCTGAGCAAGGACTTTATTAAAATCCCTTCCTTAAGAGAAATGGTTGAGGTAAGTTTGCATTCATTATACCTGATGGTTAATTTCTAGTGTTCATGCCAATATGATTCTATAAAGACATATACTTCATAAAAACGCTTTGAAAATTTTTGTTAACGCATATCTAGGTACTTTTCCATTAGCCGGGCCCAAATTTGGCCACTAGTGAACCAAATGTGAGCCGAGTCGCAACGCGAATGATGGTTGTAAGAAATTTGGTGGAATTCTACTTTATTTGTAATTTTTCGCTTAGGCCCAGCTAACATGAAGTACCCATATCTACTTAACATAAAAGCTCTGCCACTTTTCAAGGATCATGGCTGTGGTGGTTTTGTGGGCAAGCATGTCTAGTTAAATTAATTAGAAAATTGACTACACAAATATTAGTTCATGTGTATTATCCTGTGGAACGTGCCTCTGAATTCAAAAACGTTATTAAAGCCTTTCGACTTTCTATAGTTTACTTTTCTATAGCTGTACGGCTGAATTTTGCGGCTGCTGAACGGTTGACGGAATAATATACGCAAGTACCCAATAATCTCATTGCTAGGTGTATACACATAAAATTAATCATTTCTCGCTAGACGGTTGGTATAACCCCAAACGAGCCAGACCATACACTCCCAACGGTTGAATAGTTATAGACAGAGCCGAATTGGTACTTTTTGTCAATAACTACCCCATTCCTAACAGCTTAGAGAAGAAAGATTTTTTCAGTTTGTTTAAGCATCAGCCAAGAGTAAAATACTACCAATGTCGGGGCACAATAAGCTAAATACTTGCTGGGTTGTTAGAAAATAATTTATTTCCCATATATGATTTGCCTCACAAAACAAATTTGATTTAGATCCTCAACACAGCAACTTGGTATCTACTCTAATAGCAGGGACCATTGAAGGGTGGGTCTTCAGTTTTTAAAAAACTATCAACCTTATCACCACATATGACCTTTATCAAATCTGTTCCGATTCCTGTGGTAGCAGAGAGAAAAAAAACTAAGAATTTAGTATTTATTGGACCTTCAATAAACATTCTTTTTAACTGCAGTCACTTTCTCTCCAGACATTGGCCAGAAAACATTTCGCCAAGAAGTGGCCATGGCCCGGTCTCTTAAAATTTACCAAAACTTGATATACATAGTGAAATCTTGGGTGTTCAATCAAATTACTGTCATGTGGGTACTGACATCAATTTGCAAATGTTGAGAAAATTTGTAGGCCATTCTTAAATATTTAAAGTTACTATGTTAAGTGATATGTGAAAAGGGTACTTGGCTGGGGGTGCAATTGCAAATGATTATGCAATCACAATATATTGGATTATCAAGATGAATTTAACAATATTGTAATTATTAATACTATTGTCTTTGGTTAGCTGTTATTGTAAACCCATACAAATGAGGCCATTCTCTCCGGTTATTTCTCTATAATAATTACCCCACCTCATTTCCCATTCTTTGTAGACAATAGTGTTATGTTGCCAAGCTAGCTATCCAAATTTCCAGGGTACGTAATTGAACATTGAATTCGGTCCCAACTGCCTAACGGCAAAAGACATTAAAGCAGTGTTGACAATAAAGTTTGAGTTGCTAGAACTGCTTATGTCAGGCCGATAGAGTATTCAAAGTCAGACATTTTTCTTTTTATTAACCAATTCTAAATACTTTTTGCCTTATTTTTAGTTTAAGTTTGTAGGTAGTAACATAATTTTATTTTCCAGATTAGTAAAGAATTTTACGGGCATAGCAGGTTTCCTGGGGTTTTGGGAACTATGGACTGTTCTCATATACCCATTGAAAGCCCAGGAGGTGATTATGCTGAGCAGTTCAGATGCAGGAAGGGATTCTTCTCTATCAACACCCAGACGATGAGTGACCACAAATTAAAAATCAGGAATATTGTTGCTCGCTGGCCTGGAGGTGCCCATGACAGTACTATCTTCGATTCGTCAAGGTTAAAGGCGGTTTTGGAAGCCAATGTTCCGCAAGATTTACACGTTCTTGGAGACAGTGGTTATCCCTTGCGGCATTACCTTTTAACCCCTTTTACATCTCCACAGAATGACAACGAATCTAGGTAAAGGGTTTGCATACATATAACATAAGGCCTTGTAATCCTTGTTTGTACTCCGGGGAATTCAGCCCTGAAAACTAATATAGGTTGTTATGGGCTATAGTGGCAATCAGTTTGGCTTCATTATTTTATAATACAATGTTTTTCTAGGTACAATGATGCTCACATCCATACCAGGAATAGTGTTGAGAGGCAGTATGGCGTATGGAAACGGAGATTTGCTTGTCTCTCACGTAAACTCAGAACGAGTCTGCCCAACACACAAACCATCATAGTTGCAACTGCAGTGCTGCACAACATTGCTGCGGAGTTGGGGGACTATTATGAAAGTGAGGCAGCTGATCCTGATCCCCCGGAACATTACTCAGGAGCTGGCAGTATTGCTGGAATAGCCAAGCGTAGCTCAATTGTGCATCAATATTTCACTAATTAAGTTTTATTATGTACAGTGGGTGAAAAAATGGGACACTTCTGATGGAAAGTTCCATTGGAAGTGTCCCATTTTTTTCTTCTTCCAATGGAAGTGACACATTTTCGCCCCACTGTACTTTATTTCTGGTTTCTAGCTTATTTCTTTAGTTTACAGGTTACATTTTACTATTTTCATACAGGTGTGTTTGCCAGTTTATCCACAATTTGCCTACTATTGTTGCCTACTATGTTATTTATGTTTTAATAAATTCAGTTTGTATTCAATATTGTGTGCAATTATGTTTTTGAATTTAAAAAAATACACCCTCATAAAAGTATTTTGATAGCTTGTTATACAAGTGTACAAAAAAAGCTTCATTCATATTAACTGAGAAGTTGCCAAACAATTACAGGCTTTATATAGATTGATTTTAATTCACCATTTCACTTAAAAATATCAGATTTTCAGAGTTTAATTTCTTGATATGGAGGAATAAATATTTGCAGCTTTATTTGAGTAGGAAATTATGGGACCAGTTTTCTAAATATAGTTTTACATCATAATATAATGATTACTAGCACTAAAAAGCACTCTAGACATTTTTTTTAGTTTTAAAAACAAACTTTATAAAAAAAATTAAATTTAATGAGATTTAAAAGTTTTAAACTGTGAAAAATGTTGTTTAAAATACTTTTCTTTGAGTATATTACCACAATAATTTATTCTCTGAAATTAAAATTATTTCCAATATTTAAATTAACATAATTTGAATGAGGTATCCCTTTCAAAATTAGCTGTTTAAAAAGGCCATTGTTTTACTACTATCGGTATTGCCTTTGTTTTCAACAACTACAAAAAAAATTACATTTTTTTTATTTGTATGAATATTTTCTTGAAACTTGCTTGCTTCTTAAAATAAAATTACAGTTGGAGAATATTTTCTAAGCATTAGGTTACTTTTTATGGTAAGTTTCAATCCAAGTATATTATTTTCAGGTTTTTAACTGTAATACCTCATGACCATTAAAAAACATTTATATGAATTCCAGTTATCTATCAAAAAATAGAATAATCTAGATATTCTTCTCAAAATTCTTGCTTTACAACTGTATGCATTAGAGAATATACTTGAAAAAAAGGACAAAAATTATGATTCAAAATTTATTTATTGCACATTTATTATCCTGTTTCAATATACTCATACTATGTACAGAGCTCCCAGCAGATTTTTGCTTTGTCTTTAGAGAAAAAAAAGAGACCTAACATCTTTAAAAAAGATGAAAAGAGACCAAATTTTAAAATCAGTTTTGCCCTTATAAAAAGTTAATGTTATCAATTTAAAGATGCAGCAATTAGGAAGGAAGGCAATTAATTTCCAAAGTATACTTTGAAGGTAACTTCAATTTTGAAATGAACATATAGTTAAAACTAAAAAGATCATATTTAGTAACTTAAATTATGATTAGAAAACTAGGAAGTTAAGATTAATCTTGAATAGGGAGGTCTAAGCCTTTTCCTTGTGAAAACCCTTGTCAAGGATTGGGGTCCCCTGGTCTGGACCTCCCTGGTCATCCAAAATTTAAGACCCCATTTTTTGAATTATAATAACCAGTGGACCCTCAAAGGAGGGGGCTATGCCACTATCTCTTAATTGTTCCTCAAAAACATTTTTAAAACGAAAACCCTAAAATTTTCTGGAGAAAACCCCACTCTCCTTATAACAATACAGCCCAATTAATAAAATTTGTTTATCCTTTAATCCTAAAAAATTCAATGTCTCAAAGGATTAATTAAAAAAGATTCTATTGAAGGACTCCAAATCTCCCTGTGAATTTTTAGTTATCTAATTTTCCTAAAATATGTGGCTTACAAAAGGTCTCAAAATTAGTTACACTACTTTAATGGATCCAATTTTTCAAATAAATTTTTAAAGGAACACTAGTCTCTCTATTCTAAAAAAAAGTTTTTAGTGAACGGTTTCCAGAGAAAGGCTTTTTAATTACTGAACCGAATGACACATATATGGTATCAAAATGTCCGGATTTCTTCCGGATTTCCGAGTAAGCCCTTCGATTTTTCAAAAAAATTCTAAATTTTAAAATATTTCCATTTTTTTAGATAACGGATAAGGTCGCAGTTACAAAGCAAGTACTGTCATTCAAATTATTATGCATCCAATCACAACGACCGATTGACGCTATATTTTAAGATGAAACATGTTTTTCACCTTTTAAAAAAAGTACTTTCTTGATGAAATATCACTCAAAGACTGATAAAACATATTCTAAAAACTTACATGAACGCCATTTCATACTAAAATTTCACAGTTTTTGTCCAATATTTATAAATTTTTAGTCTGATTTTATCGAAATTAATTGTAAACATAGAGTGATGTTTTGTCTCTTTTTATTTTCGATTGCTTAAACGGTATTGTCTGGGTTAACAAGTCTGGGTTTAAAAAAAATATGAATGATTAGCACTAGGCATATTATACTAACGAGTTATTTTAAAATAACGGGTTTTAGTTTGGTTCGAATATTGATAAACAATTAGAAATAGTTATTTTTATATAATCATAGATTAAAAATAATTAAGATGAATATTTTTAAAAACATTTCGTTTAAATTTTTGATAAGTTCGAGTTAATATATATTGAAACTTTTAAGGGAGCTTTATTCATGGAGGGGATTTGGGGAAGTATATTCGGAAAGTTGGTTGACGTTTTTTTTTGTAAATTGTTTAATTGTTTTGTAAAGTGTATTAAGTTCGGCGAGTTAGAATTTGTGGGAATTGCGAAGCAATTCCAAAAGGTCCTGCGTCAGCAGTTTACGGGGGTTGGCGAGCGATAGCGAGCAGGGGGCGGTAGCTCCCTAGTATTCTAAAACTACCTAAAATAATGTTGAGTCAAATTCCCCAAATCCAAAGTCTGATTATGGGACTGATACAAACAAGGGACAAGTTTTCAAAAATGTTCTGTGGTAGATCTAAACTTTACTACTTTTAAGAATAAGAAACTGCGAGTTAAGCACACAATAAAATACTTCAGGCATGATAGAGACTGAAACTGACCACCAGGGAAACACAGGGGGGTTTTCTTAATAGATCTCTGGGATCTTCTTAAGGATCTCTATATCAGAGAATAATCTTTTCTCTGATATAGAGATCCTTAAAACTACACTCATGGTGAGACAGAAATTCCAAGGTAAAAAACAGGATAAAAGTAAAAATAAAAATTTCAAAGGTGGAGGGGGTCTGGGGGTTCTCCCCCAGGAATATTTTGGAAATTTGACCCTTAAAAGTAGTGAATTTCATGGAAAGAGAAAAAAAGAGACCATGTTCAATTAAAAAAACTTTCTGGGAGGCCTGTATGTATAAAAATATGTAAATCATAGCACCATCTCAAAATTAGTTACACTACTTACCACATGTCTTGAATACCACATGAGACTGAAAAATTCTTGACTAAATACTATATGTATAAAAATATCACATGTCTTGAATATCACACGAGGCTCCAACGGAAGAATGACACAACTGCAAACAAGAAAACTAATTTTATGCACTTGTAAATAAGTAACAAGATATCACAATCTCTAAAAGAACATTTGAAAAGATTTTTACAACAAAAGGTTAAGAGAAGTACTAAATCTAAATTAACAGTTTTTTTAAATTTCCTAGCATATGACTGTCTAGTAACACAAAACAAGTTAACTGGAATTTAAAGATATTACTGGAGTTAACTCGGTAGCGCCTCAATATTAGATGTCTTGATCCTTTATTGTGAAAATTCTTAAAAACTTAATTTTGGATAATTGCACCTATTTTTACTGTTTTTGTACAAGTACACTTACCATAAAGAAAGGGTGGAAACACTTCATTGATTCCCAGCTTCTCGCTTCAGCTTCAGAATCTCCAGCTTCAGCTTCTCAGCCATTAGATTATTTACCATCACTTCTGAAGCTAGTTTTTCTTCCATCTGCTTATTTACGGCTACTTCGCTACTTCGCACCCTACTTAGACGATGTGCATGAAGTTGGCCGTGGCATGGTAGCCGTGCCAAATGAAAATGGCGCAGATCGTTACTGCATCGTTACTGCCCGTTACTGCCAGCAAAATTAACGTTACTGCCCTAAGCCTAATGGTCGAAATTTTCAAAAACGTTTCCACGGCCAGCTTCACGTTGCCGTGGCAACTTGCTGAAAAAACCCTCTAAACCGTCCCAAATTGAGGCATTGTATCAGTCATCGTTACTGCCATACATATTGACGTTACTGCCATCAATAACGACGTTACAACCCCGCCTATTCGCTTCCAAAAGTAAAAAATGGTTCCCGCGTACTTTACACTGCCGTGACCGGATAAACGGGACACATGCTAATCTGCATAGCATATATCGTTACTGCATCGTTACTGCCCGTTACTGCCAGCAAAATTAACGTTACTGCCCTAAGCCTAATGGTCGAAATTTTCAAAAACGTTTCCACGGCCAGCTTCACGTTGCCGTGGCAACTTGCTGAAAAAACCTTCTAAACCGTCCCAAATTGAGGCATTACATCAGTCATCGTTACTGCCATACATATTGACGTTACTGCCATCAATAACGACGTTACAACCCCGCCTATTCGCTTCCAAAAGTAAAAAATGGTTCCCGCGTTCTTTACACTGCCGTGACTGGATAAACGGGACACATGCTAATCTGCATAGCATATATCGTTACTGCATCGTTACTGCCCGTTACTGCCAGCAAAATTAACGTTACTGCCCTAAGCCTAATGGTCGAAATTTTCAAAAACGTTTCCACGGCCAGCTTCACGTTGCCGTGGCAACTTGCTGAAAAAACCCTCTAAACCGTCCCAAATTGAGGCATTGTATCAGTCATCGTTACTGCCATACATATTGACGTTACTGCCACCAATAACGACGTTACGACCCCGCCTATTCGCTTAGAAATGTAAAAAAACGTTTCCATGGCCAGCTTCACGTTGCCGTGGCAACTTGCTGAAAAAACCCTCTAAACAGTCCCAAATTGAGGTATTATATCAGTCATCGTTACTGCCATAGATATTGACGTTACTGCCATCAATAACGACGTTACGACCCCGCCTATTCGCTTACAAATGTAAAAAAACGTTTCCATGGCCAGCTTCACGTTGCCGTGGCAACTTGCTGAAAAAACCCTCTAAACCGTCCCAAATTGAGGCATTATATCAGTCATCGTTACTGCCATAGATATTGACGTTACTGCCATCAATAACGACGTTACAACCCCACCTATTCGCTTCCAAACGTAAAAAAACGTTTCCATGGCCAGCTTCACGTTGCCGTGGCAACTTGCTGAAAAAACCCTCTAAACCGTCCCAAATTGAGGCATTGTATCAGTCATCGTTACTGCCATACATATGACGTTACTGCCACCAATAACGACGTTACGACCCCGCCTATTCGCTTAGAAATGTAAAAAAACGTTTCCATGGCCAGCTTCACGTTGCCGTGGCAACTTGCTGAAAAAACCCTCTAAACCGTCCCAAATTGAGGTACTATATCAGTCATCGTTACTGCCATAGATATTGACGTTACTGCCATCAATAACGACGTTACGACCCCGCCTATTCGCTTACAAATGTAAAAAAACGTTTCCATGGCCAGCTTCACGTTGCCGTGGCAAGCCCCAGTGCTGGAAAACTATAGAAGATAAAGAAAGTGAGAAGAAAGTGACAATGACAATGATCACTTCACGAATCGCACTGGACCCTCAGAAGGTGTTAATCCAGTCATTACAAAAAAACCATCTGTCACAAACCACGTGCATATAACTTCATCTGCCCTTTAAAGAAAATAACTAAATAACAATAGAAAACATCCAATACTGAATGCATTGTTCTGATATTTCAAGATTCGTATTTGCAGCTGCTTTTGTTATTTTGGGGGTATACTCTGTAAGTTAACCGTCTGTAAACATGCTATAATAAAAACGAACTGGAAGGTTTGAACTTAGAAGGGTGTGCTTCCAAGAACCCTGTTCACATTTTTAACCTGTATATAACATATATACCGGTTTATCAACCATCATCACAAAAAGGATGTTGGAAACAGTGTTCCATAAATCAGTTTATATTTTCCATTAATCATACTGGTTATGATGATTAAAACATGGGTACACTTTTCAAATGTCATACAAGATACGGTATTTCAGGAACCGGTGAACTATTTTAAAAATAGTAATAATAACAACATTAAGTTTTCTGGCAGTTATGGGCAGTAGCGATGCAATAACGATATATGTTATGCAGATTAGCATATGTCTCGTTTACCCGGTCACGACAACGTAAAGAACGCGGGAACCATTTTTTACTTTTGGAAGCGATTAGGCGGGGTTGTAACGTCGTTATTGATGGAAGTAACGTCAATATGTATGGCAGTAACGATGATTGATATAATGCCTCAATTTGGGACGGTTTTGAGGGGTTTTTTCATCAAGCTGCCAAGGCAACGTGAGTCTGGCCGTGGAAACGTTTTTTTACTTTTGGAAGAGAATAGACGGGGTTTTAACGTCGTTATTGATGGCAGTAACGTCAATATGTATGGCAGTAACGATGACTGATATAATGCCTCAATTTGGGACGGTTTAGAGGGTTTTTTCAGCAAGTTGCCACGGCAACGTGAAGCGGGCCGTGGAAACGTTTTTGAAAATTTCGACCATTAGGCTTAGGGCAGTAACGTTAATTTTGCTGGCAGTAACGGGCAGTAACGATGCAGTAACGATATATGCTATGCAGATTAGCATGTGTCCCGTTTATCCGGTCACGGCAGTGTAAAGTACGCGGGAGCCATTTTTTACTTTTGGAAGCGAATAGGCGGGGTTGTAACGTTGTTATTGATGGCAGTAACGTCAATATGTATGGCAGTAACGATGATTGATATAATGCCTCAATTTGGGACGGTTTTGAGGGGTTTTTTCATCAAGCTGCCAAGGCAACGTGAGTCTGGCCGTGGAAACGTTTTTTTACTTTTGGAAGAGAATAGACGGGGTTTTAACGTCGTTATTGATGGCAGTAACGTCAATATGTATGGCAGTAACGATGACTGATATAATGCCTCAATTTGGGACGGTTTAGAGGGTTTTTTCAGCAAGTTGCCACGGCAACGTGAAGCTGGCCGTGGAAACGTTTTTGAAAATTTCGACCATTAGGCTTAGGGCAGTAACGTTAATTTTGCTGGCAGTAACGGGCAGTAACGATGCAGTAACGATATATGCTATGCAGATTAGCATGTGTCCCGTTTATCCGGTCACGGCAGTGTAAAGTACGCGGGAGCCATTTTTTACTTTTGGAAGCGAATAGGCGGGGTTGTAACGTCGTTATTGATGGCAGTAACGTCAATATGTATGGCAGTAACGATGACTGATATAATGCCTCAATTTGGGACGGTTTAGAGGGTTTTTTCAGCAAGTTGCCACGGCAACGTGAAGCTGGCCGTGGAAACGTTTTTGAAAATTTCGACCATTAGGCTTAGGGCAGTAACGTTAATTTTGCTGGCAGTAACGGGCAGTAACGATGCAGTAACGATCTGCACCATTTTCATTTGGCACGGCTACCATGCCACGGCCAACTTCATGCACATACTTAGACGAACTATAATCCTCGAGAGGCAAAATCAGAAGCAACATCCTAGATCGCTAGCTTCTGATCTCCTCCTCACGCTCTTTTTTTGCACTTTATAGTAAGTTGGTGACTCGATGACTGTTGCCACACACTTGCTTCATGCTATCACAACAGCCTCATTAGTTGGGAGATCAGTGCTCGATGTCGATTCCTATGTACACTAAAAATCCATAGAAAAATGACCGCGGAAAATGCCTCAAGCGCGCGTTTCAAACATGAAATTCAAAAAGGTCAATTTTTGAAGAGAAAGAGAAAGTTTTAATTTAAAAAACATTTTACAGTCAGATTTTTGTCTCATTTCTCAGAGCGTAATTATTCCCGCGTCATGTCATCTCTAAGGTGAAACCATTTAAATTATTTCTTCTGATTTTATTTTGTGGCTTTGAGCGAAGTTTTAATTTTTTATTTGATATTTTTTTATTTTAAAATAAGTAGAACCAATTAAAAACTGAAATTTCTGTCGTAATTTCTCAGTTTTTAGGCTTAAAATAAGTTATGCTGGAATCTAACAATTTTTCTGGTTTTTAATCATTTTTAAAAGGTTGTGCCAATTTCCACTGGGAATTATAGTCTGTGTCTATTTTTAACCTCTTTCCCATTCTGTAATATCAACATGAACTACTGTAAGTTTATCAAAAGTCAATTTTTGTGTGCTGTACCCCGTCGTCGTCGGTTCGATTCCGGCCTCGCCCTGGGTGTACTTTCTCTCTCCTGTGTCAGTAAAAATTCTGTTTGTGTCAGTCTACGAAGGTTTATAAGCGGATCCTTGAGATCAAGCACACAGACCGGAAAATAAATGTACAGTGGGCCAAAAAAAAATGGGACACTTTCGATTGTGGGCGAACGGCTCGTCGTAGAAGGACATCCAATGTACCGTTCTTCAAGTTTCAACGAATTCTATATAGGGGGATGTTCAAAATTTTTTAGGGGGTCATCTACATATTAAAATTGATACCAAGTCCAGAATTTTCTATGGACATCCCCACATTTTATTCGATTTTTGGAAAGAGCACACAAAGTTTACCCAAAATACCAAGTGTCGTTTCAATATGGCAACAATTAAGGGGATGGAGATGGTCGGAATAACAGAAAATTCTATGTAAAAATGGGGGTTAAACGTTTCTACTCTACTCAAAAACTACCTATCGGATCAGCACTAAATTTGGAGGGTAGGTTAATTAAATGTTTCCAAAGATAAATATCATAGTTTTATTAAGATATTCCATGTCTAATTATAAAATAATTAGAAAGTAATTAAGAGTTTAAAAATTAATCATTACTGATTTTGAAATTATTTATACCATTCGATTCAGAATAATTTTTGAGCAGAAATTCAAAGTTATATAAAATTCTAATGAACAGTTACCCAGAAAACTAAAAATTTATATTTATTTAATTAACAGGCCGTTTATTATTACAGAAATTTCACTCTTTTATTTTCATTATTATGTTGTATTGTTGTTCAACAATGGTTATAACAATGAGTTCATTTCTTTCCCTGATAAAAAATGCATTATGCAACGAAATAGTAACTTTCGAGGATGTTAATATGTGCCGCCGCGCCGGGAACGTATCCAAGGGAGAGGTGGTGTAAGGGGTTCAAACTTCCCTAAATTTTGGCATAAATTTTATACAGTTTATTTTTTTTATAAAAAATTATACTGACTCACAAGCAGCTGTGTAACCCAAAGGGTCTGAAAATAAGTTAAAACACGTAGTTATAGGGTAAAAATTTCAAAAATTTTCAGGAGGGGGGAGGACCCCCTACGCCTCCCTAAAATTATCAAATATATTTTATCTAGGGTTTTTTCTTTAAAATTACGCGACTTATGAGTGATCCTCCTTTCGTTTGAGGGTCATTCCCAAAAAAACCGTACAAACTGCGTCTGAGAAGTTAATATTTTTTAAATTGATAAAAATATACTTTGGGAAAATTAGTTTTCATTGTTTCAGAATCTTCACTTTATTATGTCTAGTTGGGTATTTTTTAAAAACATGATCAGGTTGCAAGTTATCATAATAAGTTTTATAACAATTAATTAAACGCAACATTTTAAACAATTTTGACAAAACACATATTTTATTTTATTTTTTATTTCGGAGTTACATATTTTTTTCTTCGTGTCCCAGTTTTTTTTGTCTTTTCATTTTTCCACTCTGTTACATTGATATCTTAATATAAAAATTACATTTTACTGAAGTTGTCAACAGTATTTAACTCTAAGAAGGAATAAATAACCATTGCCCGACAGCCATAGTGGATTGGAATTTCGAAAAGAAGGCTAGATTTAATTTCTTTCAATGATTGCTTTAACCACTTCCACTCTGTTACACCTTTTTATAAAAATCTATTAGGGGTACTTTTTATAAAACAAATTACATTTAGGATTAACATTACTAATAAATTTGAACTAATGCTTTATTTTTTTTCATTCAGTTGAAATTAAAAGCCACAATTCTAATTTTAGGCTGAATTTTCCACTCTGTTACGTTCCACTCTGTTACATAAACAATATAACAGAGTGGACAAAAAACAAGTGATGATATTTCTCTTAGAATTTATAACCTTACGTCTACATATTTCTTAGCTTTGATTCTAATGCATATTCGGATACATTTGGTAGTTATAAAATTCAAATTTGATATTTTTTGAAGAAAATGAGGAAAGAAACTAGCGCTTAGCGGCAACGTCATTATCAAGAACGTTGAAGATTAAATATTAACATAGATGAATAGGCTTACTATATTTTCTCGGGTCCAACCCAGGACAGTTTTGAAATTTCTTAATAAGTGCTATATAAAACTACCAAAGATTAAAAACTAAGAAAAAACTATTCAAACTAATAACCCTTAAACAGAAATATCGGATTTTATATTTTCCTTTAACATTACTTTTTCAAAAATTGTTTGATATACGTAATTTTTATCACAAAATTAACAGAAAGTAAGTTTTCTGAAGTAAAACAGACGTTAGAAAATGTAAAAAAGCGCAATTTTAAACAGCTTAATTGGGACTTTTACCTAAAAATGACTGGGAAATCCTAAATTTATGAAACCCCGGACATTTTTCGACCCAGGACATTTCCCCGGACAGCTCTAAAAACCCCGGACTGTCCGGGGTAAACCCGGACGTATGGTAAGCCTATAGATGAAGCGAATAAGCAGAAAGTTTTAAAGTACAGCTATTCGCAGTTCAACCAACAAATATGTGTAGTTTTCAGGGGGTGTCAGAAGACATGGGGGTTGACAAAAAAGTAAAAGTAATGAGCTTAAAAAGTAAATATGGAAAAGTAATAAATTATTTAAAGCTGATAAAAAAAGACATTTCTTATATTCACATTGATTCTAGAACAATATATCCCTCGATATAATATATATCTAGAACAATATAACCCTCATTCAAAATTTTAATTAAAGAGTGGCGTCATTATTTATTTCCCAAAAATATTGACGTTATTCTGAAATCATAATTTTTGTTTCATATCTTCTGGTGTTACTTATAAAATGTAGATTGTAAGTAAAATGATTGAATTGATTTTTACCACAAAATCATGGTATTTTTGTTCCAAGAATGTAAGATTTTCCACTGTTACAAACATTTCCACTCTGTTACTTCACACTTTTTTGCATTCCAGTGTAAAATAATTCTAAAAATTTTATTAAAAGTGTCCCCTACAAATGGAACAACACTAGCTATTAAAGAAATAATAATAATATTTTTTCAATAAGAATATAACCCGTGGAATAAACTTTTATCCAGGTATATTTCACATTTTTAAATATTTTTGCACTAATCTTCCACAAAACAGTTTCAAAATTTAAAAAATAACATAAAGCGCAAGAGTACTAATAAAGCACAGCATATTCAAAGATATTAAGGTAATTACAATCTTTATTACTTTTATTGACATTAAAAAAAATCAAATTCTATTCATGTAACAGAGTGGAAAAATCCTTTCACTTCTCTGATCAAAACCTTTCAAAATAAATAAAATTATTATTTTAAACAACTTAAATTTTTTATCACTGAATAGCTGATATTCAGGCAAAAATTTTTTGAAATAATTCGAAATTTATTTTTCAAAGTTTTAAACATGAAATGTACGGTTTTTTTGGGAATGGCCCTTGACATAATGAGGAGGAGTATAAAAATGAATTAAATCATTAATTTTAGGAGCGAATTTTGAAAACTTTTCTGAAGTAGGACCCTTAAACCTCTAAAAATTCTTCTGCTTAAAGTGAGCCGTGCTCTAAACAGGCACGGATTAAGAAACTTTTCAAGGGGGGCGGTCCGATTTTTTTAGGGTAATTTTAATTTAATGATTATTCTGCATGTTGAAAGTTATTTTAGAGCAGGGGTTCCCAAACTTTTTTGGCCCGTGGACCCCCTGACGACATTTCTTGTACCCCGTGGACCCCCTGTATTAGGGACCGTTCAAAAAGTAGCTAAAACTCTTATGTTTATGATATATATTTCTAAAGCCACGCATAAATTTTGTAATTTTTTTAAGAGTTTTTCGTGCATTAATAAGAATTTGATTTCACACTTTCACTATTTAGAAAAAAATTTTGTTTTTGCTATTGATATGGTTACACAGCGTTTTTAATGAAATTGTATAACTAAAACGTTTAAAAAGTTAGAAACTAAAAACAAATCTAAACTTTTAATATCATAACATTTCAAGGCACAAAAATTTTTAGCTTTAACGATGAAAGGCAAACTTGTCAAAGTTAATGGGTTATGAGTGAGTTATTTACTCACCAAATCATAAAATTTCAGAAATAATTACAATTAATCTATAGCATGTTAACAAACAATATTTAATTAAGTTCAACAATGAAAAAAAATCAAATTATTCATTGAAAATTGAGTTCTAATTTATGAAATTGAAAAAAAATGTTTCTGCAATAAAAAAATTTGTTTTTTTATACATGCATTAAAAAATATGTTCATTTACATATTATGATGGGGAACAGCATTTATAAATTTTGAAAATAGCTTCATGAGTTTTCCATATCAGAAAAAAATAGTGATAGTTAAGTTTCACCAATGGAGAACCATAATCGCGAAAGCGAATATTAATAAAAATAAAAAAGCGAATATCAAAATTAAAATATAAACAAAATGATGTTTAAATAAAAAAAATTAGGTAATTAACGATTATCTGGGTTCAAATCTTGAAAACACGCCATTATTATTGACGTTTAACAAGTTACACATGATAAAATGACCACCAATGGCTAAGGCTAAATGTGACAGAAGTCAAATGATAGTGTTAGTTTTAATGTTTTAATTTTTTATTAATATAACATTTAATTTATGACAATTTATCATAGAACTTTCCACTAGCACCCGGTTAATCATAAAATATAAAAAATATTAGTCAAAGGTTTTTAAAATGTAAAAACGTATTGCCTAAGCAGCTAAGCACCCTTTGTTCATAAAAACCTTCCTTGTAAAATATTATTGCTATAAACAAGTAATAAAATCCACATTTCAACTTTAACTAATTGAATAGTTATTTCTAAATAGAGAATAGGAATTATATGAAGGTATAAACAACAGGGAGGGAAAACTGGAATATTCCAACATACTTTTATTGGAAGGGATGAATCTGGTGCTTTAACATTAGGTTTTTAACATTAGGTTTCAACGATGTGAGATTTAACCTCAAATCATCTCGTACGGTATAATATCCAACCTGTTTCTTTGCTTTGTCAAAAGGTTGGCCACAGCGCTGAAACCTTTCTCCACCAAAAAGAAGAGGGAAAAGCTATAAAAAATGGAAGTTCTTTTGACCACAACCCAGCATAACTTGTTTTTGAAACTTAGTATCAAAGTTATTCATTTTAATGAAATTTTTCCCATGGACCTCTGAAAGTCTCTGTGGACCCCCTAAAAGTAGCTGTGGACCCCTAATTTTTATTTTCATGCCTGTGGACCCCCTAGAAGTCACTGTGGACCCCTGGGGGTCCATATGGACCACTTTGGGAACCGCTGTTTTAGAGGATTAAATTGAGAAAACATTAAATAACTATTCAAACCCTTTTAAGCATTCGTATCTCCTGTTGACCAGTGGCGGATCCAGGATTTGGTTTTGGTGGAGGGGGCTAAGAATTTTCATAATCCAATTGATTCTTCTTGTTAACCTTTCTACCCCTTTGGGTTCTTTTAGTACCCCAAGCGCACTTTGACGTGTGATATCTCCAGTGGATTTCTTCTTTGGGGATTTTCGATGCTAGTATTCCTCAGTTGCGTGCATTTGTACAATGTGTTAAAATTTTGGAATTTTTATACAATTTTTAAGAGTTCTGGAACAAAAAGTCACATATTCCTCCTCTGGGGTCTCCTGCGACCCCAGGCATGAATGGCTGTAAAACAATATCAAATAAAGCTTTATATTTTATTTTTTTGTTATATTATTGATAAAACATGTTTTTTATGTTTGTTTAAGCCGTTTAGAGATGTATTAGAAAGATATTTTCTTAGAAATTGTCATTTTTTTTATAAAAAGAAGATTGAAGCAAAGTACATTGAATTACTCACTATTTCTTAAATTTTTCCTTCATATTCCAAGATATATATGCTATTTATAGAAATCTTTTGATTATCTAACAGTTGCAACAAAAAAAAACTCAGACAACTGTCGCCATCACTTCCTGTTGAACGAATTCTTTACAAAAACATTATAAATTCATGGCTTGTAAATAGGTTTTTTATTTTCAGTTTTTTTGGAAAAATAAGAATGCTTTCAAAGATTTATGAGTATTTACTGAAATTCAGAATGTGATTTCGAAGAATTTGAAAGAAAAATAACCAATTTCGCTTTGAAAACTTATATAAACAAGCGAGAAACCTGTTACACCAAATCTGAACCGATCATTTTTATAATATTATTTCAATTTTAAAAAGGAGTAACCACATTTCACATGTTTCATTTTACTAAATAAACTATTCTGGGATGACAGGTAGCTCATAATACAGAAAAGAAAAGATTTTCAGCCTGATAAATCACTAAAATTAACTGATAAATTCTACCCGTTCATGGCCGGGTGTATCAGCTAGTATACTTTAAGCAGCATTGATTATAAACACTTAAAGTAAAACAACTTCATTATAGTTTATTTCTGTAATTTAATTATTGTTTGAAGGTTCAGGTGTTATAATAAAACGTGTATCGAAAGAAACCAAATAACGCCTTAATAGGACTAAAAAACGAGAAAAATACCAAAAAAATTAGTAAAATTACTCTGAAACATCTTATTTAAAGTAAAAAAATGTTAATTAGTTTCGATTTAAGGCATTTTTACCCTTTATTTGAGTCATAGGCACATTTTACGCATGGGGTACTATTGGACCCCACGGGGGGAATATGTGACTATTTTTTCAAGAGGGTAGGAAGGTTAATGGTAATACGGAAAAGGTAGTGAATTATCCTACTCAAATCATTAAAAGGGGGGGTCTGTGGGTCCTCCCCCAGAAAATTTTTGGAAATTTAAGTCAAAAACCCACTTTTTCAACTCGTTTTGGTACGCCTCATCCGAATTTCGGGTAGATTTTTTTGCGTTTTGACAAACTTAGTAAAATATTAGACGTTTTTTTTGGGGGGGGGCTTAAGCCGGAAAGCCCCCCGTAGATCCTATTCTGTTGTTGACTTTATAAGAGCATTGTGTTTTAAAATTCTTCCACATAATAATCTATTCACAACAAAAAACTTTCCTGTGACGCAAATATTTTCATAAGCTGGTTTTTTAATGTCTTTCTTTCCCTTCTACTTCAACTTACATTATACAATTCAAATTAAAAATTTTATAACTCTTATTTGTTCAATTCTTTTTTTTTAAAGAAAAATGTCATACTGAAAAATGTCATGATGTACTTTTATATCGTGTCAAAATCTGAAGCAATTTTTCTTAATATGTCCTTACAAGAATATTTTCAGAGGGGTTTTCATTATCTTTTATGATTCCTGAGGGGGTAACGGGATTTAATATAATTAGCATTAATGAACTTAACAAAATAAATTTTTTAAGTATAATAAAAATAGACCAATGCTCAACAGTACCCTTGGTGTCTAAAAATAAAAAATAGTTTTATGGATTTTAAATTAATTTTTATTGACTCTTTGGCGTTGCATATTGATTGGTTTTAAACAGAGCTCTTCAAATTATAATTATAAAATAAATGTAATAACATGGAACTTCCAGACCTAGTCATAATTTTAAATACATGAAACAAACATTCTTTTAAAAGAGTTGAGTACAAACTTACATTTTTCTCCTTGCGTATATTTATTTCTTGCTACGAGCGTCCGGCTAATTGTAGCGCCGATGGCTCGGTAATATGCGTATAGAATAGTCACTCGGTTTCTTGCGTATAGAAAAATATATAAATTGGTAGCAAACGCTTGAAGATAAAATGTCCCTTATGTCCCACAGGCCACAGCTCGAAAGTTCTCCAACAGCAATGACAATTTTCCCTCGCGACCCAAAGCACTGAAATTGTCTCATTTCATTAGGCAGTGACCACTGGTGTTTGAGAAGCACCTCACATGAATATTTTCACTAGAAGGGGGGGGCGATATCCTCTTACCGAGAACTCCTTGCATTCCTTGCCACCTATCCCCTCCCTCTCTCCCAGTTCCTCAGAGGAAACAGGGAAGAAACCTTTTACCAGGGAAGAAAACCCCCTTAATCCGTCCTTGGCTCTAAAGGTGTACCAAAAAATCCTCAGAAGGAAAAAAATCGTTTAAATTTGTTTAAAACCGTATTTAGCTGTAATTTAGCATATTTTCATTTCTCTCTTTTAGTTCATTTTTTTAAATATATTTTAAAAGTTGGGGTTTTTTTTGGAACACCCTGTATTTATATGTATAGTTAAGTGTATCTTTCTCTTTAAGATTTCTAGTTTAAAGATTTAGTTAGTCTTTTATATAATAATTTATGACTTAAATTTTCATCACTTCAGTGATGAAAAAGGAGGGAAGACGTTGGGAAATAGACCAAATTAATGTAATAAAGTAAGAACTGTAAACCAACTTCCCTAAAAAAAAACTTTTAATATATTAAGTGAACCAACTTTCTCGAGAGGTATTTTAAAGGAACTATTTTAATTAATTTTAAATATTCATTTAATTATTTTTCTGATAATTTTAAATTGGCAATAGTTGAATATTAATGTTCCAAAAGAAATATTTTTATTATTAATGTGATACTTGAAAATGCCTTCGCATGCAAATGACAATATTAAAGGCCAAGTCATTGGCCTACATCCAAGACCCTCTATATACATGACCACCCAACTCCGGAAGATGACGTCAAACGTGAGTGAAAATTGCTTTGTTAAGTCTATGGAGTGACGTCAATGATGAGTGAAAGTTATGACGTTGCACGGCTGAGTTGGGAGGCCTTTATATAGAGGGTCTTGCTACATCTCGCTGGATATTCTATAAGAGAGATTAGTTCGAGACTGCATCTGAGTCGTTCATCTACAGGGGGAGATGGATAAAAGAGTAAGTTTGTTCTTCTTAATAAATTTACCTGTTAAACTAAGCAACTATTGTTTTTGTTTTACTTTACCCTTATCCTCTAAATATCCTTTTGCAGTTATCAAATTCAAGGCTGCGTAGCAAGAAAACAGGGTAACGGACGACTTCCTTGCCTAACCGAAGACAACTGCTACAACATAATTGGAGTGGCTGTGGCGGTGATGTGCCGATTCAGCCGTTCCCGATTGAGCCGGTTGTCAAAAATTCTCCCATTTCAGCCGGTGTGATGCTTTATGATGGTTTGTTAGTCCCGATTGAGCCGGTGAGTCATTGTTTGGCGATACAAACTAAGTTTGGCGTTAAAATAAATTTGTTGGATCTTATTTGGGTACAATAACCCAATTTCTCTCAAAAAACTGTTCACTACTACTTAATTTTAAGTTTTTAATCTTTATTTTTTATTTTAAATTTAATAGACTTATTTTACTGTTGAAAATAAAATCCTTGTCTCTGGCGTTACAAATATACAACTTATGATTTCAGTAAGTTAATCGTTCTTGGTATAATGCAATTCGTATTCAGGGTTGGATAGGTTGGACCCAATGGGTTTTTAAAAAAAACGTGAAAAAACCCACATTTTGGACCCATTTTTGGGTTTTTCAAGAAAAATCAAGATTTTGGCAGTTTTAATATTGAAGAAAAACATTTAATGAAATAACATACCAAGAACTGCAGTTGAGTGGGTTTTTTCAAAATTTTAACCAGGTTTCAATAATTAAGGTTTTTTCATTATTGAATGGTTTTTTTCAAAACTTAGAACGTTTATAGTTCAAAGTTTAAACTTTATAAAAAAATTTAACTAGGATTTTTTTAAATTTCAGTGTTTTTTCTAAGTTAAATAAATTTCTTTTAATATTGTGAATGGGTTTTTTAAAGCTTAGGATATTTTTGAAATTTAAGATGGATTTTTAATTTTTTTTATTATTGAAAGGTTTTTTTCAAAAATTTAAGGCGTTTAAAGTTCAAACTAGTTATAAAAATTAAAGAAGATCTTTTAGATTTCAGTATTTTTTTCAAAGTTAAATAGATTTCTTTCTAAATTTAATGGGTTTTTCAAAGTTTAAACTAAGTTTCAAAAATTAAACGGTGTTTTTTCAGTTTCAGTGAGTTTTTTAAAAAGTTAAATAGGTTCTTTCATTATTCAGTGGGTTTTTTTTTCATTATTGAATGTTTTTTTTTTGAAAATTTAGGACTTTGAAAGTTCTAACAAGATGTAAGAAACTAAGGAGGATTTTTTAAAATTTCAGTGGGTTTTTTTCAAAGTTAAATAGATTTCTTTAAATATTGAATGGGTTTTTTCAAAGTTTAGGATATTTTTAAAATTTTAGTGGACGGTTTCAAAATTTAAACCAGGTTTCAATAAATGAAGGGATGTTTTTACAATTTCAGTGGGTTTTTTCAAAGTATAAAAAGTTTCAACTTTGAAAAAGCCCACTTACTATATAGGAGAAAGCCATTTAAATTTGAAAAAACCCACACCTTTTTCGAAAAAAACCAGTTTTATATAGGTTTTTCAGGGTTTTATTGAAACCCACCAAGGTTTTTTCAAAACTTAGGATATTTCTTTTAGTTTTAGTGGTGTTTTCCCCCAAAATCTATAAAACAGGTTTCAGTAATCAAGGGAGTGTTTTTCAAATTTCAAATTTTTATTATTGAATGGGGTTTTTTTTCAAAATTTAAGAAGTTTAAATTTCAAACTGGTTATAAAAAAAATTAAGGATTTTTTTTAATTTGAGTATTTTTTTCGAAGATAAATAGAATTCTTTCAAAGTTTAGGATATTTTTAAAATTTTAATGGTTTTTTTTAAATTTAAACTAAGTTTAATTTTTTTTGAGAGCGGTTGACTTTTTTTCAAACTATAATAACTACCATAATTATAGCGGGATTTGAACGAAAATTTAATAAAATGCACATCTTTTAGTATACTACAAGATTTCGCTGACTATTGATCAATTTATTAATTTTAATATAGTGTCATTTGAATAATACTCAGAAACTTCGGACTACTGTAGAGCGCTTATTGCATGAGGCCCACCTTAATGCAATACACCGTTTTAAACCGCTCAACGCCAGGTAAAACATATTAAAATTTCATACACCAATCTCAAGCAAAAATACTTTTAATCAAGTATTACGGAAACGTCTTTAACTTAATATAAATCACGAAATATGTACCCGATCCCTTAGTGCGACATATAGTTGTAAACAGCTCACTGTCCCGAACAACATACTATAGGATTTCATAAATCGGCAATGACTTTGGGAAAAAAGAATACACTATGCTTTCAAACTTTGATCCAAAACACGCCCCGTAATATGGAGAACAACCCCTTAGCAATTTTTATTTTCTTAAAGCATTTTTAATTACCTTTATAACGATGTATAACACTTGTAATTCGAACAAAATGTAAACAAACTTTGAACTCGAAATCAGCTGAAAAAATGGAGTGATTGGCATCATTGACAAGTAGACTTCATTCTGCTTCAAAAAATCCTGAAATACGTCCTAATCACCATGACAACCCGTAATTCTGGAAAAACTTTGCCATAACGGTTCTTTACTCATAAGTAAAATCAAAAAAATTTTTTAAATAATTATTATCGATTTATAAGCGAAATGCGGACTTGTGTTTTTTAACGATACCGAGAACTTTTTTCAAACTCTAATAACTTACTAAATATGGAAGGTATATTCATGAAAATAGGATATGATGTGTATATAGACGTATATTTTAAGAAACAATCACTTTTTAAACAATTATTAAAATATATTGTGCTTTATTTAAGAATTATCGTCGGTTTTCGGTAAAGCATCGGACTATCATAGAATCCGTAATAATGACCGCAAACCGTAATGCAATACACCGTTTTAATCAGCTAATAAAGATGCACAACATATTAAAATTATATAGTCACAGGTATAGTACAAAGAAAGTTATGAAACCTATGGAAAAACTGACATTATTTTGATAGAACAAATTTAACAAAAAAAGAACTTACTAAAATTTGAAAAAAAAAACTTATTATGTAGGAGAAACCACAGATTTTTGAAAAAACCCAGTTACTATGTATGAGAAACCACTGATTTTCGAAAAAACCCACTTACTATGTAGGAGAAACCACTGATTTTTGAAAAAACCCACACTTTTTCCAAAAAACCCCAGTTTTATATGGGTTTTTGTAAATGTGGGTAATCATTTTAAATATTTGAGACTATCAATCAAATGATTAAAATGATGATCAATCAAATTGAATCATCATTTTAAGTATTAATACTTAGAATCATAATCCTAATATACCCTAACCCTAATAGGGTGTTTCAGATAAGTGTTTCATAACTTCTAGGAGGGGTAGTGCTCACCTAGACGACTCAGAATCACACAGGAATGGGGGGCTGAAAATTAACCCCTAATGAGCTAGGAGCTAGGGGGTTTTATTAGCGGGTATGGGAAGATGTAAAACTACCTGTAGAAATTGACACTTAACATTTTAAGATCGAATTCAAACCATCGATTCAGGTATTTATTCCATTAAACCAAGGGGGTTGTTGAAATACGAAATAGTCAATGTGGAAAAAAAAGGTACCCTTTATTATTTTTTCTAATTGGTATAAAGAGAAAGTGGAGAAAGCTATATTAAATTTAACATTGTCCAGTATTAGTCAAAATCATTTCCAGGATATCATTTTAGAAATTTTACCAAAAAAGGGGTAAATAGGTCTAATTTCTATTTTCACTTAATTTTCGTACAATTTTATTAGAAATGTTTTTGAATTTATTTCTTATCTCCCTCTATTTTAATAAATTACGGATTATCAATTAAGACTGTCAGATATCTGGATTTCGATGTCTGATATTCTTCGATATTTGCGATACTCAGTGGTGGATCCAGGATTTGGTTTTTGGGGCTAAGAATTTTTCATAATCAAATTGAATCTTCTTGATGTTAATACGGAAAAGGTAGTGAATCATCCTGCTCCAACTACTAAAATGGGGGTCTGGGGGTCTTCCCCCGAAAATTTTTGGAATTTTAAGTCAAAAACCCCATTTTTTCAACTCGTTTTGGTACGCCTCATCCGAATTTAGGATATAGATTTTTTGGGTTTTGCAAACTTAATAAAATAGAATTGCAATAATAGAGTTGCAAGTGCTAAGGGGGTCTGGGGGTCCTCCCCCAAAATTTTTTTGAAAATTTGACCTTAAAATAACAGAATTTTAAATAATTTTGGTGCATAAAATGCCATATTATATAGTGTGAAACTTTTCATTTGGGGTGGGGGCTTGAGCCCCCTCTAGCCCCCCTGGATCCGATAGGGGATGTTACTGACCAGTATTGGTGCATCGTTGTTCCTTGTGCTACCTGGAGAGTTCATATTATCAGGTCTTAATCTAATTGTTCTAATAGTGTTTGTAATATTTAATTATAAATATCAAGATAACATCTGTGAATCTCTCTTAGTGTAACATCTCTTTTTGTCTAATATTACCATATATTTACTGACAAGTTATTTTAAATTATAAGGTATATAATTAACAAAAATAAATATTCCTTCTTCCTGAATCCCGCCCGGGAAATTCAACATATTAATGATCTTGTCTGAAATGATTTCAAAATGTTAAGTAGCAGCAGCGCAATGAATACTACTTTTGAAATGAACATATGATCTCATAGTGTGATTAAGTCGCCGCGCTAAACGTGCTTGTAAGCCAATTGGGGTAACCTAAGGTACCTACCGGCTGAAACGGCACAAAATAAGAATTCGTTTAACCCTCACCGGCTGAATCGGGAGAATATTTTATTACCGGCTCAATCGGGAACGGCTGAATCGGTACTAAACCGCTGTGGCTGACCCTTTCACTAACGCAGCAGAAATAAAGAGAATTCTCAACCTTAATGTGAACTATTATTTACTTTTCTTACTTTACTCCAATTTTTCTACTAGTTTTCTACGCTTCAATTTTTATGATATATAAAAATACGAACTTATATTTTTTAAAAATCGCTGTCATAATTTAATACCGGTTAATTACTATTTTTTGTATGTATGTTAAGATACTGGTAAAAGGCATTTTTTTGCTGGCCTGATCAAAATATTAATGGGCATTTCATTTCAGTGCACAACACAAACAATCAGAAATGTTCTAAAAGAGGCTGGATTGGGCTGAAGAAAGGCTGCTGTAAAACCGAAATTAAATGCAGCACAGAAGGCGGCCAGGATGCAGTTTGCCCTACAGCATGCAAACTGGTCGTCTGAATGGGAGTCCGTCTTGTTCACAGACGAAAGCCGTGTACAGACGTATAATCGGTACACCTCCTCGGTGTACAGACCAAAAGGTATGAACTCATAATGATAACCTAATGACCTGTATCTGTATCCCCGAATTTTAACTGTAGTCTTCCCAAAATCCTGAAAACGGTTTCTTTTAATACTTATAATAAACCTATAACCATCTTTGGCCATTATGTATTCAATCTTATCTAACAATATTGTTGCCATCCCTGACGAAGGTGATCGTAGTTATCCCTGAAACAATGTATAATTTTAAATATTTTTTTAGCTTTTATGTGCTAATAAATGTTTTTTTACACTTTTATCTTGTTTGCAGGCATGAGGTTTGCTCCCCAATACATTCAGGCAAGCACAAGGAGTGGAAGGGTATCGGTACCGGTGTGGAGCTGCTTCTCCAGTAAAGGTCTAGGTAACCTTGTAAGAATTGATGGATTCCTAGAGTCAAGGTCTTACCTAGACATTTTAGAACATGCAATGGTGCCTGATATCCTGGATAATCATTTCCCTGATGGGTGTTTCATACTACAGCAAGTAAGTGATTTTTTTGCAGAACCTAAATTGTGATAAAAATGTAAGGAGCCTTGTATTATATTTAAATTCTTTTCAGGACCACTGCCCAGTACATAAAAGCCGAATCGTCCAGGAGTGGATTTCCTATCAAGGACTACAACTCCTGGATTGTCCCAGTAACTCCCCGGACCTCAACCCCATCGAGAACATCTGGGGAAACTAGAAAAGGTTGATCAGCACTCAAAATGTGACGTCTTCTGACGACCTTTTTCAAAGAGGGCTTGCGGCATGGAATGCTTTAAAGATGAACACCACCCTTATTCCCAACTTATTAAATTCTATGCCAGTAAGGTTGCGATGTGTAATTGCTAACCTATGGGGAAGTACACGCTTTTAAATGTATCGTTTTTAGTGTTCTGTATTTGTTTCATGTTATTGTCTTTCTTTGAATGTGAATAGATCACCTATAAAGCCTTGTAGTAGCAGTAAAGTTTTTATGTCACAGCTGTTTTCTCTGTAAATTTCCTTTTCTAAATCACAATCTGCTTCATTTTGGACCTTATTTTTAATAAGATTTCATTTGTAAACTTGTGAAGTTCTAGTTGAACTTTTAAATTTTTTAATTACTTTTGAGTATTTGCTTTTACATGTTTTTGTGTTTATACTAATTTTATTACATTTTGTTGCTTTTTTTTGTATTGTCTGGATAGTGTGTCATTATATTTTTCTGGCTCCCCTAGAAGGGCTGGGACCACATGGTGATCTATATTGTATGCTCTTGTATTATAAAAGTCTAAATGTAAAAGTCATGTTATTAAATTGACTTGATATAAACTTACTATAGTATCTTAAATTATAGTTTCAATGAAATTGTTAAGAATATAGTTATCTTTTTAACTGATTTCTGGTGGGATCTGTGTGACTGTCACAGAGATTTCCCAGTTTAACTCATGATTATAATATGATCGCCACAAAAGTGTCACATATCAGAATTTTTTTAATACGCTAATAATAAGTAATATTGATAAAATACGTAGTTATTCATAAAAATAGAGCAATACATTTCTTTATTTCTTATCGTAAATGTACCGCAGTTTTTTTCCTTCATTTTTAAAAAAACGGTGAATATCTGTTAACTAAATATGATCATTAGGACCAAAATCCTGTAAAACTTCGTACTTTTTATATGCTGTTCGCGACGGTCTCCTTCGCTCTCCGTGTCGGCCATTTGGGGGTTTGCTACCCCCTCGGCGCGGGGAGAGAGGGAGTCTCATCCGGGCACTTCCTCCCTCCAGTTGTTTTTGTTTATGTGCGAGCGAGGGCCAGAGAGAGAGCGAGATGAGCTTGGGATGCAGCCAGAGCCAGACCAACGACGCCCTCGCTCCCAATAAAATTGTATAAAAGGTTTAATAAACCAATTTAAAAGTTGCTCCTAGTAAACGTTTATTTAAACCACTCACAGCAGCAAAGGGTGTACTAGGAACCAACAAGTGGAGGCACCGACGAGATCTCAAAAAAAAGATAAGTACAAATTGATTTACCGGAGGCTGCTCTTGAACTCTCAAAAAGAATGGCTGAAGAAATCGCCAATATTAAAGCTGCCCGAGGCCACGCCCGGGGAGCAATAACAAGGATTGAAAATTATCTGGAAACAAATTTAAAATGGTCAAAATTAGACCTACAAGTCAGGTTGGAGAAGCTAGAGTCCAGCTATCAAAAGTTTGAAAGTCTGGACGAAAAACTTCCGCCTGACGAGTCAGAAATCGAAGAAGTCGAGGAAAAATATTTTAAGCTTAAGAGCAGGCTTTTGCAAGAAATGGAAAATCTAAGTGCAATTGATAATGTTGTGGAAAATGCAAATGATAATGTTTTAATAGATAATGCAATTGATAAGGTAACGGATAATGTACCCATGCATGTTGAGGATACTAATAGTCAAGTAAATAGCAATACAACATGCTCAAGTGCTAATAATGTTTGCTTGCCTAGTGGTAGCTATCAAAGTATGTTGCCTTCAAGTGAAGGCCAGTCATTCACTAATTTAAGTCTGCCGCGTATGAGCATTCAACCGTTCAGCGGAAGCTACAATGACTGGCCGGCATTTAAGGATTTGTATGTTTCATTGATCCACGAAAATGTGAGCCTCCCAAACGTGCAAAAGTTTCAATACTTAAAAGGGTTGCTCACAGAAGAACCAGCCTCTATCATAAAAAATATATCTGTGACAAACGTTAATTATGAAGAAGCCTGGCAAAAGCTATTAAAAAGATATGACAATTGCAAACAAATATTAACTTCATTAATTAGCAAATTCTTAAATCAAAACCAAGTATTGAACCAAAGTGCACGCGAATTGCGAAGAATTTCGGACAATAGCGATGAAATAATAAGAGGTTTAAAAGGGCTTGGTGAAAAGGCAAATCATAGGGATCCTTGGTTAATTCACATCTTACTTCAAAAATTAGATGGGAAAACCCGTCAAGACTGGGCGGCTGCAACAGTTGGGGAAGAATTCCCAACATTTGATAGATTTATTGAGTTCTTAGATGCCAAATGCGCTGCTTTGGAGCTCTACCAAATCAACGAGCAGAGGGAAACCCACCAAAGAGATAAAATTCCCCAACAAAGCATCAGGAATCAACAAACAACTTCCCACTGCCCCATGTGTAGTCAAGTCCATCCCCTCTTTAAGTGCTACAAATTTAAAGGGTTAACTGTAAATGAAAGAAAGTCATTCGTTGCTGGAAAGGGTCTGTGCATGTTATGCTTTAAGCCCTCCCACAGGGAAAACCAGTGCAAACTAAATAATTGCTCCTGTGGGGAGAAGCACAATTTTGTCCTATGCGGAAAGCGAATCAACGTGACAGTGACGACATTCAAGAGGAACGCAGTGAAAAAACCAGTTTCGACCCCTGTTTCTGTCAATGACCCCGGGGATGAGCCCCGGTGTAGTGGGGGTGATATCGCCGGAGTCAGTCTGATGCCAACGTTGAGGGGAAACCTGATCCTTCCGAATGGGGAGAAGAGAGAAATTGTCGCGTTGTGCGACTCGGCAGCCGAACATTCTCTGATAAGGAACAGCTTAGTGCAGGATCTCGGACTGCAACGAAAAAACTGCAGGTTCCCAATTAAGGGTTTGGGAGCGAATGTGATTTCTGTTACCAAAGGATTGGTGGGGTTTGATTTCGAATCCACTTACGATTCCGAAGTGCGGCTCAAAGTTGACGCTTTAATCGTGGATCAATTAACCGACCCACTTCCCCACAGTGAAATTAACTGTGACAACCTCAAGCACTTAAAAAATCTGAAGCTAGCAAACCCAGGATTTCATAAACCCCAGGAGATTGATCTTATCCTAGGCGCGGATAATTTTTTCGCCATAACCTTGCCTGAAAGGGTAACGTCCCCTGAAAGCGAGATTATTGCGCTGAATTCAGTGTTTGGATTTTTGCTGTCTGGCAAATCAAATACTAAGCCATCCCAAAACAAGTCCTCAAATCATGTTTGCGTTCTCAACTTGAATATCGATGCTGAGCTGACTCGATTCTGGGAAATGGAAGAAATTAGCAGTCCCAAAACTCCTCTCCTGACCCCCGAAGAGCAGTTTTGCGAAGAAAACTTCCAAGAAAATCATCGGGTAAATGAGGAAGGGCGATTCGTAGTCAAGTTACCTTTTTTCAAGACCCACAAAACCTTGGGAGAGTCCAAACAAGCAGCTCTTTCGCGGTTAATGGCAATGGAAAGGAAGTTCAAAAGAAACCCAGAGTTAGGAGAGCAATATAAAGCCTTCATGGAGGAATACGAAACTTTGAATCATATGTCCTTAGTCAGTGATGACCTATCATGTGTCCCCCCTGCAAGAAAATACTACTTACCTCATCATGCAGTTACAAATCCTAATAGTGTAACCACTTCAGTACGTGTAGTGTTTGATGCCTCGTGTAAAACAAATAATGGGGTATCCCTGAATGAACTGTTAGGCGTGGGACCAAAAATCCAACGGGACATCTTTGACATACTCTTAAGCTTCAGATTCCCAAGAATTGTCTTTTGCTCGGACATAGAGAAAATGTACCGGCAAATTTTAATTGCCCCGGAAGATAGAAATTACCAGTTAATCCTCTGGAGCAGCGGTTCTCAAACTGTGGTCCGCGGACCCCTGGGGGTCCGCGGCGCCTTCCTAGGGGGTCCGCGAGTTACCTTGAAGAATTCCTCAAGCTACTTTTAGAATTCCTAAAATAGTTTCAAAATTAGATGAAACACTAGTTTTAAGAGGTAAATTTAAAAAATTTTCTGGGGGAGAACCCCCAGCCCCCTCGAAATTTTGACTTCAATGCATAATATTTACCTTGAAATTTCCAGACCCTCACCTCAGAGACTTCGAGAAATTCAGGGGAGTAATAAGGGTGTGTGAAGGGGCCCTGAAATTTGGATTTGGTGTATCAAAACAAGTTAAAACCCTGTTTTTGGGATCAAATCTTCGAAATGGGGGAGCACCCCTGAACCCCCTTTAGTAATTGGTAATTTATTATTTAAATTTTTTTTTAAAAGTTCATCAAAATTGAAATCCTACCTAAGAATATATAGTCTGAAATTCGTAACTAAGAAATATAGTTAAAATCCTGTGTGTTTTTAGGGACAAATTTATCTAAAACTTCTCTGAGGATCACCCCCAGATACCTTTTTGTTCTTAAAACTCTATTATAAACTATTTTTAGCATTAAGTTCATCAAAATGCAAATATTACATAAAAATTTATATTCAAAAAATTTTAATAGGGGTATTAAAACTAATTTAAAATATGTTTTTCTAGTTGAATTTCCAAAAATTTCCTGGGGGAGGACCACCCAGACCCCCCTTTGTGGGTAGAACTTAATTACTCATAACCTTTACATGTTAATTTCCCTAAGATGCAAATTCTACTTAAAAATGTACTAAAAAGCTACTTTGACCTATTAAATATACATGGGGGCGGAGGGATAATTTTGGTCCCTCCCTAAATAATATTTCTCTGGAGTGGAGTAATTGTAAAATTTATTATTTTGTATACTATTTTTAATTAATCTTAAACACAGAACAAAAGTCTGGTTACGGCTTTTGGTGTTGGGGGTCCGCGATGCCTGGCTTCTAACATAAAGGGGTCCGTGACGATAGAAAGTTTGAGAACCGCTGCTCTGGAGGAATAGGCCAAGTGATGAAATTAGGACCTACAAGTTAAACACAGTAACGTATGGGACTTCAACTGCATCCTTTTTAGCGACACGCTGTTTGAAGGAAATTGCCGCTAACCAACAAAATCCTAGGATAGCCCAGATGTTGCAAGAGGATTTCTATATGGACGACCTTATATCGGGAGCAGAGTCCTGCGAAGACGCGGTGGAGATTTGCAAAAACATATCTTCCCTGTTGCAGGCCCATGGCTTAAATTTGAGAAAATGGAATTCAAACTCATCCGAATTTTTGTCCCACTTCTCAAACTGCAGTTCGGACGTCCCCAACTTCGAAATTATGCCTAAAGAAAATTCAAAGGTATTAGGGCTTTCTTGGAATTCAAGCAGTGATACGTTTGCCTTTAAAGGTACGCTGAAACCCCACAAATCCTTAACTAAAAGAATAATTCTATCTGAATCGGCAAGAACATTTGATCCTCTTGGTCTGTTGTCCCCCTGCACAGTGGTCATGAAAATGTTTTACCAAAAACTGTGGCTTACCCGGGGCGATTGGGACTCACCCCTCCCTCAAGAACTCGTAGATGAGTGGAACAAATTCCAAAGTACCTTCGACCAAATAAGCAACTGCAAGATCTCAAGACGCGTAATCCTTGATGATAAGTCTGGTATCCAGTTGCACGGTTTTAGTGATGCATCATCATTGGCTTGTGCAGCCGCGATCTACTGTTGCCAAAGGATAGATGATGCCACAAAGGTTTGCCTCTTAGTTGCCAAAACAAAAGTGGCCCCATTGAAGCAGATTTCGATCCCCAAACGGGAACTAGTAGCCGCCCATTTGCTGTCCAAACTGATGAAAGTTGTCCTAAAGATCTTAAATCAGTTCAAGTTCGAAGTATTCGCTTGGACTGATTCTCAAGTGGTACTTTCTTGGCTCAATGCCCATCCTCGTAAATGGAAAACATTTGTGGCCAATCGAACATCAGAAATACTGGAGACCCTACCATCATCGGTCTGGAACCACGTTCCGTCAAAGCAGAACCCTGCAGACATCGCCTCCCGAGGTATAGATCCAGAAAATTTACCAGGATGCAGCATTTGGTGGGAAGGTCCTGAATTTCTAAAGAAACACCAAGAAAGTTGGCCCAAGTTAAACAAAATGCCAGATGAAGATAAAAAGGGTGTGTTACGGGTGGGAGGTCGAATCGGAAAAGCCGAAATGACTTTCAACGCCAAACACCCAGTAATCCTCCCGGTTCAGCACAAAATAAGAGATGTACTAACGTCAATCCCGGATGAGTCTACAGCTGGAACCCCTCCCTTACAGCGATGGCGGTTGCTGCAGCACCTGGGACGAGCCTTTTGGAAGCAGTGGAGCCGTGCATTCCGGTCCACCCTCCAAACCAGATCCAAATGGCGGACCGCTGCCCCTAACTGCAGGAAGGAGACATCGTCCTACTGAAGGATTCCGGACCCCCGCTGCATTGGCCGATGGGAAGGATCACCCGACTGATACCTGGGAGCAACAACCAGGTTCGAGTAGTAGAAGTGGAAACATCCGAAGGACTATACAACGAACTGTGCAACATGTCATCCCCTTTCCAAGTCAGGACTAACATCCTGAGGGTGGGAGGTTGTTCGCGACGGTCTCCTTCGCTCTCCGTGTCGGCCATTTGGGGGTTTGCTACCCCCTCGGCGCGGGGAGAGAGGGAGTCTCATCCGGGCACTTCCTCCCTCCAGTTGTTTTTGTTTATGTGCGAGCGAGGGCCAGAGAGAGAGCGAGATGAGCTTGGGATGCAGCCAGAGCCAGACCAACGACGCCCTCGCTCCCAATAAAATTGTATAAAAGGTTTAATAAACCAATTTAAAAGTTGCTCCTAGTAAACGTTTATTTAAACCACTCACAGCAGCAAAGGGTGTACTAGGAACCAACATATGCTTTTTTTCGAATAAAAACTTGATGATTTACTTCTTTTTGCACAGTTTGGTTATTAAAAAATGGATCAGTTAATAACGCATAAAAAGATAACAATTGGTTCACTTTATAAATAAAGTGGATACCCTGTGTATTTAAACCATGTAGAAAGCCTAATAACAAAAGTTTCTATGAAGAATGAAAAATGCATAAAAAAAGAAAGAGAAAACCTAAAACACAGTACCTATTACATATCTTTCTTTTTAGCATAATATAAAAAAACCTGCAAATTTATCTAGATTTAGTATAAAAAGTTGTTTACCATCTTCTTAATATCCAACTACTATTACCATAATTTCTAAATTGTATGTTTTTCTACACCTCTCTCCGTCCCCGCAATTAGTTATAAACTCAGAATTTCATATGATATTTCATTTTTGTTAAAGTAAAGTAAAATAAAATTTATTTATTTCGTTATTCACTAGTCTCAACAATAAAAAAACACATATTGTTGGTAAAGCTGTAACAACGAGATTTTCAACAATAACCTAAAAATAAAATTTTTCACTTTGGAGACGGCCCCCTAAGGTTCATTCGTTCCAAATTCAACGACACTTGGTATTTTGGGTAAACTTTGTGTGCTCTTTCCAAAAATCGAATAAAATGTGGGGGTGTCCATAGAAAATTCTGGACTTGGTATCAATTTTAATATGTTGATGACCCCCTAAAAAAATTTTGAACATCCCCCTAAATAGAATTCGTTGAAACTTGAAGAACGGTACCTTGGATGTCCTTCTACGACGAGCCGTTCGCCCACAATCGAAAGTGTCTCATTTTTTTTGGCCCACTGTACCCACACCACAATCCAATGCAATCAATTTTTGGCTTCTTTGGCTTGTTTTTGAGATTGATCTCTATTTGGGCTTTTCTTAAATCTATGATAACTTGTTACTTCGTTTCTTTTCACCTCAAAACTTGGTATTTTTCTTTAAATTAAGATTTTTTAAATTGCAATTAACTGGCTAGTTTCTTTAACCCATTAGCGCCCCCCCCCCAGTGATCTATTTCTAGATCGCTAAACATAGTGTCATAAATGCTCTCTTAAATATCCTTAAATTCTCCCAACAGTAACGAAACTGCACAGTGCACATATGGCAAGAAAAACCATCCCTTAATTATAATACCCTGTGTTTTTTGCGTTTCCTTTATTTATTTTGTAATAGGGATGGGCTAAAGTTCGTCTCCTGGTTTCATTTTGCAGTTTTTTCATCTTCATTCGCGTTTTTCAAGAAAACAGTAAAGGTATACTACGTAAGGAATTATTTTTCAGTTTTATTTTATCTTTATACACTAGCGGAAATAAAAATCCCAACACCAAGAAGGAAAGGAGATAGCAAAGTCAAATGTATTTTTATGATTGCACATAGTATCAATGTGAATTGCTTAAAAAATCAGCCTACCTGGATAATAAGGGGCCGAGAAAATCGATGAGGAGTGTTGTCTCCATAGGTGTCCATTACCGCCGTCACACGTCGTGGTATTGAGTGACAGGGGCTCTAAATGACTTTTGAGGGATTGGAGGACCATGTTGCCTCCTCAGGTAGTCCAAATTCATATGGTGTACCAGCGGACGTTGCATACCGGGCTAGGTGATTTCTCCTCTTTCTCCTGACATGTTTTGTGAGTGTTGGTTCTTACGAACGGATAGGCCAGGGTAAAAATGCAACATAGGGGGTTAAGAAGAAAGCTTGGACATTGCATAAAACATGTGTTTGTGCCTTTTTCTCTTGAAATTTGTCCCAAGGACAGGTCTGAAGGTAAGGGCGTACAACCGGCTAAAAAACCTCAATTAAGCAGCTTTGGTTGGTCAAAATACCGGTAGATCATACTGAGGACAAGTGGCAGTGGGATGGATGTCGTTTGCAGTACTGCGGATCGTCCGTTCGGTCCGCATAGCTTCTTACATCTTTGTCTATAAACAAGGGGCTGAAAATGGGCATTTCTGTTTCCAATAGTGCACGAAATAAGGAAATGAAGTTCCCAATTTCATGACATGGTGTTTATGAGAGAATCCTGATTCGGTTTGGAGTACCACGACGGTTGGGTATGAGTTTGAAGACACAATGGAGAGAGCGCACTCAGCTGATGATTTTCTAATCGTTCCACGGAGTGGTGATGCAGGGTAACGGAGAGGGGATGCATCGGATTCCATTTCTGCAACTCCTGAGTATGATTCGCCAGTACTTTTTCCAACTAGAGCTGCGTCATTGAGATTTTGCAGCCGGTAGACCGTCCTTACCTTCAGACCTGTCCTGGGGACAAATTTCAAGAGAAACATGCACAACCACATGTTGTGTGCAATGTCCAAGCTTTCTTCTTAACCCCCTAGTTTGCATTTTTACCCCGTCTTTCCCGTTCTCTAGAACCAACACCAACAAAACAAGTCTGGTCAATGAGGAGAAATCACCTAGCCCGGTATGCAACGTCCGCTGGTGCACCATATGAATTTGGACTACCTGAGGAGGCAACATGGTCCTTCAATCCCTCAGAAGTCATTTAGATCTCCTGTCACTCAATACCATGACGTGTGACGGCGGTAATGGACACCTATGGAGACAACACTCCTCACCGATTTTCTCGGCCCCCTAACATCCAGGAAGGCTGATTTTTTAATCAATTCACATTAATACTATGTGCAATCATATCATAGAAATAAATTTGACTTTGATATCTCCTTTCCTTCTTGGTGTTGGGATTTTTATTTCCGCTAGTGTAGATGAAGCTATCCTACTACTATTATAATTGTGAATGTTTGTCCGGATGTTTGTTACTCTTTCACGCAAAAACTACTGAATGGATTTTAATGAAATTTTACCATAATGTAGCTTATACATCAGAATAACACATAGGCTATAATTTATAAAGAGAAAATCGGTCCTTCATTCTTTTTTCCAATTTTTCTTCTTTTTTCACTTATTTTTCCGTGTTTGAAAACCTGTTTTACCAGTCATACAACGAGTTAAAACTAAAACATTGTTTCAAATGAGACAGATCACTAGACTTTTTCATTTACTAGATCTTTTATTTTAGTTTTAAACACTGGTTTTAAATTTCTTAATTTGTTCACTAGACTTTTTACTACGGTTTCAAATTTGTTATTTTATAAAGGCACCAAGATATTATTAAACATTATCAGAAACATCGGAATTGTAAAAAGTGACAAGAACACCGGGATTGGAAAATTAGCGAGAACATCGGGAAGGAAAAATTACCGAGAACACTGGGATAGGAAATTTACCATAAAGACACCCAGAATACCGGAATATAAAAATTACCGTAAACACTGAGATAGGAAAATTACCGGGAACGCAGCCGGGATTAGAAAAATTACCATGATCACCGGGCAACGGGATAAGATTACCGGGAACACTGGGATAGGAAAGAGGCGCCTGGGATACCAGGATGATTTGTAATATTGCTAATTTACAAAATTATAAATGTATTTTAAGATATATTTTAAAAAATAAATTTATACACCCCACCCGTGCAAGGCCGGGTATAACAGCTAGTTTGGATATAATGCAGAGTTTTGTCAAGATTAATTTATTTATTGAAAAATCAAATCCAAATACTGCTGATCTAAAAATAGATCACTGGGCGTTCGAGCGTTCATTTTTTCTGTGTTGCTTACAGTACGATCATTTAGTTTTTCCACTGAAAATTGATAAATGAGTCTGATAATACTCAGCAATGTTCAATATGAAATCCAATATTGGTTTTCTTAAGAAATTTAACATTATTTTATTGCTATTTAAATTTTATAATATATTCTGGTGAATAAATGGAGGGTGGTAGGCATAGAGGTATAAGAATAATAGAGACGGCATGGACGGCAACCCTGTGTTCCAAAGATCAATGCTAGGCAAAAAGAATTCTTTAACATTGGAGCTCCCATAGACGCGTCGATTTCGAAGGTGAAAAATCGTAATAACTCATAGAAAAATGATCGGAAAAAGAAAAAAACACCTGTTTATGATGTAGAAGGAAAAGACTAATTATTCTGAGCCATAGAGTTAGGAAAGAAGAATAGAGGAGGAATCGGGTCCGATTTCAACGGAAGCGAGCGATCCCATGACTGCCTAGCATGTCAAAGTTATGAGTTACGAAAATTTCACGCTATTTGGCGAGGTTATCGCACTGTTTGGCACGGCACGGCGCTCAGAATATATATTTTTTTGTTGCCTTATAAGTTTCGTATTTTTGTATCAATGCTATCGTATTTTTTACAGTTAAAATATAAATTAGTGATAGCTTCTGTTTTTAAAGGTTACATTTTATTTAAGTAATTTTAATTCCAGTATCTGTTATCTGAAACATAAATGAAATTAACACTACTCTATATCCTATTCTAATTCACAACGATAAAGCACACGCAATATTTAAAGGAAAGCAATTTTAAATTGATGAATACAAAAATTAAAGTAAACTGTTACTTTAAGTGGTTAGAAAGATTTAAAAAATAGTTAATTAATTTTGCTTTTATATAGAAGTGCATAAATTGTGTAATTTGAATAGCGAATTACATCCGAAAACATACAGGGAAGAAGTTTATGGATATGTGAAGTGAATTATCACTTTGAAATTTGATGTTTTACTTTTTACTTTATTTAACTTGGAGACTCTTCCCCTTTCTCATTAAAGCTCGTTAACCCCCTCTACTTATCACTCGCGATCTTAGCAAACAATGTTGCAAAAACCGAAAAGCTTGAAACTTCAAAATTTAAATACCCAAAAACTAATAGGAAAAAGAGTGACGGTAATCTTCATTCATAAGTATGTGGCTTCAAAATAATATTTTTCTGAAAATGGGGGGGTCTTATGCCATAAAACCCCAACCAACCAATCTGCTGATTACAGTTTTTTTAATGGCAAACTCGCAACTGAAAAAATATTTTCAAATTAAACATTTGATGGCTTTTGAACTAGTAAATTAAATTAATAAGTTACATTCTACTGATTAGGTTTTGTGTTATGAAATTTCAAGGATATCAAAGCGAAATTTTTTTAAACAGCCCCAGTGATGGAGACATTAATTATTATTACATTATTTTATTGAGGTATTAAAATTCTAAAAGAAGTACCCAAATCTTTTGTACAAATATCCATAATAATATTAACAATATTGTTACAAAAATTACATAAATGTAAATATTGATAACTTATTTTGATACATTTAGCATTAATGTAGCAGCAGTCTAAAAATAGTCTTTACAATATGGCAAAAAAAATCCACAGAAACTTTAAAAAATCACAATTATTTAGAAACTGCATCTCAATAATTGGAATATGCATTTATATTATTCCTTAATAATTATTGGAAATTATTTTCTTGAATAGGGTAGTTTCCCATTTTCTGTTTTATTTTTTTCCTGGTAGAATATAGTGAAAAAAGTTGTTATCAAAAATCCCGAGGTCGCTACGACTTTAATTTAATTTTTTATTAATTTTTAAAGAGGATGCGCAGTCACAGTGCTTAAAAACGCGCCACTGCGCAGGTACGTCATTTGGTAGTATCCGAGGTTTCGCCGATCGCGCGCTCTTATTTTTCCCAATAGAAAGCACGTGCACCAGTAAAAAAGAATGGATTCCGAAGTAAAAAAAAGCTTATGAATACTGCATTGTGCCAGGATGCACTTCATCGACTGCAAAAACACATAGTAAAAGGTTCTTAATCGTTCCAAGAAACAAAAAATTGAGGAAGAAATGGTTCAAAGCCTGTATGAAGGATAAAATGGGCTCCGCTACTTCCAAACTCTACTGTTGTGAAGACCCTTTTAAAGTATCCATTTGGCACTATTAAAAAACATAGTGTAGTAAACATGTAGTGCTTCTTATTTGTTTCATAATTTATAGTTCTTTTGATAACACAAATTGCTCACGAAAGATATTAAGTTGTCCGAAAAGTTCTGACAGTTTTTACTAAGTTTTGGTTTTGATTTTTTTTTGAAAAACTGGTAATAGGTGGAGATTTCAAACAAAGGGGATTGTGGTTAACGTATATTTAAGAATACAATGTATGGTTTTGGTAGGGGTATTATTTCTTTTCAAAATTGCGGCTACAAAAGAAGACCGCAAACGACGATTTTCGTAAAATTTATTTGGCCGCTTTAAGATCTGGGAATGCATGATTAAAATGGCTACTGAAAGTTAAGTTGTATATTTTCAATGTTATTAAGATGTCAAAGTTTTGAGATGATAATAATAAGTTTAATAAGTTTAAGAGGAGAAATTTTTATCTCAAACAAAACATCTATTGGGAAAAACTTCTCTCGGTATTTGTTAGTCATTTGAAGAAAATTTTCTGTAAACTATATCAAAATCAACACAAGAAAGCTTACACATAGACACAGCTATTTAGTGATATGTCTTAAGTTAAATTATCTTAAGTTAAATTATAGATCCAGAAATCAGTGCGATATTTAAGCACGCATTATTTTAGCTTGTGAGAATTGCACTCGCTAAATTACGGTAAAGCGCGAATGAATATTTTTGAATAAACTAAAAATGCAACACTTATTGTTCGAAGTTGGAAACAAATAAAACATTGATATTATGGAAAAGACTCTCAGCTCTCAGAAACATCTGTCTTGATTTTATTTCATGCCAGCTGCTCAACGGAACGAGGGAAGTACTAAAGAACTATGGACAATTACTAGTTTGAACAGTTTTAGAGCCAAAATTACTATCTTAAACTTATCGAATCATCTCAAAACTTTAACGTATTAATTTAAACATTATTAATATACAGCAATCGAGCATATCGAGTTTACAAGTGCGCTTCCCGAACTTATTTCCCCCGGCCAATATGATAACACAGGTCCGCAAAAAAAATTTTTCCGAGCTGTTTGGACTATTTCACCTAAACCTTATGATTTTTGGTGCGCTGAATCCAAAAATGACCTCCATTTTGCCCAGGGACGTCACGTTTTTTGACAATTCAGGTCTTTAGGTTTTTTTGGAAATGCCTTAAAATTTTGAAAAATTGACTCTTAACACTATTTTTTTTATTCAAATATTTCCATAAAACCTTTTATGGTTTTTGATGTGCTGAATCTAAAATTGCCCTCCATTTTATCATAAGACTTCACCTTTCTTCACAATTTAACAAAAATGCCAATTTTTTTAAGAAAATGAAAGTATCTTTTAAAAAAATTATTTTTCGACTCAAACTTTATCTGAATATTATTTTCATGTGTTTTGGGGTGCTGAATCCAAATATGACCTCATTTTATTTTTAAAACATCGCATTTTGTAACAAATTGAGCAAATATAGCAACATTTCTTAAAAAAAATGTAAATACACTTAAGAAGTAGATTTTTTAATCCAAATTTATTAATGAGGTGATTAGTTTTAATGTTTTTTGGATCCCTAAACTCAAAAATGATCTCTGTTTTGCCCTAGAATGGCATGTTTCCCGACAATTTAGGTATGATTGTAAAATAAGTTAATATTTCAATTTTAATAAAAATATGCTTATAAAATAAATTTTTTATTACATATTCTTCATAAAAATCATTATATAACTAAAATAAACTCATTTACACACTCTTCAGCCAATTTTTCCACCTTATGAAGCTCTTCTTGGTAAATTTACCCTTGTGATTATCAACAAGAACGTTTCTTTGAACTATGCAACAAAAATCCTTCATTATTGCACGATTAAGTCTTGCTTAATATTTTATTTCAATCTCTATAATTATCTCTAAATATCCTGATGAGATAGTTTACTATGTGCATCATTCACAGCTCCTAATTTTTAAAAAAAGGGAGGAGCTAGAAATGTTCAAAAACTATAAAAAAATTGGAAAATTAGAATATTATGTTGCAATTTGTGAAAAATCCTGACGTACAGGATTTTTTCAATATTTTTTTCGTTATCAGCACACCAAAATACATAGGAAATCGTAATAATTGTTCAAACAGCTTTTTCATTGCAAACCTGTGTAATTTCTATTCTTTCAAACTCTTTTCGCATTAACAAAAAACAATGGGCAGGCAGGTGATTTTTGCAGTATGCAATTGTGCAGGTTTAAAACCATATGCTGTGCATCAGCCAAGTTCCAGGCATTGGTGATTCATGGAGCTACAGCCTGCGAATCAACGAAAAATCTAACTTTTCAAGATGAGGGATAGAAAAACTTGTGAAAAAGGTGCAATAAATAGTTCATTTCAAGGTGATTACGTTGAAATGTAACTAAATATGTTTGTAACCTTCGATAATTATCTTATTTTTAAATATTCATTAGTTTTTTTTTATTTTTTAAACCATCAAAAAGGGGAATATGTCGAAAAAGAAGATTTCTCTATGGGTTGGCGGGAAATAAGACCGAGGTGCGCGCTTGTAAACTCGATATCTAATAGTTAAAAAATGTCTGATTTTTTCCAGAAAACATGTTAACTAATTCTCAAAGATGTAACTAGTTACCAATAGTAAAATTATTTCAAAATTCCTACTACTTTTTTCAGGATCAAAACGGGAGTTGAAAATAAAACTACCCTACCACAATGCTGGAGTGTACTCGAACTAAAAATGCTCTTTGTTAATAAATATAATAGATTTTTAAAACTTTAAAAACAGAATACGAAATAGTACTCATCTTGCTTGTTTAACTCCTCTATTTCTGGTTTATTGAACCGTGTATCGTTTCTAAGGAAATCAACCGAAGTTAAAACCGAAATTTTCGGCGAATTATTCGAATCTGCTCGAATAAAACCAAGCTCAATTTGAAAACTAATCCTGTTTTGTGTACAGTAATGATGTAAAAGAAAAATAACCGAAAGCTTAGTTTAAAATATTTATGATAAGCAAAGCGTAAATACTCAGTTCGAAAACAAAACACAAATGCAGGCAAGAGGCAAGGCAAAGGATCGGTACTTTTCGCCGGTTCATACCAAATGACGTCACAGCTGGCCACGCCTCTTTTTTTGCGGCTCCAAATTTTAAATGCTTTTAACTAATTAACTATTTGGTCTAAAAATTTTTTGAGCGTGGGTAAATTATTCTTTTGCATTTCTCTTAGTGTTTTTGGTGTTAAAATGATCAATTTCAGTTGAAGGAAACAACCCTATTCTTGAGGAGGCAAAATAAAAAATAATAACGCGCTAAAATTAAACCCGCACCAACACAAAACAAGCGCCAAGCTCGATCGCCAACGGCCGCCAAAGCTCATTTCAGGACTTAACTTCGTAAAAAACAATTTTCAACCAGAAATATTGATTTGAATGACTCAAAAACACATCCAATTTAATCACAAATCTTCATTTTATAATACTAGAAGTAATTTAACTGAAATTCTGTCAAATTTAATCGAATATAGCTCGTGAAAGTCGAACGAACTCGGCGCGAAGTTTTTTAAAATCCCATTCATAAAAAGTTTTCGGAGATATTTAAAATTTTTAAGCTCAGAATAATTAGTCTTTTCCTTCTACATCATAAACAGGTGTTTTTTTCTTTTTCCGATCATTTTTCTATGAGTTATTACGATTTTTCACCTTCGAAATCGACGCGTCTATGGGAGCTCCAATGTTAAAGAATTCTTTTTGCCTAGCATTGATCTTTGGAACACAGGGTTGCCGTCCATGCCGTCTCTATTATTCTTATACCTCTATGTTCTGAGCTTAAAAATTTAAAATATCTCCGAAAACTTTTTATGAATGGGATTTTAAAAAACTTCGCGCCGAGTTCGTTCGACTTTCACGAGCTATATTCGATTAAATTTGACAGAATTTCAGTTAAATTACTTCTAGTATTATAAAATGAAGATTTGTGATTAAATTGGATGTGTTTTTGAGTCATTCAAATCAATATTTCTGGTTGAAAATTGTTTTTTACGAAGTTAAGTTCTGAAATGAGCTTTGGCGGCCGTTGGCGATCGAGCTTGGCGCTTGTTTTGTGTTGGTGCGGGTTTAATTTTAGCGCGTTATTATTTTTTATTTTGCCTCCTCAAGAATTCAAGAAAATAATTTCCAATAATTATTAAGGAATAATATAAATGCATATTCCAATTATTGAGATGCAGTTTCTAAATAATTGTGATTTTTTAAAGTTTCTGTGGATTTTTTTTGCCATATTGTAAAGACTATTTTTAGACTGCTGCTACATTAATGCTAAATGTATCAAAATAAGTTATCAATATTTACATTTATGTAATTTTTGTAACAATATTGTTAATATTATTATGGATATTTGTACAAAAGATTTGGGTACTTCTTTTAGAATTTTAATACCTCAATAAAATAATGTAATAATAATTAATGTCTCCATCACTGGGGCTGTTTAAAAAAATTTCGCTTTGATATCCTTGAAATTTCATAACACAAAACCTAATCAGTAGAATGTAATCTTATTAATTTAATTTACTAGTTCAAAAGCCATCAAATGTTTAATTTGAAAATATTTTTTCAGTTGCGAGTTTGCCATTAAAAAAACTGTAATCAGCAGATTGGTTGGTTGGGGTTTTATGGCATAAGACCCCCCCATTTTCAGAAAAATATTATTTTGAAGCCACATACTTATGAATGAAGATTACCGTCACTCTTTTTCCTATTAGTTTTTGGGTATTTAAATTTTGAAGTTTCAAGCTTTTCGGTTTTTGCAACATTGTTTGCTAAGATCGCGAGTGATAAGTAGAGGGGGTTAACGAGCTTTAATGAGAAAGGGGAAGAGTCTCCAAGTTAAATAAAGTAAAAAGTAAAACATCAAATTTCAAAGTGATAATTCACTTCACATATCCATAAACTTCTTCCCTGTATGTTTTCGGATGTAATTCGCTATTCAAATTACACAATTTATGCACTTCTATATAAAAGCAAAATTAATTAACTATTTTTTAAATCTTTCTAACCACTTAAAGTAACAGTTTACTTTAATTTTTGTATTCATCAATTTAAAATTGCTTTCCTTTAAATATTGCGTGTGGTTTATCGTTGTGAATTAGAATAGGATATAGAGTAGTGTTAATTTCATTTATGTTTCAGATAACAGATACTGGAATTAAAATTACTTAAATAAAATGTAACCTTTAAAAACAGAAGCTATCACTAATTTATATTTTAACTGTAAAAAATACGATAGCATTGATACAAAAATACGAAACTTATAAGGCAACAAAAAAATATATATTCTGAGCGCCGTGCCGTGCCAAACAGTGCGATAACCTCGCCAAATAGCGTGAAATCTCGTAACTCATAACTTTGACATGCTAGGCAGTCATGGGATCGCTCGCTTCCGTTGAAATCGGACCCGATTCCTCCTCTATTCTTCTTTCCTAACTCTATGGTGGTAGGCCATTATGATTCATTGCCAATAAAGCACTGTCATTGAAACTAGTGATATAAAGTTATTGGTGTTTATTCACATAAACTTATTTTATACAACACAATTCAATGCAAGTAGTTTTGAAATACTTCATAGGGGATATTAAAGGTTATCAAGAAGCTATGAAAATCTCAGTATACAGGGTGTCTCAAAAGGTCTTGTACAAGCTTGGAGGGGTGATAGTACTCATCAAGACGAACAAGAATTGGTATAGAAAGGGGGGTCGCAAATGAGTTTTAAGGGGTGAAATCCCGGGGTGAAAATCAGCAAAAAAATTTGCATATTTGTGCAGAAACAGATACAATTGTTCGATTCCGGCATTTATTACATTCAACCCATTCAAATACTTTGTATAAAAGTATTATGAAAATATTAATTTCATTAAAATACAGACCAATAAATGCAACAGGCATGCGTAGTAGGTAGATAGACTGCAAAAGAAAATGTCACGACGGAAACATTTTTAATATTTACTAGAGTCTAGTTGGTTGGTTGGTTGGTTGGTTGGTTGTTTTTAGTTTTATGGCAAAAGGAACAAGAGTCAGGCCAAGGAACAATAATCGGCGCAAGTTCAGAGGTGCGGATGATTGGCGAATTTTGGCTAATTGGCGCCATATTTAGAAGCCAAATGACTCTTTTAACATTAGTTAGGGTTACCATATTAGTCATGTTTACTGCTAAAAACTTGGCGCATCCGCACCTCTGAACTTGCGCCTAATAACTACCTATAACTCATGCCTGTTGTTAAACCGTTGATTACACTGTTCAACCAATTTGACCTTCAAAATTTTTCCTTGATGAAAATAGTCATTTCCTATAGATTTTGGGTCACTGAATACGAAAATCACCATTAAAATTCTCAATTGACTCAGGATGTTCGGGGAACAGCCCCTCCCCCTTTTTAAATTTTTCAATGGCTTAATGACTTTGAATTCAATTTTCAGGGTCAAAAAGCATTACTTAAATCTTTAAATTACATCCAAAGGGACAAGAAAGGTTGAAATTTGTAAAATATGAAATTTTGTAGTAAATGGATAGGTTTAAGGGGTTATTACCCCCTAAAAATGCCAAAAAATTGCTTAAAATTGTAGAGGTTTTTATACGCTATTTTTTTCCTCTTATTTTTTACGCAATTCACGTTTGAAGGGTCCAAACCCTTCAGCAAGGACCCAAATTTGATGGCAATATGCAGCAATGATTTTTACTAAAAGCGGCTGAGGTGTTAGCCTCCCAAAAGCCCCCGCGTAAGAGTTCGGAAGACTTCCAGAATCCGCGAAGGCACTCGCGAGCTCAGGAATTAATATTAATGAATTGAAAAGATTACAAATGACGTTTTTCTTAAAAAAATTGCTTAAAATTGTAGAGGTTTTTATACGCCATTTTTTCCTCTTATTTTTTACGCAATTCACGTTTGAAGGGTCCAAACCCTTCAGCAAGGACCCAAATTTGATGGCAATATGCAGCAATGATTTTTACTAAAAGCGGCTGAGGTGTTAGCCTCCCAAAAGCCCCCGCGTAAGAGTTCGGAAGACTTCCAGAATCGCGAAGGCACTCGCGAGCTCAGGAATTAATATTAATGAATTAAAAAGATTACAAATGACGTTTTTCTTATATTTTAGGTCTATCATAAGTAGAAACTCTCCAGTTCTTTAAAAACTTACCTGTTTTAGGGATTGAGGATTCCATGTTTCAAGCTGTTAATAGATGCATGGCTGTGGATAACAATTAGGGGGCGTCCCCTTGAAAACTGAGGGGGATGGAGGAAAATGGGTGTCATATTTGAATTCAGCAGGTCATTTTACACAAGAATCAGCTGAAATTCAGTCGGTGGCATTTGACTTTTTTTTGTACAGCAATTTAACTCTTAAGTGCGGCATTGGAACCCTTCCGTGGGTGCTTTGGGGACGTCAAATACCTCAACCGCTTTTAGTAAAAATCCTTGCTGCATTTTGCCATCAAATTTGGGTCCTTGCTGAAGGGGTTGGACCCTTCAAACATGAATTGCGTAAAAAATAAGAGGAAAAAATAGCGTATAAAAACCTCTACAATTTTAAGCAATTTTTTGGCATTTTTAGGGGGTAATAACCCCTTAAACCAATCCATTTACTACAAAATTTCATATTTTACAAATTTCAACCTTCCTTGTCCCTTTGGATGTAATTTAAAGACTAAAGTAATGCTTTTTGACCCAGAAAATTGAATTCAAAGTCATTAAGTCATTGAAAAACGTAAAAAGGGGGAGGGGCTGTTCCCCGAAAATCCTGAGTCAATTGAGAATTTTAATGGTGATTTTCGTATTCAGCGACCCAAAATCTATAAGAAATAATTATTTTCATCAAGGAAATTTTTTGAACAGTGTTATCTTTAACGGAAGGTTGGTGAGATCGGCCCTTACATGCTTACATGATCCCTACGTGCTTTTATTTACCTACTTGCAAAGCGCTCTCTATCATTGTCATAATCTCAGTTGCAGTGGGTCGCAGCAGACAGACCCTCTTCTTTCAAATTTTCATAATGCATGTGGCATCAGCTGTTTTGTTTGTTTTGTTGTTTTGACTTGAAACCTGGTTGCGGTAGCTCTTAAAATTTGGACATGTGCTAAAGCACCGGCTCGGAAAAATTGAAATACCTATAAAATTAAATATATACTCTTTCCTGTTGAGGTGAAATTTCTGATGGTCACTATAAACTTATTCTATTTGATAATACTATAATATTTGAGATTGGTAAAATGTCATCCTCCGTGTTGGGATTTCGTCAGCTAGCCCTTTGTAATAAACGTACCTCCCTTTTAAGAACTTTGAACTGTGTGTCTTCAAAATTACCACTACCGAGATTAAGACTCACTGCTTCAAAATATTACTGCGCTTCTAGTTATTCTCCCTGTCTATTTTCTAATAATAAGTTTTTAACGAATTACGTAACTCCTTCCATTTCTTACTGTACCGAAAAGAAAAATGACGACTCTAACTCTAAAAACAGTGATGGGAACGATGAAGATGGCAATGACTCTGATGGACCACCAGCTAATCCAGAACCAACTTTGGAAAAATATTCCAGAACTCAACAAATGGGTGCTCTTACACCTATGACGGTTCCTGAAGTGTGGCCGACTGTACCTGTCATAGCTGTCAGTCGTAATCCAGTCTTTCCAAAGTTTATCAAAATTGTTGAAGTGAGTGTGCCATTCTTTCCTTGTTTGTGTTTTTCATCCAGATAAACACACTACCTCTTCATAACTTAAATTTACTAAATTAAAAGCAATGAGGATTTTATTTTTTAATCGATTCCTCTTGCAAAAATCAGCAACTACCCAAAATTTGAGGCCGATCGAGAAATTTTTTGATTGCCAGAAAAATTAACAAAAATCCCCTTTTTAAAAGCGCGCGAAAACGCCAAGAGTTTGGATGTGACGTCATCTTATACTAAACATTGTTGTAAAGCAATGGAGTTGATGGTATTATTGTTGACGTCATCTTATAGTTTAAACAATAAACGTTTTCAGTCACGTGTTTTTTTCTCGACTTTTAAATTAAAATATTTAATTACCTGTACATTTTTTTGAAAAACTGACTAGATATTTCATTTTACCATACAAAAAAACATACAGAACACTTGTTTGTTTTTGAAAATCTGACACATGCAACTTCCTTATTGGGTCAAAAAAATTGTTTGAATAAAACATAAGGCATTTTAATTGCATTCCCTAGCAATTCCCATGTGTATTCACCAATCACCCATGAAATACTATCAACTTAGAGACTGCTAAAGAAAGCAATCACTTTGGAAGAACCTTAACAAAACTGCCAAACACTCTTTTGTTTAGTCACTTTCAGTAGCAGTAATAGTAATAGTAGTTGATAAGCTGATTCACTGGAAATATTGAAACTAGGTGACCAGTAAAGAAAGCGATCACTGTTGGGACCCTTACCATATGTGAGCCTAGGGTGGTCCTAATTTTTCAAACTCGGAATTTCTTCGGTCGCAACCCCTAACTTTTTTCCTTAAGGTATGAAATGAGAGTATACCAAATATTTTTTAAATATTTTAATATTAACACGTGCCGCAAAGCGATTGAAGTTATACTACGGTAAAAGCGCAAGAGTCCGTCACCACTCAGGGAGAAAAGCCGGCTCCGGCGCCATTTACGCCGCATGACAGTAGACGCTGGCGAGCGTTCTTAAAAAGAACTTTCAAAGCCGGTATCTTCATGTATTTTGAGATAAACTTGAAAACCTCCAACACTATGGTTACTGCATATATTTTAGGCATTATTCTAAGTATATTCCAATGGAGGATTTAAGGTAAAGTGGACGAGGGTTGGGACAAAAAACAAAACTTAAATGTCATGTTCAAAGCAATGAAAATTAGCTTTTAAATGTAATTTATTATAATTAAAAGCCTTACATAGAAATTCACTCTGAATTTTATAAGCTTAAGTTCAAATAATATATTTATATTTTCTGAAAATAGTGTTAATTTATGAATTGGTGTTAAAAAAGGCCTTTGAAGCTTGTGTTACTGTATCCCTTGGACCTTATTATGTACTTTTATTTAAATGTTTTCAAAAATCTTTGGAAACACACAATCGGATGAGACAAAGATGAAATTCTTAAGTTTGAACTTAAGTGCTCTTGAACATCGACCGAGGTTTGGCTATAAAGATTTCTACAGTTGACTATAGCACAATTAGAAAATCGAGAAGCAAAAATGATTAAATTTAGACTACGTTGGTGCTTTCCATCATGCTAGGTAGCTAGGTGGATGACTATAGCAATTTTTATTTTTAGAAACGAGGTTAATTATGGATAATCGAGAACTACAAGGATTAAAAGGTACGAGTATATTTATTGGATCTAGTTTGATGTGTAAATGGCTCACAAAGCCACATTTAAAGATTTAAAATTCACGAGGGCCTGTTTTCTACAGAGGAATTAATGAAACTATGTCTATGGCAGCATTGAAAATGATTACTCATGGAGGGTTTCTCGATGGAGGAGACAGTTGCGCCTTAGCCTTTTTCGATGCGATTGTCCCCACACAACAATGAGTTGCCAAAGAGTTTAAAGAGAAAGAATCCACCCATGTATCAGAGTGGTCGCAAATTAGTTGTGAAAAACTGGCAGAACTCTGAGATAAATCTAGTCGATTTTGGGGCAAAATGAACCAAAAACTTTTTTCGAAGGTTTTTAAGTTATCTTCAGACTTTATTTCTAAAAATACTTTAGCGTGGAACTTGTGATGATATTATCAGGACGGATTTAAAGTCGTAAGTAATAGTCTGTTGTAAATGTTTCTGCAGAAAGGGGAATTAAGCTCATTGGGGAGTAAAACAATATTTTAACGCATCATGAGGAGCAAATACAACACCTTTAAAAAATGGTAAAAGGCTATAAAGTCAAATATTCTTCATGTTTAAGCATTTTCTGTTAAAAAAGGTATTGAAATAAATCAAATAATGTATTTTAAATGAATTTTATGATTTTTCAAAGTTTTGAGAATTTTGATGTTTTTTCAGATTTTCATCCCTTTTGCGGCACGTGTTAATATTTACCGATTCGGATAAAATTTTTACCAGTTACTTACTACCCCATAAGTAAAAAATTTAAGGGGTGCGACTTCAAAAATTCCGAAAAAAAATTTTTACCATTATACTTAGGACCACCCTAATGTGAGCCTAGCGCTCTCGGTTTACTTAGCAATGGCCAAGTTGCCCATGGAAAAGGTTTAAGCCATAGAAATATTCCTTTCGCCAAAGCTGAAGTGGGGAAAAAGTTGGTAAAATCAGGCATGTGATTTTTCCGCTAATTTTAGATGTATTGATTATAGGAATTCTGATTTTTTGAAATTTTATTTTCTGTTCAATTGTTTGAGGAATTTTTCAAAGCGGGAAAAAACGGGATACTTCGCTTCCGTTTAAAAATTTCCATTTGAAGTAAGTAACGTCATTTGAAAGGGTAGGGGAGACTGGGGAGGGATGGGACATTTTTTACAAAAATATTTTTAAAAAATTTAGTTTTCTTGAGTTAATTGAGTTAATTTGAATCTTTCAAAACAGCATCTTTAAACACTTTAACTTGTTTAAAAATATAACCAATGTGATAGCAAACAAAACTTAAGATATATAAACGAATATAAGTAACACTAAAAATGTCCCAGCCCGGCACCGGGGTGGAATGGGACACTTTTTCAAAATTGAAATTTATAATCAATTTTCAAATATAAGGTTAGCTTGTTGAGAGGAATCCCATCCCACCCTAAGTCATGGTGTCCCATCCCATCCCTATAGCAACATTTTTAAAAAATAGGTTCTTACAAAAGAACTGTGGCTTTTAGGCTTAACAACTATTTATTCATGAAGGATATATTATTCAGTTCAGAAAACAATATAATATAAACCATTAAGAAAGCAACCAAGAATGAGATTTAAAATTCACTTAAAAAAGTAACTTTTGCTATAGTAAAACCATCTTTTTCATTCAGAAACTTGTAGGAGCTTGCAACTAAAATAGTAAACAGCTACAAGTATGAAGCTATGGTGGCTTTACCTGGAGGAACACTCAAAATCTAATTTTGTTTTTAATTATAAGATTTATTAAAGGTGTCCCATCCTACCCCGTGTCCCATCCCTGCTCGGTCTCCCCTACTATTGAATCACTTCTGTTTTCAGGAAATGATAGGAGGTGGAGTGTGCTGGTAAAACGGTGGTCATTTGTGATATTTTTTAATTTTGCCCTTACTGAAAATTTGCGGTTGGTACAGAGTGGACAATTAAACCAAAATGAGTTAAACCCTGCTTTTTAGGGTCAAATTTCAAAAATATTTCTGGGGGAAGACCCCTTGACCTTTGGTATTGTAACTCTAGTATTCACAGTTCTTTTTAAATTGAGTAAAATGAGAATCCTCCCTAAATGTATTAAAAAGCTAAATTGAAACTATTGTATGGGAAGGGGCTTTAGGAATTTGGGCCCCTCCCAAAATAAATTTCTACACCACTCCAACTAATCTAGACACTTCTAAAAATTTTCAGACAATTTCTTTCTTGAGCAATCACATGCCTGTAAAATCCTAGAAATTGGTCTGGGGTTGACTCTTCTTTGTGACATTTTTTGTTGGCAACCAAACTGATACTTTGGTGCTTTTTAAAGTGCTAATGATGCCAATTTTAAACTAAAAACATGCCTAATGGACCTTTTAAATATCAATTAACCATATTTTTGGTGTTTTTTTAAACCCCTGTCTAATACTGTGTTTTACTTATGTGTGCACGTAATTAGTGTTTAAAAATAATAATTAACCAACCCCGTATTTAAACAATAGATATCCTGTTCTTTTTATTCGGGGTTCCCATGTTATCAACTTGGACCATTGCTGCCCAAGTCACTAAGTGTAGTAAATTATCTAGAAAAGAAACTTTCTCGACAGTTTATCCATACATCTTTTTTTAAAGTAATTTTTCTATAATTGAAACTATGAAATTTTAGGTTTCTGATCCTAATTTGGTGGATTTAATTAGAAGAAAAGTAAGGTTAAATCAACCTTATGCAGGTGTTTTTATGAAGAAGTTTGAAAGGTATTTATTCTGTTTCCTGCAATTGAATAAAGCCTTTCTTAATATTATCTATTAATTATTTCTTATCATATTTTAGTGAGTCAGATGTTGTTGACAAGTTGGATGATATTTATAACATTGGGACTTTTGTTCAAATACACGAGTTACAAGATTTAGGAAATAGTTTAAGGATGGTTGTTATGGCTTATCGCAGGTATGCTATTTAATAAAAATATATGTATCAAATCATGCATTTGTGGATAGTTTTTTAAGCTTATTTTCCTTATCAAGTCAAGACTCAAATGTACTTAAAATCTTTTATACCCTTGCTTGCTTTTTTTAGGATTAAAGTTTTAAGACAAGTTGTTGAGGGTAGGTAAATTTCCTAGTTACTCACAATTTTTATAATTAATGTACCATGTATGTACCATAATGTATTTTTGTTTTATAGAGACAGACACTCATAGAAGACGCAAAAGAAAAAATCACCGTAAGAACAATGGATCTTCTGCAATTACTGACACAACTCAACCTGAAGCTCAATCCATTCCTAATAGCTCTGTTCTTGTGGTAGAGGTTGAAAATGTTAACAATGAACCATATGAAATGTCCGAGGAAATAAAGGTTAGTTGAACCACAATCTTGAGTTTGCAACAGAGAAAAGAAGCTAAAATGTTCCAATATAAAGTGGTAACTTAAAAATACCATTCATGAACCTACTCAAGTACCCAATCTAGCTATGTAGAGGTGTTGGAGTTAGCTTGCATGCTCCTCCTCAATCAACTGTAAATGTATAGATCAGGGATGGCGAACCTTTTTCAATTAGTGTGCCATTTACATTACGGTTTATCATTTTCAGTTGTCTAGTGTGCCACTTGTTATATACTTATTTTTACAAATAATCTTGAACCCTTAGGAAAGGAAAAAGGAAACCCTTAGGAAAGGTTTTAGGGAGGGCTAGAATTTTCAAAATTAAATATAATCTCCTAAACAAATGTTATATTAAAATGTCGTGAATAATAGTGTTCTAACTACCTAAAGAGGGGATTCTGGGGGTCCTCCCCAGAAAATTTTTGGAAATTTAATTAAAAAAAGCAGGGTTTCTACTCGTTTTGGTACACCTAATTCGAAAATTTTGAACATACATTTTCAAGAATGTAATATATTTTTTAGTAGGATTTTTTGCATATAAAATTTTTGTTGCAGTTATTTGCATATAAGAAACTTGTATGTAATAGAGTTCGTACCAAAGGGGGGTCCTCCCCCAGAAAATTTCTAGAAATTTGACCTTGAAAAAACGGTTTAAATTCATTTTGGTACATTTATAGTCGGCTCCCCCCTTATATATGCCCCTGATTTCCAACCACCCCTACTTCTCACTGTTAGTTCTCATTCCTTATCCCTAAAATATAATAGATAACCTCATTTTTATATACTACTCTCTGATAAGGTTGATCTGAGCCCCATAACCCATTGTTGGGAAGAGGGGGAACTCCAGAGTATACAATATCTCTAATTTTAAACTTTCATTTTCTTAGATTAGAAAACGACTAAAACTACTCCTTAACCTAAGAGATAAACAGAGGGGGAAGATTCCGAAAAATTTTTTATTTTCAGCAAGCTAAAAATCGCTTTAAAGCTACTTTTGGGGAGTATTTAGGGGACTTCGCGGGCCGCCAGTTGGAAATCTGGGCTAGAACAAAAGTTTTTTACATTATTTTAATTTTTAGTGAATGTCGATGCCACCAAAATACCTGTTGCGTGCCACAGGTTCACGATCACTGGTATAGATGGATTTATCAATAGAAAAAACTGTTATGTGTGTTAAAGCTTGTGTTATCTGTCTAAATTATAATTATTTATGTAATTTTAGTATTCAAACAAAATTAAAATAACGTCAAGCATGAATGAAATAAGTATTCAGAAAATTATGAAGCTGATAAAAAAATTTATTATAACAGATTATTTCCTAAATTTTATCAGTTAAAGTGTATTTTTATGTCGAGCTCCATATTTATAGTGTTTGTAACACAGGGTTCCCAGGGTCCTTGAAAGTCCTTAAAAGTCCTTGAATTTTTTAAGGCTAAATTTAGGTACTTGAAAGTCCTTGGAAAATGTTCTAGGTCCTAAAAAATGACTTAGGTCCTTGAATTTTCACTTAGCCACTAATCGAACATAATTTTTTCAGATCTTTCTTTGTTTTTTTCTAGAAATTTTCTTTAAAACTACTCTTATGAACATCACTTGTGACCAGTTTTACAAACTGACAGTGAAGAGCGACTTCTCCTCTTGTTCCGATTGTATGCGGGAAAAATTACTTGTCTTGAAATACGACTAATTTTTAAATGTCTGCGAAAAAGGTCCTTGAAAAATTTTGCCAAGGTCCTTGAAAGTCCTTGATTTTCAATGTTTTAAAAGAGTGGGAACCATGGAACATTACTTTTATAATTTATAATGGGGTTGATTTCTTATATGTTTAAGTCTTTAATTTTTTATCCATTATTTATTTATGTACACACATATAAAATTGTTTTATTATTCTTAGGCACTAACTCAAGAAATCGTGAAAACCATCAGAGAAATCATAAACCTCAATCCTTTATACAAAGAATCTGTTCAACAAATGATTCAAGCTGGACAGCGTGTCATTGATAATCCAGTGTATTTGTCAGATTTAGGTATTTATATTATTAGTAGTATTTACAAATGCTTAGAAAATTAGTTTGCATAGTAAAATCTTATTAATAAATCCCTTAACATTCATTGTGTAATCTCTTTATACTTTTTCAAGCTATTAAATTCCAATATTGGGTATGTTTAGCCCTTTCTGTCCTAGCCACCCCAAATTTACCACAGGATTCAATAGCAAACTCGGGCAGTCTAGGACTGAACGGGTTATAACAGCTGTTTAAACATAATTAAAACACTATACTCATGGGTGGATTTAGATGGTGAACCCTGGGGGTGCGTACTGGGAAACTTGGGGGTGCAAGCTGCCCCTGATGACTTTGAAAACATGATTTTCCCCAATAAAAATGGAATTTTCTCAAAAAGTTGGGGGTGCAACGCACCCCCATGCACCCCCTTAAATCCGCCCATGACTATACTTAAAGCTGTCTTAAACATTCATTATTTGATTCCTTCATCCAACAATTTATTTCTTTAATTCTACACTAATATACAGTAAAACTACTTGAGTTACCTTTTGTTCCTCTATTGAGTCATTATCATCGCCCTTTGAATCCTTAATATAGTCAAAGTATATATGGTTCTTCAATTTGCCCTGTAAACAATGTTTTTGATTTGGAAGACTTTTTATTTTTCAGAAACTCTGCAGGTTATGTTTTAAATTAAGAATAATATACAGGCACTTTGCCCATTAAAATAAAGTATGCAGGGTTCGTACGTGGCCTTGAAAAACTTGAAAGGTCTTGAATTTCAAAATTTCGTTTTCAAGGCCTTGAAAAGCCTTGGAAAAGCGTATTTTACCCTATTACAGTGGTTCCCAAAGTGGGTTCCACGAAAAAATTTAGGGGTTCCATGTGACAAACTTTATTTCATTAAAAAAATTGGAATGGTGTAAAAAATAAGAATGGACAGCACCGCATTACTTTTATACCAGTCGAATTTCAAAATTTTTTCTGGGGGAGGACCCCCACACCCCCCACGGTATGACAAGGGGATCTTGCGCGTTACTTTTTGGAAAATCCACAACATTTTGACATTTTTTGGCAAAAGCTAAAGGTTATGGTCTGGAAAAATCCCCTCTTGGACCCCCATACCCCCCAGCGGTACCAGAAGGGGATCTTACGTGATGCTTTTAGAAAATCCCCAAGAATTTGACATTTTTGCCAAATGGTAAGGGTGATTGTCTGGAAAAGTGCCCCCCCCTGGACCCGTGCTGGATCTGCGCCTGGTTTCATTTTATATCATATATTAAATTTTGAAAAGTCGTTGATTAAAATATATTCAGGGTTCCGTGATCATTGGTAACAAATTTGGGGGTTCCACGACCAAAATAGTTTGGGAACCACTGCCCTATTAGCCTTGAGAATCCTTGAATTTTAACTGAGCCTCAATTTTTTTCATCTAGAGCAGTGTTTCCCAACCTTTTTCAGTCCATGCCCCACCAAAGCCTTTCTAAATTTTCCATGCCCCCCCCGGTCTCAGTGGCATAAATATATTTTGAGAGGGAGACAAAATTATTTCTTAGCCCCTCCCTCCCTATGTATATTTAGTAAGTCTAATGAAGCTTTTCAGAACATTTTTAGGTAGAATTAGCATGTTAAAGAACTAAATAAAGTTATAAGTAATTAAGTTATAAGTACCAAGGGGGGGGTCTGGGGGTCCTCCCCCAGCAAATTTTCGGAAATTTAACTCTAGGAAGCAGGTTTTTAACTAGTTTGGTACCCCTAGTTGGGGAAATTTTGGATATAAATTTTTAGGTAAGATTTGCATTTTGGTGAAGCTAAAGTAAAAAAGTTTTCAAAATATTAGCGTTCTAAGAACAAAGAGATCTTTGGTCATCCCCCAGAAAAGGTTTGGAAATTAGACTCTAAAAACAGGGTTTCAACTTGGTTTTGATACATACTGATTCTAAATAACTCAACTGATTCAACTGATTCTCTGATACATACTGATTTGATACATACTGCTAAAGTTCTTTTATAAAAGTTTTTTTTAATTTTCCCCCTGGATTGGCTCCACCTGGGGGGCAATTTGGTTGAAAATTTTCAAATTGCCCCCCTAGAAAATGATATTGCCCCCCGGTGGGGCGTGCGCCCCACGTTGGGAAACACTGATCTAGAGACTATGAGATTGGATATTGTTGCCCCCTTCTCCAACACAAAAACCTTTTTTGCATACACTTAAATGTAAAATGCTTGTAACAAAATGCATATTCTAGTAACTATGCACCTGGTTGACTACCTTAAGTTTTAAATTTTGTACAATGTAAAATAATCAGTTATATGTAGATAAAGATATTTTCGTAGCTACTAATGCAATATATAAGTTTATGAAAATTATATTAGTTGGTGAGTAATAAGTGCTTTTGTCCCGGTCCCGATTGCATTTGGGGCATATACCTAGCCTTAAATTTCACATTTGAGATCCTTAAAAAAGGCCTTGAAAGTCCTTGATTTTTTTCTCTCAAAAGGTGTATGAACCTTGAGTATGTCTCTGAAAATTTTATTTTTACATTATTAAAAATTTATTTTATTCAATCAAAACTGTGTTATGATTTTATTGGGCTGGCTGTCATAGTGATGAATATTTTTTTTGATCTTTGAAGAGATCATTTTCAGTCTTTCAAATTTAAAATTTATTCATATGAAAAAAAATCCATAAAAAGTAGATCAAATCACAAAACCCAGACCTTAAAAATTTAAATAAAAAATGTATTTGATGAGCTTTATATCTTCTCATGGTCTCGTTATTTTTAGGAGCTGCTCTAACTGGTGCTGAACCTCATGAACTTCAACAAATTGTAGAGGAAACTAATGTAAGAATTTATAATATTTTCGTTTTTAATTCTGTTAACTTTCCCGTTAAATATCACCGAGTACCGAGCTATTTTGGATGACAAAAATTAGATATATCTCCAAATATTTCAAACTAACTGATAAAATTGTAGTTATAACAATAGCAATTATATAAATTGGTCTATATTTGAATACTTGGTGTCCAAGTAGCTAGGAGATATTTAATGGGACAGTTAATGGAATTGAACCATATTTTCTTACTCAGTGTATTGAAGTGATAGTATGAGACCATCTTTTCAACAGTCCTATAATGAAGACTTTTATTACAAAGATTGGTTATATTGTACATCTTCCTTTCGCTATAACAACCTTATATTTCCAGAGGAGGTTGCTTTTTTGAGATTTTACTGTGTAAAGTTTTAATAGTATTTGTGCACTAAAATTAGTGATGTAGATTGTTTTTTATTATGTTTTCTTTTAAAAATTGTGAATAGTAACATCACAAAAGAAAGAGGGATTATTTGTGTGCTGTTTTTGTTTACATAACTTATTTATAACTAGGTTTACTAATTTCTAACCGTCTTTTAAGCCAGTCATGTATTACAGCTTTTATGATTGACATATAATCAGTATTATTTCTACCAAAAATCACTTTTAGATTCCTAAGCGACTCATGTTAGCCTTATCGTTACTGAAAAAAGAATTGGAGTTAAGCAAATTGCAACAAAAAATTGGCAAAGAAGTAAGTAAAGCACAAATTCTTTGCTTGTTAGTATATATATGGTATGTTCATAAAATATTTATATTGTGTTTGTACTCTAGGTTGAAGAAAAAGTAAAAACCATTCACAGAAAGTACATGCTTCAAGAACAGTTAAAAGCAATTAAAAAAGAATTGGGCTTGGAGAAAGATGACAAAGATGCCATTGAAGAAAAATTTCGAGATCGTTTGAAGGTAAATTTTTGAAATGATTTTCTAATTTTACTTTTTGTATTCTTATTATGTATTTGATAGAATAACCTCTTTTACTCCTCAGGAATTAACTGTACCAAATGTGGTTATGGAAGTAATTGACGAAGAACTTAATAAATTGTCACTTCTTGATAATCATTCCTCAGAATTCAGGTAGTTAAATTTTTTAATATTACAAAAGGCAAAAATAAAGTACAAGGACTGTCCGTAAAGTAAATTTACCTACGAGCTGCAGACGCTAGGAACACTGTTACGCAGGATTTGACCACACTGGACCTTTGCTCCTTTTCTACAAATCCCCTCCCCAGCCAGCTGTCTGTGATTATTATTGTAGGTTTGGCAGCTGTTCACGCCACGCTCTGATAGGTTTTTTATGTGTGAAAAACATTGCGGCTGTGGACATTCATTCCCACATGTGTGAAGTCTATGGAGAAAAGTGTATGAGCGTACAAAATGTGTGCAAATGGTACAGAGCGGACGTACAGACGCCCTTGATGACCAACATGCTGGACGGCCTATGGGGGACAGACAATGCAGTGGGCAGGAGAAGCGAGTAGAAGCTCCATCTCTAACAGCTGCCAAATCTATAATAATCATCGCAGGCAGCTGGTCATGGCTGGGATTTGTAGAAAGGAAGCCAAGGTACACGCCAGTATGGCCAAGTTCCACGTAACAGGCGTTTCTAGCATCTGCAGCTCGTTGGGAAACTTACTTTAAGGAAAGCCCATGTATTAAAAGAAAATTTACAAGCATTACTTTTAATTTTATTTGTTCTTTTTAATGTAGACAAAAAATATGCTTTATATTTTTTGACTTATCATGAAATGTAGACATGTTTAAATGTATAATATGTATCTTAAAATTTTTCAAAGGTTCTGGTTTTAGTTTTATTGTTTGGTATATAAAAAAAGGAATTTCTGTTGAATGAACTGTAAGCTGATAGTTTTAAAAAAGAAATAAGAGAATCATTGTTTTTAGCTTACCTAAAGGGCCCTGGCTGTACTCTCACATACTGCTTACACTCTAAAAGATTCATACTTGTGATTCCTCTGTCAAAAGGCTGCAATCTGCCAATTCGCTTGACAAAATTTAAATCAGACAATTCACTTTCGCAAAACTAAAATTCCGCTTTTAAAGAATCTCTGATATCCAATCATTTTTTGCTGAAAGCTCTGGCTGTGAGTGTTCATGTTAGCATTGCCTAGTAATGAATTTGTAGTAAAATTGACAACAAAAGAAAAAAATCTTGAAGTAACTACGTGGCAAGCAGTTAACATTTAACCTAAAAAAACCGGACTCTTTTTGTTTTTTGATTGGATCATCAAAATCACTTCACTTTTGTAATTCAAATCCTTATCTATATGTAAGCTGTGTTCAAAAAAATATTTCAAAATATAACAACTAGGACTGGGATGCAAAGTTCTCTTAAAGGTTATGTGTTTCAAAGGATTTTGGATGGATCAAGATTTTTATTTACATATTTCAGTTTATTTACACATTTTTACATATTTAAGCTATAAATACATATATTTGCTATATATTCATCCATTCTTGCGATTTTCATTATTAATCATGAATTTTGCTCAGTTTTTAAGTATAATATACAATGAAGTTACACATCTAAAATTATTGTTGAAATCTAATGATCTCAATGCTAAATTTAGCTATTGTAAGTTGTGAATGTTGTCAGTTGAAACATGTCCTTTTCATGTTTCCCATTTTGGTCGTACATTTACTTTTACAGGTGCACCTTCAGGGAGAGAGTTAAAATCCCAATCGAACTTTCTATAACAACTTAAATATTCAAAGTTTTTAATGTTTTCAAAATTTATTTAAAAAGCTTTACATAATATCTTTCTATTTTCCCTATTTTTAGTACATATTTTGCACTTTTTATCACATATTTACCTAAAATAAATACATATTATGTGTGCAATTTTTGAGTTTTTAATTACATTGAAATCACAGCGCTAATTACTGACGGCAATATCATTGAACATACAAAATTTTAAAAAAAGGCTCACAAGGTAAAAGAAAAAGAAATTAGTCTCAAATACAATTCTGTTATAAGTCCTATCAAAAATTGTCAAAATATTTTGAACAAAATTGCATAACTATTTCTTAATTTTTATTGTTGTCATTAAACGTTAACATAGCTGTATATGAAGCTGTGTTTGACAAAGCTGGTTCGAAAGTACCCAATATGATATTTCAATAACTTTTAAATTCATACAATTACCAAGCAGAGCACTTAACTGGAGTTCTTTCACAGTTTTTCATGTTTTGTCATACTTTTTGTTACCATAAAACAGTAATAGATTTTAAAATCCTATAAAATAATAGAACAATTTAAAAGTAACCTCAAAATAATTTTAAATATTGGTTTGAAAAGAAGCATTTCCTAAATTATGGGTTGGGTGAATAAGTCAAAGTGTAACCTCCATATGTTTTACTGAAAATATTTTATAATTTAGATTAAATTGCATTTTGCCATTTTAGTGTCACCCGAAACTACCTTGACTGGTTAACTAGTATCCCATGGGGGAAGAGTAGTGAAGAAAATCTAGAATTGGAAAGAGCCTCAAAAGTTTTAGAAGATGATCATTATGGGATGGAAGATGTGAAAAAAAGAATATTGGTAAGGTCAATCAGAATTCTTATGAATTAATTTTTTTTGTGAATTTGGTTTTAGTTTCCTTCATGCATTTAACTTCTTTTTGTCCTATATAGTCCAATGGTATATGATGAGTGTCTGAGTAAATTTTGATCTTTCTGTACAGGAATTTATAGCTGTAAGTCAACTAAGAGGCAGTACTCAAGGAAAAATTTTATGTTTTCATGGGCCACCTGGTGTTGGAAAAACTTCTATAGCAAAATCGATTGCAAAAGCACTTAATAGAAATGTAAGAAAATCTTCATATACTCTATGTTCTTTAATGTATTTTAATTCTTCTTTCAATTTGCTTTATAGTATTACAGGTTCAGTGTTGGAGGAATGACTGATGTTGCTGAAATCAAAGGTCATAGGTATGATTTTATTCTTCTGTATACTTCTGCTTTAAAAAAGCATGAGAAGTTAAATCATAATTCAGTTCAATTAAAAAACAATAGTCTAAAATAGATCCAAAAACTAAAATATTATTTAGAACATGCTTTATATGTTCCTGGTTTGTTTTTAAGTTTATTATAACCAATAATGAACTGGGGTCAGGATCATTATAAGCACGGTTGGATTTTCCATAATGAAACTTGCATTCCTGGAGTAAAAAGGTTTATTCTGGGTACCTCTGAAAGATGATTTTATTCCTTAAATTTCTAAAATCTATCTTTTTTGTTTACAAATAAGCTAATGTTATGGCCTAGTGATTAGAGTATCTGACTGCCAAACTATATGCCTGGGGTTTGAATCTCTGTATGCCATGTGTATTAGTTTTTGTCTGTGTGATAAATGAATGAATGTACCCCCATTGTAAAAAGGGGTTGTGTGAGTAAATGAATATGTTGGGGTAGCAGTACCTCACCTTCATGCCCGCTGGGTAACACGGAATATAGTCAGACTACTTCAAGGAAAACTTTTGATGTCATGCAGTTGTTAAGGAAACATAATTTTCCACTGAATTTTTGGGGGAGGTGATTTATAAATGCTATAAAACATTTTGTGCCAAATCTGTGTGGTTATCATTTAGCTTTGTACTTTTAAAACAGGGTTCCCACAGGTCAGGGAATACCTGAAAAACCTGGAAAAGTCAGGGAATTTAAATTTCACCTAAAAAGTCATGGAATAGTCAGGAAAAATTTCTAATTTTGGCCCAAAACCTGGAAGATCATAAAAATACCCCTGGAAAATGAAAATTTTTAATGGATCTAGTAAGTGAAAAAATTGGCAATTTATTGAAAAATTGTCCGAAAAATGCTGTGAATTGCTAGTTTTTTTACCCAAAAATCTTAAAAATTGACCTGGAAAAGTCAGGGAATTTTATTTGTGAAAATAAGTGGGAACCCTGTTAAAAGTTGTTTTTTTGTCTTAGTTTTTCTCGAGGCATTTAGACCAGGGGTGGCCAACCCAAATGATCTTAACCCTACAGTGCATACTGATGCCATTTGGCAACACGACATTTTTCCCCATTTCCTACTTGAGCTTTCATTTCCAAACGGCAACAACATGCAATAAGTACAATAGATATAACATTTCATCGTATTAGCACTTTAGACTGCCAGTAGATCACAGCAGGGGCACTATTTTAACACATTTGTTAGTGGCTAGTGAGACGAAAGTCAGGACACAGAAAACGCCAAAATAAAAGGACCATATAAATTCAAATAAAATTTATTTTCAGCTTGATAAAAAATTTTTTGAAAAGATAAGTTTTTTTATATTTTTAGAGCATTTGGTTTTATTTCACTTCACAATTAATTTCGCAAGAGACACAAATTAATTTCTCAAGGACAAAGTTTTTTGCCAATAAAAAGTAGAAAAAAATTAAATTAATTTTTTTTAGTATTTTTTTACTAATTTACACCATAATAGAAGTCACATAAATGATTTTCAAGTGAATTTAAAATATCATGCATTGTAGGGTTAAGAGCCACTTTTGAAAACCACCATGCTCCTGTGGGCTGCATATAAAATTTATGGATATTAGCTGCTCAGAATGACAGTTGAATAAACTAGGTATAGATTAGGGAGTTTTTTAGATCCTTTAATTACTTTTACAGTTTCCTAAATAAAATATTCATTTAAATTTACCTTTAGGAGCAACCCAAAGAATGCCTTCTCTATAAGAACTTAACAGGTACCTTTAAAAACACTATGAATTACTTGAAACTAAGTTAGGTTACCGCTTGTGGTGCATATAGAATTTTATGTCTTTTAAAATAAAGTTTTAAGAAGGATTCACACCTGGATGAACTTAATAGCCTAAAAAATGTGTGAATAATAGTCCCAAGCAGTAAAGGGGGGGTCTGTGGGTCCTCCCCCTGAAAATTTTTGGAAATTAGATTCAAATTAACAGATTTTTAACTTATTTTGGTACACTTTGTCCAAATTTTGGGGTCTTTAACTTAACTTTAACTTTTGACGTAAGAAAATGTTGAGATCCGCGGGTTGGCCACTCTGGTTTAGACTATATAATACTTTTTAGGGTAATTTACATTTCTAGGATGATAAATCCAAATATCCGCCTGTTGAGTTAAAAACAGTTTTAAATAAAGGATTAAATACCAAGTAAACTTTTTTAGGCGAACTTACATTGGAGCCATGCCTGGAAAAATTATCCAGTGCTTGAAGAAAACAAAAACTGAAAATCCTCTTATCCTTATCGATGAAGTAAGTGAACACTGGTTTATATTGGGCTTTAAAACAACTATCAACTATCTTATAAAGTATTTTGATTACAAAAAAATCTAATAAAATTGAAATATTTCTTTTCTTTTTTTTCTCTGTATTGTATGATCACCACTAAAACTCATTTTAAATTATGTATAGGTTGATAAAATCGGACGAGGTTACCAAGGAGATCCGTCCTCTGCCTTACTTGAGGTATTAGATCCTGAACAAAATGCAAACTTTTTAGATCACTACTTAGATGTTCCTGTTGATTTGTCAAAGGTACTTGTATTAGTAATTAAAATTATGAATATTAAATTATTTGAAAAATAATTTTTTAAAGAAATGTTTTCAATAGGTCCTATTTATTTGTACTGCCAATGTTACTGATACAATTCCTGAACCTTTGAGAGACAGAATGGAAATGATAGAAGTTTCAGGATATGTTGCTGAAGAAAAGATAGCTATTGCGGAGGTAATTTTTTATCATTGTTTTTCATTCTGATTTCATTTGTATAAAAATTTAAGTAGTATGATATTTTAAAATCTTAAAAAGATTATTTTCCCATTGAAATATACAAATCATTCATTCATTTGAAGTTTCAAAATAATTATTTGTCCTAATTGTTACAAAAAATGCAAATGTAGCAAAATCTACACATGAAAAAAATTTATTAAAACGATTTACCAAACCTTCAAAATGCTACAAAAGTTTCATCTTCCTTAGCAATATCTCATACCTCAAGCTCGTGAATCAACTGGTGTTTCTACAGACAAAGCTACTATTTCAACAGTTGCCTTACAGAAGCTCATAAAATCCTACTGCAGAGAAAGTGGAGTTCGTAATTTACAGAAGCATATTGAAAAAGTAAGTTATTAAAATATTACTTTGTTTCATATGGTTTGTAAAATCCAATTCAGTTTTCTAAGTTCTATATTGTTTACTAAATTTAACTATCTTAAATTCTACCGATAATTTCACCTATAAAAACATTTTGTTACCAGGAAATTGACATATTTTTTCTATTGTAAAACTGAAGCAGTTTTGCATTGCTAAATAAAACAATTATTTAAAAAAATTATAATATTTTGCTTTTTCAGATTTTAAGAAAAGCAGCTTATAGTATTGTTAAAAAGGAATATGAAACTGTAGAAGTTCAAGAAACCAATTTGCCAGACTTTGTTGGGAAACCCGTCTTTACCCAAGATCGTTTGTATGAAACCACCCCTCCTGGTGTTGTTATGGGACTTGCTTGGACTGCAATGGGTAAATACATCTGGATTTTATAATTAGATTTGGCTTTTTAGCGTTTAAGTAGTGGGTGTGTCAATTAACGTGGAAAACTAAGTATTGATTGAAGCAAACAAATGTTATGGATTAAAGTGTATAAGCTTCATATAATTTAACTTGCTTAGTAGTGTCATATAATTAACTTAGTAGCTTCATATAATTAACGTGGAAAACTAAGTATTGATTGAAGCAAACAAATGTTATGGATTAAAGTGTATAAGCTTCATATAATTTAACTTGCTTAGTAGCTTCATATAATTAACTTAGTAACTTCATATAATTAATGTGGAAAACTAAGTATTGATTGAAGCAAGCAAATGTTATGGATTAAAGTGTATAAGCTTCATATAATTTAACTTGCTTAGTAGCTTCATATAATTATCTTAGTAGCTTCATATAATTAACGTGGAAAACTAAGTATGGATTGAAGCAAACAAATGTTATGGATTAAAGTGTATAAGCTTCATATAATTTATCATGTACTATATTTTTAAGACTGCAATTGTTGAAAATAAATAATTTATGTTTGGATTGCTGTCTTTATGTTTGTTAAATTTAAAGTAATCAATTTTTTACCCTTCAGGTGGTTCCACACTGTTTATTGAAACATCTCGATACAAACCCTTTGGCGATGAAAAGAAATATGAAGGATCCATGCAAATAACTGGTCATTTGGGAGAGGTGATGAAAGAAAGTGCCAATATAGCCTATTCTTTTTCAAAAGCATTTATGCTGTCAGAAAATCTTGATAATGACTTTCTTCAGAAAGCGCATTTGCACATGCATATTCCAGAGGTAATTTAATGCAGTTTTGGTTTTTCTTTTTGTTTTGATATAAATCTGACTAATTTATTTCTCATTTGATGTACACTTCAGGGGATATTTATTATTTGCAGTTGCTAATGTTTTTGCAGGTATTTCTTACTTCTATATTGCTACGATACTTATGTATTATCCACATGTCATTAACAAACAGGCTTGAGCAGTTTTTCAGAAACAATGAAAAACAACATTTGCAAATAATCTAATTGGACAATAATCTAAAGGCACTACAGAACACAGCTATCACAAGATGACAATCAAAACTAAAAACTTGATAAACCCATTAAAATGTTAGTCAATTAATTGCTGGCATGTGGCTAATAGGTAAGTGCCATTGCTACTATTGTAGCATTGGGCATCTTACCTGAGAGCAACTACAGTGGCTTTGTTAAAAAAATTTAAGTCAATAGAAATATCTTTTCAGATAGTTAAAGTAAATAATCTTATTAGAGACTGAATTTGTTTATCTTTCAGGGTGCTGTTCCTAAAGATGGACCTAGTGCTGGGTGTACTATGGTCAGTGCTTTACTCTCTCTTGCATTAGGAAAGCCTATCAAACAAAACACCGCTATGACTGGTGAAATATCTCTGACTGGTAAAGTGTTGCCTGTGGGAGGAATTAAAGAAAAGTCTATTGCAGTAAGTAATTTTTAAGCTCAATTGTGAAAGGATTTTAAGAGTAACCTGGTATATAGAATTTTCTAAAATTTAACTGTTAACTCAATGAGATTCTATTACTTGTGTTATTCTTATTCCCTTTGAATAATCTCTACTGGTTAACTTATAAATTTTATTGAAAAAATTTTTTATCTCATTGTTTATTACTTTACAATATAACTTAATAATTAGAAGCTGAAGGGACCACTATAGGGACGTGTCCATGACTTCAAATTAAGAACATTTGACTTATTCAATTGTTATCTAAGTTTCTCTATATTTTCTCTTGTTTTCTTGATTCTATTAATTTCCAAAACTCAAATCCTTGTAAAATTTCTTACTTTACTCTTGTATGCTCTTTAAATTCCTAGACTGCTTAAAACTAGAATTACTTATTTTTTTATTTAATTAACAGGCTAAAAGAGTTGGAGTTACTACCTTAATTATGCCTGCTGAGAATAGGAAAGACTTTGATGACTTGCCCAAGTTTATCACTGAAGGATTGGATGTTCATTTTGTGGAAAATTATAAAGATGTGTACAAAATAATATTTTGATCATAAAATAGCATCACTAATTAAGTGTTGAAGTTAAAGATAAAACAATATTTTTTATCTATTGAAAATCAGATTTAAGGGAAATGCTATATATTTATTCCTACATCAAGTTATGGTTTTGAAATCCATTGAACCTTGTTTTATCATTTTGCTGATAAGAAGGATTGGACCTTTCTATATCCTTTTCAACCCAAGATTCTATGAAAATTTTGGCTCGGTTGGACTATAAGGGTTAAACAACTTAAAATCAGTACAAAGCGAAATATGTGTTCAATAGTCCTTGTTCTATTCTAATTTCTAGATGTATTTTTTATCTCTAATAAATTTTGTATAGAAGTTTATAAAAAATGTGTGTAGTCTTGAAATTATCACTTGTGAACTGTTTTTATAGTAAAGAAAGCAAATATAGTTCACAAACTTTTATTCATCTCAATCAATGCATGTTTTTGTTTCCAAATGCTACATTGATTTTTTCATCCATGTTGCATAAAGCAACTCAACAAAAACTCTTTCTTTTTACATTCTTTATACACATTCTGAGTAAAACATCAATAACATCTCAGGAAACAGTATTTTTTCACAAATTTTGAAAGACAACATAATGGTAACCTAGTTGGTAACAATTTATTCTTATAAAAATTTTAAGCTGAATAACTTCAAATGCTAGAAGTTGTTTGTTTTATCTTACAAAATAGCTGATTGTTTTGTGACATTTAATGATTAGATGCAGAACTAAGTAATAACTATCTGACAATTATAAATTTCCCAAAATTATCTATGTACAAATTTCACTTTGAAGTATATTCATCCCTTAAATCAGTATAAAGAATAAAATGTTTTGAAAAATAAAAACTGCAGTTATATATATGAAACTGATATTTGAGATTTACATTCTTTATCATAAAAATTCTGAAAGCTTTTTAGGTGGTTCTTCCTATTTAAAATTTACCTTATTACATGATTTATTTGCTTTATAAACATAACTGTGTTACACAGATTAAGATGAATTTACTTGAAAAAAAAATCTTCCATTGAGTATTTCATTAAAATTGTATTTCTGCACTTATGTTGTATTTAGTTTGTTGAATGGAATAGACAGAAAATGTTAATTCTTCTGAATAAGTTTTATTGCTTTATTGTATATAAAAAGATTTGCATACTGTATATTCCGATATAAGTGCATTTTAGTTTTTCCTTGATGGCAAAATAGCTGAAAATTTTAATATTTAAGTTAGCATACACCTAATGCTTACATTTTAAAGATGAATGCCTCATCTTCAGACTAAAAGAGCGATTTTCGGCATATGAATATAAGTGCTTCAGTTATCAGGAATCCCCATTCATTAATATAGAAACTGACTGCAATGGTCTGGTTCTCTATTATTTTCCATGTTTTACAAAATAATGCCTTATTTTGTTCCAGATTGTTTCACGTTTAAGGGTTATTAGTTCACAGAGTACAGGGTATAGGTAACATCAGGTTCATGTCCTAAAAGTGACATCCCAAGGGAGTAAAACATGGTTGTTGGAAATAGATTTGATAAGCTTGCATTTTTATAGAGAAGCCACCAAAGGAGTAAGGACATAGACATAACAGTTCAGGAAGTCTAAACCTGTCCAATACAATATGTGCTATACATCATGAGCAGTTTATCAATCAAAAGAACATGAAAGGAAAAATAGCAACATTTATCCTAAACTTCTCTTGTTGACTTTTACAGGTATGACTTTAATAGTTTATTCTAGATGAATGCTGAATTTTTTTGCCAGTTAATTAGTTATTCTTAGTTTCTTGAGATCCAGTTGATTAACTAAAGAAAGGATGCTTCTGTTATGGCTCCCTTATGCAACTACTGTCTACATTGTTAAAAGCAATATTCCATTTCTCTTCTACTCCTAAAATTTTAACCGATGGTAAATAGTAGTGAGTCCCTAAATTGGGTAAATAATTAATTTTATACTTGTAATTTTAAAGGGATGTTTTTTACGCAGAACAATTCTAAAATCAAGGTTCAAAATTGTAACGGGTATCCAAACCAAGATTTGGAGTAACTCAGGAAAGTGCAATCCTAATATACAGAATTCCTCTTGTTTTAGGTTAAAACACAATATATATTACGTAATCTGAGGTGTAGTTACCTTGATGGTTTTTTTGTTAAATCACAAAAATTGGCATATTTTTTCTACAATGAGGTGATAACTCACATTTTATCAGCTTTCGTTTCTGGTGATTTCTTTCATTTATTGGTATATTTCTTCCCTGTCATACCTAAGAATTTCCTTTTTGACTCCCCTTTTCTATGTAATTTTCAATAGTCTTTACATATTTAACCCCTCCTGGAAGTTTGTACCATAAAAAATTAGGAACACTAATGATCATTTAGTTGCAGCAATGAAAAATTAATCTATTTTTGAAAACTAATCGCATTACCTCTTGTTTACTGCATGCTGGATTGATTTCATTGAAGAAACCCAGTAAAGATCATGCAATACCTCAAAGAATCCAGTTTACCCTTCTGAGGGTAAACACGCTTTCTGTAGATATCTACAACATCTATTGTTTATGGACTGATTTCATCCTTTCAATACAGTGCTCTGCTAACTCAACGAATGTGAATCAAATACGAAGTTTGACCTGAAACATAATTTCCCGCGTATAAACAAACGTTCATTCGCCAACTCATCCGTCAAAAGAAACTCCCCTCTTGTAGTATACATAACGTGTAATACTCTGCTCATGATGCAGTCACACCAAACACATATACATACATATATACACAACCAGCCCGTCGTAACGTTCCTATCACTCCTTTAACTTATGCCACTCGGCTATCTGGCGCCTGGGTGCGTTGCAGACTTCATTCCAGTGCTGCTGAGCTGGTCCCAGACTGCGGGGGCCCAGTTCGAGCCTGCCGATCACCTCGTTCTTTGTGACGCGGTCCCAATCCAGGACCAAGAACTCCAGGCTGATGTTGTCGAGGCCCTCGTTGTAGGGCACTTCGAACACGAAGGACTCGTTGAAGACGGGATTCGTGGTGCGCTTTTTCACGTGCGTTTTCTTCTTGGCGATCCTCTGGTTGTTGTACAACAGGTAGATCTTTACATAAGGGTCTGGAAGAAAGATGTTTTGTATTATTTCCGATGGCAAGTTACAAGGCAGCTGAAACATCATAAAAGGTCAGCATTAGAATACACTAAAAATGATGGTCAGTAAATCTATAAGCTCAGGGCGTTTCTCGCCACCTAATAGCGCTCCCAAATGGAAATTCAGGGCAATAATGGAGATGCAAGAATTCCATATCCTCCCCGAGACGAAACAATGCAAGTCATTGCAATGTTTGATCAAAATATTTATCGTTTTCATTTCATTTTCTTTGGAATCATTCACCAATTTTTCAAGGATTTCACAGCCCCTTCCCCCAATGTCACATTTCAGTGAAGTAACTATTTTGAAACTTGAAATAAAAAAACGTCTAGTCCTTCTAACAGGGTTCTTGGTCAAGGAAAGCCTGGAAAAGTCAGAGAATTTTGATTTCACTTAGAAAGCCAAGGAAAGTTGCTCATTTTGGCTAAAAACCTGGAAAATTATACAAAATACCTGGAAAACTATAAAAAATTAATGTTGGTAAATTTTGGCTATAGAAAGTGAAAAGTAGACTGTTGAAAATTATGTGTTAAAAAAATCAAGAAATATCCGAAAAATATACGAAATTTCCAGTTTTTTTTACAGAAAAATCTTTCAAAATTGACCAGGAAAAGTCAGGGAATTTGTTTAAAAATACAAGCATGATCAAGACTTCAAATAAGGAAAAAGTACGAAAAAATCTCTGAACGCTCGGCAGCTATATAGTTTTTTTTACCAGACGTCCAAATATATGAGTTAGTGCCAGATGCTGAACATTTTTTATTTGAGATTTACATCAAATCTGACTGATACCAAAAGTATAAAAAGCTATTTGGCATTTTTTGAAAAAAAATTCTTCCAAGAGTTTCTTGGCTGTATCTTAGGCAAGTTGAAGAGCCATTTTCGTGTCAAACACGAACTATAGTAATTTTCTAGTAATCCTCTGTAAAATAATTACTAATACTAAACGTTAAATTGAAAGAACAATTTAATTGAATGTAAAACTTAGCACACTGTACATTAGTAGGAAATCTTTATTTATGTCTCTTAAAAAATATTTTTGGGGATCCACTAATTTTACCCACAAGATTTTGCTTCAGGAAAACATTTTATCATACTTTTAACCGCATTATTTTCTGAACAATTGTGTTTCAAACCCTATTTAAATGGGATATTTTAAAACAATGGCGTAAACCTTTAAAGTCTGAAAATTGCTTTAAACTTAAAAAATGAGCATGACGAACACACAATTTCACAAACAAAAAACGATTATATAAAAATAATAATTTTAATTTCTGCATTAATTTGGTTCAGTAAAAATCTTCATGATTCTTAAGAAAGAAGCAGTTTCCTGTACCACTATAGTTATTTTTCTTTTCAGTTTACTTTTTCTCCTGAGCCTGTAAGTTTGTCTTTTCCTTTGAGCAGATAACAAAAAAGCTGTTATACGAGACGCCTGTAAAACTAGTTTTTCCTTGATAGTCTTCACTATGCGGAAAAGTTAAGATTTTTAAGGATTAGTGTAGGCTTGTCAGATCAACAGCATACCATGGAGATTTCTGAATTAACTTTTAAAAAATGCTTTGGAGTCTGTTATTAAAAATTAGGTTAATTAAATAATATAGATATTTAATGAAAATCCGTTTTTTACTTCGACCCTTTTAAAATTTTAACTGTTTCGAACCAAGTCATAAAAGGATTCATTTAGCAAACAAATAGTTGTAGGCCCATCTTTATAAGCTGGGTTGTATTTTTCTTAAATTTTTAATTCTATATTCAGTTTTTATTTTATATCGTACTAATAACGATCTTTCTAAAGACTGCTTTCGATTGCATTTAACTTGAGAAAAAAATTATAACTTTTCAGAATATTGTTGTTTTAGATTAAGTAAGCAATTAGGTAAGCTAGAAAAATAGAAATTTTAGGTGAGCTAGAAAAATGGAAATTCGATACTCACCACATAAGCCAGCAAAATCCATTTTAGGAAGATTTCTAGCTTTTAAAACTACAACAGTTAATCTATTTGCAGCTGGTTGATAACACAGTGAAACTAATAATTCTCCCCGACCTTGATAGCGAATCTGAAACAAAAAAAATATAATATTGACTTTTGTCTCTTACTGGATGGTTATAAAATAAGTTACCCTATTTGCACCCTGGACCTACGCTACGTAGTGAGGGTTCTAGTGGACGGATGTCGATGAATTTTGTTTTACAACTTTTTGTTGGTTTTGTAGCTCATCAATGAAACATTAAAAATAATTCAAAAATTAAGACTCCATAATAAAATTCGAAATCCCTGTTAAACAAGCTGTGTTGATTGATGGTTCAAATTCAAAGGTTAGTGTAGAAAATAATAATTATTAAAATACTTTAAGTAACTTGTAGAAGTGTGACTCCTAATTTTAACGGTAAAAATTAAATTTTTTTTTGGTGAAACCGAACCTAGCAGGCCCGTTAAGGAGGTAATACAAATATGGGTGCAGTTTTTATATTATATGATTTAGGGAAATTATTTATAGCAGTGTTTCCTAACCTTTTTCGGTCCATGCCCACCGAAGGCTTTCAAAATTTTCCATGCCCCCCGTCTTTTTTTTTCTCAAAAATCCTTCTTGGAAAGTCAATAGATACTGGTTATCCATACTCCATCTAGGGGGAATTTGGTTGAGAATTTTCAAATTGCCCCCTAGAAAATCATATTGCCCCCCAGTGGGGCGTATGACTCACGTTGGGAAACACTGATATAGTAAAGGCTACGAAAAGACACATTTTTTATACAAATGTAAACGTAAATGAAACAAAAACTACGTGCATTACCAGATCTTTTCAGCTAAACTCATTTTAGAAGAAATGCGCTCAGGAAAAATTATTCTGAGGTTTATTAATTAGAAACCCTATGTCCACAAACGATATCTGATATATAATAATTATAATGCTATTGTTATAATTCCGTTAGCAGTCCCAAGCGAGTCAGAAGGCGTGTCTGGACCCTTGATATAAAGGGCGTGTTCCAAGGACCACATTCGAAGGACTATGTACACAGTTATGGAAAATAATGTCAAAGATTAGAATTATCTCATCCCTGACTAATTATCTCATATCATACTTGGACGGTTTCGAGATAGGATCACTCTACTTATGCAAATGATGGTATGGCATTATGAGTAATCATAATTCATTTATTTACTTTGGTTTATTTCATAACTTTCTTTAAAGAATGTAAAGTGAGCATAAACTTATATAAGAATAACATTAAAGTAAGAGCCAGTCGACCACAATAGAAAACGAAGAAAAGAAAAAGTAGTCTTCTGTCCTTGAATGTTCCTAAAGATAAAATATTTTATTTGTTTCGAAATCGATTTCGATTCAATTTTGAATTACGAAATCAACCATCTATAGTATTGAACGCTTTTGAGTTTTTAAAGAGATATCGGAATTTTACAGGATGCCCAAAATCATGCAAGTGTTAGCTATGCATTGGACATTAAGTATCTATGGGACAGGGACAGTCTATTGAGTCTATCCCTAGCAAGACTTTTAGCAAAGTAGCAAATGGATGTTAGCTAAAAACAAAAGAGGGAAGATATCTTTTAGTTATTAACAGTTGAGAGAAAGTCATGAATGTATAATTTTATTTCTTACTACAATTATTCCATTATTAATTTCATTATTAAAGACGTCAATATTTCATATAAAATTTAAGAGCTCAAATTTCATAACACTCTTGCTCAGGCCTATCGGTCTTATGTAATAAATGCCAGAATCAAAGTATTTTGCTGGTTTTAAAAGGTTACGTTTCAGTTTCCACTGGGGATTATACAACCTCCCATGCCCGCTTATAAAAACCCCTTGCTCGTTAGGGGTGCATTTCCTACCCCCTTCCTTATGTGATTCCTAGTCGTTTAGGTGTGCCCTACCCCTCTCAGAAGTTATGAAACATTTATCTGAAACAAATATAATAAAATGTCGTTAGATCGTACGAGCTATTCGAGTATCCCCCGAGAGTTTCCATAAAAATAAACGTTGTATAAAACAATAAAATGAACGCTGATTGCATTTTACGATTCAATTATTTGTATCTACTTATAAAGTGGTGACTACCTTGAGATTCCTCGGCGTGATCTCCTTGGTGAGCTCCATCTGTTCCCCCATCTCTTCGGCATTGACCCCGGAGAGCGGGCAGATGACCTCTCCTATGACGTCATCCCTGGAGTACCTGTCGAAGCTGAGGACCACGAAGTGCAGGGTGGTGGCCTGCAGCTGGTTGGGGTTGATGCCGTAGAAAGTGAAGTCCTCGTCGTACACGGGGTCCACCGTCTTGCGCAGCACCCGGGTCTTCACCTTGTGCTGCTTCTCGGGCAGCAGTTGCAGCTTCACGTAGGGGTCGGAGGAGCCGTTGTTCGAGTCCTTGGGGGGCAGGTCGCTGCAGCGGACGATGCTCACTTGCAGGGAGAGGCGCTCCGGGTTGTACTTCAGCCTGGAAGAATACGATTACGCTCAGTCACTCTGGAGTTGTTTTCAAGCTAATTTTTTTCAGGTTATTGTCAGTTTCAATAGACTAAGTTAAAAATTGAATGCGCTTCTCCCGACCGTGCGCAAGATCATGTCAATGAAAATCCGTGCAGAAAAATACTGGGGAAATTAAATTTTCATCTTTATCCAGTCAATAGAACATTGAAAGAACACGATTATTATATTGGGTTTAAGAAGAAGGCCCATATCGTTTACAATTATTTACATGCTTTTGGACTTGTGTGAATTGGATCGTAGTGAAAGAGGGTAGATTAGATGATATATCCCCCCAAAACTAAGATTATTTTCTGTTTTTAACCTTGGAAAATAACTAAAACTACCCCCTATCCATCCCCCGAAAATATCAAGATTCGTTATCGAAATTGTTTTTGTTGCTACCTCAGTGCACTTGAATCCCCTTAACAGTGCACAGCTTTATGCTCCTATAAGCCCTTATACCCTTTATATCCTTACTCTCTTTACAGCCTTACTTTTGCTTTTGAGTAGGGAATTTATTTCTTCTTCCCTTATTTTCTCTATACCATTTGATAGTTTTGTTATTGGAATGGATTATTTATGATGCAAACAAAAGGATAGTCCCATTATATTTCCCTAACCTTATTTATTAGGGAAAATAACCAACACTGAAAATAACACGCATATTTTACTGCTGAACCAACGATAGTAAAAGGGTCACGTGATTTTGACAACGCTGGAACTGGTATTTTGGAGGGGAGACAGGTGGAAGTGTAGGGGCAGTCATACGAAAAAGGAAGAGACATTTGCTTGTATATAGTAACAAGACCCCAACTATCATCGGTTACCCAACTATCGGCCGTGCAAAGTATGTAAAAATCACGTGACCCTTTTACTATCGTTGGCTGATCAGTAGTATCTCGTGCCTATTTTTCAAGAACTTATCTCCTTAAATAAGGCAATCAGACGTTTAATGCTATTCCAAGTGAATCCACCCGGTAAAACTACCTGAAATGCAACTGGCCCAGCTTGCAAGGCTTCTCCACCAGCACCTCCTTCTCCTTATTGCTGTCCTCATTAGTCTCCTCCTTCTTGACGACCGTGCTCCTCCTCAGCTTCTCGTTCTCGCTCTCGATGTAGCTCTTGTGCTCGACGTTGGGGGAGGTCTGCCGCGACGAAGGCGCCGAAGACTTGTCGCCGCCGTCCGGGGAGCCCCGGGAGGAGGGGGAGAGGCCTCCTTTGGGACTGGGGCTCTTCTTGATGAGCACTGGTGGGCCCCCGGAGCTGGGGCTGCGCACGGCGGTGGGCTTTCGCAGCACCAGCGGCTTGTTGTCTGCGGAGGGTCGGCCCAGCTTTTGTCCCGAGGAGCGGCGCTTGTAGCAGAAGCAGGTGACGGCCACCAGGGAGACCAGGAAGAAGGCGCTGCCCAGGAGGATGCCGACCAGCGCTGAGGTCGTCACTGAAAGTGGGAAGAGGAGGAGGTTAAAGAGGGTCGTGCAGAAAGCTTAAAATTAGAGTTAAGCCTGTTTTCGTGCGATTTTTTCTGCTATTTTTTGTGCGGTACATGAAAATTTCAATCAAATTGGAAAATCTTGTATGTATGGCTACCGAGACATATACACACGGGTCTAGTGGGTGAAACAACAGTCGCCACTTCCCAGCAACGTTTCCTGAACCCAGTACGTCACTACGCGGAAGGAGGAAATGGGTAAACACAAAGCCTGTTGGATTGATAGGAGGAATTTCGATCCGCGAATTGTGATAAAAAGACACTATTTATACATGGGTTTAACGAAATAATCATATTTCAAAATTGAAGTTCTTTGTTTCACTCGAAATTCAGACACCACGATGGGAACTACTTTGTTAGTGACGTAGTAGGTTCAACTCAAGTTGCTGTCTAGTATACATGGTAACTGAAAAAAGTCTACAGTCCGCATAAAAACGGTTTCTCAACTCAGATATATGGTTGGGATTTTGATACTGTCCGAATATAAAGGGTTTTTCAATTCAGTTATACGGAGGGATTTTCGCATACGGTCCTACGTGAGACTTTTTTATGCGGTCCCTTCAACAGCGTAAGTTTCGGAATATTGCCTACCACTGTCCTGGACCCTTCTGGGTCCTCTCAGCGGGAAAAAATTATTTTTCATTGTGTTGCGAAAACTATTTTTTATAGGTACTCGTGGATGACATAACTTCTCCTCTAACACTCGTGTTGCTATGGCTATTGCTAGGGCCAAATCACGTGATGTAAAAAGCTCTATGTGGTTTGGGATCATATAATCTTAACGATGGTTAAAAAGGGGTGCAGAGGCCCTCCATTAGTGATGAAGTTCTATACCTGTTCTATACGCGTTCGGAACGGGAGCAGAAACGATCATGTGAGGGGCATTTAGCGAAAAATTTCGTTATTTGTTAAGGATAAGATATTCCTGAACTCCATACTAGGTGAAGTATTTTTAAGTATGATTTTTAGAAAATATTGACACCTCTTCAAACTTCATTTTAGGTGGATTTTAGCTCTTTGATCCTTTATCAGCGGATGGTAACAATATTTCTTGAAGATATGAGACATATTTCGAGGTTGACCCCTTTTTTGCCATTTGGCACCCTGACGCTCATGCATCGTCATGTTAAATTACTCTGTGTATGCTTCACAATAAAATTAATTTTATGTTATTTAACAAGACTTTTATACATTATATTTATTTTCCCCTATCTTTTTCAAATTACAAAACAGTTCAAAAATAAATACTTTTCTAAGATGGTAGAAAAATCTTTTAAAAGGGCATTGAATTAATGATAAAACCTATAATTAAGAGGGTTTTTTTCAAAAAGCTCAGAGAGAGACCCGTTGAATGCCCCTCCTTTAAGTTTCCAAAGTGTTTTATTTATTTTTTAGGTTCGATGTTTTCTTATCGGTGTCCTCTCAACGCAGTACACAACGCAGTACACTCTATTATTAAACAACAATTTCTGTGTACTATTTTTGTTCTCATTCTTTGTAATCCTGATATCTTATTTTAAATTTACAACATAGGGTCACTTGGGGTAAGTGGGACCCCTTTTTGGCCTAGTACATTTTTGGAGCTTTATAGAAAAAATTTGAAAGGGTTTATTTTGTACTTCTTGACTAATTTCGTTAAAGAGTCTATCAATAAACAAAAATTTATCAGTAGTTTCTAAAATAAAGCTTTACATTTTTCTTAACTGGACTTTTTATCAATAATGAGATGGGTGACCCACTTACCCCAAGAGATGGGGAAAGTGGGTCACCCCCTCTTTTTTTATATTTAAAGCAAGCAAAACTTAAATGGAAGTAAGTGGGTCTTACTTGATAAAGTACAGTAAATTTCAATATAAAATATTTTATTGTAACTGTATCCATAAGTGAGAAATATACTCACATCAAAATCAATATGACAAGGTAAGAATCGAATGAAAAGCAAAATAAGTATTTTAAAGAATGTTTCGAAAGGCCAAAGGGATATGTTTTACTTTAGCATATAAAATAGTGTTGAACAAACATAATAAGGTTCATTAAGATTTATTTTGGCACTTTAATACGCATTGTAAGATAAAAAAGAAATCGGACACACTAAATGAGAATGAACACTGTTGATGAGATATTTCTCTTTACTCACCATAACTTAAATTAAAACGCAAGTTTGATATATAATGTCGATCAAACTATTTATAAATTTTAATGAATTTTGAAGTGGTGAGTAAAAGGTCTTGCTACTATAAATCGAAATTTTCTGAAAATATTGGGGGAAATTGGTCCCTATAACCCCCTGAAATAGTTAATAGTTCCTGTATCATAAGGGACCCTCTAGAACAACGTATATCATAATAAGGGGTCTCACTTACTAAATAAAGAGGGGTCCCACTTACCCACGCTGAGGGGTCCCACTTACCCCACGCTGAGGGGTCCCACTTACCCCAACCATGCAAAAACTATGGGGTAAGTGGGACACCCCTCTTAAACACTTCAAAATTAAAAATTTTGAAAAATTTCAAATTGTAGTATGTATTTTAGGTCAAACTCTGCAAAACAGTTCAATAAACATTAAAATGTAATGAAAACTTACCTGGAAATACTTCTTTGAAAAATGCGTCTTGAACTCACCAAAAAATCCATTCTGGGAATCTATTTTAAATTAGTTCTAAAATCTTAAAAATAAATAAAATAAATCTCAAATATATGCAAAACTCATCGGCGTGACAAGCTGTAACATAATCAATGCGAGTAAGTGTGAAATTTCCTGTGCATATTATAGTTTTAGGGGGGTGACCCACTTACCCCAGTGACCCACTTACCCCAAGTAACCCTAATTAAAAAAAATTTTATGTATTATATTTCTTGAATGGAAAAATTCTAAACAAGAAACAGGATATAAAAGTAAATGTATCATTTGAATCGACATCAACTATTTTAAACGCTCTGATGAAAAATTTTATTGTGAAATTTCAGCTTTTTCCAAAATAAAGACTTTAAATAATCATAAAAAAATATTCCTTGTACGAGGTCCTCGTAAGGTTTTAAAAACTATAATCTGAAAAACAATTTTTTAAAGCAATATTTCTAAAAACAAAGGTGTATATATTGTTTATATCTTGAAAATAGAAATAACCGTACTCTATTAGAAATAAAAGATAGGATAAAAGTTTAGAAAAGGACAAAGAGTCGTGGGAGGAACAATATGCTATAGTTTCATTAAAATCTGATTCATAAAACGGGTGCTAGAATGGGGGTGTAAATATTTAAACCCCCGAGCACTCTCCTGAGAATGAACCATCTAAAAATCCCAAAGTTACTTTCTTTGATCTTTCTTTATTTTTTTCGGTTATTATATTTAAAAATCCATCTCTTAACAATCAATAATCTTTATTTCAATTTAATCCTAAAAAACAAGGAGATGTCTCTTTCTCTTAAATGCATAGCACAATTTCATAGTAATCCTAGAAGATGAACAAATTGTCGTGTTGGTAAATGATAAGAAAAACTTTCTTACTTCGAGTAAGAAAGTTTTTCTTAGCGAAACAAGTTTTCTTATCGAAGAAAGCTTTTCTTTTTCTTAGCACTCTTGACCGAAAATATTAATTTTTAATCTTTCTAAATGGCTATTTTTCAAAAGTCATTCTATGAATCATGTCAAGATGATTGAAAAATGCAACCCTTTAAGGGATAAATATCGATGCATTAAAATTATTGATTCATAAGCTTAAACTGTTTTTATTCTAAAAACCATGTTTCAAAAAACACTCTTCATTTCCAATCGAATGGAGAAGCGAAGAGCATTAGGCCTTGATACCGCCCGCGGGGTCATTAGCTTAGAAATAGCCTTGGCCGTTTCCACTCCACCGACAGAATCGATATTTTCTTGTTCTTAATGGATAAAAAACATGTTTCCGCGGATGCGGGCGTGCTTTTCGAAGGTTAAATATCACCCTCATTCAGTGAGTTCCTTGTGGCGTCGAACAATTGTGACAATAAATCATTTGGAGAGAAATTAAGGGTGGTTTTATCTCTTGGAACTCGTCTATTAAGGTTTTATATTGTTTAGCTTACCTTACTTTGAAGTCATTTAATTTCAAAAAAAATTTTTTTTTGCAAAATCTTTTTGTAAATTCTCTTTTGTGAAACTATTTACTTACGTATGTAAACTAGAGCTTGCAGGAAATATTTTATCTCATGCAGACGACATTGTTTTGGTTTATTCAGCTCAAATCCAATGAGATATTAGAAACTAACTCTAACTCAGTTCTATTGAAATTAAGAGATTAGTTTCAAAATAAGGATCGCTCAATAAATATAAAAGTAAAGTTTATAAATTTTACTTTAGTTAACAGAGAAACAGCTACCTAGATATGAAATACCGTAAAACGGGGTGAATCAGATCACATTCGAAAAGAGTTTTTTAAACCATCATAGCTCCGGCAGTGTTAGAGTTATAGAATCAGGATAAACTCTGACTTGTTCTACACATTGTTTAGAAGCTATTTCAGCCATCAAAAATTATTTTACGGTAATATCTTAGGTCCACCGTGCACGGCTTTGAAGTTGCATGCAAAAAAGGTCACAAAAACTTGGCCGTCAAAACTTTGTTAATTACACGAATAAAATAACTTTATTTTCTCAATTTTTTGTATCTCTCGTGTGCTCCCAACTCTTCCAAAGATTTCTTTGCAATCAAATTCAAAATAAATGGTAATTCCGATTTTGCTGAATTTTTTAGTAAAGGAATCGGATCAGTCAAAAAAATTCTAGGTTTTCTACCTTTAATCATTTTTCTGGTTTCTATTGGTTATCATCAACCCATAAAGTCATGATTCGATATAATAAGAGCGATAGGAGCATAGTTCCCCTCATTAATATCTTTCCCTAATATATTTTGTATTTTGTATAAGAGAAATGTCATTCTTATGAGGCGTGTATTTTATTTTTAAAATGTTAATTAATATTAGTAAAATTTATTCATTTTACCTTATTATACATTTAAAGGCTAATTTTAGGATTCTGTATTACTTAACGCCGTCAAAATTGCATTCTTTCGACAAAAACTAGCAGTGATCCGATTCACCCCGCATTGAGGGTAAATCGGATTACAGCACTTAAAAATATATCTAAAATCAACCGGTTAAGATAATTGAATGTTTCAAAGGGTTCTTAAAGTATTAATTGGGACTCGAAATATTCTTTTTAAAGCATTCCAAAATCTTTAGTAGTAAATTTTTGGCAGCAGTTCAAAGTTCAAAAGTGATCAGATTCACCCCGTTTTACGGTACCATGTATTTTATTTAAGTACATGTCATAATCTAGAAAGAGGACAAACTTTTAAATAATTAGATTTAATCATTGATCACACAACTTAAAATATACGAAATTCAGTATCTAAAAAAATCAATTCTGGTATTATTTATACATTTTCTATTTTTTTTTTAAATTAAAAAGGTCCTTTTTAAAAATCTTATATTATTCCTGGATACAATGCATCAAACTTTGCATCATTAATAAAATAAAAATAATACTTTAATGTATAAATGATACCCAGATTAATCAGTTTTTACCCTTAAACAAACTTTATTTTTTTAGAAATGTTAATTTTTCTCCATAAATAATACTTAAATTCATTCAAAATAGCTAGTATAAATCACAATTTTAGAAAACCACCTCTCTTAAATATTAAACTTTTCAAAGAAATATTACACAAAAATTTCTCCCTATAACGATCTTTCTCTATAACAAACTACCTTCATATTTAACTTTAATTTCTTGAAGTATGGGGTGATCCTACCGGGAAAATTTGTCAAATGTATCCCATAATTCAAGTGTAAGTTAGCATGTAAATATTACAGTAAGCCGGGTCTCTATTAATCATATTCATCTAATCATTTCACTCCGTGTTTTTTTATTTTTAATTTACAGGCATAAGCTCAAATGCTAAAAAAATCTAAAATCATTGAATAGAAGTAACTTAAGTGACGGTCATTATAGTTTACTTTAATATTCGCCAAATTGAATCATGATTGGATCTCGCGTTATCCAGTTGAGGGCGCTTTAGGCCTAGAACACGCCCCGGAATTACTTTCCTTTCTTCTGTGCTAATATTTGTAAATCACAGAGGGTCGAGAGTTTGAATTCTTTTTTTTTTCAGAGTAGTACTTTTCCTTAAACTAGAGTGCCAATCTCATTAAGGACAGAAGAGAAAAACTTTATAACTTAAAATGTACGAAGTGTCTAAATCCACTAAAGTTGACCCATGCTAAAGTATTAGCGAAATTCGTTAAAGTTTAGTTGTTACTTTAGAGGAGTTAGACAGTGCCATAGGTTTTAATAGCAAAATTATTTAGAGTTGAGTTGCTACTTTCGTGGATTTAGACAATGCCTTTCCTTTTCACACGAAGAAACAATTAACCAAAACGGTACACTAATTTATTTTTCTTTTGGCATTGCAAACGTGTTTACCAATACGGGAATTCGACAACTGACAGTGTCGGCTAAGGAAACGGAGGATCTCGCTAAAATGATAGAAGAGTGAGCTACAATATCTCAAGGCATTATAAATTTCCAAATTGTCATACAAATAAGTTCGATTAACCTTAATCATTGTTTGCTTTTCTGTGAGAAGATATTATTAGTTTAAGCGCCTTTTATCTGTGTATACTTCATTTGATGCTTCGTTGTCCGAATGTGATTTAGAATGGCCTTAGCAATGAAACTTCGCCTTCTGCTTGCATCGAATCTTCATGAAACAGACGCTACCGTGATTTAGACCCGTTTCCGTGACACAGGGAAAAGCACTTGCAATCCAGAGGATATGACAGGACCATAAGTGGACCAGCATGACAAAGAATGCCTCCCATGTCGTCGTGCACCACTACTTCGGCAACGGTGTGGATCTGAACCTCTTCGCGATGGTCTGCTGCGTCGTGCTGAGCATTGTCAACCTCCTGATGGTAGTGCTCTTCATAGCGCTTCTGATATACGTCATCAGTCAACGTCCCAAGAACCCATCCCCGCCGTCTACGAAGACGGACGGCCCCCCGGTGTCCACTGAAGTCCACCCCAACCCCGCTTACGTACCAGGGTCCGAGGACCAAGCGACGACCCCAATGGCCACCTTCAAGACACAGCCAAGGAGAAGTCGGGCCAACTCCTCGCTGTCTTCGGCCGGTCTCTGCGAAGTGCTCTTCCCTCCGAAACACGAGGGGGAGGTGATCTACGAGACCCCTCCCCCGCAAAGACTGGTCACGATCGCGGGTAGGGTGTACGCCACCCCTCGACCGGGGGTGTCGAACCCTCGACGGGTGTCGAGGTTGCGTCGCAGCATGCCGCACGTGGCTTCCATGGAGTGGGATTACTTCGAGCCCAACAGGTGTGCCGCCGCGGCGTCTAACGATTCCGATGATGCGTCTGAGACTGATCGGAGGAACGCGGAGGAGGTGTGTTGGGTGTGAAGTGATCGTTCGAACATGGTGATCATTCGATCGTTCGGTTGACTTGGAACGAGCCGAGATCAGACTTGTTAAACCTTGCGTGATGTAACGAAATAAATCAGGTTTGAGGATCCGATATTTATTAAGTTGTTGTTGGTAAACAAGGTTATTGTCCGCTTGGTTCTCGAGAGTGCTACCTAAGCTGCATGATTAAACTGCTTATTCAATTATGTTTGTAATGCTTATGTAAAGATATATTATGTTTTATTAAATTTTACAGACGTTTGTTCCTTATTTCATTGAAATGGGAAGTCTGGGAATGATTTAGTTAGTAAAAGCGGACATAGCTAATATAATCACCATTTTTTATAAGATAAAGAAAAACGTAAGGAAATTGGTATATATTTAGAAAGTCCTCCAGTCGTCATGTTTATCCCCAGTTCTAATGATGACTGACAATCATAGAGATTTAATTATAACTATTATAAGATCCTAAAATAGTAATCTACGATCCAGCTTTAGAAAGAGTCCTTCAGCCACCATGTTTACCCACAGCTCAAATAATAACTGACGATAATAGAGATCTAAGTATTAATATTAGGTCCTAAAAATAATTTGTAGATTATTATTTTAGGATCTATTTAAAATACCATTAGTATTTATAACTCTATGGTTGTAGGTCATCATTTGAGCTGTGGGTAAACATGGTGACTGGAGGACTCATTCTAAAGCTGTTCCTAATCTACTAATTATTATTTTAGGATCTAATAAAAACAATATGGTTCTTACGTATTATCCCTTCGACCGTGCCGCTGAAGGACTGTTGTATAGCTGTGACGCTGAATTTAACGGCTTCCGAACGGTCAACGGTATAATCCGTAAGTACCATCAATATTAATACTTAGATCTCTATGGTTGTGAGTCATCATTTCAGCTGTTTGTAAATGGCGACTGGAGGACTCTTTCTAAAGCTGTTCCAATAATTTTTTTACTAAGTGTCTAAATCCCCGAAAGTCTACCTATGCTAAAGTATAAGCAAAATTCGTTAGAGTTGAGTTGTTACTTTCGAGGAGCTGGACAGTGCCATAGGTTTTAATAGCGAAATTCGTTTAGAGTTGAGTCGTTAGACTTTCGTGGATTTAGAGTGAGACAGTAGGGTGGAGCGAAAAAAACTTTTTTTCGAAATTCAAAAAGATACCTATGGCAAAAGTGGTCTTATGTAGTAAGATGAAAAACCGCGCAAAAATTTTTGAAATCTGTTGATATCTCAGTTCGCGCATCGAGCTCAAAGTTTATAAAATTGCTTAAAAATGAACATTTTCCGAAATTTTTAAGATAATATTTAAATAAAATTTATAGAAATATTCTCTCTTGTAACCTCTTAATAAAATCACAAAAAAGTAAAAAAAATAAATTAAATGTTTATTTTTACAATATTTGGTGCACAATTTTGCTTGAAAAATGCGAAATTTTCGAATAATTGGTAAGTTTGTTTCATTGTGCAGTACTTCACCCATTTTGTTAGTTTCATCCTAAAAATAATTATGGAAATCATATTAATCTTAACCTTACAATCGAAAACCATCACTATCATCAAAACCCCTTCCTCAGATTAGAGTTAAATTGAACGCAACTGCATTAAATAGTAGTAGATATGGTATCTTAGAGCAACGGCTGAAATAGCATCTAGTGTCTTACAAGATATAGGAGTGATTACAGACGCAGATTCTTCCCATGTAACTGACAGGTCCAAAATAAGAAGGGGAAAGAAGCATATTGGGAGTGTTTTAAAGTTTTCAGAAAATATGGAAATTAATGGACTTTATTTTGACGGGCGAAAAGATATTACCCCATGCTTAGAAAAAGTAAATAATAAACAATACCGTAGAAAAGTTAAAGAGGATCACTATTCTCTAATTCAAGAGCCAGGATCCTTATATTGGTCATGTGTCACCTTCCACTGCTTCATCACACTACATAGCACGTAGTATTATTTCTTATCTTATTAAAAAAGAAATTTCGCTGGAAAAAATCATGTTATAGGATGTGATGGCACCGTTACGAACACCGGTTGTGGAAAAATGGGGCTATTCGTCAGTTAGAACTGCAAGTAGGGAGACCTTTGCAATGGAGCATTTGTCTACTACATTTTAATGAACTTCCCTTTCACCATATGTTTCATTATTTGGATGGAGTTACCACAGGGCCAAAATCTTTTTCAGGACCCATTGGAAAACAGCTCAATGATTTCTAAAAGCTCTCTATAGTAAGGTAAGAATCCATTGACTGTTTCATTCCCTAAATAGACCGAAACATGTTGAGTAAAGACCAACAGTATTTATTAGACATACGCAAAGCTATTAAGTCAGGGGATTGTCCCGAAGATTTTTCGTACCGAAATCCTGGCCCACTATCACATTCTAGATGGATCACTGCTGCTAATAGAGTGTTGAGATTGTACGTAAGTGTCCTCAGCCCTTCTGATAGCTTAAAAGAGATTTCAAAATTTATCTTAAAGTCATACATATCTGTGTGGTTTAAAATTAAAAAGAATGGTTCTTTCACAGATGGGCCCAAGCATGTTTTTCATGCAGTTCAAACAACTCGATATCTATCAGAGGATTTACTTCAAATAGTCGATCGAGTTGTTGAACGCAATGCATTCTTCGCACACCCGGAAAACTTATTGTTGTCAATGATTGTCGATGAAAGTGTCTCTGTTCGACAGATCGCAGTTGAAAGAATCTTGAAAGCGAGAGAACCTGCCTGTGGGGTAGAAAGGATTAGAAATTTTGTTCCCCAAAAATTAAATTTTTATGCAACGGAGTACACATATATTAGTGTAGGTTGGGGTAAAGTGGGTCTTGGGGTAAAATGGGTCAGTTTTAATGAACTCGATATAAATCAAATTTAAATTGAATAATTTTCGCTCATTTTTTGTATTACAATCTTTTATCTGTTGGCAATATTTTTCGACTGTCAAAAAATAAGATTTATGAATTTGAGGACTGAAAAAATATTTAATTTGAACCGTAAATGATGTCATCGAAAAAACAGGGTTTACTAACTTCCAAAATATCTATATATTGTAATAAATTACAGCATACTTTTGTAATATTTTTCCATAAAAGAAAGTCTGAGAGACATTTCAAGCCAATCAGCTTAAAAAAATATAAAATATTTTATCTTTTATAACATTATTTTGTACTTGGTGTAAAATGGGTCATAGTTAGGAGGCCTTCTGTATTAAGTAAAACAATGTTTTTAACTTATTTCCTTCAAATATACATTGAACTGTCATACAAGTTTATTTTTTAATCCAAACGAAGTATTTTAATTGCTAAATTTGAACAATGTTCATTAACTTCGAACTTTTACAATTTCATTAAAGTGCAACTTAAAACAAATTTTTTCAGATAAAAACGGCTAAGCCGATTGCTTTTTCTCTTATTTTCATGTATATTTAGTAATAAATATATTTTTGACATCTTTTTGCAATGAGACCCATTTTACCCTACGTGACCCATTTTACCCCAACCCACCCTACTGACTGGAAATCATGCACAATCTATCCTCCACCAATTTTAAAAGACGTAAGTGTTGAAGATTTGAGATCATTAGTGCATTCAAACACAGAGTTCACTGAATACATAATGAAGTTCCCCTGCCACCTCAAGCTGTTGAGAGGTGCGTTAAGCTTAAAACTGAAGCATCAACAAAAGTGTGTGGTCAGAAAGCAAGAGATGGCTTCATAAAATCAACTTAATATTCAAGATCAGTATAATGCCAGATTTTTTGAAAAAAAACCTCCCCGTGGTGAGTTCTGGTCTGTTCTTACAAAACGGGCGAAGAGCTGCACAATGAAACAAACTAACCAATGATTCGAAAATTTCGCATTTTTCAAGCAAAATTGCGCACCCAAATATTTTAAAAATAAACATTAAAATTCTTTTTTTTACTTTTTTGAGCTTTTATGAAGAGGTTACATGCGAGAATATTTCTATAAATTTTTTAAAAATATTATCTTAAAAATTTCGGAAAATGTTCATTTTTAAGCATTTTTATAAACTTTGAGCTCGATGCTCGAACTGAGATATTAACCGATTTCAAAAATTTAACACGGTTTTTCCTCTTATTAGGGAACGTACCCATACTACGTGACCCATTCAGGGGAGGGAGGGGGATCTTCAAAATACCACGCTCGGTCACAGGGGGGAGGGGGGGCTTAGGGTTTCGTCACGTAGTCAATTTCTTCAGTCAATACGACAAAATTAAGCCAAATTAATTATTGAAATTTGCCAAATAAAGACTAATTAAGCCAAATTAATTATTGAAATTAAACAAATTAAGCAAAATTAATATTTTTAAACTTTCTGTTTGCAAAAAATGATGGCAAACCGTATTTATGAATTACTACGTGAAAACTAGAGGGGGAGGGGGGGGGTCTTGGCATATACTACGGATGGTCACCAAGGGGGGGGAGGAGGGTCGAAAATGGCAAAAAATGGGTCACGTAGTATGGGTATGTTCATAGGACCACTTTTGCCATATTTATCTTTTCGAATTTCGAAAAAAAGTTCTTTTTGCTCCACCCTAATAGACAGTGCCATCATTTTAATCAAGTTTTATGACAGATGCTAAGTAAATTACTATTTATAGTTATGTCGTTAAATTTCAAATGTCTGTTATAAAAAACTAATTAAATAGCATGATTTAAAACACCTAAAATATAAGAGATGAAAAATATTATTTTTAAAAAATAATTCAAACTCTCAAATGAGAATTATTTGTTGGTTTTCCAATTACTGATCAGTCAACGATAGTAAAAGGGTCACGTGATTTTTACATACTTTGCACGGCCGATAGTTGGGTAACCGGTGATAGTTGGGGTCTTGCTTCTATACAGGGTGTATCTGAAATGGTGCAACGAACTTTCAGGGATGATAGTAGACACCTAGCCGAGTCAGAATCACATAGGATTTGGGGGTCCCAGACCAAATCCCAGGGAGTTAAAAATGGAGCGATACCCCAAAAAAATCATTGAAAAATTCAATTTGTAGAACTACTATTAGTAAAAACTTAATTATGGTCTCAAAAATTGTGGTTTAATATGATCTTTAAAATTACTTCAAAAGTCTTCACTTTAAAATTTGTTTTATTATGAAAAAAGTTGAAAAATACCACATAAACATGTGAAAACTGCCAAAACCTTATTTTGTATTTCGAAATTATTTCTTTTGACTTGATAATCTGAAAGATCATAGTTGAAAACCCTTAAGTCTAAAGTTTCCCGTAAATACAATCAATATTAAACGCTTGAGATCCTGTTAAAGTTTGTTTTTTTGCGGGCGCAAACAGCTGGTCTGGACCCCCAAATCCTATGTGATTCTGACTCGTCTGTGTCTACTATCAACCCTGCAAGTTTGTTGCACCATTTCAGATACACCCTGTATACAAGCAAATGTCTCTTTATCTTTCGATCAACTGCCCCTCAACTTCCAGCTGTCTCCCCTCCGAAATACTATAGTTCCAGCGTTGTCAAAAGCACGTGACCCTTTTACTATCGTTGGTTCAGCAGTACATGGAATGATTCGAATTATTTTTGCATCGCGCAAATTTCAGAAATATTTTAGCCTTTTCATTTTTTAAAACCTTAAAATAATCTGTAAATTGTATTTTTTGAAAATAATATCCAAAATATACCTTTAATTTTCATCTCGGAATATTTTTGTTTTTAAAATTTTAACCTTTAAATAAAGACACTATTACCATAATATTACTATTCATTCTCATTATCTCGCCATAAATTAATATAATGATTTGGTCGGAAAATATAAAACGGCTATTTTAAAATCTCGGAGATATGAGCTCATTTCTAAAGCAATAAAAAACATTTTAAAATTTTTATTTTAATCGGTCAATAAACCAGGAAAATACGTTCTTACGTTCTTCTGCATAATCGTATTGCTGGAATAAATTTTGTAGGCAAATAGAAGGTGATTTGTGCAATGTGTGATTGTACGCGGAACTCTTAATTTTTTTAAACGCTTTTATTCTACTTGCTTTTGGCGGCGTTTTACGGGTGGAATTTTAAAACTCGATTTTCGGGCACTTCCCGATATGTCAGGGCCCCGAAACTTTAAACATCGGTGTAACCCTCATGACACTCCAATATCCAACCATTATCTAGTCCAACAACCAAAGGATTAAGTTAATTAACGAGTATTTTTAATTAACAGAAAAACCAGAATTTGAGACCTTTCCCAAGGGGCTATTCTCCCTAAACCGTGCACAATTGTTTATAAGGCATAACTTCATCATATTCAAAAGTCAAAACGAGAATTGCCCAGTAATTACGATAATTATAGACGATTAATCACTTTTTTTCTTTCCGTATTCTTGTACATAAAATTTCAGGCACTTCCAAACGATATAAAGTTCTGAAACTTTGCACCGTGGTGGAAACTCGATGACAATGCAATATTCAATCATCAACTAGTCAAAACCTCCGTAATTTAGGTAATTAACGAGTGTTTTTAGTTATCCTTTTAATTCATATTTGAGACACTTCCGTGAAGCCAATGGCTCCCAAAACCTGTAAGATAATATACTAGGTATATAACTACAATATTTAATCTTCAAAACGTGATTTTTTTACCTTCCAATTAACAATTAAGATAATTAGCGATTTAAGATAATAACCGAGAGAAAGAAATCGCCGAAAAATCGCCAGAAGAGCGAGAAATCGCCGAAAAATAGCCAAAAGAGCGAGAAATCGCCGAAAATAGGTGTCCCATCCCGAGGAATGTCGAGAGAAGAAAAATATACTACTTTTATAATTTATTGACTACTGAAAAGACTGGATGGTACTGTTTGCTCCTTGATACACACACACTAATTCTGAGTTTTTTACGATTGTTTTTTTTATTTTATTGAATGCTTTCTTTTTATTGTGAATCTTTTTGATATCGATGGATTTCATCGGCGAGTGAGCGGATGCGTTTCTTTGTGCGAGGTATTTTTCCCGCTCAGCTCTGTTATTATAACGTACCCAGCAATATTAAATAGATTTTAATTAACTTTGGAGTTGATTGTCCCGCTGAGTCGTCAGAGGATTGTTCTACTTTGTCAGATATGTGAAAAATTTTTGTTATATACATGAAACTAAAATTCCATCCTAACATAACATTAAATATGGTTGAAATAAATACATTTTTTCTTGTGAGTTTTTGTTAAAAAAATACCATGACTAAAAAGTAGAAAATAAAATAAGTAAAAAAATATTTTTTAAAAAACGCTTTTATTGAAGTGTTCTAAAAGGTCAAAAATAATTTTTTCGGTTTGACAAATAATTTATTGGGAAGTAGAAAATAACTTTTTGGTAAGTAAAAAAAACTGATTTTCTAATCACTAAAAATAAAAGCGTGGGCGCTAGTAATTCTTAATTCACTATTTATTCTAACTTCTTTATTCTATGTTCTATGAGGTTAAATTTACAAATTTCTCATTCATGAGTTTTGAGTGGGATGGATTCACTTTCAATTCTCTATTAGGTATTTTTATTTATATAAAGTTATACATAAATGCCCACGTAATGGCATAGTGGTAAGAGCATCTAACTGCAAAGCCGTACGTCTGGGGTTCGAATCCCCGTTCGTCAGGGATGTTACTGTTACTGTCCTGTAAAAAAATTTAAATTTAAAAAATTACTAGCGCCCGAGCTTTTATTTTTAGTGATTAGAAAATCAGTTTTTTTTACTTACCAAAAAGTTATTTTCTACTTCCCAATAAATTATTGTATTTCATTTTTTATTGAAGGTTACATTTTATGCGGAGAGGAAAGTATTTATTACTAACTCTCCCTTAATTTATTCATTGCATTCCAAAACCCCATTAAACTATAACTTTTTATAAATAACCAGTTTTATTAAAACACAATCAATTTTGAAGCTAAAGTTTTTCGTTATGTATAATAATTTCTCTTGAAAGATTGTAGAGGTTATTTATGTAAAAAAGTTACTTTTTCCTAAAAATATTAAGTTTATATAATAAAATGTTCAAACTTGTGTTGAAAAATTAAAAGAAGAAATTAAACCAACGCAGAGCAACACAATAAAACAGAAATTGAAAGCTAAAAGCTTACAGCCGTTTCGGCGGTATAAAACAACCGCCTTCATCAGAGCTAAAAAAGGGAATACTAGTAAAATACTAGGGAATAAAGTATTCCATTTTTTAGCTCTGATGAAGGCGGTTGTTTTATACCGCCGAAACGGCTGTAAGCTTTTAGCTTTCAATTTCTGTTTTATAGTGTTGCTCTGCGTTGGTTTAATTTCTTCTTTTAATATTAAGTTTTTTTTAACAAATTAATGATTTTAGCATATTTTTCTATAAAAACTTTACAAATACCTCAGTAAATACAAATATTAATATAATGTATACAAATCATCAGTCCTATCCTAATCCACACTAAGATGAAGGTACACATGTTTAAATCCTACTGAACCATCTAGGTTATTTTTCTTGATTCAATTTCTTGATTCCCTTTAAAAAAACTTTCTTTTTAACTCAAATACATTTATCTTCTAGATAAAATCTGGTGAAGTGTCATTGTCTAAATTAACTATATATTAAAATCACTTAAAATGTTAATAACAATGAAACAAATCTAAAATAATCTAAAGTAATTATGAGAATGCGTTTTAACCGAGAGTTGATTTGTGAGTTGAGGGTTGTCTCTCTTTCCCTATTCATCAATGGTATAATTTACTAAAAGCAGTTACAGGATTTTAAAAAATGAGGAATTGTTTCAAAATCTGAATAGAAAAAGTACACAAAAATCCCGTTAAATATTATGGATCCACAAGCAGGACAAGGTGAATATTTTTCATTCATTTGATATACATGCTTAAAAAATATACATGGTTATATTAAAATAAAGAAATATAAAGAAACAATGAATGATATTTTAAAACTAGTTTTATAAAATCATACAACTTTATGTAACTTTCAAAAATGTTGTGCTTTCAAATTTAAGAACTTTTTGAATGTTTCCTACGAGTCACCACCAGCATTTCTTAAATAAATCACTTAAACGCCCGTACAAGAAGGTTCCCTGCATAGTTTTTGAATGAAGGTATCTTAAATTAGACATACAATAAATAGAAAACGGAGAAAATAAATAGTTATCAATCAGGAATAAATAGGGGAAAAGAGTCAATCGTAGGAAGTTGTGGATTTTGCTTATTAGATGTAAAATGATCTCCAATAGTTGTCATTCAAAATATTTGATTTTAATAATTCCTAAAATATTTATCTTGAAATTTTAGGAATTTAAAACTCAAAAGCTGCCATACAATTAAAATTTAAAATTTTAAAAATTAATTTCCTCATTGTGAGTGTAAATAAGAGTAGTGGTTTATTAATTTTATGTGAACCAACTTATTTATTTGTTACGTAGCGCAGTCTTTGTAAAGTTTGTTTTACAACTTTACATTAAAAATCTGTAAAACCCTTTACACTGCGGTTGTAGTATTGCAAAGGAAAAGCAGCATTCAAAAAATTTTGATAAAATATTCTCAATATTTTACATATTTAAACCAATTTTATATATATTTTTATTTTGCTATTTAAAATAAATGTGTCGACTGTATTGATTTTTCATACCAAATTTATTTTTGCAACACCTTGGGAATAAACAACAAGTAATATTTGTATTTGTATATTGATCATGCTCATAGAACATGAACTCATTGTTAAGTTTGTTTTACAACCCAGCTTTAGCAATCTGTAGAACCCTTTTCACTGCAGATGTAGTATTACGCAGGAAAAGGCAACATACAGGATTGTCAAAACGCATTGTTACTGATTTCAATAACACAAAAGTTATTCCATATTTCCCCTTAAAATAACGGATAGATAATAAAACTATCAGACAAATCAAAGTGAATGTAACTTTCTTATTAAAAAAATGTGAAAAGCACCTCAATAAGTAACATATTTTTAAAAAATTTGGTATTTTATAAAATATATTATTTTTTTTGTTTTACACATATATACTATTTTAAATAACATAATATGTAAGTAATCTAATAACAATGTAAATAACTTTAAATAAATTAGATAAAACATTAGAATACTTAAGTTTTATTAAGTTTTTATGTTAAGAGGAAAAGGTTTGTTATTGTAGTTAAAAAATTAATTAAATATGATTATAATTATATTTTATAACAACTTAAATGTTTAACACAAAACCGCCGCAGTAAGTTTCACCATTTTTCATCATAAATATGTTAATTCTATTTGATGGTAACTGTAGTAGCGAAGCGATAGGGAAAAGTATTCTATAGTTTTAAGATTCACAGCTTAATAATAGATCAGTCAAAAAAAATAATGAATAACTTTCAATTCTACTATTGTAAACTGGATACGCAACACCATATCGAAAATCGTAGAAAATTTCCACATTAACAATTTTAATTTTAAAAGAAAATATAAAGTCCTTTGCCGTTAACTAAAAATCAAGAACATTTTAAAACAGTGATTGAAACCAACCTTCTTCCACCGCCTTAATTTCAGGGCCATCTTCCCTCAGATTCGCGAGAATATTACGTAGAATCATGATATCCTAGAAGTTCCAATAAACTCGATCAAACTATCAAACTGACAACGCTTGATGACCTGTCATCACGTAAGTTCACACAAATGTTTCATTATTACTTCGTTTCTCTTAAACAAAACTTATTCCTCAGATGGTTTTCTACGAGAAAATTAAGGGATATTCCATCGACCACTGGTTTGACTCGCCCTAGTTCTGCGCAGTCTCTGTGGAAATACGTAGAGGCGGTTTCCATGGGAACCATTCGCCAATGGAAGGTGATTTCATCTCGCCAGTTATGGGTGAGTGTACGCATTAAGCTATGACTGGCTTATCGCTGTTTCTTTGCGTGGGCAGAGTTTTTTTGTTGATAATTTTATTACTTTGAAAAAAGTCCCTTCTGGTACAATATTAAATCATAATATTTACTCTATTTCCTCTTTGTGAATACTTCTTGACTGTTTCCTATTACTTTTATTGGAAGTGCGTAGCTACATAGAATTACTCATACGAGAAATAGGGAAATTCCTAAGTAATCCGATCGAATTTGTTCTCTTTAGGGTTCAAAAACATAAGGAAGGGTGTGTAGGAAATGTTTAGTATATTAAGTTTGGATATACAAAAATCCGGTTAGTGCAAAAATCGGTCAGCAAAAACCGTTCAATAAAAAACAAATTTATCATGGCTGTTATTTAGGACCAACGCCTCTTAAGGTAAAGGAAAAAAGGTGTAACCCTATGTAAGTGACCATGCTGAATCCATTGAGACGGCTTAAAGTACCCTTTGCAGAAAAGTAAGATACTTTAAGAAATAACTTGCAAACAAAAGGAGGTAGAAACAAAAATTCAGTAAAGCAATTGTTTGCAATATCATGGCAAACGCTAAAAACAAGCTTCATTAAAATATTAAGTATTCGAGGAGAAATTATCATGTGAAAATAAGACTTTTTCAGGCCGATCGGCTTGAATTGAAGGTGTATCTTGATATTGAAGGTGTATCAAAGTGCCACCCCCGTATTGCCGAATTGGTGGCCCAAGACGGGTAACCCATTAGGGACAAAGCGGGTAATCACTACAAGCGAGACAAATCTTAACACAAATTAATATTTTTTAGAACTAATATTTAGAACAAGGACGGATATAGGAGGGTCAAGCTAGATACTTTTGGGGGGCATTCTGTCCCTAATTGAACTGAAAACATTACTTACAATGAAAGAATGGAATATCCTTAAAAATTAAGGAGCATTAATTGACCCCCTGATCCCTCGTAAATCCACTAATGTTTGAGACCTTAGTTATGTACACAACTATCATAAAAATTATTTTCGTGTTATCTCCCATTGAAGATAGTTACCCGCTATGCCTTAAAGCTCCTTTCTTACTTTAAGGGGGGTTAAACCTCAAAAATATAAAAAACTTCGGTTCTTTCACAGTATTTTAAAGTTAGATTGTTTCAAAGTAATATAAAATTATCAACAGCATGATAGATTTACTAATTTTTGACGATTGAAAAGGAACATTTCTTAATTTTTTTTACAGAATCGTCATTTTTATAGTATTGCACCCAGTTACCTCATATTACAAATCCGATGTTCTATCGGAGAAATGGATGATGGAAACTCGGAAGTCTTCGGTTAATCACGGCATACACATACTTTTACACTCGGGTTTCATCCGGGAGTATAAGATCCCCTACTCGCTTTGGGCGACATACCCGCTTTAAGCTACTCTCCCCTAAGTATAAATAAAATTATGAAGCTCATTTTTTGCTAACCCTGAACCTATAGTGAGCTTAAATGGTTTAACGCAAATGTATAATCTGTCAAAGAGAACAGTTTTTAATTTCGATAGTAAGAACATTGTTTTAAAAAACCTAGGGTCGATTTCGAAACTTAATAGTACTTGCAAAACAAAACGAGTAGAAAATTATTTATTAAACAATGTTATAATGCAAATTTTAAAGAATATTTTTTACAATGTGTAAATAGTTTTTTATCTTACTTCCCTGTAAAACGAAAAATTCGGGTAGAATGTTATAAAGAGGTAATAGTGTAAATAAGAGGTAATAGTGTAAAAAGAATATGAGGGTGTATAGTGCTAATCGATTACAGATTATTAGTTTTCATTTAATAAATACCTTTTTTAAAACGTAGTTTTTAAAACTTTTTAACTTACAAAATAATAAATCTAGGTAATCAAGGTGGGATTTATTTCCTTCAACATTTTAAAGAACAATTAAGGCAAAAAGCAATTATCTTTTTATAAATAATTCAAATAATGCTTTTAAGAGGGTGGTGATTTAGAGGGACATTTTCTTTCAAAACAGTTGACTTTAAAGCTCAAAATACGGCACTTGACGTGCACTGTGAATGCATTTAATGAGTTTTTAAACTCGACGTCAGTCACAGCTGCTCTTCGGAGACACAATACAAGTTAGTGCCACGAAAGAAAGAACCGCGAAGATATTATCGTTGTCTAATGTGTCTTTTCGAAGCCTTTTCCACGCGACAGTAACAGCTTCGGTTTTGAAAAGTTTAAATCGTTACTTTTCAGCCCGGAATCCATTAAGAACCGAGATTGTGATCGACACCATATTCATTAACTAGAGGTTACTTTCACGGGACACACGCACTCTTTGGCAGCAAGGCTGAGATAAAAGGAGACAGTTATTTGAGACAAACGCGGGTAATGTTTATCTAAATGGCTTAAATTCACCGATACAGTACTGGTAATCACGCATGAAGCTTTTGTGTCCAATTAATAGTTTTGAAAGAAATGGTGATTCAACTTTCTTCCACTTCTTTTAGAGTTCCAAACGGTCACTTTCTTAAATGCTTATAAACCTTTACTTTAAGAGAATATATGAAAAACATTTTTCTCAAATTTCACTTACACTTATTTAATTAACAATTTAATTTTTTTGAATACTTAAGGTAAAACATACCAATATGATTTATGATACTTTTTTGGCATGTTTTTACTGATTATCTCCACATACCGAAAAATTATATATTTTCATCACATTTGTAAGATATCTAAGTGATCCTTAGCAATTCAATAAGTCATTTTTATCATAACCTCAACATCTTTTTCATGTAGTTTTTCTTAACTACATTTTCAAAAAAAGTGGGCTTAGATAAAATATCCTTTTTAGCAAAAATAAACTTTCATGGGCTCTAATTTGAGTGGGATACGTTCATTAGAAAATTATGGTAATGAACCAGGAATTTCAGTTACGATTAAATCCCTTAACTCTATTAAAGTGTTCATAAATCATACTTAAATTGAGAATGATTAACGTAAGACGTATATTTGCTCTTAGAGACTGTTTTAAGCCTTCATTAAAAAGACGTTGAGTCGATTAAAAGAATATATCCCAGGAACTCACCGTTGGAGTTCTTTTGAAGATAAATTAGGGATGCATTAATGTCTTCAAGTTTTTTAACCTCGGAGGAGTTTTTACATCCTTAAACACCTTTTTCTGCGGTGAAAACCTTCAAATTGCAAATGATGTCGGAATTTATTCATTAAAAACTCCAACTCCAGGGAGAGAAAAACTGGAAGGTGCTTACCTAAATTTCAAAAGAGTGGTGCTTCTGAAATTAAAGCCTTAACACGGTTTCTCGTTTACTGAGCTTCAATAAGCAGGTAAGTGCCTTTCTTTGGAAAGTAATGGTTGATCATTCCTCAAAAAAGCATTTATCTTGAGCGAGTTACAGTTTGAAACTAGTTTTCTCGACAAAAAACGTGAAGCTGAGAGTATATTTGTAAAGAATAGTATGGAAAGAAAGTGCTTTCTTTTAATGTGCAGGAAAATTACGAAGCTAACCGAGAGAAAAGTTTTTTTTCACTAAAACAACTTCTTTTTAGGGATAAATTGAAATGAGTGCTTAGGGGAAAAGAATACGAATCCTATTTACATTTAAACAGTGTTTATTATCTTTAGACAATTGATTTCTTTAGAGCACTTTGTTTACCGAATTGATTTACTCAACTTATTCTACGTTAGTATAGATTTATCTTAACTTGGCTCAAAGAAAGAAAATTAACTTTTCAGTCCAACATATTAGTCATAAGTAGGTACTTCCTGACACTCATTCTTACAACTGAGGTTAGGAAGAAATTTTAAAAATTAAAAAAAATCATTTATCAAAATATTTTACTATTTTTAACTCGTACTAAACTTAGTAATAAGTTCTAATTATAAGTAAGTAATGAGGTGAAAGATTTTTCATTACGTAAGCACTGAAAACTTTGAATAAGCTGAAACTTTTACTTAAAGTATACAGGGTGTTTCAAAAGTCCGTTTCGCGGCTTTTATTTGAAACCAAAGTCTCCTAGGGTCATGGAAGTAAGGTCTACCCCTTGGTAAGTGACCCTGGAGAATTCATTCAGTTACAGCGCCCCAAGTGGCGAAATTAAAAAGTTTAAAAAATTATTCATGAAAATATCTCAAATATTCACGGAGATACTATTAGCATGTGAACATAGCACTTTTTCAGGCATCAAATGAGAAAAATTTCGAAAATTTGCAAATTTTTCAGTTGTATTATGTAGAGTTTTATTTTTTTCAATGATAACAAAAATAAATACAAAGTTTAATAAAAAAAATTTAAAAAACATACGTATTTAAGAACTTTTAGTTTTTTGAGGCCTGAAAAAGTACTATTTTTACATGCTAACATCTCCGTGAATATTCGCGATATTTTCATGAAATTTTTTTCAACGAGTTATTCATGACGGTGGCAACAATACTCTCGCTGAAGTTTTTACTCTATCTCCTTAAGTTTTTAAATTAATTTTTTTTAACTTTTTAATTTCGCCGCAAAAGGCGCTGTAAGTAATCTGAACGGATTCTCCAAGGTCACTTACTTAAGGGTAGACCTGACCCTAGGAGACTTTGGTTTCAAGTAAAAGCCGCGAAACGGACTTTTGATACACCCTGTATAAGTTGCACTATTATTAGTTAAATTTTATTAGTAGCTGTTATTAAGTATCAATTTAAATTCTGAAGCATTGAGTTCTAGTGAGTAATATTTTTTCTGAATAATCAATAAATAATTTTTTTAGTACTCCTAACAGTCAAGTTTAATGCATCCTGGTAGAGATAGTCATCTCTTGACATACCTTTTAACCTCTAATCATTTAAAAAAGCCAATTTCTACAACTAATTTCTGTTTAAGTAAGAAGGACACTTATTGCATAAAAAGAGAAAAATCAAATATTATTACAAAACTCCCTCAATCACCATACTGAAAGCAAAATATGCCTTATAATTAAAATTTGCTTAACTGCTAAGATCTATCCAATAAATAAAAGAACAAGAACTAATACAGAAGATGATGGCAAAGCGCAATTATTTGTCCTATACACAAAAAAGGAGACATCTTAAGTTGTGAAAATTACCGTGGGATATCGCTCCTGAGTACATCTTACAAAGTACTCTCAAGAATTATTGCAAATAGACTGAAGCCATATGCAGAGAAAGCAATAGGTGACTACCAGTGTGGTTTCAGAACAGGTAGATCTACTACTGACCATATTTTTAGTATAAGGAATGTTTTGGAAAAGTTTTTTGAGCAAAACATCAAACTCTACCAACTATTCATAGATTTTAAACAAGCGTATGACTGTATAAATAGAGAGAAACTATATCACATCTTGAATGATTTTGAAGTACCAGGAAAAATAATAAGACTTGTGAAAATGACCCTGTTAAATACAGAAGCAAAGGTTAAGGTACAGGGAAAGCTCTCGAGAAATTTTGTAATTGATACAGGGTTAAGACAGGGTGATGTGCTGTCCACGACACTTTTTAACTTCTGTTTAGAACACATTATAAGAAAAATTTATTCTAGTCGAGGAGGCACAATTATAAACCGATCATTGCAAATTTTTGCATTCGCAGATGACGTGGACTTGATGTCCAGAACCGAAAAATGTCTGATTGAAAGCTATAGAGATTTAGAAAGAGAGGCAAAGACTGTAGGACTGTTAGTTAACAGAGAAAAAACCAAATATGTTGCCATGGACAGAGGAAATGGATCAACTGCGGGTTCAGTAACTGCTGAACTTGGTTTTGAAAGGGTGACAGAATTTAAATATCTAGGTTCAATTATCACTGAAAAAAATGAGTTAAACCCAGAGATAAAGGCTAGACTGGCGGCTGGAAACAGATGTTATTTTCCAATGATAAAGTTGTTTAAGTCCTCTCTGCTGTCAAGAAAGTTAAAACTAAAATTATATAAAACAATAGTCAGACCTATCGTTACATATGGAGCAGAAACTTGGACAACCACTCAGAATGAAGAGAAAAAACTTATTACATTTGAAAGAAAGATATTACGGAAAATATATGGACCAGTCAAAGATGGAGAGGTTTGGAGAATTAGGAGCAATTTAGAGTTAAGTGGACTATATAAAGAAAAAGATATTGTCAATATTATAAAATCTAAAAGAATACAATGGCTTGGACATCTGGAGAGAATGAGTGACGAGAGAGCTACAAAGAAGGTCTACAGAGGAAAAATCGAGGGTAAGAGGAAGATCGGACGTCCTAGAAAGAGATGGCTGGACGAGGTTGAGGGAGATTTGAGGAAGATGAGGGTGAGAAATTGGAGGATAAAGGCCAGGGATCGGAGAAAGTGGAACTGTCTTGTGAGGGAGGCCAAGGTCCTACATGGACTGTAGAGCCGAGGAGGAAGGAAGGAATACAGAAGATGTCTAAAATTATAGGCATTATAACAGATATAAATAATTATAAAAATTACAATTGTCATCACTAATACGCCGAAGCAAATAGAAGTATAAATATCTCTTCAAAATATAAAAAATACATAAAAGCTATTTTCTCCCACAACCTGAGTAAAACCAAAGAGGAAAAACGAAATATCGTTAAAATAAAAACGAAATTTCTAACAAAATCTAGCAATATTTTAGGGAAAATTTCACAAGTTCCGGAAGACATAGAAATCTCCACTATGTACTCAATTCATGCCAAGTCATAAAAAACTTAAACTTTAAAATTTTTTCTCTAATCATCTACATTCTATAAGATGGTTTTCATGATATTTGAAAGCTAAAATATTTCCCATTTTCACGTTTTACTCTACTCTAATTATTTTATCAAATAAGATAACTCAGTAATGATCTTCAGCGGTGCGTACAAAAGAAGTTTTGAAAAGAGAAGGAAAGTAGAAACAGAAACTCTAAAAGTTTTCTCTTCGACTAGGCTGAATGAAACAAACAAACAAAAAATACCAAGCGAAACAATTTCTTCCTTCCGGATGATATCATCTGCTGTTTCCCAGCTCCTGCTTCGAAGCAACATTGATTTCCTTTAGAAATAAAGAAACTCCTGTCTTAAGATTATTTTCTTCAGAAGCTCAATAATATCCAAAAAATCTGAGAGAAACTTCTTGAGATTGAACGCCGGGGGTAATTTGCTTGTAACGTGTTTAGAAACTTTTTACTTCTTCTGAAATCCATTAATATTCCCTTTAATAAAAGCTTGAACGTGTAGAATAAATTTAAAAGGTTCTCTCTAGAAACGGCTTTTAAAGTCTTTTCGATGCGCCACTATTGATGAGATATCTTTTGTAGTTTTTTTATGCTATTGCATAAAGAATGCACTTCAATTTGGTCTAGGAGTCGAATTTTTGAGAGACAAACTACTTTAAGAGAGGAAGTAGGCATATATCTTTTTAAAATTGTTTTTTACAAGGAAGTTTACAAACAGTTATAGTTTTAAATACTTCAAGATACCTTTTTATAACTATCATTAATTATATGGTTCATTCTTTTTGTGAATTACTGTTAAACCAACGATAGTAAAATGGTCACGTGATTTTGGCAACGCTGGAACTAGTATTTCGGAGGGGAGACAGGTGGAAGTTGAGGGGTAGTTTATCGAAAGAGGAAGATGCATTCGCTTGGATATAGAAGCAAGTCCCCAACTATCCCCGGTTACCCAACTATCGGCCGTGCAAAGTCTGTAAAAATCACGTGACCCTTTTACTATCGTTGGTCGAACAGTACCTTACCACCTGCAAGGGTAGAAAAAAAATATTTGAAAAATTATTTCATAAATTCTAAATATTTTTTCTTTTATTTCTTTTTATTTTTGTATAATAGTAAACACAGATCGTATCTAAAATCATGCAATAAACTTAAAAGTTTGATAGGGCTAATCAAGTCCTACAAAAGTTGCAATGAAACGTGGGGTTTTCGTAGATCAAGCTTGAAAATCGTGAAATCGTGTAGAGTGAAAATCGTGTCGACAAATTTACAAATATTTTACAATTAAAATCATTTATTTCTTAGGATAAAAATTTGAGTTACTAAATTAAGTTAAAAACTAAGTTTTAAGTTAGAAAATTATAATTTTCAAACCTTACCTTCACTTCAAATTTTTATTATTTCACCCTGAATATGGTGCCTGGTGCCTGGTCTTATTCAAAGAATTGTGTTCATTAACAGCAGCTTCTGTTTTTGTATAAAATGGACTGCTAAATGTGTTTTCCTGTACCAAAAGTAACTATTATTGCTTTACTTCTATAATAATTTATTAAAAAATAATTTAACTAAAGCTAAAAATTCGCAGGTGAAAAGAAAATTGTACTTATAAATAACCCTAAAATCTACTCTTCAACGTGTTTTGAAATCTTTGGTGCGTCTGGATAATAGGGAATGCAACGATTTTTCAAAGTTTATTTTTTTAATAAAGCTTCTCTAGAAATTTTTGAAATCCGATCATTAGTTATTTTTTTTAATTAAAAACTACAATGCGCAGAAGGGTTTGCGAAAAAGCGGGCTTTGGCGCATGAAGTCACTTTTGCCTTTGGCGCATGGTTAAATCCAATGATTAAATTTCGTCAATGGTTAAATCCTTTCCTTCGAAAGTATTGATTGGTTGAAGGTTCGAGAGAAAGCAGTTGTGACGTCACATAAGCCACACCTCCAATTCTAGCGAGAGTAATTTTTGAAAATTACTTTTAAAAAACTAATGATCAAAAAACCTAAAAAAATTGAAAAAATGTGTTTTATATCCCCATTAATAATTTCCTATAGTCAAAATCTTGAATTTCCACAAGTGTTGCATTCCCTATTATTTACATTAGTTTTCTTGTTTTGCGTGTGGTGCAAAGTTACAATCACTAGTAGTTTTAAAAGCACTTTTTAAATAAAAGAAGTGTATTTATGTTATTATAATTATGTTGAGATTAAAATGCGTGAATCTACTAATATTTTAGAAGAGAAAGAGAAAATATTTTGCTAAACCCAAAAGAGTAACTAAGCTTAACATCCAAAGCGTCAAGTGGGGCACCTTGGGACACTCAGGTGTGGGGCACCTTGGGACATCTTTAAAGATAACTGAAACCTTTCATGAGTAAAAAAATTTATTAAAAAAATTAAGTAATTTAAGAATGAAGATGATTGTAATTTAGAAATTGATGCAAAAAATCTTTAAGAAGTAAACAAAAAAATCAATGATTTATGTCAATGTCCAAAATGTAGAAGAAAATTTGGAATTAAAAATATGTTGGATGTCTAATTTATAATTGTTAAAAATAGATTTTTCATTATTTGTGATATTTTTGTATTTTTCAAAATATGAAAAAAAATTTACAATATTATTGAAAGAATCCCAAGGTGGGCCACTAGCACCTTGGCACATTAAAAGAGGTTTTTAAAATTTATTATCATGATAATTAATTTGATGATAATTTTGATGATGATGATTAATTTTGATGATAATAATAATTTATTATCATCAAAATTTATTCCCTAAAAGATATATTTGGTTATGAATTGTTTTATTAGATGCGAAAAGGACTTAGCTGTGTTTGAATAAATTCCGTTGTATAAAAAAATTAGAAAAATAATTTAAAAATGTCCCAAGGTGCCCCACTCTCTCCTACTGATTTTTTAACTGAAATTATTAATAAATGGAGAAAATCCATAGGCATTTTCTTAGCCTATAACTTTAGTTTTTTAAAGTAAGGGTTTATGGGGATGAATGCATGAGACAAGAGTTATGGAGAAGAATGGAACAGTTCCATTAGCCCGTCTTCCCCCACCCCCACCAAAAGCTTGCTATATTATTATATTCAACTCATTTAAGCAATTTCTGATAAAGAAATGGGGTGCAAAAGTTTATGTTTACACTTGTGCTTTATGTTCAAAACTTATGCACAAAAATGTAACCGCCAGAAAGGAATGGATTTTGGGGGTTTAGTCCAGGCATTGCAAATTATCTATATATTTGCAGTTCTATAAGTGCAAACCCATAAAAAACGAGTAGCGTTAACAGAAATAACATCAGCCTCAACCACTGAACGGAAAGAACAAAAGTAATTTCTTCCATTCAATTATGTGTTAATAAAGTAGGCTGTTTTTGGAGCTCTTATATGCCTTTTCATTTTTTTCTTTGGAAAATAGAAGTGTGTTGTGTTCCTTTAAAAAGTTAAATGTTATAAAAAACATTGATATTTTGTATAGTATCTTAACTGTCCCATTCATCCTCATCACGGGGATGAATGGGACAAAATACATGCATTCATAAAAACTTTTCTTTCAGTATAAATGATGGCTAATTAATTGAATTCATTGATTTAAAATGTTACCAACAGTTCAATTATTGTTTTAAACTTGTTAGTCCACTGAAAATAGCGAAAAATAGAGTTGAACCTCAAACAAATTGCAATAGAAGGTTTCTCAACGGTTTTCACTTTGAAATGACCTCAATAATAACATACTAAAAATCGGCCAAAATCGGCCGGGGGGAAGTTTAATTTTTTTCAAATTTTTAAAAAATGGCCGAAAAAAAATTTAAAAAAACCAAAACAATAATATAGACATGTGATACATGTTTATATGTCATTTTTGAGTACTGAAACCGAATATTGCATTTAGTTTGGAAAAAAAATTGAAATTTCTATTTTTAAATTTAATTTGAATAATTAGCTATATGAAAAAATTAAAAAACCCCCTAAAAACCTAACAAAAACATCCAAAGAGATAAATCCAACGGTTTTCATTTAGAAATGACCTAAATATTAACATACTATAATTTAAAATTTTTACGAGTTAAAGAAGTTAAATTTTTTTTCAAATTTCCTTTTTTTTTTTTGCGAAAAATGCATTTTTTTTTCAAATTTGTGCAAAAAACTTTAGAGGCTTTTGAAAAGGTCATTTTTCGGTGGATATTGTCCACAGATAGTTATATAATGGAAAACCGGTGGTATTGACCCTCAATGAATTAGTTAATTATTTTAAATTCTGATGTAAATATGCCAAAGTATTACCTTTTTTTCACTTTTTACTACATTTTACCAATTTCAAAATTTTAAATAAAATAATTAACTAATATTCAGTTTCAGCACTCAAAAATAACCTATAAACATGTATCACATGTCTATATTATTGTTTTGGTTTTTTTTAAAAATTTTTTTCGGCCATTTTTTAAAAATTTGAAAAAAATTAAACTTCCCCCCGGCCGATTTTGGCCGATTTTTAGTATGTTATTATTGAGGTCATTTCTAAGTGAAAACCGTTGAGAAACCTTCTATTGCAATTTGTTTGAGGTTCAACTCTATTTTCAGTGGACTATGTTACTGGATTAAAAATGTAAAATTTTTGCTATGTTAGTATGAATAAGAAATTTGTCCCATTCATCCCCCTATCTATTATTCATTTACTGTTAAAAATTTCAATAAAATTACGGTAAAATTAAATTCTCATTTTCACCTCATAAGTCTTTAACAAAAAAGATGATGCCTTAATGCATTTTAAAATTGATAAGACCTCTAAATTCTTTTTCAAATGTCATAATTAAATTAAAAAACACTTCGAATACATCACGATATCTTGCAATTTAAGAACGAAAACAAATCTGACCTGATTATTAAAAAGTACCTGATAATTTATTTTCTTAAATTGTCTTACAGATATAAAATTCATTTTGCATGATAAGAAACACTTAAAACAACGTCAAAAGATAAAGAGAAACACAAAACAAACATACACAAAGTAAAAACAGATCATAAGAAGGTATTAAAGCAATTTCTAAGATTTTCAAATTAGTTATAAAATATATCGTAATTTTTAGGCAGATTACACTGTACAACAAATATGACCTTCAAAATTTTTTCCTTGATGAAAATAGTCATTTCTTATAGATTTTGGGTCGCTGAATACGAAAATCACCATTAAAATTTTCAATTGACTCAGGATTTTCGGGGAACAGCCCCTCCCCCATTTTACCTTTTTCGAAGACTTTATAACTTTGAACTCGATTTACAGGGTCAAAAAGCATTGCTTTAGTCTTCAAATTTCCCCCAGAAGACAAGAACTTCAAATTAATAAAATGTGATAAATTTATAACAAATGGATAGGTTTAAGGGGTAGTTACCCCCCTAAAAACGCAAAAAATTTTTAAAAATAGTAGGATTTGTTATACCCTATTTATTTTGCTTATTTTTTACGCAATTCCCATTTGAAGGGCCCTAACCCTTCCCCAAGGACCCAAATTTGATGACAATAGGCAGCAATAATTTTTAATAAAAGTGGTTGAGGTGTTAGCGTCCCAGAAGCCCCCGCGGAAGAGTTCGGAAGACTCCCAGAATCGCAAAGGCGCTCGCGAGCTCAGGAATTAATATTGTTGATTTTGAAAAGATTACAAATGACGTTTTTATTATATTTTGGGTCTATCCTAAGTAGAAACTCTTCAGTTCTTTAACAACTGACCGGTTTTAGGGAGTGAGGATTCCATGTTTCAAGATGTTAATAGATGCACGACTGTGGATAACAATTAGGGGGCTTACTCTTAAAAACTGAGGGTGATGAAGGAAAAGGGGTGTCATATTTGACTTCAGCAGGTCATTTTACACAAGAATCAGCTGAAATTCAGTCTGTGGCATTTTGACTTCTATTTTGCACAGCAGTTTAACTCTAAGTGCGGCATTGAACCCTTCCGTGGGTGCTTTGGGGGCGTTAACAGCTCAACCGATTTTAGTAAAAATCATTTCTGCATATTGCCATCAAATTTAGGTCCTTGGTGAAGGGTTAGCACCCTTCAAACGTGAATTGGGTAAAAAATAAGCGAAATAAATAGGGTATAACAAATCCTACTATTTTTTTGCATTTTCAGGGGGTAATTATACCCCTTAAACCTATCCATTTGTTATAAATTTTTCTTATTTTATTAATTTAAACCTTTCTTGTCCCCTGGGGGGAAATTTGAAGACTAAAGCAATACTTTTTGTACCCTGAAAATCGAGTTTAAAGTTAGAAAGTCGTTGAACAACGTAAAAAGGGGGAGGGGCTGTTCCCCGAAAATCCTGAGTCAATTGAGAATTTTAATGTTTTCGTATTCAGCGACCCAAAATCTATAAGAAATGTCTATTTTCCTCAAGGAAATTTTTTCATTGTTGAACAGTGTTATTAGTCCACTAAAATAGAGTTGAACCTCGGACAAATTGCAATAAAAGGTTTCTCAACGGTTTTCACTTAGGAATGACTTCAATAATAACATACTAAAAATCTGACAAAATCGGACAGTGGGAAGTTTTTTTTAATTTTTAAAAAATGGCCGAAAAAATTTTTAAAGAAAACAAAAACAAAACAATAATATAGATGTTATAAATACATGGAGTGCTGAAACCAAATATGGCCTTTAGTTTAGGAAAAATTAAAATTTCAAAATTTTAAAATTAATTTGAATTAGCTATATGAAAAAAAATTAAACCTCCCTAAAATCATCAACAAAATCATCAAAAGAGATAAATCCAACGGTTTTCATTTACAAATTACCTAAATATTAGCATACTAAAATTTGAAAATTTTACGAGTTAAAGAAGTTCAATTTTTTTTAATTTCCATTTTTTTGTGAAAAATGCAGGGTTTTTTTCAAATTGGTGCCCTAAACTTTTGTGGCTTTTGAAAAGGTCATTTTTCAGTGGATATATTGTCTACAGATAGTTATACAGGGTGTCCCATAAATAATTGGTCACACTTCTAGGGGGGATAGTAGACATCTAGACGAGTCAAAATCACATAGAATTTGGGGGTCCCAGACCAAATCCAAGGGAGTTAAAAATGGAGCGACACCCCAAAAAGTTATTGAAAAATTCAATTTGTAGAAGAATTACTATTGGTAAAAATTTAATTATGGCCTCAAAAATTGTGGTTTAATATGATCTTTAAAATTATCTCACAAGTCTTCACCTTAAAAAACCACAACATTTTTCTGCATCACAATAGAAAATTAATCTATAAACTTGTATTACATGCCTCTAGGAAAAACTAACTTTATTTGTTACTGAAAGTCTGTACTTCCCAGTGTCCGATTTTTAGTATGTTGTTCGTTAGGCCCTTTCAGAGTGAAAACCTTAAAAAAGTGTTTATTACAATTTGTTCCTGGTGTTGAGACTAGTTTAACATAATTAAGATTTTTTTTAATTTTAAAATTTTGAAGTCTATTTCAATTTTTATTGCAAAAATAATATTTTTGTAAGTAAACGGAATAAAAATCAACCTATAAACGATAAAAATGTATTACAATTTATTATAATTTTAAATTTTTAAATTTTGTCAAAAAAATAATTTATTTGTGTATTGTGTTCTTAATGTAACTTTCTAGCCCCCTTATAGATTTAGATTCCTAAAGTTGCTTCCTTTTCGACATAATGCTTACTTTCGTATTTTACTTTATATATTCCGGAATAAATCCCAATTTAAAATGAAAAGCATACAATATAATACTCGATCCAAAGACACTTTTGAAATTCCAAGTTTCTCCAAGGACATTTTTTGTAAACATTTTTATTACCTTGCCCCTAAACTGTTCAATAGTCTACCTGTACACTTAATTAGTATTAGTAAATATTCAACATTTAAAAGAATATTATTTGAATTTTTATTAAACATTGACAACGTTGATATATATTTTTCACTTTGAAGCATTTATTTTATAATGTTACCCAGCTTTTTTGCCATTTTTTTAGTGTTTCTATATAGTGTCTTATTTTTTTTTTCTTTCTTTATTTCTCTTATGAATATCTTTCTCTTATGCCTGTACGGGAAGAGTGTTTCCCCTTGGCATATCATATGTTTTTGCTCTATTACTTGTATTTATTTTATAAATAAAATTTGTTTGTTTGTTATTCTTATAATAGTGCCATATGTTTATGTCTTAAATTGATCCAAAACTTTGTATTTCTTCTTGTATTGAATTTTAAATTTAACTATGCACACTTCATTACGTCTTAAAAAAATTATAATGTACGAATAGTAGTAACACTTCATACCAAAGTGGGTACCAAAACTTTCCGGCCTACCATATGCTAACATTGGTTTTCGCACATTCCTAATGATTTTATAAAACAAATTTACGTCTCAATCAATCCTCAAACATATTTACCATTAGAACTCAAATAATTTCAAAGAAAAAACTTAGTCCTTAATATGTGTGCAACTTGTAAGTTTAATGATGCTACAAGCCATAATACGCATTCGCTATATTTGACTATCCCTCTTTGAAAAAGAAAGAAAATACATTTTAAAGAAAAAGGGGAGTTCTTTTCAGTAACTAATTAAAACTTACCATGAATGTGAATATGATCAACTTGACTAGGCGGAGCCATGTCCTCTAAATCTTCGAAATTACTCCTCAGTAATATCTAGAAGCTTCTCCTCGCCATCTCAAGCATCTTCTGTCACCATATGGAGCCGATACGACGCTCCTTTTGACTTACACCAACTTTTCCAAAAGTGATGCCAAGTGCCTCAGTTGCAACCAACTTTCGGCCAAGAACTTGTTAAGAGTCCTCTACGGTACAATCCTCGATGCTATAATGGATGAGTCACCTGCTTTCAAAATAAAGGGTATCTACTGCTGGTGTAGGGTAGCAGCGGCGGTATTTCGAGCAGCCCTTGGGGCGTAGGGTCGATCATTGTGTGCCCGGTTACCATGGTAACCATCGGTTGGCTCCAATCTGACTCCTCGGTGTCTGATGTACACACCTTTTATAACGCCCTGAGAATCTTACAATGAAGCCAATTACCTGATAGGTTAAGAGACTTAGTTTCTTGCCATTATCTTCAACGTTTAAGAAACTCAAATGGACTAAAAAGTTCTCCTGTTGTTGACATCATTAATTTTTAGTCCCTTTTTCTAAAATTGGATCTCCTTATTCAATTACATCTTTTTTTATTTGGTTTTCGGCTTTCTTTTTCTAATCATCGGATGGATATAGCGTGATTATTAAAACATCCATCTTTCTAAATCCACATCTAAGCAAATTTCAATGTTTCATCTCCTAACAATACAAACAAACCGAATCCTAAGTGTTTACAAACCTTAGAAATATAAAGAGATGAATTCTTTTCAGATAGTTTTAAGATCCTTCTTCTGTAATTTGTTTTTATTTATTTTTTTCTTTCAAGAAAATAATGGCTTTAAAATTTGCTTAAATGTCACTAATTAAAGTAAACTAGTTTATAAACTAGAACTAGCCTCTCAATTTCTAAGGGTGTTGCGATGAACATTAAAATTATCAAAATATCTTTAATGAGTGAGAGTAAAGGAGAGAATTAACGGAAGAGTGAAGATTAGGAATAGAGAGAGAGATGAATAAGGGAAGGATGAGAAGGATAAATTGGGAAAAGCAAAGATAAATTTGAGAAAAAATGACTGGGACGAGGAAGAGAGAGAGAAGAGAAGAATATATAAGAATTTAAGAGAAAGAGGCAAAGAGAGAAAAGTATAATTTAAAGAGGGCTTTATATAATGCATCTTAACATGTACTAATACAGCCTTTCTTACAGTAAGTAAAGTTAATTTTTGAATTCATTCCAAAACCTTTTAGCACACTTCGTTTGCTATTCTTATTGCTTATACTAAATAAAAAATATTTAAACTAGGGGAAAACCTGGGTTGTTATTGTATCTATTTTTCAAATTTACGTTGAATGGTATCGATTTTCCTTGGACACTGCTCACAGTAGTATTGCTCTTTCAACAGAAAGACCTTCAATGCTGAGACCAATCGATCAGACTAGGATTTTCACCTTCACCTCATAGGTTCCTCCAATCAACATGAAAAACTGTCTCTAGAAATGCTGTCAATCCTAGCTTAAATTTCCTTGAATTTTTCTCCTAGTACAAGTAATCTTCGTGATAGTTTTTCTAGATTCTGCTTTACATTGATGCATTTTTTATAAATTTGAAACTCAAGACTTTGCAGACTTCTGCATCATCATCTAAATCAAATCGCTGTTAGAAAAGCAAGCTGTGATGGAGATCCATTACAAAAGCTGAAGTAAAACTCATAACCAATATCATTTTAATGAGTTCATTTACTACGTACTAAAATTTGATTATTAGCTGCTAAGTATATACTTTTTAAAAAAGAAAATAAATTATAACTTTTATAAACGTTTCCTCAAAAAAAACCTTAAAAGAGTAAGATATAAAGATAGAGAGAGAGAGAGAGGGGAAAGAGTAATTTTTTGTTTTAGTAAACTTACAAGAGAGGAAAGTTGGCCCTATTTTTACTTTTTACCCTGTAATATTTTATTTTTTGAAAATAAACTGATAAAACAATTTTCCCTCGATACTTTAGCCTTTCATACACAACATATATTTTAATTGAAGTATCACAGTATGTAAATAATGAACTAAAATAGGTCCAAGGTATAGACCGGTACTGTACCTTGGTTTCAAGGGTAGTGTATCTTGGACTTATATGTCAAAAATTCTTCGACTTATTTCTTATTTAATAGATATAGGCTTCTTTTTAGAAACATAGAATTCCCTGATGAGATTTCATCGTGTGAAGGCTAATTGGAATGCTCTCCTAACTGATTCAACCTCATTATATTTGGTTGTTGGAGTTAAAAAATTTTCAAATGTAATTTTCAGTTATTCATAGCACTATAGCCAGTTTAGAATGATTTGTGAAAAAATTTTAATCTTCTAAATATTTTCTAGTTAGTGTGGGGTTGAAATATTACTAGAATCACCATTTTCTTTAGAAAAATGAACTGTTTTCACAGAGATTTGACTTTCATGGTCAACCATGGGTTGTTGCTGAAGCATTTTTATCTCGTAGTTGCACTTCTAAACTTAATAAAATTCTTGTGAAAAATGTATGGAACAAGTGTTCATTTAACCACCCCATTGTATAAGCTTATAGATTTAGTTGGATCACTTTTCAGAATAAACTCTTTAAAGCACTATGTTTTCACTACAAAATTATAATTTCACTTAAAATTAGTTTTAGTTGTTGAAATAAAATCTTATTGTGCTTTTAAAATTGAAATACCAATGTAATAAAAGTCAGCATAGTAATTTTTAATAACTCAAGGTAGTTAGTTAAGTGTATCTTGGACAGGTTCATTAAGGTACAATTATTTCCTTAGGTCCAAGGTACAATACTTAATCATCTGCTGAAATATGTCTGATCACCGTGTTTATTTTACCCCCAGCTGCATTGTAAAGAGCATAGTACTATATTATAGCTGAAACAAACAATACACTACAACATACTTGTTTCCTAAGTCCGTTTCGCTGCTTTTATTTGAAACCAAAGTATCCTAGGGTCGTGGAAGTAAGGTCTACTCCTAGGTAAATGACCCTGGAGAATCCTTTCAGATGACTTACAGCGCCCCTAGTGGCGAAATAAAAAAGTTAAAAAATTAATAAAAAAACTAAAGGAGATAGAAGATAGAGCAAAAACCTTAGTATTGTTTCCACCGGTACGAATAACTCAAAGAAAACTTAACTTGAGTGTTCCCCAAATAGTTTCAAAATGTGATAAAACACTAGTCTAAAGGCAAATTTCAATAATTTTTCTTTGGAAATTTGGGGGGGAAACCCCAGTCCCCCTTGTAATTTTGTAGCCTATTTACAATTTTTTCCTTGCAAATTCTGTGGTTTATAAGGAGCCTTTCTCTTCGGGTGTAACCAAAAGTGTTTCAAAATTAGCAAAAACACTACTTTTTGAGACAAATTATCAAAATTTTTGTACCCATACCCCCATTATAACTTGGAGAAATTGCAACATTTTAACAGAATGTGATGTATATAATGGGGATATAATAATATGATCCCCATAATATCCTCGGACGGCTTAGGATTGAAAGGGTTAAATACCTTTTAAGACTTTTAAGTCATAAAAAATGAGAGATCACGGGTTACTAAATAGTATTTAAGGGAAAAGTGGGGTTGGGTTATTAAATTATTTTTCTAATTTTTTTACTCAATGATACTTATTCCAACGCAGCTAATATATTAATTATTGTCCTTGCATCTAATAAAAATTTCCAACCTTCATGGAATTCATTATAACAAATAAAAAAATATTTTTAACGGCCCAAGGTGCCTCTCTAGGGGCCCACCATAGGACACTTTCAATAACAGTACAGAAAATATAAACTTAATTTTGAAAAATACAAAAATAAAGCAAATAATAAAAAAGCTTTGGGGCCATTCCATGTCAAATCAAAACAAGGTTGGAACCTCGATGTCTCAGATTTCCCTAATTTTTGCTTTATAGGTCGTACCTATGAAGAAACCAGTTTTAAAATTTTTTCTTAATCGTTTTTTTAACAGATTTTGGAAAATTCCCAAAACTGTCTTCTTTCGCAATTTCTTCAGTCAAAAAATCCTTTATTTACTCTGGAACGCATTGAGGTAGGAAGTTCATTTATGTCTCGTTTTAAAGGTGTTTTCATGGACTTTTTTTATGTGCAACAAGTAGTGTTATTAGAAAATAAAATTTGTTAGATATTTTAAAAGTTTTACACATTGTCATTATATGCCATTGTTGTATTTTAAACATTGACTCATTAGAGCTTAAGTATTAAATAAATAAGTATTAAGTAAAATTAGTATATAAATAGGCACCAAAATTTCGTGAAGGGGAGGGGGTGCTCCTTCAGATAATTTTGTGAAATTTTTCCCTCAAAATAAAAATAAACCAGTGTATCTTATCGAAAATTTTACATCCTTTTTTGGTGCACTGCTATTTTTCGAGAAACGAATATTTGCTGAGAAATATATATTTTTTCATATGTTTTGCGTTTTTTGAATGAAAAAGGCCATTTAAATGGAAATAAATTTAAAATTCGAATTTAGCAATGCAAAAAACATATAAATTAATTCATTAAAACGCTCACATAATTTAATATATGAATTTTAAAAAATTTATTGAATATCCGTCTAAAATGCCTAATATTTTATAAATAAATTTTAAAAATTATTTCTTAAGCAGTCATCAATTCATCCAAAACAACCTATTTCATTGGTAATATACCGGAAGTAAAGCGCAGATTGGAGATTAAGATTGCTAGAGTTGGCTAGAGAGATTGGCTAGAGTTTGTTTGGGCTGTAAGGCGCGAAAGTTTTATTCTCGATCTTAGCTTCGCTAAATTAAATGCTATTTTACGTGGCAAAAAATGTTTGTTGTTAACGTGAATATTTTTCATTTTGTAGAGGGTAGAAGAGCGTGTTTTCCACTATATTGCGGAAAGGCCAAAAAATCGCTGTTTTTTAGGCTCTAGCGGCAAAACCACTCATCAGAAAATTAAAGTTGAGCAGTGCATTCTGTAAGAAATTTTGTTTACTTTAACTTTGTATTGAGTTGAGATTATATTCAGGGAGGAGAGAGTAAACAGTAGACGAAACGTACCACTGAGAGAATGAAATACTGGCGAGCGACACCGTTCTGCCAGTTCTGCGCATTAGCTCGTTCCTAACAATCCCAGAATGCACTGCGCGTGGAGGTGTGAAGAAGGAACGTCATTCACTCAGTGGTATATTTTGTCATTTCGTCCCATCCCTCCTCCCAGACTCGGTCGTGGAATTTGAACCATTCATTAGAATTGAGCTTTTCACATCACGTGACCCTGCACCTAGCAACCGCCCAAACAACCACCTAGCAACAGGTTTGGAGAACCATGTGCATGCTCAGTGCATGCATATGCTACTATTTTCCACCATACAGGTGTCCTCCACAGTCGTGAAAATAACTGGTCTTGAAGTCATCGCGAAAAGCTCTATTAGACCGGTTACCCAAGGCGTTCTAGCATACTTAGGATCACAAAGGAACATCGTCTGCTTCAAATGTGCGCTACTGTGCACAGTGACTGGACTGTGCATTCATATTTCACCTCCTCTTCACTCTCTCCTCCTTGATTATCTTCGAGAAACTTATAGTTTTTGAAATATAAGCGAAAATCGAAAAAAGAGCAAAAATTTTGCGATTATCGACATTTGGCTGACCATGGGCGTAGCCAGGGTTCAACTTAGGGGGGCAAGGAGGGTCGACTTTTTTTATGTTTGTGGAGAACGAATTTATAGCCCCGTGAGAGAGGGCCGTCAAGTTTAAACGAGGGGTCTGGGGGTCTTCCCCCAGAAAATTTCGGAAATTCGCCCCTAAACTGCTATTTGGTACGAGTAAACCTAAATTTGGACTTACATTTTTAGGTAGAATTTTGATTTTAATGAAGTTATTTAAAAAAAAGTGTGAATAATAAAGGTTCTGGGGGTCCTCCCACAGAAAATTTTTTAAAATTTGACTTTAATATACTAGGTTTTAACTAACTAAAAGTAAAGTAAAAGTTAATTATTCGAGACTTAGGGGGGGCAGCTGCCCCCCCTTGGCTACGCCCATGTGGCTGACCCTGACTTTCCACGCACTGAGCTTTAAAACAAACTGAAGTGGCGAGTGAGCGTGCAGACGAAACCGCATCACACCTTATCGAGGTTTGTGTCTGCGCGGAGAACTTTGTGTCTATTCCCCACCCTTTTAACCTCTGAACCCCGGCGCAAGTTTAGAACTGCTGATGCGCCAAGTTTTTATCGATAAAACTCACTTTATAGTAACCCCAACTAATGTTAAGTGAATTATGTACCTTCTAAATATGGGGCCAAATAGCCAAAACTCGCCAACCATCAGCAGTTCTAAACTTGCGCCTGAACCCCTACAGATATAGTCATGAATGTTGGGTCTAGGTATAGTAAAGTGACTATGCCCTATCCGATGCAACATTTTTCAACGCCCTGAAGTGGAAATTTTAGGAGTTATAACTTTTATTTTAAAAACTATTAGAGATATACTAAATTAGTCACCACTAAGTTTTAGAGAAACATCGATTTAGTAGGAAAAGATACCTTAAGCAAAAAAATATCTTGAATGAAACCCCTAAAAGTACAGAAGCTCCAACTCATACAATGTTAGCCTATGGAGAAATTGGTGGTTTTGCCCCGATGTGGAAATTCCTGTAACTCTCCGCGCCGGCACGTTCAAACTTCGTAATCAGTGAAAACTTCATTTTCAAATTCAAAATTTATTTAAACAAACAACATAATAAACCACAAAATACATTTTTTTAAAAAAGATAGCATACTGAACACAAATAAAGTGGAAAAAATAAAAATTTTACATGTTACCTCAAAGGAGCCAAAGCAATTCGTAAAATCAAATCAGCGCCTACGAAAACCGTCAAAAAAACTTCTACATAAATGTTTAAAAAATGTCATTTTTTAACACCGTTTGGTTCGTTCAGGTCTTGCTTGTCGGGGCCATTAGATAAGCTCTGCCCACTGACGAGTCTGTTTATTTGTCTGTGCGCTAGTTAAATTTTCAAAGCTGTTCACCTGGCAACACTTGAAAAATAGTTTTTTTTTTCGGTCGGATGTATTTGTATTTGTTTTGATGCATGTGAAGATGATTTGAAGGCATGGAACTAGGAATATAGGGAACTGCCGTGGTCTATCTCTCCAATGGATTTCCCAGACGCCAAAGATGGGTGACATAGAGGGAGCTACGTGTGCATATTTGGTTGATCAGAGGAGAGAAATCGATGGGTAGAGACATATGCTTGCTCACTAAAAGCCGCTTTGTCTTAGTTTTTTTTCATGGTGCTTGATTGATAAGTTACATGCGGAGCGGAGGAGGACACAGCTCAGTGGAGGAAACGAACTCTCGCACGTTCCGAAGTTAGTTACATGTTTCAGCATATTTTCTACCTAGCGATTTCATTTTTTCTGCTGTTTTATTTCAAGAAGACGAAGCCGCGGTTCTACCAAGCCAACCAACCATAGACCTTAGAGAGAGATATAGACGGAGCAGGGCATACCCGAGAAACCGGTTGTTATGTTCGAAGATCGTGTCCCTGTAGGTCACATGACTGTGGGCAGCTTCCAGGCTTCATTCCCTCCTCTCCCATAGAAAAGTAATGGTGAACAGCTGCGTTGCTTACAATTGTTCGGTTAGAGCCGGCCAAGGATATTCATTATTCTCGTAATTATTATTTTAAACCTTTTACTTTACGGTATATTCATTTAAGTTTACTTTAGTATAAAACTTCCTTTGATTAGGAACAGGCCCGTGCTGGGTACCTTCAGAGGGCGGTGGACAAAGGGTGTAAGGGCGCAACCACATAAATTATTATTAAACCTAAAAAGTTTTTTTTAAAGAATAACGGCATTTTAAAAATTACAAAGCAATACTACTGCTACTTGTGTTTTTTTATTGTTGTTATTTCAACATTTGACTTTTGTTTAAAAAAGAGTATTTTAGCTCATTTTGAGCCCCTCCCGTGTGGATGATTTCACCCAAAACTCTTGTACCACTCCTTGTAAGTCAAAATATTCAAGGGAAACAGTACTTAATGAATAAGAAATTGAAAAGGGGGGTCTGGGGGTCCTCCCCCAGAAAAATTTTAGAATTCTTAATCTTAAAAGTAGTGTTTAGACTCATTTTGAGACCCTTTGAGTTACACTCGAAGGAAAAAAAATTGGAAAGAAAATAAAGCTTAAAAAATATGTCAGAATTTCAGGGATTGCTAAAAAAATCTCCCGGAATTTACATTTTCAAAGGTAATTATTATTTTGACTAAGGGCAGCCCTTAGTCAAGAAGCCCTAGGTGCGTGGCCAGTCGTCAAAATTTGGGCGAAGCTTTTAAAATAGCTTGCTTGCATAAAAAAGGGCGCCTTGCAAACACCCCCTGTCTTCCCCTAATTTTTTCAATTAGGGTGTCCTAATGGAAAACTAATTCTTTTTGAAGTAAGAGGGTCTCCATTTGACAGTTTAAATTAAAGCGCCCAGAGCCCCTAGCGATTTCAACGTGTTTAACTAACGAATTCGGCGCCTTGAATATAGACCACTTTACCTTATAGTTAATCTTTAAACAAAGGCATCCTAAAAATATAAATTCCTGACGAAATTTGATGGTAAGGTAAAAATGGGGAGGCTTAAACTTTTAGATGCCTTCGTGCTTCAGACTTGATGAACCCAAAATGAATTGTAAAACCACTATTGGTTAAGTTTGGTAAAAAAGGAGCCCATAAAAAACATTGAGAAGTTTACGAGTAAATTACTGTAGAAAAGTCTCTTTAAAAGGGCGCCTGAGCAAAGGGCGCAGGGGGACACGTCCCCCTGTCCCCCCTGGCCAGCACGGGCCTGATTAGGAATGAGTTAAAACGAAAATAGACCCAATCAATTACTCATTCACATAACATCATCGTTTGTTTACAGTGTAAGATTTAATATTTAGAAAATATAATAACTTTTAATTAATAAAAATTAAGGAAATTATATTTCTAAGTAGATTTTGTACTTTAATGTGGTATATTGGATTAGAATGGTCAACAAACGTAAGATGTATAATTCATGATTGTAGTTCCATCTAAGTTAATCTGTGTCAGAAAACTAAAAATATGTTAATGAAGTCTTTTTTAATTTAGATTAAAAGGCAGTACTTTTATCCTTGTTTAAAAGTACAAACGTTGTTTGAATTTTTTTTCAAGGGGGGGAATTTTTTTGTGATGATGAGTGAGTCAAGTAATCCAAAACAATGTTCTTAAAATTCAAAGCGAATGTCGATTTTTATTTTAAATTATTGAATTAACTAATTTTTTAAGAACTTTCCGTGTTGGTATTTGAATTTAGATCCTTTTTTACTTGAAAAATGCGGGAATCCTCATTGACTGAATGATATAAAATTATATTGTGGAATATTGTTTAAACAAAGAGCATTTCTCTGATCAGTATGAGTATGACCAAATTATGTTGCTTTTCCAATCTTGTGTCGTAAATGTTAATGTTTTGTATTTTTCAATAAATTTTTTTCTCTTAAATTGTTTTGTTTTGTCATTGGTCTTGAATGTATATATATTTTAAGTTGTTTTGCTTAATTGTTAATCAAAGATGAAGGCAGGCCCTATTAAGACTAGGTGCTTTTTAATGAAATAAAAAAAATTCGAACTAAAAAATTCAATTGTAATATCGAAATTAAAAATTCATGATGTAAGTATGTATGATGATGAGTGATTAATATATTTCTAACAAATTAATTTTAAGAATATTTCATTGATTTTTAAATTTACTAGGGGGCTCTGCCCCCTGCTCGCTATCGCTCACCAACCCCCGGAACTGCTTCGCAGTTCTTTGAAGATCGCTTCGCGATCTTAGCGAGCAGGGCTCGCTTGTTTCATTTCAACAATCCAGGCTCGTCGGCTTAGTTAATGCTCCTTTGATACCGAAGCTACTCATCTCTCTAGTTTATCAATGATTTAATTCAAATAATTCATTCCCTCGAAGATATCAAAATATAACTGTTTCTAAAATATTCATCTCTTAACTTCAATTCTTCTTTCTTCAATTATTGAATAGAAATGTTTTTAAAAAAATATCAAGCAAGTCTACCAATCATCATCAACCAACTTAGAGTAAAAACAAGCCTTTAAGAAACTTTAAATTTTTAATATGCACGTAAACATCTAGTGAATCGTCGGTAAAGAAATAAGACTCATAAAAATAAGCTGTTTCCCTAGTGAAAGACCAGAAAGAGAAGAAAAAATTGAAACTTTGAATCTCAATAATTCTAAAACTGATTCGAATTTTTTAAAAAACGAAACGCCAATATTTTTATAAAAAATAACTGTATATGTGTCTAAAATATTGTACCTCTATCATGATTAGTTTTTATTTTATAACGAAAAAATCGAAAAATTGTCAAAAATTTCGAAACTTTAAAATTAAATTACTCAAAAACTAATTCGAAATTCAAAAAAAGAGCGATGAGGTGCAAAAATTCATGCCTAAGAGTATGTGTATGCAAAAAATCACGTTTCTGCTGTAAATAGATTTTGCTGGAGGCGAACTCGCAGCAGAAAAAAATAATTTTTGACTTTGACATTAAATAACTCCAGAAGTAATTATCTAATTAATTAGGTTTTGGAACGAAAATGATTATCATGCATTTGTCTACCAATGGTCAAAATTTCATAATATTCCTTTGAATAGTTTTTGCGTAGTTAGAGTTCAAAATGTTCAAAAATAAAATTTTCAAAATCAGCGGCGGCGGCGGCGGTCACTGTTACTTTTTTTTAATATAGAGAGATTTGATAAAGTTTGTTTATTGAGTTTGGGGAAGTATTTTAATTGGGTACTCAGCTCAAAAGACAGTTCTTAATAATGTTAACCACTTGCATCATTCTTATTTTTTTTATCTATGCAGTAATGAATGGATTTGATTATCATAGAATCAACAATAAAAATAAGGAAGTACCTTCTTCACAGTCTTAGTTAAGAGTAATGTATATGAGCTTTTCAAAATTAAATGTATCGAAATTATGCTTTTTGATTTGTATTCTAAACTTCCAGTTAGTTTTTTTATTTCATTTATAGTTTAGAAGTACTTTCATTTCTAAATTTTTAAAAAAGAATAAGATTATCAACAAAAAGTAAAAAAAAGTCTTGGACCAAATTGGAATTCTCCGGCTTGTGTGTTTCTTAAAAAATGTGACTGTTCTTACCGAAATACACATCGTAAAGCAAAATATGTTAACGCGCAAAGTCCGCGCAGAACATCGGCCCCGCAAAAGAGCGCAAAAACAACGACAGAGGTCACGTGATTGTGGGTCGCTCGGCTTGACATGTTCGAACACCGGTTTTCCCCACTTGCTCCGTCTATCTCTCTCTAAGGTCTATGCAACCAACCAACCGCGTACGTAGCGCCCCCTAGGTCACCCAACATTGGCGCCTGTCAAAGTTGATACGGCAGTTCCCTATCTTCCTAGTTCCATGTTTGAAGGCATCTGAAGGTGATTTTTGTAAGAGAGTAAAAAAAGCTTTTTGGATTTTTGTTTATTTATGTGTATCAATCGTTGTATTAAGTTTCTCCTTTTCCAAAATCTTGTTTTCAACAGCAGTAGTTGTAACTTGCTTTTAGTCTCTTGTACTACGTACCGCAAGTTCGACCTTAATTATGAAAACTTACGATATATATGGCCCTTTATCACGAATAGCTTTTCAAATAAATCCAGAAATTAAATCAATGCGCCCATGCGCCTCTGAAGTTTTAAGTTGTCATATAAAACAAAGAAAGCATCCTCCGTGGACTTCGTATTTTGTCAAGTACAGCTCAATCATTAATGATCAGTTTGGATTATCTCATTTTAATTGGACAGTTGATCACAAAAATTATCATATTTTAAGGACTGGTTGCTATCCATACATTAAGTATCATTGTAGCCATCGGCCATTTCAAAATCTTGATGCTGAAAATAATCTTTTTTTGTGCCTCAAAATTTTAAATCTTGGTGAGTTCTTTATAGTTTTGAAGTTTATTTTATTTGTTTTTAATTTATGCATTAAGGGACATTTTCATAAAAACCTGAGGGTGATAATCCACAAACCTACAAATTTCATCTTTTAACCTTTTTACAGACCAAGAGATCCAGGTATATTTTAATTAATTTTTTTGCTTAATTTACCTTATAAAGCTTCAATTAAGAGAAATTATTAATGTGAAGGTGGTAAAAAACATTTTTAAGTGTGATTTTCTGATTTTCACCATGTTCTCAATTGGGACATTGGCCACAAATTTGTGCCCGAACATTTTTTTTGCAATCAAAATTATTTTAGTATTGGACTTCGTAGAGGATTCTTTGATACTTTCGAACAAAACCACAATGAACGTGTTCAGTGGGCGCTAAATTTGTTCCCGAACATTTTTTTGCAATCAAAATTATTTTAGTATTAGACTTCGTAAAGGGGATTTTCCCCCCAAGATTTTTCCACAACACGGCCCTGCCCTCTAACTTCCTTTTAAGTTTTGGTTGCTTTAAATATAAATAAAGAGTGGGTGACCCACTTACCCCCTTCTTATGGGGTAAGTGGGTCACCCATCTCTTTTTTTAAAAAAAGAACACTTAACTTAAAAGATATGTAAAGCATTATTTTAGAAATGGATTAAAAGTTTTTGTTTATTGATATAGACTTAAATGAAATAAATCAATAAGTTCAAATTTAACCCTTTCAAAAAATTTTCTAATAAGCTCCAAAAATAGGGGAGACCGGGGAAGGATGGGACATTTTTTACAAGAATATTTTTTTTTAAATTCAGTTTTCCTTGTACAAATTTGAAACTTTGAAAATAAAATCTTGAAACATTTTAACATGTTTAAAAAATATAACCAATGTGATAGCAAATAAAACTTAAGATTTATAAACTAATTAAAGTAAGTCTAAAACTCCCATCCCACCCCGGTGCCGAGCAGTGGCGGATCTATGGGGGGGCTATAGGGGCTAAAGCCCCCCCTTAGGACTTAAGTTCACACTAGATAAAATGGAAATTTTTCAAAAAAAATGTAGTTTTTTTACATTTCAAACTGTCCAAAGAGCTTTCTCTACTATCTCCTAAACATTAGCTCCTTCTGTCGGACTCCTGCCATTTATGGGCCTCACTTTCTCAGGGGCCGCACCCCCTTTGCCTTGAATCCTTGTGGAGCTAGGGTATTCCAAGTGGCACACGACAACAACAACATTAGCTCCTTCTAAAATTTTTTTCTTTGGACATTTTTATAGCACCTGCGTTTTTGTAGAATCAATGCCCACATTAGGGGAAAGTGGGTTTTTGCTCCTTCATTTTTATAGAATCAATTCACTAATATTTAAGGAGTTTATTAAGAGTTTTAGCCCCTGCAAAGCATTTAGCCCCCTGTGTGTTTGTTGATTTAAGTTGCAATTTAAAGTATTCAATGATCTTTAGCCCCCTACGAAATATTAGCCCCTACAAAACTTTCAGCACCTGTGTTTTTGTACATTAAATTAAGAATTTAGAGAGGCCAATGAGCTTTAGCCCCTACAGAGCATTAGTTTCCTTAAATTTTTATATTTTTGGTTCACAACTTGATGAGCTTGATTTAGCCCCCTCCAAGATAGGTGAGATTTAGCCCTCTCTGCTCTTTTATAAAATGGAATTCATAGCTTCAAAAAAAAGGGTTCCAATGAGCTTTAACTACAAAATCTTTAGCCCCCCTACATTTTTATAGACTCGATTCACAATTTAAAGGGCCCAATGAGCTTTAGCCTTCTTGCGTTTTTATGTATTTTAATTTTAAAATCTTTAGCCCGTTAATGATTGATACTACTTATATTTTGCACATTCAATTCACAATTTAAAGAGGCTTCCGAGACCCCTTATAAAGAATTAGCCCGTTCCTCACAATTTAATGAGCTTTAGCCCAAACACCAGCACTAACCCCCTCAAAAATTTTTAGACTCTGCGCTTTTTATGTATAGATGCTTTTCACAACATAAAGATTCCAACGAGCTTTAACCACTATAAAGCATAAGCCCCCTCCAAAATCTTTAGCCCTTTACATTTTTATACTAGATTCGATTCAAAATTAAAGGGGCCAATGAGATTTAGTCCATCTCCAAGATCTTTATCATCTTCCACCTGGTTTTTACAAAACTTACTTTTTAAATGTTCCGATGGGGGTCTCTCTAGGATCTTTATAAGCTCGTTTTCTTAATTGGAATGATCCATTTCGCTTCATTTATGGCTACTTGTTTTCGGTACTTGTATCGATCTATTTTAAGAAATTATAAAGTAGACAGTAAAGTAAAAAAATAACAAAGTAAGTCGGGTTCAAACCCCCCCTTGAAATTATCATAACCATATTTACGTATAACCAATTTTTCTCTTCGAACAAAAAACATTCAGTTCGGGTGTCATTCAGAGCTTGCCAAATGATCAAAATTGAGTCCAAAAGCTACTTTTTCAGGTCAAATTTCAAAAAAACTTTCTGGGGGTGGACCCCCAGCCCCCCTTTATGCTGGAGGCTAGATATTAATATCTAAACTTTGAAATTAAATGCATGATAGTTACCTAAAATATAATTGAGAAAGATGGTTTGGAAAAATATATGGCAGAAACTCTCCAAAACAAAAGTCGCGTTAAGGCCGTGTAAGTAATAGTACGTATCTCTATTTCACCTTTCGATTAGGAGGGAATGAATAAAGGTACAATAAAAATCTAATAATTTTTTACCATCTGGCTCCATTCATCATAAAACGTTTCGTTGACACACCCTTAATATTAATTTTGATACAAATTTAACTATTCGTTAATTTAATTACTAATAAATTAATTAGTTATATTTGATTAAACTAGTAAATATTAATAACTACCTTTATAATTTAAGAAATTTTTTTAAATGGCAAAAATGCATGGGAAGTAACAACTTCAATCTGATTATATGTTAGCCTCCCTCTTGCCCACGTTCCAGATCCGCCACTGGTGCCGAGGTGGGATGGGACGTTTTTTTTTTAAATTTAAATTAATGATTAATTTTTAAATATATGATTAAAAACCACAAAGATGGAAGTATTTTACACATTTTAAAGATGTATTACAAAAACATGAGTTATTTTACCCTATATTTACTTTGAAAAATCTGACTTAAGTGAAAAATACAACATAGTTAAAATTCTTCTTTAATCTAAAAAAATATATATTTTCAACTGCAATAATAAACAGTTCCAAAACCAAGGTATCTAACAATTGGATGCAATAGCTTGTATACAGATATTGAGAGGAATTGGGCCAGGCCCGCAGCCAGGAATTTCCCTTGGTGGGGCTCCCACTTTTTCAGGGGGGCAAGGGGGTTTTCAGGAGTTATCATAGGCATAGGTTCAACTGTTTGACTAGGGGACAAAACCCATAAGGGGCCATTCATTAATTACGTAAGGGTCCCGAGGGGGAGGGGGGTTGGAAAAATCTCTACATACCCTTACTTGGGGGGTGGGGGGGTCAAACCAAATCTTACGTAAGATTTTCCTAGTTAATATAAACAAATTCCAGTTATTCTAATTAAGAGATAATAATATAATAGTAACATGTAGTTGACAGCAAGAATATTACTTATCTGTTGAAAAATAAAAATCTTTGATTTACGTCACACGGAAAGTTTTCTAACATTTTATTGTTTTGAAAAACATAATGGAATCTTACGTAAGAATAGGGGGGGAGGGGTTTGAAAAATCTTACGTACCCTTACATGGGGGAGGGGGGGTCAAAAATTGCCAAAATCATCCTTACGTAATTAATGAATGGCCCCTAAGACCCTCAGGCCTAAAGGGACATCCATAAATTACATGAGGTGTTTTTTCCAAAATCTGGACCCCCCTTCCCCCTTGGTGAGATTTTGCTGGACCCCCCTCCCCCACGTGAGATTTACCTACAACCTTTAAAAATAATTTTCTATCCTATTCGTTTGCATTTTGTGCTTCACAGCACCTAAAACTTTTCCATTATTAATGATGTTGGGGAAAAGGACATTATTTCGCTTAAAAATCACCTCAGTAATCATCTGTGTGTATTATTCCTTTTTCATACTTAAGAAAATTGCATAATTTCTAACTTAAAAAGTTGACGTGAGATTTTAATCGACCCCCCTCCCCCCTTGGTGAGATTTGGTGAAATTTTTCCAAACCCCTCCCCACCTTTTTGACCTCACGTGGATGGATGTCCCCTAAGGAGCTGTTACAAGATTTTTGTTTCAGGTGGAGTTATAGGTCCTAAATTTTTCTAGTTTTACCTTTTCTGTTTTCTTAAGTTATCCTTTTTTTTTATTTTAGAAATTTGAATCTTAAATCACTGTTTTAGCCAATTTTTAGATCCTTTGGGTTCAAGTATAGAAGGAACTGTTTAATGGGGGATAGAAGTATCAAAGGGGGTCTGAGGGTCCTCCCCAGAAAATTTTTGGAAACTTGACCCTAAAAAACAGGGTTTTAAACTGCTTTTGATACTTGTAGAATAAAATTCAGACGTACATTTGAATCGTCAGTTTGAAGAAGGGAATAAGTCCTAAAAATGACAAATTAACTTTTTGTGCTCAAAACAATCTCCAAGCTTTGCCCTACACATGGGTGAAAAGAGGGGGAAAATAACTAACCCCTATAGGGAGATATCACCCCTTGAAGTTGTGAAATCGATGTCCATTCATTGTATTTTTCAAGTTAATTTGGAGTTAAAGTTAATTTGTCTTTCTTTTCCTATTCTTTGAGCTGTAAACTAAGTTAAAATGAAATTTTCTTTTAATTTAAAATTTTTTTCAAACTTTTTTTATGCAAGGAATGTTTAACTCCATTCATATTCACTCACTCCATTGATACTGCTCTAATAACTCAGTTTCACTATAATTTTGAATTTTATTTGTCTTATTCCTTTTATTTCACCCTTTTGTGGTGTAAACTAAGGAGAAATATAATTTAAATGTGAATTTAAGGTTTTTTTTAAGATTTTTTCATCAGAAAAATTTCATAAGGTTGAAGAAGGGAATAAGTCCATCAACTTATTTTGACTGTAAAATATTTTTGAATATACTTATAATTGTTTTGATGGTTGTTCTGTTTTCTAAATAGGGTTGTGAACTTCCAGTAAAAATTTGGTGATTATACAATAAAAATTCTATTACTTATACAGTTTTTTTCGATTTTCTCAAAACTTGGTTTTTGGACTTATTCCCTTCTTCAAACTGACGATTCATTTTTATGTAGAATTTTGATTTTGATGAACTTGTTATTTAAAAGAAATTGTGAATAATAAAGGTTTAATTAATATAGGGGGTCTGGGGGCCCTCCCCCAGAAAAATTTTGAAAATTTGACCCTATAAAACTGGGTTTTAACTTAGGTAGAAGTAAATTACTCGTGTTTTAGAAGGAGGCAGCTGCCCTGAGTTTGTGGATAGAATTTGTGAAAATTTTCTAGGGGGGCAAATAAAGATGCCAAGAGGGGCTCAGCTCCCCCTGGCCCCCCCCGTAGCTACGGGCCTGAATTGGGCATGTCCCATCCCACCCCAAGTCATGGTGTCCCATCCCACCCCGATAGCAACAGTTTTAAAAAATAGGTTCTTACAAAAGAACTGTGGCTTTTAGGCTTAACTCAACTATTTATTCATAAAGAATACATTATTCCGTTTAGAAAACAATATAAACCATTAAGAAAGCAACTTTAATCAGATTGAAAATTCACTTTGAAAAGTGTAATACTTAGTTACTTTTGCTATAGTGAAACCATCTTTTTCATTCAAAAACTTGTAGGAGCTTGCAACTAAAATAGTAAACAGAACCAAGTATGAAGCCATGGTGGCTTTACCTGGTGGAACACTCAAAAACTGACTTTTCTATGGCTGTGCCGCTGAATTTGACAGTCACGGAACGGTCGACGGGATAATACGTAAGCACTAAAATAAATTTTCTTAAAGTTTAGGAGGCATTACCCCCACCCCCATGACCATGGGCGTAGCCAAGGGTGGCAGAAAAGGGCAGCTGCCCCTTTCTACAGCAAAAGGGTCAAAATATCGAAATGCATAAAATGTCAATTTTGGAGTAATTATTACTTGTATGATTTTATATTTTCCATTAATTTTTACTTGTTTCTAATATTACAAAAGGCATTTTACTGCTTTAAATATTTAGCCCAGATGTATTAATATTTATATCCATAGCACATCAGACTCTTATCCTGCACAGTTATTTTAAATAAAATTTATCCAGGAAACTAACAGATTGGAAATTGGGTTAAAGTTCAAAAAAGGAAAACAAAAAAGTGTTTTCAAGTACGAAAAACAATTATATTTACATGTTTAGAAACAAGTTCTTGATTGTTCAAATCACGGAAGTAAATGAACTTAAATAATTATAAAAAAATATTTCAGACTTTAATCCCTCATTCCTCAAAGTGTAAGGTGTTACAATTTTCTATATATTTATTTCTCTATAAACTGCTTTGGTTCTTTACACATCTTTTTATAATATACTTTTATAGGGACGATTTTTATAATCACTGTGGGAAATCAGTGAAAATTCCTTGTAATTTACAAAACCTATTGAAAATTATGAGAATATGGCACTTATAGAAATTTACTTTTGGAGGCTGGAGGGACCCAATATTTTTAACTCCTAAATGTAATTTACATTGATCCAATTAAATACATTTCCTGTATATTATTATTGATTAAAAATTTTAATACATCTATAGCAGGGATGGCGAACCTATGGCACGCGTGCCACTGGGTGGCACGCGACCGGTATTTCGGTGGCACGCGACATTCACTAAAAATGACACAAAAAAACTTTAGTACTACCAGATTCCCAAAACCAGATTCAGAAAACTTTTTAGCTAGCTGAATTTCAAAACCTTTTTGGGGGAGGATCCTCGAACCCCCCACTCACCTCTTAGGTGCCGTTGAGCCGTTCAAATATTACGTAACAACATTTTCTTGGTCGTTTTGGACTCCCTCCTCCCCTTTTTTCAGCAAGGTAAGCAAATCCCAACCGCTCTTATAATAATTATGTACGGAAACTGACATTAAGCCGTTAGAAAACAAAATCATGGTTGCAAAAGGAGCCTGATTACTTTACGCAAAAGGGGGCATATAAGGGGGGTGAAGGAGCCCTGCCCCCCTCCGAAATTCGGACAAGGTATACCAAAACAAGTTAAAACCCAGTTTCTTCGGGTAAAATTTTGAAATATTTTTTGGGGAAGTGCCCCTAAACCCCCCTTTTCTATTTCAAACTTTTTTATAATACTCATGAAAATCAAAATCCTACCTAAAAATGTCTGAAATTTGGACTTAGATGCACCAAAAACTTTTTCAAAACCCTGTTTTTCGGGTCAAATTTCCAAAAATTATCTGGGGAGGACCCCCAGACCCCCTTTACTTGGAACTTCATTATTAACATTTTTTCTTAGATTAAATTCTAGAAAATGCAAATTCTACCTAAAATGTATTAAAAATCTGCATTAAACCTATTAACGATGCATGGGAGGGACTGAGAAATAATTTTTGGCCCCTCCCAAAATAAATTTCTATATACACCACAGACTTTACGGCCCACCACTCACCACTTGAGCACTTTAAGTTAGAAACTCCTGTTCTAAACTATCGACCCTCTAAGTAGGATTTCATTTTCCATGGGTTTAAAGATAATTTATTAAAAAATAACAAGTGGCACACTTGACACCTGAAAATCCTAAACCGTAATATAAATGGCACACTGATCGAAAAAGGTTCGCCATCTCTGATCTATAGAAAGAACTTGCATCTTGATGAGCATCGAAAAAGATTGTGATAGATTGTTCCAAGTAGGAAGAGAGGAACCCTAGTATAGCTTATAGAATAGAAATTTAACCATAAAAAATAGAAATTTAACTACTTTTTGTACACCCAGTCCGGATTTCAAGGGAAGGGGAGGGCTTTCCACTTTCTTCTCCCCCCCCCCATATATACGCCCCTGACTTTTGCCCCCGCAGTGAAAATTCCTTAAAAAATGGCCTGCCGGTCACCCCTACACTATGCGAAAAAGAGGTCCCACTTACCCCCACCAACCAGGGGCTTCATTTCAGTTTTTGGTTGGGGGGCAAGGAATTTTTTTAAGTGGGTCTAGCGGACCTGGAAAAAGTACCCGAACCTACGAACCTGGTTCGGGGGAAGCCCCTGCCAGCTCCATAGGAGCAATACATAAGGTTTGGGGAAATTCTATTAGGTTCGGGGGAAAATCACAACTTTTTCCAGGTCCGGTCTAGACCACAGATATTACATGTAATGTCTAAATTTGACATTAGGGTCTGGGGTTCATCCCCAGGAAAATTTTGAAAATTTGCCTCTTAAAGTAGTGTTTTACCTCATTTTAAGGCCCTTTGGACTGCATCCAAAGAGCACAGTTTCTTTTAAACCACAGAATTTTCTAGGGAAAAGAGTTGTAAATAAACGTCAAAGTTTCAAGAGGGCTATGGGGTCCTGCCAGGGCTGTATTTAGGCACGTGCAACATGTGCTATAGCACAGGGCGGCAAAATTTTGAGGGGCGGCAGATTACAACAATTCAAAATGCTACAAACTATACAGTTTTTTTTAAATGTATCACACAGTTTTCACTACGGGAGGATTCTAGGACCTAGGATTCTTCCTTGTGTTTTTGTGTGTTAACCCCTTAACCAGTAGCGGATCTAGGGGGCACGTGTCTTGTCTCCCCAGAGGACTAAAAAATACACTGCCCTAAGGGGTCAAAATTCAAACATTTTTCTGGAGGAGAACCTCCGAATCCCCCTCCAAAACTTTAACGTCTGTTAAGTTTTTTTTGTTAGTGACTATATCATTTTTCAAAATGAAATTTAAACCGTTCATAGTGAAGAAGAATAAGCAATAGTTTTTTGAGGGTATCATGGCTTCCCAGTTCAGGGCCGTAATTTTGACATAAATTTTTGTTTTTCCCTTGAAAATTCCGTAACTTATAAGGAGAAATCAAAAGGAATAAAATCTCAAAAGGAATAAAAACAATACTTTATAGGGTCAAATTTCAGAAATTTTCCTGAGGTGAACCCCTAGACCCCCCTCAAAACTTAGACGTCTGTTATTTAGACAGTGTGTTTTTCCCTTGGAAATTTTGCCCCTTACAAGAAGCAGTTAACTTCGGATGTTTCCCACAAAGGGATTCAAAATTATATAAAAACACTAGTTTAAAGCGAAAAGTATATCAAAATTTTTTTGGGAATCCCATCCTTCCCATTTCCATGAAACAGAAAAGGAAATAGGGGGGGCCGCAATTAATTGATATGCACAGGGCGGCAAAAACCGTAAATACGGGCCTGGGTCCTGCCCCAGAATTTTTTTTAAATTCCCCTTAAAACTAGTGTTTTATCTCTTTTTCAAACTTTTAGGGGAGCTCCTGAAGGGAAAAGCTACATGTAAGTGGCATAATTCTAAAGGGAAAAACTGCATAACCAATGTAAAAATTTTAGAGGGGGCGGGGGTCCTCCCCCAGAAATTTTTTTGAAATTGTCACTTTAAACTAGTGTTTTATCTCTTTTTCAAACTCTTTGAGGAGCACTAAAAAGGAATAGCTTATTGAATGAGGCAGAATTTTCAAGGATAAAAACACTGTTTAACAGAGGTCAAAATTATAGAGGGGGTCTGGGGGTATTCCCTAAAAAAATATTTGAAATTTTCCCTTTAAACTAGTGTTTTATCTCTTTCAAACTCTTTTTGGAGCTCCTAAAGGGAAAAGCTTCTTGTAAATAGCAGAATTCGAAGGGGGAGAAGGAGAAATCTGTATAACCGACATAAAAATTTCAGAGGGGGCTAAGGATACTCCCCCAGAAAAACTTTGGAAATTACTACTTTAAATTAGTGTTTTCTCTTTTTCAAACTATTTAGGGAGCACTAAAAAGGAAAAGCTTCAGAAAGCGGCAGAATTTTGAAGGGGAAAAACATTGAATAACAGGCGTGATAATTTTGGAGGGGGGCTGGGGGTCCTCCCCTAGAAAAGTTTTTGAAATATAACCCTCAAAAGTTGGGTTTTAACTCCTTTTGAGACTTGTTGAATTGCACCCATAGCTCTTTGTGGAAGGTAAAAAATTTCCAAGGGACTTGCAGCTATTTTTCACAAAACAGTGGAAACCTTGCGGGGGGGGTCCCCCCTGCCCCCCCTTAAATGACGCCCATGCCACCAACCCTATAAAGTTTTTTGGGGGAGGCCCCAAACCATCTATTTGGTATAAAATTTTATGTTTAACTAAATATTTGGTAGAACAAGGTTCAATTTGTTCAGTTAAATGTTTTGAAAACTATAATTTAAAGCTATCCATTTTCACCCAAAATTAAAGTTTAGAAAGAATTTCTTCCACACCTCCTGAATTGAAAACTTAGGTACTTCTTATGAGAATGGACACCTTCAAAAATATGTCCTAAACAAAGGTTGTATTGCACACTGGTGTTCAAAATTAAGATAATTTGCACATTTTTTCGATTTCTCCAGATCTACTGGATAGATTTTGATGAAATTTGGTATGAACATAGGTTGATATAATACCAAATAAATAAACCTTCAAAAATTGTAATACACACGCATGCGCAGAAGTAATAACCGCCAGAGTTGAAAGGTATGAAAAAGTGGTTCCAGAGTAGAGCAAAATAGTGGGTTTATAAGAGGTATGACACCCTCCCACTATCATGCATGCCTCCTTGAGTGATTTAAAAGCACGAATAAGGCAGATTATAAAATTTCCTGTTCATTAGGCCTACTTTCTCAGAAACCCCGTTTTGGGGCTCTGAAGGGTATATGGAGGGGGCAGCGAGATGCAATTGCCTTATATAGAGTCCCTCATACCTCCTCTAAAGGGGCAAAGTCTTTGAATCTGGCTGCCCATTCCATATAACGAATATCTTCCGTTTTAATGAAAATTGCTAACCTGATGAGTTCCATTAAGGAAGGATTTCTATCGATTGAAAAGAAATTAAGACTGACAGAACCCCCCAAAAGGTGAATAAATGTCTCCAAGATATCAACACACTACCTTCAACCGTGATTTTCTCCTTTTAAAAGGTGTAGGGGGTTTGGCATAGACTTAACAACATTCCTACAAAGAGCATCAAATCTCAGACTCCATAATGGTCAATTTCTCTTACGTTAAAGGACTGACAGAGCATTCTGGTTCTTTCCACATAAGATTGCATCGAGAATCGATGGTTCAATCGATTTGAGACCTAACAGAGAGGAAAATATTCACCATTTGAATATTACCTTATTGAAGACATTTTTTTGCATATTTTTGACAAGTTGCAGATCCCTCCCTGCCTTTGAAAGAGGAACCCTGACAGTTTCAGGTAATTTGTTGATATCTTGAAGACCTTTGAAAATCTATCCAGTAGATCTAGAGAAATTGAAAAAATGTGCAAATTCTCTTAATTTTGAACACCAGTGTAGTTTTTTTTAATGTCAAATTATGCATTGCATGTGTTGTTTTATGAAAGGGGCGGCGAAAATTGTAATTAAATATTGGGTCACCAATGCTGTGAGTTTGAAAAGGTCTTCTTTAGTGGATTACAGTAAAGTACAATTTGAGAAATTATAATTTAATTTTATTTATTAACTGTCTATGTCAGGGGTCGGCAACCTGCGGCTCGCGAGCCGCATGCGGCTCTTTCGATATAAAGTTGCGGCTCTCCAGTTCCATAAGAAAAAATTAATAATTTACTAATCAAAACTTTTAAAAAAAATCAGAAAATATATTTTTAAGTCCTCTAAGTGCTGATTTTCCTTGAAAATTCTGTGACTTATAAGGAGTGATCCTTATTTCGTTATAGAAGTTCTAAAAACTAATTAAAACACTATTTTTAGGGGCAAATTTTCAAAAAATTTCTGAAGTGGGATCACCTCCCTCGAAATTTTGCTGTTTACTAGGTATAACTAATACTATTTTTCCTTGAAAATTCTGCCATTTAAATAATGAGAGGTGATCTTAGGGTGCAACCGAAAAAGGCAAAAATGAGCTAACACGCGATTTTGAAGGGGAAATTTCCAAAATATTTTTCTGAGGGAGGCCCCCAGATCCTCTTATTTTTCCCGGAATTCACATCGTTCATACAAAATTTGGAAATTAAGTTCACTAAAATTAATTTACAATGTGTACGTAAGTCATCTAAATTTTGATGTAAAAAAGTACCCCAAAAGGAGGTACCTCAGAAAAATGTTGGGTCAATCTCTCCAACTAAAATCTCCCTCCCGATCTAAAATCAAATATGTAAGCAGATATACTATATAAAATTGAAAAAAAAATCTCTGGCTCTTTGAAAATTGGGAAATTTTGTAAGTTGTAACTTTTGGCTCTTCCGTTTCAAAAGGTTGCCGACCCCTGGTCTATGTAGATTAAATTTTGTTACATTTTCTAGGATTACCAACTCTTGCATATGGAATGGGTGCATCTTTACTTATTAAGCATGAAGAAACTATTTCCACTTCTAAAGGAACTGTAAAAATATACTTCTTATACAAAGAAAGTGATTCTGTTTACTAACATGTGTGTACTTATTAAATGAAAAATTTTATATGTATAAAAAGAATTGCATTAAACACGTTTTTGCTTCTTTTAACAAAGTTCATAGTTGTCTTTTATTTTTGACCAGTGTTCAATATTTTTCTCACGAAACTTGTTATTCACAGCAAATCAAGCTATTGGAGCATCTTTCAAATTAAATTACTGATGCAAATCTTTCTAAACAGAATTTTGTCTTTCAACATGCCTTTTCTCTTGCTTTTCTTTTTGTGTTATTCATATTAAAAAGACAAAAATATATTCAAATTTTAAAGTTGTTGAAAACAAAATCCAGGGCAATACCCAAATACTCTTTAGAAGTTTATAAGATCAAAATATTTTGGGTAAAAAAGTTTATTTAATTTTATATTTTCAATAAGGAAGTTGCATGTCAGATTTTCAAAAACAAACAAGTGTTCCGTATGGTTTTTTGTATGGTAAAATGATATATCTAGTCAGTTTTTCAAAAAAATGTACAGGTAATTAAATATTTTAATTTAAAAGTCGAGAAAAAACACGTGACTGAAAACGTTTATTGTTTAAACTATAAGATGACGTCAACAATAATACCATCAACTCCATTGCTTTACAACAATGTTTAGTATAAGATGACGTCACATCCAAACTCTTGGCGTTTTCGCGCGCTTTTAAAAAGTGGATTTTCGTTAATTTTTTTGACAATCAAAAAATTTCTCGATCGGCCTAAAATTTTGGGTAGTTGCTTATTTTTGCAAGAGGAATCGATTAAAAAAAATAGAAAAAAATCATGCGACTTCCTCATTGTTTTAATTTGTAAATAAATTTGTGTGCTATGATGCACACCAAATCAAAGAAAACAAAATTAGACTAATTTCGTGCTTTTGGGTTTAGGCACTGTATATTTGCACGGCTTTTTTTCAACTAAACTCTACTCTAACTTCCAAGGCTAGGCGTTCCATTGGTTCCATCACTAAGCTCCGAGACTGCTACGTCATCACGAGACCTACAGCGCATGCGCCACTGGCCGTTTTAGCCGTTCAAATATACACTTCGTTGGGTTTATAGTTCCAGAGTTATTAGCTGTTTAAGAAAGAAAAACACAACAAAAAAAATATTACTATACCTTACCACAGTGTGGTCCATCCTTTAGCTACCCGAGTGCCAATTAACCTTTTTATAGGGAGGCCGAGTGCCAGAGACAATAAAAATTACATTTTGCTATTTTAAAACAGGCAAATCAAACTTATTTTCCAACACTGCAAAAATATTGACTGGGTGTCATTAGCATATTTTTTATTCAAGGGAGTTATTTTGTGCCACAATTCAAACACTATTTCAATCGATTTTCACATTTATAAATTAAAATTTAAAACAAATTATCTCTTTTTTAAATTGAATTGTTGTTTAAAGGAAAATTGGAATATTGTTATTTCTAAATTAGTTCTCATCCAAAAAAGATTTTTTCCTCAAGATATATTATAAGAACTTTTTAATTATAATTGAGTTCTCAATACATTGCCGGAACAACAATCCCGTAGAAAAATTTCTGAAATTATACTTGCAGATTAAATATTTAATACAATTCATAGCCACTACTGATTTGATGACTTCTTTCACTATTGCCCGTACCCCGCACTGGATTTTCTATTGATGCACTTTAATAACCCTTTTAAATTTAAGGACAATTTCGTGCTTTTGGGTTTATAGTTCCAGAGGGTAGTTCTAGGGGGTTCAGGTGTTCTCTCTTGAAATTTTTTTGAAAATTCAACCGATATAAGCGGGGTTTTAACACATTTCTGAAATAAAAGTGAAATATCTTCTAATTTAATATCATTAAGACATCACATTTTGTGGCCGAGTGCCATGAAAATATCTTCGAGTGCCGCGGGTTGGACCACACTGCCTTACCAAAAGGGAAGGGATAAAAAAACTTAGTACCTTATATACATAACAATAGTAGTTCCTCGTACAAAAATGTGAGGGTTTAATCTTTGGTTTTTTAGTCATTTTGTGAGAAAATCAGCACTTTTTTGAAACTTCGAGGGAACAAAGTTCTCCTGCAGACACCAACTTCGATAAGGTGTGATGCGGTTTCCTCACTCTCACTCCAGTTTGTTTTATTTTTTATAGCTCAGTGGAACCACTCAGGGCCGGACTGGGAAGAAATTTCGGTCCGGGCATTTTAAGTCTGAATCGGCCCACCGCATAATTTTTATGAAAAATATAACTTCATAGAATTAAAAATTTTTTGGGGGGATCGTGGGTACCTCCCCAAGAAATTCTTTTTGAAATTGACCCCTAAGAAATAGTCTAAAATCCATTTTGAAGTCCCTAATTGGATACGTTATTAACTCAATATAGACTTTTAATTCTTTGTTGGTAAATTCAGTGGGTAGAAAGAATTTCCATCTTGACGAACTTAATATTTAAAGAAATTGTGAATAATGTAGCTCAAAATAGAAAGGGGGCCTGGGGGTCCTCCCCCATAAAAATTTTGGAAATTTTACTCTTAAAAGTACTGTTTTAACTCATTTGGGACCCTATTTGGGGTGACATCCGAAAAGGTCCGCTTCTTTTATGCCGTAGAATTTTTAAAGATGAAACCAGGAAAATTCGTTCATAAAAATATTTTAAATAATATAATACGTTTTTGAATTAAGTAATTTATGCCATAATTAATGAATTTAATGGCTGGTAAATTAATGGGTTAGATGGCCGCACAAAAGGAATTCGTGGGCCGCTAGTTGGAAATTCCTGCGGAGTGCGGATTCATTTTTAGTACACGATCTTTTTCATTCATACCACTGTAAAATATTTTGGTTGTAGGCGGCCCACAAATGGCCCTCGATGAGTAGCGGCCCACCGGGCATTTGCCCAAATGCCCGTATGGGTATGGCCAGTCCGAGCCTGGAACCACTGCTATAATGTAACCACAATTTTAGTTTAGGTTTTGCTGGTTAGAAGCGTTAGTATCTGGGAATTCCCATGAATTATTCTGTGATATTATTTTCGTCTTTAACTTCAGTTAGCTAGTGGCAACGCTAAATATTGCATTACAATAAATTAATTTGTCGCTTATCGTATTCCCGGTGTTAGTTATTTTCTGAGATTTTGAGAAAATAGACATCTCAAAAAGCCTCTGTAAGTTTCAATTTCAGATTTTCATGAACCTATTCATTTACAAATGGTTACTTCTCTTTTTAAATTCTTTTTAAAAAATGTTGATGCTTATGAACTTTTAGAACACCTCGTACCCGATATTGTAAATGGCGATCCGCCCAGTGGCTTGTAGTATTTTAAAGCAGTGGTCCCCAACCTTTTTACCACCACGGACCGGTCAACGCTAGATAATTTTACGACGGCCCACTGTGGGGGGCTTGATTGTTTACATTATAGATTTTCTTATTTATTAATTTTAATTAAATCGTCTTTAAACATGCTTTCAAAATAAAATACAGTTACACCAAAAAATAAATATAAAGTGATTTATAATTCATTTCATTCATTAATTTGAAGTATAAAACTAGGAATTTAAAATCATTTTCAATGAAATGATCTGCCCGCGGCCCGGTACCATTTGATACACGGACCGGCACCGGTCCGCGGACCGGGGGTTGGAGACCACTGTTTTAAAGTACAACCTTTACTGTAAAACAGTTTTTCGGATTTATTTTTTCTTAAAACCTTTTATCTTTAAGGGATAACGAAGTTACTCAAATTGATTTAGAATTGTACTGATTCTATTCTGCATTTAAATAAATAGTGTAATTGCAGAAATAACATTCAGATTAGATATTTTGGTCAGCTTTGGTTAGTATCTATCCTTTCACTTCTCAGAAATCATTGTTTAGCCAATCGCCAAGGGGTTGGCGAAAAATAGACGATTAGTGACTTTTTCTAGTTCACATTACTTAGTACCAGCAACCGGACCTGGAAAAAGTTGTAACCTTCCCCCGAACCTATTAAAATTTCCCCAAACCTTATGTATTGCTTCTATGGAGCTGGCAGGGGCTTCCCCCGAACCTGGTTCGTTGGTTCGGGCACTTTTTCCAGGTCTGCCAGCAACCCTAAATTCTATTACGATGTTCGTTCCGCGAAATGCTTGGCAAGCATTGGCGAGAAAGCATTTTGCCAAGAAATCGCCATAGCCCGGATTCTAAAAATTTACCCTGAGCCAAGTTTTGGCTATCATTAAATATTAATCAGTAGGTTTAAAAACTAGGTTCATCCAAAGAATCCGGGCCTTTTGCAAAAAATGGAAACTACTACTTGATAAAATACAGTCGACTCCGCTTAATATGATCACATTTGTCCATGAACAGAATGATAACAATATCCGATTGATAATAATAAGCGGTTCTATTATTAACAAAGGCAAACAGTGTAACATGAGTGTTTGCATTAAAATCCCAACTGTGTTTTCCTAATTTATGTACTTAAAACAATTTTCTAGTACGTATTTTGCAACTTAAAGAAAAACGTAAGAGTGAATCATATTACTACTACATTAATGACTCCTTTTGTATGTTTATGCATTAAAATTGGCTTTCCAATGAGAAAAAAGGATGTTTTTAAGGGATTTCACCTAACTTTGATAACATTAAACGATATACTGATAACATAAAACGATACATTTTGCGTTAATTTAAATAGGAGTGATCGGGACTGGTCAATTTTGGTAACATTATCCGATCGATAACATTAACCGTGATCACATTAAGCGGATTCGACTGTACTTGATTCTGGAAACCCAGTTCTATAAAAGTTGAATTGCTTATTCACCAACAGACAACATTAGAAAGACCTAATTGCAGTTAAAATGTCGCACTCCCTGGGCAACTTTTTTGGCCCAGGAATTTCAAAGAGCCGTATATTATTGCAATTTATATTTGTTCCACTTAAGACATTTAGTTGGTATTTTTATCTTTAAAATGACGTTAAATTTATATCAGTTGATAAGTTACCCACGAATGCAGAATAATGTCCAATCTGGGAATCTAAGGATCAGGGCGAATTTTAGCCTTCTGGGGAAATTATGTGGATAAGTAGTCCTAATATTTAATTCAATTTCAGTATAGTAATCAAAATTTACCTTATGATTTTCACCTTCACCACAAATCAAAGGTTTGTTTTTGTTTTGTGTTTCGATTTTTGGAGACTATCACTTTTTAAATTTTGGTGGAAAATCTTGGAAGTAAAAACATTTTTTGTATTCCTTCTTGAGTTACCATTTGCCCTTATTAACAAGTCATTAAACCATTTTGAGTATAAGAGTCAAATAAAATTGCTCTGCACAGGGTTGCTTGATTTAAATCAACTTGATTTAAATCACGATTTAAATCACTTGATTTTTTTTAAAAATCATTGATTTAAATCAAAAATGTAAAACTGCCACAATTTAATAAAATCTGCTAGATATGTAACTGGGAGAGAGGTTAAAGTTACTCTACATAAAATTGCCTGCAATTTCAAGATAAAATTTTTGCTACCAATAACAAAAATGTTTATGACGAAAAGGGGTCAGTATTAGGGTTTTGAATCAATAATTGTGATAAACTAAACAAGAATTAAAATCTTATTTTTTACCTGGTATCAAATCTTAAAATTAGGGTGTCCGCTGACTCTGGAAACAGGGAAAACCTGGAATACTCAGGGAATTCGAAAATGCCCTGGAAAACCTGGAATACTCAGGGATTTCCAAAAATATTCTGGAAAAATGTGATTTTGTACGATGCGTAGCGTTTTCCAGCGTTTTTTTTACGTTGTGGAGTTACCATTCTCCGGTATTTAGTAAAAACAGCATCCTAGCTCGCACGAGCTAAATTTTTTAAAATTTGCAATATAATGAGAAAGTTAGATGTTAGGCTTAAAAAAATGCCTTAAAGCTTTAGTTTGACCGAACCTGGAAAATCAAAAAAATTGTCCTGGAAAACTCAGGGAATTCTTAGCTTAGAATTAGGTGGACACCCTGAAACATTTTTACACATTTAAATCTTTAAATAAAATTAAATGTGGATGATTTTTATTGAAAGCTCGTTTTTATAATTTTAGTCATGTTTTCCCAACTAATTTTTTTCATATACAAAACTACAGATAATAGAGCTCTATTATCTGTGCATGACTACTATCAATAATTAATCACTGAATTTTCATTTTTATCACTAATTACTTATTATTTTAAATTAATAAACACATAATTTGTTGTGTAAAATTAATTTAACTGAATCAATATAATTTAAAGATTGATTTTAATTTTTACACAAAAATGAGGCATGATGTTTTAGTAATCATTGTCACAATTTATTTTCACACCTAATATTAATATCAAAATTTGGCAAAAATAGTTATAGAAAGAAGGATAAAAATTTAAGTAATTGAGTACAATTATTTATTCGCTCTTTTCAAACGGGATTCTCATCAGTGTGATGCCAGTGAACTGCTTCTCTTAATTAATTCAATTACTTAATTAATGTATAAAATATATTAAAATTTGGTAATTAAGTAATGGTAAATTATAATATCACATTGAAATCACAATATCAGTATATTATTAACCAGTTTCATGAAGTTTAGAACTAGTAATTCATTTAAATAAAAAAAATCCGATTTAAATCAAAAAAGTCCGATTTAAATAAAATAAATCCGATATTTTTGATTTTTTTAAAAAAATCAAAAAAATCAGCAACCCTGGCTCTGCAACGTCAACTTTGATTGGAAAATTCTGAAAACTAATATTTCAGCATGTTCTCTTCCACAAGACCCATCAGGTGATTTCAAATGAATGGCATAGCTGCCAAGTACTCAGATTTTATCGGAGTTACTCCTATTTTTGGTTTCTTCTCCGATAGTCCGATTTTCCCCTAAAAACTCGGATTTTTTTCAATGCTTATGTTGCAATTTGTATCCCCCCATCAGATTGGCAGCTATGGAATGACCATACAAACCCTACATTACAACATCACATTACAACATTAAATACATCATACAAACCCTAATCTAGCATAGTGATATTAAAATTAAAAAAGTAAATAGATGCTGTTTAGACACTATTTTTATTCAATAATATGCATTTTTGTAAATTTTCTTTCTTTAGTTCCTTTGTTTTCATTGAGAAATTACCTAAATTGTATTATTTTTTGAAAAGAAACTCTACTGGCTAATAGTTACAGGGGTGCATCCAGGATTTTTTGCCAGGGGCCGTTTTTGGGAATTTTGTGAAAATAATTTTTCATTCTAAAATAAGGTCCTATTTCTGTAAATAAATAATTTTTTTAATAAAATTACACTTAGTGAGTGCATATAGCTTGATTTAAGTCCGTTTTGGGAATCGGAATTTTGTGAAGGGGCCGTTTTTGATGGTCGGAATTTTGTGAAGGAGCCGTTTTTGGCCCCAATTTCATTCTAGATGCACCCCTGAGTTATCACACATTAAGAACTTGCTGAAATATTATTTACCAATCTTGCCAACCAGGCCCTATCATGAAATCTGTCCTGATAAGTTAAATTAGGATTAAATATTCTTGCTTGTATTTGATTGTTTCATTCTATTTTCAGATAATAAGAGTTTAACATCACTAATAGTGAAGATTATTTATTTTTTGGAAACCTCCTTTTAGATTTAGATTTTTTTAGGATGACTGATACTGGTAAGTTTTCTTTCAAAAGATCTATTGTTTTACATGGCCATTTAGGAATGTAAGTTTATCTAAATAAATATTTCCCTGATTTGTGCAGATAACTACAAAGGTTCTGTAAAGCGTGAAGCATCTGAAGACGATATGGGTGATTGTGAAGGTCCTTCTAAACGTCCTAGGAGTGGTGGTCGTGCAGTTGATGTTCGCTTCCTAGTTCAGAGTAAGGTAAGTGAAAAGATTTGAAATCCTTCCCTTAGTTTTTTAACTTTTAGTCCTAAAATTGTCATTTTTCTATACTTTTAAAATTAGTTTTCTCGAACAAAAACTCCAAAAGAATTAAGTGGTATTTGTAGCGATACAGTAACTGGCCCTTTATCCGGGAATCCAAAAGGACCTGAAATCCAGCTTGCATTCAGAATTTTTTTAAAGAATTTTTAGTGAGGAAATGCTGCTACGATGCGCAATGTTTGCGCCGTGCCTTTTGTGACATCATCTCTGTAAATGAGTTGGCTCCGTTGTCGCTTCGGTCTACTATCATTGGGCGTGGCCATTTCGGTGTGAGAATTAAATTAAAGTAAATATCTTATAATCATTCTATTTTCATCATTTATAGCAGAAAAAAGTCGGAAAAATCGAGATTTTTCACTCAAGTTTCGTTTGGCTTGCAGAGTATTCCGTTCCTCCCATGACTTCTTTCTTGGACAGCCGCGGGTGCTAGTTGAAGTTGATTTTTCTTGTGTTGTAAGTGCGATGTGGTATAAACAACTTAACAAGGGTTAAGAGCCATCGAGTCCAGAGTTTTGGATCACGTTCTGTGAAAAAGTAAAAAATAGGGATTTATCCCGAAAGTACTGTTTTTCGGGGCCTAGTTGCAGTTGACTTCTTTTCATATTATCGTGATGCACAAGAAACTATAGCGTGGTCAGAGGAGCCTAATAAAGAGCCATATGCAGCTGCCATCGTATATCGAAATAACAGGTTATCAACCTGTTACTTCTGCTACTCGTATCGAGTCACGTGGTCAAAAACGAGCTCGATACCTCTGGAGGGTCTCGAATATTGGTCACGTGAATCGAAGTATCTTCTGATTGGATGGTAGTTAGCACGTCATCCTTACGTCAGGTGAAGCAAGTCCAATGGGGTCAATTTATCGCCAGATGGCGTTAGTAATACTGGTAGTTCCATTGGTCGACCTGTGAGCGCCGACGTCATGGAGAAAAACGATTGTGACACTGCTGAATCGCTTTTTTCGATTTACGATGCCATTATGAATATTCGATTCGATTCGATGGCAGGTGCATGTGGCCCAAAGTCTAGTGATACCTCTCAGATTGTGTTTTTATTAATTTTAGTCAGTATTTTCAAATAATTTTTCTTAAGGATTTCTGTACTACAAGCCCTTCATTTTCACATAATTCCTTTGATTTTTCACAAAATTCTTAAAACAGGACACTTACAGGAAAACCTGGATGAACCCCTGTTAAGTTATTTATGTAAAAAAAATTGCAGTTTTGATTAGAGTGTAACAATAATGAATTTTATTGTAGAATGCAGGAGCAATTATTGGTAAAGGTGGATCGAATATCAACAGATTGAGGACTGAGGTGAGACTCGTACAATTTTATCAAACAAATTGGTTACTAAATTTTGGACTTTTTGAAACCATTTTGTACATTGAATTAATCTTAGTAGTTTACCTTTCCAGCTATATATTGACTTCTAGGTTCCAAGGTTACCCTGTTATCTAAGCCAGGGGTTCTCAACCGGTGGGTCGCGAAACAAAAATTAAAAACAGTCATATTTACAGAGTTATTTTTTATACAGACACAGCAATTTTCAAAATTATAGATTATTTTAGAGAATAGTTCGTTTCATGCATGAACTATTTTGAATAAGAGTAAATACTATAGGAAGGATGCATTGGCAGCGTAATGCGAGTGAAATGGCAACTAAATGGTAGATAATTATTTAAGTCTTATCATTTTAGGTCTGAGGGATTGCCAAAATATTTTCCCTGAAAAGGGGGTCGCAGAGTCAAAAAGGTTGAGAACCCCTGATCTAAGCTACTACTTATAATAATTGTCCAGAAATAAGTATATAATTAACAAATTTTTAAAAATAACTTGGCTTTTTAAATTTCAGAATGTCTCTCCAAATTGTGTGGAGAAATTTTTTTTTCAAACAGTTTCTCAAATCAGCCTTTGTCCTGTAGGCTTAAATAAGTGTTAATTGGATCAAAAATGTCCATTTTATCAATTACAAAAATTTAAAAGTCTCTTAAGTTAGAGGTATATTGAGAAAAATTTTCTAGTTTACTTGCTTCCCAAAGAAAATTAAATTCATGACCAGAAATATAATTGAGAAATTCAAAAGATTATCCATAACTTATTCTCAAACATTTATTACAATGTGTTAAATGTCATCCTAGCTCTTTATGGTACCTACTTAATAAGGTGATTATTTCATCTCGAAACCATTGTTATTCAAGTCCTGAATCCCACTCAATCCAGAGGTGGAATTAATTTTTTAATGTTCATAGACTGTCTCATTTGTTTTTCTATTATAAGCTGAGTTGGATGTCCCTCTGTGTTGCTTACAATCATCTTAAGCTTCTAATGTAACTGAAAGATTTTCTAGTGAAGCAAATTTGCAAAATAAAGTTTAAAATTATAATTTTTTAATTGACAGTTCAGAATTAGGTGATTAGATGCTTGCACAAGTTGCAGTCAAACATTTAAGCACTTAGTCATGTTTTGCCTCTGATTCCTTATAAAACCATGCCTGTGACATATAAGGTCCTGTTAGTTGTAAAATTCTATATTATGGTTTGTTAAATTTTTTAATTTGTTTTATTTCAAAATTTTAAACCACTAAATGTAATTTATTTCTCAAATTTTCTTGATTTTCACTAACATATTTCTGGAGAGAATGTCTTAAGAGTTATTTACATTTAATTAATTTATTTAAACTTTTCCCAAGTTTTAATAAAAATATTAATTTTATGAAACTGAAATTACATTTTAGGCGACCAATCAGACAGATTTTGAGGTTGTATCTCATTTAAATGGCTTTGGTAGATTTCAGCCAACATTTATATCTTGGTAAAAAAGGGGGGAAATTAGGAAAGATCTCTCTCATTCGATGAGTGTGTCACTTGGTATGGAGTTCAAATACATGACTTAAGCCGCCTGAAGCAGCCTCCTTAGGCTAATTAATTTATTAACCTTTCTTTCCCTTTATGCCCTGCCCTCGTCATGGTTCTCCACCCTTTGCCCGCCTCTGCTGATGTCATTTTATCTCGCCACTTGACCTTTTCATGGCAATTTGTCCAAAAATGTGGATATTTCTACAAATCTTGTCCACCCACCCTTTATGATTGATTGCAATGGGTCCCTCTCACCCCTGAAGTTCACAGCAAGTGTTACAGTTCCCGACTGCCCTGGCCCAGAACGGTATGCTCTTGGAAATTTGCCCCTTTATATTATCTATTTTAGTTCTGTTATTCAATAATTGCATAGTGTTCGAATGATTTTCTTTACCTTCACAAAAGCTTCCTGGTATTAGTCTTGCTAAGTTTTCATTAAGTACCCAGCTTTGAATTGGGCCTTAGTGACTGTTACTGGAGTAATTTTCTTTTACATGTAAAAGCAGTACCAGATGATTTCATGAACACAAATATTCACAAGACTGTTTTGTGCAAGGAAAGAAAATCTAAAACTTATGTACCTAGTGTAAAATATAACTTTACCTTTTCTCATAAATTTCCCTAAACCAAGTTTAATCAGCTTGAGTAGGTCAAGAATTTACTCTTATACTTTTTGAAAGTAACATATCAAATCAGTTATGTTAGCCACAAATTTATTCCATATTCTCCACTAAAAATATTAAAAAAATATTTCCTTGAAATTTTGTAGCAACCTTTTAAAACTTTTCTTACATCTTTTGAATATCATAAAGTAAGATCTCTTAATCCTTGCCCCTTTTCTATTAAATTTTTAAATAAGAATGGAAACGTAAACACTTAGAATTGCTTTAAAAATTTAATACATTATATTTGGTATTTTTATCAGGTATTTGATAATTTTGCCATTGATTGTTCCTAACAAAGCATCCCTTTATTTTAAATGAATAACTGGGGTAAACATTTTGCTAAAAACGAGTTTGCTTTCTTTGATGCCAACATTCGGAATTTAGATGAGTGGATTCATTTAAATTATCCGTTTGGTTGTTTTATCTTCCCATGGCACTCTTCTGGGTTCACAAAATCTACTCTACAAGCTTCAGTATCGTTCATCCTTCCTTAATTTTTTACAGCATTAATTATGTATTTTTGTTTCTTGTCTCTAGTATATTAGCTATTGTGGCTGACGGTGATACTCTTGGAAACATTCTGATGGATATTCTTCCCAAGTTGGATGACGTAAGTTGAAACCTTACCCCTGTGATATATATATTTTTGGTGGTTAAATTTAGGCATTGGCTTACTTATATTTAATTTTTTAGTATTCACATCATCGCAACATGGATTTTGACTGTGAGTTGCGTATGCTTCTGCATCAGAGTCATGCTGGATGTTTGATTGGTAAAGGTGGTTCAAGAATTAAAGAATTGAGAGAAGTATGTGTACTGTGCTATGAATGTACTACTGATGGATCTGCTTATCTGATCATTTTTGGCTGAGGTTAAACTGATAATATAATTTAAGTTTTGCCTTTAAATCATACCTATGCAAATTAAGGTATTTTAAAACTATTTTATTGTATGTATTTTGCATCTCAAGAACTCGCTTTGAAAATTATTAGACTTGTTCTATTAATACTGGTAATTAATTGAATGTTCTGCTTTGAATGTGCTATGTTTTACTGTATTGAAAAGGTATTACCACAGAAATGGAGCTAATGGAACTTTTGTTTCAGAAAACTGGTTCTCAGATAAAAATATTCAGTAATTGCTGTCCTTACTCCACTGAGAGAATTGTCCAAATAACAGGATACCCCAAAGTTGTTGTGGATTGTGTGAAAGAAATATGTCAAGTGATCAGCACGGTAAACAATTTCTTCCCAATATCCAGAGTTGCCTAGTTTTATGATTTGTATGTTGTATTTACGGATTCTATAGAAAATTACAGTGTTACGGACCGATTAAAAATAACGGATTTTTAAAGTCTCAAAAATTTTCCTGCTTTTCTTTGGCGAAATCGCAATGTTTTGCTTTTTTGATGTTTTTCTGCATTTATGAATTTTTAACGTTTACTCCAGATGAAAGTTAGACTTCAATAAATAAAAATGTTATTTCAAAAATTGTGGTATAATTATTTTAGAACTTGCACAATAAAGAAGGGAAATACCCAAATTCAGGATCACCCAAATCACAATCAAGAATTGTAATACAGTTAGATCCTGCAGGAGGTTACTGAAAGGTTACTGCTTCATCAGATCTGGCTACTGAAAGTTTTTTTGAAACTTGGCACCTCTGAACATCTCATGCTTTGTAATTATAGTTAAATTGGTTTTACAATTTATTTTATTATAGGCTCCTGTCAAGGGACCTAGCAAGCCATATGATCCAAACAACTTCAATCCAATGTTCTGTAATGATTATGGTGGTTTTGAAGAAAGTCTTCCTAAGGGCAGAGGACGAGGTTCCTTCCGAGGACGGTAAGCCCCCAAATTTGCTATTATCTTTGAAATCTTGGTTAAAAGGCAAGAAAATTTTCACAGGAGATCATCTTGTGAGAATCAAGTGCTTTTTTGGCTGTTTCATGTAGTCATTTTTCTTCATATTTAAAGATTCTAATGTCTCCTAAATTGGAAGGTTTTTCTTGTTTCAATCTCCTTTTTGTGAAATATTACAGGAAATTAGCTTAACTATAAAATGTTTTGTTTAGGGGTGTAACAGTTTTCTCAGATACTTAATTACTCGAATAATTTATGTTTTTGTTTTTCAGACCTCCCCCACCAGCATGGAGAGATGAAGTGGTTGACAATTTTAGTTTTGGGGGTCCTGATAGTGGTTCTGGACGAGGCAGAGGAGGATTTGGCAGTTCCTTTGGTGGACGAGGACGTGGAATAATGGGTCAAGGGCCAAATGTTGGCAATCGTTGGAACCAGATGGGTGGCCCTAGTGGAAATGCAGGAAGTGGAAACATGGGAGGTTGGGTCACTGACAGTGGAAATAGTTATGGAGGAGGGTAAGTGTTATGATTTAATTCTGACTTGTATTATTACATCCAGGGGTTGAAAAAAATTTTCTGGAGTTGTAAGAATCAAGAACATACAACAAAATAGGCAAAAACTGGTTTTTCTATATTTAAATTTGCACTTTCCTTTTTAACCTGCCTTAAAAACTGTCAAACTATCTGTTTTGAAGAAATTTGGGTCTTTTCCATTCACTTAACCCTCCGTCGGTCGCAATATCAAACTGCCAAAACGCACAATCAAAAGAATCACAATTTTCTACCTTTTAATTTCAATGTGATAGTCTTAAAAACAATAATAGATATTTATAGTATTATTTAGACATAAAAAATTTGATATTTGTTTTAAATAATTAAGAAAAAAAATTTAAAAAGCATAAATCAAACACATCAGTGGGATAAATAATTTAATAACTTAGTCAAAATATAATAAATGATGTGAAACCTGCGGGATATTAATTCTAAATTATTGTCTTGGAAACTCACGTCCAGATAATAGCCATTCACAAACAAAAATTTTACAGGTAATACTTGCAGGTCCTAGGCTGGGCAAATTGACCACTGAGAGTCCCTGTAGCTATTGTAAAATAACTCGAAATAAAATTATTTTAGCTATAAACTGAATTTACTGGTAGTAAACGTAGATTTGCATATTGCACAACATTGTTTTTGGTTAGGTAAGTGATAAGGTATGATTTTGTAGGTGTCTGTTCAACCGCAATAAACCAAAAATAATTGGAAAAACTATATACATACAGTCGAGTTCGCTTAATGTGATCGCAATTGTCCAAGACTAAACTGATAACATTATCCGATCGATAACAATAAGCGATCTCGTGTCAAAAAACAGCAAACAACGTAACTAGATTGTTTGCTTTAAAATCAAAATTATGTAATCGTAATAAATGTATTAAAAACTCTATTTTTACACTAGATAAAATTTTAAGGGGAAAATATTAGAAGTTAATAAAATTAAATAATCACTTACTTTGTAATTTTAAAGAAAGGTCTCTTTTTTTCGCCGCATTATATCCTTCCATTCCAATAAACCACTTATTTATTACATAATCTGAATTCCAGTAAACGAGGGAAAATCAAAATCTCTTATCAGAAACATCTGCAAAGCCTGGATCTTGGTGTTTCTTTAGCCAATCACAAGTATGGATTCGGACCCCCCTATAACCGCTTTCTTTCAATATAACAGGCTGAATGTTTTATTTTTCTTACTCATATTGAGTTTCAGAAAAAAAGAAGCGCCAGATGTTATAGAGCAGATGTTTAACTTGTAAAAATTGACCTTCAACATGAAATTAGAACTCAAAAGTGGTTGTTTTAAAGGGGATATGGACAAATTTTGATAACATTAAGCGGAGTGATGATGCAAAGTTGATCACATTAAACGATGTATTTTCCATTAAATTAAATAGGAATGATCGGGACCTGTCGCTTTCGATAACATTATCCGATTGATAATATTAACCGTGATCACATTAAGCGGACTCGACTGTATTAAGGAAAATTTTATAGTATTAAAGCGTAAGCACTCGTAAAATTAATAAAAAAGCATCGGATATTACTAAAAATAATGTTACGTACCTTAAAGACGTTAAACATGATTGAGCGCTATGTGCCATATAGTAAAATTATGATGAAAACAAACTAAACAAAGCGCGCGAATTTAATGAATTGGTTGGCGCCATACATCCAGTAAAGATATGAGACACCATAAATTTCAGACTTCTACCCCCATAATAACGGAAAGGTGAACAAAAATGTATGAGGTGTGTGAAAAAGTACAGTTGCGACCGACGGAGGGTAAATATTTAAGCTTAAAACCTGCTGTTGTGATCTAAACATAATGTGTTTTAATTTTTAGCAATCGCATGATGGGATCAGTGAATGGTCAGAATCCTGGAAACTTTATGCCTCAGGGAGGAGGTGATAAACCTATGGGCATGGGAGGTCCTCGCAAACCAATGATGGGTGGAGGTTTTCAAGGTGGCACAGGCCCTGGAATGAATGGACCTGGACCTGCAAATAGATTCATGGGTGGAGGTCCCCCCAACACCTTTAAGCCACCATTTGGATTTGTTCCACCTGTACCGGTATGTGCAAATTTTATGGGTGAACATGTGCCTATATAGCAAACTCTACACGTTTCCCCCCCTTTTTTGTAATTGGGTGTGACTTGTACTCTGATGAAATGACCTGCAAAAAGGCTTAAGTGGGGCCAATAGGGGAAATTCCATCCTTAAAACTTGATTGGATAAAGCAAGATATTAATGGGTAAAATATTTTACCATTTGGAGAAATCTGTAAATGTTTTAGCATTGTCTTAGGGCATAACTAAAGATAAACTACCACCCCATCCATACGAGTATTCAGATAGCCTCTAGTTATTTCTAGTAGAAAACTCTTTAATACAGTTTTATTGGGTTTTTCTTTGGGATCCCTTCTTGTAGTGAGTTATTGTAGTTAGAATTCTATGGTTTTCTCGTACTAAACCTTCAGAGTTAAACTAGTTTTTTTATTGATTGAAATATTGTATTTTGAACTTGAAGGATAAACTGTTTAAAGGAATGACTATTTTATACAATTCTACCATTTTGAACTTAAGATTAGTAGCTCATTTTTCAAATAAAATACTGAATCTCAGATAAGTTAAGTACCATCATAGTCAATGTTTTGCTTAGAGAAGATTCAAAGGGTACTTGCTTTGAAAAGATGCAAGTACCCCTTTAATTAGTATACCTTATAATGAATACTATGTGTCTTGTAATGATAGTTGGTCTTAGTGCAATAATCAGTAGTATTCCATTTTTTTTCCAGAATTCTGGAGAATTGTTCATTTCTAAACCCACTCCCAACCCTAATGGAACATTCTCGGTGGTTATGAAAATTCCAAATGATGTAAGCAAAATTACTGTGTTTTTAATTTTTGTACTTAGCTTTTTGTAATTTACTCATTGACCAATCATCTAACAGGTAGCTGGGGCCATCATTGGCAAAGGCGGTCAGCGAATTCGGAAAATAAGAAGAGATTCAGCTGCTTCTATAAATATAGAAGAAGCTACTCCAGGTTCAAATGATCGTATCATCACCATCACTGGAGCACTCAATCAAGCACAAATGGCTCAAAATTTAATGCAGCAAAGGTATTTGGCATAAGTTAAATATCAAAACTTGACTTTAGTTGTGATGCACCTCTATTTAAAATTTATTCCTTTGATTAAATGTTTGTAATTTATAAATCACCTCTGTAAATATGATCACTTATCAATGTTACCTCTGACTTAGCCAATTTTATTTCCCCTTTTTGATTCAGAGACTTGACTTTTCTGTCTGGAAGACTAGTGATTTTGTTGTTCTGTAATTGAGAAACAAAAAGTCGCTGTCTTCTGACAGGGGAGGAAATAAATCTTCAAGTTTTGTATGAGTGCAACCCAATTGTTAAAATTGTTGTCAGCTCTTTTTGTGAGTTATTCTTGAAATCTCTCCTTTTTTTGCAGTGTTCGGGATAATCAGCCTGGGACAGGTGGTGGAGGAAGACGTTTCTAAACAAGAAGTTGCACATCTCTTTATGTTTTGCACGACTAGGACTAATTGAGTGTTACTTTACATCATCTCATTAAGTTGACACTTTTGAATTCATCTGTATATCGTTCAAATTGGTAGTCTGATGTGTGAAAATCTTCATTGTAATTTTAAATATGTTACAAAAATAAACATTTTATAAAAATTTACCTTAATTTTAGTAAATACTAAAATGATTTTTCTTCATGGAAACTAGAGTGAATCAAGTCTTTTCAGTGATGAAACTTTCTAACGGATGAGATTCTGTAACTTAAAATTTGAAAGTTACCATACTTCATTCCTTTCCTCATTTTTCAAGTATTATTAAAACACTCTAGCTTTTTAACTAAGGAAAGACACACCAATCCTCTCAGACAAGGCTTGCAAATAAAATGCTTATACTAAACACCATGTAAGCACATATTTTAGCGGACCTGGAAAAAGTTGTAACCTTCCCCGGAACCTAACCGAAATTTACCCGAACCTTATGTATTGCACCTATGGAAGCTGGCAGTGGCTTCCCCTGAACCAGATTTGGGCACTTTTTCCAGGTCCGTATTTTAGTAGGTAATCAGTACAATAATTTAAATCAGTAATATCAGTAGGTATCGGTAATAATTACTTAATATCTCAAACTTTTAATGTTAGCTATCCAATTTTTATCGCTTCTCTTATACAATGACAAACTACAAATTCCTAAAATAAGAGGGTCAAGTGATCTAGAAAAAACAGAAATGGTCGCGCTCGACCATTTTAGAATCAAATAATTTTTGAGGGTTGATTCTTATATCATTGGAGAGTCCAAAAGCACTATCTTTAATTTTTTATCTATTTGATTTTTTATGGCAGCCATCGAAAAAGCTGATTTTTGTGTTTGTAAGGGTTTCTGTTAACTTTCGTTTCTCCTGACTGGTTTCACCTAAATTAATGCAACAAAATCCATTGTACTCAGAAAGATACATCCATTAAAATTTTCGGTATAATTGTTTGGAGAATCGTGTCCCAAATATAGAAAAACAGCCCAAAAGTAGAACTTTAAAAATGATTTTTCAATTTTCGAATGCGTAGTATTCCCAAAAGATCTATATTTTCCCAATGTTTTTGCAGACAATGTGTAGCCTACTTACTGGACTATATTCTGAAAAAAATTCGACTGGTATTTTTTTTGTAGTTATAGGCCTCCAAAGTTGGAACATTTAAAAAAAATCCAAAATTTGACCCTCTATATCTCTGTTGGAACAAAGTTTAAAAATCTGAAATTTTTACAGGTCATCACTAAGGTATCCAACTGTAAAAATTTCACTTTTGGTATTTGCTTTCAAGTGGAGTTATGAACCTTCAAAATCGGATTATTTCAAAAAAAATCCTTACTTTGACCCTCTATCTCTGGTGGAACAAAGTTTAAATGTTTGAAAATTTCACAGGTTACGCCTCACTTAGGTATTATCCTCCTGTAAAAATTTCATCTTTGGTATTTGCTTCTATGTCAAGTTACAGGACCATAAAAACGTTATGTTTGAAGAACATTAAACTGAAGAATGAGGGTATCGTTACATTAATGGATTTTATCATGTTCTCAACTAAGCGTTTTTACGGTCCTGTAACAGTTCTACATGGTTTCTGAATTTGTTCCTAAATGGCAGCAAGATTATTTATACCTCAATGTTTACATTTTAAGCTGTGATGCTTGTGAAGAGAAAATACTAACTTCTGTAGAACATTTTTTATAGGTTGGTAGATATTTTCTTATTTCGTAACCTTCTAATATTATGACCATGTCTTTTAACCCGTTGGGACTCGCAGGGTCATTTTATAACCCCAAGCTCACACTTATATTCCATTTAACGGAAAACTAAACACCTGGGGATTCTTTACTTCTCAGTAGCTGGGTTTCTGACCCTTATCTACTTGCCTGAGTAGTTTCTTGGAATTCGGTTTATTTTTCCGACCCCAGACACATTTTGTTAGCTTTTGGGGTAATGGAATGACCCCGCGAGTCTTATCGTTAGTGCTGCGCATCCGTTCTTTTGTACTCCGTCTTCCCTACAAACCATTGATATGGGCCCAAAACATTGGTAAACAAATTTCAAGAAATTCACAGGGGGTTCTATTGCATTTTAGTACAAAGAAAAGGAAGACACACAGGTGCAAGTACAAGTACTTTCAATACTGGTCCCCGTGAAAGTTTAATGACTTGTAATTCACCAGACCACTGTTTACCCCGCCCCTTACATTCTTTGCTTTTGTATTGAATGGGGAAGGAGCTAGGAAAGTGTATTGAGATAACAAGTTTTCGAAGAAAAAATACTAATGTTTGAGTTTTAGGAGACATGGGGGGATAGAAAAACTACTTGTGACTGTAATTTTAGTTTAAATTTTTTTTGCAAATCGCATGTTAATACCATCTGTGATAATTTTTTTACCGAAAGAAAGCTAAAAGAAATTCGGTAGGTAGTATTTTGAAGTAAATAAATTAATTTTTACATTGAAATTATTTGTGTTATTTTGTTTCATATGTGTGTATTGTGTAATGAGAAAAATTAATATCAAACTCAAAAATTATTTCTCAGCGTAGAAAATATTGCAGATTATAAGTTTTCTTAATCAGTTAAGTTTTAATGTCTAAAAATAAATGGTTCCGATTGAAAAAAATATTTTTAATGCTGTAAAAAAAGAGCGAAAAATGTTGGGGCTATTCCATAACCCCCGCGAGTCTCGACGTTCGTTCGGGAGGCGCGAATCCCACCGGGTTAATGAGTTCTAAACCAAGTATTTTCTGTTAAAATGAAAAAATATGGCCTCGTATAAAGCTCATAAAAATAACTAGGAAGGAGTGCACACAAGAAAAAAAAATTTTCCAGACAAATTATAGGGGCATTTTGGATGTATTGAGAATAAAAAAAAATTTTTTCACTTTTTTAATGTTCTGGTGCCGAGAGGGTTAAAACTTTTTTTTTTCAAATTGAAGATTTTTTGTTTAACGGAAAATTAGTCTTAGTAGAGAGAAAACCGTTCTTAGATATTAGGAGATTCACAACATTTTAGAAATAAAAGGCAAGAAGTGTTTAAGACATGCTTGTCTAACGTGCGGGCCACGGGCAGCATGCGGTCCAAACGCAAATTGTGAAATTATTTAAATTTGCATATGTTTATTCAGGGGCGTAGCTAGGGGGGCAGTCCGCCACGGGTGTCACCCCGAAGGGGGTGACACCCAAACTAGTGAACTTGACACTTTTTCAAGTTGTATGCTTTCCTTGAAAAAAAAATTTTTGAATTCACTCTACTAATGAAATAAATTAGGGTTTAACAAATCGGGTGTCACCCTCAACAAGGAGGGTTCCTTGAACAAAAAAATTGATCATCCTGGAAAATACTCATTTTGGCTGGCTACCTAGGAGGGGTGACACCCACCCAAGCTTAAAAATTTCAAACGCAGTTTTAAATATAAACGTAAGTAATATAAGTGTGGGAATTGATTTAAATAATTAACAGTTTTTATGGGTATAAACTGGGGTGTCACCCATCGAGCTTTATTAAGATGATACAAATTTTCTTGATCCCATATAAATATTTTTATTGAGCGAAAAAACCATGAAATAAATAAAAAAATTATTAAATGATGAGTTATCAACCCAATTTGAGAGGGGTGTCATCCCTTTAGCTAGGGGGGATATCAAAGTTTTCCAAGTAGTTCAACAAAACAAATTTAACTGAAAACTACTATGGGATATAAACTCTTCAACCCGGGTGTCACCCATTCATCTAGCTGGGACAGGGGTCGGCAACCTGCAGCTCGCGAGCCGCATGCGGCTCTTTCGATGTAAAGTTGCGGCTCTCCAGTTCCATACGAAAAAATTTATAATTTACTACCAAAGCTTTTTAAAAATCAGAAAATATGTTAAGTTCTCAAGATGAGTCAAAATCAAAACTCTACTTTCAAGGATAAGAATTCCAAAAAAATTCTGGGAGAGAACTCCTAAACACTCTTAAAAATTTTGAAATATGTGCTGATTTTCCTTGAAAATTCTGTGACTTATGAGGAGTGATCCTTATTTGGTCGTTATAGAAGTTCTAAAACTAATTAAAACACAATTTTTAGGGGCAAATTTCAAAAATGTTTCTCTAGTGGGATCCACATCCCCTCGCTGTTTTTTATAACTATACTATTTTTCCTTGAAAATCCTGCCACTTAAATAATGAAAGGTGCTCTTAGGGTGCAATCGAAAAAGGCAAAAATGAGCTAAAACATGATTTTGAAGGGAAAATTTCCAAAATTTTTTCCGGGGGAGGACCCCCAGACCCTCCAATTATTCCAGGAATTCAAATTATTTATACAATATGTACGTAACTCATTTAAAACTTGATGTAAAAAAACCCTACCCGAAAAAGGTACCCCAGAAAAAAATGTTGGGTAAAAATTCTCCCCAACTAAAATAACCCTCCCAATCTAAAATCAAAATGTATATAAGCCTATACTATAACATTGAAGCAAAAAAAAATTAGTGGCTCTTTAAAAACTGGGAAATTTTGTAAACTGTTACTTTTGGATCTTCCGTTTCAATAGGTTGCCGACCCCTGAGCTGGGAGGTGACATTCAAATTTCAAACTCTAGTTTGAATAGTTTTACGAAGTGTATATTTGGACGGCCAGTGGCGCATGCGCTGTAGGTCTCGTGATTACGTAGCAGTCTCGGCGCTTAGTGATTGAACCAATGAAACGCCGAGCTGTAGCCTAGCCGTGGAAATTAGAGCTGAGTTTAGTTGAAAAAAGCCGTCCAAATATACAGTGCCATAGTTTTAAAAGCCAAGGTAAAGGGGCCACACAGAAAAAAGTCCATTGAACACATTTATCTTTTACAATCTTAAATGGGTAAATTTTAAATTCACATTTTACCCCAGAAAAAATCTGAATACCCCAACTGTTTCCTCTTCTGGTTTCGCTAGTCATCGTTTGAAAATGTTTCCCACATAAGAAGGGTTTTATCAGGGGTGTCACCCAGTGTCACAAATATCCAAACATAAGTTTGAACACTATATTTGAAGGTGGGTATAGCAAAACTCAACATCTCCACTTTCAGAAATTTTTCAGGAGAGCCCAAAAACGTGATGCAGAGTCGCGTTAGCTTTGAAAACCAAACCAACGCCATCAAATAGTTTCTCCCACCACCCTTTAAGTTGACCCTTAATTATAATTTAATATCTTGAAACCAGACAGGGGGAAATGTTTTGGAGATGTTTAGTTTTGATGCAATCACATGGAGATGTTCAGTTTTGAAAAAATCACAAAAAACTTTAGCATTTTTAGCAACAGAAAAATAATTTGAACAAGTAAGAACATCATATTTATTTTAAACATGTTAAATAAAAATAGTTACAGATTTCAATAATATACTCCGTTTTGATTAGGAGATGTAGATGCCAGGAGAATGACCCGCCAGGAGAATTTGGCCAGTAAACGTTTCCTTAAAAACATGAAACGTTTTGCGCTAAACTCAGAAATGTGTGCAGCAAAGTAAAATTGGATGACGTAATGCAATGAAACACACTTTAGTGTATAGACAATAAACCAATGTACTCTATTGTCAAATTTTACAACAGTTCCCTGTTGTAGAATTTCAAAAATTGTGTTTTTCCAAAAAGTGTGGAGATGTTGAGTTTTGGAAAAATCAGCGCATATAGCTATGCGAAACTGAAAGGAGATATTTAGTTTTGATCAATTCAAACGTGCTTCTAACAATGATTTTGGGAGTGTGGAGATGTTAAGTTTTGATGAAATCACTAATTTTCACCCCGCTTTTTTGAGGGGAAATACCCACTTTTGGAAGAAGATATTTTTACCCTTTGTGTAAACCTGGAACCTCAGTCCAAAACAGTAATAAAACCTATTTTGGTCGGGGGTGGAGATGTTGAGTTTTGCAAAACCCACCTTCATTTAAAGATCACATTTCAAAAATTTTTCTCGGGAAAAGCCCCCAGACCCCCTCCTTTGGTTACTTGGAACTCTATTAACTGCAATTTTTTTTGTATAAAGTGCAGCAAAATGCTAATTTTAGCTATAATTAAGAGCTAGATTGAGCCTATTAAAAATACTTTAGGAATAATATTTTAGGCCCCTCTCGAAAGAAATTTCCCTGTACGCCAATGGATTGAATTATCCGAATATGTTGACCAAGGGCGTATAAAAGCTCCGAAATTCGGACTACATTGTATACAAAAACAAGTTAAAATCCTGTTTTTAGGGTAAAATTTCCTAGGAGAGGATCCCCAGATCCTCTTTTGTACTTAGAACTTTGGTTAAAATGCAAATCCCACCTAAAAATGTGTATCTGAAATTCGAGCTAAAGGCCTCAAAACTAGTTAAAAATTTTAATTTTTGAGTCCAATTTCTAAAATTTTCTGGGGGAGAACCCCCAGACCCCCCTTTGGTAGTTCGAACTTTATTATACGCAACTTTTCCTATATTCAGAACTTCATCATGACGAAAATTCCGTCTAAAATGTATTAAGAAGCTACATTAAACCTATTTAATATGTATGAGAGATGCTGAAGAATAATTTTTAGCCCTTCCTGAAATAAATTTCTATATATGGTTTGGACTGAAGAATAACTTACATCACAACTCGTTGTTGCTAAGTTGAGAAATTAAAGGCAATGGTAAATTAAAACTTGAATTTTGAGGTAATAAATTAAATGCCAATATAAGAACACAAATATAAAATGGGGTTCCACTTGAGACCCTCCAGTTCTAGACTGGTGTCGCAAATTTTATTATTTTTTATAACCAAATTCCAAAAGGGGGTGACACCGAGATCTTCCGCCCCGGATGACACCCATGCTAGCTACGCCACTGTTTATTTTAAAAAATAAATGTTTGCAATATTTTTCATATAAATCAATTCGAATTGAAATAAAAATATTTATGGAAACTAAAGGGGAACCCCCCTGTGACTGAATTTACAGACTAAGATTGGGTTTTAGATTTAGCTTTTTTTAGTAACTTAACAGAACATTTGAATCATTTAAATTTGAGACTTTGAGGGGAAAAAATCAATTTATTAATGATATGTTCCAGAATCCAGACAATAACAACGTTTGAAAGAAAGACATTTTGGCACAATCAAATATAATAATATATGACATATTTCAGTACTTTGGCTGCACATAAGCCTGTGAAATGCACAAAATATATGCTGCATTAATTTGAGATTTAATTCAAGAGTTTGAAAGTAGATTTCAAAATTTTTGAAAAAACGAAGATAATTTCAACATATTTTTACCCCATTTTCTCTAGAAGTAAATAAATTACCTTCAAATAGAATGCATTGAACTGCAAAGCGACATTCAAAGAAAAATCTGGGAATGTTTCTTTACTCGAGTTTTATAATGATGTGCATATATTTATTTTAAAATTTAAATGTATTTACATTTTGTCAATTTCAGTTTGATTTTGTAGTTTTTTTTGCAGCGGGTTTCGACCTGAGCCAAAATAAATTTCTTCTTACTGGAGTTTTATAAAGATTACCAACCCCATGATAAATATCATAATTTTTCTTTATTAAAGTCTTCAGCTTTTGTTTTACAAATTTAAATTAAATATGTACCTATACATATCTAATTAAAATTTTTAAAAATTATGGTAAAAAGAAGTTAATTTATTTTAATAAAACTACATAGAATACATTTTTATTTCAATTTGTTGAAAAAATATTGTATGTGCGGCCCAGCAAATTTTTTTTTCCATTGCAATGTGGCCCTCAAACGGTCATAGTTTAGACCAGTGGTCTCCAACCCCAGGTCCGCGGATCAAATGGTACCGGGCCACGGGCCGACCATTTTATTGAAAATGAATTTGAATTCCTAGTTTTATACTCCAAATTAAGGAATGAAATTAATTATAAATCACTTAATATTTATTTTATGGTGTAACTGTATTTTATTTTGAAAGCATGTTTAAATGCAATTAAATTAAAATTAATAAATCAAAATAATCTAGAATGTAAACAATCAACGCCCCTCCCCAGTGGGCCGCGGTAAAATAATCAAACGTTGACTGGTCCATGGTGGTAAAAAGGTTTGGGACCACTGGTTTAGACACCCATGGTTTGAGAAGACACTACAAGAAGTGTACACTACTCAACAAAAAAAAAGGGTCAAAATGCCACAGAAACTTTGAAAGCAGATTCTTATGTAAAATGAGCCCCTGAATCCGACCCCCGTTTTTCTCCATCACCCACATATTTTCGGGGAACAACCCCTCCCCCTTTTTACGTTTTTCGATAACTTTGAACTCTATTTTCAGGGTCAAAAAGCATTGCTTTAGTCTTCAAATTGTCTCCCAGGGGACAAGAAAGTTTCAAATTAATAAAATATGAAAATTTTAAACAAATGAATAGGTTTAAGGGGGGTAATTACACCCCTAAAAATGCAAAAAAAATCGTTAAAAATAGTTTGATTTGTTATATACCCTATTTATTTCGCTTATTTTTGAAGCAATTCAATTTTAAAGGTAACCCTTCCCCAAGGACCCAAATTTAATAATGATATGCACCAATGATTTTTAGGAAACGGTAGAGGAGTTATTGCCCCCGAAGCACCTGCGGAAGAGTTTGGAAGGATCTCTGAATTGCGAGCTCAGTAATTACTGAATTTAACCTATCCATTTGTTATAAATTTTCATATTTTATTAATTTGAACCTTCCTTGTCACCTGGGGGAAATTTGAATACTAAAGCAATGCTTTTTGACCCTGAAAATAAAGTTCAAAGTCATCGAAAAACGTGAAAAGGGGGAGGGGCGGGCTGTTCCCCAAAAATCGGAGAGTGATGGAGAAAAACAGGGGTCGGATTCAGGGGCTCATTTTACATAAGAATCTGCTTTCAAAGTTTCTGTGGCATTTTGACTCCTTTTTTTTGTCAAGTAGTGTTATAGGAACTTCTAAATATCAAAATTTAGTTCTAAATACAGTGTTTAAAAAGTCAGTTTTACTGCTTTAATTTGGAACCAACGTCTCGTTGGTTCATAGAAGTAAGGTCTCCCATGGACGTATATAAGGGGGGGTAGGGGGTCCGGACCCCCCCCCTTAGCCTAAAGCAACAGTTTTTTTGTTGCGTGTAAAAAGTATTTCATGGTATTCTCATGTGATGACAGCCAGAGAGATGGCTGAAACCTCGATATTCTATAATACCCTCCTCTCCTCTTTATCTGTAAGTTTCTGGAACCCTTATCAGTCTTTTAAAATTTGTAAATTAGAAAGTTACTTTAATTAGTGAAAGGAATTGACTGTTGCTTGCTGTTAACTGCAATCTTATCCATTATCTGAAAAAATGGTAATATTTTAAAATTGAGAAATATATTTTGCTCCAAAGGAGACTTTTTTTAGAACAAAAAAAACCATACCTACCCGATTTCAAGCATAAACGCCTTCATGTAAAAATAGATGTGGGCACCATAGAAATATCAGATACATGTAGATGGCCATTACAGCAACTTGTTGGAGTAGATTAAAAAATTAATACAAATATTTTTCCTGTTCTAATAAGGATTTTATTGGTATAATCAAAAGAAGATTCAATTAACCTAAAATTAGGATAACAGTTTCCAAGTAAATCGTTTGATATTTATTGAGAATTTCAGCAAAATTTTTTTTTAAAAGAAGTCACAATACCCATGTTTACCTTGTATGGTTTTTAACATAAATTTTCGTTCTTAAGCGTAGGTTTTAATTCTGAAAGCGATTTAGATAGTCGGAGTTCAGGTAATTGGAGTACTGTAAAGTTTGTCCTCGCTTGGCGGAGGATATAGCATTGCAGAAGGCAAAGAAAACCGGTTTTGCCCATTGTTCTCTCCACCACGCTGGGGCAGACAGACTTTAATAATATCCCTACAGAGAGAAATTAAAGTAAATAAGGAAAAACTATGCAAAAGGAAATTTTTTGATAATTTTACTACTATTCTCTAGGATGCATATATGGATTATACAAATATAGGAGGCATATATGGATTGTGGATACAAAGATGACTTTTTCCAGTATGCTTGTAAAGTCAAGTGAATAATTACACAAATGAGTGTTACAAAATGAGACTTCGATCAATATGATGGAATGCTTGAAAACTTCCTATCTTGTGTTTGCCATCATAATTAAAACTATGAAAACAGGTCTTGCAGAAAAAGAATGGATTAACAGGAAGCCTCTTGTTATCATAAACAATCCAGCTAGAAAAAAGTAGATTGAAATAGATAAATACATGAAATCCTAAATTAAATTTTATGAACAATTTTAAAGCATTACCAACAAACTCAAGTTTAAATAAAATTTCATTCGACTCCACAATCCACTAAATTTACTAAGAAATATTTTTTAAAAACTTACTCAGCACTATGTCTGTGACAAATCATACAGGCAGTTCGTCTCTTAGGCTTCAGACCAACATGGACAGGATAATCAAACTTGTTATTACTGTATTGATGTGTGAACAAACTAAGGAGAAAATAAAATTTAAGCGCTTGAGTTGAAAAATGATACAGTTTAAAATCACCCTGGTTTGGGTGGGCTTTGGAGCAATGAGGAAGTTTCATATTTTTTTTAAATCAATCCAACCTTACGAGAAAACCCTAAAACCGAGATATTTTTTAATTCTGTTCATTATTTATTTTTTATTGCGGCTTAAAGTTTGTGCTCTGGAAAAGGCGGGAAAAACAGCGATTTCAGATTCGTGATGTCACTCGGTTTGTCAAAACGACTACAACTCGCATCTCCTCCTAAACTACGCAGCCGGCGTAGACAAAACTCGGTATATAGACGTGTCTCGAGGCGAGGACAATCACTACCAAGTTTTCCAAGTTCGAAAATCGAATATTTACAAGTAATTAATGATTTATGGCTAAAAACGCTTATTTCTCCCTTTCTCTACTAGAGTGGATTTGCTTGACTCACTATTTTAAATATGAAAACCTCAGGATTGAATATTTTTAATAAGAAAATCTCTATAATTGCCAATTTAAAAGATAAATCAGCTATGAAAATACCAAAATAAAGTAAAATAATTAATTTTAAAACATTACATTCTTATATTATAAGATTTTCCCCTTTAAAATTGAAATATTTATGGAAAATGTAAATTTTCTTCAGGGAAACAAAGTTAAAATCTGGTCTAGTGAAACTGGACCAGATCCATGAGGTCATAAAGACCTTTTATTTTAATAATGAATAAACATCATAAATGCCTTTTGTTTAGTGTCGAGTGACGTCAAATTTGATTTTTGAGCGTTTGCGATTGCATCATTTGTTTACGACTTTTTTCAACTTTTATTTCTTCTATATCAGTAAATAAATTTTTGAGGAAAATTTGGATTGCAGATTTGGATTTTTCACATAATTTAAAAAATATGCAACTTCCTCATTCTGCAGAGCTAGAGCTCAGCCAAATGTAATGAAAAATGGGTTATTATGGGGAAAATTTCATTGCAGTGTATTGTGAAATAAAATTTCATTGCAGATTACTATTTTTTCACTTATTTATTAAATAAAATGTAATGGGTTTAATGTTTTGGGCCTTAAGGGTCTGTCTTTAAATTGTTACTGTAAAAATTATTGTCACATTTTTAAGACCAGCCCTTAAGGACAAAAACCTTTACAGTTTTTATAAATAAGTGAATAATTGGAATCTAAATTTTATTTCTAACCCAAACCGTTTGCCCACAATAATCCATTTTTCATTGCATTTGGCAATATTTTTCAGTACTCTATCTTTTTAGAATCTTCTCATGTGTAATTTTGAGGATTGGTGAGCTAGGGAAAAGATTCCTTTAGCAAAACACTAAAATATTTTGGTTTGATAAGTCACTTTTTTAAATAGAAAAAATTCAACTGTGTATAATTATCTTTGCTTTTAATTGTTTTAAAATTTTTATATTATATTTTGAAACTTCAAGTATTTATGCTGAATTTTCATTTTTTAAGTATTATGGTAAAATATATTTTAACATTCTGAAGGGTTTCTTTTACACAAAAAAAATACTATCATAGCAAAATCCCTGCTGAGAATACAGCATTTTTCTAAAGAAAAGTATTTGAGTTATCAAGGTTTTAGTTGAAAACTCCATGCAATAGATATTAAAATCAAAATTAGAAAAATACTTAATTTCAAAGAAAAATAATAATAGTTTGAGACAAAGATTTATGAGACACACATCAAAGTTCAAGATGATGAGTGTATACTGTATAAAAAAAACTGAAATATACTTACAGCAAATCATTGAACACAATCAAATGTTCACAGTTCCCTTGATGGGTATATAGATATGGATAACCCAGCTGAATACTCAAATCAATGAACCTAGTTTCTTCCATCCGTGATTTTTGAAAAGGGCCAATACCTTTAGCTTTGGTTTGAGACCAACTAATTATATTTCTAGAAAAAAAGGATATAAGGTTGCTAAGATCCTTCAAAATTTTACTTTTAAAGAATTATTTCAACATAGGCACACTATATTAGAAACTTTTTTGACTACAGCCATTACCTAAAGAAGGATGGGGTTAAAGGGTTCAAATCTTCGGATTACTTAAGAGTTGTCTTTTTCTAGGAAAATTATAGGGCGGTTCCTTCCTGGTCATTAACCCTTTCAATTTTAAGCCGCCCAAGATTACCATTGCATCCAATGGGAAATTTGGGGCTACTAGGACTGAAAGGGTTAAGTAAGAAGTTCCAAAATGTCAAAACATTGATGCATGACAAGCATTTTCTAGGGAAGGGCCCTCTGACACCAACTTTTTTTTTATTGGAACTCGGTTTAACCTACATAATTTATTTTTAAATTAGGTACACCTAAATTTAATGTCATTAAATATTCTGAATACTGGACAAATATCATTGAATATTATGTACTTATTACTGAAAATTATAAAAAATAGCATTACTTACTCACTGTAATCACGACATTCTGGATACCTCATGTCATTGTAAAACACTCCATCAATGTAAAAGAATCCAGACTTATAAATGGTCTGTAATAATAAAAGATTAGATGACATTTAATTCTAATGCATAACACTACATATTACACTTAATTGAAGCATTTATTTTAGAAACACAGCGTAACATAAAAAGGTATAATATGTAAACCTCAATTCACCAACATCATTGTGGATAACACCAAGCCCAACTTAAAAATGGAATCTGGGGTCTTTTGAAAATACGTTTGAAAGTTGAGATTTGGTGTTATAAAATTGACTCATGTTTCGTAGTAATTTGAATTACAATACCTCATAATATAATTCCTTAAGCCTTCAGATATTTAAAAACACCTCTTACTCTCTTGGGTTGCGGATCGCCCATTGCTACCCTGCCGATGACTTGAGGGTTTTCGCCTCTATTATTGTTAGAGTATCCGAAACAAAAAGGTGCGAATGATAATATTGACATATAATCAATTGAATTAGTCCTTTTTAGAGTAAATCCAAAGAAATTTTCCACTTTTAAAAATTATCTAACTTTTACGTTACAGAAATTGAATTTTGTAAAGTTCTTGGGTTTAAGAGGGAGAGATCACTTTCACTGCCCCTCTCTTTAATCCTTCCCTAACTAAAGAACTGTGAAAAATACAAGATTTCTTAACACTGATTTAATAAGAAGTAGGACAGACCAAGAGAAAACTTTGAAATAATCTAAGACTTGGACTTCCAGAAGTCGTTTTATCTAGTTAAACTGCCTTAGAAAGCATTTAACTCATCAAAATAAATGCATCTTGCCAGCATATCGAACTGCTTTAATTACTTTGACAAGAACCCAACTTAGATAAACTTTTGTGTGTTTGAATCGACCTTCCAAATATATAATAGGTAAAAGTAAAACCTAATGCAAAAAAAATTCATACTCCACAATTCTCTCCTGGTGGTTCATGAGGCATATCACTATAATCTCCAGGTATAGCTTTGTCGGAGACGCAAATAATTTTATCACGCAACTCTGTTAAAAATTGTGATCCAAGAACCATGAACTCTTGATCAACCTAAAATAATTTTAAATTAGTTTTTAAGGCATGCATGAAGCAAACTGAAAAATAACATAAAACAGAAATAAGACTAGCTAAATTGCTTAATTTATTCTCTGTTATCTACATCAATATGATGGACTTTTAGGGACTTGTGTGTTAGGAGGGACATCTGTTTAAACCAGATCCCTACCTTGCGACTGACACCAGTCTGATTTCTAATGTATCTTGTCCGAGTACATCAGATAATTGTAGAATAACCAACATGTTCTACATTAAACACATTTATTCATTCAACAATAAATTATAAATATGAATGGCATATTTAATTGAAAGTTACTCACATTATTACTTGTCTAATAAAAATGACTTTTAATACTTAGTTTCATGACTAATTAAATACTTCATATATTTTATACTTTATTTATTTACATTATACTTTTTATTAAGTAAGGATATAAAAGATTAATAGGATGATTCATAACCATTGAATTATTAATATTATTAATTATTACTAAGCTTTATATTTAAAAGGGGGGCTGGGAGTTCCATCCAGATAAGTTTCAGAAATTTGAGCATTAAAAAGAAAGGATGACAAATTTTTTTTAGTTTCCAAAGACATACTAATAATTATCAAAATATTAAATTTTTTATGCTTCAACCAGAGCTATAATTTTAAAAAAATGCTTATTTTCTCCACAAACAAAACTAAATATTTGGGAATGACCCAAATGTATTAGGGGAGGTCCAAATATTGTGAATGATTGAGCCCTAAAATCTTATTGAGTGGAGATTGGTATTATAAATAAAGCTTAAAAGGGGGTTCCTGAAAAGTAAAAAGTTAATTTCTTTGAAGTTAATAAATCAGGGTTTAGTAAATTCTTCTAAGGAAAATCTTAACTTCCCGAGGGGGAACCCCCCTCAACACATTCTCAAGCATTCTTCATGCAAAGCAGAATAAAGCAGGGCTGGATTTGAATTGAGTTGCAGTTGAATCCAAGTCTCGTGGCTAGATGAGATGCTGGGAGTACGGTCTCCATGTTTGAGATTCTCCCACGATGTGATGATACAAAGCTGAGAGCTATGGTGAACCCAACCCAGGGTTGGAAAAAAACATGTTTTATTTGTTTTAAATGTGTTTTTTTTGTTTAAACGTTTTATTTGTTTGTTTTTTTACCCTTGACAAAGAAATGCTAAGAAAACCCATTATTTTTAAAAATTTAAATTTGATTTTTCAAATTGAAATATGATTAATAAAACTATACATTTAAATACGCCACAAACAGTTTGTTCATTGAAATTATTTTTATAAGTTTTCTTTACAGCATCGTGTTTTTATCAAGTAATGTACTGCCTATGTCATGGCGATTTGGTGGTTTGCACCCAAGCCTTATATTTCACACCATTTTTTTAAGCTCTGAGTGATCTACACTTCAAAATGGTGAGTTTGTTGCCTAAATAAAGGAAGCAACTTGCTAAAAAATATATGTGTTTTAAACGTAACAACCCTGACCCAACCACAATGCAACTTAAATTATCAGCATTATAACTTAAAAAATCAACCAAGTTAAACCTACATAATAATTCATCAGCATTGTACGGGATTCAGTAACAGGACTTGTCTCTGGCTTAAAAATTTGAACACGCAAAAGGACTTCTGGTTCTTCAACGGGTTCAAATTTATTCATACTTGAATCATCAAACCCTGGAATCTAGAAAAGGAAATTTAAAAGTCTGTACATAATGGAAATATCTTTTGCAACATAAACTTGCATTTAGCCCAATGGTAGAGAGCCCATAAAAACTAAAGAAAATCACAATTAACAATAAAAAGATATGAAAGAATGAAAAAAAATTTAAGCACTCTAACATTGTCTATTAAAAATTTAGTTTGTACACACTAGTTTTCAATGCTTGTTATAAATCTTAAGAATCTAATAAAAAACAAAGTATAGTTTCAGTTTTTATTTATAAGCCAGAAAAAATTTAGCATAGTAAAAAACTGTTCATGATTATACAACAATTGTACTTACAAACTCTTATATTTATAAAAATTTTTTTTTCAGATATTTAGATTCTGCCTTTCCCAGTGCTGACAAGTTAAGATGGAACAAAGTATACAGTGAGTTTGAACAAAAATTGAATGCAATACACATCTTTAAGTATACTACAAGATTCTGTCGACTATTGATTTATTAATTTTAATAGTGTCATTTGAATATTACGGAAAAACTTCGGACTACTGTAGGGCACTTACTACATGAGGCCCACCTTATTGCAATACACCAGTTTAAAACATAGGACGCCAGGTACAACATATTAAAATTTCATACACCGATCTCAAGCAAAAATACTTTTATTCAAGTATTACGGAAACGTCTTTAACTTAATATAAATCACGAAATACATACCCAATCCCTTAGTGTGACACATAGTTGTAATCAGCTTGAAGTCCCGAACAACATACTAGAATTTCATAAATCTGCAATGACTTTGGGAAAAAAAGATAGCACTACGCTTTAAAACTTTGATTCAAAATACGCCCCGCAAGAATTTTTTTAAGGTAGAACCCCAACTTTCACCATTGTGTTTTTTTGTCACAATATTGCAAATCTGAAACTCTTCAATATAAAAAAAATCAAAATTGTGTTTTTTGTATTTTGTTTGTGTTTTTTTTTTGCTTTCTTTTAAGCAATAGGACTTACTAAAGGGATTTACAATTTGATTATTGGACAGAAAACAAATATGTTTACTAAGGTTTTGAAAAAGATTTTTCCTCATTTTTTAACTGTAGAAATCAATAGTTATGTATCGAGCTTTTTTACCTATAAAAGGTTGAAAACATCTTAATAAGGTTGTAAAGCAATCTCTTCCTGATTTTAAGGTTACCCCTATTAAGAGACCACCCTTCTTAACAACCAATTTTTCTCAGAACGGAAGGTAGTCGCTCAAGAGAGGCTTTACTCTAATTTACTCTTTATAAGGCACAGAAATTAATTTATGATAAAAAAAATAACAGAGTCTTAGAAGGAATATGACTTATACTGGGTTTATCTAGGAGTTGCAAGCTTTTGTTTAAGATCAAGCTTTTCCAAATTGACCCATTAGATTGGGTTCACATGCAGCAAAAAGGACGATTATTTTACTATAATGAAAAACAAATATAGTAAAAATATTATAGAGAAACATACTTTTCTTTGTGGATAGCTACTATCTTTAAATTGTATATGTACAGCCTTGTCATAAACTTGATCATTTCTTCGTTTTTCAATATCTTCCTTTTGAATGCTAAATAAATTACAAAACAGTAAGTTCTGTACCATGAAAAAAGGAAAGAACTAGTACAGTGGATTCCACTAATTAGTAACATGTAGGGACCAGGGTTTTTGTGTCGATTAATTGGATTTCCCAATAACTATAATTAGAATGCATATTCATGAGTGCTACTCTTCAAAAATCACAAGAAACTTTAAACTATCATTTTCCCCCAGTCTAGCAATTTTTTCTAAATTGAAGAAAAACTGAAAAAATATTATATGAACAATTAAATAGTTCCTTAAATTTTTTAAGCTAAAGCTGTATCTGAGTAAAACCGGCTTATTTGTGAGCAAAATAAGCTGTATAAGTACTGAAATTTAGTACAAATAGCTGACAATTGATCAGCTTACTTTGGGTTTCAATATACCCAGGACGGAATTCCGTTCACAGAACTTTTAAAAAGACGGAATTCCATCCCCAGAACAGAAGAGTTGCACCCAATGTATATATTTTCCTGAAAAGTCTTTTAATGATGAGGCTTTCAGTCCAAGAGGATGCACACTACCCTGTGTAGTGTTACAAGAAAATGCCATAAAACCAGGCCTTTTTAAAGTCCATCCATTTAAATCGTTGTGTCATTAAAATTTCCTATCAAGTAACATAAGTAGCAATGGAATTTTTAGGTGAAAAACAAAATTAAAAACTGCAACTATAAGCTCTTTCTTACATAGACAAAATTCAACTGTATGTAAGAAAATTAAGTGAAATTTTGGAAAAGCAGAAAGTAAAAAAATTATTTATTTTGACTTATTCAAGAACTTTCTCCTAATTTTATCAAGGCAATAAAACTAGAACTTAAAATAGATTGTTGGTGACCAAACAATATAGGCTTTTTAATAAATTACATGTCAGGTCCAGGACAAACAGAAATCCGAGAAAGAAATCCAAGTTTTATTCAAATGCTTCAAAGAGGAATTCCTAAAAGGAAAAATAATATCAACTGACGCCTCCAAGAGAAATCAAGAAACCAAAGTAGCAGCAGTAAATTTTAACAAGAACATCATCATAGCTGGGTCAATCCCCAATTTAAACAGTATTTTTTCTGCTGAAGCTATGGCAATTTGCACGGCGGTTCAGGAGTTCATCGTGAATGAAAAAGAATACTTCATTTTAACAGATAGTCTATCTGTCATTAAATCATTGCAAAATATAAATATAAAATCGCCAGAAGTAATTAAAAAACAAACCGGAAGCATTAACCAAGCTATGCAATTTGCAAAGAAAATAGAAATAGCGTGGATACCGGGACACAAGGGAATATATGAAAATGAAAAGGCAGATCAGGAAGCAGGGAAAGCTCCAGATCAAATTATAATCAACGAGATATCACCAGAAGATGCCATAAGAAGTATATCAAACAAAATAAGAGAGGAACAAGAATATCAATGGAAAAGTTATAAACACTACAATGATTTCAAGCATATGGACTCTATAAACCAAAAAGACAAACTTATTATAGGCAACCGAAAGACAGATGTATTAATCTCCAGATTAAAAACTAAAACATTCATGACTAACTAACTCCAAACTTTATAAATTTAACCTCATTCAAAATCCGTTATGTGATACTTGTAAAGTAGAAGACACTTTTAATCATTTCCTGTTTGAATGCAATAGACACGTAAGTAAGAGAGCAAAGTTAAGCAACGCACTTCAACTAAAATCGCTAAACTATCAAGAGCTAATGAAATTAATCAAAGATAATAGAAGAACTAAAATCCAAGCAATAGCAAGATTCTTAAATGAAATAGTAGAATAACAAAGAAGAAAATAATTATCCCCCTAGTAAGGAATTCCCAAGTTAACATGTAATTAAGAAGTATTATTACCAAAGAAGTAAAGAGAAGACGAAGCGATAAATTTTTGTCAGCAAATGTCTCAAGTCAATCTCAACTCAACTCATGTCAGGTCTTTTAAATAAATACATTCATTATGAATAAATCGATTAAAAAGCCATTATTTTAAATGGAAGAAAACTTTTTATGAGTGGGACGGATAAAAAAATGGAAAGGAAATTTACAAATTAACAATGTTATCTAAATACTATTATATGCACAGTGGTCCAGTGCTGACGCTTAATACACTCTGAAGCCATCTAACATCTGAAGCCATTGCTAAGATTAAAATTATTTACCAATATTTCTACTTCTTGGTGTCCAAAAATAAACAAGTTTGTATTTACCAGGAACTTTAACGGAATTTAACCTTATTTTTTAACCCTTTATTTACCGCATTATGATTTGATGCAATTTTTTTCGTGCAAATACTTTTTTGAGTCACTAAATTGAAAATTAAGGGATATACATAAATAAAATAATCATCTTTGGAAAATTGAATCCGCTAGAGCCAATTACTTAAATTGATACTTTTGGGTACTGCCAGTACATGGAGCACTGAGCTATATAACAAACGTAAATAAACGTTTCGTCGTGACGCTTATTAATGTTTAAACTTATTAAAACGTGACGCTTATTAAACGTTTATATAACAAACGTTTTAACGTATATGTTTGTTTTATAGCTCAGTGACATGGAGTGCTAAAATATTCTCACAATACAAGAAAAACATAGCTTTTTTATTGCAGTAATAAGTCTTAAAAAATAATACACTTAACTTTTGACTATACCTACTTTTTTGCAGGAACAAAAATGACAATCATGTCAATCCGATCGAAATGGCAGCTAAACTTACAACTTCAGTTAAATCTATTCGCATTTCCCGCTAAAATACTCATCATAGAACCTTCGCTGCTTTTTATCCTGGAAGAGGATAACTGAAAGAGTGTTCCTGCAAATTATCGTCAATATATTCGCAAGGATGGTTATTCTATGTAGTTTTAAAGTTGGCGGTACTCAAAAGTACCGTCGGTAAATAAAGGGTTAATAAACTTTTATAAAGCAAAACAAAAATCTTAAGAAAAACCACATTTAGTTCAATTCATTGAAACATAGAAACTGATTTTATTAAACACGATTTATTTAACTCGGTAGGAACTACTATCTTCTAGGTCTTTTATAACATGTTAAAAAGTGCATAAGAGAATCAGTTTAAATATTTACTTCAACGTTTCTAGAGATACATTTTCTGGTATATCAAGCTCTTTAGATATCTCCAACAGGTGTTGATAATTACATCTCATTGCATCCAACCTGTAAGGGTAAAAACATTTGGGTAATTCTTGGTTCCAAGAAAAAAATTATAACTTGTGAAACTATTGAGTGAGCTTAGTTAAAAAAGAAACTCCAATTATTGTATTGAGATTTTAAGAGGGTTCCCTTCTGATATCTCTCTCAAACTCATTGGCATACAAGGCCTTATGGGGAAAGGCCTAGGATGCCCATCTTTGTTTTCTTGACTGTGGGGCCCTAGGGCGCAAGACATTTGTCCTTGTAAAGTGGTCAACCTAACGCGAGACTCCCTTTCTTTAGTTCCCTAGCATGCTTGGTCCTCACTGAAGGGATGAAAGGCTGAGTCAACCTTGCCCAGCCTTAGACAGATTTAACCCTACAGTGCATACTGTTGCCATTTGGCAACACGACATTTTTCCCCATTTCCTACTCGAACTTTCATTTCCAAACGGCAACACCATGTAATAAGTACAATAGATGTAGCATTTCATTGTATTAGCACTTTAGACTGACAGTAGATGACAGCAGGGGTACTATTTTGAGACATTTGTTAGTAGCTAGTGAGACGAAAGTCAAGACACAGAAAACGCCAAAATAAAAGGACCAGATAAATTAAAATTAAATTTTTTCAGCTTGAATAAAAAATGTTTTGAAAAGATAAGTTGTTTTTTTTATATTTTTAGAGCATTTGGTTTTATTTCACTTCACAATTAATTTCACATGAGACACAAATTAATTTCACAAGGACAAAGTTTTTTGCCAATAAAAAGTAGAAAAAAATTAAATTAATTTTTTTAAGAATTTTTTTACTAATTTACACTATAATAGTCCCATAATAGTCACATAAATGATTTTCAAGTGGATTTAAAAAATCATGCATTGTAGGGTTAAGTCTCATTATAAATCAGCAAGTTGTTTTGATTGCTAAATACTAGAAATATCCTCAAATTACTAACCAACCGATAGAAATTTAGGTGTATTAATTTGGGGCTTAACTGGGATTTTTGGAGCTTAAACATTTTTGTAATTTTTAACAGGGTTAATACAGAAATTTTCTCACCTAGCATTTTCTCTCACCTAGAATTGTGACTTTTTCTTTCATTTAAACAAAGTCCACCTTACCATGTCAAAGTTAAATTGAAATTGTAACAGTGGCGTATATAGAAATTTATTTCGGGAGGGGCCCAAAATATTTTTCACCCCCTCCCAAGCAAATTTATAACGTCCAATGTAACTTTTAAAATTTTTTTGTGAAAATATACATCTAAAAGAACTTATTATGTAAAAAAGTTGTGAGTAATTTTGTTCAAAGTGCCAAAGGGGGGTCTGGGGGTCCTCCCCCAGAAAATTTTTGAAAATTTGACTCTTAAAAATTGGTTTTTAACTTGTTTTGGTACACCTAGTCAGAATTTTTTATTTATATTTTTAGATAGGATTTGCATTTGGGTAAACTTAATATAAAAAATAGTTGTAAATAATAGAGTTCCAAGTAGAAAAGGGGATCTGGGGGTCCTCCCTCAGAAAATTTTGGAAATTTGACCCTAAAAACAGGATTTCTACTTGGTTTTGGTACACCTAGTCCTAATTTTGGACATATATTTATAAGTAGGATTAGGATTTCGATGAACTTATTATAAAAATAATTGCAATAATAAAATTCCAATCAGAAAGGGGGGTTTGGGGGGCCTCCCCCAGAAAATTTTTGGAAATTTGTCCCTAAAAAACATGGTTTTAGCTTGTTTTGGTACACCAAGTCCGGATTTCGGGGGGGGCCAGGGCCCCCTCGGCCCCCCCCCTTATATACGCCACTGAATTGTAATAACCAGAGATAGAGCATAAGGTTCAATCACAACCATACTCATATAAAATAAAAACCTTTTTCAAAAAAAATTCCTGCAAGAATTTATACAGTTCTTTACACAATGACACATTTCTTTCTTAAATGCCCTTTTTATTTAATAAACTGTACCCTTCTATAAAAATGTAACTAATTCTTAGCATAAAAACTGTGATACACAGATTCTGAAGATCCGATTATATCATCTTGCAGTTGTTGCATCCCCATAAAAACTGAAAAAACTCCTCTCCCCATGAATGAGGCTAGAAAAACAAACAAATACATAGGCGATAAAAAGCACACAGTTGCAAATTGAGTTCCATGTGCATTAAGGACAACGAATAGGGAAACAAGGGGATTTTTTTTCTTAATTAAAAATTATTTTGCCATTTACTTTTAGAGATGCTGATGTTTTAAACCCCTGATTAGTAATATGTAGAAAATTTAAACCCTAATTCATGTTAAATAGGATTAAATGCAAATTTCAACCCACCATTAAGCAGTAGACTTTTAAAAGAATCAAAGGGGGGGCATTTCCTTGAAACAGAAAATGAAGTAAGGGGGGCGGCAATAAATTAATATGCACAGGGCATCAAAATCACTAAATACGGGACTGAATGGGGCCAATCACTGGCTAATAGGCTACTGCTAAAGCCTTGTTTTTGATGGTTACAATGGACAACCTGTTTTAATCTGTCCCAAAATATCTGACAGAATGATTACATGGAATCTGAATTCCATTGATAGAAATACTACATAACTTAATTGGGTTTGAGGTAAAACTGGTGACAATATATAGCCAACAACAAAAAGGTTCTTTCCAAGTATTACTAATCGTCTAAAGTGTAAACATTTTTCAACAGATTTTAAATTGACTCAGATTTTAACTGGACATGGAAATTTTAGGACCTACTTGTGTAGATTTGGAATTTTACCGTCTGGCAGTTGTGCCTGTGGCAGAGAGAATGAAACCGTAGAGCATGTCCTTCTGCACTACAATCTACATACAAACTGCTGATCTGCATTTAGAAGGGATTTGAATAGCATTTTCATATGCTGGCCACCTGTTTATTCCAGTCTGGTTGAGAAGTTTGGGGATTTTATTCTGCTTTCTAATTTTGTCCATAGTTTAAATTTTTATATTTTAATTCAATTTTCTTTTACTTACATTTGTAAGCCTTGTGGTATACTGTGTGGTACAAGAGGAGATTTATGTTTGTTTTCTAAATAAAATAAAAAATATATAGCCAACGCGATAACGCAATAGTATGGGAAACCCGCCAGATAAGCAGAAGGATTGTTCTTTCCGGATCAACCCTAAAGTCTTTGTCTCCTTGCTGAGAATGGCACCGGATCTCAAGATTTTAAACAGGTTTTGGGGAACAGCATTCGTCTAAGGGTACGACAACTTTCAATCCACTTGGTGCTTTTAGAAGACGCCAAGTGGTCATATATCAATACCACGTATCCAAAGGGGTTATCACCCTTGGCAACTTTCAAAAATCGCCACAGAAGAAAGCAGTAAATGAAGCAAATCTGGCCTGCAAGCTGAATTTGGCGATTTTTTTGTCAACAAGTGGAAAACCAATGGCATCCTAGCATTGAATTGCTATAGCCAAATTTGGTACTGAAAATCTGCGGGCCAGATTCACTTTACTAACCGAGAAAGCTGTTCCCGGATTTTATACTACAACTTGGGTGGCACTTGTTCTTTTGATGTTGCCAACTAGGGCAATAGGTTAATGAAGCGAATCAGGGCTGCAGATTTTCATCGCAAATTTGGAGATAAAAATTCAATGCTCTGGTGCCATCGGCTTTCCCCTGGGCGACAAAAAAAATCGCCAAATTTAGCTGGAGCCCGGATTCGCTTCATTTACAGGGCGATAATTCATTTCTCAGCAATCCGGCGGATAGGCTGAATTGTGGATTACGATGCCAAGAGTATAGTGCCAAAAAATCGCCTAGAAGAGTGGCACATGGATTACACCCTTAATTGTGTACAGGCATGCTTAAAAAACTAACTAATCTTACCCACACTGCTCCTCCATTTCAGAACATTCTTCAGCACTATATAAATTTCCAAAAATATTTCGCGTTTCGTGTTCCGGAAAACAAGAAACCCATTCATCACGAAATTGTTTAACATTAATGAGACCTGAAATCCAAGTTCGAATGGAACTTTTGTGAATCTCTTCCATGTTTCTTCATGAACTGATTAAAAAAAAATTCAAGAAGTATCAAAGTTTGTTTACAAACAACTAACACACAATTAGTTGAGTTGTAGCTCGGTGGCTCTGGTGAAATCACTAGTGTTGAGGATTTCACTATATTAAAAAATCTGAGCTATTAAAAATTTAAATCCTTTAAATTTTGAACTTCATATAACTCTTAAAACTTAAAAGTAGTACAGATTTTTCTACATTTAACCTCAGTGCATTTAACCCGAAGCTGTCGCAAACGCAAACCGCGTGGTGTAAAGCCTCCTTATGACCATCAAAGCACTTCTACTTCGTGTTCGCCATTTTATAAACAAATAAAGGTTCCTGTCCGGCGCGGGAGATTGAGTTTTTCTTTCAAAAATTATTTTATCAGTAAAAACATGTAATAGTAAAGTCTTTGGTAATTAGAAATAACCAGCTTAAAATCACGAAATGCTGAGAAAATATCAATTTCAGAGAAATACGTGAAGGAGGAATTTCAGACTTAAAAGTTTAGGTTCTTACATCTTATCGAAATGTTTCAAGAATTGTTAATGGCTTTAAATGGCCTACCAGGCAATATCTTTTTTGACTCACCTGAAGGAATAAAGGTAAAATTTTCCGGTTGTTTGCTCTGTCTGATTCCAACAATAACTGCTGAGGGATGTTGCCAAAACTGGAGTCTTGTGGTTGGGTTCTTAGGTGCTACTTTGATATACCCCCCCAAAAATTACGCGCCAAATCTGGCACTCCCTACGGACTTTTTAGGTTTGCTGTTTCTTGTTTTTTTGTGTATATGTAGTAGTAATGTGTAGCCTAGTGAATTACTGGAAAAAATTGAAATTTTGAACTTTAATAATTCCAAAACTAATGAGAATTTTCGGAAAAACTAAATTACAATATTTTTATAAAAAATATTTTTGTTCTTGGTTCAAATATCAAAGTTTTACTATGATTAGTTTTTCTGTTATATTCCAAAAACGTTTCAGCGATTTCATCAGCGTTTAAAACTCAGGTATTTTGCTTGGCGAGAAAAAAAGTCGCCAAATTTCCGATTTGGGGGTGTATATCAAAGTAGTTCCGGTTCTTACCAAACCAAAGCTGTGCTTGAATTTAGTTTGATTTTCACTCTAGGTAATCCGAATTAATTGAAACTTGAGTTTGCATCTCTTAATGTATGCAATACAGGGAACTTAGTCCAAACAGTTTTGGGTGCTGATGTGCAGAAATATTGCCAACTAGCGCTAGACCCGGCGTTGCCCGGGCGCAGTAAATTTTCCTACTCCTACATGCATTTAAAACTTAACTTCCTTTTCTAGTTAAAAAATTCGAACGGGCTTCCCCCGTTCAGGGGGAGCACTCTGGAAAGTGCCCCCCTTGGGCCAAAAAAAGGAGACAGAAGGAAAAAAGAAAGAAAAGACTTAAAACTAGGGAAAAGGGAGAAAGATAGTACATTTTGAAAGCCTAAATATATCTTCCTTTTACATTTTTCAGGCAAGTGAGGGCACTCTCCCTGGTTTTCTTACTTATTTCGGCCGATTTTCTTAACTAAAATTATTTTTTGTTTTCAATTAAGGCTTACATACATGCTAAAAGTCCCACCCCTTAGGCCCAAAAAGGGGAAGAAGAAAAATATGAAATGAAAAGCAAGGAAAAAAGAGACAAAGTACATTAGAACTCCAATTATCAGATTCAATTGGGACCGGACCCCATTTGGATAATAACAAATTTTGATATTCAGATTTTTTCCGAAAAAAGAGTCAATAAGGTTCTTAGCAAGCCGGTACTTATTTTAAAGAATAGAAAACCAAGCCTCTGAGATAAGATCGTAGCTTTTACACAAAGAATCAGACCCGAAATAGGGTTTTCCATAGAACTTGGTTGCAAAAACACTTGAAAATGGCATCTTCTAAATCTTTGTTGCTGCCTTTTCTTTAAGAACTTCTATCTTTTCGTTTTTTAAGCACTAACAAGAAGTTTAAAAGAGTAGAATTGAATCAGTGATTTGGATTGGAGTTCTACTGCTACATCTTGATTTTTGAATGACAAAAATTTCTTCTATTCTGATATTATTGAATGCAAAAATTTTAGCTTATTTTGTTCTTGTCCCTATCTAATATAATAAAACAAAGTGTGTGTATGTATGTTTGTCTTCTATACAAATCCACAGTTTACTTCCGATCTGCACCAAACTTGGTATACCTACGTAAAAAAACTCAGAAAAAAACATAGGCTATGTTTCGAAAACTTTAACTGACCCCTTGACCCTCTTTTGACCCTTTTTATGGTCATTTTGCTGAAATAGCTTTATTTCTCCTCCAGAAGAGATCTGCTCACGCCATTGTTACGAAGAATATTTAATGCTAAACAACAAGTTTGTAATAGAAACACTAGGTACAAGTCTATTTAAAAATTATATTAATAATTTAAAAATCTATTTCAATGAAATTTAAAAATTTTAAGTACAGTTTAACTTATTTTTATTTGAGAGTTTATCTAATTTTTATATTTTAAAAAACTTTATGGAATTTCATTGTTGTTAAGATAGTCTCCATGGAAACGAAGATGAAAAATCAAATGATGATCATATTGTAGCGTTTAAGAAAGTTGGTTTACAGACTAAAAACTAGAGTTAATATTCAAAACCCTTTTATGTGGAAATATTGTATTTTTTCTTAAATTGCAGGAATATATTTTATTTATTAAATTTTATACCAAAGATATAATAAAATCATGAAAATACGATTAATTAAGGGCTCTAATTGAGCATTTTAAGTGATTTTTGGAAGAATATTTTTCTAATATTTGTTTTTTTATGGGAATCATGTGGTAAATGCAGAAATCGTTCAGAATTTAAAATGCTTGATTCAACACCTTTTACTCATTAAAATATAGGCGCGGATCCAGCACGGCTGCAAGGGGGGGCACTTTTCCAGACAAGATCCCTATTGGTACCATTGGGGTATGGGGATCCTTCCCCAGAAAAAATTTGAAATTTGACGTGTTAAAGTAGGGTTTAAACTCATTTTTAGAAACGTTTTTGGTCTAAGGGGGGCACTTTTCAACACTATTTACCTTTACTTTTTCACCCAAAATGTCAAAATATTGGGGATTTCCTAAAAATTATCACTGAAGATCCCCTGGTGGTACTAATGAGAGGTATGGGGGTCCTTCCCCAGAAATAAATTGGAAATTAGACCGGTAAAAGTAGGGTTTTACTCATTTTGACAACCTTTTTGGGTTCCCAGGGGGGGCGCTGTCCAGAGTGCTACCCACTGGATCCGCACCTGGAAGGTAGATAATGAATTAAAAATTTTAAAGAAAAAAAATCTCTATCTCCACCCGTGCAAGGCCGGGCACATCAGCTAGTATCATATAGTTTTTTTTCTTGGTATGTTTTATATTATTGAAGTAAACTTAACTGAAATAACTGATTAACTGAAGTAAACTAACTTAACTGAATTATATAGGGGAGAGCGGGGATGAATGGGACGAATTTCACATTTTTGCTAAAATTGAAAAAAAATATACATTTTTCAATCCTGTAACAAGTTTAAAACCAATAATTAAACTCTTGGCTACATTATAAATGCATGTATTCAATCAATTACCCATTATTTAACCCCTTAACTGCCACGGAAATCTGCAGCAAGTGGCTCCCCAGTGCCAGCGTTTTTCTCCCGCTCGCGCGTACTTACACTTTAGCAGAGCGCGCGTTCCTTTTTCAACTCGTTAACTACTCAAAATACTGTTTATTTCGTTCATATAAAGAAATTGCACCCTCTCAATGTATGGAGTACCAGTTAAAACCAGAATCATGACCTAATAAAGAAAAAATAGTAGAAAATAAGAAGTAAATCAAATCGATCTGTTATAAGCATTTTTTCTTATTTCCATGCAGACCAACAAATTTAAAAAAATAAAAAATCCATTTTCTATGCAAAGGGAACTAAAACGGAAGTGTTAGACACAAAATATAGCATAAAAAATAATAAAAAACTCAAAAAGAAACACAGGCCATAACTCAACAGCTTTTATTTTTATCGCTAAAGAAAAAAACACAGTTCAAATTCATCCCCCCTACTTCAGAGAAATAAGAAATTCCTTTGGAAACACTGTCAAGGTTATTCCTGGTATTATTTTTGGTAAAAACACAATGCTGCACATCGTACTTTTACAAAGCGTAAATATACGCCATTGGCACTTATCACTCGGGATTTCCAAACCGTACATTTACGTCGACGGCAGTTAAGGGGTTAAACTCCATGAAAAGTTTTTATGAAGGCATGTATTTTGTCCCATTCATCCCCGTGGTGGGGATGGATGGGACACCGAGTGGGGATGAATGGGACAGTTAAAAAAAGTTCAAAAATTTACAAAATAACAAAGTTATTTTAAATATTGCACAAGGTTTAGACTTTTAAAGGAACAACACATTTCTATTTTCCAAAGAAAAAAATGGAAAAGGCATTTAAAAGGCAAAAACAGCCTACATTTATTCGACTTTATGACGAGTAAAATTAACACATAAACTGAAGCAAATCCTTTTGTTCTGTCAGCTCAGTGGTTGAAGCTGTGTCAGTGGTTGAAGTGGTTTTTAATTTTTCCCAACCTGGCATTAGGACTTTTTTTATTACCTTTGTCAAACTAACACTTTAATTTATTTGCACAACATTATTTTTAAAATGTCATAATTATTTTGTGTACCCAAGTTGTTTTTGTTCCAAATGCTTTAAAATACATATTAAGTTATGTAGGGGAGACCAGGGAGGGATGGGACACTTTTTCCAAAAATATTTTTAAAAAATTTAGTTTTCATTGTATAAATTTGACACTTTCAAACTAACATCTTGGAACATTTTAACATGTTTAAAAAATATAACCAAAGTGATAGCAAACAAAACTTAGGATTTATGAACGAATCAAAGTAACCTCTAAAAGTGTCCCATCCCACCCCGGGCCTGGTGGGATGGGACACATCTTTTTAAATTAAAATTTATGATTACTTTTTAAATATATGATTAAAAACCACAAAGATGGAAGTATTTTACACATTTTAAAGATTTATTACAAAAACATCAGTTATTTTACCCTATATTTACTTCGAAAAATCTGACTTAAGTGAAAAATACAAAATAGTTAAAATTCTTCTTTAATCTAAAAAAATATGTTTTGAACTGCACTGCAATACTAAACAAAACAGTTCCAAAACAAAGGTATCTAAAGAATTGTATGCAATAGCTTGTATTTAGGTATTGAGAGGAATTGGGCATGGTGTCCCATCCCACCCCGTTAGCAACAGTTTTAAAAAATAGGTTCTTACTAAAGAACTGTAGCTTTTAGGCTTAACTCAACTATATATTTATAAAGAATACATTATTCTGTTTAGAAAACAATATAAACCATTAAGAAAGCAACCAAGAATCAGATTGAAAATTCACTTTGAAAAAAGTAATACGTAGTTACTTTTGCTATAGTAAAACCATCTTTTTCATTCAGAAACTTGTAGGAGCTTGCAACTAAAATAGTAAACAGCAACAAGTATAAAGCCATGGTGGCTTTACCTGGTAGAACACTCAAAAACTAATTTTATTTATAATTTTAAGATTTATTGAAGGTGTCCCATCCATCCCTGGTCTTCCCTAAACTTTTAATAAAATTTATAAGTTTTGAATTTATATATTTAAGAAAACAGAAGAAATAAGTGTAAGTCCTTATATGTTATTCTTAATTTTTTTCTGTTAACCTAATTTAATACTCTATATCAGCAGGGTTGCAAGTGCTGCGCCAATTGCGCCGATTTCGCCAATCGTACCCTGCGCCAACCTGCTCCAAAAAACACTTTTTTGGCCGAAATTGCGCCGGAGTGCGCCAAAAAAGAAATTTTCGGATGTGTTTTGCCAAATTTTGACTTCTGACCAAGGCAAAGTTGTTTTCTCTACATCGCATAACTACGTAAGAAAAAGCCAACTTCAAATTGGTGCCCGCGGCCGTTCACGAAAGCAGTCGCGGGAGGTACGGGGAATCCGCGAGCAAAACGAAACTTTCGCGAGAAGTCGCGATCTTACGACTATTTCACTTCCCACATTATTTCCGAGAAAAATGACGATTTATAACGAAAAAAAGTCGAAAAGATCGCTATTTTTCGCGGAAGTTTCGTTTGGCTTGCGGAGTGTTCCGTTCCTCCCGCGACTTCTTTATTGGACGGCCGCGGGCGCTAGTTGAATTCGGCCTTTTCTTGTGTTGTAAGCGCGATGTGAAAAAAAACAACTTTACAAGGGTTAGAACCCATCAAGTCCAGAGTTTAGGTACAGTGGAGTTTAGGATCACATTCTGTGTGAAAAGTCGAAAAATAGCGATTTTTCGCGAAAGTACCGTTTTTCGGCGCCTAGTTGAAGTAGACTTTTTTCATATCGTAATTGCGATGCAGAAGAATCTTAAGTGTGGTCAGAGGAGCCTAATAAGTCTAGTGATACCTCTCAGATTGCGTTTTATTGATTTAAGTTGTAAATTTTTACTGAAAGATCTTTTTAAGTAAGGTAAGATAATAATACAGCCCCTTTTCAAAAATCTTGTTAAATTATAAGTCTTTTCAGATATGATACCAAGGGGGTTGGTAGGGGACCTGCCACCCTCCCCCCAAATAAAAAATGAAATCAGACTAGGCCTCCAATACAAACTAAAACCATGTTTTATAGGTTCAAATTTTTATAAGGGAGGACCCCCAGACCACCCTTTGCATTTGGATCTCTATAATTCAAAACTTTTTTTAATACTAAGTTTATCAAAGTAAGTGCAAGTTCTACCTATAAATATATGTTCAAAAGTTTGACCAAGTATACCAAAACTAGTCAATGTCTTTGTCAAATTTACTACATTTTCTGGGGAGAACCCGCGAACATTGACTTTTTTCAGTTTTTGTAAATGGCTTCATTTAACTAACATTTATTTAAATTTCTAAGATTGTGGGTATTGGTTCCAGGGTATCTGCAGTATTTAGCAAAGTTTTTTATGATAATTATTTCCGCAATTAACTTGAATTTTCAAGTTATAGAAATTCAATGATTTAAATTGGTTTCTAAAGGCCTAAACATCGATAAATATTTCTCCTGGTTTTTGACTCTGAGAGGTTGATATGTCTGATTCAGTTACCAACTAGTGAATTAAAAAGGTGCCTATGTAATTTTTAAGAATTTCAAAAAGTTAATATGTTAGGCTTATAAAATAGCTTCTGAATTAAAAAGGTAAAGTTATACTGTATTTCTCCATCTTATTTTTGACCACTAAAATAAAGTTGCTCTAAAAGTTCAGTTTTGCTTCTCTAAAATGGCATTTTTCCTGCCCTGAAACTTAATTTTGCTGCTCCAAAACTAGGATTTACTGCTCCAAAATGGTAATTTCCCCTGCTCCAAAGGTGCTCCAAAACCCCTTTTGGGCACTTGCATCCCTGATATCAGAGGTTCTTAAACTGTGGTCCGCGACCCCAGGGAGAAAAACCTTTGATTGAGTGTTCCCCAAAAGTTTCAAACAGTAGGTTAAAGTGGCATATTTCAAAATTCTGTGGTTTACAAGAGCTGTTCTTCTTGGCTGTATCCAAAATTAGCTAAAACACTACTTTTTGATGTAGATTTTCAAAAGTTTTCTGTGGAAGACCCCCGGCTCGGACTGGCCATGCGGGCATTTGGGCAAATGCCCGGTGGGCCGCTACTCATCGAGGGCCGTTTGTGGGCCCCACCTACAACCAAAATATTTCACAGTGGAATGAATGAAAAAGATCCTGTAAAATGAATCCGCACTCCGCAGGAATTTCCAACTATCGGCCCACGAATTCTTTTTGTGCGGCCACCAGACCATGAATTTACCAGCAATTTAATTCATTAATGATGGCATAAATTACTGAATTCAAAAACATATATTAAAATATTTATATTAAAAATATTTGTATATAATATTTGTATTAAAATATTTGTATTAAAATATTTATATGAAAGAATTTTCCTGGTTTCATCTTCAAAAATTCTACGGCATAAAAGGAGAGAACCTTTTCGGATGTCACCCCCAAATGAGTTAAAACAGTACTTTTAAGTGTACCAAGACCCCCTTTCTATTTTTAACTACGTTATTCACAATTTCTTTTAATTTTAAGTTCGCCAAAATGGAAATTCTTTCTATCCACTGAATTTACCAACAAAGAATTAGAAGTCTGTACTGAGTTCATTACGTACCCAATTAGGGACTTCAAGGTGGATTTTAGACTATTTCTTAGGGGTCAATTTTCAAAAGAATTTCTTGGGGAGGTACCACGATTCCCCCCCCCCCCGAAATTTTTAATTCAATGAAGTTATATTTTCCATGAAAATTATGCTGTGGGCCGATTCAGACTTAAAATGCCCGGGCCGAAATTTCTTCCCAGTCCGGCCCTGCCCAGCCCCCCCCCATTATTACTTGGAGTAATTGTAATACTTTAACATAATGTGGAATATAATTTAAATACTATTTTTAAGTCATCTAAAACTCCAACCCATCAAACCTTTGATATAACGTTGAGTCAACCACCGCCCGAAACAAAAGTCTGGGGCTGTATCTGTAGGCTTACCATACGTCCGGGATTACCCCGGACACTCCGGGGTTTTTAGAGCTGTCCGGGGTTTCATACATTTAGGATTTCCCAGTCATTTTTAGGTAAAAGTCCCAACCAAGCTGTTTAAAATTGCGCTTTTTTCATTTTCTAACGTCTGTTTTACTTCAGAAAACTTACTTTCTGTTAATTTTGTGATAAAAATTGAGTAAATCAAACAATTTTTGAAAAAGTAATGTTAAAGGAAAATATAAAATCTGATATTTCTGTTTAAGGATTATTAGTTTGAATAGTTTTTTCTTAGATTTTTATCTTTGGTAGTTTTTATATAGCACTTATTAAGAAATTTCAAAACTATGTCCTGGGTTGGACCCGAGAAAATAAGGTAAGCTTATGTATCTGATCGTTCAAAATCTTGGGGGCCGTGATGTCTGTACATAAAGGGGGGCCACAATTATCAAAAGTTAAAGAATCGCTGCTCTATATAAATCCAAGTTTCATTATTTTGTCACTTTTTCTAAATTACCGACTACCAACACTGTAAACTGAAACTGTTTAGAGTAGGAAAACGTTTTCTTTCTGGGGGTGATGTCGTTTGTAGAGTAGTAGTCTCAGAGCTAAAAATAAAATTTAAAAATTAAATTCAAATGTTTAACTTATGGTAATTAAATGTTAAAATATTAAAGTTTTAAAAAATTAAATTAAAATGTTTAAAAAATGTTAATTAAATTTTAAAATATTAAAGTTTAAAAAATTTAATCAATATGTAATTTTGAGGTTGTTCTTTTAGAATTGGGCAAAGTGCCCCCCTTGAATGTATCCGCACCCCTAAAGTGCCCCCCTTGCTGTATCCGCACCTGCTGTTAACTACCATGATCCACAATTTTAGAGGCTAGTGGGCCAGTTACAGCCCATAGACTTTAAGTACAAACTCTTGAGTCTCCCTCTTGGTGTGACCAACGTTTGGTAAATTGTATGTAAAGGTGCCTTCCCCAACCTTGAAATAGAACTCAAGTCTGTGGGCTGCTGCAAGATGCACTACCCCACTCGGCTTCACCTGCCAGATTTATTGCCGGGTATGGAGATTTGATGAACAATTTTTTGGTTAAAAGCAATCTAGTACTCGGTTCCTAGGTCATCTAAAGATAAAATGCTTCTTCTATGTATTTTTCTGTTTTGTCAATGGTTCTCATCTCTCTTCTTATTCTTTGCAGGTTTCATCATGTATTCCAAACATTCATCCAGCAGAAAAAAATATTTTGGAAAGATTGTGTGTTTTAGGTTCTAGATATAAGTATTTATGTCATTTTGTGAAGAGATACAAATTTCATACTTCTACTAAAAGTAAGTTTTTTTTTCAAATGTTATAATATTTTTTTGTATTACTTTCATCAATGGATGTTAAAATATACACCATATATGGGGTAGAAAAAAATTTGAGCTACTTTTCTGGTTGTATAATTGCTGACCATTGACTGTTTTAGCATTCGCTTCACTTGGCGACTTGACTGGCATTTGGTTTAAAATTGGGGACATTTGCGCCCAGCTAACGGAAAAGTACCAAATTTGAAAATAAAACTTCTTTGAAAACTATTTAATTCTTTCTATAAACACCTCCTAGTTAATATCCAATAAGCAGCAGTGAAGTATAAAACTTTTTGGTAAAAAGCTTTCTAGCTCAGTGTCTCCACTACAAACTACAGTTTGGTTGTTCTTTATGGGGATCAAAATTTTCTGATATTGTAAAAAGTAAATCTTTCTCCATTTATTTATTTTTTTCATAAACACTTTATAATTCCATTACAAGCTAACATTCACTTATTCTGATTGAAATCTGAAGTTTCACCTCAAAAATTTTTTATGTTTGGCACTAGTTAACTAAAAGTAGTTAACTACTAGTTCAACTACTTTTGGTTTAGAGTAGTTGAACTAGTAGTTTAACTACTTTTTTCACCAACTACTAGTTCCAACTACTTTCAAAAAGTTCAACTACTTCAAAAAATATTGAAAGATCAAAATTTAAAAAATGTTACATCTACTAACAATGCCATTTTTCGTGATACATTTTTATATTTCGCAACCTTGAAATATATTTCATCCCAGCAATTGACATATAAATGCAACCCATTTTTGAAATCCTCTCTAGAAATTAGGGAGTTCAGGGTTTTCTCTCCTGAAAATTCCAGCACTTTGAAAAGCGATTTTAGGCTAGGTTTTTGAGGATTCTAGATGTTTTTCCTGCATTAAATATTAGTAAGGCAATAATTAAAGTTAACGGCCCAATTTTGTGCTTAAAATATTGTTTTTCAGGCTAAGGGGGTTTAAAACCCTTGACCCCCCTTATATACGACACTGTACTGAGTAATATAAATACAACTTAAAAAACTTTAAGACACCAAAAACCTGTATACCTATCAAAAATTGGTGATGTCCGGTTTCGTCTCCTTGTCAAATATTGTTCTGTTTCATCCCCTCGATAATTTATGACTGTTTCTTAGTGCTGTTTCGTCTCTTCCTTCAAATTTGGCACAATAAATACAATTTGGCTTCAAAAAAATTTTCCGTTCCCAGAAAGACGCATTTGGCCGATATCCGTCTTTTTTAAGTATCAATCTTAACATTTTAAAATTTAAATAGTCTCGTTTGTCATTCCCTGTATTCATTTGCCCGAATGTGTATTTTCCAAGTGACCAGTGGTCGCGGACAGCATAATATTAAGGATAATTGCAACAATTCCATTGTATCAGAGATTATGATAATAATATACCAAATCTATCTATATCTATACTAAATTTATGAAATACAAAAATGTTTTTAAAAACACATTTTTATACTCTACTAAAAAGTACAAACTAATTTTTATAACTACTTGTAAGACGACAAACGTGGATATACAGTATAGGACCCCGTATCCGGCTCGCTCGGGACCGGCATCAGTCCGGTTTACGGGAAAATCCGGTTTTCGGAACAATTCCCGAAAAAAGCTCAGAAAGACCGCGTTTGTTCGTAAGACGCGATCGTAACGAAAATACGCGCAATCTGCAGGGTCGCGCGAGAGCAAAATAAATAAACAAACAATCTCGCGCGGCCCCTGGCATCCCCCTCGGCGTTTTTTCGGCGTGCGTTTTCGGAGGTCACGTGAGTCCTACGGACCAATGGCTAGACGTATTCAACCGGAATGCCGAAGCCGGTTTTCGGCCCGGCATGGATGGACTTTTTCTCGGCGCTGGAAAAACGTAAGCGTCACGTGATTAAAATCAAATACTTTAAAGATTTTGTACTAAAATAGTTCTTTAGTATCTATAAAAATAAACTTAAGACTAAAGAAATCAAAAGCTGAACTCACCTGATCGGACTTGTTTGTTTCGGTTTTGATACGATGCCGATTTTCGGTACCGAACGTGTTTTTTCCGCGCGACTTTGATTGCCAAAGTTTATCCCTTTTTGATTGAAAAAAGGGACTACGTCATCCGCTTGCCGATTTTCGGGGCCGAAAATCGGTGTAACATCGGTCGGAACTCACTGGATCCTTTCGGAGCACGGATTTGGAACTTGAAAAAAAATTTTTTAATTTTGGAAAAACCGCCGGTTTTCGGAACACTCCGGTTATCGGGACGCCGGATACGGGATCCGATACTGTAATACATTAGGTATTTGATTCTAACAGCACTCCCCATGTTGCTATTATTTTATCGTGTTCCTCGGATTCTGTAGCCACTTTGTATTTTTTAAGGTCAAATTTAAAAAATTTCTTGGGGAGGACTCTAGATCCCTGTATGCTGGGGGCTAGATATTAATACCTTAACATTGAAATTAAATAAATGAAGGTTACCTATAATGTAATTAAAGGTGGTATGGAATGGAATAATATATGGGGCAAAACCTCTCCGTAACAAAAATCGCGTTAAGCCCATGCAAAGGCTTAGTAGTAATCTCTTTTCCACCTTTCGTTTAACCCAGGGGTGGACAACCTTTTTTGGAAGAGTGCCACTATTTGAGGGGGAAAGTTTAGGCGTGCCACTCACTATTTTTCTACCACACCAAAAAATATAAAAATTTGAAAACAAAAATTCATAGGCTGATTATAGGATTTTTTATTAGCTTTCACCATAGTTTCTTTTTCATCACTTTTATCTTCTGGAATAAGGATTGTTGCCCGGCTAAAAATTTCTTTTTTATGGATGAATTCTTGTTCGCAAATGGGATCCGACATTATATTTTCTATTAAAATCACCATGAAGTTTTCGGCACTGCTACACACATTCCACAGATGAATTATGATTTGTAAACAAAAACTGTTCTTCCCAGGCAGTTTTAAAATCCCGAATTGCGATATCCTTTTCATATTTTCTCTTCGATGTCGAAGATTTACTCAAGGACATATTTAAATTTTTAAAACACTGGAGAATAAAACTTTAAAAGCTGAACATTTACTTGGAAGATAAAAGTTAACTGAGCAAGACAGGAAGTACAGAGAACAAGAAAAAAATATTTTTTATCCATAACTAAAATGTCTTTTTTTCTGCTGGACGCTTTTTCTCGAAAGAGTAAAACCAAAGCCAAGACATGATGGCAAACTGCCCTCAATCCATCTGTTATTGATGACGCCTGAAAACATTTTTTCCCAAATTTTTTCCAATACCTGCACGTGCCACTGGTGCGGCTCTGCCGTGCCACCTTGTGGCACGCGTGCCGCGGGTTGGCCATCCCTGGTTTAACCCATTACTGCCTGACGTCCCTTTTTAGGGACGTTTTTTAAAAGTCCTGCTATTTCTACAAAAATTTTTCCTTTGAATCAAAATTTGCACTGATGTATCTCTGATCTTCATAGAACATAAAGAACACAAGAAGAAAGCAGAATTTTAAAAAAAATTCACTTTTTTTAAAGTTAGAAGATAGATTTTTTCAGAAAAGTGCTTTTTTTTTAATTTTAAAAGAAGAAGCTTAAAAATCCTAGTTGTTTAAAAAAAATTCAATGCCGATATATATTATTACTGTTTATACATTAAATCAGTTGGGGTGTTTTTTATTTTTCCAAAATATTTTATCTTGACCTTATTTTGGACCATCGAAAAGCGTCCCTAAAAAGGGACGTCAGGCACAAATGCCCCCGTGGTTTTCCCCATAGTGGAACATAACAAACGTCATGAGATGGTAAAATTTATTCATTGTAATGGTATTTCGATGATTCTTATAAAAACAGTTGAGGACTTTCCTGAACTTTCATAATAACGGGATTTTTCGTTGTAATGTGATTTCACTGCATAACCATTTTTTATAATTCATATAGACTTTCAAGGCCCTCCTTGTTTTGTTTAAAACTCTTTATTTTATTGTCCCTTTGACTCCCTCCTATACTGACTTATTGTTTTTTAAATTTTGTCTCATTACCATTAAATTTAATTGTGTTCTTTGTAACATAATTTAAATTTTCTAGATGTCATTCATGGACTTTATCTAGAATCATTCTGCTCTGGCCTAGAAGTTATCTTAAAAGTATATGAAGACGACTTGGTGCAAATTGAATCTGATGTACTCAATGATCCTTTTTTGCCTCTTACTTATTTTTTAGTGCTAGAGAAAGTAAGCTTCAATCAAATTTATTATATATAACATAATATCCTCAATCATAAGTCATTAAAATTATGCTTCAGAGCTTAGGTTTATGCTGATAGTTTTGTTTAATTTTGCTGATTACTTCCATACTCCATTTCTGTAAATGCAGGGTAAAAAAAGGTATATCTCTCCTAGATTAGATGGTTTGAAAGAAAAAGTTATCTCAAAAACATAACTTATTTTATATTTTCCTGTACCTTTGCCAAATTTTTCTTTTCAGCATACCCCTTTGTTTCAAGTTTTGTCTGATATTGTTGATGAAATAGAATCTGAAAAGGTATGTTCACATTTAAAGTTATTTTCAATTTTAAAAAAGATACATGTATTGTACAATATACATACTGTTAATAAATGTCTATTTATTTATTTTTTGTAGGTTCATGGTTGCAGGATCTTGGAACTTATGTTTAATCATTCTAGTTCTGGAATTCCTTATGTTGAAGTTGCTATAAATAAGTAAGTTATTTCTTTCAACACTTATAAATCATATATACTAAGGTGGGCGAAAAAAGCTCTTTTATTTTTATTTCTGTTATCTTCTGCTCCCGCATCGCACTTAAACTTTGAAAAATTGGCTGACTTTTTTTCAAAACAACTTAAAAACCAAGATTAAACCCTCACATATTATTCATGATTTTTTTATGAGAAGTTAATGTAGTTATTGATATAATGTTCAAGTTTTCTTTCTTCTATCACTCCTCTTTTGATAGTAATAACTTTTTATGTCAAAAGAACTCTTGTAAAGTTGTTTTCCCTGCATTTTTTAAAACAGCTAATAACTCTAGAACTGTACCACTCAAAAACCTGAAATTAGTCCCATTTTGTTTGTGATTTTATTATCTTCAATTTGAACTCTTGTAAAGTTGTTTTCCCTGCATTTTTTAAAACAGCTAATAACTCTAGAACTGTACCACTCAAAAACCTGAAATCAGTCCCATTTTGTTTGTGATTTTATTATCTTCAATTTGATGAGCATCATAACCACCATTTTCAAAAAAAAATTTCTAAATTTGAAAAAAAATAATTAATAAACAATATTTTTTAAAACAAATTTTTAAAGAAAATTTAAATGTTTAACTCTTAAATTTAATTCAAAGTAAATTAAAAATTTTGGAACATAAATAAATGGATGTAAACATATTTCTAAGGAATATTCAGATGAAATGCATACACATTCAATTAACTTTAAGTTGGAAACTAGTTATGTAAGATTTTGTTCAAAATCTGTTAATGGTTGTATTTTCTAAAATTTAAGTGACATTTTTTACGTTTTAAATCATTGGAACACCCTCAAGTGATTTTATGAATTCTCCAATTTTTTTGAAATTGTGACCCAGGAAACTTGACTCTTAAAAAAACTTTTAACTCATTTTTGGACATCCAAGATTTTTTTTGTTTGAAATCCAGACCTGACCGACTTCTGACGCAGAATATCTTTAATTTCAAATGATGAATAAAATTAGTATTAATTATGAATACTAAAATTAATTTATCTCTTAATTGATGAAAAAAATCTGACTCTCTCAGCATTGTTTTTACAAAAATGTCTAGTTGCTTTGTGTGCCATCTGCTGGCCATTTTTTAAGGAATTTTCACTGGGGGGCAAAAGTCCATAATTTTTTCGTTAATGCTCTGGTGTTCTTTTAAATTGACATTAAGGGGGCTTCAAGAGAGATATGCAGGGACCTCTATATAATTAGGGAAAGCCATACCAGTTAAAAAGGGGTTTGGGGATGGATTTCTCCCCAGGGAAAATTTTTAAAAATTGGTGGGTTTTTAGGCCCAATTGAGACAGCAAACATTTTAGAAAAAAGGTTCTTTGGGGCAACCTTTTATGACTGCGGTGGCAAAATAGACCACTGCAGGGGCCCCAAATGTTTTACTTAAAAAATGGCCTGGATCTGTTTAAATTTTAGTAAAATATCAGCTAATTGCATTAACTTAGTTAAAATTATTGATAATCATTTCTTTGCGAGGAAGATATACTGAATAATTGAGAAGGGTACTCATACCATCAATTGAGAACTGCAGATTTTGACCCACTGGATCTCATGAGTCTTTTATTACTCTTATTATTACTTTTATCTTCACAGAATAATGCAGCAATGCCATTCAGTGTTGTTCAGACAAGTATTTTGCTGGATGATGAATGGCTATATTGAAGATCCATATTTTGAATTTTTCATTCAGCCATTATTAGAGACTAAAGCTACTGAAGCATTGAGATCATCAAAAAGTTCTTTTAGTGTAAGTATGTTTATATTTACTCCCATAGATTTCTTTTTAAAAACTGTTTTAACTTATTAATTTTTTTAAGATTTGTATGTTAATTTTTTAGAATTTGTTTTTCTTACAGACAAATTATGTAGTCAAACCAGAACTATTACCATCTTACATACCCAGCAGTTTGGCAGCTAAGATTCTCTTTGTTGGAGAGTATGTTTCTGTTCTGGGATCTGCTGAGGATTCTGAATCATGTATGAAACTGTTAAAACAGTACATTCGACCCCGCTTAATGTTATCGAAATCAACAAAAAACGACCGTTTTTAAATTTCGTTTTGAACTTTTGAAGGTCGGATTTTATAAGAAAACATCTGGCACTTCTTTTTTCTGAAACCCTGTACCACATTGATCACAGTTGCACCGTTATGGTTCTTTTCTTTGATTGTTGTAAAAAACATTCTAATCTCCGCATTTATTGAAAGAAAACTGTTAAAGGAGGGGAGACAAATCCATGCTTGTGATCAGTGCCATGCAGATATTTCTGATAAAATGCGATTTTTTTATTTTCCCTTTTGTTTATTAGACTAGAACAGGGGTCGGCAACCTATTGAAACGGAAGAGCCAAAAGTAACAGTTTGTAAAATTTCCCAGTTTTTAAAGAGCCACATTTTTTTTGCTTTAATGGGATAGTATTATGCTTAATATGCATATGATTTTTAGATTAAGAGGGTGATTTTAGTTGGGGAGAATTTTTACCCAACATTTTTCTGGGGTACCTCCTTTCGGGTAGGGTACATTTTTACATGAAGTTAAAGATGAGTTACGTACAGTTGGGGAAATAAAAAACGACTCAGTTGCGATTTCTGGCGAATCACTTGGGGTAGGAAGACAAATGAGGTGTTATTTTTCATTGTATCGTTTGAAATTTTCTGAATCGATTGAAATTTTGGCTTTCTTCATAAAATTACTACCTGAATCGATTACCATAAATATATTTCACGATTTTAAAAATTAATTATTTTTATTTTTTTAAATCATTTTTAATTGTGAATCAATCTGGATGAAACTGGGTATTTAAGGGTTTTGAGGAAATCAGAACATCTCATTCAGAGAATCCTTTCAGAAAATCTCATAATAATTGGGGGTCCCCATTGAAAAAAAAAGTTAGTGTTTCGTTTAATATGAAGAAGACCCCCTAAGGACTCGAAAATTGTTTTGGTTAAAGAATACTTTAAACAATGAAAAATAACACCTCATTTGTCTTCCTAACCCAAGTGGTTCGCCAGAAATTGCAACTGAGTCGTTTTTTATTTCCCCAACTGTACACATTGTAATTTAATTCAAAATTTTGTATAAACAATTTGAATTCATGGAAAAATTGTAGGGTCTGGGGGTCCTCCCCCAGAAAAAATTTTGGGAATTTCCCCTTAAAAATCGTGTTTTAGCTCATTTTTGCCTTTTTCGATTGCACCCTAACACAACCTCTCATTATTTAAGTGGCAGAATTTTCAAGGAAAAATAGTATAATTATAAAAAACAGCAAAATTTCGAGGGGATGTGGATCCCACTCCAGAAAAATTTTGGAAATTTGCCCCTAAAAATAGTGTTTTAATTAGTTTTTAGAACTACTATAACGACCAAATAAGGATCACTCCTGATAAGCCACAGAATTTCAAGGAAAATCAGCACATATTCCAAAATTTTTAGGAGTGTTTAGGAGTTCTCTCCCAGAAATTGTTTGGAATTCCTATCCTTAAAAGTAGAGTTTTGATTTTGACTTATCTTGAGAACTTAAAAATATATTTACTGATTCTTAAAACGTTTTGATAGTAAATTATAAATTTTTTCGTATGGAACTGGAGAGCCACGACTTTACATCGAAAGAGCCGCATGCGGCTCGCGGGCCGCAGGTTGCCGACCCCTGGACTAGAAGGATATAAATTTATGGACAATAAACGGAATCGCAAAGGAGGTGTGGTACTCAATAAACTAAAATACAAAGTAAGCGATTATTTTAATTTTTTATTAATTGGACTACTCTTATATTTTCCCAAAAAAAATTAAGTTCCGTAAATTGTTTTTAATACCTTAATTACGATTACATAATTTTGATTTTAAAGCAAACAATCTTATTAGTATAATCTAACTAAACTGTTTGCTGCTTTTCATATGAAATTGCTTATTGTTATCAATCAGATAATGTTAATGTTTAATCTCGGACAATTGCGATCACATTAAGCAGGGTCGACTGTATTTTCACTCATGCTATTGATTTACTGAAGAAGTTTATTAGAAAATATATTTCTCCCCTTAAACTTTTCTATACTTATTAGAAGTATTAATTTTATTTTTATTCTTATTTAAAAGAAAATATTTTTTTCCAAAGTGTTGCATTAAATTTTAACAAGGTATTTAGACTTTTACTGCCCAGAATGTAACAAAAGGGGGCTACTTTTACTGGGTAGTCTTGAAAATCTATTTTTTAGCTGCATAAATCCAAGAATTCTGGGTTTCGTCGAAACTTTTGAAATTCTTGCGCTCTACAAAAAAGAGCAAAATCAGGTCCAATTCAAAGGTGCACATTTGCAGCATTGAAAACATCTTTTAGGAAGAATCTGATACCACCATTGGCTTAAAATAATAGATGCTGCTAGACACTCTCTCAGAAAAAAAAATCTAGTCTCTCCCTTCAATTATACCATGCCAGAGAAGGTTATTGTATAAGGATTGTGAGGACAAATTAGTTGCAAGAATTTTATTTGCTATAAGGAAAGGGTAATATTTGAGGTTAGCACTGAAAGGATAAAATTCAACATTCTTTAAGACCTAAATGTTGTTAAATTCAAATTTTTTTTATTTACCATTTAATTTTAAACTCTGATTTCAGACTCATTGTTTTTAAAAAAGGAGCAAGTATTTGCCAAGAAAATAGAAGAACTGTTAGCTAAACCCCTATTTTCTCTGTTAAGTTTTGAAACTACCATTGATGACATACGAAGATGTGCTGCAGAAGTGAGTTCCTACCATTATAAAATGAGATACTGACTGAGGAATTAGCTGTTTATCTTTTATGTTCTTGGTTAATTGTTTTGCAAGTGTTGCTTTGTGCTGTTTAAGTATACAATTAAATGCTGTCAATAGAATTTAAGTCTGTAATATGTACATTGTACTAAAGTATGAATTTATTTCTAGCGTTTGTGGCAAGTGATTATTAAAGGAGCCAATGTTGTCAATCACCTAAAAATTATGAAAGATTTCTACTTGTTGGGTCGGGGAGAACTATTTTTGAATTTTATCATCCAAGCTAATCAACTGTTGAGAATGCCTGTTACAACTACTGCTGAAAGTGGTAAGGATCAGGTTTATAAGATATTTTATATGATAGACTAACAAGCTTATAGGCTAGGTCAGGCGTGTCAAACTGAGACTCCCGCCGGAGCCAACGCGCGAGCGACCGAAACATTCTACTGCGAATGAGTTTCATTTCGCCCGATCGGAACGCTTACCGAATTTAGCCGAAGTCAAACGAGCTGTTCCGGTTCACACATAACGATGGGTTTCGACCTCTATGGTTTCGACTGTGTTAATAAGTCAAAACATCAATCCCTATACATTTTAGAAAAAATATCTATATCTTAAAGTAATAGAATAAACGATTGGTCAATTAAATGAAACTGTTAAACCACTGATGAGATGAAAATAAATCAGTCTAGATTAATTTCATTTTCGTTATATATTTTATCTGGAAAAATTCAATTAATAAAAACAAACTACTTAAAGAACAAAGTTTTATTTACCTTTATGATATTGGATATTCTATTTATTACAATCCAATCCAGCGAGTCAGCTTGTTTTGTTTTCATTTGGGATTCAGAAATTGTTTTGTGTTAAAATCGTCTGTCAGTTAATAACATCGCAGAGATACATTTCGCGGGCTCCTATTTTATGTAAGGTAATTATCTTTATTTTTTAATTTTATATTTCCATCATAAGTTCCATAAGTTTTTAAAGCACTCCCCTCTTTCCACTGAGCAGCTGGTTTTGAAATATAATTGAAATCAAGACAGATGTTTTAGCTCTTAACAGGTGCGTTTTGAACCATAATATTGAATCAAATCTTGTGTTTCCGTTCTAAAATTAAATTTATCATAACTAAAGAAACTCTTCAGAAAGACATGGTTTTTATTCCATTTTTAGCAGAAAAAAATTACCAGTTTTATTGTTTGAACATTAAAAATCGTTTTTCATAATGGTGTATGATTTAATTCCGTTCTTATTTAGAATAATTAGTTGCTTTCTTTTTTTAATAAGAAGCGAGAAAAATAGTGTTCACCTGCCGAAAAATATTCACCTGCGCTATATTATCGAATTGTTTTTTGAACTTATATTAGAGTGATATTTAATGATTGCATTTGGGTTTATTTTAAAAATTTTTTACTGATTTTTGAGTCATTTTGGGGGCAATTTCTCTCTATTGTATAACAATTTTTGAGGTAAGTTTTCAGAAATAGACGTTATGTTTGAGACCAAAATTTCCCATCTTAAACTGATCAATTATTCATGAAACTTTGATGTAATAAAACATTGTCAACATTCAGTAAAACTTATATTAGCCATGAATCATGCATTTTCCCTGGTTTTTAAAGCGACAGAGTAAAATGTTACGAAAATCGTCTTATGTGATCTCTTTTTCAAACCACCATTTTAAAAAGAAATAATATCACCAAAACTACCAAAACCTTACACTATATTTATAAATATACCTAAATCAAAATCCCCCTTGTTTGAAACATCCATCTAATATCAGTGTTTCAAAATTAAATTTCAAACACGAAACTTTGCAAAAATCCAACCGAACTTTCCAGATCACCTAATATCTCCGAAAAAGGCCGAATCGACTTCGGGTAACTTCGGGATTGACTCCCGGGAGAGCCACAGATTTTTCGCCAGAGAGTCTATTTTGGGGAAAGAGCCTGAGTTCGACACCTCTGGGCTAGGTAATTAGTAAGAATTTTAATCAATCTCCTTGATTGGAGACAGGGATTTCTAATAAAAGTGAAAGAGAAAGCAGTTAAAAAGAGAAGAAGCAAATTTTTAATAGAGGTTTTCTCAGTGTCTAGTATGAAACATCTGCCTCCTTTAAAGCAAATTGATTACAAACCAGTGTCATTGTCATGCAAGTTCATGCATTTTAAGTAACGATTTAAGAAAAATCATTGCTATTTAGTTGGATGTAACATCTCTTTTCTCTTACAAAGTAAGATTATAACCTTAATTTGTATAAAAACATTTTCTTAAACTAAACCAAAAAAAATTCTTTGTCATTATTTTAAATGTTCTAGCTTTTATGTTTGATATTTATACTAGCTTAAATGTATTCCTTAAAAAATTAAGTATTGTTTTTAACTTATCTAAACTTATTTGTTTGTAGTATGCATAAATATGCGTTAAGGTGAGGCTTATACATTATTAAAACAATGGCTAAAAAATATATTTTAATTAAGAAAAATTTATAAATTTTTCAATACATAGATAGTTTACTATAAATTGGTTGTTTTTTTCTTAATATAGGCTCCTAAAAAAACATGATTTTACACTATCACCCACCAACCCCCCTGCACAGCCGCACAGTTCCTTACAAGTTTTTTTTTTTCGCTTTATGAGCAGAGCTCACTTGTTGTTCACCACCAACCCCATGAATAATGCATAAATATAATGCCCTTCTAAAATCAATCAATCAAATTTTTATTATAACAAACAAACAATAATTCAAATACATACAAAAAAAGAAAGAAAAAATACATTGATCGTAATACTAATCCCAAAAAAGCAAAGTAGTACTATCTTTTGCTTATTAATATATTATTTTGCTTTTTTATTCTACATATTTATTAGTATTAAATGCTGTTGTATATCTCATATCTAAAGTTGGAACCAACTATATTTTGTTAAAAAAAATTAGCATTAACTGTTTGTTAACAATAAAAATCACAATAACCAGGTTCTTTTAGGGGATATTTTACTGTTTTTCTGGGTTTTCTTGAAAAATTTCAAATTAACATTGAGTTTGTTTCTTTTTGATTTAGTTGGATTTTCTCCTTCATGGATGTACCATTAGATATAGATACAATGGCATCTTTACTTATTAGGATTGTAAAAGTTATAACCTAGGAGAAATTTTTAACCAATTTAAAAATGAATTCTTGCGTTATACTTATTTACCCAGAAAGCAAGTTTTCCACAGTAAAGTGAAAGTGAAAAATTTAAATTAGAGTTCAATTCTTTATTACTCTCCATTTTACTTCAGACCTCTATCAAATTTCACAAAAGCAGGAAATATGTAATTGATATGACTTGTTTTAACATGGGATTATGCGACAACTTTCAGATTTCCAAATTAAATAAACATGAGTTTGATTAACATTTGTTGATTTGTTGACCAAGCAGTGATCTTCCTTTGTCCCTCATTTTCTCCCCTCCATAAGCCTCCATCTTTCTTGTGATCTGTTAACAAAATATAATAGCAGTTCACTGTAATGGGTCTCCAAACTTTTCAGCCGAGGACCGCATTAACTTTTAAACAGTAATTTGGGGGCTGACTATATAGTATGTACTCTAGGTTCAAATAAAAAAATCGAATATTAGTGGCGGCTAGTGGGTAGTTCAAAAGGGTTCAAAATTATATTTGAAAGAACAATTAAGTAACAAACTTTCAATTTAATCACATTTTTTATTATTCCCAAAAAAGATAATTAACACAAACACAGAGAAAGAAAAAAAAACCAGAACAATGAAAACAATTAAATTCCAAATAATAAATAACACTAGTCGACAGTGGTTTCCAAACAAAAACCAAATTTTTATTTTTGTAACTAATTCATATAGTTATTCAAATATCTGCAAGTAAAAAAGTTCCACCACGTCCCATTTTTGTGTAACAAAAATTTTCAATTTTCTGCTTTTTTCTTTATTTTCGCGTTTTAAGCGTTATTTTTGTCCAATAGGAACCCTGCAATCCCATCCAACTAATTTATTTATAGTATCCCAGTATGTAGACATTCTTTTAAAAGTGTGTGTATGTTTTTGTACTGCAGTTCATTTTGAAAATTGAAGAGTTTTCAGTGTAGATTTTGTATATTTATGCACAGTACGTTTTTCTAAATTTGGGTACGGTTTAAATTACAATTCAACGGTAATATTTAACAGGAAAAGTGGAAAATGGTTTTTCCCACTGATTTGGGTCCAAATAGGTGACTAAAATGAAATCTAAGCTCCTCAAGCGTATTGCAGAAATTAGAATGTGGCTCTTTTTAAGTGCGTTAGAGTCGACAGTAGTTTTATGCAAATTACTATCCCTATAGTATGGGGAAGACATTCAAATTATCTTGGTTGCTTAATATCAATGAAAAATTCAGAAAAAACAGTTCAAAAAGTATTTAAAAGGACCTTTTTCGCCCTTAAGTGAAGGCAAACTCAAAGTCAGTATGAACATCTGAATAAAAAAAATACACGACTTGGTAAATTTAATAAAAACGCATTATCAGCTAGGAAGTGGTTTATAGGAGAGTGGTAAGATGATTTTTAAAAAATAGGACCGATAAAAATGTTTCAATCCCAATATAAGGTTCTCTTTAGTCTTATCAAGTCATAGAATGTTGAGCATCCCTCAAAATTCGTATTTTACATCCACGTTTGAACTTATTTCTGGAAAATCTCACTGTAATCAATCATAAACAAGGGTAAAAATTTCCTTAGGACATTAACTCGATACATAGGTCACTGAGAAATATCAATTTTGGGCTACAGCTCTTGGTTCATTGAAAGAGGAGATTTAACGCCACTTAAGGGACAAAAAGGGTTAAAATCGCATCGTATGTTTAATGATTTTTAGTTTTATATTGTTTGAAACATGTATATAATCTTAATTATGACAGTGCTTTATGCTAAAGTAACGAGATTAACTGTTAAAAACGAGTGTTTTCAACGCTTTTGTCTGTTTCTTATAGTACTGGTGGCATATATGTAACAAAGAAACTGTACGTGCTGCAGATTTTTCACAACTATTTCTGAATTCTACACCCTGAAATTAGTCGGAAATACCTAATCTCATTTTTGTTAGGGAAAAAAAGTTAAATTTTGTCGACTAGTGTAATTAAAAGAAAAATATTTTTTAAATGTGTGATATCATAAGAGCTATAGCTCGTTCATGATATCAAAAATTCGTATTCTTATGATTATTGACAACGCTATTGGGTTTATTTAGGTATTGTTAAAATATTTTCAATGTCTTGTGCTTTTATGAATTTGATAATATCTGTTTTTAAAAACTGCGTAATTATTTGTGAGTTTGGTAGTTTCATTTAATTTATTGAATAAATATGGACCTAAAAATACATGCGATTTATGTAATATTTCCTTATAAGATTTAGGAGTTAAGTAATTACCTTTTGTTCTTCTTGTTACATAGTTTACTGGTTTGAGTTCATAAAATTTTTTGTTCTTAAAAATAAAAATTAATAATCGATAAACAAAAAGCTGGTGCACAGTTAGAAATGTTATCGGTTGCTGAAAATTATTGAAATGAGAAAATAATTTATTTTGTAAATGTAACAGAGGTTTAATATTACTTATATAATCAGATGCGTAGCAAGTTATACCATAATTAAGAACAGATTGTACCCAAGAATAATACAAGGTTGTTAAAAATTTTTGGTCAACTATTTTTTTTAATTTAAAAAAAGTGATATTATAAAACCTCAATTTGTTAAGTAAGTTATTTACATGTGATTTCCATTTAAAATTACTGTCTATTTGTAAACCTAAATATTTGATTGTATCTACTCTTTCAATAACGCCACACTCACAGGGACGATTGCAATGAAAATCACATTGAAAATCATGTAATTTAAAATCAGCTAAATGCTTTTTCGAGGGGGAAATTCCCAAAATTTTTCTGGTGGAGGACCCCCAGATCCTCCAATTTGATTGAGAATTCCCATTGTTTATACAAAATTTTTAAATCAAATTCACCAAAATTAATGTACGATGTACAAGTCATATAAAACTTGACGTACAATTGTACCCTAAAAAAAGTCAGGTAACCCCCCTTTAAACCAAAGTCTAGTTATGGCTGTGTTATAAGCATTAATGAATGAATAAATTCTATTTCCAATTCACAATATACTAGTTAGTTAACTTTTCATTGCTGAAAATTTAAAAGAAAAAACTCATATTTAATCATATTTGATAATAGTCTTTTTATTTATTTGCATATAAAAATATTATATCCTTATAATTAATATTTTACATTATTAATATTTTTAAAAGTTATGTAATTATTTTTATTTTAAACATCTATTTGATAGAAGTATATCTTTGTGTGAAGTAACTAGCTGAAAGTGTTTAAATTATTAGGAAAAGCAGAAAACTCTTTAGATGTATATCAGGGAAATTTTAAAATTATAGTCAGGGAAATTTGTTCCTCAGATACTGTAGCCACCCTGTTACAATTTTACAATCCAAATCACATAAGTCATTAATAAAAATTAAAAATAAAATTGGCCCCAGGATCGAACCCTGTGGAACCCCTCCTTTAATGCAGATTTCTGGGCTAAGTTTGTTATTTACTTTAACTACTTGTGTTCTATTTGTCAGATAAGATTTAAACCATGCATGTAAATTTCCTCTTATTCCAATGCAATTTAGCTTATGCAACAACAGTTGATGGTTTACAGCATGGGTGTCTAAACTATGACCGTTTGAGGGCCACATTGCAACGAAAAAAAATTTGCTGGGCCGCACTTACAAAATTTTTCAACAAATTGAAATAACAATTTACTCTATATAGTTTTATTAAAATAAATTAACTTCTTTTTACCCTAATTTTTAAAAATTTAATTTGTAAAGTTTCGTTTCATTTAGTTTGGATTCCATAAAGATAGAAATAATTCAAATTAATGAGATGGATAAATTTGCTTTTGTTGAACAAGCAAATTGATATAGGGTTCACTAGACTAGGTTGTAATTCTTAATGCATTTTCAAGATGTTTGTTCACAAATATATAGGTATGCCAAAAGCTGAAGACTTTAATAAAGCATTGTGGTGAAAATTAGGGTATTTATGGAGGGGTAAGTAATCTTTATAAAACTCCAGTAAAGAAACATTCTCAAATTTTTCTTTGAATGTCGCTTTGTAGTTCAATGCATTCTATTTGAAGGTAATTTATTTACTTCTAAAGAAAATGGGGTAAAAATATGTTGAAATGATCTTCATTTTTTAGAAAATTTTGAAATCTACTTTCAAACTCTTGAATTAAATCATAAATTAATGCAGCATATATTTTGTGCAATTCACAGGCTTATGTGCAGCCTAAGTACTGAAATGTGTCAAATATTTTACTTTATTTGATTGTGCCAAAATGTCAACTTTCTTTCAAACGTTGTTATTGTCTGGATTCTGGAACATATCAATAATAAATTATTGATTTTTTCCCTTGAAGTCTCAAAGTTACACCATTCAAATGTTCTGTTAAGTGTTAAGTCAATCTACTAAAAAGTTAAATCTAAAACCCAATCTTCGTCTTTAAATTCTTGCACAGGGGGGTTCGCCTTTTGTTTCCATAAATATTTTTATTTTAGTTTGAATCGATTTATATGACAAATATTGCAAACATTTATTTAAAAAAAATGTGCAAATTTAAATATTTTCATAATTTGCGTTTGGGTCGCATTTTAAAGGCTTTTGGGCCGCATGCGGCCCGTGGGCCGCACTTTAGACAAGCATGGTTTACAGTATCGAAGGCTTTACTAATGTCCAGAAATACGGCTGCAGTCTTTAAGTTACTGTTCACATTAGAATAAATGAATTTAGTGACTTCCATTAAAGCGTGTTCAGTACTTTTCCCTTTTCTGAAACCATATTGGTTGTTTGATAATATATTATTATAATTAAGATAGTTTAACAGACGTGATTGCATTAACCTTTCTATTAGCTTTGAAAATATACTTAAAAGAGAAATAGGATGATAATTGCTAAGATTATTCACACTACCTTTTTTATAGACTGGCACAACCACAGAAATTTTTAGATCTGAGAAAAAAATACCTTTTTCAAATGATAAATTAATTAAGCTTGTAAGAAATTCAGCATTATTAGTAAAAAGTATTTCCAACATATTCTTGTTAATCTGATCAAAACCGGTAGGTCATTTAACCTTTTTAATAGTTTCATTTCATCTAAATTTATATACAAGCGGTATTATCTGGTCTATTCAGTGGTAAAGAAAGCAGCAAAAGTATCAAATCCGCAATCAATTCATCCGAACCAGAGATATCATCAAAAAGGTATTTTTAAGAATTTGCTAAAATAATATCTCATCCGTAACACATTGTTTACCCTGCCTTTGTCAGTTACGTGAAGTTCAATTATTGTGCTACTTAATTTGTTCCGATTTTACCTGGGAAACCAAGACTGGTGAACTAAACGAGAAGGATGGATAAGCCCGAGGGCGGTTCCATACCTAAGTTTAAACCGAACTCTGAAGAGAGAATGGATGATGGAAGAGCTAACATATACTTAAGCAATTACAATATAAATGAACAAATCGAATTTGGGAAAAGAAATGGCACGAACAATTTTGTGATCGTATTCAGTCCATCCCAGGGCAAGGTACCAAAAAACCCCAAGGCAATCAAGAATTCTTTTCAAACCATATCAAACCCAAAGAACGTACAAGAAATAGTACACGCAAAGGATGGAAAAATTCTGGCTATAACATCTAATGGAAAAACTGCTGCCGAATTAGCAAACATAAATAACATAACAGGATATCAAGTGAATGCAACGATACAATTGGAAAGCAATACGATAAGATTCCTGCTACATGACATACCAAAAGAATATACCCTTGAAGAAGTAAAAGAAGAACTTGAAGCGGAAAACAACTTTAAAGTACAAAGTCTAAGAAGATTCACGAAGCGAGTCAACAACACAATAGATCCTAGTGAAACTGTCTTGATCACGATTTTCGGAAGAATTGTGCCGAAATATGTCAGGATCTGGATGACCAGTGTCAACACAAAATTATTTTGGGACAAACCAAGACAGTGCACGAAATGTTTCAGATTTAGTCATCCCACTAAGTTTTGCAAAAGTCCACAAATATGTAAAGTTTGTGGAACATCTCACGAGAGAAACCAATGTCCGGGTCCAATGAAGTGTGCACTATGTAGCGGCAGTCATCAAGCAACCGATAAAGAATGCGATCTATACAAAAAGGAATGTGAATTCTTGAAATTCAAATGTCTAAATGGTCTCACTTTTGCAGAGGCAAGGAAGAAGTTCAGAAATGAAAAAATGACATACGCGAAAATAGTAAGCAGCTCTGAACCAAAATCCACGACCAAAACCGAAGATTTAAAAGCTTTTCTAAACGACAAACTTGAAGCCCAAGAAAAACAAATTCAGTCGTTCGCTGGAATGCTGAAAGCACAAGAACAACAATTTACAGAAATGCTAAAATCTCTTGCGAACCAAATGTCAACAATGTTCACTGAGACTCTCAAGGCAATGAGTTCTCAGTCAATGCAGGCAATGAGTCGATTCCAATCGCAGGTGTGCAGTGAAATCGGAAAGCAGATATCAAATAATATTGAAGCGACAAGAGTTTCGCCTGAAAAACCTAGAAAACAAAGGGCCCAAAATCCCGAAGAAAAAGAAAGCACAGCCAAGAAAACACTGGATAAGGTCCGTGAAGACCACTATATAGCCCTCAGTAACTTAAAGACGAATCCGTTCGCCTTTAAACCTGGGGAGCAAAAATGACGATAGGCCCTTTAACCTCTGTTTTAAGTTCCTCTATTCCTTAAAGGAGCCATCAGACGAAGACAGTCAAAAATATACTTTTAAATAGTAGTTACTTAGTTTTATTAAAAAATTACGATCTGCACAAAAAAACTTGGCATCATTCATTGGAACTCCAGAGGTATTAAAAACAAACAAAAATGGCTTAACACAGATTATTTCATATACTCAGATGTAATAGCTATACAAGAAACACACTGCAAAATCCAAGACAAAATTAAATTAAAAAATCAGTCAGAAAGTCCTCTGCACAACGTTATAAAACCAGCCAAAAACAAAAGAACTTTAAAATAGTAATTATTCAACAAATCTTTGAATATGTCTGATTTAGGCAAGCTAACGATTATCCAATGGAATGCTCGTAGCATAAGAAATAAGCAAAACTGGCTAAATGAACCATACTTTACTGAAGCAGATATACTTTCAATTCAAGAAACTCACCTTAAAAACAACGAAAAATTCAAAATAAAAAATAAAACAATCTACAGGAAAGACCGAAGCACTCATCGTGGAGGAGGAACCCTAATAGCTATAGACTCAAAGATATCCTCGAAAATGATAGATATATCATCCATTACATCTACAGAAAATGATATTATGGTTGTAGAAATTTGGATCAAAAGAAAAAAACTAACCATTCTCAACATATACTCTCCAAAAGGTATCTTCGAAGATAATACCTTGGAAGAATTAAAAAAGATCATAAACCCCCCATTCATCATCACAGGGGACTTAAATATAAATCACCCGATATTGGGATCATCAAAAACTTCCAAAGACGCTAATAAAGTAATCGAATGGATCGATGATCTACACGGGATCATAGTAAACACGACCAGCAACACTTACAAATCACATCTAACGTCATCACTGCTAGATCTAACTATCATCTCACCAGACCTAGTCAGTAACCTAGAATACGAAATCAATGAAGACTTATACGAAAGTGACCACTATCCGATTAAAACCTACATAAACAATGATGCAAAAAGAAAAAAACAAACAAGAAATATCATATACTGGAAAAACATTGAAAAATCTCTCAAAGAACTCACGAACTATGATGAAGAAAATCTTTTGAACAAGTGCAAAGATATCATTATATCTAACACAAAAGAGGTTGAAATCAAAGATCCAAAAGTAAACTGGTGGAATTTAAAATGTGAAGCGCTCCTACAGCAAAAAAGATTTCTCCTAAAACAAGCTAGAAGAAATATCTCCTCTCAGTCATGGATAAGATATAAAAAAATCTCAGCCAAACTTAGAAAAACTATCAAGGCAAGCAAAGCAAGCTACTGGGACAAATTCTGTGAGAACGAAAAAGAATCAAAAAATATATATAATATATTAAGATGCATAACAAAAAAACAAAACCATGCGTCAAGCTACAATGTCCTAGAAATAAACAACAAAGTTGTCACAAGTCCTCAAGAGCAAGCTGAAGCCTTTATAAACAACTTCAAAAAAGAAGAAATAAACGAATTTATCCCATTAGACTTAAAACCTTACAACGACCAAGAAGAATACAACGCACCTTTCAATTTAAAAGAATTAAAACAAGCTATTACAAACTCAAGAAATACAACTCCAGGTGAAGACAAAATAAATAATAAATTTCTCAGAATGCTAAACGAAGATCAATTACAAACACTATTAAATATTTACAATAAAAGCTGGAATTCAGGCGACATTCCAAAAGAATGGAAAAAAGCAACTATCCTCCCTATCATAAAACCTGGAAAAGACAAAACCTCCACCGACTCTTATAGACCAATAGCATTAACCTCAGTAGTCTGCAAAACCTTAGAGAAGATAATCCTAAAAAGACTCATAAAATTCTCCATCAACAAATTTAATAAAAATCATGCAGGCTTCATCCCATTCAAGGACGTAACTTATTGCCAATCCTTGATTTACAATGACATAGCTACAGCTAAAAACAACAAAGAATACATAATCCTCATATCGCTAGATATAAGCTCTGCATACGATTCAGTCTACATCGACGGCCTCATCTTTAAACTGCTAAACTTTGGAATAAAAGGAAATGCTGCCCTTTGGATCCAAAACTTCCTGTATAATAGAGAACACCAAGTAAAATGGAGAAACACCATTTCCTCAACGTCCAATCCTCACAGAGGAATAGCACAAGGAAGTGTACTAAGCAGCTTTTTATTTACAATATACATGAATGACCTCTTCAAAGTATTACATAACGTAAAATGCATCATATATGCAGACGATATATACCTCTATTACCATCACCCCGATTTAGATAATGTAACTAACAATCTACAAATAGCTCTACACAAATTATCAAGGTGGTGTGACCAATGGAAACTCACACTAAAACCCGAGAAATGTAAGGCTATAAACTTTTCAAATAAAAAGAAAACTCCACAAGGAAATTTATTAATTAAAGACCAAATAGTCAATTGGTATCCCCAAGTAAAGATACTTGGACTCTATTTCTCAAAGAATCTCACCTTTAAGGACCACATATTACATCTAAAAAAGAAAGTCGAAAGAAAAATAAATGCACTCCGAGTTATAGCAGGTTCAACCTGGGGAGCAAGATCTATTCATTTAATTAAAATTGTAAACGCCACGATAAGAAGCAATTTAGACTTTGCAAATCAAATATTCACAGCAGACTGCAAAACAACTCTAAATCACCTAGAAGTACTCTACCACAAAGCCTTACGGATAGCAACAGGACTTCCAAAGTGGACTCCTATACCTCTCCTACTTAAGGAAGCAGGGCAAATCCCTATCAGCCAAAGACACAGGAAACAATCAATAAAGTTCGGCATCAGACAGATCTCATACGGACAGGCATCATCTCTACACGACTTCTTCAGAAATAAAAGCAACACTCCTAGATTAAAAAGAAACAAACCGAGCAATTATATCTTCCAAGAGGAAATGGCACAATATGGGATAAATCCAAACCTAATAATGAACAAGGACTTACAGCTTCATCTAAATCCCAGGTTGAAAATACATCTAAAGGAGCTCAAATTTCAAAATAAATACATCCCTAGTGAAGAAATTGTCAGCTATTTCCAGATATACAAAGAAGAAAACCTAAACAATAAGATAATATTAGCTACAGACTCTTCCAAAAATAAAGAAACTACAAAAATAGCTGCATACAACTTCAAATATTCTATAATTAAATCCGGAACCTTATCTCCAATAAACAGCATTTTTTCAGGCGAAGCCATCGCCTTAATAGTAGCCATCCAGGAATTTATTAAAGAGCAAGAAGAATACGTAATTTTAACCGACAGCCTATCTGTTTTAACATCCCTCAAAAACATAAATACCAAATCTTCAAAAGTTATAAATTTGCTCAACTTCGAAATAAATGAAGCTCTAAAAAAAGCAAAAGAAATTGTTTTAATATGGACTCCTGGCCACAGAGACATAGCAGAAAACGAGCTAGCAGACCAAGCCGCAAAAAATGCTCCCGAAAACATTATAAGAGAATGGATATCTCCAGAGGATCTATGGCACCATATATCTGGAAAAATAATGGCAGAATGTGATGAAAAATGGCAAAATAGCAAATATCATCAAGATTTCAAACATATGGACAACCTAAGTAATAAAACAAAGAAGATAGCATACAATAGAAGAGAAGATGTATTCTTTTCGAGACTAAGAACGAGAACACTCCTTACAAAAGCCAACCAGCATAGAATAAAAATTTCATCTGATCCTAACTGTGAAATATGTAAAGAAAAGGAGACTAATGACCATATCATTTTAACATGCAAGAAATACAACAAGGAAAGAAGCACACTATACAACAGTCTAGATAGTAACTCAAAAAATTATTCAGATATCTTAGATTTTAGTAAAGAAGACAAATACAGAAAAGCCCATTATCTTCGCTCAATCCTAAGGGACATAATATCAAAGAATAATTAAATAACTATCCAAAAAAAAAAAAGAAAGAAACAAAGTAAAACTTCAAAAGCTCCATATATTCAAAAAATAGGAAAAACATAATCTCGAAAAGAAGGCGCAAGCGGCTCCAAGGGAGTAAGCAGATGCCTCTAAAAACCAACTTGAACTTGAACTTGAAAACCGGTAGATTTTTTATTTGGAAGGGAACGAATTTCGGTAGCAATTTCATCTACAGAAATCTCTCCAAAAAACATACTATTAAGTAACGTGGGTAATTTTAAGAATTGGAAATCATTGGAGATATTTATATTTATAAATACTTCAGGGAAGTATTTGTTGAAATCAGACGCTAAAGTTTCAATATCCGTATGGTTTGGTAAAATACTTTTCTTTGAACTTTCATTAAGTATATATTTAATCAATTTCCATTGATCTTTACCATTTTTCCCAGTTTGCAGAAATTTTAAATGATAGTAGTCAGATTTTGCTGCACGTAATTTAGTTTTAAGTTTATTTCTGAAAGAGACAAACAGAGATTTAATACTTTGATTATACTTATTTTTCCTGTATAATTTTTACTTTTCTTTTTCTTTGATATTAAGTAGTAACTCGGATGTCATCCATGGTTTCTTAAAAGTTTTAAGCTTAATAATATTAGAACTATGCTTAGAAGAATCAATAATTAAGTTAACTTTTTTTTAAAATTCACTGAAAACAAGGTTCACATCAGAATCCGAATTAATTTTCAAACTTAGATAAGTAGTTTGAACTAAATATCTAAACCTTTCAAGATTAAATAAATTACACTGTTCAACAATGAAAAAATTTCCTTGATGAAAACAGTCATTTCTTATTGAAATTCTTTAATTAAAATTATTGAAATTATTTCCATTAAAATTCTCAATTGACTCAGGATTTTCGGGGAACAGCCCCTCCCCCTTTTTACGTTTTTCGACGACTTTATAACTTTAAACTCGATTTTCAGGGTCAAAAAGCATTGCTTTATTCTTCAAATTGTCCCCCAGGGGACAAGAAAGGTTCAAATTAATAAAATATGATAAATTCATAACAAATGGATAGGTTTAAGAGGTAAATACCCCCCTAAAAATGCAAAAAAATAGATAAAAATTATAGAGGTTTTTATACGCTATTTTTTCCCTTATTTTTTACGCAATTCATGTTTGAAGGGTCCTAACCCTTCTCCAAGGACCCAAATTTGATGGCAATATGCAGCAATTATTTTTAATAAAAGCGGTTGAGGTGAGAGCGCCCACAAAGCCCCCACGGAAGTGTTCAATGCGGCACTTAGAATTAAACAGTGCTGTATAAAAAAAATTTGAAGCCACTAACTGAATTTCAGCTGATTCTTGTGTAAAATGATCTGCTGAATTCAAATATGACACCCATTTTCCTCCATCGCCCTCAATTTTTAAGGGGATGCCCCCTAAATTGTTATCCACAGCCGTGCATCTACAGTAAAGCACCGTTTATACGTCTTTCAAGGGACCGACGTAAAACGGCGTATAAATGAAAAGACGTATAATTGAAAACAATTTTGATTATTTGAATTAATTGGGACTTGGCGAAAACGACGTATAAATGTAAAAGACGTATAAATGAGAGACGTATAAACGGTGCTTTACTGTATTAACATCTTGAAACATGGAATCCTCACTCCCTAAAACCGATCAGTTTTTAAAGAACTGAAGAGTTTCTACTTAGGATAGACCCAAAATATAAGAAAAACGTCATTTGTAATCTTTTCAAAATCATCAATATTAATTCCTGAGCTCGCGAGCGCCTTCGCGATTCTGTAAGTCTTCCAAACTCTTTCGCGGGGGCTTCTGGGACGCTAACACCTCAGCCGATTTTAGTAAAAATTATTGCTGCATATTGCCATGAAATTTGGGTCCTTGGGGAAGGGTTAGGACCCTTCAAACGGGAATTGCGTAAAAAATAAGAGGAAAAATAGCGTATAGAAACCTCTATAATTTTTAGCTATTTTTTGTACTTTTAGGGGGGTAATTACCCCTTAAACCTATTCATTTGTTATAAATTTATCATATTTTATTAATTTGTATATTTCTTGTTACCTGGGGGCAATTTGAAGACTAAAACAATGCTTTTTAACCCTGAAAATCTAGTTTAAAGTTATAAAGTCGTCGAAAAACGTAAAAAGTGGGAGGGGCTGTTCCCTGAAAATCCTGAGTCAATTGAAAATTTTAATGGCGATTTTCGTATTCAGCGACCCAAAATCTATAAGAAATGACTATTTTCGTCAAGGAAAAAATTTTGAAGGTCAAATTTGTTGAACAGTGTTTATTCATAGATACTGACTTGGATTCAGGAAGAGAATTTACCTTATGACATATGACAGAGAACAATGGGAAATGATCAGTTAGAGGATAATCAATAATAGCCGAATTCACACTCACGCTATTATCAGATCTATAAAAGACATGATCGGTACAAGAAGAGGAGTCGTTGCATTGCCTTGTGACACCGAATATTTCTGGTTTTAAACCATAAGTTGACATAGTATTTAAATATAAAGATAAAACTGCATTTAAAGGGGTGCATCTAGAAAGAATTTGGGGCCGAAAACGGCCCCTTTACAAAATTCCGACCCTCAAAAACGGCCCCTGCACTAAATTCCGATCCTCAAAAACGGCCCCTTCACAAAATTCCGATCCTCAAAAACGGACTTTAATCAAGCTATATGCACTCGCTTAGTGTAATTTTATTTAAAAAAATAATATATTTACAGAAAAATTCAATTCTGTTTTTCACAAAATTCAGTTCCGTTTTTCACAAAATTCCCAAAAACGGCCCCTGGCAAAAAATCCTGGATGCACCCCTGATTTAAGAAACTTATAAATTAAAAAAGTAGTAATAAAATAAACCTCAAACCGTCCTAAATAGTAATCAGTAAATAGTTTTAACATCTTGGATCTGGGGTATATAGAAATTTATTTATAAAGGGACTCAAATTAAGTCATTATCAGGTCCAAAGCTAGATTTCTACTTTGAGATTACCACTAGAAGAGCCTAAAAAAATTCACCCTAAGCGAACCCTCCTCTTATGCATATTTAATTATAGGTTTCATTTACCTTTATAATACACTTTAGGAATGATTCTCATATGGATGAGCTTAATTTGTAAATTGGTGCGCTTTGTTGTGTTCTAAGAACAAAAAGGGGGTCTAGGGGTCCTCCCCCAGAAAATTTTTGAAATTTTGACCTTATAAAAGGGTTGTAACTCATTTTGGTACCCTTAGTCCGAATTTCAGGTGGGGGAAATCTTGAATATTTTCTTTTAATTGAGTACCCCGTAATTTTTATTCCTAGACTAGCACTTATGTGCTAGACCCGGGCTTCGCCTGGGTTTCAGTTTTTTAATGAATATCATCTGGTGTGTTACAGATGGGCTTCGCCAGTCCATTTTTAAAGAAAATTATTGTGGTGTGTTACTGATGGGCTTCGCCAGTCCATTTTTAAAGAAAATTATTGTGGTGTGTTACAGATGGGCTTCGCCAGTTCATTTAAAAAAAGTTATTCTGGTGTGTTACAGATGGGTTTGCCAGTCCAAATGGAGAAATAGTTAAATAAAGGATCCATTTTTATGTTTATGCTTCAACAATGGATTTTAAACTACAACAATCGATTTCAATCTACAACAATCCATAATATGACTACAACAATTAAAGTTACATATTCTCTTATTATATTTACAACAATGTGATTATGCCATGAAGTTAAGCATGAAATATGGGTTTTTGAGCATAAAATTGACCAAAAAGGTTGTTAGGATGCTTCAATTTTAAATAATTTTTATTCAGAAACTTTCCCGGGAGCGAGTACATCAACGTGGTATAGTTTAAAAGTTAATGTAGGTTTGAAAAGTTTGGAACTATAAAGGACATACAGACAGACATTCATTTTTATATATATACTAGCGCTAAAGCGCTAGACCCGGCTTTGCCCGGGCGCAGTAGCGCTGACGCGCTAGACCCGGGCTTCGCCCGGGTTTCCGTTTTTTAATAAATATCATCAGGTGCGTTACAGATGGGCTTCGCTAATCCATTTTTAAAGAAAATTATTCTGGTGTGTTACAGAGGGGCTTCACCAGTCCATTAAAAAAACTATTCTGGTGTGTTACAGATGGGCTTCGCCAGTCCAAATAAGGAAATAGTTAAATAAAGGATCTATTTTAATTTTTATGTTACAACAATGGATTTTAAACTTCAACAATCGATTTCAATCTGCAACAATCGAGAATATGCCTGCAACAATTAAAATTACATCTTTTTTACAACAATGTGGTTTTGCCCTACAATCGAGAATATGCCTGCAACAATTAAAATTACATCTTTTTTACAACAATGTGGTTTTGCCCTGAAGTCAGGCATGAAAAATTGGTTTTTGAGCATAAAATTGACCAAAAAAGTTATTAGGATGCATCGATTTTAAATTATTATTCTTCAGAAACCTTCCTTGGAGGGAGTAGATCAACGTGGTATAGTTTAATAGTTAATGTAGGTTCGAAAAGTTTAAAACTATAAAGGACATACATACATACATACAGACAGACAGACATTGATTTTTATATATATAGATATATAGATGAGAAGGTATCCACAGGCCGTAGTTTGGAGACCCCTGCATTATAATTTACCTTAAACCAGAATTGAATTTTAGTTTCATAATTTTTCTCTTTTAGTTATATAACTTCCCTTATATGAGGAGCTGAGAGCCAGAGTGGACCAACCCACGAAAAATGAAAAGGCGGGGTTTTTTTTCAGTAGAAGGTAGATACATCTATTGATTTAAGTTAGAAAATAATGCATTTTTTAGTTTCCACAAGATGGCATCACTTTTTCATTTGATCTAGTAATTAAAATCGCACAAAAATTTAACGCCAGAATGGATCAAGCCACTTGGTCCATTCTGATTCTGACTTTCAACAGGATCCTCTAATTATTGATCACGAGAAGATCAAAACTAAATATTAAATACTAAACTCAAAAAAAAAGTTTAAATATTACTACAATTTTGTAAAGCGTTTTTCTCGAAATAACAGCTGCTGAGGTTGGTCCACTCTGGCTCTCAGCTCCTCATATAAGCACACAGGCTATTACTGTTTGCAAATTAATCTAGAAATATGTTTAGCTTGTTGAATTTAAAATATCTAACTTTAATTACACTTATAAACTTAATGTAAATTAATTGAAATAAGCATATTAAAACCATATATTTTTAAAATCAGATTAATTTCATTTTATTTAGATGCACGAAAGCTTTTTTCAACTATTGCTAAAAAGACATATCCTGATGATGATTTTATCACTGAAAAGTTCAGAGTCTCTCTTCAAACTAAAAGTAAGTTGTTAATTATGTAATTTTATAGCTGCTATCCAAGTCAAATTCATTATTCAACACGTCAAAAAAGTACACTAAAAAATTCAGTTAAGTTAAAAGATGTTTTAAAAATTTAAGACCATACACGGGAGTATTTTTTAAAACATGCATGCATATAGGATAAATGTTATTTTACTATATTAATGTTATTACTACTACAGTGGATATGCTTTTAATCACTGGTATTCTTTTTCCTTTATAAATGTTTTGAAAATATATTCCTTCTATTACTGTATGGGACTTAGTTTTGGAGCCATTTATCATAGTCCATTTCTGTCTATAATAAATGATAAAATCTTCATGTAGATGGAGTTTTTCCTGTAGCATATGTGTTTTTGGGAGGATAAATCATGTGCAGAAATAAATAAATTGGGATCTTGATCCATCTATTCTATTTACACATACTGTAAACAGAGATGCCAACCATTCCGGATTTTGCGGAATCATTTCGCATTTCGGCCCCGAATTCCGCAATTACTGATAAATCTAGAAAAACTATGGAAACTACGCTGCTTATATTTTAAAGATAATGTATTAAATTTTTCTTCTTAATTCCCTGTTTTCAGCCTTCAATCCTTACAATACATATTTTTTTTACTTAGAATTGCAAATAAAAATGATAACGCCAGTCGCTAACTGATGATATGGGGAAGGGGAGGAAAAAAAGGCCTTCTTTTCTCAAATATTTGCGTTTTCAGGACATTTCTAAAACTTATCAAAAGATTGGGGCATTTTTCTATATACAGAAGGTGTGGCATCGGTCGGCAAGCCACGCGTCACACGATTTTTTTTTGCGGGCGGGGGTGATTACGGGTGAGCGTTGTCTCAGGTTGGCATCCCTGTGTAATTCATTAGGTTTTTTAGGAATTTTTATACTGCAATAGTTAAAATTTTCTTTTTAACTATTGCAGAATCTGCTGCTGTTGATAAAAAAAGTTTATCTAAAGCAAAACTGGAATCTGGTTGGTCATCAATAGGGTTACTTTATGATGTCCCTCATCCACTTCATATACTTATCACACCTACAGCCATTGATAAGTAAGTTATTACTTTTTACTTCTGGTAGTAATATTTATTTAAAATATGTTTATGATTATTTGGCAATAAATTTAATATCTAATCTGCATTTTTAATATTTTCTACAATTAAAAATTACCATTGTATTGGCCTAGTGGTTAGACTGTCTGACTGAGAAGCTATACGACTGGAGTTTAAATCTCGGTTTGGCATGGATGTTAGTTTCTGTCCTTGTGTATGAAGAATGAATGTGCCCTCCCTTAAAAAGGGGTAGTGCAAACAAATTACAAAAAACTCATGCAGTTTAACTACCTGGTGTTGTAAAGAGGTTCTAATGTATTATGGTAAATGTAAATATCGACAGCCACTTTGCAAAAGCCTGTAAGAACATTTTTTGGCGAAAATAAGGTTTTGAGTTGTACTTGTTAAAGATGGCCTTGCGCACATCTCAGTGCCACCAAAATCAGCCAAAGACACTTCATAACATCTCCATGACGATTTGTAATAACCTGTAAGTTGGGAACCTCCCAATCACCAAGCAAAACTCTGTAAGTTGCAGTGACGCTGAGGGGAAGTCGTGTCGTCCTCAGAAAAACCATACTCAGTTTCATAGTTGCCTTTAATGTATAATAAAAACGGGACAGAAAAAGTACAATTCAAAAGACGAAAAATATGCAGTTTTTTTCGTCTCCTGAAAACTTTGAGGTTTTGCACTTACAGGCTTTTGCGACGTGGCTGTCGATATGTAAATTCAAAGTTATGCAGTTTTGGTAAATTTTGGGAAAAACTCTTAATGACATCTGAATAAAAACACTTCCTATATTTTTTCTCATCATCTGAAACTGAGGCAAAAAAAAATTCTAAAAACTTGATTGAAAATTTGAACTTTTTAATGGTATTTAATTCTTTTTAAATTATTCAGTTAAATCCATATATATGAAATAGGATATATTTTTACGTTAGTGATTGGTTAAAAAACCTTTTACTGTCTCAGAGTGATTAAGTACTTTTCCCCCGGCAATACTTGGTTCTTCTTTTTTAAAGCTTGCTTCCAAGCATTCAATTTATTACTTTTAGAATTATTTCAGCAGAATCTATTTAGTATTATTTTTCTCGTTCTTTGCCTGGACAGGGCTTTGAGGTTTAAAAAAAGGGGGCAAAAGGGCTATTGTACAGGCAAAGCCCATCCAGCAGGGCAAATTTGCTCTTTTTTAAACTTTATACCATTCAGGCAACATTGGGTTTAGCACTTTAGAGCTAGTTGGTAATAAAGACATGTGAAATAAAAACAAAAAAAATAAAAAGGAAGGAATTAAAAAGCTGTAAATAAAAATAGTTCTCATACCTGAAAAAAAAATTTGGTGGATAAGGAGGAAGATTAATCCCTTTGGTTAAACGGTTCTATATGCCAGCAAAAGCGGTAGCAAAAAGCACCAAAACAAAAACCCAACCAACCAGCCTTTTGGAATTTGAATTTATTAATTTGCAATGTTTTGAAAGAATTTAATGTTTATGTTTGTTTTAGGTACAATATGATATTCAGGTTTCTATTGTCTATTAGAAAAGTACAGATAGAATTACACCAATGTTGGGCTCTTCAAATGAGAAATAAAGATGCTGGATCTAGTTCTCGTTTGGTGCCATTTTGGAAGCTACGTACTCATATGTCTTTTCTGATCGATAATTTTCAATACTACATCATGGTAAATCTTTGATTACCGTAACTTTTCCTTTTCATCCTTGTGTTAAATTAAAAATGCATTTAATGTAACTAATAGTGAATGGCGGACCTGGAAAAAGTTGTAACCTTCCCCCGAACCTATTAAAATTTACCCAAACCTTATGTTTTGCTCCTATGGAGCTTGGCAGGGGCTTCCCCCGAACCAGGTTCGTAAGTTCGGGCACTTTTTCCAGGTCCGGTGAATGGTACTACAGAGTGAACAGTAGCTAGAAGTGTCTTAAATAAGATAAATTATTTTATAACCCCCTGTATATTAAGAGGCTTAAGGATTCAAATGTATTCGTTTTGTTCTTATATCAAGATATCTGTACACTCTTTAATTCATTTTCACTTTAAAGGAAAATTATTAATTTTCTATCATATTTTATTATTTTTGTGTCTTTGGACACAAAGGCTTTTGATTTAGCTTTTTAAATCTCTAGCTGTTTGGTTTTTTAGTTATATATAATTCTTTTCAATAAATTATATTTATTCGAAATACATACTTTGATTGGGGTTAAGAGCAGAGCCTTAATGTATTTCTGAACTTTTAGTTCTGTGCATTCAGAAACACCCCCTCCAGTCCTGTTCCCCTGACACCTTAGAGGTCAGGGACGTAGCTAGAGGGGGGTTTAGGGATATTTTCCATATCCCCTCCTGAAATATCAACATCCCCCTCCGAAATTTTTTTCTGGCTACGTCACTGTAAGAGGTGGTTTGCATTTTTATTGTTATGTGGTGCAGGTTCACCATGTTGAGTATCTTTATGGCAGGCTATTAATGGCTTTTTCTGTGTCTAGAGTTAAGTATGGCTGTTGCCTTCTCTTGAAATGTTTCTTGTCATTTTTGAAACTTGTTAATGTGTTTACCACTTTTACTAATGTTAAATAAATCTATTTAAGTTTTAACTTCTGTTTTTCTCTTTGTGTTTTAATCCACAGCTTATCATCTTCTTTGAATTTGATAACAGTATGCGCAAAATCTTAACCGCACTTTTTTCTAAATGATGAATTAGACGTGCTATAGCGAGCATGTGCAGGGCTCTAGTTAAGAGTTCTTCAATGCCTTGTACTTCATGCCTAATTTTGCTCCTTATAAAAGAACCACAATATAATTACTATGGATAATTTATCACCAATTTGTAATATTTGAACGAAATGTTTTCCTTTTCTGTTGATTGATAACACCAAAAAAAAGAAAACAGTTTTTTATTTAACCCTCCGTCGGTCGCAATATTAAACTGACGTGTTCAGTCGTAATGTGCCAAAACGTACAATCGAAAGAATCGCAATTTTCTACCTTTTAACTTCAATGATAGAGTCTTAAAAACGATAAAATATATTCATAGTATTATTCAGACATAAAAATAATTGATATTTGTTTAAATAATTAAGAACAAAAATTAAAAATAGCATAAAATTAAACTTGCATCATAGTTATAAATAATTCAATATTTTAGTCAAAAATATACTTAATGATGTGAAACCTGAGGGATAATTAATACTATATTATTGTTTTTGAACTCATGTCCAGATAAAACAACCATTCACAAACAAAAATTTTACAGGTAATACTTGCAGGTCCTAGACTGGGCATATTGACCGCTGACAGTCCCTGTAGCTATTGTAAAATAACTCCAAAATACATTATTTTAGCTATAAACTGTGAATTTACAGGTAGTAAATGTAGATTTGCATATTGCACAACATTGTTTTTGGTGAAGTAAGTGTATAAGGTACGATTTTGTAGGTGTATGTTCAACCGCAATAAATCAAAAATAATTAGAAAAATTACATACATGTTTAGGAAAATTTAATAATATTGAGGTGTAAACACTCATAAAAGAAATAAATAAGCATCAGGGATTCAAAAAATTAGTATTACGTACCCTAAGGAACTGAAACACGATCGGTCGCAATGTGTCAAATAGTGAAATTATGGTGAAAACCAAACTAAACAAAGCGCGCAAATTTAATGAGTTGGTTGGCGCCATACATCCGGTAAAGATAGGAGACTACCAGGAATTTCAGATTTCTAACCCCCAAAATAACGAAAAGGCGAACGAAAATGTATGAGGTGTGCGAAAAAGTTCAGTTGCAACCGACGGAGGGTTAAGAAACAATAAGATTTATTACTTAAATCCCTTTAGATAAATTTTGATGAGTTTTGGCTTTCTGCAAAAAAAATTTTAAAACTTGTTGCATGTGTATGGTTCTGTTAATTTGGATTTCATACCTTGCTAGGAATTTAGCTCAAAAGAAAGAAAGACCTTTGAAATATTCTTTTAAAAGTGTAAACTTTTATGACAAGTTACTCCTTTTATTCTAAAATTTGTAAAAGATAACTGGTTTTCATATTTCCCAAATTAAATTTTGTATAAAAATTTTTTTGAAATCTGAAAGATATACAAATACAAATTAAGTCGACCAACTACAGGCAAGCGCCCAACAAGGTTGGTCCGGTCCATTCGACTCAAACCACCCGATTCCCAGTATACTTAAGAAGGTGATATCTTAAGTTTTGTAATTTTTGTACCGAATTACAAAATTTCAATTAATTAGTTTTTGAAAATTAAAACTGATTTCATGAAAATGTCTTGTAAATTTTTTTTCTCGTATTATAGGTTGATGTATTAGACTCTTCTTTTAACAAACTTATGGATAAAATGGAATCAGTCAAGGATTTTGAAGAAATACAGCAATATCACAACTGTTTCTTAACATCTGTTATATCACAGTGCTTTCTAGAACTTTGGACGGTATTTTGCTTTAAATATTGTCCTTCAACAAACTTGTAACCTTTCTATCAAAAGAGACTATACAATTAAAAACTGAAAAACATATTAAACTGCTAAAAAATCTTTATTAACTGTGAATAAACTATAAATAATAGTTTATTACCTTAGTGTTAGCACCAAAATTTTGTTTAAAGGGCAATTTGACGTAACTCAACTTTTGGATATTTAGTTGTCCATGAATCAATCTACGTATCTATCAGTGGCGGATCTATGGGGGGGGCTTTCGGGCTGAAGCCCCCCCCAAAAACGTCTAATATTTTACTAAGTTTTCCAAACACAAAAAATCTATATCCGAAATTCGGATGAGGCGTACCAAAACGAGTTGAAAAAGGGGGTTTTTGACTTAAATTTCCAAAAATTTTCTGGGGAAGGACCCCCAGACCCCCCTTTTAGTGGTTCGAGTTGGATAATTCACTACCTCCTCCGTATTACGATTAACAAGAAGATTCAATTGGATTTTGAAAATTTTTAGCCCCCCCCAAAACCAAATCCTGTCTCCGCCACTGGTATCTATATATATAAAAATCAATGTTTGTGTATGATGTATGTCTGTATGTCCTTTATAGTTTTTAACTTGTCAAACCTACATTAACTATTAAACTTTATCACGTTGATCTACTCGCTCACGGTAAGATTTCTGAATAAAAACAATTTAAAATCGATGCATCCTAATAACTTTTTTAGTCCATTTCATGCTTGAATATAAACATTTCATGCTTAATATCATGAAAAAAAGAGACAAATTACCCCACTTTAGGTAATTAGAAGACTATTTTGATTTTGAAAATTATTGGCCAACCAAATCCTGGATCTGCCACTGAAGTATAAGGAACTTTCCTAGAGATGTTTTTATAAATTATGTTAAGCAAAAAACTGGTTGGTTAAAATTAAAAATTTTAAGCTGCGTTGTTAATTTTTAGAAGGGGCTCAGGTACTTTTAAAAAAGCTAAGCTGTATAATGGTGCAAAACAATATGCAGAAGTGTCCAGTATTACGATTTGTCCGTAATATTTACGGCTTTGATAGAAAATTACGGTGTTACGGATATAGATTAAAGTTACAGGTTTTTGAAGTCTCGATAATTTTCATGCTTTTTTCCGTGGAATCGCAATGTTCCGTTTTTTCGATGTTTTTCTGCAAATATATATATATATATACAGGGTGATTCAGAAATAATCATCAATAATTGGGGGGGAGGTAGAGGGGCCCTAGACAAGCATATTTCGAATAGGGATGGTGGGGCGCAGCCTTACCGTTAAAGAGCTAGGACCTAATGTACTGCGAGCGCGTTTCAAAAGGTCGTTTTTAGAAGGCCCGTGTGACGAAACAAAACATAATAAAATGAAAAAATCTATTGTATGAGGTAAGGAAGTATCCCTACTACTTACACCATGAATTCGATAGAATTTGAACCACTTTCTAAACCGTGGAGTGAGTTTCAAAAGTGCAATATTAATCTTTTTGTCAAAAAATGGAGTTCCCTTAATGGTATTTAGAAAAATGATGATCGGGGAAGGAATTTTTAATGATCAAAACATTGATCATTGAAACTGTTTGATCATTGAAAATTCCTTCCCCTATCATCATTTTTCTTAATACCATTAAGGGAACTCCATTGTTTGACTAAGAGATTAATATTGCACGTTTTAAAACTCACCCTACGGTTCAGCAAGTGGTCCAATTTATATCAAATTGAGAATTTAAGTAGTACGGATACTCCTGTACCTCATGCAATAATGTTTTTCATTTTATTATGTTTTGTTTCGTCACACGGGCCTTCTAAAAACGGCCTTTTGAAAAGTGCTCGCACTACATTAGGTCCTAGCTCTTTAACTGTAAGGCTGCGTCCCACCATCCCTATTCGAAATATGCTTGTCTAGGGCCCCTCTACCTCCCCCCAAATTATTGATGATTATTTCTGAATCACCCTGTATATATATATGAATTTTTACCATTTACTTCAGATTAAAGTAAAAGACTTCAATAAAAAAAAATTTTCAAAAATTGTTGTGTAATTATTTTAAAACTTGCACAATAAGAAAAGGGAAGTATCCAAATTCAGGATCACCGGAATTGCAATCAAGAACTGTAATGAAGTTAGATCCTGCAGGTTACGGCTTCATCTGAGGCAGGTTACTAAAAGCTTTTTTTTGACACCTCTGAATTTGGGAATTACTTCTCTACATAACAAATTTGTATTATATTGTGGCTTAAATTGTTAATGTGTTTAAGAAACAGTTTTAATACTTCTTAACTATTTTTTGGCTAATCTAATGTTAAACTTGTTTTATTATTTGCAGGTACACCATTCATTAGATGAAATTTTGGAAATATGTTCATCTTTTTGTAATCTTCTTACCAGAATACATGTTTCTTACAATCAGAAGGATGTGAATTTGTTTGAAAATTTAAAGGCTGTAAGTACTTTGTATGTTTTGTATGACATTTCCCAAATATCATTCAATAATTATTTCAAAATATGAAGACCTTGGTAAGCAATGAAAACCCACTTATCATTGTTTAAAAAAATTCCAAATTATGTAGGAAAAGCTTTCATCCTACCCGAGCTGGATGCTGGTATGGGGAAAAATAAATATTTGGTTAGAAGTTTTTCAGTAAAATTTAGAAAAAAAACATAATTCCATTTATCTCTACTTTTTAACTCGGAGGTCTTCCTTTGTAAAAAGTTACTTTTAAAAAACTTGTAAAATGTTACTTTTACATAGCAAGGAGTAAATATATATCAAGAAATAGACAGAGGTATATAAATACTAATTATTTAATTTGATGGTACACATTTTCAGCAATTTTATTAATTATTTTTCAGAATTTTCAAAATCAAACATCCCTATTGTTTAGAATATTATCAGGAGTTCGCAGCCATCAAGTTAGTCCTCATTTGGCTCAACTGCTCCTGAGAATAGACTATAACAAATATTTAAGTTCATGTGGTGGACAACTTGGAGGGTAAATTTTATATCTATACTTCCATTTACATAATTCTTATAATCCTAAAGTTAACTAAAAGTATGTTTTATTTTTTAGCATTAAGTGAACAGCAGAAAAACATTTTATTACCAAGAAGATGGATCTCTGAATTCTTTCTGTATCATGCTAGAGTTGTAGTTGTACAGTGGGGGGGGGAATGGGACACTTCCAATAGAAATTCCATTGGAAGTTTCCCGTTTTCCTCCCATCAGTGTTCCAAAACTGCCCTTTTCACTAGTTTCATTACTATTACAGTATCATTATACAAGTATTAAGCTTTTATTCCTTCTCAATAAAATATTACACAATATGCAGTATTACATTGTAGAGTTAATTTCATTATTGTGGTATTAATTTAAAGGGCATATTTTCTCTAAAGTTACCAATATATCTTTAAAAATGAGCTCTTTAAATTATTTTAATTCTTTAGTGATTGATACTGTACTGTTATTCAAATAAAATAACTGTTTTATTAGTAGTCCTTGTTTTGTGTTGGGAAAATATGCTCAAGCTAAAGATAGGTAGACTTAGTGTGAAATAGGCTATTGCAGAGGTAAGTTCGATCTTATTGGAATGATATTCCCTAAGAAAGGAAAGAAATAGTAGAAACTAAAATTTGTCAATATACAGTAATTTAATTTTCCATTTATAAATAATTACCTTCTATTATTAGACTCTTGATATTTTTTTGCAAGTCTTTTTAAAGAAAAGAACTTTTTACCTGTCCTTTCATAATTTATTGTTTAACATTGTATTAGTTTCAATTAACACTGAGAGCTTTAATGCATGCAATCAAATCTTAATTTAGTCCTTTGTTTACTACTGTAGAGTTGCAATAATTTTAGGTGGACAGGACTGGGCTTACATCTAACTATAAGAACCTCAAACATTGAACTCATAAAATGTCATGTTTTAAATGAAAAATATTACTATGTTATTCTGTTGTGAAAGCTGTACATTAATTTATATTTGAAAATGGATAGCTTCCCCGAAAGAGGGAAAAAAGCAGGGTGGATTTCAATCTCAGTAGAATAGTGTATCAATAGGGTCTATGAAAATCCCTTTCACCCTCATTCTTTGTGCTTATGAATGCAGCTATTGATATATAAGATGACTACAATAAAAAATATTTTAAGTGTTGTGCATGTGCTGGTCATTATTTTAGATATAAAATTATTCTAGCTTCTTGTTTTTAAAGAACGTTCTATAAGTCGTTTTGATTGTTCTTTTTTCCCAGTATAAAATTTATTAAAAATAAGTTAAAAAACAGACTGACTGATGAACTCTAGGACAACTGTACTTGAATGGCACCCACTACCTATTCTCACAACATTAATAAATTTGATGACGAAAAAAGGTCCATCTTTCTCCATTTTAAGTTAATAAGTACAATTATAAATAATTTACTGAAATTAAAATTCTTCCTAATGTACAATTCAATATGGAATTAAAATTGATTTCATATTTACTAGGAATGTAAGTTTATAGACAATAAAAAAATGTAAGATTCTTTTTAATTTAGTGGTTTATTTGTTTAGTAGCTCACAGTAGGATTTAAAAACGGTATGGTAACTTGGAAGCTCCATAAGTTAGGCATTATTATTATTATTGGCAACCACTGCTGTATATTAAAAGCAACATTTTGTCCATCTGTGCTTAAGGGTAGTAGCACGTCGACCTTAGAACACAGATAGACGGAACATGTGCGCGCATCCCCATAGCGGTGAGCCGGTGCTTGTGTTGAAACATCTCCCGCTCAAAAGTCACGTGTAGTGGGAGCTCTGGGAACGGGATTCGTCGATTCGATTCTGGCCAGCTGACTTGATCACGTGATCGGCGTCTCATGATTGAAATGCTCCAATCTCTATACCTACAAGGTCACGTGGAATGTGAAAAACGGCGGAACATGTTTCAACACAGGCCAAGCCTGCTTGCTCAGTCTATCAATATTCCAAGGTCTATGTAGTAGCAACCTACAAAGGTTCCCACCCTTGGGGACTGGGCTGGATAGACCTAAACAAAAGATTGTGTTCAATATTTTCACAAGCATTTTTTACAGATAATTTTAATTAACTAATGCTATATTTAATTTTTAACATATTCCTAATTCAATGCTATGGAGTTCAGAATCTCATACTTTAAATATCCATACTTAAATATCAAAAGCCAGGAAGCATTGATATTTGTCCCTTTCAAAGCTACTATAGCAGGGAAGTAATAACTTTCTTTACATTTTTAGATCTGGAATATTTATTTAGAAACAATCAGTTAATGAGCGAGCGACCATAAGTGGGAAGAAAACATCAGCTAATAGGACAGATGTCAGAAAAAAATTTTGATGGAACACCATGCTTTTATATACCCTTGATCTTGAATGATCAGAAGGTCCAATCTTCTGAATAAAAAAATATCACTTGGGTACATTGTGGTTACTAAACAGAAAAATTAATTTTTTGAAAAATTTTGTATTGACAAAGATTTCAGTAAAACGTCCTTGACATAAGAAAAACATTAGTGGAATACCTAATGTAAAGGGGGGATATTTTTTTCAGAAAATAGAGGGGGGTTATTTTGGTTACTGAAGTTTGTCATATATCAAGAAAATACTGTACTTTTAAAAATGTTGTGCGTTTTCCTTTTTTATTAAAAAATATGTATAAAGTTGTTTAGAAAATAACTGAACAATCTTATTATTTGAAATGTCATCTCCCAGATTAAAACTTGTATTCATTTCTAAAAAAAACTAAAACAAAATGCAGTAGATTCCTTGACTCCCCCTTCTCTTAAACCAGTAATAGTTAATTTAAGTAATTTTTTTCATTTAAAAATTCCTCTATATGCATGTACCACTATCATCTCATAAAATTGATTGTTTAACTCTAACTAAGAAGTCTCTTTGCTAATTTTCTGATTTGTGCAAAATTCAAAATATATCCTTCAAAAAATATCTTTTATTTAATGTAAGATAATATCCTAGAGAAATAAATGCAAAGGAAAATCCTCTATCAAATCTAATTCTTATTTTAGGTAAGACACAGGATAAAAAGACCCTAAATGTATCTCTTTTCCTATGAAAATTTTTTTAAATCTTGCTAATAAAATTTTTCTTTTGGTTTATTGGAAGGTCCAAACTCTATTTTCTAAATTCTTACAAGTTTTAAATTAGTTGCTGACTTTAATTTCTGTAAATTTTATTTTTAAAACCCTGGGCTTCTTAGCTTAGAACGTTTAAAGATAAACTATTACACCTCTTCCCTTTTACTAAACTGGAATATAGAATCTGATACTAATAGACTAACAAAAGGTATAAAATTCCATTTATCGCATTTTCCCGCTCCTGGGGCCTTTTTCGTTTGATTTTTTTATACTTTTTTGTTATAGGTTAAAAAAAACCAAGTCTCTGTCAGTTAAATAATGCTACAACTTCATTGGTCTCCTCTGTTGCGGCTTTTATGAAATCCTCCAATCGGAGGCTTCCTATGTGTGACTTGGAGCGCTCTTGTGTTAACGGCGGCGAGACGCACGAAGTGGCAAGTAAAGGACCGATCCGCTGAATTTGGGTTCTGCTGAAATTCGTTTAATTCTAATGTAAGTATAAAATAATGTTTTCTTAAATTTTAAAAATTGGAAAAATTACTTTCAGCATGTAATTAAATTTTGATCTGATTTTCCAAATTTAATTTTGTTTTTTTAATGAATTATTTCAACTTGTCCCGGCATAGCTTCTCTTATGTACGGGAAGCCTATAGACGCCATAGTGTTTCCATTGGGATATCTGTATTCGAGGGCGAATTTTAACTTTGTTTCACGAATTATAGGTACGTTTAAAATATTGTATAAGTTTTAAAAGCTAAAATCTGAACCTTGAAGTATAACTTCTCAAATATATTTGTATGTGTTATTTCTTTACTTCATTTTTTAAATGATGTTTTTCAAAATGGTATCTCGCTATGCTTCGTCATAGGGCTTAGTTATATGCTCATAGTAAAAGCTGTGTTGGGGTATTCGCTAACGTTATATCCCAATAGCAATGTTAACTCTATGGATAGATTCGGTCATAGAGTTCCAATGGTAGAGCAATGAGTGAATACTAAATTTAGTTCCAAATTAATTTCTTATCTGACTCATCATCATTGTTAATCGTCAGGAAGCCATTTTCTGTTCTCGAAGGAAGAATTCAACGGGGTTTTCATTTATGAAAACATGGTCTGTGAAGTTTCTGAAGGATTTCTTATTCAATAAGCTTGTGTAGAGTAGTTCTTGTTTGGTATATTAACTAATAATAAATATTTTATTTTCAATATTATAATTTGCAGTTTTATTTGTTGATTTTATTCAGCTTATTGTCTTGTATTATTTACATTTATTTGATTCTGAGCATCCTATTAGTAAAGTTAGAATTCAAGTTAATTTATATTTGTAAAAATTGTCATTTTACCTTCTTTTTTTATACTGTTGTGTATTTTAGGTTTTATTAATTATATACTTGATTCTTTCTCTATTTACAGTAAAATTACATGCCTAATTTAAGTTGGTTCTTAATTCATGAGTTTTTTAATTTACTTCTATGGGCAATTTTTTTAAGTTTATAACTATAATACTAAATCCTGTTAATAATATTAACACTTACAACTTTTTAGTTTAACATAATTTTTTTGTATGTATTCTCTTCAGATAGAGAAGTTAAATTTAAAATTATTTCTCTTAATATTCATGCAATTCTAGGTTTTTTAAAGGACATGCCTTAATTTAAGTTGGTTTATTATCTGTTAGTGGGACCTTTAATGGAATTGAACCACTAACTGCTAAAGGAAATTTTTTAAGTTTTGCATTTTATTATTTAGTGTATTCTTCAGATAGAGATGGTAAACCCTTAAATTTAAAATTTATTTCTCCTAATATTCATGCTTTAATTTTTATTGGTGCTTGCGTATTAACGCCACCACAGCTACAGATTTGGCCTTAAAAATACTTTATAATCTGATCTAATAATAATAATAAAACCTTAAAATCGTAATTAAACCTGTCAAATTTGTAGCTTCAGTGGCGTTAATACGCAAGATCCTTTTTATTTCTGCCTATAAAATTTATTGTAATATTTTATTTTAGCTTGAATAAATCTTGAAATGGGTAAAGGTGATAATAAGCCTCGTGGACGTATGTCTGCCTATGCATTCTTCGTCCAAACTTGCAGGGAGGAACACAAAAAGAAGCATCCCGATGAGTCTGTTGTATTTGCCGAATTCTCTAAGCGATGTGCCGAACGATGGAAGGTAATTCTTATTCTTTTTTTCCCGCTCAATACCAAGTTCAGTGGGTATAGTAAAAATATTTTGAAGATTATCCAGTGTAAATGTTATGTGGAATAATTTACATGAATGCCTGGACCTACGAATTTGGTTCAGTGGTAGCCCCTGCTAGCTCCGGAACAGCTTTAGAATAGGTCAACTTTTGGCGACTGTTTCCAGCCGGCGCCGGCTGGAAACAGTCACTAGAAACATTGCAACCCGAACTTCCAGAAATCCGGCAACCTTGCAAACCAGCCGCCATCTTGTTTACACTGGCTCAAAGCCCAAATAAATAACAGAAACAATAAATACTACCGATAACATGGAGTTTAATAACTACCAAAATAGACATTTACTCTAAATTACCAGCACTAATAGCTAGAATGAACAATCTTACCTTATTATTCAATAGAAATTTGAATTGAATTAATCAAATCTAACGAGATCCTACGGAAATAACACGCTGCGGATTCATCGTATACTGTCATGCATGGCCGCCGCAAATGGCAAATGAATGACAAGACCGCAGATTAAACTCAAAGCTGATGGAACAACCAAAAAGAGTAATGAATTATTTCACCTCAAAATTATAAAATAAAAATGAGAATTCATTTAATTTTTATTTTTCTACCGTTTCGATCTCTATAACTAGTGTATATTATTTTCCAACTAAAAATAAATTGGCATAAACATGGCTGCCGGATTGAGCAATCTACTTGACATGACCAACCGATGAGCTGACGTAAGCAACCGATAACCCAGCCGGCGCAACCGATCAGCAATGAAATACCGCCAAATTGGCGACAGCAAAAAAGACCTATTCTAAAGCTGTACCCTAGCTCCATAGGCGCAATTCATAAGGTAGGGGTGCATCTAGAAAGAAATTGGGGCAGAAAACAACCCCTTCACAAAATTCCAATCCTCAAAAACAGCCCCTTCACAAAATCTGGTTCCCGAAAACCAGGGTTGGCAAAATACCGGGTTTTTTTAAAAAAACCAAAAAAACCGGGTTTTTTTGGTTTAAACCAAGTTTTTTTAGAATTTTTTTTTCAGAATAAGTTATTTTAGCAGTGATGTTTGAAATTGAGTTGTAAATGAGACTTTTATTTCAGGGGTTGTTTATAATTGATAAATGATTTGTATATTTCAATTAATTAATTAAAATTAAATTAATTTGTTTTAAAAATAATTTTTGTTTTTAAGATATTCCAATTTGAATATCTAATATTATTGTAGTGAATAAAAATCAGTGTTAATTTATCTTGGATAAATGACTGAAATAATCAAATTATTTATCTTAATTATATATGGATTAATTTATGAACTTAAGAAATTTCTTTAGAAAGAGAAAATTTTATTTTTTAAATAAATAAAAGGGAAATGTAAGCAACTAATGTTAATTGAAATTGGATAAATGATTGAGATAATTAATCCGATTAGGGAAATTAACGGTTTTTTATTAATTTAGTAAAAAAACCCAACTGGTTTTTATCTGTTTGTAAACAAACCAACTGGTTTTTAGTTTTTATCATTAAAGAAATCAACGGTTTTTATTAATTTAGTAAAAAAACCAACTGGTTTTTATGACTGACAAATAAGACAATTTGGTTTTATCAATTAATTAAAATCCAAGCCATATTTTATCAGTGAAAAACAGATAACTTTTGGGTATCTTTAGTTACTCTTTGAAATAATGCTTCATTTTAAAGGAAATTAATAAATGAACTATCTCTTGCAACATATAATAAGTTTAACTTAAGCCTTTAAGGTTAAGATTAGAGAGAATTCAATAATTAAAACCATTAGATTAAAAGATTTCTGATTTTTAATCACCTTAAAATGTCAATTTTTTGATAAATCTGACCTTTTAATTTTGTGCAAAAGATTATACTTAATAACACTTTCTTTAAAAAATCCTGAAAATATTTTATAATTTCTTTAAAAAAAAAACAAAAAAAACCAAGTGGTTTTTTTGGTAAAAAAAACCATCATAAAAAAACCATGGTTTAAACCGGCCAACCCTGCCGAAAACAGACTTTAATCAAGCTATATGCACTCGCTCGCAGTGTAATTTTATCAAAAATAATATATTTTAGAATGAAAAATTATTTTTACAAAATTCAATTCCGTTTTTCACAAAATTTTCAAAAATGGCCCCTGGCAAAAAATCCTGGATGCACCCCTGTAAGGTTTGGGCAAATTTTATCAGGTTCGGGGGGGATGTTACAACAGTGCCACTCTTCCGTTCTGAGGACAGAATTCCATCCCGGGTATAATGAAACTCAAAGTAAGTCAATCGGCAGCTATTCATACTAAATTTCAGTACTTATAGAGGAGCGGAGGGTAATATGGAATACCATTATATCCTTAAGAATAACTCTACTGGTTTTAACTAAAAACCCACAAAATCATTGTAAGCACATACTAATGGTAATAAAGTGTCAAAGGTTGAATACCAAAACACACTTACGGCTGTATTCACCGGTAACCTGACTGGCGGTCAGGTCGGGAAACCATGGTTACAGCCTCTGATTGGTGGAAGGAAAATAGTGAATTATTTTTCCACCAATCAGGCTGTAACCATGGTTTCCTGACCGGTGAATACGGGCGTTAGTTTTGCAACGATAACAACCAGAAGCTAACTCTTTGTGCACTGCATCATGGGAGTCTTGCTTGGTTTTCCCATGTGATGACAGCACGAGAGATGGCTGAAACCTCGGTATTCCATTTTACCCGACTATTCCTTAATACCCTCCTCTCCTCTATAGCTCATTTTGCTCACAAATAAGCCAGTTTTACTCAGATACAGCTTAATCTTAAAATTTAGGGAGTTATTTAATTGTTCATATGATAATTTTTTAGTTTTTCTTCAATTTGAAAATAATTGCTAGACTGGAGGAAAATAACAATTAAAAGTTCCGTCTTGCAATTTTTGAAGAGTGGCCATGAATTTGATTAGTATAAATGGTGACTAGAAACAGGGTTGGCCGGTTTAAATCATTTGATTTAAACCAAATGGTTTTTTTACCAAAAAAAAACACTTGGTTTTTTTAGAAATTATGAAATATTTTCAGGATTTTTTAAAGAAAGTGTTATTAAATATAATCTTTTTGCACTAAATTAAAAGGTCAGATTTATCAAAAAATTTACATTTTAAGGTGATTAAAAATCGGAAATCTTTTAATTTAATGGTTTTAATAATTGAATTCTCTCTAAACTTAACCTTAAATGCTTAAGTTAAACTTATTATATGCTACAAGATATAGTTCATATTAATTTCCTTTAAAATGAAGCATTTCAAAGAGTAACTAAAGATACACACAAGTTATCTGTTTTTCCCTGATAAAATATGGCTTGGATTTTAATTAATTGATAAAACCAATTTGTCTTATATGTCAGTCATAAAAACCAGTTGGTTTTTTTACTAAATTAATAAAAACCGTTGATTTCAATGATAAAAACTAAAAACCAGTTGGTTTGTTTATAAACAGATAAAAACCAGTTGGGTTTTTTACTAAATTAATAAAAACCGTTAATTTCCTTAATCGGATTAATTATCTCGATCTATCCAATTTCAATTAACATTAGTTGCTTACATTTCCCTTTTATTTATTAAAAAAATTAAATTTTCTCTTTCTAAAGAAATTTCTTAAGTTCTCATTAATTAATCCATATAATTAATTTGATTATTTTACCATTTAATAATTAATCAAATTAATTATCTTTATCAATTATCCAACTTCAATTAACATTAGTTGTTTACATTTCACTTTTACTTCTTATTTAAAAATAAAATTTTCTCTTTCTTAAGAAATTTCTTAAGTTCATAAATTAATCCATATATAATTAAGATAAATAATTTGATTATTTCAACCATTTATCCAAGATAAATTAACACTGATTTTTATTCACTACAATAATATTAGATATTCAAATTGGAATATTTTAAAAACAAATTAATTTAATTTTAATTAATCGAATTATACAAATCATTTATCAATTATAAACAACCTCTGAAATAAATGTCTCATTTACAACTCAATTTCAAACATCACTTCTGAAATAACTTATTCTGATAAAAAAAATTTCAAAAAAAAAACTTGGCTTAAACCAAATAAACCCGATTTTTTGCCATCCCTGACTTTGTATTATGCCGTCAATCGTGCTGCTGAATCCGAAAAAGTTATCAAATCCAGGGTCTGTTGAGAAGAAATTGGGTCCATTTTCTGACCCTTCACTAAGTATTTTGGCCTTAAAATTAATTTTCACAATGCTGCAAATTTGTGATCTTATTTTCACAAGCACAGGCTCCTGGCTGAAAAGAACTATTGTAACCAGGGTTGGCAAAAAACCGGGTTTTTTTGGTTTAAACCAAGTTTTTTCGAATTTTTTTTTATCAGAATAAGTTATTTTACAGGGTGGCTACAGAACCTGGAAATCAGGGATTTCAGGGAAAAGTCAGGGAATTTTACTAATCTGGAAAAATCAGGGAAAAGTCATGGAAATTTTTAAAAATATGTTAAAATCAGGGAAATTTCCTCATGAGCTCATTTTGTGCTACAATTTTTCTTCCTCCGAAACCTTGTGAATATGTTTTACTTTTCTTAGCTCAATGGGAAACATATTCTGCATCTCATACTATGCTTGGACTCGAGCATCACTCAAAGTCAAAATTAAGTTTTAATATTTTATATGTATTTTTTTTTCATTTTAAATAACAAGTAGCAATTTTTTTAATTATCTTGTACGCACATAATGCTTCTAAGTACAGAGAAATCCAGAAAATTACTAAAATTAGTTCCCGTAAATCAGGGGAAATCTGTAAGTTTAGTCCTGGAAATCAGGGAAAAGTCGGAATTTGTTTTCTCAGTTTCTGTAGCCACCCTGTTTTAGCATTGATGTTTGAAATTGAGTTGTAAATGAGACATTTATTTCAGGGGTTGTTTATAATTGATAAATGATTTGTATATTTCAATTAATTAATTAAAATTAAATTAATTTGTTTGAAAAATAATTTTTGTTTCTAAAATATTCCAATTTGAATATCTAATATTATTGTAGCGAATAAAAATCAGTGTTAATTTATCTTGGATAAATGGTTGAAATAATCAAATTATTTATCTTAATTATATATGGATTAATTTATGAACTTAAGAAATTTCTTTAGAAAGAGAAAATTTTATTTTTTAAATGAGAAGTAAAAGTGAAATGTAAACAACTAATGTTAATTGAAATTGGATAATTGATAAAGATAATTTGATTAATTATTAAATGGTAAAATAATCAAATTAATTGTATGGATTATTTATGAACTTAAGAAATTTCTTTAGAAAGAGAAAATTTAACTTTTTTAATAAATAAAAGGGAAATGTAAGCAACTAATGTTAATTGAAATTGGATAAATGATTGAGATAATTAATCCGATTAAGGAAATTAACGGTTTTTATTAATTTACTAAAAAAACAAACTGGTTTTTATGACTGACAAATTAGACAAATTGGTTTTATTAATTAAATAAAATCCAAGCCATATTTTAACAGTGAAAAACAGACAACTTTTGTGTATGTTTAGTTACTCTTTGAAATAATGCTTCATTTTAAAGGAAATTAATAAATGAACTATCTCTTGCAAAATATAATAAGTTTAACTTAAGCATTTAAGGTTAAGTTTAGAGAGAATTCAATAATTAAAACCATTAAATTAAAAGATTTCTGATTTTAATCACCTTAAAATGTCAATTTTTTTTATAAATCTGACCTTTTAATTTTGTGCAAAAGATTATACTTAATAACACTTTCTTTAAAAAATCCTGAAAATATTTTATAATTTCTAAAAAAACCAAGTGGTTTTTTTGGTAAAAAAACCATGGTTTAAACCAAATGGTTTAAACCGGCCAACCCTGATTGTAACACTAACTAAAATTCACAAAATTATGGATTTTCACAATTTTACAAAAACCTGACCCTTGACAAAAAGGTCTGGACAGACCTTTGCAAATATTAATATTCAATAGCTGTACCAATGAATTAAATGGCTGCTGAACGGTCGACAGAATGATACGCAAGTACCTAAATAAGTGAAATGACTGATTTATTGATTGATAATTCCAGACCATGTCAGAAAAAGAAAAGCAGCGTTTTCATCAAATGGCTGAAAAGGATAAGAAAAGATATGAATCTGAAATGGCCAATTACAAGCCAGTAAAAGGGGAAAAGGCCTCCAAGAAAAGGAAGCGTACCAAGGATCCTAATGCGCCCAAGCGCTCGTTGTAAGTTATTTTAATTTTTACTGGGGAATATTCTTTGTATGGTTGTTTATTTCAAAACTAAAAATCTAGGCTTGGTTTTCTTATGTATGATGTATTTTTAGGTCTGCTTTCTTCTGGTTCTCAAATGACGAACGCCCAAAAGTAAAAGAAACAATGCCCGATTCTACTGTTGGTGATGTTGCTAAAGAACTTGGTAGGCGTTGGAATGAAAGTTCACCTGATACTAGGTCCAAGTATGAAGCACTTGCTGCCAAAGATAAAGCAAGATACATGAAGGTTGGTGTTCTTTATTTACTTGGAGTAATTAAAGGGTTGGAAAGTTCCTAATAGCTCTTGACTTGATGCCCCTATTGAGCTGTAACAGTATATCTTATAATAGTCCTGCTCTTATAATAACATGCCGGGGTAAATGTAGCTGTTTAGAAATGTAATAGATCATTAGAAAATCACAGTTTTAAATTGTGTGTGCTGCAATAAGTCTCCTGTTTCAACGGATCTGGGAAAAGTGCCCCAACTTACGAACCTGGTTCGGGGGGTGAGCCCCTGCCAGCTCCATAGGAGCAATACATAAGGTTTGGGGGAAGGTTTCAACTTTTACCAGGTCCGTGTTTTAAAAGGAGAGTCTGGGGTCCTTCTCTGGTAAGATTTCTGGGTAAAAGATAAGTGCTAAACTAATCCTTAAATAATGATTTCTGATATTTGACTATTTAATTTGGAATTTCAAAACTCGCTTTTTAGTAATCTTGTGGAAATTTGCAGCTTAGTATTTCTAAGAAAATTAAAATCCAGAGACTGTTTGTGGTGGGATCCTGTTTCGCGAGCATTCGAAATACAGTGAATTAGGAACCTAAAAATAGTACTACATAGCTGCCAACTCTTCCGTTTTAGCCGGAAGATTTCTGTTTTTTAAGATAATCTTCAGTCATCCATTTTTCAATCAATTTCTTCCATTTTTTGTCCAAATAATTTAAGCAGCCTATTTTTGCAAAGGACAGAAAGGTTTTGAAATGGTGTTTGGATAACAATTTAACTAAAAAAGGCTTAATCATATCAGGCTTAAAAAAAATAATATTTAAAAATAAATTTGTATTGATCTGGCATTTTAGTGTTTTTTTATGTGTGCGTAAGGTTATGTAGGCAAGTGTGCTCATTTGATATTAATTTTTTTCTTTGATTTTTGGCCTGAAAGATATTTATTCATGCTACCTTATACTTAGGTGTAGTAGCTATGGTAGACAGTCTTGACTTAGATTAAGAAAAATATGTCATGGTACCTTGATTTTTAAAATCTTCCTTAATCCCAATGTTGGCAGCGATGGTACTCAGGGGTCTGTCTAGGTTTTTTTAGGTACCTATTTTGTAAAAATTAAGTGCTAATTTGTGAAAAAAATTTCTGTGAGTTAGTGAACATTTAAGTCAAAATAATAACAAGTAAATAATTTTTAAACATTAAAATCAAAAGAAAATTTAGTCTAGAATGGCTAAAAATTTAACTATTCAGAGAACATAGCTTCATAGAGAACTTTTTTTCTAAAATGTATTTTGTGAAGGTACCGTTTTTACTAAAACTGAATTTGTGAAAGTACCTATTTATAAAATGGTGGGATTGTGAAGGTACCGAAAAACGGTAGTAAAATTGCCTTGGACAGACCACTGGTACTATATTAATATTGACCAGGGCCGGAGCCAGACTTTCATTTCGGGGGAGTGGGGAGTTGATGCAGCATTATTTCTAAGGTAACCCCCTCACGTGTAAGATAAGTTTTAGATTAGTGTCAGAATGGCTGAGCGGTCTAAGGTGCCGGAATCAAGGTGTCCTTTTTAGTATCAGTTTTGAGTGCTGTCCACTGATGTTGGTGAATAAGCCTGTTATACTCAGATACAGCTTTAACTTAAAATTTTAGGTACTACTTAAGGGGACATCCATAAATTACGTGAGGTGTTTTTTCCAAAATCTGAACCCCCCTTGGTGAGATTTTGCTGGACCCCCCTCCCCCCTAGTGAGATTTACTGACAACTTTTAAAAAATAATTTGCAGTATCTTATCTGCGTGTATTCCTTTCTCATACTTAAAAAAAAGAAAATCGTATAATTTCTAACTTAAAAAGTTGACGTGAGATTTTAATCGACAACCCTCCCCCCTTTTTGACCTCACGTAATTATGGATGTCCCCTAACTGTTTATCTGCAATTTTTAAAGAAATTGCTACACTGGGGAAAGTTCCATCTTGCGATTTCTGAAGAGTAGAACCCATGTCCGTCCTGTGTTTGTACAAGTCACTTCAGACATTAATTCATTTAAAATTTGTGTTGTAGGAAGTAAATGCCTACAAAAAAGGTGGTGCCGTTGGTGCCAGCAGTAGTAAAAAGACCAAGACTACCAAAGCCAGCAAAAAGAAGGATAGTGATGATGAATCTGGAGAAGAAGAAGAGGAGGAGGAGGAACAGGAAGAGCCCGAAGCTGAAGAGGAGGAAGATGACGACGAGGATGATGATTAATAAACACAATACCTTTTTCATGGGGCAACGCAGTAGCAGGACTTTGGTCTCCTGTCTTAGTAAAACTTGTTAATAGCATTTCATTGTAGGGGTTTATGGAATAGGTGTGTTAAAAGTATGTGCATCACATGTCTTTGTTCAGAATGGCAACGTTCTGATTCAGCAACCTGTCATCATTTTTTATGCCTTAACTTGGATATTTGGAAACGCATTTCATGCATTCTTTGATCATGTTTCAAATTTAAAGGGTTGCAACTTTGCCCTTCTGACCTCAGACTCATCTCATTACTGCATTTTCATTTCACACAGATGTACTTATGTAATGTCTTCAGGCTCTAAAGAAATAAAATGTGGATTGCATTGTTACCTGTGTAATCCATCCACTTCGCAATTTGCAACAGTGGTTACATCTGTAAATATTTTCCATTTTAATATGAAATAAAGAAAAGTAAGTTTTAAGTTATTTTGATCAATTACATGCAGTTGTCTGGTGTTATATTTTAATAATGTTTAAAAATAAAACAAAATGCTACCTCCATTTATACATTCATTTTTATCCCTTTGTTCTGGATTTGATTTTTTTATCTGTGTGTTTAGTTAATTTTCTATGTGTATATATCATGTGAAAATATGGCAATGAGTCGGTTATATTTCAGTCCTATCAAATCTGGATGAGATTACTTTTTTGGAAGAGTTATTTTTGTGTTTCAAAGCAAATAACAACATCATCCCAAAACTGTAAATTTTAAATATTGTTCATTGAAGTACATTTTTATGTGTTATAGAATTTGTATTACAATAAAATACTTGTCACATTGTCGTTCATGAGTATGACTTCTCTCTATTAACGGCCATATTCACCGGTAACCTGACCGGCGGTCAGGAAACCATGGTTACAGCCTCTGATTGGTGGAAGTATGAGAAAGGAAAGGAATAATACCCACAGATAAGATACTGTGGTGAGTTTTAGACGGAATAATGTCCTTTTCCATTTCCCCCACATCATTCATAATGGAAAAGTTTTAGGTGCTGTGAAGCACAAAATGCAAACGAATAAGATGGAAGATTATTTTTAAAGGTTGTAGGTAAATCTAACGGGGGGGGGTCCAGATTTTGGATAAAAAAACACCTCACGTAAGTTGGTAAATATGCCTACCTTGAACCAAACAAATTTATCCTGGAAAATACTCATTTGGCTGGCTACCATGGAGGGGTGACAGTGCTTAAAAATTTCGAACAAAGTTTTAAATATAAAAGTAAGAATTATAAGTGGAAGAATTGATTTAAATAGTTTTTAGGGGTATGAACTGGGGTGTCACCCATCAATCCTTATTTAAATGATAGTTTTCTCGATCGCGTATAAATGTTTTAACTGAGCAAAAAACCATTAAATCAATAAAAAAAACTATTATATGAGTTATAAACCCATTTTGAGTGGGGTAGAAGTCCTATATTTTAAAAAACATGAAAAAAAGCGTATATTTCAAAAAATAATCATATTCCATCAAATGACCCTACTTTCGAGTTCAAGTATACAAAATTTAAATTTAATGTCTTGAATATCCTTGAAAAATATTTTTGATACTTACTAAATGCCTAAAATTTTAGATTACTTTATAATTATTACAGGATGTTTACTGAACATTCAGAAGTCCTATTATTGATTCACGGTCCAGATTTCTTCTGAAAGTTAATGAGTTTTCAATTATTCTTTGGGCTTTTGCTTATAAAGTTGGTTTTTCAGATTCGATGAGGGCAGAAAATACACACAACTTTATTCTCTCACAATTGCGATTTTCGTGTATCAAGTCGATATTCTCGACTTTAGAACTTGGTTTTGTAAGAAGTTTACTTGTGTCCCAAATATGGACAGTTTTTAGCAGGCATATTAAAAGATAACCACTTAAATTGCTTGCTTTAAGCAAAGTAGTTTTTTATATAAAATATTGTTCGGTGGTATACAAAAACAAGTTAAAATCCTGTTTTTAGGGTCAAATTTCCTGAGAGAGGACCCCCAGACCCTCTTTTGTACTTAGAACTTTGATTAAAATGCAAATCCCACCTGAAAATGCATATCCGAAATTCGAGCTAAAGGCTTCAAAACTAGTTAAAAATTTGAATTTTTGAGCCCATTTTCAAAAATTTTCTGGGGGAGAACCCCAAAACCCCCCTTGGGTAGTTAATTTATTATACACAACTTTTCCTTGTATGAGAGATGCAAGAGAACTTGCATGACAGTTGCTGAGTAATAATTTTGGGCCTTTCCTGAAATATATTTCTATACAGGGTGTATCTGAAATGGTGCAACAAACTTTCAGGGATGATAGTACTCATCAAGACGAACAAGAATCGGTATAGAAAGGGGGGTCCCAGACCAAATCCCAGGGAGTTAAAAATGGAGCGACACCCCAAAAAAATCATTGAAAAATTCAATTTGTAGAAGAACTACTATTGGAATTGGTAAAAACTTAATTGTGGTCTCAAAAATTGTGGTTTAATATTATCTTTAAAATTACCTCAAAAGTCTTCACTTTAAAATTTGTCTTATTATGAAAAAAGTTCAAAAACACAAAAAATGTGAAAACTCAGCAAAAACCTTATTTTGTATTTCGAAATCATTTCTTTTGATTTGATAATCTGAAAGATCATAGTTGACAACCCTTAAGTCCAAAGTTTCACGTAAATGCAATCAATATTAAACGCTTGAGATCCTGTTAAAATTTGTTTTTTGCGTGCGCTAACAGCTGTTCTGGAAACAGCTCTAAAAAAACTGCTTGCGCACCCAAAAAGCAAACTTTAAAAGGATCTCAAGCGTTTAATATTGATTGTATTTACGTGAAACTTTGGACTTAAGGGTTTTCAACTATGATCTTTCAGATTATCAAATCAAAAGAAATGATTTCGAAATACAAAATAAGGTTTTGGCTGAGTTTTCACATTTTTTGTGTTTTTAACTTTTTTCATAATAAAACAAATTTTAAAGTGAAGACTTTTGAGGTTATTTGAAAGATCATATTAAACCACAATTTTTGAGACCATAATTAAGTTTTTACCAAAAGTAGTTGTTCTACAATTCGAATTTTTCAATGATTTTTTGGGGTGTCGCTCCATTTTTAACTCCCTGGGATTTGGTCTGGGACCCCCTTTCTATACCGATTCTTTTTCGTCTTGATGAGTACTATCATCCCTGAAAGTTTGTTGCACCATTTCAGATACACCCTGTATATGGTTTGGACAGAAGAATAACTTACATCATAACTCGTTGTTGCAAAGTTGGGAAATTAAAGGCGATGGTAAATTAAAACCTTCAATTTTTAAATAATAAATTAAATGCGAAAAGTACAAATATAAAATGGGGTTCCACCTGAGACCCTCAGTTCTAGACTGGTGTCGCAAATTTTATTATTTTTTATAACCGAATTCCAAAAGGGGGTGACACTTCTTCGCGGCGCTTTTTGAAAAATTACAAAACCCTCGTCAACCGTGTAGCCCATTGTGTTCGTATTGAGAAACCGTCCTCCAAACGTCTCACAACACGCGTAACGTGGACTCTGTTCTCATCTTCTGAGAAGTATTTGACAGGTTTATTAGAATGAGTCAAGGTGTCCTTGCATTACAAAACAGCCTCGCATTACAAAAACGCAAAAGATCCTTGCATTACAAAAACGTGTAAACAAATTGCAGAGAGAGCTGCTTCGACCCCCTAAAAGTACTATAAACACCCGTCTCCCCATCTCCTCCTGTTTCAGAAAAGGTATGCATGTGTGTGGCTCAAAACAATTATCATTCTCAGCAGTTGCTGTTCGCGCGCCTATAGTTATCGTCTCTTATTTAATACTTAATTTAGATCCCCTAAACTCTAAATTAATTTGAGTAGTTGGTTTCAAGATAAAAACATCTGATACGGATGCGAGGACAAAGAAGTGGAATATTTACATCAAGTTAAAAAGGATCATGTGGAGAGAGGAGAATCAAATGAACGATAACGGTGCACAGGTGTGGTTTTTATTTCTTTAAATACTAGGGGGCTACCGCCCCCTGCTCGCTATCGCTCGCCAACCCCCGTTAACTGCTTACGCTGAAGCTTTTGGACCGCTTCGCAATTCCTCACAAAACTCAGCTCACTGCACTTACTCACTGTATAAAACACTCTTAAAACAGGGGTAGTACTTCTCCGGGGTATTCTTTCAAAAATGGCTGATATTTATTCAGTGGCGGAATTTTAACAGTTCCTTTATATGGTAACATGAATAGACGGATCACCTTATAATTCCAAGAAAATTAACAACAGAGCAACGTAAACATTCTTTTACTCATTTCCCCGAGATAATGTTTTTTCACAGATCCATTAAGAAGCACTGAAACATCTCAGGAATAAATTTAATTTTCTTAAAATTTGTAATAATTGGATGTAAAAAATGTATTACTTATCGTAAACATCGCGAAAATTTAGAATTTTATCTTCATGAGAACAAACTTTTTATCTTTATTTCTAAAACATTCACCCGTGTTCAGGGGCGTAGCGAAGGGGGGGTCCCCGGGTCCGGACCCCCCCATGGGCCCGAACCAAAATTTTTGAACCCTTTTTTAGGCGTTAAATATTCCAGTGCCCACTCAAAAGAGGGCGTCTATGTCCCTTAAAAGTGTCTAAAAACCCCCTTTTTTGCATGTTAAAATCTAAAATTTTCCGGGGGAACCCCCGGATTCCCCATAACAAACGTATTAATTGAGGGAAGATATAAGGGGAGGGGGCGATAAAGGGTACTAAACGAGTAAATCAAACCCTGTTTTAAGGGTCAAATTTCCAAACAAATTTTGGGGGAGTACCCCCAGACCCCACTTGGGACTTGGAACTTTATTATAAACAACACATTTTTTATGATGAGTTCGTCAAAATACAAAACTCCTATCAAATAATAAATTCCTGAAAATATAATGTTCGAAATTCGGATTAGGTGTACCAAAACGAATTGAAAACTTGCTTTTTTACTTTGCCCCCAAACCCCCCTCTTTAATATGGAGCTACTGAAAACCCTTAATCTGTTTCTTGACGGTCTCTGTACAGCTCCCGCAAAAAAAAAACGTTACAGTGGGGTTTGCGGGCGAACCACTTGGGTTAGGGAAACAAAAGAGGTGTCATTTTTCATTGTTTAAAGCATTCTTTAATTAATAAAATTTTCAAGTCCTTAGGGGGTCGTCTTCATATTAAACGAAACACTAAATTTTTTTTCAATGGGGACCCCCAATTATTATGAGATTTTCTGAAAGGGCATCCCTCAAAACCCTTCAATACCCAGTTTCATCCAGATTGATTCACAATTAAAAAATTTTTTTAAAAATAAAAAAAATTAAATTTTAAAATCGTGAAATATTTTTATGGTAATCGATTCAGGGAGTAATTTTATGAAGAAACCAAAATTTCAATCGATATCACCGAATAGTTTTTGATAAAAACGAACGAGAAAGAACATTCGCGGTATGCATTCGGCAACGGTATACGGCCCCTTACGATTAAAGTTCGTTTTTTATCAAAAACTATTCGGTGAAATTGATTGAAATTTTGGCTTTCTTCATAAAATTACTACCTAAATCGATTACCATAAAAATATTTCATGATTTTAAAAATTAAATTTTTTTTTTAAATTTTTTAATTGTGAATCAATCTGGATGAAACTGGGTATTTAAGGGTTTTGAGGGATGGCCTTTCAGAAAATTTCACAATAATTGGGGGTCTCCATTGAAAAAAAAAGTTTGTGTTTCGTTTAATATGAAGACGACCCCCTAAGGACTCAAAAATTTTTTAGGTTAAAGAATACTCTAAACCAGTGGTCTCCAACCCCCGGTCCGCGGACCGGTGCCGGTCCGTGGATCAAATGGAACCGGTCCGCTGGCCGACCATTTCATTGAAATTGAATTTAAATTCCTAGTTTTATATTCCAAATTAATGAATTATAAGTCACTTTATATTTATTTTTTGGTGTATCTGTATTTTATTTGAAAGCATGTTTAAATACAATTAAATTAAAATTAATAAATCAAAATAATCTAGAATGTAAACAATCAACGCCCCCCAGCGGGCCGCGGTAAAATTATAAAACGTTGACCGGTCCGTGGTGTTTAAAAGGTTGGGGACCACTGCTCTAAACAATGAAAAATGACACCTCTTTTGCCTTCCTAACCCAAGTGGTTCGCCCGCAAACCCCACTGTAACGTTTTTTTTTGCGGGAGCTGTACATGTACATAGTAAAAAAATTATGTGGATCAGAACTTTCAATCGAAGTAATACTTAATCTTAATTATTACACTAGCTATTAATAAATTATTAACTATATTAATTAACACAGAGAAGAAATTAAAAGTAATGTGAAAATTATAACTTTATTTCACTAATTGTAGAAACTTTTTGATATCCAATGGTAAATTTTTCGCACTGGACCCCCCCCCCAAAGGAAAATCCTGGCTGCGCCACTGCCCGTGTTATCTAGTTGTTTGCGTTTTGACATTATGAAATAAAGAGTTACATTTTACTAATTAAAAAAACATACTTGCGAAAGGATATAAAAATAATAATCTCTCTAGGCTAGGAGATTTAAGGCAAAAAGGGGCTCGAAATGGAACAAATTGCAAAAGAAGGTTTGTGATGTTTTTTAGGTTTGGGATGATGTGTATAATAACATATCAAAAGTCTACCAAAGTCTGATGGGCGGAACACCGCCATTTTGGCCGCCATCTTGAAATATCTCAAAAAGTAGAAAAATGCAAATATGGCTCTAAAAACTTCAAATTTGTTCCGGATTTGAACTTTTAAGACCTAAATTCCCAAGAAGGTATTACGAAATATATTTTAAGACATATTTTATTCAGTAAAAGGTCTTTAAAATGTAGATAAATGAGTTATACACATTAAAAAATAAGAAACAAGTGGTTATAAGATTTTCAATATGTTTTCTAAGCATCAAACTAATAGTAAAAGAATTGAAATGAGGATTTTATGACTTTATATTTAGTCTATAATAACATGCTAAAAATTTACCAAAGTCTGATGGGCGGAACACTGCCATTTTGGCCGCCATCTTGAATTTTCTTAAAATGTAAGAAAGTGCTATAGCCGTAAAATTTTTGAATTTGGAACGAATTTAAACGTTTTTATGTTTTAATTACTATATAATAAAATGTTATTATGGGTAATTCAGCCATTTTTGCCGCCATCCTGGATTTTATCAATTAGTAAGGAAAATGCAAACATGTCTCTAAAACTTCAAAATGATGCCAAATGAAAATTTTCAAAGGATTTTACATTTAAAACCCCATAACAAACTCTGTAATTAATTGTATTCATGAGAAAATTGGCTATTTTGATCACCATCATGGAATTTCTCACTTAGGAAGAAATGCAAATATGGCTCTAAAAACTTCACATTTGTTCTCAATTTTCATTTGTTCTACCTATATTTTTATACAGGTATTAAAACTATTTTTAAAGAATGTTGTATTGAAAACAAGGTGTATAACTTTTTTAAACACCCATTTTTTATTGCCTGAAAAAGATGAAAATTAAGGTTTTTGGTCTCGGTAAGGTGAGATGAATAACAATGTATAATTTCCAAAATTTGATGCGTCAGTTATGGATCTCAATCTCCGATTCCCTCCACCAGAGGTCAACAAAGCCATGCAAGAAGAATTCACTAATGTCTCGTGCGATACTAATGAGCATCACAAAAAAATTGCATATAGCAGACAGACTAGATTGTGTAGTTACCAAAAAAGTCTTAATATTTTTGATAGACTGAAATTCTTTCACAAATGACGAATCCATGCGCATTTTATCTACTGGTGTGGTTTCACACTGGACCTTGAGCGTAGAAAGTTTTAAGCGATTTGGAAATTAAATTCACCTGTTAATGCGAGGACACAAAATTTTAAATTATCATTTCAAACGAAATTTGCAATCTATTTTACCATGGGATCAAGCAGCATTAAAATATTAAAGATATTAATATTGAACCTCAGATGTTTCGAATAGTTTGTTTTATATGTCATTGACATAGACAAAAAGAGCATTTTCACTCTGCCCCTTTCCAATTTTTTTCTGCAAATCCAGTTCTCCCTAGAAGAGCAAATCAGCTTTGACCATTGCTAGGAAGTAAAGTGATGAAACATAACTAATCTAGATTATTACCTCTATCGGATCTTTTTTATGTGTTAAAAGGAGGTGCTTTACTGCAGAAACTACCTTGACTGTAGGAAAGCAGTTATCAGAAATATGCAATTCATATTCAAAATACATAACATCAAGATATAGCACATCTGTTGCGTGGTGCTTTTTGATGGATACTCAAATAGTCCGTCTATGAAAGACTCGCATGAGAAAAAGTGAAGGAAAACATTCTTCTTAAGTTTTCGTGGATATGAAGATGAATTGAAGCTTGCCATGAAAAGTTATTTTTCTGTCCAATAAAGCCAATAAGCAATGTCCTCGAGTGTAAGACTTGGCATTCAAGTGGAGATGCTGACTTTCTAAAACCCGACTCCAAGGAATGAATATTTTAGAGGGAATGAATGCATCTCTTCATCCGGTGAGGGTAGACTTTAACAACCCTCAAAATTATGGCCATGGTTTCTTCATGTTGTTAAGGGGGTTTTCCCTTTGCACTCCCGTCTCGACAGAGGAGGGTGTATCTTTTGTTCACTAATTGACCACACAAAAAACCAGAACCATAAAACTGAGGGTTGTAAAAGTCTATCCCCCCTAAGGAATAGGGTTGGTAAACCAATTGTTACCTGACCTTGAACCAGCACTCTTAATTTTTCTTGATATTAAAAGATGTTCTGTACATGCAAAACAGTGTAAGTCCAAGTGTTCCATGCAGATTTAATTTATTCAACGGCTTGCAGAGAGAGGTATACTTTGTCGTCATTCGAAGTATGATGATGGAGTTATATGATATATTGCATATATTTAAAAAATTTAACTGTTTGTGCAATTATTTAAAGAATGCGAATACTAAAGATTTGAGTGGTAATGAAGTGGTTAATTATATGGTCATGTCATTATAAAATTCACATACTTTAATCCCCGATTTTATTAAACTTTTGAGCACATATTTTATCATAATCAAACAAAATGCAAGTTATTGTACGATTTCCACTCCAAATATGATTTTGACATTCCCATTTTAAATTTCTAGATGCAACACAGAATTTTTATACTTGTTGAGAGATTTAAAAGAAATGTTTGCAGATTGAATGTAAAGGATTTATTATTAAAAAATTTAATGTTGATTAACATATTATTCTTAGTCTATAAAATCATTAAAAATTTACAATTTTGAGCAAATTTGAATATTTTACAGCAGTATTTACACGTTTATGATTTTGTGAGAAAATCCAATATGGCGGATGAAATGGCAATCTTCCACGTATTATACCTAGATATATATAATATATGCTGTTAAAAATATCATCCCAACGTGGAAAAACCTTACTCTGCACCGATTTAAGTCAATTATGATATTTAGAAAGTTTTAAATCTTTGCAACTCATTATTTTATTGTTTACGATTAAGTTATCTGTGCTTTAAATATTTTTTATGGAATAAAATGTTTTTACTAATTAAATTTATTATAATATTTTATTAACTAAGATATCAAAGATTTGAATTTGGTGCTTATTTGAAATTTTTAGCGGTATTTATTATAAAGGATAAAATCCAAGATGGCGACCTAAATGGCGGATTTCACCGTGATTATATTTTAATATAGTTTGAGAAATATTGTTTTACGTATTGTTACCTTAAAAAGTTTCAATTTGGTACAAATATGAAGTTTTTTGAGCCATATTTGCATTTTTTCTACTATTTAAGAAAATTCAAGATGGCGGCCAAAATGGCGGTGTTCCGCCCATCAGACTTTGGTAGACTTTTGATATGTTATTATGCACATCATCCCAAACCTAAAAAACATCACAAACCTTCTTTTGCAATTTGTTCCATTTCAAACCCTAAATCTCCTAGCCTACTCTATGTTAAAAAAAAGTAACAGTCTCCGCCGCCGCCGCTGTTTCAGAAAATGTTATTTTTGAACACTTTGAACTATCACTACGCAGAAACTATTTGAAGGAATATTATGAAATTTTGACCATCGGTAGACAAATGTATGAGGGTCATTTTGGTTCCAAAACCTAATTAATTAGATAATTAGTTCTGGAGTTATTTATTGTCAAAGGCGAAAATTATTTTTTCTGCTGCGAGTTCGCCCCCAGCCAAATCTATTTACAGCAGAAGCATGATTTTTTGCAGACACATACTCTTAGGTATGAAGTTGTGCACCTCGTCGCCCTTTTCTAAAGTTTCGAAATTTTTCACCCCTTTTTCAGTTTTTTCATTATAAAAGAAAAACTAATCACAGTAGAACTATGATATTTTAAACACGCATGCAATTATTTTTTATAGAAAGATTGGCGTTTCGTTTTTAAAAAAATTTGAATTAGTTTTATAATTATTAAGGTACAAAGTTTCAATTTTTTCTTCTCTTTCTGGTCGTTCACTAGAGAAACAGCCGCTGATTTTTATGAGTCTGATTTCTTATTCCCGATGATTCACTAGATACACACGTGCATTTTATAAATTTAAAAGTTTTTTAATGGCATTTTTTTCTCTAAGATGGTTGATGATAATTACTTGCTTTGATAATTGACTTGCTTTTTTTTTAAACATTTCGATTAAATTATTGGTAAGCTAAAAAGGAATATTTTAGTAACAGTTTTATTTTGATATTTTCGTAGTGATGGTCCGCATTAAGTTATTGATAAGTTAGAGAGATAAAGCATTTCGATTTTAAATTATCATTAACTAAGCAGACAAGTTCCAGGTTTTACTGATGGATACTTGAGATGAAACAAGCGAGCTCTGCTCGCTAAGATCGCGAAGCGATCTTCAAAGAATTGCGAAGCAGTTCCGGGGGTTGGTGAGCGATAGCGAGCAGGGGGCAGAGCCCCCTAGTTATTGTAAAAAATTTAATGCAAAAGTTCAAAATTTCCGAAAGCAAGTTTATATTTTATTAAAAATATAGTGATGATTAGGTTGCCACAACGACAAAGATAAATATAAAAATATTAATTTGTTTGAACAACAAAAATATAAATATCGTTAAAAATAACCCAAAATATATTTTTAAAATTCTTGTTATATAAATAGAAAGACGATTATTTAATCTATTTGAATATTAAAAAACCAGTGAAATATGTTTTCCATTGTTTTAAAATTCATAGTTTCTTGCTTTGTAACTGCGACCTTATCCGAAATCTAAAAAAATGGAAATATTTTAAAATTGAGTATTTTTTTTGAAAAATCCAATAGCCTACTCGGAAATCCGTAAAGAATCCGAACATTTTGGTACCAAATATGTGTCATGTGGTTCAGTAATTAAAAAGTTTTCTCTGGAAACCGTTAGCCAAAAACTTTTTTTAGAATAGAGAGATTTAAAATACTGGGCTTACTAGCACTTGAATTTAAGTGTAAAGCACTTTATTTACAACTAGCTGTTATACCAAGACCCTCTATATAAAGGCCTCTCAACTCGGCCGTGCAACGTCATAACTTTCACTCATCTTTGACGTCACTCCATAGACTTAACATGGCAATTTTCACTCACGTTTGACGTCATCGCCCGGAGTTGGGTGGCCATGTATATAGAGGGTCTTGGTTATACCCGCCCGGCCTTGCACGGGTGGGGTGTATAAATTTATTTTTTTTAAGTTTTCTTAAAATACATTTATAATGGGCAATACCACTATTTATTTTTTATTCGATAGAGGTACCCTAGAGCGGAATATACGTGTAAAATTTTTTTTAATTACGATGATTATTATTATTTTTTTGTAATTTCAAAGTTCGACTTTAAAAAAGGCAGTTAAATCGTCCAATTTCCCTAATGTGACGTACTTTTACCCTATACATTGATTTTAAACAATGCTTTATTGTTTAACCCAGGGGTTCCCAAATTTTTTTGGCACGTGGACCCCCTGACGACATTTTTCGTACCCCGTGGACCCCCTGTCTTGGGGACCGTTCAAAAAGTAGCTAAAAATAAAAATCTTATGTTTATGATATATATTTCTAAGCCACACAGAAATTTTGTAATTTTTTTCAAGTGTTTTTTAGTGTGTTAATAAGCATTTAATTTCACACTTTTACATATTTTTTTTAAATCTTGTGGTTTTTAAAACTTTGGCCATTCATATGGTTAATTGATATTTTTAAGGATATTATAACAATCAAACATTTTAAAAGTTTGAAATAAAAACAAATCTAAACTTTTAATATCACTATACATTTCAAGACAAAAACTTTTTTTTAAGAATAAGTTTTGGTTGCAAGCTTTTTAAAGTTAATGGCTTATGAGTGAGTTATTCATTCACCAAATCCTAAAATTTTTAGAAATAATTGAAATTAATATATGGAATGTTAACAAACAATATGTAATTAAATTCAACTATGAATAGAAATCAAATTGCCATTGATATTGATACACAACATTTTTAATGAAATTTTAAAAATCAAACATTTTAAAAGCTTGAAACTAAAAACAATACTAAACTTTTAATATCCTTACATTTCAAGGCACAAAAACTTTTAGCTTTAGCAATTAAAGTGTCAAACTAGTCAAGTCGCAAACTAGTTAAAGTTAATGGCTTACGAGTGAGTTATTCATTCACCAAAACATAAAATTTCAGAAATAATTAAAATTAATGTATGGCATGTTAACAAAGAATACTTAATTAAGTTCAACTATGAAAAGAAATTAAATCACCCACTACAAAAATAGAGTTTTTAATGAAATTGAAAAACAAAGTTTTTGCAATAACAAATACGTGTTGCTTTTTATACATACATTAAGAAATATGTGCATTTAGATATGATATTGAACAGCATTTATAAATTTTGAAAAAACTTCATGAGTTTTCCATGAAAAAATACTGATAGTTAAGTTTCACCGAAGGAGGACCGTTAAATGAAAATATTCAATCGTAAAAAGCGATTACCAACATTAAAGTATAAACAAAATGATATTTAAATTTTTAAAATTAGGTTCAAATCTTGAAAACACGCCTTTATTATTGACGTTTAACAAGTTACACACATGAGGAAAATGACCATCAATGGTTAAGGCTAAATGTAACTGAAGTCAAACGATAGGGTTAGTTTTAATGTTTTAATCATTTATTAATTTAACATATAACATCTAATAAAATTGACAGATACTGGGAATCGGGTGGTTTGAGTAAAATGGACCGGACCAACCTTGTTGTGCGCTTGCCTGTAGTTGGTCGACTTAATTTGAATTTGTAATTTTTGACAAATATTCCTTCTCCCCTGCTCGCTTTGCGAGGACTCAATGATAACCAACTTTTCATATTACAAAGTTAGATTATAAAAGACAAATTTTTGAAACTTATAAAAATTCCCCGTGGATCTCTGAAAGTTGCTGTGGACCCCCTAGAAGTTGATGTGGACCCCCAATTCTCATTTTCATGCCTGTGGACCCCCTGGAAGTCGCTGTGGACCCCAGGGGGTCCATATGGACCACTTTGGGAACCGCTGGTTTAAACAAATCAAAGTCATTGTTGGGTTTTTCGTTAAAGTCTGTATGAGTCAGTTGTGACGTACTTTTACCCTAAACAAAGACAAAAGGCTTGGCGATTTTAATTTTAAATATTTAATTAACTAAATTTTTTTGAAACTTTTCATGTGGATTTTTGGATTTAGATAATATATAAATAAGATAATTTCCAGAGTTTCTTCCCAAAGTAACCCATTTTTTTAAATTTTTGCAACTACACTAATTTAGATGGATTCGAGATTTTATTTTGTACGAAGGGCACAAATTAAAAGACTTGATAACTAGAAAAATATTGAATTTATTTTTGAAACAGGCAGATTTCTCAAAAATTTCCCTGTCTTAAAATTACGGTAAGTTGAATTTTATCATTATCAGGCTATTTTCTAATCTTCCTTTTAGGTCAAAGTTCATTACTTTTATCTTTTCTGAGTTGATCCGATGAACGGATCCTAATCGACAGAAACAATACTTCAAACTGACCCTCAATTTCGGCGGCTAAACTAAGTAAGTAATCTTAAACTATATATCGAATCAACCCACAAGGTGTTATAAATGGTTATTTCTCACTAATATACAGTTCAACCTTCTCTATTTTCTAGAAATGGAACTCCGCTTATCGCTCAAGTCTGTATAGATACTTCAAAAAACCTCATTTGTTCTGTTTTAGTTTTTCAGTATGAAAGTTCTTAAAAGTTATTGAACCAAAATTTTATAATTGCAAATAAAAAACAAAATATAAAATTTGGGGGGGGGTAACCGTGTTTTTTACAAAAGTAAAAGCTGTAATTTTTTGAAAAATTACAATAATATTTGGCAAGGAAGGGTATATCCAAGAAGCGTCAGTGGGGTTCAGTGTTCAGTTCAACCTCTTCACACATATTTAAATTAAGTTACCCATTTATTTGCATAGTAGTGAAGTGCAATAGCCTTTGTGGATGAGTTAAGTTCACTCCCCTCCTTATGTAGATATATCTACATAAGGAGGGGAGTGAACTTATATCATCCACAAAGGCTATTGCACGTCACTACTATGTAATGGTTTTATCTGTGTTTCCAAAAGTTGTTTACATTTCTCCCCTAAATATTTTCGAAATGGTTCAAAACTTTGAATGTGTGGGTTAAATTCAGTTTAAATAGAATGTACAGTCAAGTCCGCTTAATGTGATCGCAATTGTCCGAGACTAAACTGATAACATTATCCGATCGATAACAATAAGCGATCTCATATCAAAAAACAGCAAACAGTGTTACTAGATTGTTTGCTTTAAAAAAATCATAAATGTATTTAGAACTCTATTTTGAAACTAGAAAAAATATAAGAGTAGTTCAGTTAATGAAATTAAAATAATCGCTTACTGTGTATTTTTACAGAAAGGTCTCTCTTTTTTCCGCTCCATTATATCATTATATCCTTCCACTCCAATAAACCACTTATTTATTACATAATCTAAATTTCATTAAACAAGGGAAAATCAAAATCTCTTATCAGAAACATCTGCAAAGCGTGGATATTGGTGTTTCTTTAACCAATCACAAGTATGGATTCGGACCCCCCATAACCGTTTTCTTTCAGTATAATATACAGAATATTTTATTTTTCTTACCCATACTGAATTTCAGAAAAAAAATACCAAAAGCGGTCGTTTTAAAGGGGATATGGACAAAATTTGATAATATTAAGCGGATTGATGATTCATAGTTGATCACATTAAACGATGTATTTTACATTAAATTAAATAGGAATGATCGGGACCCGTCGATTCCGATAACATTATCCGATTGATAACATTAACCGTGATCACATTAAGCGGATTCGACTGTATTTATATTCACGTTAATCTACCATTTAGGTATATTTATATTAGGGTCACTTGGGGTAAGTGGGACCCCTTTTTTGCCTACTACATTTTTGGAGCTTTATAGAAAAATTAGAAAGGGTTTATTTTGTACTTGTTGACTAATTTCGTTAAAGAGTCTATCGATAAACAAAAATTTATCAGCAGTTTCTAAAATAAAGCTTTATATTTTTCTTAACTGGTATTTTTATCAAAAATGAGATGGGTGACCCACTTACCCCAAGAGATGGGGTAAGTGGGTCACCCCCTCTTTATTTACATTTAAAGCAAAAAAACTTAAAAGGAAGTGAGTGGGTCTTACTTGATAAAGTACAGTAAATTTTAATATAAAATATTTTATTGTAACTGTGTCCATGAGTGAGAAATATACTCACATCAAAATCAATATGACAAGGTAAGAATAGAATAAAAAGCAAAATAAGTATTTTAAAGAAATTTGAAAGGCCAAAGGGATATGTTTTACTTTAGCATATAAAATAGTGTTTAAAAAACATAATAAGGTTGATTAAGATTTATTTTGGCACTTTAATAGACATTGTAAGATAAAAAGAAATGTAATTTAGGTCAAACTCTGCAAAACAGTTCAATAAACATTAAAATGCAATGAAAACTTACCTGGAAATACTTCTTTGAAAAATACGTCTTGAACCCTCCGAAAAATCCATTCTGGGAATCTATTTTAAATTAGTTCTATAATCTTAAAAATAAATTAAACAAATCTCAAATATATGCAAAACTCATCGGTGTGACAAGCTGTAACATAATCAATGCGAGTAAGTGTGAAATTTCCTGTACATATTCTAGTTTTAGGAAGGTGACCCACTTACCCCAGTGACCCACTTACCCCAAGTAACCCTATAATCTTCTAACCCAAGTAGTCGCCTGACGTCCTTTTTTCGTCACAAAATGCTTAAATTGACGTCATTTATGACTTCAAACGTCCACTTTTAAGACGTCATTTTAGACGTCATAAATTACTTGAATTTGACGTTTTATATGACGTCATATATGCTTGATTGACCAAATTAATGACGTCTTAATAATGACCTCATTTTTACTGACTTGAAAATGAGCAAATTATCACCATTCATCAAAATTTACTCATTTAGGTGACGTAAAAAGGATATCTAAATGTCGTGTTAAATTGACGTCATTTTTATGTCTAAAAAAGACGCTATGAATGATATGATATTTTCCCAAATGACGTCATTTGAAAAAATATGGCCTGTTTTTGACGTCATAAATGACGTCAGACGACTACTTGGGAAAAAGCTACAATTTTGTACATCATATTATAAATGCAATAGATATAAACATTTTAGGTAAACAAGGTTTTATTTAAATAAAAACAAACCCTCACTGAGCAACCACCTCAACGACCACCTCCTTTAACGCGACCAGTTTCGACCAAACTTAAAAATAATTTTTTGGACCTTAGGTGCTTAGGAAATATTATTATCATCCAGGGAGTAAGCACCCCTCAACCTCAATGCACGGTTATACGAAAATTCCTGTCAATGCAAAAACCGGTCAGTAAATTCCACAGTCAATAAAAAACAAATTTATTATATTGGTAATACTATAAATTTTTTGTTTTCTGACCAGAATTTACCGATCGGTTTTTGCATTGACTGGAATTTTCAACGACACCCAATGCACGAGCACGGCCGGATCCAGCACGGCTCCTAAGGGGGTCACTTTTCCAGACCATTACCTTTACCTTTTGATAAAAAATGTCAAAATGTTAAGGATTTTCTAAAAGGTATCACGTAATATCTCCTTGTGGTACCGTTTTGGGGGTATGGGGGTCCTCCCCCAGAAAAAATTTTGAAATTGGACCTGTAAAAGTAGGGTTTTAACTCATTTTGAGAACCTTTTTGGGTCCAATGGGGGCACTGTCCTGAGTGCCCCCTCTTGGATCCACGCCTGTATCCAGGGGGTTTTAGGGGTTCAAACCTCTCCCGAAATTTTCACATCAATTTTAATTTTAATACTGTTTTTTTAATTATGTCTTAAAAGGAGCGGTCCTTTTCAGGTGTAACCCAAGGGTCTCAAAATGAGTAAAAACCCTACTAGTATATGGACAAAAATTCCAAAGTCTTTCTGGGGGAGAACTTCCAAACCCCCTCAAAATTTTTAAATTTATTATGTTGGTTTTTCTTTGAAAATGTTTTTGACTTATTAAGGGATGGTCCTCTTCGACAGTGGCGTAAGCCAGAAAAAATTTCGGGGGATATTGGAATTTCGGCAGGAGATATGAGGTAAATTTTATCTTTTTTAAGGCCAAAAAACGTCTGAGTTTCGGGGAGATTTTCCCGAATCTTCCTCTCTGACTACAACCAACCCCTGCTCTGTGAAGTAGATTGAAGGGTTTCAAAATGAATTAAAACAGGGGGTTAACTAATTAATTTTAGGGTGAAATTGAAACATTTTTCTGGAGGAGGACCCCTAAACCCCCAATTTTATATTGTTGTCACAAAACTTTAAACTATTCATTTTTCAAAATAAAACATGATAAATCTACATTTCATCCTTAATTGCCATCCCTCTCTCAAGGACCGGCGGAACTATGGGCAAAAAGCCGCTGTACATCGAAATCGACGGGTTCCGGCTCCCGCCGACCTTCGACCCCGACGTCTTCCGCGCCGCAGTCGCCTTCAAGCCCGGCGAGCGAGACGTGATCGTGGCCACCTTCCCCAAGTGCGGAACCACCTGGGCGCAGCAGATCACTCTGCTCATCCTGCGCAAAGGGCAGCCGCCCTTGACTACCGACGAGTACTTCGAGGCCCTCCCCTTTCTTGAGATGTCGGAAATGGAACAGCTCGAGGGGATGGTGCCCCCCAGGTGCATCAAGACGCACCTGCCTTTCGATCGAGTCGCGTTCTCAACGGAAGCCAAGTATGTGTGCGTGGCGAGGCACCCGGCGGATTGCGTCGTTTCCTTCTACCACCATACCAGGTACACCCTACCTGACAAATCACTTGTCATGGAAAGGACCAGTTTTTGGTGATGTTTTAAAATTTACCCAAGATGGATTATTCAATTAATTGCAATTTTCACTGAAACATTAAGGGAAGGTTCATATTTAGCGGGAACTATATATGAACCTTTCTTGGAATTATAAAGCGATCCGCCAATTCATGTTACCATAAAGGAAATGATAAAATTCCACCACTGAATAAATATTCGACATTTTTGAAAGAGTACCACGGAGAAGTACTACCCCTGTGTTAAGAATGTTTCATAAAGTGAGTAAGTGCAGTGAGCTGGGTTTTGTGGAGAATTGTGAAGCGGTCCAAAAGTTACTGCGTCAGCAGTTAACGGGGGTTGGCGAGCGATAGCGAGCAGGGGGCGGTAGCCCCCTAGTATTTTAAATATTGGTTTTTTATTTGGGTTTTTTTACTATTGAATGGGTTTTTAAAAAATTTAAGACGTTTAAAGTTTTTTAGATTTCAGTATTTAAAAAAAATGTTATGTGTTTTTTCAAAGTTTAGGATATCTTTTAAATTTTAATGAGGTTTTTTTTTTCAAAATTTAAAATAGGTTTCAGTTTCAAAAATTAAATGCTGTATTTTCAATTTCAGTGAGTTTTTTCATTTATTCATTTTTCAGTTGGTTTTTTCATTATTGAATGGGGTTTTTTTTCAAAATTTAGGACGTTTAAAGTTCAAACTAGGTATAAAAAATTAAGGAGAATTTTTGAAATTTCAGTGGGTGGTTTCAAAGTTAATAGATTTCTTTCAATTTTGAATGTTTTTTTTTTCAAAGTTTAGGATATTTTTTAACAATTTCAGTGGGTTTTTTCAAAGTATAAAAAGTTTCAACTTTGAAAAAACCCACTTAACTATGGAAAAACTAAAATTAAAAAAAAACACTTAATATAGGAGAAAACAACTTTATATTTCAGATTTATTAAACTAACCTTTTATTTTATAATTTTTAGGTACTTTCCAGTGTATTTTTACTCAGATGGATCTTTTGATGATTTTTTCGACCTTTTCGTTGAAGGTAAGACAGACTTCAACGATTATTTCGACAACGTACTCTCCTGGTACGAACAAAGAAACAGACCCAACGTTTTCTTTACAACTTTTGAATCCATCAAAGCAAACCACCGAGAAATGGTGTTGAAAATAGCTAAGTTTCTCGGAGAAGAATATTACCAGAGCCTCATAGAAAACAACGAGGAAGGGCTAAAAAAAGTGCTATTTTACAGTAGTTTTGAGTACATGAAATCTACCATAAACGTTTTCTGGAGCGAAGGATTTGTCAACCCTCCATCAGAAGAAACAAAACAGCAAAACAAAGTAGCAAAGAACTTTGCGCGAATCTTAAAAAAAGCTGCTCAAGAAGGCCATACCCCCACTGGAGCGTTTGTTAGAAAAGGCGACGTTGGAGATGGAAAGATTTGTCTTTCAGAAGAACAGAAAGCACGATTAAAAGCTAGAATACTGGAAAAAACATCCAACTCTGATGTAATGAATTTGTGGAAGGATATCGATTTTTAAATGAACTCGAGGTACTTTCTGAATAAGCAGATTAACTTGTCTTTTAACTGCTACCTCATAGACTGGATAGAAGTGAAGGATAAGATTCCAAAAATTGGATTATGGTGGATGATGTTGATTGCTCAATTGAAAATATCTATTACGCCTTAATAACGCATATATAGTTTACTGAATTTGAATTATAATAAGTGATTAATTGATTCAATATCAATTAACTTTTTATTGAGTTAATATTTAATATTATATTTTACTTATTATATTATATTTATTCTACCGTATATACTCCAGGCAATAAAAACTTGTTTTATAAATACAAGGATTCCACTCTCTTTATCAGGTGTTTCAATGGAAGAATCCATTACATCACCATTAGTGGCAAAAAAAAATAATTTAAAAACTAAAGAAGATAAAAAGTACTTTTAGAAAAACCTAGCAAATGTGCTAGTCTTTTACATTAAATTTCGCCTGTATTCAACTAATTAAAATAACAAAAAACTACCAAACATACCTACATACCACTGTAAAGCTTGCGAATTTTTCTTTTCGAAGGCCTGAAAAAGTGGTATTCTCTCGAATATGCACGATATTTTCGTTAAACTTTTCTTTTTGAGTGGGGGTTTCTATTTTTTGGGGGTAGGGAGCACCCTGGGGCGTAGCCAGCGGGGGGATTTGGGGATATACCCCCGAAAGTCAAAAATGTTCCTTTTTTGACCATAGGAAAGGAAAAAATTTACCCCATATCATATCACCTCCCCAAATTCCAATATCCCCTTCCGAATTTTTTTTCTGGCTACGCCATTGATGGGAGCACCCGTAGTGAGACTCGAACTTCATATGAGACTTCATTGAAATTCTCAGTACAAAAACTTCAACATTACCCTAGTACAGGGGTCGGCAACCTATTATAACGGAAGAGCCAGAAGTGAAGTTACATTTTTTTAAATTTTCCAGTTTTTACAGAGCCACTAAAATTTTTCTTTTCAATATTATAGTAGTATTAGATTATATTAAATATAATATTTGATTTTAGATTGGGAGATTGATTTCAGTTGGAGACGCGTTGACCCAACATTTTTCAGATGTAATTCCTTTCGGATACCAAATACCATTATTAAGTTTTAGATGACTTACACAGTCGTGTATGTGTAAAATTACACATTGTGAATTCCAAGAAAAACATTGTAGGGTCTGGAGGTCCTCTCCCAGAAAAAAAATTTGGAAATTTACCCTCCAAAATTGCGCTATAGATCATTTTTAGGCCTTTTTGGATTGCACCCTAAGAGCACTGCTCATTATTTAAGTGGCAGAATTTTCAAGGAAAAATAGTACAGTAGTATAATAAACAGCAAAATTTCTAGGGGGCGTGGGGGTCCTACTTAAGAAAAATTTTGGAAATTTTCCCCAAAAAGTAGTGTTTTAATTCACTTTTTAGAACTTCTCTCACTCCTCATAACTCACAGAATTTTTAAGGAAAAACAGCATATAATCTATTCCAAAATTTTAGGGAAGTTTGAGGTCCTACCCCAAACATTTTTAGGAATTTTTACCCTTAAAAGTAGCATTCTGACTCATCTTGGTTGGTTGGTGAGGTTTTATGGCGCGTGACTCCTCTTGAGAACTTTGGGTTACACCGCGCCTTGTGAGTCACATTGATTTGATTTGGTATTTAAAAATATATTTTCCTTTTTGTTAAGTTTTGATAGTAAATTATTAATTTTTTCGTATGGAACTGGAGTGCTTCACCTTTACATCAAAAGAGCTGCATGCAGCTCGCGAGCCGCAAGTTGTCTAGCAAGTTGTTTAGATAAGGCTAAGCGCGCACTAGATACTTTTGTCACGGCGACAGAGACAAAATTATCACCCTGGCTATTGCAAGAAACTAGACTAGAGCGCGCGCACAGGCGACGAGACTCTCGGCCGATTGCCAAGAATCTCTCCATAGAAATGCATTGCTCTCGAGTGACTAGTGTTATAAGTCGCCGTGACAGAAGTCTCTAGTGCGCGCTTAGCCTTATTGTCTAGCTCAGGGGTGGCCAACTCAAATGTTGTTGAGGGCCACTTTGGAAAGCCACAATACTCTCGCGGGCCGCATACAAAATTTTAGGATATTAGGTGCACAGAATGGCAGTGAAGTAAATTTAATAAATTAGGTATATAAATTAGGGAGTTTCTTAGATCCTTTGCTTAGTTTGACAGATTCCTAAATAAAATATTCATATAAATTTACCTTAAGGAGCAACCCCAAGAATACCTTCTGTAGTATATCCATAGGAACTAAACAGATGCCGTTAAAAAACACTTGGAATCACTCGAAACTATAAGGAGCCTATGGCGCTTATAGAAATTTATTTCGGGAGGACCTAAATTTTCTCTAAAAATTGCATCTAGATTTTTGCATCGGGAAATAGTGCACCCAAATCTTCCTCTCATGCCCCCATGCATATTTAATTGGTTCAATGCATAAATTAAAAAATATTTTTAGTTAGGATTTGCACCTGACTGAACCAATATCCTAAAAAAGTTGTGAACAATAGAGTTCCTAGTACTAAAGGGGGATCTGGGGTCCTCCCCCAGAAAAATTTTTGGAAATATGACTCTAATTAACAGACTTAAACGTGTTTTGGTACCCTTTGTCCGAATTTGGGGGGCCTTAACTTTCCCTAAAACTTAAACTTTTGACTAAAAAAATTCTTGCGGACCACAAAATTATTTCAAAACGGACCGCATGCGGGCCACGGGTTGGCAAGGCCTGAACTAAAAGGTATAGGGGGGCGGGGGTTCTCCCCCGAAAAAATTTTGAATTTTAGTGAGCTAAAAAGTGTTTTGAAGCTACTTTTTGGAGAGTTTTCCAGAGAGCTTCGCGGGCCACACAAAAAGACCCGGAGGGCCGCGGGTTGGTTATGCCTGGTCTAGCTTATGTTACTGTTACTAGAAGTAAACGAAATTAGGCCATATGTACGTGCTAAAATTTGGAAAAATCTTGAATGTTGTTTATGCTGCTTGGGCCTTGGGTAAGCAGACTATGCATTTAAGAGCTGCATACATAACGTATCCTGATATTTTTGAGGACAAATCCCCCATTATTGGATACACAATCGAAATTAATAAATAAATTTTCCATTAATAGTAAATTATATTATTTCCAGATTCCAGAAACTATTTTTTCTCTATCGAATAAAAAAATAAAGTTAAAATACTATAGTTGCCTATTGTTGGTGAAATCCAAATCTGTTTGAAAAAATAATTATTTCTTTCATGAGCAGAAAAATTTTGTAAATTCGATCCTTAACCCCTTAACAGTGTCGCCCGAGCTCAGCTCGGGCAACTACAAGGTGCAGAATTTGTGATGCCCGAGCTGAGCTCGGGCAGGAGAAAAATTAACGTTTCCCTTTGTGTTCGTTTCGATGACGATAGTGATTTTTGGTCGTTTAGAGATTGTGAGACATCATGTATGAATAATCTTGTTCCTAATTTAATAAGATGTGTGCTTAATCCAATACTTTTTTATGTGTCTCTCTATATTAAAAAAAAGTAACAGTGACCGTCACCGCCGCCGCCGCTGATTTTGAAAATTTTATTTTTGATCACTTTGATTTGATCTCTTACTACGCAAAAACTATTACATGGAATATTATGAAATTTTGACAATTCGTAGACAAATGTATCAAAATCCTTTTCGTTGTTGTTGTTGTTGTTGTCGTGTGCCACTTGGAATATCCAAGCTCCACAAGGATTCAAGGCAAAGGGGGTGCGGCTCCTGAGAAAGTGAGGCCCATAAATGGCAGGAGTCCGACTTCTGCCTCATGAGATGATAGATGCTGCCACTATCTATCGCCACCTCCACAATTTTGCCATGCATCTGAAGGGGAGGGAAATAGTCTCCAGACACCTGGACCCAAGGTAAACTGCGCCATGACCGACCTCAGGACTTTCGGACCCACAGATTTAACGAGCACGTACTCCGCATATACTCGATGGGTCTTCTAAAAGGTGAATACTTGAGATAATTATTTCTGGAGTGATTTAATGTCAAAGTCGAAAAATATTTTTTTCTGCGGCGAGTTCGCCCCCAGCAAAATCTATTCACAGCAGAAATATGATTTTTTGCACACACATACTCTTAGGCACGAAGTTTTGCACCTCGTCACCCTTTTTTCGAATTTCGAATTAGTTTTAGAGTAATTAAATTTTAAAGTTTCGAAATTTTCGACCATTTTCAGTTTTTTATTAATAAAACAAAAACTAATTTAGGTAGTACTACGATTTTTTTAACACACATACAATTATTTTTTATAAGAAAATTAGCGTTTCGTTTTTGTTTAAATTCGAATTAGTTTTAGAATTATTAAGATTCAAAGTTTCAATTTTTTCTTCTCTTTCTGGTCGTTCACTAGGGAAACAAACGAGTTTTATGAGTAGGATCACTCTTGCGTAATATAAATTTAAAAGTTTCTTAATCACATGTTTTTTCTTTAAGATGGTTGACGGTAATTAGTAGACTTGCTGGGTGTTTTTTTAAACATTTCACAATATTATCACAGAGTATTGAGCTTACAGAGATGCCAAACGGCTGTCTTCCTCTTTAGGTCATTAATTTAATTCAGCACGCATATTATAATTCAGTTCACTAGCAGCCAATCAGAGAACGCGAAATGTATTTGATTTGATTTTAACACTGATTATAGGCGATTTGGATTTGAGTGACAGCTTCAGTGGGCGAATGACAGAATTAGCAGGAATAGCGTGGTGTTAAAGGAGGCGGGTCCGTTTGGCCTAAAATTTTTCAATGGGAAAAGCCCTGTTAAAAAAGTTGCCATTAGCGTCTATGGAGATGAACACTCTGTTAAGCTCTATACTATATGTGAATATTATTTTAATATTTTTGAGGTAGTGATCCGAATTAAATAATAGAGAAGCTAGAGAGATACAGATAGGTAATTTCAGTATTAAAGGAGCATTAACTAATCAGGCGAGCCTGGAATTGTGCTGGACTGTTCAGATGAAACAAGCGAGCTCTGCTGGCTTAGATCGCGAAGCGATCTCAAAAGAACTGCGAAGCAGTTCCGGGGGTTGGTGAGCGATAGCAAGCAGGGGGCAGAGCCCCCTAGTATATTAAAATAATTAGTACACTTGTAATTACATTTAAATTTTGATTTTTTATAAAAAAACTATTTTCTAACACTTATCTATTACACTAGCGGAAATAAAAATCCCAACACCAAGAAGGAAAGGAGATAACGAAGTCAAATTTATTTCTATGATTGCACATAGTATCAATGTGAATTGCTTAAAAAATCAGCCTTCCTGGATATTAGGGGGTCGAGAAAATCGGTGAGGAGTGTTGTCTCCATAGGTGTCCATTACCAGCGTCACACGTCATGGTATTGAGTGACAGGGGCTCTAAATGACTTTTGAGGGATTGGAAGACCATGTTGCCTCCTCAGGTAGTCCAAATTCATATGGTGCACCAGCGGACGTTGCATACCGGGCTAGGTGATTTCTCCTCTTTCTCCGGACATGTTTTGTGGGTGTTGGTTCTTACGAACGGATAGACCAGGGTAAAAATGCAACATAGGGGGTTAAGAAGAAAGCTTGGACATTGCACACAACATGTGGTTGTGCATGTTTCTCTTGAAATTTGTCCCCAGGACAGGTCTGAAGGTAAGGACGAACAACCGGCTAAAAAACCTCAATGAAGCAGCTTTGGTTGGCCAAAATACCGGTAGATCATACTGAGGACAAGCGGCAGTGGAATGGATGTCGTTTGCAGTACTGCGGATCGTCCGTTCGGTCCGCATAGCTTCTTACATCTTTGTCTATAAACAAGGGGCTGAAAATGGGCATTTCTGTTTCCAATAGTGCACGAAATAAGGAACTAAAGTTCCCAATTTTATGACATTGTGTTTATGAGAGAATCCTGATTCGGTTTGGAGTACCACGACGGTTGGGTATGAGTTTGAAGACACAATGGAGAGAGCGCACTCAGCGGATGATTTTCTAATCGTTCCTCTGAGTGGTGATGCAGGGTAACGGAGTGGGGATGCATTGGATTCCATTTCTGCAACTCCTGAGTATGATTCACCAGTACTTTTTCCAACTAGAGCTGCGTCATTGAGATTTTGCAGCCGGTAGACCGTCCTTACCTTCAGACCTGTCCTGGGGACAAATTTCAAGAGAAACATGCACAACCACATGTTGTGTGCAATATCCAAGCTTTCTTCTTAACCCCCTAGTTTGCATTTCTACCCCATCTTTCCCGTTCTCTAGAACCAACACCCACAAAACAAGTCCGGTCAATGAGGAGAAATCACCTAGCCCGGTATGCAACGTCCGCTGGTGCACCATATGAATTTGGACTACCTGAGGAGACAACATGGTCCTCCAATCCCTCAAAAGTCATTTAGATCCCCTGTCACTCAATACCATGACGTGTGACGGCGGTAATGGACACCTATGGAGACAACACTCCTCACCGATTTTCTCGGCCCCCTAACATCCAGGAAGGCTGATTTTTTAATCAATTCACATTAATACTATGTGCAATCATAGAAATAAATTTTACTTTGATATCTCCTTTCCTTCTTGGTGTTGGGATTTTTATTTCCGCTAGTGTATAATAAAAGAGCTTTACGATTCATTCATTCATTCATTCACCTATCAACGCACAGCAAAATTGACCGGGGCTAAAGACTCGAAACTTGGTGCGGTGGAAGACTTTACGGTGTATACGCGCACTAAGAAGGGATTTTTCGAAATTCTTTTTTTCTGACCCACAGGGGTGCTTGGAGTGATTTCTACGTTTTTGAGCCTAGCACCGTTCCAAATGACCCTAGATCTTCGTAATTTCGCAGGAAGGTACCTAGCTACAATATCTAGAAAGGCATTTTTCAGATTTTCGATAGTCGAATTTTAAGGGGTCTAAAAAATTCAAAAACCTGTTTTTGCTGAGCATAAACAAAGTTTTACATTTTCGAAGAAAAACATACTAATAATTTAATATTTCGAAGCGACCTGTTGGTAATATATTCTTAAGAATATTTCAAAGAAAGTAATTTCTGGATTTTTCGATATTCCATTCTGGAGAGGGTGCACGGGGGTTTGAATATTTACTCTCGTTTTTAGTTTTTGTATTCTAGCACCAACCTTATTAATGCGATTGGTATGAAATTTTAGTATGTTGTTCCTCACATGATCGGGAAGGTTTTAAAAAAGAATTTTTAAAATCGAAGCATTCTAACCAGTCTTTTTTGGCCCTTTTCTAAATTCTAATACGTTAGCCACGTTAGCTTAATGTTAAATTGATAACGGTTATTGCTCCTTCCAGGTGACGCAAAACCTCTTTTGTTAAAAATTTTTTATTTTAAATATTTTATAACAAGCGGAATAAGGAAGTTTCATGTGTCAGATTTTCAAAAACAAACAAGTGTTCCGTATGGTTTTTTGTATGGTAAATTGAAATATCTAGTCAGTTTTTCAAAAAAATGTACAGGTAATTAAATATTTTAATTTAAAAGTCGAGAAAAAAACACGTGACTGAAAACGTTTATTGTTTAAACTATAAGATGACGTCAACAATAATACCATCAACTCCATTGCTTTAGAACAATGTTTAGTATAAGATGACGTCCCATCCAAACTCTTGGCGTTTTCGCGCGCTTTTAAAAAGGGGATTTTTGTTAATTTTTTTGACAGTCAAAAAATTTCTCGATCGGCCTCAAATTTTGGGTAGTTGCTTATTTTTGCAAGAGGAATCGATTAAAAAAATTAAAAAAAATCATGCAACTTCCTCATTGTTGATAATTGGAATTGTTGGATCTCAGATAAATATTTTTTAATGATTAAAATAATTATTTTGCGATAACCTATAATCTTTAACTGAAAAATTTAGCAATTTTTTCCTTTCAATAAAAATTTAAATAACAATATTTAATCAGAAGGGGGGGCATTATAGATAGTTCATGTCAATTCAAATGATTATTTTTATTCCATGTTTGAAGGCGTTTTAATTTAGTGAATTAGTTGGTTATAAATCAACAAAGGGGGGTTCAGGGGGTCTCCCCCTGACCTTTTTTTAAAATTACAATTTTAAAAATAGTTTATTAACACTCATTCAAAATGTTAGTTTTTTTAGGTTTTGTTTTACATCTTAAGAAAGTGTTAATGTTTTATTTGCTTTGAATTTTATGAAAACAGCGGGATGAAGGGGGGAAATAAATATTAAGTCAGTAGAAATTGCTGTTTGTTTTGAAGTGAAGGTGGAAGAACTTGACACAACTAGGCATCACCAATTGTAAAAACATAGTATGGAGTGAACAAAGGTTATTGAAGAGAACAAAGATATAGCACCTTGAAATAAGGGGGTCTCCCTCCATTTGAAAATATCCCTCTTAAAAATGAGGATTTCACACATTAATTCTAAACAGGTGATGTTTTTAAAGTTTTTTATATCTTAAGGAAATATAGCATCAAAGAAGAATCCTAGGGGGAAGGCAGTTGACCCTATTGCCCCTAAGTGACACCCTGGAAAGGAATATAGTGAAGAAACTATTTCTTATTTATTTTAACACACAGTTTGAAAATCCTTTTCCTCCCTAGCAACGGCGGGTATATCAGCTACAGCTAGTCTAATATAATAAAACTAAGTGTGTGTATGTATATATGTTTGTCTTTTATACAAATCCACAGTTTACTTCCGATCTGCACCAAACTTGGTATACCTACGTAAAAAAACTCAGAAAAAAACATAGGCTATGTTTCAAAAACTTTTAATGACCCCTTGACCCTCTTTCGACCCTTTTTATGGTCATTTTGCTGAAATAGCTTTATTTCTGCTCAAAAAGAGATCTGCTTACTCCATTGTTACAAAGAAAATTTAATGCTAAACAACAAGTTTTTAATAGAAACACTAGGTACAAGTCTATTTAAAAATTATATTAATAATTTATAAATATATTTCAACAAAATTTAAAATTTTAAAACTGGTAAGTATTAGTACAAAATATTTTTATTTTAGAGTTTAATTTACAAATAAAAAGTTTCATGGAATAGCATTTTTGTTAAAATTGTCTCCATGGAAACTAGGATGCAAAATCAAATAATGATCATATTGTTAGCTTTTAAGAAAGTTGGTTAACAGACTCAAAAACTAGAGTTAATATTCAAAACCCTTTTAAGTGGAAATATTGGATTTTTTCTTAAATTGTAGGAATATGTTTTATTTATTAAATTTTACCAAAGATATAATAAAATCATGAAAATATTATTGATTAAGGATTTCAATTGAGCATTTTAAGTGATTTTTGGAAGAATATTTTTCTAATATTTTGTTGTTTTTTATGGAATCATGTGGTAAATGCAGAAATCGTTCAGAATTTAAAATGCTTGATTCGACACCTTTCACTCATCAAAATATAGGCGCGGATCCAGCACGGCTCGAAGGGGGGGCACTTTTCCAGACAAGATCCCCTTTGGTACCATTGGGGGTATGGGGGTCCTCCCCTAGGAAAAATTTGAAATTTGACGTGTAAAAGTAGGGTTTAAACTTATTTTTAGAAACATTTTGAGTATAAGGGGCACTTTTTAACACCATTACCATTTACTTTTTCACCCAAAATATCAAAACATTGGGAATTTCCTAGAAATTATCACTGAAGATTCCCTGGTGGTACTAAAATTGGAAATTAGACCGGTAAAAGTAGGGTTTTACTCATTTTGACAACCTTTTTGGTTTCCAAGGGGGGCGCCGTCCAGAGTGCTACCCTCTGAATCCGCCCCTGGAAGGTAGAAAATGAATTAAAAATTTTAAAGAAAAAAAATCTCCATCTCCACCCGTGCAAGGCCGGGCATATTACAGAGTACTAGAACAGAGAGTCCGTCGCCATAGGAGCTATTGGAAATCGAAAAGTTGGATGAGTTTGGGGCTATTTTGGCGCTGCGATCGCATCAACGTCACGTGAGGCGGGACGGAAAAGCCTGATTGGTTGAGAAAATTTTCCATATTTGGTCAATTTTTCTGAAATAAATGTCACAGTTAAGGGGTTAAAATCAATAATTTGACACATTTCCCCCATATTTTCCAAATTTCAGGGAGTATTACGATTTGTAGCACGCGCACTTTTCCAAAGTTGCTATTTATCCCCGGTAGAGCGTGCCCATCAAGAAACAGTTTTCTTACTCTGCGTTAGAATTTGTTTGCAGATATTACAGCTCAACTTATTGCAGCATATTCATCAACTCAACTCAAAGAAGAGAAGAACAACAAAACAAACAGCCAAATCTTGTTTTTTTTAGTAAATAAAAGAATTGTGATTTTTAACTCTAATTTAATAAAGCTACTATCAATCTTTCGTTGAAAGATGTCTGCAATGCAAGGGGCTTTGTCCGCTGCAGAGCGTTCTATGCGTTCTGTGTTCGGTAAGTTTTATTAAAAATATCAGAAGTCATTGACTAATTGTTTAAGGAATAATGAACTGGTAAGATTATATTTAAGAGATCCTTTCGCGTTACATTTTATCCTTTTTATGTGTTAAATCGTTCAATACAAACCAATCTGTTTAACTACAAAGTCTGACAGATCGTGAGCCATTGAACGAAATACTTGGCTATATCTCCTGCTTTAGTGTTTTGGTAAATGAAGCGAATCCAGCCCGCAAGCTGAATTTGGCGATTTTTTTGTCGCCAAGTGGAAAACCGATGGCATAAGAGCATTGAAATGTTATCGCCAAATTTGGCGCTAAAAATCTCCGGGCCGGATTCGCTTCATTAACCAGTGTTTCATTTGGAATAGCTGTAGTAAGAGTGTTCCAGGGCACAGCATCAGTGGCGGATCCAGGGGGGGCACATGCCCCCCCGTCATAATTTCTACTCCCTAAAAAATGTCGACTTTTAGTAAAATAAATGTTTTAAAAAAAATTGTACAAAAAAAACTAAAACGAAATCCATATTTTCAACCCATTAAAGCGTGAGCGGTTTCTTCGCAACGCTGCATCTCCAAATCTGAGAAAGAAGATTTCGGTCACATGCATATTCCTAGGAAAAGAACTGGTCGAGAGGGATCTCTTTCCATTAGGGGGGGGGGCACGGTTGAATAGGCTGGGCATCTAGGGGGCTGTTGTGTAATTACTTCTTGGAATGGGGAGGAGTGTGTTCCCCGTTTCAACCTTTTTCTCACATCGGTCAGCTGTCAAAACAGTGCTTTAAAGTCTGAGCAGTGACATTCGCGCCTGCGTGTGTCTCAAGCTGAAAAGTAGTTGCATTTTTTTCATATTCATTGGTTTTAAGCAGGGGTGCATCCAGGATTTTTTGCCATGGGCTGTTTTGGGGAATTTTGTGAAGAACAGAATGAATTTCACTCCTCCCGAAAATTTCGAGGATTATTTTTACTCCTAAAAAAATCCTAGGCTCCTAAAATCCTAAACACTGGGCTAAAGTAGTTAAAAACCTGTTTTTTAGGGTCGATTTTTATAAAGACCCCCCAGACCCCCCTTGAGTATGAATTTAATTATTTCCTCCTTTTTTTATATTCCGTTCTCTCCACTGTTTCTAGTGATATTACAAAATGTATTAAACAACCTGTTTAAAGGAGTAAGATTTTAAAAAATTTCTCAGGGGCATTCCCCTGAACCCTCTTTTATAACGGTTTTACCATTCGGATATTTGATTTGACATTTGCTTTTAATCTAATGGGGAAAATAACTAAATTAAACAATATTTTAGTTATAATATAACCAAAACATATTATTTCTGAATAACCACCCGCTTATAACACAGAAATATAATAGAAGCCATTTATGTGACTTATAATATTGAAGACCATTTTTACTTGCAAAAAAGATCAATACAAAAGTGTGACTTGTGCCCCCTCCCCGTCAAATTTTTCTGGATCCGTCACTGCACAGCTTCGATAAGAGTACCTGACAACCATAGAGATTTAACCATTAGCATCATCGTTATTAGATCCTAAATTAATAATCTACTTATTATTATCTTAGGATCCAATAATAATGATATTAATAGTTAGATCTAAATATGGTTGTGTGTCATCATTTAAGCTGTGGGTAAACATGGCGGCTGGTAGTCTCTTATTGAAGTTGTGCCATATTGGATCTAATAAAAATCTACTTATTATTATTATTATTTATGGATCTAGTAATAATATTAATAATTAGATTTCATGGTTGTTGGATTAGTTTGCTCCAGTTTTAAAATTATTACTAAATCGTTCTTAATAAAATAACCTTAAACAATCTTTTAGTTGGGAACATTCCATATGAAGCTACTGAAGAGCAGCTGAAAGATATATTTGCTGAAGTTGGTCCGGTTGTAAGCTTTAGGTAGGTAAAAATTATTTTCTTCACAATTTTTTCTCTTAACATACATATAGGGAGTAGAAACAGATCTTTATTAATTGGTATAAGTATAGAATATTTTTAATAAAGTTATTTCTTTTGTACCAAAGATAGGTTAATATGTATGGTTTTCAGTTAGGTACAGTAAAGTTTGTTCTGTTTATACAAGTTTTTCTATTCATCCAGGGGTTCATCCAGGTTTTTCTGCCAAGGTCCTGCTTTAGGAATTTTGTGAAAAACCAAATAGAATTCTGTGAAAATGAAAGACCTGTAATAGTACAATCACAGCTTTCATAACTTTAGTAATGAGCCCAAAACTGGCAAATTCTTTCCCAAAATGATGGAAACTCTTCGGAAAAGAGTTTTCAAACCACTTTTGATCTTGGGACTTTGGTGAAGTCTATTCTTTTTGAAGATTAGAATTTGTGAAGGGTCCTGTTTTGAATATCATAATTTTCTGAAAGGTCCTTAACCTTCCTACCCTCTTGAAAAAATAGTCACATATTCCCCTCGTGGGGTCTCTGAGGACCCCATGCGTAAAACATGCCTATGACTCTAATAAAGGTTAAAAATTCCTTAAATGGAGAAGAATTGTCATTTTTTATTTCTAGAAAGATGCTTCAGAATAATTTATCCAATTTTTTTGGTATTTTTCTCATTTTTTTCGTCTTATTACGGCTTAATTGGGTTTCTTTCGATACACGTTTTTTATAACATCTGGACCTTCAAACAAGAATTAAATTACAGAAATGAACTACATTGAAGTTGTTTTACTTAAAATATTTATAATCACACTGTTTAAAGCATACTAGTTGATATACCCGGTCTTGCACGGGTAGAATTTAGTAGTTTATTTTAAACGATTTATGAAGCTGCACATATTCTCTATTCTGCATTATCAGCTACCTGTCACCCCAGATTAATTTATTTAGTATTATGAAACATGTAAAGTTTGGATTCTTCTTTTTAAAATTGAAATAATACAAAAAAAAATGATCGGTTCAGATTTCTTAGTGAAATCAGTATCTCGCTTGCTTATGTAAGTTTTAACATAAAATTGGTTTTTTTCTTGATAATTCTTCGAAATCAAATTCTGGACTTCCGTAAACACTCATAAATATTTGAAAGCATTCTTATTTTTCAAAGAAGACTGAATATAAAAACCTATTTACAATCAACCATGAATTTATTTTGTTTTTGTAAAGAATGTGTTCAACAGGAAGTAATGGCGACAGTTGTCTGAATTTTTTTTGCTGCAACTGTTAGATACTCAAAAGATTTCTATAAATAGCATATTTTTCTTAGAATGTGAATAAAAAATTTAAGAAATAGCGAGTGATTCAATGTATTTAGCCGCAATCTTCTTTTTGTAAAAAAATGACAATTTCTACGAAAATATCTTTCTAATATTTCTCCAAACGTTCTAAACAAACATGCAAACCTTTTTTATCTATAATACAACAAAAAATAAAATACTAAACTTTATTTGATATGTTTTACCGCCATTCATGGCTGGGGTCTCAGAAGACCCCAGAGGGGGAATATGTGACTATTTCTCCCAAGACACTTAAAAATGGAATAATAACTCCAAAATTTTTACTCATTGTAAAACTTTGCGTAATTAAGGAATAGTAGCATCGGAAATTGTCAAAACAAAAATGCATGGGAGATATCAAGCGTCAAAGTGCGTCTGGGGTCGAAAAAGACCCCAAAGGGGTAGGAAGGTTAAACGGACCCATTTTCTTTTTAGATGAACCCCTGTCATCTCATCTCAAACATTACGTACATCTCTTTTTTACAGTTATTTACTCCAAATTTCTTTGTACAGTAAAACCTCTCTGAGCCACCACCCCTTCTTACAACCGGATTTTGAAGGCACCGATTTTTTCTCCTAATGTTAAAATACCCTAGCGATCATTAAAGCATTTCCCAGCCTCCAGTTTATTAATTCAAAATATTTTTTAAGGCTTGGAAAGGAAAAAAAACATGACTAGAATCAGGTCATCATTCTAAATTATAATTTTACGTAAAAAGAATCAAAACAAGAATGCACGTTCCTTTTTTGTATTACTATCTTTTTCTTAAGTTCTTATTTTTTTAACCAATAAACAGGAGTTTTTGCATTAAAATTCAAATTTATGGACGAAGATAAATTCTTTCATATATATATATATTTTTTTGTTCTGATAATATTTTCCAATCTGATACGAATGGGATTGAAATTGGAAAATGAGAATGAAAAATGAGAATACCATTGCTTTTAGCTAGCAGTGAACACAATGAAATATTCAACATGGATAAGACTACAATGTTTTTTTAGAGATTTGCCTAATAAGCGCATAATGTTTAAATCGGCCGACATCAGTGGAGGTACTTAATAAGCTATTTTAATGTTTTGAAAAATGACAGATTGTTTGAAAAATGTTTTGAATAAGTTTTAAAGCAACATCTTTCTATTTTTTAAAATGACCCCTTTTAAGCGACTACCCCTCTTAACCACCGATTTTTCGTGGAACGGAGGGCGGACCTGGAAAAAGTTGTAACCTTCCCCCGAACCTAATAGAATTTCCCCAAACCTTATGTATTGCTCCAATGGAGCTGGCCGAGGCTTCCCTCAAACCAGGTTCGGGCACTTTTTCCAAGTCCGACGGAGGGTGGTCTGGTCGCTCAAGAGAGGTTTTACTGTACTAGCTATACCTGTATAAATATAAATATGCATGAACAACTGTCCCAAATTTCAAATCATAAGGTAACTGTTCCAGTGGCGTAGCCAGGATTTTCCTATGGGGGGGTCCAGTGGGAAAAATTTACTATTGGACATCAAAAGATTTCCACAATTGGAGAAATAAATTTATAATTTTCACATTACTTTTAATTTCTTATCAATGTTAATTAATAATTTATTAGTAATTAGTGAAAAATCAAGATTAAGTATTACTTCGATTGAGAGAGTTCTCATCCACATAATTTTTTATTAGGTACAGAGACCATCAAAAAACAAATTAAGAGGTTTCAGTAGCTCGAGCTCCATATAAAAAAGGAGGTTGGGGGTCCACCCCCAGAAAATTTTTGGAAATTTGATTTTTAAAAGGAGTTTTTTACTTCATTATGAAGTTATAACCTAGGAGCACGTCAAAATTTCTGAGGCAGTGGTTGATCCAGGATTTGGTTTTGGGGGGCTAAAAATTTCGAAAATCTTCTCAACGAATATAATATTAAAAAATTTAAAAATAATCGTGTTCGAATTACCGTAACGGGGGTTTGGGGGACCTCCCCCAGAAATTTTTCGGAAATTCAAGTCTAAAAAGCAGGTTTTCAACTCGCTTTGGTACACCTAATCCGAATTTCAAACATTATATTTTCAGGAATTTATTATTTGCTGTAGGAGTTGAGTATTTTGACGAACTCGTCATAAAAAAAAGTTGTTTATTATAAAGTTCCAATTCCCAAAGGGGGTCTGGGGGTGCTCCCCAAAAATGTTTTTGGAAATTTGACCCTAAAAACAGGGTTTATTCGTTTGGTACCCTATGCCGCCTCATCACCCCTCAATTAATTCGTTTGTTATGGGCGAACCGGGGGTTTCCCCGGAAAATTTTAGATTTTAGTATGCAAAAAAGTGGATTTTAGGCACTTTTAAGGAATATAAAAGCCATCTTTTGAGTAGCCACTGGAATATTTAATGCCTAAAAAAGGGTCCAAACATTTTGGGTCGGGCCCATGGGGGGGGTCCGGACCCGGGACCCCCCCCTTGGCTACGCCACTGAACTGTTCTGGCACCTCTCTTTCTGGAAAACAAGCTCCGGACCTGGAAAAAGTTGTAACCTTCCCCCGAACCTTATGTATTGCACCTATGAAAACTGGCTGTGGCTTTCCCCGAACCAGGTTTGCAGGTTCGGGCACTTTTTCCAGGTCCATCAAGCTCTTTGTATACCTATATTCTTAAATGTTTTAAGAATAAAAACCTTATTATTTTTAAAAATTTTTTAACCATGCCAATTTTTTCTTTTGTAAAAATTTGTTCAATTAAGTGTAAGAATTGAATTTTATGTTTGACTCTGGTCAATCAATTCTAATTATTAACAGGTTGGTGTATGACAGAGAAACAGGCAAACCCAAAGGATATGGGTTTTGTGAATATAAAGATCAAGAAATGGCTTTAAGTGCCATGCGAAATCTTAATAGCTATGAGTTAAATGGAAGAGCTCTCAGAGTTGATAACGCTGCTAGTGAAAAGAGTAAAGAAGAATTAAAAAGTAAGTTTTTCTACTTTAATAGAATGAAACTGAAAAATTCTCAAACTTGAACTGTTGAATAATTTTTTAATCATTCTTTTGTTTCTTTCAGATTTACAAGCATCGCTTGGGGGACCACCTGTAGAAGTAAAGATTATTTTGTTATACCTTCTCATTGTCTTTTTTTCTAATCCAGTTGGTGCTTTAGTTGTGGATCTTTTTAACTACAAACAAAACAAATATAAAAAAACTTAATACAGTATCGGATCCCGTATCCGGCGTCCCGATAACCGGAGTGTTCCGAAAACCGGCGGTTTTTCCAAAATTAAAATTTTTTTTTTAAGTTCCAAATCCGTGCTCCGAAAGGATCCAGTGAGTTCCGACCGATGTACTCCGATTTTCGGCGCCAAAAATCGGCACGCGGATGACGTAGTCCCTTTTTTCAATCAAAAAGGGATAAACTTTGGCAACCAAAGTCGCGCATAAAAAAACGCGCTTCGGTACCGAAAAAACGCAGCATACTCGTAACCGTGCCAAAAATTGGCATCGTATCAAAACCGAAACAAACAAGTCCGATCAGGTGAGTTCAGCTTTTAATTTCTTTTGTCTTAAGTTTATTTTTATGGATACTTAAGAACTATTTTAGTACAAAATCTTTAAAGTAATTGATTTTAATCACGTGACGCTTACGTTTTTCCAGCGCCGAGAAAAAGTCCATCTATGCCGGGCCGAAAACCGGCTTCGGCATGCCGGTTGAATACGCCTAGCCATTGGTCCGTAGGACTCACGTGACCTCCAAAAACGCACGCCGAAAAAACGCATTTCGGTGCCGAAAGGGATGCCAGGGGCCGCGCGAGATTGTTTTTTTTTGCTCTCTCGCGCGCCCCTGCAGATTGCGCGTCATTGCGCGTATTTTCGTTACGATCGCGTGTTACGAACAGACGCGGTCTTTCTGAGCTTTTTTCGGGAATTGTTCCGAAAACCGGATTTTCCCGTAAACCGGACTGATGCCGGTCCCGAGCGAGCCGGATACGGGGTCCTATACTGTAAAATGTTTATCTGCGTGATAACTTCAACAAAATGTTTTGTTCATAGAGTCCATTTGGACCTGAAGTTCCACCTGAAAAAGCTCATGATGCTGTTTCCAGAATAATGTGTAGTCTTCCCCCTGAACAGCTGTATGATCTTATACTCCAAATGAAGGTATCTCTTACATGACAAATAAAATTGTTATAGAACTGTTTTTCTTTAATATTTAAAGAATAACTGTTATTTAAATTTTGATAGCAATGCATTGATAGCAACCCCAATGAAGCCAGGAATATGTTAGTTCAAAATCCTCAACTATCATATGCTTTGCTTCAAGCTCATGTTATTATGAAGGTTATTGACTTGGAAACTGCAAAGGTAAGGAACACATTGAAAGTAGTTTCTTCTACATTTTAAAATAAATATCCTTATTGAGTATCTTCAGAGTTGTTATCAATATATTCAGGTGACTACAACTTTAATGTTTAATAAAACTCATTTAATTAATTTTAAAAGTAAAACTAAAGATCATGGTTGTTATATTTTAAACATGTTTAAAACAAAGCAAAAAAAATATTGTTTAAAACACATGTAGTTTTTAGCAAATTGCTCCTTTTATTTAGGCAACAAACTCACTATTTTCATGTATGGATCACCCAGATCCTAAAAAGATGGTGCCAAGTATAAGGTTTGGGTACAAACCGCCATGACATAGGCCAGGGGTCGGCAACCTGCGGCTCGCGAGCCGCATGCGGCTCCTTCGATGTAAAGTTGCGGCTCTCTCTATACGAAAAAATTAATAATTTACTAATCAAAACTTCTAAAAAAATCAAAAAAATATATTTTAATATTTTTAAGTTCTCAAGATGAGTCAAAATTAAAACTCTACTGTTAAGGATAAGAATTCCACATAATTTTTGGGTGAGAACTCCTTAACACTCCTAAAAATTTTGGAATATGTGCTGATTTTCCTTGAAAATTCTGTGACTTATAAGGAGTGATCCTTATTTGGTCGTTATAGAAGTTATAAAAACTAATTAAAACACTATTTTTAGGGGCAAATTTCCCTAAACTTTTCTGAAGTGGGATCCACAACCCCTCGAAAGTTTGCTGTTTATTATAACTATACTCAGTGGCGAATCCAGAAGGGGGGCTGTAGGGCTGCAGCCCCCCAGGAATTAGACATTCACGTTTTGGTAATAGCAATAAAGCCAAAACAAATTTCAACACGTTGCGGACATTCGGTGGTGTTATCCAAAGCGTCTCGAAATGAATCGGAAAGGAACCCTACTTTTAAGGGTGAAAATTCCAAAATATTTCTAGGGGAAGACCCCCAAATCCCCTCGAAATTTTGGAAACAAATAAGTACGGTTTTTCTTAAAACTTAAGGGAGGGCAAGGAGTAACCTAAAGTGTCTCAACATGAGTTAAAATGCCACTTTTACGGGCAAAATTCAAAAATTTTTCTGGAATAGGAACCCCTCAACCCCCTAGAAATTTTCCAATTCATAATACTATAAAGCTTTTTCCTTGAAAATTCTGCCACTTAAATAATGAGAGGTGCTCTTAGGGTGCAATCGAAAAAGGCAAAAATGAGCTAAAACGCGATTTTGAAGGGGAAATTTCCAAAATTTTTTCTGGGGAAGGACCCCCAGACCCTCTATTTCCAGGAATTCACATCGTTTATACAAAATTTGGAAATTAAGTTCACTAAAATTAATATACAATGTGTACGTAAGTCATCTAAAAATTGATGTAAAAAAGTACCCTACCCGAAAGGAGGAAATAGTGATTTTAGTTCAGGAGCATTTTTACCCAACAGAAAAAATGTTGGGTAAATATGCTCCCCAACTAAAATCACCCCTTCATATCTAAAATGAAATTTATATTAAGCATATACTATTACATTGAAGCAAAAAAAATTAGTGGCTCTTTAAAAACTGGAAAATTTCGTTAACTGTTACTTTTGGCTCTTCCGTTTCAAAAGGTTGCCGACCCCTGACATAGGCAGTACATTGCTTGATAAACAGCATGATGCTGTGAAGAAAACTTACAAAAATCATTTAAAAGAACGAACTGTTTGTGGTGTATTTAAAATTATAGCTTTATTAATCTAATTTCAATTTGAAAAGTCAAATTTAAATTCAGTAAACTCTTGATAGTACGCCCCCGCTTAGTGCGACGTTCCGCATATTACGACATTTTTCTCCGGTCCCTGGTACCAATAGGCCTTTTATCATTAAAAACTATCCGCTTATTACGACTCCGCATATTTCGACGCTTTTTTCCAGTCCCCCGAAGAAAAATCCTGGTTATTGCATCGTCGAGTTCCTTTCAAATAATGTATGAGCTATAGAACCATTGAAAACGCGAGTAGAACAATATGGTAGAAGGTAGATTGGTTTTTCCCAACCGCTCCCCTTTTTCCCCGAATGGCCCCCTGTTGTGCCTTTAAAATCAAGATGACCAGTGTCTTGCAGGGCACGTGGGTTGTCCGGTTGTCGTGTGACAAATCAGAACACTCCCTGAATTTCTTGGAAATTCTCCCCCTCTCCTCCAATTCAATTCCACAGCTCAGTGTTCACTTCAGTCCACTGTGTTGTAAGTTCAAATACCGTATTCAGTATTCATTCTTTCTCGGCAAATTTAAAATGACAAGTTCTTCTGGAAGTAAAAGAAAAGCTTTGAGTTTCGATGATAAATTGAAGATAATCAAGCTTCATGACGAGAAGAAAGGTGTTATGAATAAGCAGCAATTTGCAAATGAACAGGGATTGCATGTCTCTTCATTGAAAACAATCTTTAAAAGACATGATGAAATCGAAGAAAACTCCTTTTCAGGCATTAGTAAAAGGAGAAGAGTTCGGAAAGGTAAAAATGAAGAATTGGAAGGCATGTTTGTTCGGATTTTAGACATTGTTCTTTCGTTTCTATTTTAATGATAAAATCCCGCTTTAAAAGGGTTTCTAGGTAAGATTAGGTATTACGGGTTTTAGAACGGTGTTTTATGGAATTCCGCATATAGCGTCGTACCGCTTATTACGACGTTTTCACAAATCCCCTTGAACGGCCTACTAACGGGAGTTTACTGTACTTAAAAATTATGGATTTTTTTATCATTTCTATGTCGAGGGTAAAAAAACAAATAAAACGTTTTAAACAAATAAAACATGTTTTTGTTTTTTATTAAAAAAACATGTTTTTTTCCAACCCTGCTAAAGATAGCTACCACTCTAGAGTTAAAGTATTATCACTTATATTCTTATAAAAAGCATAATAAGTTCTATAGTTTAACAAAAAAACCTGATTATTCATGTTGAAAATGTGCATATAACATTATATAGAGTATTTTTCAATAATGTATTCTTTTATGGATATTTATTTTTCTTAAATACTTTGTATAAACATAATAAATAGCCAGAAAACTACTGGAAATATAGTAAAAAAATCCGGATTAAAATTTTAGTTTTTATACCAAACCTTAAAAAAACAATTTTCTATAAAGGGACACTTGCTAGTTAAGAATGCCAAGTGTTTGTTCCCTATAGTGAACACATAGTAAAATATGTTTTAATACCTTTAAATACCTTTAGTAAAGTATGTTTTAATTTCTATCATAATAAGTGCAGCAAAAATTAATTGGAAAGTACTGTAACATGAACCCCCATGTTAAATAACGTAAAACGTCCAAATAATGTTAAAATTTACCTTAATTATTGTATTGAAAATACATTTATGCGTTCCAAATATAAATGAACTACAACTTATGAAAGCTTTTTAATTTCAAAAGGAGCTCCTTACATGTATCTTATCTACTATTGAGAAATGTTTTCTTTTATCCACCCCAAATTCATCAGAAATTCTTAATTTTAGTGATTTCAGTCAGTCAAATGTGGCTATACTTTCTTCATTTCATATCATATGGTATCCAAATTTGTCTGAAACCTTTAGTAGAGTGTACTTTAGCAAGCTCTATGCTAATGATAGATTTGTAAAATGAAACACAATAAATAGCAACCTTTAATTACAAAAAATGCCAAAAATTGGTTTCAAAAGAGACTTTTTTGTTAATTTCTATGACAAAAAAATCATCACAACTACAAAATAATAAACTTTCATCTGTGTTTATGACTAATATGTTATATGTTTAGTTTTTCGATGTTTATATAGATTAATTTAGTTTTTTGAGTAACCAAGTTATCTCGAAAACTCGCTATCTTAAATTATTTTTCTGATTCCTTTGATTTTGACTCTGAGATATAAAGGTTATCCTGTAAGTTTGAAGAAAAATAGTCCCTTGTGTGTAGTAGTTATAGTACTACTAAAAAAGTTATATTATTTCCAGTTTTCATTACTTATATTTTTTACTAACTTATTGTACTTAAATACATAATTAATTTCAGAAATTCCTTCACACTCCTGGTGCTTATTATCCTACTGGACCTGGTGCTTTGCTCCCTACACCTGAAAAGAAAAATCCTGTAAGTAAACACACATAAAATTGTGACTATATAAATATTTTATTGCTTGTGCTGTTTCTTATCTATATATATAATTCCAGTGGCGGCTCGTGAGTTTATTAACAGGGTGTTCACACCCTCTGTAATATGAATTAAAATTTACACAAGAGCAAGAAAGCGAAGGGATGTTGGACGAATACATAAAGAAAACTTGTTTCGAACAAATTTATTTATTTCAGGGGAGTTATTTTCAGGTTCCTAAATTTTTCACTGCATGCATTTTTATTTTTTTAAATATGCGTTTAATGGAAATAAGCAAAACTTATGATAATGAAATGTAACTTTTATGAATGTTTATTTTTTATAATACCCCTAGCCTATAACATAATACCTCAAAAACAACTTTTATGCATGATGTCCACTCGTCTAACCTTTTTTGAAGCTAACAAATTTTTGACACTTTCATTAGAATCATGCATAATACTTAATCATAATTTTTTTAATTAGGAGCATGACAAGAGCACTGGGTCTGTCTACTCATAGTGCTTGTTATTATATGCTTAATCGAACAATTGATTGTGAAAAATACAGGTGATGTGTACTCCCAACGTCACTTTAAAAAAATAACCAATAACAAAAGAATTAATTATTACAAATTAGCTGACGTGAAAAGTTTAATGATACTTTCAAAAGGTTCTTATCTCGTTTTCCAATCCAGGAAAAAAAATCCAGACCACAAAAAAGCAAGCTTAACCTCAAAACCGTAAGCCTCGGCACACAAAATCTGTGCGCACGGGGATCTCCAATGTGTTGCCGTAAGCCCAAATGTTCTCCGGCGAGAAGTCGAGGTTTCTTCCGACTCATTCAGTTTCTTCGCTCACACGTGCGTATAAGGAAAGAAAAATAAGAATGCAGCATTCTCTTTATTTGATAAAAACAAAACTTTTGCGTTTCTGGCAATAAATTTTTTGCTGACAGTTAAAAGGGGGGGGGTAGAAACTTAATTCTCAGTATGAAAAAGAAATTGAGACGGATTTATATTGTTTTCTTTTGATATTTGTGTATCTTTATATTTGGGTTTATTTCTACTTTTTCACTGGGTGTTCACGTGCTCCTGTGCTCCTATGGACGAGCCGCCACTGTATAATTCCCTTACGTGACGTCCAGATTTCGTTGTATTTCTTTTACTCGGTTGGCAACAATAAATTTGTTTACAAAATGAGTGCATTGTTTTGGATTTGATTTTTTCCGATTTCAGTCTCTAATGATATTATTAGCTGTTCAAATATGTTAAGAGGGATTAAATGTTACCATTTTATTAATTTACTGTTAAATTATTATTTTTATATGCATGTTAATAGTACTTATCTGATAAAAATTTACTGCTTATGGTGGTTTTTCTTGGCTAATGCAACCATGAATTTTATAAACAATGTATACATATTTTTCATACACTGTATTTAATGTTTCCCTGCTGCATATTACTATTTATAAAACTACATTTTCACCAATAAATTTAGTTGGGGTTAAATTCCGTTAAATTTCCCGCTAAATATCACCAATCTCTTTTGAAAGCTTAATATTCAAATATAAAAATTTTTTAATGATAAACTGAACAGTTATAGATCTAACATTTTAAGGTTCAATTCCGTTAGAGTTCCCACAAAATAATCGCCTACCTCTTTTGGACACCAAAAATTATAAATATTGCTAAATAATTTTAAATTTATGAATTATTATGTTTAATTAGATGTTTACCAAACTGTTCAGTTTATCATTAAAATTTTTTAAAAAATTGTTTATATTTGAAAATTAAGCTTTCAAAAGATATAGGTGATATTTAGCGGGGACTCTAACAGAATTGAACCCATTTTAAAATATGAATTTGAAATTATTTAGTAATATTTATACTTTTTGGTGTTCAAAAGAGATTGGCGATATTAAGCGGTAACTCTAACGGAATTGAACCTTTAGTTGGTAATGAATCTCAGCTAGGCTGTACCAGCGTATGGCGAGCGAGCGTAGCGAGCACAGGATTGTGAAGCAATCCTAGGGGAACTGCGTCAGCAGTTCCCGGGGGTTGGAGAGCGATAGCGAGAAGGGGGCGATAGCCCCCTAATATACACCTATTTTATCAGGGATGTGATTTTTCCACGGATCCGCGGAATTCCGCGTTTTGTGACTTTTTGTATTATTTTCCGCTTTTTTTAACAATTTTCCTCAAACTAACTCTTCTCCGCGGAAGAAATTTCCACCTAGAAAAAAAATTCCTCTTTACTCTTCGATCTGAACACAGGGATGTGATTCTTCTGCATTTTAAAATTTTTTCCATTCATTTTTCCATGAAAATCTGACTGAATGGCAGGAGTTAGAAAGCGGGCCGTTTTCCGAGAAACGTCGGCGAAAGAGGTCCGCGTTTCTTTCATTCCCGAAGCTCCCGTGAACTAATTTGGATTTTTCCAGATAATCTATACTTTTTTTTACTTTGCCTATTATTTCCGAGAAAATGACGATTTAAAGCAGAAAAAAGTTGGAAAAATCGCGATTTTCACGTAAGTTTCGTGTTGCTTGCGGAGTGTTTTCTTACCGCGACTTCTTTCTTGAACGGCCGCGGGTGCCAAGTTGAAGTGGACTTCTTCTTGCGTTGTTAGTGCGATGTGGAAAAACAACTTTACAGTGGTTAGAAGCCACCAAGTCCGGTCTTTAGGATCACATTCTGCGGGGGAAACAAAAAATAGCGATTTTTCGCGTAAGAACCGTTTTTCCGGCACCTAGTTGAAGCTGGCATCATTTCACATTGTAATTGTGATGCAGAAAAAATTTAAGCGTAGTCAAAGGAGCCTAATAAGTCTAGTGATACCTTTCAGATCACGTTTTTATCGATTTCAGTGAGTGTTTTCAACTTTTTTTTTTCTTAAAGATTTCCTAAGTTGTAAATTTTCACTGATAGATTATCACTTTGAAGCTAGATAAGATAATATTGCAGTGTTTTTAAAAAATTTTGTTAGATTATAACCTATTTCAGATATGATATCCAGGGGGATGACCCCCCAAAAAATCGGACTAGGTGTCCAAAACAAGTTAAAACGCTGTTTTTAAGGGTCGAATTTCAAAAAAAATTCTGGGAGGGGACCCCCAGACCCTCTTTGTGCTGGGATCTCTATAATTAACCACTTTTTAAATATTAAACAAAATCTTAAAATTAAACACCAAAAAAGTAAGAACATAATTTGAGACTTCCTCTTTTTTGCTTTTTGGTCAATCACATCCCTGTTTTATACACATACATACATTTTTAAAATAAAGCTTTAAAAAAGTATTACAGTTCCAAATTTTTTTATTTGTATTGTTTCCAATTTCTTTTTATTATTAAATACTTAAAAAACAATTTTAGTCCAGTTTTATCTTTAATTTTTTTGAATTTTTGTGCAAAATTTTTTTACTGCTTATTTTGAAACAATGCAAGTTAAGGAGATCTTTAAATATAAATAAGTTTTTAAAGTAAAAAAAAATGTTTAAAAAGAGGAAGGGTGGTCACCACACCCTGCTGCTCAAACTGTATTTTTAGTCGAATCACACAATTATGCTTCGTTTTAATGATCTTAGAACCATAAGTGTGTTTTTGAAAATTCGACCAATCTATTAAAAAATACACTGGGTAAAATGATTTACTGATGGTTCAGTCTTACAATTTTTGAAGAGTGACTCTCATGTTTAATCGAAATTTTTTATTTAACTGTATTTTTGTGTTAACTTATTTTCATGTCAGTAGGGATTTTTTTCAATCTAACTATATGCCCCATAATTATTTTTTTCTCTATTGAATATAATGATCAATCAGGAGAATCACTTGTAAAAATAATTTTGTTTTACTTATTTTAGCCACCTGTCATTAATGAACCTACACCTGCATACTCAGGGGGTAAGAGTATATATCTTTTTGATTGTGTATATATATATATTTGACCTTACAATAAAATGTATACTTTTTTTATTGAGTAGTCCTTTCAAAGAACCATTTTTTCTATCTAGTTAACATTTTAAAACTCTGTATTCTTTTATTCTTTCAGTCAACCAACACAATATTTTTATTTATCTTGTAAGTTTCATTAAACAAGTTTTCTAATTTTAAAAGAAAAATTGGATTGTTAGTTTTAAGTGGTTATTTTTTCAAGATGCATGAGTAAACTTCTGAACCTTGTGTATATGTTACCGTGAATGACCGAAATTAGAGAATGTCGACATTCACAGGTGAATGTCAACAACCACCACCAGTGTATGTCGACAATCACAGATAAGCGACTATGTGGTTGTTGACATTCACCGGTGAATGTCGACATTCTCCAGATTTCGGTCTTTCACCGTAACATATTTTATTCAAAAGGTGCATATGTAATATTTGTTTTTTTGTTACATTTTTGGATTTCCTCTTTTTTGTTTATTGATCAATAATATCCCTGTCAGCTACAAAAAACATTATAATTATATTGTTAATCTGAGTTTAAAATAATACTCTGCAAAAATATCCATCTTAGAGCTTAAATGTACAATAGTTCAAACTCAATTAATTTTTGTGTTGCGCAAATCGTTCTGACACAGCGAAATCCCCGAGGAGTTATTTAATTTTAAAATAGAGTGATAATGTGAAGTAATGAAGTAAATTCTTCTAGTATTGTGAAAACAATTTTCTTTTGTAGATAATTGATATATTTGTTATTTTGCTTTGAAAGAATCCCTACCTGTATATTACAGACCTGAAAACTGTTTTATGATTCTAATATTAATCTCTTTAACTTAATATGTATTGAAATTTATTTTAGCGATGCCTGCTGCTCCCATGAACACAATGCAACCCAATCCTGGTATCCCTGCTGTTCGACCACCTCATATTCAACCAGGTATGCAATCTCGGCCAGCTTTATTGGGAGAGAGACCCCCAATGGTTCCAGATAGGCCACCTATGATGTCAGATAGAGGAGCACCTAATACAGTGCTACAGCCTCCATTTTCTGACAGAGGTTTGTCCTATTGATTTTCGTAAAGTTATTCTTCTCAATAAACACTTTAGAAAAATATTTTCAACCATTTTGAATGCTAGTAAGAGTTTAAAAAATGCTGCATTAATGATGTATGCTGAGATGTGGCTACTATACAATAGTAGGTATCTTATTAACATTGGATTCTGTATTAAGCAACTTAATTTTTCATTGTGTGACATTGCTAAAAGTAAAGTAAAGAAAATTCTTTTCTCTGGATAATTTCTTTTTGTAAAAAAATGTTTTTGCTGATTTTTTTAAAAGTGTTTGAATTACATACTCTGTAATGTTGCTAAATTTAATTAACATTTTAAATAAATTCATTTTTAATGTTCTGGAGAGGGAGAGATAGTTTTTCTCCATTGGGTAGAATTTACAGTGTATCCAATGAGTCAAATGCGTTTTTTTTGTCATGAGGAGTGTTTTTTTACCCTTATAAAAACCAGAAATCAGGCATATTCCGCATTTGAGTTTCAAAGATTTGTCAGTGCATACTCCAATTTTTTGTTATTATCCAAGAACTTACCCCTGTTATTGGTTTTAAAATTTGCTCAGTTAATTATCCTATTTTTTATAAATTTAAGAACTTAATTCCCCAATTTATCATTGATTTTTGGAGACTTTCATAGGCCTTAGACTTTATCACAGCAACGCTGCTATAGAGCTAGGATTTTCTGTTGTGAATGGCATTCCTTCAAAAGAAACTTCAATTAAAAAGCAGATGTTAAATGGTAGACTTAACATAACAGACACTTAAAACTTTTTTACTCAAACTTAGCTCTATGATAACAAATAGAAGGATAGAAAAAGCTAATAATGCGTAGCAGGGTTATCCATGTTTCTTTAAAAGTAAAAAAAAAGAGATAGAATGAACAACTGTCTTATTACTTTGGTTTTTTAGGTCCTTAATATGGTTCCTAATTTATTCATTTAGTCCTTAATTCCTAATTTATAAGTTTTACGTCACAAAATCTCTATTACTTCTGATCTAAGTGACTGGCAGCCCTGACAATGTTATTTCAACCCCCACCCAGACTGCAATGTGTTTTGCCAGGAATTTGTGCAGAGTAGAGTTATTTTTTCAATGAATTTATATATGCTTGTTAACCTGTCTAGTCTTTAAGTCCTGTGTGTTTTTGTTTCTATGTTTTTTATTGTTTTAAGGTTTTATGCAATGTAACTTTTTTATTTTTAGCTTATTGTAACTTAACTATGGTAACTTTTTTGAGTTAAGTTGAAATTACATGTTTATGTAAATAACTTCCAAATGATAATCTTTTCTTTCTTATTATTGTACTATTATCAACTTTTAAATTCCATTTTGAGTTACCTTTTTGACAGTATTTATCACTGCAGATTTTATGCAAAAAGATCCATTTCATTTCATCCTTAATTAGATCCAAGATCTCATGGTGATCATGACTTGCGCCAGATGCCAATGGCTGATAGAGACATGCGTACCAATCCCATGATGATGGCTGACAAAGATATGCGTCAAGTAGATCAAGACTTAAGAACCCTTCCAGGAATGCCCGACAATAGGGCATTTGATCCTCGGTACCGTAACACCCAGGGACCCATGGATGGGCCTGGATTTAATAGACCAGGACCAGCTGGATTTGATGGCAGACCCGCTCCTGGTATGATACCTGGGCCAAGACCTCCAGTTGCTCCTGTTGCTGCTGGCCCACCTATTCGTGGTCCTCCTCAGGTAATTAATTCATTGTGACTTGGTAGAAAGTATCATTTTTGTTCTATAGACTATCTTAACTCTTCCATGCGTTGGATCTTTATCAGGGATACCAACATAGTTGAATTATATAGATCAGGGGTTCTCAAACTTTTGAACATCGTAATCCACTATTCATAAAACAAAATCAAACGCAACCCACATAATCTACCTAGTCCTTTCCTTCAGTTAATAATCCTACAAGACTAGCTTCGGGTGTATGGGGATTGGTCACCAACTATTTTGTTACAACAATAAATTACAAGCACATATTAAAAGTGAAATTATGTTTTTCGAAATTAAAAGGAAATATTTGTTATTGAGTGTATCAAATATAGTACAGTTGAATCCGCTTAATGTGATCACGGTTAATGTTATCAATCGGATAATGTTATCGAAATCAACAGGTCCCGATCATTCTATTTAATTTTATGTAAAATTTATCGTTTAATGTGATCAACTATGGATCAACACACCGCTTAATGTTATCAAAATTTGTCCATATCCCCTAAAAATCGTCCGCTATTCAGTATCGGGTTTCATTTTGAAGGCCAATTTCTTCAAGTAAGCATCTCTGCCCTCTGCCCCACCCTAGAGCATCTGGCGTTTCTTTTTTCTGAAACTCATTAGTAAGAATAAGATAACATTCCGCATATACAGGGTGTTTCAAAATTGCGTTGCACGGCTTTTATTCGGAACCAATGCCTCCTAGGGTCACGGAAGTAAGGTCTACCTCTAGGTAAGTGAGCCTGGAGAATCCATTGAGATGACTTACAGCGCCCCTAGCGGTGAAATTAAAAAGTTAAAAAAAATAATTTAAAAAATAAAGGAGATGGAGCAAAAACCTCAGTGAGAGTATTGTTGCCATCGTCAAGAAGAACTCGGTGAAAAAAATTTGATCAAAATATCTTGAATATTCACGGAGATATTAGCATGTGAAAATAGCACTTTTTCAGGGGTCAAAAAATAAAAAGTTCACATATTTCCAAATTTTTCAGTGTTATTGTGTAATTTTATGTTTTTCAGTTGAAAGAAACCAAAATTAAATCAAAAAATCAAAAAAATTTGCAAATATGCAAACTTTTTACTTTTTGACCCATGAAAAAGTGCTATTTTCACATGCTAATATCTCCGCGAATATTCAAGATATTTTGATCAAATTTTTTTCAGTGAGTTTTTCTTGACGTTGGCAACAATACTCTCACTGAGGTTTTTGCTCTATCTCCTTTAGTTTTTAAATTAATTTTTTAAACTTTTTAATTTCGCCGCTAGGGGCGCTGACAGTCATCTCAATGGACTCTCCGGGCTCACTTACCTAGGGGTAGACCTTACTTCCAGGACCCAAGGAGGCGTTGTTTCCGAATAAAAGCCGTGCAACGCAATTTTGAAACACCCTGTATAGAAAGAAAACGGTTATAAGGGGCGGTGCGAAACCATGCTTGTGAGAAACCATCGACACCTTGCAGATGTTTCTGATAAGAGATTTGAATTTTCCCTTGTTTATTGGAACTCAGATTATAAAATAAGTGATTTATTAGATTAGAAAAGGATATAATGGAGTACACACAAAAAGAGAGACCTTTCTATATGAATAAAAATATAGAGTAAGCGATTATTTTATTTTTATTATTTGAAGTACTCTTATATTTTCCCCTAAAAATTTTAAGTTGGCAAATACATGTAAAATGGTTTTAAATACATTAATTACGAGTACGTTATTCTGATTTTAAAGCAAGCAATATAGTTACACTGTCTGCTAGTTTTTGATATAAAATCGCTTATTGTTATCAATCGGATAATGTCATCACTTTAATCTCGGACAATTGGGATCACATTAAGCGGATTCGACTGTAGTTTAATTATGGGGGAACAATGAGTTCCACAGTAAAAAGGGGGATAATCCCCCAGAGAAAATTTTGAAATTTGACTTAAAAACAGGGCTTAAACTTGATTTTTTAGCGATTTGTGATAAATTGCAGTTGGATAATTTCCTAAGAAAATTCTTGAAATTTACATTTCTCCCCCCTGGTGTGGAGTGGATGGGGAGTTCTACATTTAGAAACACTGTTTTTTTTGTCAAATCTTATTTCAATAACTAACTAGTTTTGCATTATCTGTACATTAAAGTGACACACATAGTATGTATTTACTTTAATTACCTTTGCATTTGACACCGAGAAGGATAGTTTTTCTTATTGCTCTTATTTTTATTATATGGTAATTTGATAAATTCCAAATATTATAACATGTTTGTAAAAATTATAAAAAAAATATAATCAAAAAAATTCAAAATCTTCTTGTGACCCACCAAAAACTGACTGGCTACCCATCAGTGGGTTGCGACCCACAGTTTGAGAACCTCTGATATAGATAGATGTAACTGTGTTGCTCTATATATAAGTAAAAAAAATTTTTTCTGATTTTGCAGAAAGTTCTCTAAAAATGTTTTTATGTGTTTGTTTCTTTGTAGAATTTTTATATTTAAAAAACCCTTTATGAAAGAACTATAATTGTTTTTTCAACACAACTGAAAAAGGATCAAGTCTCCCCAACTTTACATAACCCCCAAAAAATTGCATACTATACACTAATAATTTGACAGACGATTTCAGATGCCCCTTATAACTCAAGCACTTATTGTGCTTAGTTAAATGTTATTTGCTGTTAAGAAGTATTCAAAAATATGTTTTACTCATTTCTGTTCTTCAACTTAGAATCCCCGTGTCGGTGCAGTTGGTGGTGTTTCACCTGCTATTGGAAATGCTTCTCCCAACCCAACAGCTTCCCCTCGTTCTAGTTTAGCTGCAGCAGCCGCAGCTATAGCTCCTCATGACCAAGAAAAGGTAGGAGCTTTACAATGAATTTATGTCACTTTTTGATGTTGTCACAGTTTTCCCCTATTTAGTTCCGTTGCATTTTCCTAGAATATTTCATATCTTGCCAAATATTTTGTTAATCAACGCTGCTTTTTAAAATTTTTATTTTCACAAAATTAAATAAAAAATATGCTGATTTAGATTAAACTACCTTAATTTAACTATTGCTTTGGTATTTAATTTTATTGTTTGAGGTAATATTAATTTGTTTCACAATTTTATTTTTAGGCTGCCTTAATAATGCAAGTGTTACAGCTGTCAGATCAGCAGATTGCACTGCTACCCCCTGAACAGAGACAGAGTATTATGATACTTAAGGAACAAATATCCCGAAATCAATTAATGTAGAAAATGTTTCTCACTCACGAAAATTTCTTACATTTGTGTATTGTATACATTATTATTTTCACAAAATTTTAGTTTATAAATTTCCATTGACATTTTGAAATAAATTCATTATGTAAATTTTTGTTTTATGTTATATTTATTGTTAACTCTCTATGTGTCTTGATAGGCTGATTTTCAAAGGTGATTGTTGAAGTAAGTGATTTTTAGACTATAAATAAGTATTTTTAAAAATTTCAATCCAAAAACTTCTTACTGGTAATTAATTTTCTACAGAATTCTGGCGAATTTTCTTGTTTTTTTATTGATTCTGAAGAAATTGAGAAAAAAATATAATGGTATCAAAAATTGACAGGGCCACTGAATTTTAAATTTGATTGATAAATTTTCAACTATTTCAGATTTTATTCTAAACAATTATTTCCCTAGATACAAATCAACATGCAAATTATAATTTATTACTATTATTGGGTGTTATTGTTTACAATAATTACCCAGTCAACAAGCTGTATGAAACCAAGACATGAAAGTAACCTTGGTAAGTCCATTATTATTTGCATTATTTTGTTGCACTAAAAATTACTTCACTTATTTTTGTCAGTAGCGGATTTCTAAATAGGCTAGCTAGGCTATAGCCTACGGCGGCAAATTTTAGTAGGCGGCAAATTTTTGACAGCAGAATTTTTTTCTGAATAAAAAAGGAGAAGAAAAAGGAAACACTAAAAATTTGCTCTGGAAAGACGGAGAACGTCCATCCAGAAAAGCAATTCTGTGGTTCAAGGAACTGTTTTCTGTTACCCAAAGGGTCTCAAAATGAGCTAAAACACTACTTTAAGGGGCAATTTTCCAGAAAATTTTTGGGGGAGAACCTCCAATCCCCCTCTCAAATTTTGGTATCTGACAGTGTTTTCCCTTGAAAATTAGGCCACCTACAAGAAACTTGTCCCTTTTGGTGCTCTCTCCATAGAGTTTGAAAAGTAGATAAACACAAGTTTGAGGGAAGTTTCCAAAATCATATCCTTGGGGAGGACCTCCGGCCCTTGTTGACGTTTTTTATAAACTTTTCCCTTAAAAATTCTGTGGTTTTCTAGGAACTGAAGGGTCTCAAAATGATCTGAAACACTACTTTAAAAGGCAAGTTTTCAAAAGTCAAATTTTCAAACATTTTCCTGGGGAGTACTCCCAGACCCCCTTGGTACCTGTAATTCTATAATTACAACTTTACTTTTTTAAGTTCGTCCAAATGCAAAAATTCTACCATAAAATCTATATCGGAAACTCGGATGAGGCGTTCCAAAATTAGTTAAAAAATTGGTGTTTTTTAACTTATATTTCCAAAAATTTTCTGGGGGAGAACCCCCAGACCCCCCTTTTAGAAGTCTTTCTCATATTAAGATCATAAGGAAGATTCAATTTAATTATGAAACTTCATAGCCCAGCCCCCCAAAAATCAAATCCTGGATTCACCCTTGTCGCCCTCCCCCCAAAAAAAAAGGGTACATTCGTATTAGCCCGTCCATTCGCCAACAGGGGCGATAAGTCGGATAAACCCCGCAACACTAACGTTGATTCTGGTAACCCTGGAAAACGTAGCGAAATCGCGCTAGTTCCGATCGCTGCGCAATCGCGCGCAATTTAAATCGGTACGCCCATGGGTGAAATAATGTGTGCGCACCGCGCAGGTTGTTTTGAACGTAAATTCAACAGTGTTTACAAGGTAAGAACGAAGACTGCATCTGAAAGGTAGGAGTCTAAATGCTTTCGTGTCGTTCCACCGTGAACTTTGTTGCGCCATTTTGCCGAGCCCCAGAGTCTTTCAATGTTTTGCGTATGCACGCCGGTGGAAGGATCGACACAGGATCGCCGGTTTTGAATCGCCGCACCGGTGGTAGGATCGACAACGGATCGTCGGTGGTAGGATCGACCATTTTGCAAGTAAGTTAGTGTCTTACCGAGTGATATCCGTAGTTTTGGTACATCCAAGAATACCGATTCCCTTTTATCTGAATCCTTACTGTTTCTGATACCCCCACAACGAGTTTGGTTATAGTTAGGGCAGGGGGGGTTTGGGGGGGCGGCAGCCCCCCCAACCACATGAAACTTTCATTTTTTATTTTCTGATGTTATAAAGATGTTTCTGATGTTAAAAAATGTGTTTTTCGGCGATTCTGATGAAATCCCGTATTTTGGCGCGTTTTGGCGGAATTTGGCGAAGTTGGCGAAAACGATGGACGGGCTAATACGAAAGTACCAAAAAAAGAAACCAAAAGTCAAGTCACGCCGTGTATACAAACCCACTTAAAATCTTTGCCCCCCCCCAACCAAAAACTGAAATGACACCCTTGTTTAGTTTTGTAAGAGGTATTGCAATATAGGCGGCAAATTTTGGTTTAGCCTATAGGCGGCACATTTGGAAATCCGCCACTGATTTTTGTGTTTATGATGCAAAGTAATATCTATACTAAATGTTTATTTTTAAGACTTTTAACAACTCCCAATGGAGTAAGTAGGTTTAAAAAATAGATTGTAATGTAGGTATACCTATTAAGGCTATTAATTTATGAGTTTCTGGTCTAATGACATTTAATATAAAAATGGGCATTGGCAATTGTCATACTACTTTGTTGTTTAAAATAATAATACAGTCAAGTCCGCTTAATGTGATCGCAATTGTCCAAGACTAAACTGATAACATTATCCGATCGATAACAATAAGCGATCTCATATCAAAAATCAGCAAACAGTGTAACTAGATTGTTTGCTTTAAAATCAAAATTATGTAATCGTAATAAATGTATTCAAAACTATTTTTACACTAGGTAAAATTTTACGGGGAAAATATAAGAGTAGTTCAGTTAATAAAATTTAAATAACCACTTACTTTTGTATTTTTAAAGAAAGGTCTCTCTTTTTTCCGCCACATTATATCCTTCCACTCCAATAAACCACTTATTTTTTTAACATAATCTGAATTCCAGTAAACGAGGGAAAATCAAAATCTCTTATCAGAAACATCTGCAAAGCCTGGATCTTGGTGTTTCTTTAACCAATCACAAGTATGGATTCGGACCCCCCTCCTATAACCGCTTTTTTCAATATAACAGGCGGAATGTTTTATTTTTCTTACTCATATTGAGTTTCAGAAAAAAAGAAGCTCCAGATGTTATCATGGAGCAGATGTTTACTTGTAAAAATTGACCTTCAACATGAAATTAGAACTCAAAAGTGGTAGTTTTAAAGGGGACATGGACAAATTTTGATAACATTAAGCGGAGTGATGATACAAATTTGATCACATTAAACGATGTATTTTACATTATATTATATAGGAATGATCGGGACCTGTCGATTTCGATAACATTATCCGATTGATAACATTAACCGTGATCACATTAAGCGGACTCGACTGTAATAAATTTTGATTTGATTACATTTTTTTATTAGATAACTCCAAAAACTCTGAGATAGCCATTACCTATTACTTATAATTTCATGCTTTGTTAAGATTGCAAAACTCATAATTTTTAATGTAGAAACAAGATGTATGAAACACATTCAAACAAAAAATAGATATATTTATTAATAAATAATATAAAGTACATTTATTGTGCACACATATACTGTTAATTTACAACCTATTATATTAATTTCAACAATTTGCACTTTTTGACTTTTTAAATAATGAGGTAAGATATTGTTAAGAGTATAAGAGTCACACCTTAGCTTAAATTTTTTTCTAATAATCTAGGTTTTAAAGTGTGATTTTTTAAACCAAGAGTTTGCCTTGTTTGTTTACCAAGGATCTATCATCAAATTTTCTTAACCTTGTTAAACCAACAGATGAGGTTCATGTGGTTATAGATAATTTCACGAAGTATATTTGAGAAGTAATCTAATGTAATGGAAGTAAATCTATTTCATTCCCACAATACTGTGTTTAGCTCTTTTCCAAACACAAAATGCAGTCAGTATAAGCTTTCTTTTGAATTTTTTGGTTCTTTGTTCTGGTATTGCAACCTTAATACTTTTCAGCCATCACTTTTTAGCTGAGAAAGGGAAGGTGCATCTTGATAAATTTTCAGCAATTACCTACAAATTGGTGAATATTAAAAAAGCTGATTAACAAGAAGAAATCTCTCTCATTGGCCTTTTTTCCCAACAATACAACATTAAAATACTAATTATTTTCAGTAACAAATTAGAAATATGTATTACTCTAAGGCTCAGATTTCTTCATACTGTCAAAACTTAAGATACTTCAATAATTGAAAGACAGATTTAAAATGCATTACAGTATTTTAAATCAATCTGTCAATTTATTTTCTGGGCTTATTATTGCAAGGATAATAATTATTTTGCTTGTAATGCATGTTTGGGGCCTGTATTTAGGAGGCATGACATTTTTATGTTTTAATTCTTTGGACTTATGTAATAGGTGGACTGAGTGACATAAGGAAGAGTGATGGTATTTTATTTTATCTCATTATGTTTATTAAATCTTAACCCAAAACATTAAAAATTAAGCCAAAGTTAAATGATGTAACAGGCCTCATAAATTCTAAGTATGGTTAAACAGTTCTAATCTTTAGCTGAATTTCCTTTCCATATTGGGGGGGTTAAATTTTTCAGGTTACAGAAATCTGAGCTTTAGGCATAGCGAAATTTCTATCTCAGTGTTTCATAATCCACCTATTTCTCGCTTTTCCACAACTGCATCACATCAGACCCTTTTGTCTTCTCCAGAATCCTCTTCTGGAGCCTCTCCTCCTGCTCCGGCGACAACTCCGTCTTGAGATCTCCGACCTTCCCGTTCCTCACGAAGTTTCCCTTCGACCCCTGGCCCTCCTTCATGGCGACAGCATTGTACCTCGCCCACGCCCTGAACCCCCGCGGGGCGTTGGGGTCGTCGGCCCACTCCTCCGCCCGCTCCAGCATCTGGTTGAATAGGTTGTTGGTGGTCTTTTGCATGTGCTCGAAGCTGCTCTTGTGCACGATCTCGTCCAGCAGTTCCTCGTTGTCCACGGCCGAAGCGTACTCCTCCCCCAGGAACTCGGACAGCCGCTTGACCGTCGTCTTGGGGTCGGCTTTGAAGTCCTCGTAGGTCACAAAGAACACGTTGGGGTCGTCGCGATGCTCGTACCTAGAAATGCAAAATGAGGTATTCTCACAATTTGAGCTTAAATTTTATTAAAATAGTATATAAAAAACCATGAAGAATGACGTTTACATCAAGTATTTTCGTAGCCTAGATTCTGAGATATGAATTTTTGAAATTTTGTTTTTTGTTTGTTCGCGAAAACACTTTCGAATCCCAAATCATGCGCTGTGAAGTCATATCCAATAGAAGCCCGTTTTCTGATAACGTGACTTTTCTGACGTTTTGGCAAAAATAAATTGAATTTAGATTATTTAAAACACATTTTTGAACTTAAAAATCAGAAATTTGGGAGTTTCAAACCATAATGTATCAAAAAAGTATAAAATCAAGCAAATCCCTCACTCATGCAAATACCTCATTCACTCAGTTTTTGAGACCCCGGATTTTGAGGAGTTTTGAGCTTGAAGACGAGAGACAGAAGAGGAATACGGTTATCTTAAGGCTTAATTTTAAATTTTCCTTTCAAAAGGTAACACAGGATTTAAGTAGTTAGCTTTAAATACTTCCCAAAACCTATTATTTCAGAATTAATTAAATGAATTAACTACAGCTATAACTTTAGTAAAATAACATTTAGTTCACATTAACTATAATAAACTATTTTACCCAGGCGCTGGTATTCGGAAGGTGGTACATTTTATTGTAATAATTTCTGACCAAAACTCAAAAGAAAGAACAAGTAATGATTAAAATTAAAAGAAGAATAAAAATTCTTGGAATATAAGTTAAGAAAGAAACACCAAAAATTAATTTTTTCAGCTGGTTGAAATGGTTTTTCTTAATTAATCTCATAATTCCCTTCCCACAAAATCTGGTTTTTCCCACCCTTTGCAACACTATATACTCTTACCAGGAGAGCAGGTTGTCGAAGTAGTCGTTGAAGTCGGTCTCGCCTTCGATGAAGAGGTCGAAGAAGTCGTCGAAGGTGCCGTCGCTGAAGTAGTAGGCCGGGAACAGCTTGGTGTGGTGGAAGAAGGAGATGCAGCAGTCCCGCGGGTTCCTGGCCACGTAGACGTACTTGGCTTCAGGGGAGTAGGGGGTTTGGTCGAAGGGGAAGTGGATCTTGATGCATCCCTTTCCCGGCATCCTCTCCACTTCGTCCGGTCCCAGCATTTCGAGGAAGGGGCACAGGGAGAAGTACTCTTCGACGGTGTCGGGCACCTGTCCCTTGTTAAGGACCAGCATGACCGTCTGGATCATCCACGTGGTGCCGCATTTGGGATAGGTGGCGACGAAGATGTCCTTCGACGTGGGTTTGTAGCTTTTGGCTGCCTCGATGATGTCCGGGACGAAGCACTCGCAGTACTTGTAGCCGTCCACATCGATGTACTTGGGAACTTTTTTGACCATGGCTGATGTTGAGTTGTCTGGAAATTTAAGAGAATGGTTAAATTTTAGAATGTTATAATGTAGTGGGCCGCGGGATAGTTGTGAAAAAATTAAAAGGTGGTTTATTTATTTCGCTGCGCCGTTTCAAATGTTTCATTGGTCAGATCAAAAGCCGGGGCGGGCCACATCCTCCACTTGGGTCGATCGTTGCTTTTAATAATTAACATTATGAATTGAATTTGAAACAATCAAATACTGCATTTAAGCCGTTATTGAAACAAATAAACGTATAATCAATATGAATAATAATAAAATTTTATCTATATAAGTGCGTTTTCTTGAATTTTAATTTATATACCCTCTTTATAAAACGTTTTTGAAAGGAATCTGTATGATGTGTAACGTAAGAGCAATTGGTCTCATTTGAAGAATTAAAGTGGGAATAAACTTAATCATACCAAAGTAGCTATTGTCTTGTTTAGCTCAATACGATGTAACGTGGTCCCTAAGCCATAATGCAATAAATAACCATCCAAAGTAACAAATAATTTTATATACTTTAAAAAGAAAAATTTAGAGGACAAAGACGCCTGAAACAGTTGTATTAGATCTGTACTTAATTAGTAAAAGCAAGTAACTGTTATGAAGGAAACAACCCCTAATGATACAAAATATTTTTGAAAATGAGTTGAAACACTAGTTTTTATAGTCGAATTACAAAAATTTAGAGCTGTATCCAAGAGATAGGGTCCAACTCCTTCCACGAAAATAATTTTAAAAGGCGAACTTCCAAAACATTTTTAAAGTGAGGGTCCCATCACCCGTTAGATTAGAACGCATATACCAGGAACACAGATATGTTATACCAGGTTACACTCCAAAATTTTTAAAAACAAATACAATGAACTTAAAATATAAAAATTTTAAGTTCTAGATCTAGAAAATTTAATCAAACCAATAATTTTACCCCCGGTACAAGTCTAGGGATTGGGGATGTAAGAAATGCCTGTTTCTCTCAATTTAATTTAAATTAATGAAAATGTTTTAGAAATGTCTTAAAATTGAATACTGACACAGGGTTTTACTTACCTTCGTAGGTTTTTGTGTCTGTAGGGTGATTAGATGAGATGCTAGGTTTTCCCGCTGTTTTTATTATAAGGGAGTCGGCTAACATAATGTAGATAAAACCATGGATGCGTATCGGATTATCACAGGAGCAACAGCAACCTTGAATTGACTCTTAAACGGCTTAACGGTCATTTCAATTTCTATGGAAATATTGGACTTTCATATCAAAACGTAGCATACCTGAGAAAGAAATCAATTTTTTATTTCATTTCAAGGAACTACTGACTTAGTAGAAAAAATTGTATTGTATAAAAATTCTTAAATACAGGGTGATTCAGAAATAATCATCAATAATTGGGGGAAGGTAGAGGGGCCCTAGACAAGCATATTTCGAATAGGGATGGTGGGGCGCAGCCTTACCGTTAAAGAGCTAGGACCTAATGTAGTGCGAGCGCGTTTAAAAAGGCCGCCTTTATAAGGCCCGTGTGACGAAACAAAACATAATAAATTGAAAAAATCTATTGCATGAGGTAAGGAAGTATCCCTACTACTTACACCATGAATTCTATAGAATTTGAACCACTTTCTAAACCATGGAGTGAGTTTCAAAAGTGCAATATTAATCTTTTAGTCAAAAGAATGGAGTTCCCTTATAATGGTATTTAGAAGAAGGATGATCGGGGAAGGAATTTTCAATGATCGTAACATTGATCATTGAAACTGTTTGATCATCGAAAATTCCTTCCCCGATCATCATTTTTCTAAATACCATTAAGGGAACTTCATTGTTTGACTAAGATATTAATATTGCACGTTTTAAAACTCACCTCACGGTTTAACAAGTGGTCCAATTTCTATCACATTGAGGATTTAAGTAGTACGGATACTCCTGTACCTCATGCAATAATGTTTTTCATTTTTATTATGTTTTGTTTCGTCACACGGACCTTCTAAAAACGGCCTTCTGAAACGCGCTCGCACTACATTAGGTCCTATAGCTCTTTAACGGTAAGGCTGCGCCCCACTATCCCTATTCGAAATATGCTTGTCTAGGGCCCCTCTATACCTCCCACCCAATTATTGATGATTATTTCTGAATCACCCTGTATAATTTCATCAGGAAAACAATTACTTAAAAGCTTTTGGGGTAATTTTTAAATTTCATATTAGGATTTTTGAGATATTTTGACCTTCTTGGATATCACAAATTGTAAAATTTAATTTCAATTAATCACTGCTCATTTACAAATCAATTTGGCAAAGTAAAGCTTTAGATAAGGGTTTATAATCAGTAAATCCTTGATGCATTGTTTAAAAAAAAAGATCGTTCCTTGAGAACATGATTTCAAAGGAAGACGAGAAGAAAACTTTGGAAAAAAACCATTCTTATTTGCATGTTTATTACATGATCAAAATATAATCAACTTCTAATGCAAAGAAATTTTCATCTTTTTGTAAATTTGATTTGAATCATGCAATCATTGGCAATCCTACTAAATGAGCCTGTTCAATTTCAATTTATTTTTGATAAGTTAAAAAAGAATGAATATACAATACAAGGGAGTCTCACACTTTTCCCAATCGTGGCCCTCTTAGGAAGATAACTTCATTATGTCAACTGTCAACCATTGCGGACTTATGGAGGGCCACAAGGAGACAACCCCCCCTTTTTGAGAAATTTTTATTTCCTAAATGGTAAAATATTTTTTGGGTTTTCAGAGACAGCTATAGTTCCCCAAGGATTTGAGCGTGCTCCCCGTGTTGACAGTACTTCACCTCCGTGGTCTATCTACGTCTACAGGTTCAAATACCCACAAGGTAACGAGAGAAGTAGCGTAATTATCTACATCTATATACTTATATCGGCATATTATATTGTAGTATCTATCATGTTAGTTGTATGTAATGTATTATATCAGTGTTACCCAACCTTTTTACCACTATGGACCGATCAACGTTTGATAATTTTACCGCGGCCCTCGGAGGGGGTATAAACCTAGGAATTTAAAGTATAAACCTAGGAATTAAAAGTATAAACCTAGGAATTTAAATTCATTTTCAATTAATGGTCGGCCCGCGGATCGGCCAATTTGATCCACGGACCGTCACCGGTCCGCGGACCGGGGGTTGGGGACCACTGTGTTCTATCATTCAAGTATCCAACAATAATTTTTTTTAATAGGACAACGGGTATATTTAGTTGTTTCTGTTTTCTCTGTACGGATGTAATCCAATACCTCCCTTTTCTAAAACAAATTGCTATAGGCTATTGAATGCTTTATTTTTGATTCCGAGAATATTTTACCTTTTGAAACCAATTTTTCATGAAAGAAACTAACATCACAATTATCAAAGAACATTACGTGTAAAAAGGGGATTATGAGATTATTAAAAGGGGATTATTTGATGCCTAATAAAAAACCAAATGAATAGATAGTTACGTTTCTTGGAAAACCCATTTTACAAAAGTTTTCTAACAACCACGGCAATCTATATTGCATGTCCGATTCCGATTAGAAAAAAAAGACAAATCAAGATGAAATCTTGAAGTGCGGCTTTTGACACAAGCTTCAAAAAAGGTGATAACGAGAGACAAACCACCAAACGTCACCCATGAGCAACAGAGCGGAATGATCTTTCTCTTCTCTGAATTTCTATTACTTCGGTCGTTAATACTCCATTGATTTACACATGAATTCATCAGAGGGATCCATAGAGTCCCTTGTCCCATGCTTGAGCTTTGAACCGACCTTGCTTTGAACCTTAATCCGGTGTTTACAGTTTGTTGCCCTGTGTCACTAAACTTTTCTAATCCTTTTTCATAAAAGACTGAAGAACAATGATGAGGAATGATGGGGAAGGTTTAATCAATGATAATGATGGGGAATTCACCATCCCCTCAAACAGTAGCCCAGCCAGAAGTTTCTTTTAGGAGGGGGTCCAAAGTAAGTTGACAAATGCAAAAAATTCCCCCCCCCCCAAAAAAAATGAGTGCTACTTTTCTGGCAAATGTAATATATTATGAATTGCACTTAATGTAAAAGTTTTGTGTAACAACTTGTGAGCCTGAAGAAAGGGGGTCTGGGGAATCTCCCCCAGAAAAATTAAATAAAATATTGCCTCATTAAAGTAGTATTTCAGCTTATTTTGAGATATCTTGGGTTAAAAATAAAGAGCACAGCTCCTGATATAAGCCACAAAATTTCTAAGAAAAATCTACTGTTAATGAATATTGAATATACATAAAAATTTTGGAAGGGGGTTTGGGGTCCTCCCCAAGAAAATTTTTAAAAATTGACACCCAAAGCAGGGATGGCGAACCTTTTTCGATTAGTGTGCATTTATATTACGGTTTTTGATTTCCAGGGGTCAAGTGTGCCACTTGTGATTTTTTTTGATAAATTATCTTTAAACCCTTGGAAAATGAAATCCGCCATTGAGGGTCGATAGGCACAAGTCTAGTGGTGGGCCGTAAAGTCGGTCGTTGGTGTATATAGAAATTCTGGAGGGGCCAACAATTATTCCTCAGTCCCTCCCATGCATCTTTTCTTTAATCGGTATAATGCAGCTTTTTAATATATTTTTTGTAGAATTTGTATTTTTAAAATTTTTGGAAGTTTGACCCTAAAAGCAGGGTTTTGAACGAGTTTATGGTGCATCTAGTCCGAATTTTGGACATACACTTTTAGGTAGGATTTTGATTTTCATGAGTATTATAATTGTGTGAAGTTGTGAATAACAAAGTTTCAAGTAGAAAAGGGGGGTTTGGGTGCACTCCCCCAGAAAATTTTTGAAAATTTATCCCCAAAAAACTGGGTTTTAACTTGTTTTGGTGTACCTTGTCCGAATTAGGAGGGGGCAGTGCCAGTGCCCCTTCCCCCTTTATATACGCTCGTTAAATAAAATAATCAGGCTCCTTTTGCATCCATGATTTTGTTTTCCAACGGCCAAATGTCAGTTAGTTTTCTTACGTTAATTATAAGGGCGGTTCTCAAAAAACCAAGTCCTTGATCCGTCACTGCCTGTTAGGAAAAAAAATCGATACACTTTGAAACACATTGGAAAGTCAAATTAATAGAATATCGATAAATAACAGTTTAGTATTCCTAGCATTTATAGGCCAAGTAGAAAACAGTTTTTTTAGTGTATTACCTTAATATAATTTAATTTTAGTTTTATTTGTGTAAAAATGAAAAAAAAAATTATGAGTTTTTCTTTAATTGGTATGACCGTGATATTTCTCCTTGTAGCAAGGGGATGTTACCCGAAATATGTTCTAAAAAACTCTAAAATACAGAAAAATAAGACAGAACTCTGATTGAAACAAATTTAAAATTCTAGGTGTAATCAAAGTTAAATCCCTATTTTTAGGATCAAATTTCTAAAACTTTTCTGGGGATCCCCAATTTTTACTTGAAACTCTATCATTCACATTCTCCATAAAGTACATCAAAATGCAAATTCTACCTAAAAATTTTTAAGAAAAAAAAGTATAAGAAGAAATGGTAAGAGAAAAAAGGGCCAACTGCTATAGCCAGTTGGGATCTGAATATTTTAACGGCCCAAAAGCACCTAAGAGATGAGTAGTGGGTTCGGGTGGGTATGTATCATTTTTAGTGAATGTCGAGTGCCACCGAAATACCGGTCGTGTGCCACCCAGTGGCACGCGTGCCATAGGTTCACCACCACTGCCCTAAAGGTAAGTTTTAAACTAATTCTGAGACCCTTTGGGTTTCCCTTAAAAAAAAGATAGCTTTTGAATTTTCAAGAAAAAGAAAACACAATAAATGAATATACATCAAAATTTCGGAAGCGGCCTTTGGGGTCCTCTAAAAGATTTTTTTAAAATTTTGACCCTTCAAATTAAACTTTAAACTTATTAAAAAAACCCTTGGGTTACATATCAAAAGTCCCGTTCCTTCATTTCTAACCCATCCGTTTGCCCTCCCCAATAACTGAATTTTCATTCCATTCCATATGGCAACTTTGTATGCACTCTGTTATTTTTTAAATAAATTATGGAAGAATAAACTATTATAAATTCCTTTTATGGTTAGGGTTGATTTTTTAGAAAGACTGGAATTCTTTAGACTTTTAGAAATATACTTAGAAATTTTCTTTAACAGCACTTGGAGAACGGCTCACCGCTATGGGAATGAGCGAGCATGCTCCGGCAATCTGTGTTCTAAGGTCGATAGTCAGAAGAAAAAAAAAGAAAATTTTAGCCAATCAAGGAATCAAGCACATATCATATACATCGTCAAATAAAAATTATGATAAAAAAGTATACAATTTCATGTTTACCACTAAAATATAGGTAGCAGGTAAAACGTTTCAAAGTAAGCTTTATAAAAACACTACACTGCTCAAATAGGCCAACAATTAATTTTTTTAGTTAGTTAAAATTTAAAAAATTTAAGTGTCACGGAACTGGGGAGGTTCGTCAGATCATCCCATGAGCTCTCCATCTTGCTTTTTTCTACTCACTATTCGATTGATTATCTGTGACTAAAAACTCGGGACGAGAGTGACGGTCGATGAATTGAATTGATTGACTGCAAGAATAACTGTAAACAATCATCCGGCTGATTTTAGATTTTAATTTCCAACACAAATCACATTCTATGGTCGTTTCAGGATATTTTACTCGTTAACAAGATTTCAAAAATGTCTAATGTTGTTGAGCGATCAACTCGCTCTATTTTAGGTGGGTATTTAATAGATTTAAAAATAAAAAGGATTTATTATCTTTATTTCTAAACTTACAGTGGTTCTTTACATATCTATTTAACACTTTAACTTTTGCGGTGTTAATTTTGAAGGCTTCTAATTTCATAGCTTATCTATTGATATTTACCATGATGATCATAATGGGAAATTGTTCATTAATCGGAAATCTCCCTCGGCTCCAAGCCTAAGTGGCCTTAGTCATAAGTCATAATTAACTTAAATAAATCACAAAACATTATACAGATTTCAGTCAATATGTAAATATTTTGGCACAGCTTGGATATACGTCGACCAGCCGCCATGTTTACCCACAGCTCAAATGATGACACACAACAATACTGCCGTCCTAAGCTAGAACGTCCTAAGTCCATTTTTCAAGTTTTGAGATAATCGAGTTTTTATAACAATGCAGCCAGCAAATTTAATGAAATGGACATATTACAAATTAAATTTTTATTGTTTCCTCATGCACATAGGACTTTCTAGACTAGCTTAAAAGAGGCGCGTGACCGAGATCTACAAGACCACGTCCTTATCTAAAAAAGTGAAAAAATGGACTTAGGACGTTCTAGCTTAGGACGGCAGAATATAGATCTAATTTGAGCTGTGAGTAAACATGGTGGCTGGTCGACGTATATCCCAGCTGTGCCAATATTTTTTATGCAGCCAGCCTAATTTTTTGTGATTTACCTAAATTATAATTTTTATTACTATAGTGGGAAACCTTCCCAGTGAAATAAGTGAGGAAATTCTGAGAGAGCTGTTTGCTGAGTTTGGTTCTGTAGTTACCCTAAAGTGAGTTATTATTACGAAATTATTGTTTATATACTTTCTTGTTTATGCTCTTTAAGTTGTATTTTTATGCTCAACTACACCTTAAAATTTATGTGTTTTTGTCAGAAAATTTTTTCAATGAGAGTATCATATTCCAATTTATTTTCTATTTGGTTTATTTGTACTTTTGGAAAATTTAGCTTCTTTCAGGAGTGACTCCTTATGGAACTCTGGAGTTGCAGCCCCCTTCCAAACACCCTTCACACTTCCCAAACCACTAAAAAAACTGGAAAAGATGTATTATATTTACTATTTACAAATAAAAATCAAATATTTGAAAGAGGGGTAATGCAAGAACACAAAGATTATGATAAGAAGTGTCACTTAAGTGAAGAAGTGCAAAAAAAGCAATTTTCATTATGTCTTAATGCAATGCATACTTGCTAATAATTATAAGAAAGTATCAATGTATCAAGAACTTAATGCATAAATACCTTATAATTTCATAAAAGTTTAGCTTCAATATAATATAATAAATTGAACAATGCCGTTAAAATTACTTATCATTATCAACTTTAAAAAAAAGAATAGAAGCGCTATAGAATTTGAAAATAAAAACACATTGTTGAGTACAATGTATACAAAAAAGAAAACTTGAAGAAAATTATTTAAAATACATAATGCTTACTTGTTTATGTTTTTAAGATTTAAATTAGGTTTGATGATCTGATATTTTTAATATGAAGATTTATATTTTATAAAAGATTTTGGAAGACTTTACATTGTTAAAAATATCATAAATTGTAATTCCATAGTTAAAATTTTTTGTAGCTACATTAACTTATCAACAAACAATCTAAAATAAGTTTTAAGAGGTTTTAGCTTATGGTTATTATTATAGTTAAATGTAATTCTTTGTTGTCAGGTGTTTTAAAGAGAGTTCTTCTGGTTTTGCCTTCTGTGAATATGAAGAGCAAGAAATGGCTCATAGAGCTATTCATAGTTTAAGTAATTATGAATACCAAGGTAAAAGCCTAAAAGTAGACATTGCCTCAAGTGAAAAAAGCAAAGAAGAACTTGAAAGTATGATTTTATATATCTTGTCTATACTCAGTTGCAACTTAACTTGAGCCTGTAGAAATATGCTGAGAGCAACCAAAGAAAGTAGTTCCCGTGAGGTGTCTGAATTTTGAGTGAAATTTAGAGCTTCAATTTTGAATGATGATTAGTTTTTTAAATCCACATATATTAAGCATCTTTTCATACCGATATGCATAAAATGTTCAGTATTAAATTGGCGTAACGCGTAGTAGTACAACTTGCTCTCAAACTCGCCTGCCAATAAGAGCTTCTAGCAACCCAGCAAGCTTTCTGTTTACTCAGATTTTCTTCCGCGTGGCCATGACATCAGGCTCAACTTAAATTGCATTCGAGTATAGCTCTTAGAAGATGTGTGGATGAAAGTTTTTTTTGCATATATTTTAATTTTAACTGGATTCAATTTTAAACAATGTTCAAGTCAAAAAGGAAGTGCATGAAGGATTTGAAAATGTAAATGGGCATCTCCAAAGGATTAAGTCAAAATGAATTAAATGATTGTGTTATCTTAAATTAATATTATATTATAGTATGGGAAATGGGATAAATCCGGGCATTATTAATTATGTCCACATATTTCGAGCAAAATGATAAATACATGCTGATTAATGCCTTTGACTTATCACATTGCCAGCCTCACATCAGGCATTATTAATAATGCCCAGTTTATCAAAAAATATTATAAAACTCAATAGTGTAATGAAGATCTAAATTAAAATCTAACTGGAAGTTAATAAACTTACAAACCTATTACTGAATTCGTAAATCTATAATTTCACTGAAAATTATCAACTTGTTTTGAGAAATAATAACTTTTTTTAGGTTTATATGCTTCAATCATAGCATCTCCCTTTGAGGTGAGGTTTTTTCTGATTTTTCTAAATGTAAAACTAAATATTTTAAACTTTACTTTAAAAAAATAGCCTTAAATGTAAAGCAATTATCTTTTTAACCATTCAGGTATAAGCTCTTTTTTGGATATAATTATCAAATTTAGCAATATATTCTAGTTGCTTTATTGCAGGACTAATTTTGAACATATGACAACAGACTTATAAATATTTCATTTTACTTTACCAAATTCCATTTTATTTTCAAATTATTACTGTAAATAAAATATGTCATTACATTTTGAAGTTGTTTAAAGGAATTAAATTCCGTTAAATTGAATTATTTTCTTTAATTTAATAATACTCCAACAAGGACTTGCTTGATTTACTGCTTATGTATTCTAAGTAATGATTTTATCTGATCAAGATATGAAATATTTTTGTAGGCATCTGATGGATCATCTGAAAAAGCCCCTGAAGAGATATCAAAGGCTGTTGCTAGTTTACCAGCTGAACAAATGTTTGAGTTAATGAAGCAAATGAAGGTATTTGTGGAATAGAATAATCTTATTTTAGAGTTAAAGTTTATTCAGTTTGTTTATTTTTTGCTCACAGAGTTTTTCCTCTTCAATCTTTATTAAATTGATTTGAATTTAAAAAGAAAAAAAACAGTTAATGAGCTAAAATTCAGAACAATTTAATAAAATAATTATTAAAAATAATTTAAGATAAAATAATTAATGATAATTTGAGATAGAGATAATTTAAGAATTTCAATTTAACATAATTTACTATTATCTATAATGTAATTTATTTAATTTTACTTATTGGTTTAATAAGATTTTTATTTGATTTATTTAGATGTGTATTGAAAATAATCCTCAAGAAGCAAGGAATTTACTTCTGCAAAACCCTCAACTGACATTTGCTTTGTTGCAAGCTCAAGTTATCATGCGAATTGTTGACCCTGAAGTTGCTTTGGTAATATAGTCAGTTTTCCAGTTTTGTTTGTGCTTCTGATAGAAAAATCTTTTGTTGGGTTTCTCTTTATTAATTTACTTTTCTTTTTGTATTACTCATGATATTAAAAAAAACATTTAAAAGATTCATTCCAGGTGAATACGTTTCTTATTAGTGATATTTTTTTATAGAAAATTCTTAATCGTCCAGAGCCTGAAATTCCAGAACCTGAGGTGAAAACTGAACCTGCTTCTGTGGTAATTTTGGTTTCTTATAATTTCCTGTATTATCAGACTAGACGTAAAGATAAAGCATGTCCCAATTAAAATTTGAAAATGCAGTTTTCTATTGAAGTTTGAAAATTCTAAATTTACTTGGTAAAATTATGAATTTCTGGCTTTGTATTTTTCATTGCCTTTCACTTTACCCTTTCAGTATAGCCACCCCTAATTGGAAAAAGGATTTCATCAATTCCCTGTATCACACATAATAACATCAAAAAATATTATATATCAATTGACAACCACACCCTAAAATTGCATTGCCAAGCAACCATATATCAAAGCAAACTCAACCATATATAGGGATGTTTACTACTTGGTGAATTCCTACATGCTTTTCTAATATAATTAAATCTTTTTAGACTATATAACCTTTCTTTCTTTGTAATAGAACTAAAGAGCACAAGCTGTTAGTATTCAGTATTAATTAAATTGATTATTGTTTTTATACCCAAAAATGACTTAATTAGTTACATATATAAATAAATAAATTGCTGCAGTCCTTATAAAACACATGAATTCTTATCTTCTTTGGATTTTACCTATAATATCAGCAGCTAAAATATTATTTATTATTTTGAGTATGAATTGGTACCTTAATGTTTTGTTGAAAATCTTTCTCTTTTTAGTACATACCACACAACATTTTATACAACCCACAGTTTCTTTTTTTCCTAGCTTGATTTTGGTTTGGTGTGATGAGAAAGAGATTTTTTATTGATTTGTAAAGAAATGGTAACTTGTTAAGAGATTTCTAAGGCTTTCACACGCAATCCCACATTATATACCATTAACATTAAGAGCCACCAATATCCTTTCAATAGTTCATATTGTCCGAGTTAGTTTTCAGATTAATGACGACTTAGCCTAATTTTAAAGGTTTTATCATATTGAAACATTAAACAAAAGGGGTATATTTATCTAGATTATTTTATTGGCAATTTATATTTTTTAACTGTATTCTACCTAATCTAATAAAGTCAAATAACTTCTAAATAAAGTTACAGGATACTTTTTATATTCTAAAAGAAAAGAAAAACCCTAAGGATTCCAATGCAAACAAAAAATATTAATAGGAGTACAAAATAGTCAATCTAAATACTTATTTCAAAAGAAATAGTTTTTGTTTTCTGTTGATGGTACAGATAATTTATTTTCTATTGTATTATAGTAGCTAGTAAGTTAATTTAACCTTTATTTTTTTCTCAAATCAAACTATCTTTAGTTAAGTCTATCAATTCAGTGGCTTATAAAACTGATAATTTAATAAGTACTTATAGATATAAATTTCATGCTTTGATTAATGGTTAAATTATCTGATTTTCAGGATGTGCCTGATAATGTTATGGATACTACTCCTAGTAAGTTCATTTGCTTATACTATCCTTTTTCAAGAGTAATACTTAATCAAAAGTGTTTAAAGACTTCCATATAGCTGTTGCTACTGATTGCTAGAAGCATGTTTTTTGGTATAAAGCTTAACTGTCAAAATGAGTTGCTAAGATTTTTAATATCCGAGTCTATTTGTAAGAAAAAATAAAAGTGAAGCTTGTGTGTGTGTAAAAAATGAATTTTTAGGGATCTTAAATTTAAAGGGTTGTTCAAATAGTTTGTAAGCATGTTTTGGGTGATATTTAGCATTCCTCCAAAATAAGTTAATTGTTGATCTTATGATTCTGTAAGCAACTGCTAATCTCTACCAGGTTATATTTTCTGTACAAAATTCGCTGCAATTATCTATGTTTCATTTAACAAGAAAAAAAAACATTTATAAAATCAAAGCCACAAAAATAAGACTGGGTTTTGAAATTTAAAAATTTTTTTTTGTTTATTTTTAAGTTGCTGATCAAGACATGCGGCAAGTTACTGCAATGGAAGGTGTTATGCACTCTTCTTTTGGATCTGGAGACAAAGATATGAGAGTCCCAGCTGGTGATTCTGACATGAGAACTATGATGATGCCATCTGGAGTCATGGACAAGCAACCTTTTGATCCGCGGTTTAGAGGAAACGATCCCAGAATAGCCTCAGTTGACCCCAGAAGTGCTAGACAAATGCAAGACCCTAGAAGTTCTTCTTCAGTCAACCCTAGACCTGTGGACCCGAGAATGATGCCTGTCACTGATCCCAGAATTATGCCTGGTGGAGTGAATGACCCAAGAGTAGTGACATCTGACCCTAGAGTAATGCCAGTTACTGATCCTAGAGTAATGCCAGTTACTGATCCTAGAGTAATGCCAGTTACTGATCCTAGAGTGATGCCGGTTACTGATCCCAGAGTGATGCCTGTAACGGATCCTAGAGTAATGCCTGGTGCTGATCCTAGAGTAATGTCTGTACCTGATCCAAGGATTTCAGCTGTTGATCCAAGGATGACTTCTGCAGCCGACCCAAGAGTAATGCCAGGGGGTGATCCTAGGGTGATGGCGGGTGTTGATCCACGAGCAATGCGAGCTGATCCAAGGATTATGCAAGGAGGTGTAGATCCAAGGATGATCCAGGGATCAGATCCTAGAATACAATCTTCAGATCCAAGATCATTGCCTGGTATGGATCCACGAGCTGATCCAAGAATAGCCCCTGGACTAACTTTCCCTAGTGGGGATCCTCGAACCACTTCAAGAGTTGAAGATCCAAGAACTGCTCGAGGACCTGGGGTATAGTCCTAAATTTCGATATTGTGTTTCTCAATTATTGCTTGTTGATTGAAAAAAAAAGAGTTTCTAAAAAGTTTATTGAAAGGTTTATACTGAGTGTGATATTGGGTTTGTTATATTTCTAATGCAATAATCTCTATTTGTAAAGTTCATAATTATACTTTGACTTCATTTAAAAATATTTTATGCTTTTCAAAAGGTTTTATGATATTTTAAGATAACCACTGTTGATTTCTCTCTCTTATTAAATTTTAATTTCAGAAAATATTATCAATGCTTTAATTTTCAATTTTGTTTTCAGTGGACTTTTAAAAAACACATAGAAGTGTTTACAATTCTATAAACCAATGCTTTAATTAAAAACTTATTTAAAGCAAGTGCTTATAAAATCAACACATAAAATTCTTATTTTTTTTAACTATTAAAGTTGATACAAATCGTTTGAGTAAATTTTTATTATTTTTAAAAATTTACATTTTACAGCAATTTTAATTAAAATAAATCTAAATTTAAAAATTTGGGTTAAAGTAAATGAGATCATTAATTATTTTTGAATGAAAGTTTAGATAAAACATATTTGGTACTTTCATATGTTTTGCAGAAGACCTGAACTCAGGTTGAATATTGTTGCCTTTTCATTTCAGATTTCCAGAATGCCACCTGTCAGTACACCTTCTACTGCAAGTGGAGGGCCGTTAAGCGGACCCCGTCAACCACCTTCTACTGCTCCCCCCTCTTCCAGCACTGAAGATGAGGAAAAGGTACCTATCTTTCAAAGAAATTATCTGTTAGAAAGTCTTTTTAGGATGCTAAAAAAAGTGTAAAACTTTTTTATAAATACCCTATGTGCAAAACCTCTCTCTTTGATTATTAAGTACATAAAAAAGTGAAACATGGAGTCTCTTAAATTAATATCTAGTAATCATCAATAGAGATGGAAAATTTCCGGAAATTTTGGGAAGGCGGAAAAAAACAGGAAAAAAAATGTTTTTTTTTTTCCGGAAAAATTGGAAAAGTCGGAAAAATTGACCTTTTTGCTTAAAAAAGAGCGGTTTTGGAATACATATTTTTTTAGAAGCTAAATAATCATTCGTTGTATAAAAAATCATTAGTCATTATATATTATAAGTTATTAAATCATTAAAAATTAATTAAAAATAATTATTCCAAAATAAAAATATGCAGCATTTTATGAGTAATTTTAAAACTAAAAAAACTACAGTTTTTATAACTATAAAACAATATATGCAATATAAATATAAAGCATGTGATTGTAATAAAAAACATTAATGTAATATTTATCTATTAAACATAAAGTACTTTTGATGAATTAATTTTGTATACATGATCCAATAACAAATAACAGATGTTTGCTATATCTAACATCAATATACATAATTGATTCTAACCTTTTGCACATAATCATTGCAATCATGTTTTCTTAGAAAGGTTGAGAAGTTTTAATTACATTCTGCCAATTTAAAGAAAAAATGTTGAAGTCATTAATAAAAAATTAAAGGAACAGCTTTCTCCTACGGGTACGATTTTTGAAAGTCGACAACGGCGATAACCCCTTGGATACATGTACCCGTAGACCAGGGATGGCCAACCTGTTTTGGAAGAGTGCCACTATTTGAGGGGGAAAGTTTAGGCGTGCCACTCACTATTTTTCTACCACACCAAAAATATAAAAATTTGAAAACAAAAATTCATAGGCTGATTATAGGATTTTTTTATTAGCTTCCACCATAGTTTCCTTTTCATCACTTTTATCTTCTGGAATAAGGATTGTTGCCCGGCTAAAAATTTCTTTTTTATGGATGAATTCGGTTCGCAAATGGGATCCGACAGGATATTTTCTATTAAAATCACCATGAAGTTTTCGGCACTGCTACACACATTCCACAGATGAATTATGATTTGTAAACAAAAACTGTTCTTCCCAGGCAGTTTTAAAATCACGAATTGCAATATCCTTTTCATATTTTCTCTTCGATGTCGAAGATTTACTCAAGGACATATTTAAATTTTTAAAACACTGGAGAATAAAACTTTAAAAGCTGAACATTTACTTGGAAGATAAAAGTTAACTGAGCAAGACAGGAAGTACAGAAAACAAGAAAAAAAAATTTTTTTATCCATAACTAAAATGTCTTTTTTTCTGCTGGGCGCTTTTTCTTGAAAGAGTAAAACCAAAGCCAAGACATGATGGCAAACTGCCCTCAATCCATCTGTAATTGATGACGCCTGAAAACATTTTTTCCCAAATTTTTCCAATACCTGCGCGTGCCACTGGTGCGGCTCTGCCGTGCCACCTTGTGGCACGCGTGCTGCGGGTTGGCCATCCCTGCCGTAGACGAAAGCTGTTCCAAATTAAAAAATCGTTCATTGTTTTGTTTAAATATTTTTGAAACTTATTTTTTTTTATTTAATTTTCATGATATTAATGTGTTCATTGTTCAATAAATACTCACACACCATAAATATTTTTTTAAGCAACCCCGTTAAAAGCCTCCAATAATCCCAAACTTTGAAATCTGATCTAAGTTGTTTTTAAAATTCAGATAAAGCAGAGAAACTTGAAGTATTAGTAAGTCATTTCATATGCTTATGATTGTTAGAAAATCCGATTTAATGGTTAAAATATTTTTACAGTGCTGCATTTTATAATTAATATATAAGAATACCAAATTTAAATTTCTTCTAATCCTCATTGGTATTATTGATATTAATTTGCATTGCATAATTATTTTTATTTTTAGAGAGTAAAATAAATAACCCTTGGAGGTTAAAATAATTAATCTTGTGTTTTCATGTGAAATATTGAGTATAAAAAATAGCAAATGAGAAAACATTAGAATGTGAATGTAGAAAATTTTTAAATGCATACAAACTTAAAAATGTCAATTTTCCGGAGTGGAATCCAACTTTTTTGGGAGAAAATGCTTATTATATGGTTAAAACTTAATTTTTAAGTACTTTATTGTATAAGATTATTCCCAAAGTGTCCGGTTTTTTTCCAGCCATTCCCATCTTCAATCATCAATGCATTTTTTCAAAGATTTGATGTCATATCTGATAAAAACATTTCATTCATTTTATTGCAAGACTGCATATGCAAGTACAGAGGATAATTTCAACATTTTTTAGTCTATTAACGTATCTAAATAACTAACAACATTTTAAGTCCATAACCGATTTTAAAGCATAAACCAATTATGACATACTTTTTCCTGTTGCAATTTTCTCAAAAACTCTGTTATACTTGGCATTTTTATGTACTCCCCACAAGATATCTGGCTATGTGGAGTTTGGCTGTACTGGTTGAAACACCATAAATGTATTTAGTAGATGAACTGGAGCAATTTGGATTAGAGACATTTCTGTTTTATTAAGTCATTGGTTAATTTTGTTACTTACTGTGTTTTTTTATTTTCAGGCTGCTTTAATCATGCAAGTATTACAGCTGTCGGATGAACAAATAGCATTGTTACCACCTGACCAACGCCAAAGCATTATTGTTTTGAAAGAGCAGATTGCTCGTAGTCACTTACATTTGTAAAGGTATTTTGTGTAAGAATATATTTGTTAATAAATAGTTATCCTGTTTTTTATCTATTTTCCTTTTTTTAAAGACATTTAAAAAATATCTGTGTTCAATTTGAATGCTTTGAAGATAACTTTCAATATTCATTATGCAAGTCTTATTTTTTACCTGTAATTTTTATTTGATTTTTATACAAATACAACAGGTCTTATTTAAATTTTTATTTATGGATTTTATTAGTGCTTAGTTTAGCAATGTCATACTCAATTTTGTATATAAGTTTTTTAACCTTTTATGTAGTATTTATACATAAATTTTCTACACTTTTACTTGTGTTTGCATTTAAACTATAGTTTTATATTGAGATAAGTATGTTATACTTTTGTAACCTCTTTAAAAAGCTATTAGCTTTATGAAATTTGGAAGAATACAGAAATATATAGTTAAAAATATGCTGTCAATAAAAAGTTCTTAATATACCCCTTTTGGTTGCTGTTTCAATACAATATGATTTTGCGTTTTAAAATCTGAGACTAAATTCATCATTAATCTGAAAACCAGTTCAAGCAATTGAATTATTGAATAGATATTTCTATTAATGAAGGTAGTACACAATTGCAAAATTCTAAAATAATTGCTACTGGTGAAATAAATGAACTTATAGTTAATTTATTGTAATTAATTAGTAACGACTTCTGTAGGTAAAGAGGGATTTTGTTCACTATATTCTCATACTGTGGGGTCAGACCATTAAATATTTTTTATATGATTGTTATGTGTACCTTTTTCTGACATACTTTTACAACTTTTTTAGTTTTTGTGTACCTTTAAATAACTTTGTCTGTTTTATTATCTATGTTTTAAAACATGGCACCTTTTGGGGTCTTGGAGTATGCGGGGGCAGTAGTATGATCTGTGGAGAAATGAAACTATGAACTATGTAATGAAATTATACAACACATGCACAAAGTTTAAGGAATCAGCCTTCTTATTGTATGTAAAATACTTCATTATCATAACCAAGACTAAATTTCAGAGTGATATCTGGATTTTCACATGAGAAAAATAAAAGTTGCTTTAAAGAGAATGAAATCTAGTATTTTCCCATCTTTGACTGGATATTATGTGAAAAAATATGAATATTGATTTCAAATTCTTAAAAATTGATTGATTTTCTAAACTTTAAATTTCATGCAAAAAATCTAATTTACATAGCATAATTAATAAAAATAATATAAGCATTTTTTAAATTTTTAATACTTTATTATCCAAAAACAATTATTTCAAGTACATAAGACATCATAAATTAAAATAAATAACAAAGTAAAAATCTAATAAAAACTCCTGCCATAATACAGATTTTGTCCTAAATATTGAAAGTAAATAGATTTTTGTAAAAATGTTAACATTTCCTGATTTTAAATTGTTAACTTTTGAGGCTGCTCTAGAATTACATGCATTTGAATTGACGTTATAATATATTAAATTAGAAGCTGGGGTGGGGATAATAATTTTATTTGGCGTTGAATTATTTAAGAATAGTTAAGATATTAAGACAAGCTATGGAATTGGGGAAATTATAAATAATGCTCTGAAAATTTGCAACTTAAAAAGCTGGATTTATTTTTATCTGCTTAAGGCATTAACAAAAGAATTTGTTTTTCTTTTTAGATGGTTTGAAGAAAATCTTTCAGATAAAATTTTGTTGGTTAGTTTCAGGTTTAGTGACGTATAATATGACACTTTGGTTTAGACTTTTGTTTTACTCCAGAAGAATTCTGGTCACATATAATTAGCCATTTCCACTGAGTTGTAAAACAAACTGGAGTAAAAAATGAGCGTGCCGAAACCGCATCACACCTTATCGAAGTTGGTGTCTGCGCGGAGAACTTTATGTCTGTTCCCCACCCTTTAACGTGTGAACCCCTACAGATATAGTCATGAATGTTGGAGATTTACTAAATTAGTCAATTACAAAGTTGTAGAGAAACATCAATTTAGTAGGAAAAAACACTTTAAGCAAAAAAATATCTTGAATAAAACCCCTTAAACGCACAAAAGTCCAACTCTCACAATGCTAGTCTATGGAGAAATTGGCTTGTTTTGCCTCTTTTTGCTGAGCAAAAGAGGCATCTTGTAACCTTCCCCGCCGGCACGTTCCGTCGCTTGTTATGGTATCGGAGGTTGTCACTCCAGTTTGTTTTATAGCTCAGTGGCCATTTCTTAAACCTCATCTATTTATTCAAGGAATACGTTAGAAAACAAACAAGGGACATGCACAGAGGTGAGTTTTCTCTCACATAAACTAATTTTGATTAATAAATACACAGAATTTCAAACTACACATAAAAAGAATCGGTAGGTCCTGATTAAGTCCAGGATCGTCCAGGTGTGTCAGTCGTTTTGATCTGATTTGAAGCAAGTTTGTCCATTGTGTCTTCGTCGATGTATTAGTCTGAGGAAATCTTTTGAAGAATTTTTAAAAACCTATCCATGTAATTTAAATCAGCTTCTCAAGCAAACACAATGAATAATCGTCACTCAACACTCAATGAATAATCGTCAGACCAATTAAAATGCACTCTTTTGTTTCATAGACTCTTTCGGTATCATTGTTCAATCAAAGAGCAATTGCAGAGGGGGGAGGGGGTTTATCAAAACATACATATCTCGCCCGAATAAAAATCAGTGGGTGTTGTGTTGCTTTTTTGTGTTTTTTACTGAGGTTCCAGGTTGAATCCATGCTCTATATCGTGTTTAAATTTTTTTGGGGGTCAGTGGCTCCTGGAAAATTTCTGGAAGTTGACCTCAGAATCCCATCCTCAATTTACCATAAAGATACCATGAGTACACTAGAAAATGTGTGCTTAGGAACATAACAGCCTATTCTGTATTTGTTAAGGCTCATTTAGACTTTTCCCTTTCGATCTTCATTTAGAAGGAATTTTGCAAAAGAGTGATTTTTTAGGAAGATCACTCTAGTTGAACATTGAAAGTGAAACAGTGTAAATGAGCCTTTAGTCTGTCAGTCACTAAGCCACAGACAGCACTAATTAGCCACCTTCACCAATAGAAACCACTAAAAATTGTAGTGAAGCTGGGAATTCATAAGTTCATAAGTGCCATTATGGCGTATTTGGTCATTTTATATTATTATACATTCTCCTAAGGGGGATATATCCCGATATCTACTCCTAGGAGTTTAAGATTCTAAGAGTTCAGTCACATCTTGGGTAACTTTATAACTAACTATTGGTGTCAACAAAACTCACTTTGAAATCTCAATTCTCCCTTTAGCTCAAAATTAAAAATATTTAAATTTTTTCATCACCATTTTAACAACGCTGGCAGAGCCAAATCACAGTTGTTTTTCGTCTCACAAACACCTGCACGATGCAATTAGCATGTCAGGCAGCAAATGGTCATGCACCGTTCCGTTGTCGTACAAGTACATGATCCTCTGTGGTAAGTAGCTGTCTGGCTTGCAACTGGGGGCCCAGAAATTGCATTTGGGTTTAGGTATAGTTTTGTTGATTTTGTAGAGTGTGCTGATGATCCTTTGGTAGTTGATGGTGAAGGAACTCCTGTTCTCTTCACACTGTCCGGCGCAGGTTTTCACGTTAAATCCCGGGGGTGATATGACCCAGTTCTGCCAGCCTAGGTCCTTGATGGTGATGTAGTGGTTTTCAGTGCAGCAGCTGCAGTTTTCGTTGGTGGTTCGGGCGTTCCGCTTCTTTTTTTCTTGAGTTTTTATATATTTTCTGACCACCAGAAACGGACTGCTTGCGCCCTCCGTGTTGATATCGCCTTGGGGGAAAAATATGTTAAAGTTATATTCATTATTTAATTTTATTCGCTCCAGCTATGTTTACAAATAGTACTACAGTAGTTATTCATAAGTTAAAATTTTTATTTTTAACTTAGTTAGGATTAGGGTTAGTGTGTCGTGTCTAAAAGCCAATCCAATATGGCGGAGGTTGCACCAAAATCTTCGTTTCTGGACCAAAGTTCCAAAGTTTGGTGCTAGCTGCTATTCTCTGCTGTCAACTGTTTTACCTCGCACCAAACTTAGGTGCAACTTCTGTAAAGCTTAAACAAAGCTCCAAATTTTGGTAAAACCTTGAACTGTTTTTTTAACAGTGAAGAACTGTTTGATTTAATTTCTCTATTGGCCTTACCCTCCTCATCCTCCAAATAGTCACCACTAACCTTTTATATTTATATTATGACAAAAAAGTATATCAATACATTGAAGCGCTTGCAGAAAAAGGGCCTAACAGTTTAACATTGCAGTTATCTCATAGTTGCCTGTAAGCACCTCAATTAAATATATTTTTGATCCCCCTCTAGCTCTGTTAAGAAAAATAAAGAGGAAAACTTGGAACAACTGCTCAACAATATTAAACCAATCATAACAAAAAACACCATAATTAAAAATTAAAACTAACAAAAATACCCCGAAATATAACGTAATCAAATTCCCTTAGGGGACCTTGAAAATGACATATATCTCAAGTTGGTTGTTTGAGATGAGTACATGAGGCGCAACTCACAAATTGAGACGAGTCTGTCCCAGTCTAAGGTGTCATGAAAATATTTTCTTTATGACCTTTCATGGTCAATGATATAGTGATGGCCAACCACAATTAGCAGAATACCTACATTAGGGTGTCCCTTAAAAATCGAAAGTCGGGGAAACTTTTGAGACACCCCCTAATTTTTTTCCTTTTGGTATCCTAGGAAAGTGTGCAAAATCTTAAATCGATCAGAAAATATTAACACGTGCCTCAAACGGCCTAAAGTTGGAAAATTTTGACATTTTTCTCATTTTTTCGAAAATTTTTAAAAATGCCTTAAAATATTATTTTGTCGAATAATAGGGCTTTAACACATCTAAGTATTTATATTTGACCGTTTTTCATTCCTAGCTAGGCGAAATTACCCAGTTTTTAGCCTATGATCATCAACAGAAAATCATCAAATTTGCCCATTTTATACTGAGAATAGAGAATACAAAAGTCAGTGGGGAATGACTTATAACCACATAATTCCATAACTAGGTACCATTTCTAGACGATATTGATGTGTAGATAAATTATCTGGAGCATTAATTAATTTCTAACATTTTAATTACAGGCGCCATATTGGATTGCATTACCCCTAAAAAAATTCTGCTGTAAACGGTATGGGTATGTTTGGTATTGGGCAATGCGTATTTGAGGTTACTAATCTCAATTATACTAATAAAATCCTTATATCACATTTTAAAACTCTTTACTCAATTCGAATGACCAGTATATCTCTTATTCTTATTACATAACTTAGATGATAAAATTCTGTATGCATAATAGGGAAAAGAGAAATTCTAGAAAAATATTGAAAACTAGACGTCCGTTAGTACATACAGAAGTATTGTATTCTGTAACTTAGTTGAAAAATTGAAGTTGATACAAAATTAACCCGCTCTTCAAGATGAGTGAGCCTACTGCACTCTGAATAAAAGTCTTTAACTATGTTTAAAGACTGTTCTAGTATTTTATCATAATTTGAATGCATAAAGAGCATAAAATATTCCTGCAGCATGAAAAACCTATTAGATACTGATATTGTGTTTGAGAATATGTTAAATATTAACAATGGTTGCTGAAACCAGTCCTTTTTTAAAGTCAGTTTTTAAGTCAGAGCTACACTTCACTCTATAAAATTTATACAGCTTAGACTCATTCATAATACACTAAGGGTTTAAAATCATTTAATTTTATAAAGAAACTTCTCAAAAAATCAATTCGAAACCTAATTTCTCTTCAGGAACGTTCACTGATGAAAATCGTACTGTGCGAAAAAATGATAAGACTAGTTGAAGAGTTACAGAAACTGTAGTTAGTATTAGAAATATTATGACAAAAACTGTAATTAATATACCTAAGAACCAAATATCAATGTTTAATAGGATTTCATGTTACTAATTTGCTGAATTGCCGGTAGTTTTATGTATCAAATAACAGTATCTATAAACATATTTAATGACGTGATTAAAAACATGGATAATCTGGGTGTAGTAGGATCAATCATTATGAAGAGCGGATAATTTTCTAACAACCTCAATTTTTTAAAAATACAATACAATACTTCTGAATACGCTGCAGTCTAGTTGTTCAATATTTTTCTAGAATTTCGATTGATCCTTTTATGTGTTATGAATAATTATACCTATAGTTATGAAATCATGATTTACGCTTGTAATACACGAGATATACTGGTCATTCGAATTGAGTAAAGGGTTATAAAATGTGATATAAGGATTTTATTAGCATTAATTGAGATTAGTAACCTCAAATACGCATTTCCCAATACCAAACAAACCCATACCATTTATCGCAGAATTTTTTTAGGGGTAATGCGGCGGCAATATACTTATGTTAGAATTTAACAATGCGTAACATTTTTAATATGCGGCGCCAATATGTTCCAATATGGCGCCTGTAATTAAAATGTTAGAATTTAATTAATGCCCTAGATCAGTGGTCCCCAACCTTTTTACCACCACGGACCGGTCAACGCTTGATAATTTTACCTCGGCTCGCTGTGGGGGGGGCGTTGATTGTTTACATTCAAGATTATTTTGATTTATTAATTTCAATTTAATTGTATTTAAACATGCTTTCAAAATATAATACAGTTCACCAAAAAATAAATGTAAAGTGATTTATAACTCATTTTATTCAGTAATTTGGAGTATAAACCTAGGAATTTAAATTCATTTTCAATGAAATGATCGGTCCGCGGCCCGGTACCAATTGATCCACGGACCGGCACCGGTCCGTGGACCGGGGGTTGGAGACTACTGCCCTAGATAATTTATCTACTCATCAATATAGTCTACAAATGGTACCTAGTTATGGAATTACGTGATCATAAGTCATTCCCCACTGACTTTTGTATCCTCTATTCTCAGTATAAAATGGGCAAATTTGATGATTTTCCGATTGATGACCAGGCTAAAAATTGGGTAATTTCGCCTAGCTAATGAAAAACGGTCAAATATGAATATTTAGATGTGTTAAAGCCCTATTATTCGACAAAATAATATTTTAAGGCATTTTTAAAAATTTTCGAAAAAATGAGAAAAATCTCAAAATTTCCCAACTTTAGGCCGTTTGAGGCACGTGTTAATATTTTCTGATCGATTTAAGATATTGCACACTTTCCTAGGATACCAAAAGGAAAAAAATTAGGGGGTGTCTCAAAAGTTTCCCCGACTTTCGATTTTTAAGGGACACCTAACGCCCTAACCTACATTCATACCAAAAGGACGCAAACATATTTTCTTAACCGATTCCACTGTTCTACACTGAAAAAATTTCCTTGATGAAAATAGTCATTTCTTATAGATTTTGGGTCGCTGAATACGAAGCCCCTCCCCCTTTTCACGTTTTTTAACGACTTTATAACTTTGAACTCGATTTTCAGGGTCAAAAAGCATTGCTTTAATCTTCAAATTGCCCCCCAGGGGACAAGAAATGTTCAAATTAATAAAATATGATAAATTTATAACAAATGGATAGGTTTAAGGGGTAGTTAACCCCCTAAGAATGCAAAAAATTAGCTAAAAATTATAGAGGTTTTTATACGCTATTTTTTCCTCCTATTTTTTACGCAATTCCCGTTTGAAGGGTCCTAACCCTTCCCCAAGGACCCAAATTTGATGGCAATATGCAGCAATGATTTTTGCTAAAAGCGGTTGAGGTGAGAGCGCCCCCAGAGCACCCACGGAAGGGTTCAATGCCGCACTTAGAGTTTAACTGTGCTGTACAAAAAAAAATTTGAATTTCAGCTGATTCTTGTGTAAAATGATCTGCTGAATTCAAATATGACACCCATTTTCCTCCATCACCCTCAGTTTTTAAGGGGATGCCCCCTAATTGTTATCCACAGCCATGCATCTGTTAACATCTTGAAACATGGAATCCTCACTCCCGAAAACCGGTCAGTTTTTAAAGAACTGAAGAGTTTCTACTTATACACCCAAAATATAAGAAAAACATCATTTGTAATCTTTTCAAAATCATCGATATTAATTCCTGAACTCGCGAGCGCCTTCGCGATTCTGGAAGTCTTCCGAACTCTTCCGCGGGGACTTCTGGGAGGCTAACACCTCAGCCGCTTTTAGTAAAAATTATTGCTGCATATTGTCATCAAATTTGGGTCCTTGGGGAAGGGTTAGGACCCTTCAAACGGGATTTGCGTAAAAAATAAGAGGAAAAAATAGCGTATAGAAACCTCTATAATTTTTAGCTATTTTTTTGTATTTTTAGGGGGGTAATTACCCCTTAACCCTATCCATTTGTTATAAATTTATCATATTTTATTAATTTGAACATTTCTTGTTAAGTGGGGAGCAATTTGAAGACTAAAATAATGCTTTTTGACCCTGAAAATCGAGTTTAAAGTTATAAGGTCGTCGAAAAACGTGAAAAGGGGGAGGGGCTGTTCCCCGAAAATCCTGAGTCAATTGAGAATTTTAATGGTGATTTTCGTATTCAGCGACCCAAAATCTATAAGAATTGACTATTTTCATCAAGGAAAAAATTTTGAAGGTCAAATTTGTAGAACAGTGTTCTTTATCCAAGCCCTCACCTTCAGTCTCGATGATGCACTGAAGACCACCCTCCTTGGATTCGATCAGAGACATGGTCGGTAGTTCGAACATTGCCCAGCCAGCCTCCGAGATCACCTTCCTGGGGTCCTCCTTGATGGTGGCGACCACCTCCGATGCCGAGTAGACGGACAGCGTGAGGCGACCCGATGACAGCTTGTTGACCCAGGCCTGCACAGAGAGGACCGACTCCTGGTCGGAAGAGATGTTGAACTCGATCTTGCGACAACTCGATGTGATGCTGCAGCTGGTGAAGTCACCTGGAAGGAGAGCTCTGATGGTAGTGATGGCTATATGACAATAATGGATTACTTTATTAAGTACTTATAGGTATTTTTTTCTAGTATACTCATATTTATGGTAGGATAGTCTTGATGATCGATGGTATTGCACTTAATTGATTATTGCTGGCCAATATCGGCGAAGATCTTATAGTCTGTGTAATTAAAATAGGCGGTTGGACGTCATCAGTTGAAGTTCGTCGCCTAGGTAACGAAGGAGAAAACGTAAGCGATTCTGCTTTATTTTTCCACAACAGTTACGGCAGGGCGTGAAATTAAATTGAAACTTTGAATCTTAATAGTTATAAAACTAATTCGAATTTTTTAAAAAAAGAAACGACAATCTCTTTGAAAAAAATAATTGTATATTTGTTTAAAATTCTGTACTTCTACCATGATTAGTTTTTCTTTTATAACGAAAAAAAGTGTTCCGATTATTTCATTGGCTGCTGCATGGCAACGAACAGGGGAAGGGTGAAGAGACTGGGGAAATCATGTGACTTTTCAACCGCCGATTCTAATTACACAGACTATAATTTCATGGAACTAAATTTTAATGTCATTATGGTTAGTAAAAAATGTACTTAAAATAGAAACGTGTCACTTCAATTAAAAAACCTTCTTTAGAATGTTCATTTTGACAGGCATTTAATCCCAGCCCTTCCAAAATGACTTTTGACTCAATAGAAATTTTGTATGAGTGTCAATCAAATAATTTTCTATACCGTAATAATTGCACTAAAAATTTCGGAACATTGGATCTTATCTAATAAAGGGGATATTTTCTTATAAAAGTGTGTTAATATTAGTTCATTTTATTTACACATAAATATGTATAAAACAATAAATTAAAAGATCGTTTTACAATCAAATCTTATTTTATCAAGCGATAAATAGAAAGGTTATGACGCTAAAGTAAATATACTATCTCTATTATAATTATGCAATGAATTGGACCTTTATGATTCGTTCCATTATCATAATTCTACCTTTGTGGACTCCAGATAGAGGAAATGATAGAAAAATGAAAACGGGAAAAGTGTTGAATAATTTGATAACAATAACTAAGGCGAGCGGATGCGTATATTGTGGGGAAAATACTAACTTCTCCTCTGGTGCTGGAGTTGTTTTTTGGTAGCTTTTGAGTAACATATTGCGGGATACCATTGTGCGTATTAGAAGTCCTCCTATTCCTGTCATATAATATGAAGATTTTATGGACTGTTTTAATTGTGTAAAGTAAATTTCATATTCTTACGTAATGTAAATCTTAAGTAATGTTGAAAACAGTTATCAAGATAGTGTGATAGAAATTCTTCAAAGATGCCAAAATTAAATAACGATGGAATAATGAAAGGTAAGTAAATTTGTGAATGTTTAAGTTTCAAACTGACGAAAAAAAATTCTGGATTTTTCTGGTACATACAAATTTTTTGATACAATAGTTGTCTGTTTCCTTTTACTCCTTTAAATTTGTGAATGGTTGTAAAAGTGTGTCAGTTGATGAAAATATTTCAACAAAAAATTTGAAAATTGGACACTTATACCGATAAGAGTAAAATCCTCGGTGCAAAGATATAAGGAAAAATTTCATAAAGTACAACGGATTTTATTTGCACGTTATTTTTTTTAATTTTTCACTGATACTGTTATTTGTGTTATTTTGACTAAAAAATGTGTTGTATTTGTTGCATGTGGCAACACCACACTACTCCAAGTTTGGTCTGGGCGGAATGGCAACCGCCCGCCACTTGGCAGAGAGCCAGAGCTGAGCACAGACGCGTGTGTCCACGCCGGGCTGATTAATATAAATAAATATTGCTTAAGTCCAATGGCTATGTTTCACTGATCTTCCTCCCAACCCCCAAGTACGGATATAACAACTGACGACGGGATGCGATCTATTCACGGATGTGAGTAAGGACCTGAGGAACAGCGGGCAAGGGTAAACCGTAAGCCTAACACGCACGTGACCGTATAGAAGCTACGATGGCCTTGTTCGGAGCGCTGGGAGAGTTCAACTCGGAGACGGAATCCTGGAGTGAATATTCGGAGCGGCTCGAACAATTCTTCATCGCTAACGAGCTGGAGGACGCAAATCGGCGGCGGGCGATATTCCTGACAGCGGTCGGCGCGAGCACATACGGCCTTTTGAAAAATCTTTTGGCTCCCGAGCTGCCAACGGCAAGAACATTGGTGCAGCTCCAACAGACTCTGGAAGCGCATTTCGAGCCTCCGCAGTCGACCATTGTCCAGCGGTTTAAATTTAACAGCCGCTCCCGCAGGCCGGGCGAGACGGTGTCCATGTTCGTCGCGGAGCTGCGGCGCTTGGCGAGGCGATGCGACTACGGCATGGCGTTAGACGAGATGCTGCGAGATCGGCTGGTCTGCGGCGTAAACGAGGAGTCCATCCAGAGGAGGCTGCTGTCCGAGCGAGACCTGACGCTTACAAGGGCCACAGAACTGGCTGTGGCGATGGAGGCTGCCAACAAAAATGCAGTGGACCTTCGTGGAGGTGACAGCGCGGAGCCCCTGGTAAACAAGATCAGACAAGATAAGCCACCAGCAGGGGGTGCCACCGGAGCTCGGGAGGACTCTGTTTGTTATTGTTGCGGCGAGACGGGTCATTGGGCCACCAACTGTAAGCACAGCAACAGCAGATGCCACTCCTGCAGAAGATTGGGCCATCTGGCCAAGATGTGCTCTGCCAGGGACAGAAATCAGGCCCCTAGGAGAAGGAGGGGTAGGAACTCCAACCAGCGAGTTCACCAGGTGGGTCAGGAAGACTCAGTGGACGACTCAAGCACAGTTTACGACCTTTTCTCAGTGTCGTCGCGACCGGAGGCCATTCCCTCTTGTCAAGTGGAAGTAGAGGTGGAGGGGATTCCGCTGTCAATGGAGGTGGATACTGGGGCCCCTTTCACCATCGTCCCCTTCACTTTTTATGAGAAGAACTGTGGGAAGCTCCCAGCCTTGGAGGAAACAGACCTCAAGCTGCGGTCCTTCACAAAACATCAGCTAGATATTGCTGGGGTAACCAATGTGACTGCTACCTACCGGGGATCCAAAAAAAGGCTGCCGATGGTGGTAGTACGGGATTGTGGTGCCAAATTGATGGGCCGAGACTGGATCATGAGCTTCGAGGTCCTAAAGGACATCCAGCTAGAGGGCACTCATGCCATCATGACACCTCCGCTCTCGCTTTCAGGCATTTTGGAGGCCCACAAGGAGTTGTTTTCGGGTGACCTGGGTCATATCAGGGAGGCAAAAGTGCGCCTAAACCAGATTCCCGGGGTGGCGCCCAGATTTTTCAAAGCCCGTCCAGTGCCATATGCATATCTGACTAAAGTGGAGCAGGAGATCGAGCGGCTAGTTGCCTTGGGAGTTTTGCAGCCAGTGCCCTGTGCTGACTGGGCGACTCCAATAGTTCCAGTGCTAAAGGCAAACGGGACGGGAGACTGTGTGGCGATTTCAAACTCACGGTCAATGTGGCTACGGAACTTGAGCGCTACCCCTTACCGAATGTTGAAGACCTGTTCGCCAAGTTGTCTGGGGGTGTGTCGTTCTCCAAAATTGACCTGTCGGATGCATACTGTCAACTGGAGCTGGATGCCTCCTCACAGGACCTGGTGGTAATCAATACCCATAAGGGACTTTTCAAGTACACCAGGCTGCCATTTGGTGTAGCATCTGCTCCCGCAATCTTCCAACGGGAGATGGATAAGCTATTACAGGGACAGGAACGAGCCTTGTGTTACCTGGATGACCTTTTGATCACAGGCGATTCGACTGCGAGCCACCTGCAGAACCTCGACAGAGTACTGTCCACTCTCCAGGCTGCAGGAGTTAAATTACGGCCTGATAAGTGTGCTTTCCTACAGCCTACTGTGGAGTACCTGGGGCATCGAATTGATGCAGAGGGGTTGCACCCAGTGCAAACTAAAATAGAGGCCATTGAAAAAGCCCCGAATCCTAGGAACATTGAAGAGCTTCGCTCATTCCTGGGCTTGCTGGCCTACTATTCGAAATTCCTGCCGAATATGGCTACCATGCTGGCCCCTCTGTACCGGCTGCTGGCTAAGGACCAGCCCTGGAGTTGGGGTGCAGCTGAGAGCCAGGCTTTTCAACAGGCCAAAGAAAGCCTAACTTCATCGACCTTGCTAGTGCATTTTGACCAGGGTAGGCCGGTTCAGCTGCAGTGTGATGCTAGTCCGTATGGTGTGGGAGCTGTGCTGTCACACCCGTCGGGGTCTGGCGATCGCCCTATCGCCTTCGCCTCAAGAGCCCTAACAAAAGCTGAGCGGAACTATAGTCAGCTGGAAAGAGAGGCACTGGCATTGATCTTTGGGGTGACCCGATACCGGAAATTCCTTTTGGGGCGCACTTTTACTCTGGTGACAGACCATCAGCCATTGGTGAGCCTGTTTTCAGAGAAGAAGCCCATAGCTCCCATGGCGGCATCACGCATCCAGCGCTGGGCGGTTATTTTATCAGGGTACTCCTACACCATTGCATATAGGAAGGGCTCCCTGCATTCTAACGCTGATGCATGTAGCAGGCTACCTCTGAGGCCTGGAAGAAGCCCATCTATGACTGCGCCAGCGGATGTTGTTCTGCTCCTTAATGCTTTGGATGATAGTCCAGTGACGGTTCACCAGTTTGCGATGGAATTGAAGGCGAGCCCTTTGTTTAGGAAAGTTATGGAGTACGTTCACAAAGGTTGGCCAAAAGCAGTTGATGCAGAAATACGGCCATATTGGCTCTGTCGGGCAGAGCTTTCAGTAGAGACTGGGGTTATTCTTCGGGGTAACAGGGTGGTGGTTCCGCCCAAGTACCAGGCATATGTGCTGAGAGAGTTGCATGCTGGGCACCAAGGAGTGTGCGCACTGAAAGCCCTAGCTCGGCAGTCAGTCTGGTGGCCAGGGGTTGACCGGCAGATTGAGGAGCTGGTGCGCTCATGCGAAGCTTGCCAGATAGGAGCTTCTGAGCCACCACCCAAGTTGTCCCCTTGGCCATATACGACGGTCCCATGGAGTCGAATCCATGTTGACCATGCAGGCCCTTTTGAGAACAATATAATCTTTTTGGTCGTGGACGCAGCAACCAAGTGGCTCGAGGCGGTGGTGGTGCCCTCCACGTCATCAGGGGCCTCCATTGCTGCTCTACGTGGCATCTTTGCTCGTTTTGGCCTGCCTAAGACTCTTGTGTCCGATAATGGCACCTCGTTTACAAGTGAGGAGTTTGGTAGCTTCTTAAGGGCGTGTGGAATTGTGCATGTCCGCATTGCGCCTTACCATCCCCAGTCTAACGGCCAGGCAGAGCGTCTAGTGCGCACCCTGAAGGATGCTATGAAGAAGTCCACTGGTGGTAAATTCCTGGAGCGACTAGATCGCTTCCTGTTTAACTATCGCAGGGCTCCTTGTTCGTCTACTGGGGTATCACCAGCTGTTGCTATGTTCGGCCGGCCAATTAGAAGCCGCCTAGATCTGCTGCGGCCTGAGGGAAGTCTGGCTGCTAATGCAGGGCGGGGACCAACTACCTTCTGCTCTGAGGACTTAGTCTGGAGCAGGAACCATAGGGTGGGACCAAAGTGGCTCCCAGGAGAGGTGGAAAGCCGCATGGGCAGAGTTATGTCCAGAGTTCTGACCCCTATGGGAATTGTGGTCAGGCACCAGGATCAACTGCGGTTGCGGGCTCCAGAGACACCGTCCCCAGGGGTCAACGAAGAACCCATTCTGCCGGATGAGGCAGAGCACCCTCCAGCGACTCCTTTCGCCAGCGGAGCAGTGGCTCCCTCCCCCAGCAGAGCAGCGGCTCCTCCAGTTCCTGAAGTGGTGCATACCCCCAGACGGTCCCAGCGAGCGAGAAGACCTCCTGTCAGACTTGATGTGTGACTTCTAATCCTTGTTGACTTTATTCTGTATTCGTCTGTGTAAATTAATCAAGAACTTGTGTCATTTAGTTATATACTTTTATTATGCTATATTTTTTAGTCAAGTGTAATTTATGTGTTGGAGGGTGTTGTATTTGTTGCATGTGGCAACACCACACTACTCCAAGTTTGGTCTGGGCGGAATGGCAACCGCCCGCCACTTGGCAGAGAGCCAGAGCTGAGCACAGACGCGTGTGTCCACGCCGGGCTGATTAATATAAATAAATATTGCTTAAGTCCAATGGCTATGTTTCACTGATCTTCCTCCCAACCCCCAAGTACGGATATAACAAAATGGCACATTCATCTTTGAACCTCTTGTGATACTTTTATTTATTTCTATGTTTTATTGAAATTGTACTATTTTAGACTTTTGGCAGGGCCGCAGCAAATGGGTTACCGGGTCTAGAACCCCAAAAAGTTTTTTGTCTACTTCACTCGAAGCTCGAAGCCTTTAATTATTCCTCCTCATGATGCCTACCACCAACCTCAAAAGTTTTCAGTGGGAATTAGGAAACACCCTGTTTAAAAATCCCTATATTTTTCTTTCTTTTATTATTAACCCAAATCATGCCTACTCTAGAGAAAAAAGGAGGGTCTAAAATACCGATTGATTGCAGAGTTCTTATACAATGTTCAAGAATTTATGATGAAATTTATTTAATGGGGATTTTTCTGGATTATTTATCCAAAACTTTCGATAGTTTTATATAAATACTACCGATCCGTGTTGCGCAATATAATGCAAGGCTGAACTAGCTTTTTACGTTGAAACTTTCTTAATCAACTTGTGAAATTTAACTTATAGTACAAGTGTCGGTTTTATGAATTTGAATTAAAACTTCATGAATCGATATTTATCAGCTACTGTCATTGAAAGGTCATATTTATGCACGCACGTAAGTGGATATCACCCCTCTGCTAGGCTGTGCTAAATTTCTTATCTTCTTATGAAGGTATCGATTTATATTAAGATCATCTGGGTATATTTCTGTTACCGCCTTTCATCTTAACTTGGTAAAAATATATTTTCTCTCTCGTAAACTGTTTACCAGTGTATATTCCTTATGCATGAATGAAGTTATGCTGCACTTGGGATTTTCAAAAGTTACTCATATTTGCTTTCAGTTCACAAAATGATATGAGAAAGGGTATGGTAGGGTAGTTTGAAAAATATCCCCATTGTTATTTGTTACGGTTTTATAATATCGTAAAAATTTGCCATTTTCACACAACAAATAATAAACATTCCTTCTACCCAAATTTAAAAATGAACAAAAATATTTTTTGTCGTACATATAAAAACAACAAAAAATACTATTATTAATCTGAATTTATTAATTTTGTGAGAAACTATTTTTTTTAAAGTGGTTGAAGATAAAATACTAGAATTAGTTTTTTTAAATAGGAATTTTTCTTTGTATTCGGTTTTTAAGCTTTCAAACAATTAGTTGTCGTCTAGCTATTTGACTAACTTTCTAATTGACAAATTTGAAAGGAAGTCTTTTAATTGTGAAACCATCTCCAAAAGAAAAGTTTCTTGCGATAGTAAAATGGAAAATAGAACTACACTAACTGTTGGCTAGATTTATTTAAGTATTTAAAATTAAAAACTTAATATAGTTTTTTTCAACTTGTATTGTGTTACATTGCTTTTATTAGTTCTCTTACTTTCTTGCTAAAAATCTCTTTTTCTCATTACCACTGACAAATTTTGATTAAAATAGAGAACGAAATGTAATTGATTAAAAAAAAGCAGAGGAGCATCTACACAATTATGGGGGGAATCCTTAACATGTAAGAGCTGTTTTATTATAATGACACAAATTATGTAACTGTAATTTAAAATTTCTATAATTATAACTTTAAAAATGATCAAGGCAGATTATATCCCGTAGACCTCTCTCCATGTGAAAAAATTGTTGGAGTAATATTAAAAGTCTGAAACATGGACGTATTTAGTGGGATACCTTAAGGAAGAGTTAAATAGATATGATGGGCAAGGCTTTATCTTCTATATCCGCCTCAAAAATCCACCTCAAGATATCCCCTCCTTCAATATGTTTTTATAATAACATTTTATCGATATCTGTGTCGCAGTTGACAAATCAAAGTAATGCATACACTACACAGACTGAACGAAAAATAACATTTTAACCCTTTCATTATGGCGGGACATAATATGATGTCCCATCAATAAAGCTTGAAACATCATTGTTGTTGCTGAAACGTTGATATGGGATAGTTTATGAGTCTCTCAGACATTCGGATAAGCTATTCCATAACGACGTTTAAACAACAATAATGATTTTACAAGCCTTATTGATGGGACATCATATGTCTCGCCGTATTGAAAAGCACAAAACAATAGGTTGAAGAACTATATGAGTAGAGCTGTCTGGGATTTTCTTTTGAGAAAGGGGATCAAAGAATCCTTGAAATAGCTGTACTCATACTTATTCAACATAATTTGTGCATTAAAACGTTTTTTTTTCTCTCTATCATCAATCACACAAAGGAACTTCTTATTAAAACATCATAATTTTTTCTCTGGTGTTAAAGATAGTAGTCATTTCCCCAGATGATAGAGTTAAAATTAATTGAAACAATATCGTTGGATATTATATTCAAGTGGATATCGTTTCATATTTATAAGGGATCGAATAAAGTTTTGCTTACTGTTCGAGGGATGGACGATCAAGTTTTCTTCTTCTCTAGATTGAGAGTCATCTTCTTCTCGATGCATCAGCCGAAGGACGTCAGGAGATAAATCAAATGGAGAAACGTTAGAAGGGGGCGATGGTAAGTTCAGCTTCTGCAAAATCCTGCTCTTGAGGTCTTCTATCAAAGCTTCTCGATAAGACTCATCTGATTCGGAATCAATATTTGAATCAAGAGGATGAAGAATTGGATCTTCTTTTGGGGTGCTCAAGGGGTCTGCAGACTCTGGAGATTCTTCAGAGTCTTTTGAAGGATCGAGATACAATGATGATTCTTCTGACTTGACCTCATCGGTTTCGGTTCGATAAGAAGGAGTGATTGGGATTTTAGAGTCATCTTGACTGCTGAATGTCACTTTTGAACGAGATGATTGGTCGGTACCGAAATGATTCGATTCCAAGTTATGGATTGGTAAAGTTCTGGTATCTTCGTCTACTTCTTTTGGTTGTATGGAAGGCGATTCTTCTGGGTCTTCAAAATATTCGGTTATAGCCAAAGACTGGAAGGAATCATCTGAACCTGTCGTGAGTTCTGAGCGATGGATTGGAGAAGTACTGGATTCTACATCGGAGTTTCTAGAGGTTGGGAGGGGATTGTGAATGCCTCTTTCGGGACGGCAAAATACTATCGAAGTGATGACAGTTAGAAAGAGGCACTGGAGTGGGACATACATCTTGAGGTGAGAGGTAGTGACTTAAAAGATCGGATGATTTCACCCATCTCGTTTTATAGAGCATTGAGAAAGCATCCCATCAGATTGTTTACGTAGATTGTGCTTATTCACACCCGTTTTAATTTTTTTCTATCATTCGGACGAATCTCGCATGACGAGGTCGTTGATATGATTAAAAAGTTAAGAGATGAACTTCAAACTGCCTTTCTAAAATGACCTTCTCTCGAGATAATTATGCATTTTAAGTAATTTTTTTAAGTGCTTTCTTAAATAGCCGCTGAAAATTTCTACTTTGTGTTAATTACACGTTTTTAAAACGCAAAACATGAGCTGTTAAAAAAAGGAGAGAACACCCGTTGACGATAGATTATACGTTATCGTTAGTTGAACGATAACAAAATATATAAAAAAAATATTCTAATGGGAAGTGGACGCTGTAATTTAAATCCCGTTAAACTTTATTTGATTTTAAAGGGAAAGTAGAATTTGTCCTTTGTTGGTTTTTAAAGTCAGCTTTTGAGGGTGTGTCTTAAAAAATTTTTTTTTATTTCTTGTAAACTTTAAATGACAGCATTTCTTTGCTTCTTTTAAAATTTTAAACAGTTATTTCAATTGGTTCTATGTAGTGTGTTATTAATTTTCGTAAATATGTGAAGAGCGTGCATTCATATACTGACGTTAACCTTAAATCCCGAAGGTTTACTTTACCTTTTTGTCTTCCGACCTACCGCTGATATTTAAGTACTAACTCGACTTTTATTCTCTAGAAGTAAACTATCACTTTAAACTGGCCTAATTACTGTTTACCCTAAAAAATAAATCCCGGGGGAGTTAGGTATAGTTTGAGTGTTTACCAAGTAATTGGTGTTTGAGCCAAAATGTTTTTAATACTAGTTTCGTATTTTCTTATTTCCCCATTTAAAAGTACCAATTGGAGAATATTTTTCTTAGTGATGTTTCTTAATGCTATACGTTCTTCAACCTTCACTATTATCATTACCCCATTTAAGTGCAATTTCTTGTTTAGATATTAAAAGAACATATAATTCTCAATTTCATCTCCATCTTCCCCTCAGAAAGTCTGGTGGTTAACAACTAGAGGAGAGGAGGGTATTATGGAACACCCTTTATATATTTAAGAATAACTCTATTGGTTTTAATAAAAATCCGCCGAATCATTTTAAGTACATACTATAACTAATGACAATGAAGGGCCAATGGTCAAATAAATCAGCATTTATTTTTTTTAATCAAAAAATGTACTTTAAGAAAAGTTACAAATGGAGGGTAATATGGAACAGTTGGATTTACAGCTATTGAAAACTAATTAAACCTTAGAGAACATAGTTAATCTTAACTATAAAAATATATTTAACAATTTACGTTCAAATAGTTTTGTTCATGAGTCTATTTGCAATAGTCACAAACATAATCGTCTTTTTCTGCTTCAGTACAGTCAAGATGAGCCCATAGAAAATAGCTAATACATTGGATCCAAATTTCTCCTCATTGATCTTCGGAAAATTTTTCACTACAAAAGATCTTAGTTTAAGATGCTTCAGCATCTTTGTTTTCCTGTCCTTTAGTTGATGGCAGGAAGTAAATTTCATATGACACATCAGAATGGACCTAGTGTTCCATAATACCCGACACACCAGCTTGTACTATGAACCCTTTTACTGACCGATAAAACATGGATAGCTAAAAAACGACTGCAGTATAAGAAACTACTGATCTTTTAGTGTGCATTATGCTTAACAACAAAATCAAAGTCTCATAGTTACTGGTAGGTTTAAAGGTTTGAATATTTACCGTCAAAAACTTTCAAAAATCCTAAAACACACTTTGCTTTGCTGCGACTGATCAGGCAACAACAAGAAGCTAAACTCTTTGCTCACTGCATCATGGGGGATTTCTCAAGACTTTCGTGGCATTGCCACGTGATAGCAGCACGAGGGGGAGCAGAAACTCAGTGAAAATTAAAAAATGTAATCATCACTTATTCAAGGCTTGGGCGAACAGGTTAGAATTGTTGTCCGGACATCCTCAAAAGGGCGTCTTGAAATTTTAAAAATACGATCACTGGGGGGGGGTTCCAACTTATACTCTGTTCATTTTGAACTGGCGTGGTGCTTGAAAATATTTCCTTCCCCCACCACCGATCGGTAACCATAGCAACTATCCACGTCTAAGTGACAAAGAAGGCTTACTATTGGCTGCTCGAAGAGCGTAACTATGATTACTCTTCTCATCGATGACTCTTCTAGAGTGGGGAAAAGCACTATTTCTCAAGCGCCAATTCTAAATGAACAGAGTAGGGTGGGTTGGGGTAAAATGGGTCACTTTTAAGGTACTTTCACATTCTAAGTTTTATTTCATCAAAACTGTTACTTTTTAATGATTTCTTTCAATTGGATCTTGACATTACAATCCTTCAGAACATTTTCATATAATTTTATCAAATGTTTTTTAGTTATAAGTTGGCTAAACTTAGCATCAAAATAATGACCTATTTTACCCCAATGTGGGGTAAAATGGGTCTCCTTGCAAAAAGATGTCAAAAATATATTTATTACTAAATATACATGAAAATAAGAAAAAAGGCAATCTAAGCCGTTTTTCTCTGAAAAAATTCGTTTTAAGTTGTACTTTAATGAAATAGTAAAAGTCCAAATTTATTGAACATTGTTCAAATGTAGCAATTAAAATACTTCATTTGGAGAAAAAAATAAACTTGTTTGAGTTAAATGTATATTTGAAGGAAATAAGTTGAAAACATTGTTTTTACTTCATACAGAAGGCCTCCTAACTATGACCCATTTTACCCCAAGTACAAAATATTGTTATAAAAGATAAAATATTTTATATTTTTCTAAGCTGATTGGCTTGAAATGTCTCTCAGAAATGTCTCTCTCTTTTATTGAAAAATATTACAAAAGTCTGCTGTAATTTATTACAATACATAGAAATTTGGAAGTTGGTAAACCCTGTTTTTTCGACAACACCATTTACTGTTCAAATAAAGTATTTTTCAGTTCTTAAATTTATGAATCTAAAGTTTTGACAATCGGAAAATGTAGCCAACAGATAAAAGATTATAATACAAAAAATGAGCGAAAATAATTCAATTTAAATCTGATTTATATCAAGTTAATTAAAACTGACCCATTTTACCCCAAGACCCACTTTACCCCAACCCACCCTATAGGAGTATCCAACTGACGATTTTTGTCAACCTTACAACTTATCTTTGGAAAGAACTTTCTTGGAATAAATGATCATGATTAAAAACAGCTAGGTCATATTTTTCCATAAATTATAAAGTATTCTTACTATTTTGAATGCCAATATTTTGCTTCGCTTCGTGGTTTGACCATTAATAAATTTTTATGTCATTGAGGTAACTTTTGCCCAATCGTATCTGTTGAAATAAGTGAAATACTTCTAAGTGGTCAAATATGGACTAGAAATTAATTACAAACACGAAATACATTCAAATAATAAGTAAACAAACCTTAAGTATATTATGGAGAAGATGGTATCAGTATTGTGGAATCGATGGTATTTGATGAAATATCAGTTTCTTATTCCAAAAGTGGACTTTGCAATTTAGGTAGCCATCAAAATATATACCAAGGATCAGGATGTTAAAATACTGTGTACTGTTCATCTATGTCTTTTCTTTAAAAATTTAAAGTATGTATAAGAAATTTGTATAATTTATATTGTAATAAGAAATTCTTTTGTATAAGAAAATATGTTTTATTGCTTGATTTTCTTCCTACTACTATTATAATTGTGAATGTTTGTCCGGATGTTTGTTACTCTTTCACGCAAAAACTACTGAATGGATTTTAATGAAATTTTACCATAATGTAGCTTATACATCAGAATAACACATAGGCTATAGGGTGGGTTGGGGTAAAGTGGGTCTTGGGGTAAAATGGGTCAGTTTTAATTAACTCGATATAAATCAAATTTAAATTGAATAATTTTCGCTCATTTTTTTGTATTATAATCTTTTATCTGTTGGCAATATTTTTCGACTGTCAAAAATTAATATTTATGATTTTGAGGACTGAAAAATATTTAATTTGAACCGTAAATGATGTCATCGAAAAAACAGGGTTTACTAACTTCCAAAATATCTATATATTGTAATAAATTACAGCAGACTTTTGTAATATTTTTCCATAAAAGAAAGTCTGAGAGACATTTCAAGCCAATCAGCTTAGAAAAATATAAAATATTTTATCTTTTATAACAATATTTTGTACTTGGGGTAAAATGGGTCATAGTTCGGAGGCCTTCTGTATTAATTCAAACAATGTTTTTAACTTATTTCCTTCAAATATACATTGAACTGTCATACAAGTTTATTTTTTTATCCAAACGAAGTATTTTAATTGCTAAATTTGAACAATGTTCATTAACTTCAAACTTTTACAATTTCATTAAAGTGCAACTTAAAACAAATTTTTTCAGATAAAAACGGCTTAGCCGATTGCCTTTTTTCTTACTTTCATGTATATTTAGTAATAAATATATTTTTGACATCTTTTTGCAATGAGACCCATTTTACCCCACATTGGGGTAAAATAGGTCATTACTTTTGATGCTAAGTTTAAGCAACTTATAACTAAAAAATATTTGATAAAATTAGATGAAAATGTTCTCAAGGATTGTAGTGTCAAGATCCAATTGAAAGAAATCATTAAAAAGTAATAGTTTTGTTGAAATAAAACTTTGAATGTGAAGGTACCTTAAAATTGACCCATTTTACCCCAACCCACCCTAATTTATAAAGAGAAAATCAGTCCTTCATTCTTTTTTTCCTGCTTTTTTTCACTTATTTTTCCGTGTTTGAAAACCTGTTTTACCAGTCATACAACGAGTTAAAAATAAAACATTGTTTCAAATGAGACTCAGATCACTAGACTTTTTCATTTACTAGATCTTTTATTTTAGTTTTAAACACTGGTTTTAAATTTCTTAATTTGTTCACTAGACTTTTTACTACGGTTTCAAATTTGTTATTTTATAAAGGCACCAAGATATTATTAAACATTATCAGAAACATCGGAATTGTAAAAAGTGACAAGAACACCGGGATTGGAAAATTAGCGAGAACATCGGGAAGGAAAAATTACCGAGAACACTGGGATAGGAAATTTACCATAAAGACACCCAGAATACCGGAATATAAAAATTACCGTAAACACTGAGATAGGAAAATTACCGGGAACGCAGCCGGGATTAGAAAAATTACCATGATCACCGGGCAACGGGATAAGATTACCGGGAACACTGCGATAGGAAAGAGGCGCCTGGGATACCGGGATGATTTGTAATATTGCTAATTTACAAAATTATAAATGTATTTTAAGAAATATTTTAAAAAATAAATTTATACACCCCACCCGTGCAAGGCCGGGTATAACAGCTAGTACAAAATAAACTTCAAATAGATTATTATTAGTCCAGTAACTTTATAGTACATCACAGCATGCGTCAAATCCGGTAGTTCTGATTTTTTGCAGACTTGTTTATGATGTTGGCCTAATGAATAATCCAATTTTGTGACCTCGAGCGCCGAATGCAACTTTGTCAAAAATCGAAAAAACTGAGAAAAAATCAATTTTTTAAACATTTTGGCGATTTTAACCCCAAAGGACTAGTTTTTGAAGAAACTTTCTTCTTACAAAGTTAAAGCAAACAAAATTTCCTACAAAATGCACTAATCAACTTTGATTTTCTGAAGAGTGGTTTTGCCGCTAGAGCGCGCTGAAAAACATCGATTTTTTTGCCTTTCCGCAAAAAAAAGGAAAACGCGTGCTTCTACCATGTACAAAATGAAAACTATTCAAGTTATCAACAAAAGTTTTATTTCACATGAAAGAGCATTTAATTTTCTATAAATAACGTGCTTTCTATTACCATTTTTTTTGAAGGGGGGAGGGAGTGAGGCAAAGATTGATAATAAAACTGTCGCGCCTCGCAGACCAAACGGACTTATGCGGTTGTAAATCTGCAATCTGCGCTTTATTTCCGGTATATTACCAATAAAATGGGTTGTTTTGGATTCATTGATGATAAGCATGCTTAAAAAATTAATTTTTAAATTTATTTATGAGATATTGGGCGTTTTAGGCGGAATTTCGATCAATATTTTAAATTCATGTATTAAATTATGGGAGTGTTTTTATAAACGAATTAAATGTTTTTTGCATAGCTAAATCCGAATTTAAAGTTTATTTTCATTTTGAAAGTCATCTTCACATCAAAATTTGCAAAAAATCTCAAATTTTTGCTCTTTTTTTCGTTTTTTCATCGATTTTGGAAACAAATATTCCTTTTACGAAAAATATCACGAAATTAAATTAAAGAACGTAGAAGTTCCTATCAGATACAATGGTTCATTTTTATTTTGCGATGAGCGGTGGACATTTTATAGCGTTTTGAAAAAAGCAAGTTTCATGTTTTTGTGTGACGTCAGGAAACAGCTGTAGTTTAGCGCGCTCTAACATCAATACCTTTCGTCATAAAATCAAAGTTAAATAGTGCATTTTGTAGAAAATTAAATGTACTTTCATGTGGTATAAACTATTTGTCGGTAACTTGTATTTTTGTAGTGCTGCAGTGGGGTAAATCGAGCGTTCACCACTTTTTTGTAGAAAAACAAAAAAAATCGCTACACTTCAAAACGCTATAAAACGAACCCCGTTCATCGCAAAAGAAAAATGAACCAATGCATCTGATAGGAAATTTTACGTTCTTTAATTTGGTTTCATGATATCTTTCGTAAAAGAAATACTTGTTTCCAAAATCGATGAAAAACCGAAAAAAAGAGCAAAAATGTGAGATTTTTTGCAATTTTTGATGTGAAGATGACTTTCAAAATGAAAATAAACTTTAAATTCGGATTTAGAGATGCAAAAAACATATAAATTCGTTCATTAAAACACTCCCATAATTTAATATATGAATTTAAAATATTGATCGGAATTCCGCCTAAAACGCCTAATATTTCATAAATAAATTTAAAAATTTATTTTTTAAGCATGCTTAGTCATCAATGAATCCAAAACAACCCATTTTATTGGTAATATACCGATAATAATTGCAGATTGCAGATTTACAACCGCATAAGTCCGTTTGGTCTGCGAGGCGCGACAGTTTTATTATCGATCTTTGCCTCACTCCCTCCCCCTTCTAAAAAATGATAATAAAAAGCACGTTATTTATAGAAAATTAAATGCTCTTTCATGTGGTATAAAATTTTTGTTGATAACTTGAATAGGTTTCATTTTGTAGATGGCAGAAGCACGGGTTTTCCTTTTTTTTTGCGGAAAGGCCAAAAAATCGATGTTTTTCAGCGCGCTATAGCGGCAAAACCACTCTTCAGAAAATCAAAGTTGCCTCTAAAATTTCATCTCTAAGTTGGTCTAAAATTTCAAAATAATTTTAATTAAAATTTAAATCTACATTTTAAAGCGCTTTATATTAAGTTTGAACATGTTGAAAAATATAAATAACCAACTTTGTCAAATTTGTTTTGATTGACTACTTTCATTTGATTTTAATGTGAAAAAAGACACTTAAATTTTAGAAAATCATGTCTATTTTATTTCCCTTTTCACAAAAATAATACAAAGTTAATTTATCTTTTCTGAAATGTGTGTGTCTATGTCCTTGTCCATACAAACCTCAAACACTCTAAATGATTTTTTTCACCTTTTTTAAACTTTTAAGTTTCTGAAATTCCTTCTTATATCCTTATAGTTATTTCTTAACTAATTATAGTTGAATAACTGCTTTCTGTATGTGTTTGATAATTATTAAATAAAACGGTATTTTTTGACCTTCGTAAACTGCGAGTTCGATTGATCTAATAATTTCAACTAGTTTAAGAGTTTTCCAAGAATTTCCCATCAGGTAAGGTCAAATGAAAATGAAGGTTAACGATCTGGCGCGTATTCATTGCGCCAATCGCTAAAGATCCTTTCATTTTGAAACGCGGGAGTGAAAGTTCAAATTAATCAATGTTTTCATTCCATTGGTCAATCAATGGTTGTCTCAAGTTACATTTTTCATTTGGTTGATGGTCATAGCCTTTCTCTTTAGCTTGAAATTGTAATTTGAGTAATTTTTTTTAGCAAAATGGACTTGTAAAATTACAATTTTGCTTCTATTTAAATCGAAATTTTAGTTTGAAAAGTACAATTTTAGCCACATTTACACAAGCTAATTCATTTAAAATTAAAGAAATCGTTAGTTTTCTAATTCTTAAATAAGATGGTAGCGTAAAATTATTCAACTTTCAAATAAATACGAAAACTTAAAATTTATCAATAAAACAAATATTTATTGGGTTCTTTCAAAGTTTTACAAAGCGAATGTTAATTATAAATTATATTAAGAAATCTCACAATAACCACTGTTTATGTAAATTCAAAATTTAAGTGCTTTTAAAGTTATTTTAGATCTCCCATTCTAAACCGCAAACTTCAGTATTTAAAAATGTTTGTTAATGAGTACTTGGCGGAACCGGCGTGAACAGTTGTTTAAAAAAGTAATGTAAAAACACAAAAACATCACTTTTTTCGTTATTTTGGAAAACTATATTTGAAACTCCCATTCTCTTTGGATTCTTACTTTTAGTCCTTTAAAAATAACAATAAAAAATTGGAATAGTAATTTAAAAAATCCAAAGTTATCCACAACTTAAAAAAAATTCAACTGAATGTATAAAAATATAGAGCAATAATGAGAATTAAACTGAAATAGGGGAGAGTGGGGCACCTTGGGACACTTGATTTTTCAGACACAATTTTTTAGTTATGAACTCGTGCTTGTAGGTACTAATAAATTTGACTAAAATCTACTCCTCAACGTGTTTTGGAATATTTGGTGCGTCTAGATAATTATTTATTTAACTTATCTTGGTTTTAAAGAGCAAAGATAGAATCACTCGTAGTTTCAAAAACATTTTTGAAATAAAATAAATATATTTATGTCATTATAATTTATTCCGAGTAAAGTACGTGCATCTATTATTATTTTAGAAAAGAAAAAGAAAATTTATTGCTAAATAAATAAGCTTATTTAAATTATAGCTATAAGCTTATTTAAATTTATTGCTTATTTATTTTAAACCTAAAGGAATAATTAAGTTTAACCCCTTAACAGTGACATTTATTTCAGAAAAATTGACCAAAAATGGAAATTTTTTTTGACTGTTTAATTTTGTTCTTTATATTAATATAAGCGTTAAAAAAAGTTTTTGTTATGTAAAAAAATCAAAATTTAAATGTAATTACAAGTGTACTAATTATTTTAACATACACATAAGAAAGTATTGGATTACGCACACATCTTATTAAATTAGGAACAAGATTATTCAAACATGATGTCTCACAATCTCTAAACGACGAAAAATCACTATCATCATCGAAACGAACTAAGTTTGGGCTTCACAAATAGAAACGTCTATTTTTCTCCTGCCCGAGCTCAGCTCGGGTATCACAAATTCTGCACGTAGTAGTTGCCCGAGCTGAGCTCGGGCGACACTGTTAAGGGGTTAATATCCAACGCCTCAAGGTGGGGGACCTTAGGACACTCAGGTGTGGGGCATGTTAAAAGATACCCCAAGCCCCAAATCTATCATGAGTGATAAAAAATTGTTTTTATTAAAAAAATTAAATAATTTAAGAATAAAGATGATTGTAATTTAGAAATTGATGCAAAAAATTTCTAGATGTAAGGAATAAATACCATTGCATAAAAAATTAGAAAAATATTTTAATAAAAAGTATCCCAAGGTGCCCCACTCTCCCTTACTATTTTGAGGTGTTAAAAGGTGGTTAAATCTCGCGTAAATAATAAAAACAAATATTAAACAGTCAAAAAACCCAGTTCTGAAATAATGACACCACGTTTTAGGCATAGAGTCAACACTTGATGTTTGAAATCTACTGATAGCTTCGCTTACAACAAATTCTTCACGCCAAAAAAGTTAGTTTAGTTATTAGAATTTGGAAAGTTTAAACGAGCAAAGCCATTTAAAAGAAATGGTAAGAATCATAAAAACCACTGAAGCAGGAGGCTTCTTGTAAAACTTCCGTGTTCATTAAAAAATCCACTTTTTATATTGTTCTAGTCGTAGTTTGGAGGGAATTCGAGACGCTTTTAAAATAAAACTGGGAATAAACTACTACTTGGTACTTTTTAATAGATGTCTCACAAAGTTGCTTTTCGACGTCCCTTTTTAGTTTAGAGCAGCAGTTCCCGACCTTTAAACTGAGTCATAAAAGGATTAGAACTTTTCACTGTAACCAAAAAAAAATTAAATGTTTTATTTCATTTACTAAATACTGAAAATTGTTCATGATTCTTCAAAATGTGTGTTGAGAGGAATTTTCTTGAACTATATCAGGGTGGTCCAACCTTTACTTGGCCGAGTGCCAAACTAACTTTAGTATATGACAGTGAGTGCCAAAAGATATAAATAAAAAAAGCATTACATACAACTAATTTAATATATGCAATATATATACAATGATCAATGGTGAAATCAATCCAGAGGATTGACATTCTTTTTCTGATACAAGTTTATCGATGTTGACAGTGAGTTTAGTAAGGCAAAGTCTCAGGCTAGATTCCAAAGAAATATTTTCCATTCGATTTCTTGCTTTTGCTTTTATTTGTTTGAGAGATGAAAAAGCACTTTCGCACACATATGTACTCCCAAACAGAGACAACATTTTTAGGGAGAATTTAAGCAGTTCTGGGAAGCGTTCCTTAGAAACCATCTTCCGGAAATTTTCAGGGCCGTCGCACTTTCTAGCCTGTGGTAAAATGGGTCTGCTTGAAGATCACATATTTCCATTTAAATTTCGCAAGGCACCTCACTCAATTCAATGCCCATGGGATTGTTGCCCCAAACTAAAGTTTCTAACTGATGCCCTTTTGAATTTTAAGCTAAAAATAATTTCCAAGGAGTGTCAGGGGTTCTCCCCTGAAATTTTTTGAAAATTTAACTCCAAGAACCAGGTTTATAACACTTTTCTGCAATAAAAATTGAAATGTTGATTATATTCTCTGTTAGTTAGAATACGCATTTAATTTTGAGGCCGAGTGCCACAATAATTTCTTCGAGTGCCACTCGTGGCACGCGTGCCTCGGGTTGGACCACACTGAACTATATGAAGAGGATTAGAGCGATGTAGATGGATGAGGAGGATCAAGAAGATGAGAGGAGATTATAAGATAACAATAGATAGGGATTACTATTAGGATGGGGAAGATGAAGAGGTTTGAGATGATAAGATTAAGAGAATGAAAGTGACGAGGATAAGAAGGAAAGGGAAGATGAAAATGTTGAAGAAAGAGGGATAAAGAGGATAAAAGGGAAGAAGGTTAAATGAATCAATATGATCAAATGACGTGATTAAAAGACCAAGAGAGGGATGAAGGGATAGGGAAAGAGAGGTAGGAAAGGACGGTGTAGGTAAGAGGATGATGTGAATTAAAATAAGGATGATGAAGATAATAGGGATCAAAAGGATTGGTGGATTAAGGATATCAAGGGATAAATATGATGCGAGGGTTTTAGAGGATGAGAGGATATAGAAAATCAGAGGGATGACGATAAGTGATTAAAAGAATGTGTGAAATTCAGAGGACAAATATTGAGAAAATAGAGATAAAAAGTAGGTGAGAATAGTAAAATTATTAAACTAAAGGGGAATTTCTAATAATTTTGTAAAATTAGGTTTCTGAATCGTGAAATGAAGTTTAAAGCTATCCCAGGTAAAAGAATAACTTTAATGGGTAGACTACAAATTTCTACATAAAGATATTTACTAAATAAGCAATACTTATAGAACTTGAGTTAGATTGTAATTTTTGAGAAATACTACTATAATTTGGCTTAAATATGTTTGTAACGTTTATATTAATATATTCCAATTAAATACTATTTAAAATAATGATAGTTTTGTCACCTAGAAATAATTAATCAAGTAATTATTTTATAATGCAAAATTATCAGCTCGCGACCTAAAATATTTTGCAGGTGATTTTTAGCTAAATAATAATCAATACTTTTCTAATAGAAATCATCACTTCATTGAAATTCCCAAAATTGGAGAAACGACACAGCTAGCTTTGGTGTTCAGGATAACTTGCCTTCGACATCTCACAATAACAAACAATTAGTTTGAGACAAATTCTATGGGTTCTTAGTTCCTTAGCTTATGTTTGATTTAAATTTTTATATTTTTGCATGCCTTGGATAATTTACAAGAGGCTATGAATTTTAAAAAAAGGCAACCAAAACATTTAAATATGAAATCATATATTTAAATCATATATTGCACTAACAACATAAAAGATCAATGGAAAGCAGTTAAAGAAATTTTAAATGAAAAAAGTCAAAATCCTAGTTTACTATGTTACACTAAATTACAAGATTTAGTAAACAATTTCAACGGTCATTTCTCATCGGTTTTCAATACCTGTATTGTAATACCCCCCCGGGTATATACAATTATAATTTACAATCTAATGTTAATAGTTTGTTTTTTGAGTCTGTTACCAATTTAGAAGTATCTAATGTTATTAATTCACTTCCAAATAAGAAATCAACTGGAACCGACAAAATCAACAAAGATATGATTGTTATATTATTTAATTGTTATCCTGATTTTATAACTAATTTGGTTAATCTTTCTTTTGAACAAGGTATCTTCTTTTCCGATTTAAAAACTTCCTTGGTGGTTCCTGTATTTAAACAGGGAAATAAAAATAATCTAAATAATTATCGTCCAATTTCCCTTCTAAGTATTTTCTCTAAAATTATTGAAAAATTAATGCATACACGCCTTACAAAATTTTTAGAAAAGCATCAAATAATTGCTAAAAACCAATACGGTTTTAGAAAGGGCAGAAGCACCGAATTAGCTTTAATGAATTTTACTAAAATTATCTACTCAAATGAGAACAATAACCTTTAAGTCTGCTGCTGTTTTTCTGGATATCAGCAAAGCCTTTGATATAGTGAATCATAGACTCCTTTTAAACAAACTATACTGTATTGGCATAAGAGGAACTATGTATTCATGGTTTGAATCTTATTTGAGCGGAAGAACTCATAGTTAAAGTAGAAGATGTTTGTAGTGATGAGTTACCTATCAATGGTGGTGTTCCTCAGGGATCAATTTTGGGTCCCATATTATTTTTAATATTTATAAATGATTTTTGCCTGTTAAATTTAAATTGCGAAATTATAACTTTTGCTGATGATACTGTTCTAGTATTTTCGGCAGATAACTATTTGGATTTATTTAATGAAATTGAAATTGCACTTCAGCAAGCGAATATCTGGTTTAGCCAAAACTTCTTAAAATTAAATGTTTTAAAAACAAAATTTATTATTTTTAACTTAACAGCTAGTGAATCCATCATTGATAGTTTAAAAATTCATAAACATACTTGTAATCGGCTGTGCGATAAAGTATCATCTTGTGATGAAATAAAGCGGGTTGACTCGATTAAATATTTAGGATTACATTTCGACAGTAATTTAAAATGGAAGTCTCATGTAAGTTACATATTAAATAAATTACGGTTCATTAGTTTTAAATTCTTTAAACTTAAACGTATTGTTGACCATAAGTTTTTGACAACCTTATACTTTTCCTGGGTTCAATCTGTGGAATAACTTGTTATGCCTCAGATTGCCATAATAATATTAGACCTCTTATCCACTTGCAAACTAAAGTCCTATCTCATAATAATAATAATTCTTTAACTAAGCCCATATTTAATGTTAGAGAACTTTTTATTTTCCGCTTGCTTCTTTTCATCTTCAACAACAAATCTTTCTATCAAATTAAATCCAGTAACTTCGCACTCAGAAATATTCAAGGAAATTATTTTATACCCAAGTCAAAAAAAGAAATATTTCACAAATCTCATGTTTTTTTAGGCCCTTACCTCTTTAATAAATTAAATCAAAATCTTAAATCTACTAACAATAAATTTGAATTTAAATTTGGAATTCATAACTTTATAAATGGAATAACTGTTACTGAAGCAATGTTTAAAATAATGCAGTAGTCAGCCCAGCTTTGCAAGAATTTTTTTATTTTTGGTACCATGGACGAGCTTTGCTCTTTTGGTACCACAAAACTGTTTTTCTGTCTTTTTGTTTGTTTGCTCTATGTGTTCTTGTTGTATTTGTGTGTTGTGTTAATAAAGATTTGATTTGATTTGAAAAGTAATTTTAATTTATTGTAAATTATTTCAGAGGTGGATGATTTATACAGTGATTGACTTCGATAAATTCTTATACATTAAATTCATTAGTAACTAAGTTCACTGAACTTAAAAATATCATGTTTTCATTTCATCACAAGCATCTTGACATGAAGATAACCTTTATATTAAAACTTAACTAAGTAAAAACTTTATTTTCAGTTTTTCCCACAAAAGACAAATTCCTGAACTATGGGAAAAGTGATATGGAATATACTTAGATCGTTAACTTTATAAGCGAAATTAAGTTTTTATCTAAATCCTTAACCTTGATTTATCGTATTTATCGTTAAGTTAATGAACTATTTCGTAACGTGATTAGCGAATCAAGGCGCTAAGTAAATGACTTGAGTGTAACCTTGATACTGGATGATGATGATGCGGTGTTATGAAGTATTTTCGGACATAGGTTAAAGCTAACTTAAAGGGGAAAATAAGTCAGGCAAAATTGTTGAGAGAAAGGTTTGCTTACAAGTTTCTCATTTTATCTTTTCATGCTCAGTAAAAATTTTTTTCTTTAAAATACGGAAATTTCACATTCTACTATTATAAAAACTTTCAGTAAGTAAAGCCCACTCATGAAAATTTTTAAGGTGGATATATCTTGTTTATTTTTTGAATTTACTTTTATTAATTTAATAAAGTTAAAGACGACAGTTAATTGAGGCTGTTTACTTTGAGAAACATATATAGTAGGAAGTATAATTGGTATTGTTAAATGTTAATTGTTATTTAAATTGATGAAAACTTCCACGACCTGAAGAGTAATTTATTTCATTTTCCGGGATAGATGGCCGTGTTTGATGAATGGAATTTCCAAACTCCAATAAGTTAATTGTTATTGTTGTTAGGTGAGATTACTTACGGCCGTATTCACCGGTAACCTGACCGGCGGTCAGGTCAGGAAACCATGGTTACAGCCTCTGATTGGTGGAAAAATAATTCAATATTTTCCTTCCACCAATCAGAGGATGTAACCATGGTTTCCTGACCTGACCGCCGGTCAGGTTACCGGTGAATACGGCCGTTAGTGGTGAACTTCAGGTTCAATTCTAATCTCAACAAAAATATTTCGCAAACTAAAAGCTTTACGAATGATTGGCGATTGATTGCGTTTTAGAAAAAGTTCTATCATGTTTGCTTTGATGTTTTTCCAATTCAGCAGCAAATAAAATTCAAAATTTATATAAAAATTACCTTATTTGGTATTTTGTTGAAACTTCTAAGAATTGGAAATGTTTCCAATTCTACGAAAAACTCCTTTTTGGTTTTGAATTTCATGCACGTGTTTGCAAAAATTATACATTAAGAACCCGTTAACAACAAGAAACGTCAAATATTCTTTAAGCACGCGTAAAAAATACATACGTTAGTATTTGGTTTAATCTGTAGAAATTGCAAGTGTGTAATGAGAGACTTGACAGTTCTTTCATATTCAGCAAATCTAAGTTTTTCTTCATTTTATGAACTTTAAATGCAATCTGTATCTGCAAATCTGCATGGATCAGATGAGTTTACTTTAATAATATCTGTTTAATGCATAAAAATTAGGAAGATCCCAGTAACAAATTTCAACTATTGATATAGTTACATTAATTTGCTCTATTTAAAGAGGGTTCAGTACCCCAACACCTTAAAAAATCGATTTTGAGATTTTGATAAATTATTAAAAAACAAACATTTAGCTTTCCAACAGTGCATTACTTTTGCCTGTAATCGGTTTTAATGCATACTAAAAATTGCTTTAAAAATCTACACAAACCGAAATGCTCTATCCCGCGCCTACTTCGAATGGCAATATCTCAAAACTGTGTTTTTAACTCTTCGATGTACCTTTTCTAGCAAACTAACAGTTTAAACATCATTTTTTTTTTGCATACATTCCTGTTATGATGTAATTGTTACACTGAAAGAGCTTTTAAAAATATCTGTAATTTTTTTTAAATTATCACTTTTATCATGAAAAAAATGCTATATTTCAAAAACTTTAGAGTTGCAATGTAAAAAGTTCAATAAAATGGGTTCTAATTAATTAATTACTTAAAGCTCATTTCAGTATAACAACTACATCATAACAGAAATATGTGCAAATATAACAATGTTTCAACTGTTAGTTTGCTAGAAAAGGTACATCGAAGGTTTTAAAACACAGTTTTGAGATATTTGCTTTCGAAGTAGGTGCGGCATAGAGAACGGTTTCTTTACATTTTAAAGCAATTTTTAGTATGCTTTAAAACCGATTACAGGTATAAGTAACACTGTTCAACAATGAAAAAATTTCCTTGATGAAAATAGTCATTTCTTATAGATTTTGGGTCGCTGAATACCAAAATCACCATTAAAATTCTCAATTGACTCAGGATTTTCGGGGAACAGCCCCTCCCCCTTTTTACGTTTTCGACGACTTTATAACTTTACACTCGATTTTCAGGGTTAAAAAGCATTGCTTTAGTCTTCAAATTGCCCCCCAAGGGACAAGAAAGGTTCAAATTAATCAAATATGATAAATTTTTACAAATGGATAGGTTTAAGGGGTAATTACTCCCCTAAAAATGCAAAAAAATAGCTAAAAATTATAGCGGTTTTTATACGCTATTTTTTTCTTCTTATTTTTTACGCAATTCACGTTTGAAGGGTTCTAACCCTTCCCCAAGTACCCAAATTTGATGGCAATATGCAGCAATGATTTTTACTAAAAGCGGTTGAGGTGAGAGCGCCCCCAAAGCACCCACGGAAGGCTTCAATGCGGCACTTAGAGTTAAACAGTGCTGAAACAAAAAAAATTTGAAGCCACTAACTCAATTTCAGCTGATTATTGTGTAAAATGATCTGCTGAATTCAAATATGACACCCATTTTCCTCCATCACCCTCAGTTTTTAAGGGGATGCCCCCTAATTGTTATCCACAGCCGTGCATCTATTAACATCTTGAAACATGGAATCCTCACTCCCTAAAACCGGTCAGTTTTTAAAGAACTGAAGAGTTTCTACTTAGGATAGACCCAAAATATAAGAAAAACGTCATTTGTTATCTTTTCAAAATAATCAATATTTTCCTGAGCTCGCGAGCGCCTTCGCGATTCTGGAAGTCTTCCGAACTCTTCCGCGGGGGCTTCTGGGAGGCTAACACCTCAGCCGCTTTTAGAAAAAATTATTGCTGCATTTTGTCATCAAATTTGGGTCCTTGGGAAAGGGTTAGGACCCTTCAAACGGGAATTGCGTAAAAAATAAGAGGGAAAAATTGCGTATAGAAACCTCTATAATTTTTAGCTATTTTTTTGTATTTTTAGGGGGTAATTACCCCTTAAACCTATTCATTTGTTACAAATTTATCATATTTTATTAATTTGAACATTTCTTGTTACCTGGGGGGCAATTTGAAGACTAAAACAATGCTTTTTATGAAATCGAGTTTAAAGTTATAAACTCGTCGAAAAACGTAAAAAGGGGGAGGGGCTGTTCCCCGAAAATCCTGAGTCAATTGAAAATTTTAATGGGGATTTTCGTATTCAGCGACCCAAAATCTATGAGAAATTACTATTTTCATCAAAGAAAAAATTTTGAAGGTCAAATTTGTTGAACAGTGTAATACACCGTTGGAAAGCTAAATGTTTGCTCTTTTAAAACTTATCAAAATGTCAAAACCAATTTTTTTAAAAAGTGTTGGGGTACTGAACCCCCTTAACCAAAAGTCTATTATAAAAAGAGAGATAATTTATAAAAAAATATGTGACTTCCTCATTGTATTTCGTTTTCTTAACTGAATAAAAGAAACATTAAGCAAAGAGCTCTGAAGATTTTCCAATTTTTTCCGTGAAGCAGAAAAACTATCAAATCAATAATACGAATAACAAACTGGAAATAAAATTCAACGCTGTCATCAACAAAATACCTTTTACAACCCAAAATATGATTTTCCCTTATAAGCGATGTCTTTTTCAACAAAAGTAAAAATAACTTTAATTTTCTTTAAAAAAAATTCAGCTATAAAATTCATTCTACTACAATTATTCATTCTCTGCGACAAAATACTATCATCTACTTTTATTTGTGTTAGTTTTTTTTTAATTCCTTCTGTTGGTCAGATAGAATCAAGTGGTTGCTCAAATTAACAAAGGATAAAAGAGTTCAAGTAATATATTTTAATTAAATCTGATGGTTTTCCGCTTGTTGGCCGTAGTCTTGTAGATGTAGAAAAACTAAACGTTTCGACTCCTACTACGGGAGTCATCTTCAGTAGGATAAAAAGCTTTTAGTCCAGTAACTTTATACATCACAGCATGCGTCAAATCCGGTAGTTCTGATTTTTTGCAGACTTGTTTATGATGTTGGCCAAATGAATAATCCAAGTTTTAGACCTCGAGCGCCGAACGCAACCAACTTTGTCAAAAATCGAAAAAACCGCGGAAAAATCGAGTTTTTTTTCAAATTTTAGTAATTATAACCCTAAAGAACTAGTTTTTGAAAAAACTTTCTACTTACAAAGTTAAAGCAAACAAAATTTCCTACAAAATGCACTAATCAACTTTGATTTTCTGAAGAGTGGTTTTGAAGCTAGAGCGCGCTGAAAAACATCGATTTTTTTGCCTTTTTGCAAAAAAAAGGAAAACGCGCACTTCTACCCACTACAAAATGAAAACTATTCATGTTATCAACAAAAATTTTACACCACGTGAAAGAACATTTAATTTTCTATAAATAGCGTGCTTTACATTGTCATTTTTTTAGAAGGGGGGGAGGGAGGGAAGCAAAGATCTATAATAAAACTCTCGCGCCTCGCAGACCAAACGGACTTACGCGGTTGTTAATCTGCAATATGCGCTTTATTTCCGGTATATTACCAATAAAATGGTTTGTTTTGGATTCATTGATGACTAAGCATGCTTAAAAAAATTAATTTTTAATTTTATTTATGAAATATTGGGTGTTTTAGGTGGAATTTAGATCAATATTTTAAATTCATAATATTAAATTAGGAGAGTGTTTTAAGGAACGATTTTATATGTTTTTACCTCGCTAAATCCGAATTTTAAGTTTATTTTCATTTTCAAAGTGATCTTCACATTAAAAATTGCAAATCTCTAATTTTTGCTCTTTTGTTAGGTTTTTCATCGATTTTCTAAGCAAATATTCATTTTATGAAAAATACCATGCAACCAAATTAAAGTACGTAAAATTTCATATCAGATGCACTGGTTTATTTTAATTTAGCAATGAGCGGTGTACGTTTTATAGCTTTTTGAAGTGTAGCGATTTTTTGTTTTTGTGTGAAGTAGGGAAACAGCTGTAATTTAGCGCGCTCTAGCATCAATACCTTTCATCATAAAATCAAAGTTAAATAGTGCATTTTGTAGGGAATTAAATTACTTTCATGTGGTATAAACTATGTGTTGGTTTTTTCGATTTTTGACAAAGTTGCGTTCGGCGCTCGAGGTCTAAAACTTGAATTATTCATTAGGCCAACATCATAAACAAGTCTGCAAAAAAATCAGAACTACCGGATTTGACGCATACAACCCCATGCTTTCAGGCGACATAGTTACTGGACCATTTAAGTTATAATGATTCAAACGTCGATGGTGTCAACACGTAAAAGAAAACTAGTATAGATGGTGAAAATGGTGATGCCAACTGATCATGCATGTGATTCATCAGTTTTAATTACAACTCCGGCCGTAGAAGCTTTCGCAGTTTTACTATATATTATACTTTTCTTAAATTGCGAAATGGGAACAAAAACGATTTCGATTAAACAGGTACTTTTAGAAAGTACAAGATACAAAATATCAAAATGCATAATGCGTACTAAAACTTAAAATATCCCCCCAAAAAATAATAATAAATTATTTTATTAATAATAATAAAATATTTACAAATTAAAATTTTATTCGTTTGGATCTATTAATTAAATATCTGTAACAAATTTTAAATTTAAATTCTAATACGTACATTAAAATTACAGAAATTTAGTCCCGATTTGGTAAGTCAGTTAAGTCCATTAATTTTAAGAATAGCTCTTAGCCCCTTTACCATGTATGATTTAAGTTCAGTTTCCTTCCAATGCAGAGGCAATCAGTTTTAAATAAAACACTTTAAATGCACACGAAAGAACCTCTTTTATATATAACTCGATTTTATTATTTGAACCTACTTCCCGATAAGCTAGAGACTTTCTCTATGTCATATCTGTCTTTTGACTTTTTCTATAACATCACATCCAGTTGATATGTAACTTTAAATATTCCAAATATTTCTAGTTAAAAACCTACTGTTAAATTAGTTTAGCTCTCAGTGCATGGTTCCAAATTAGTAAGTCATTTAATGATATTTTGCTTTGTAATTAAAAATTGTCGAGAGATGGCACTAGTAATCGACATATTAATTTTAAATCTATTATCTAGATTAGGGATTTGTTTCTCATCCTGCGACTCACGCCTCACATAATGGGAGGGGACAATATTTTGATAGCTGGGAGTGAGATTGGTTGGAAAATAGACCTAATGGAAATTAACCTTTTGGTAAGGAAGCAATTATAAAGTAATTGAGAGTAACTTATCCGAGAAAAGGAAAACAAACCTATGATAAATAATTCTTAGCAAAGAAATATAAAAATATCTACAATACTAAATTACACATTTGAATATGAGTATACTCGATTAGTATTTGGTTTGACGATTTATTTACATCTAATTTACTGTTTTTCCACATGTCCTTATTTATTTTCCCCCTGTTATTTCTTCCTCTATCCCTTATGATGCCGCTATTTTCAAATTTTGAATAATAATTTTTTATTTTTCACACTGTTTGATCATAATAAACCTTAAAAGACTCCCTTATTTAATTATAGATTAAGGAAACAACACACAAAACACACACTGCACAAGTTTCGAATTATGATAACTCTTTTGTATTCCCCTCTCCTCAATGCTAAAGATTTTACTCTAAACGCTATTCTGAAGTCAAAATTTTAAGAGCCAAATGCGAATAATTTTTTAATACATTTAAGGAGGAAAAGATTTGTGTTTTATTCAAATACTAGCTGATATGCCCGGCCTTGCACGGGTGAAGATGGAGATTTTTTCTTTAAAATTTTTAAATCAATCATTCATTTCTACCTTCCAGGGGTAGCACTCTGGACAGCACCCCCCCCCTTGGGAACCCAAAAAGGTTGTCAAAATGAGTAAACCCTACTTTTACTGGTCTAATTTTCCAATTTTTTTCTGGTGGAAGACCCCCATACCTCCCATTAGTACCACCAGAGGATCTTCAGTGATAATTTTTAGGAAATCCTCAATATTTTAACATTTTGGGTGAAAAAGTAAAGATAATAGTGTTGAAAAGTGCCCCCCCTTAGACTCAAAACGTTTCTAAAAACGCGAGTTTAATCCCTACTATTACACGTCAAATTTCTAATTTTTTCTGGGGGAGGACCCCTATACCCCTAATGGTAATCTTGTCTGGAAAAATGCCCCCCTCTTGGAGGCGTGCTGAATCTGTGCCTATATTTTGATGAGTGAAAGGTGTCGAATCAAGCATTTTAAATTCTGAACGATTTCTGCATTTACCACATGATTCCCATAAAAAACAATAAAATATTGGAAAAATATTCTTCCCAAAATCATATCCTGACGTGGATCATGTGCCATAAAAAACAATCAAAATAAAAAAAAACTTCCCAAAATCATTAAAAATGCTCAATCAGAGCTCTTAATTAATCTTATTTTCATGATTTTATTATATCTTTGTTATAAAATTAAAAAAAATAAAACATATACCTGCAATTTAAGGAAAAATACAATACTTCCTCTGGTTTTTAATATTAACTCTTATATATTTAATATAACTCCCAGTAATTTTCAAATCCCGGTTTTCCCGGGAATTAATCCTATCCCGATGTTCCCGGTCATTTTTCCTATCCTGGGGTTCCCGGTAATCTTTTCTATCCCGGCGTTCCCGGTAATTTTTCTCTATCCCGGTGTTCCCGATATTTTTCCACTTTCCCGGTGTTCCCGGTAATTTTTCTCTAACCCGGTGTTTCCGGTAATTTTTCTCTTTCCCGATGATCCCGATATTTTTCCACTTTCCCAGTGTTCCCGGTAATTTTCCTTTTTCCCGGTTTTCCGGGTAATTTTCCTATCCCGATGTTTCCTATAATTTTCCTATCCCGATGTTGGAGGTTATTTTTATGTCCCTGTAATCCCGGTATTTTTTCCTATCCCGATGTTCCAGGTAATTTTTCTTTTCCCGGTGTTCTCGGCAATGTTCCCTAGTAAATTAATGAGTCTAGTGAACTAAAATAACAAATTTGAAACAATAATAAAAGATCTAGTAAATTGAAAAGTCTAGTGAACCGCTTCATTTGAAACAATGTTTTATTTTTAAGTCGTTTTCCATGAAAAAAAATTTACACTTTTCCATAAATATTTAAATTTTAAAGGAAAATATCTTAAAATAGGGGAAACTAACGTTTCAAAATTAATTATTTGAATTTAATTTGGTGTTTTTACATCTGATATAGTTTTTAAATGGACAATTATCGAGTTTTCCTGTTAAAATATTTAATTTTTGAAGGTTTTCATCTCGTTAACAATAGTGAGTCGAGCAGATCTGCTCTGGTAGAGAAATGGAGAAATAAGCGTTTTCGGCCATAAATTCGGTTAAAAGAGGGTCAAGGGGTCGTTCTAGAACTTTGAAACATAGCCTATGTTTTTTTGGGGATTCTTTTACGTAGGTATACCAAGTTTGGTGTAGGTCGGAAGAAAACTGTGGATTTGTATAGAAGACAAATATACGCTCATACATACACACATTGACTTTTATTATATTAGATTGAAGGAATTAAATGTTATTTAGAAAACTCGAATGTTTATAATTTGAAGTCATTACAGAATATAAAAGTTAGAAGACTTATTTTGTTCCTTTTAATTTTTTATTAATTTCATTCTACTTTATTTTATTCAAAGGTTTTGATTATCAAAATTTTTTGTGACTTCTTTAGCCTTGTAATTCTACTATACTAAAAATAGTATAGGGTAGGTGGGGGCAAAGCCCCGCAGTTTTTAGTATTTTTAACATTGTGATCGAAAGGGGGTAGATAATCCCGAAATTTCAATTGGAGGTGTTAGATTGAGATGTTACCTACAAAACCAATCCAAATTTATACTCTTTTTGATAGTATTTCAAGAGAAATTGACAATTTAGTTGAAAAAAAAATTGCGGGTCTTTGCCTCGAAAAATGGGGCAAAGACACGCACTTTTGAATCTTCGTGTCCAAGTGAAATAAACATGGATAAACAAAATGTTTCATTATAAAAACACTAGAAATAATCATCTTAATACAGTAGAGCCCCTATTATCCGCGGAATTGGGTGGCAAGGGTACCGCGGATAGCTAAAATCACGAATAACCCGAAAAAAGACTAAAAATGAGGTGAAAACACCGAAACAAAATATCTCAGCATAAAAACTATGTTTCATTGTACAAAAACATATTATGTAAAACTTTTAAAATGTGTACAGTAGAATTATTTGCTCTACATCTAAAATCTCTCTAATGTTCGTCTAAAATGTACCCTCATCATTGAATTTTTTTTTCGTGGCAATCGTGGATCATCCGCTCGCGAATAATGGATTTCTAATGTATTGTTTTAATATTTTTAAGTGAACCAACAATATTAAACATAAATATAATCCGTTTTAATGAAAATTGTCAATCTGTTGTAGCAACTCATTTCAAAGTGCCCAATATCTTTCAAAGGGGAGAAAAAAGGGTTTCAGTTTGAGGATTGACATCTCGGAAACCTTTATTCAACTTTTTAGGGATCCTGTAGGTTCTAATTTCCTTTTGGGGCGAATTCCCAAAGTTTTGAAGATGCGGGTATTTGCCCCAAAACACCTGCGGGTATTTGCCCCGTTTCACTTTATTTTGGAAAACAAGCCTTATTATTTTTAGAGACATGTTAAGGAAATTCTTTCAAGACGAAAGTGAAGTTCAAATGCTATCTTATCATTGGCTTATTTGTTTGTAATTCTTCTGAAGCCCTATTTTATGTTATGTTTAAGTAAAATATCAGAAAAATTACATCAAAATGATGAAAAACAAACTAACAGCATTTTTTCAACTCGTGAGTGACTTAGGGGTACGAACTTTCGTAGAACGATAGGTCACAGTAAGACAAACCAACCACCTGGTTTTCAACTTTTAAATAGATTATTAACAATTAAAAATCGCGGTGCGTGGTTTTGCCCCGTGCGGGTTTTTACCCCACCCTACCCTACTATGAAAATGTAGAACGTGTCCAATGTCCACGTTCTTTAAACTTGTTTGATCGATTACATTATCTTGCGCTTTAAGGGTTCTACATTTCAGTAAGGTATTTTTATAGGCTTTTAAAATAACAGAAATTTAATCCCAATTAAGTAAGTCAGTTAAGTCCATTATTTTTCAGATAAGCTCTTAGCCCCCTTACCATGTATGGTCTAAGTTCAGTTTCCTTCCAGTGCAGAGGCAACAATTAGTTTTAAATAAAACACTTTAAAACCACACGACCTCTAATTAAAACCTCTTGTATATAACTCGGTTTTATTTTTTGAGCCTACTTACCGATAAGCTAGAGACTTTCTCTATGGCATATCTGTCTCTTGACTTTTGTCTTTTTCAGTAACATCATATTCCGTTGATATGTAATTTTAAATATTCCAAACATTTCTAGTTAAAAACCTACCGTTAAACAAGTTTAGCTCTTAGTGGATGGTTCCAAATTAGTAACTTAATGATTATAAGGTTAATGATTAAGGTATTTTTATACTACTTTTGTAGTATATATAATTTATTAATGGTTTATATTTAAATTTTTTTGTAAGTCTCAATACAGCTCAGAACTTTTTTCATGAACGTAATAAACACCATAAGATATGATGGCTAAACTAGCATCTTCTATGAAGTTTTATTTGTTTCTTTTTAAAGCTTGAACAAAATTTTTTTCGATTTCTATTTTTAAGAACGACATTTTGTTAAAATTACTGTATAACTTGTTTAAGATGGAATCTCTAAGGACTTATTGTGTTGAACAGTTTTACCGCACATATCTTTTTAGATAATAATAGTTTATTGATCAGCTGAAAATTTTATTAAAATGTTTCTGTTTACCTCCGTTCAGTTTTTTCAAGTTCAGAACAAGTTTTACCCTATCAATAAGATTATTTTGAAATTAAAAGTATAGCTTGTGTTTAAAAATTTAAATAATATTAAATTAAAAAATAAAAAATTCTTGAAGAATTCTAACAATCATATTGCTAAGTTGATACTCGATTGAAAGGAAGCCATAAAAATAGTTTTTATAACAGTTTCATAACTGAAAATTCTTTTGGGAAATTTCGAAGTAAAGCCTTATTGAGAAATTTTGCACCCCAAGGGGTGCTAACATTTTTAATGAGGTTAATTTTATTGAATTATTTTTTTTTAGAGAATTGTGTTTAATCCACGAAATTTAATAATGGTGTAAAAGTTACTGTATTTATTTGTAATTTTCTTGCAAATCACTAGAAAGCTGCGGTAAATGCACAACTCAAACGAATTGTTTCTATTTCTACTCATTCTATCTTTTAAAACAGAGCCACAATAGTTTGGTTTTCTGTACTTTCAGCTCGAAAAAAATATATTCCATTCTAATGCAATTAATGAAGATAATATCACATTCAATTTTTTTTATCAAAAATTTGTTAGAGTTGTGCTATTATTGCAACTTTTCAGGAATTAGTAAACTTTCCTAACAAGCAGTAAAACAACATTTTGAATAAAATAATTTATTAGGAACACAAAGAGTCTTCATGATAATATCACAAATATTTCAATATCACTCAAGTTTGGAATCAATTTATTATGATGATTATGATGAAATAATACGTCATGAGTTATCTTTTAATTACAATGAATGGAATACAGCCTTATGATAATGAGATTATATAATTTAACCCCGGTCTTACGAGGCATAGCCACTCCCAGGATCACATTAACTTCAGATTATTAAGATGTTTTTTTGTTCTTTTTTATGTTTAGTTTATGTTTTCAGCAATTAATCTTAGACAATTGTTTACCAAATAGTAAAAGGTGCGACAAACTTTAAAAAAGAGTAATTTGAAGGTAGTAGAAAATAAGGTGATTGGAATATAAACTATAATTGTATTTATGTTTGTGAATTATGAATGTGATGAATTTTTCTCTCTTTCTCTTTATGCCTCTTTACATTTAAACGCTTGATGAAAACATTTAAGAATAAATAGACCTTTTGGCTGTTTACATATCGTCTGATGAAATATAATTGAGGCTTATTGTAGCAACAACAAACTAAAATATGAAGTTCGAAGTTGCTGAAACCGCCTCAATTCGAGAAGTACTGGTGTTAAAAAATTAGTGAATGGGGAAATTATGTAATAAAAATAATAATGAATTCGATGACAATGATATTATTCCTTATAATTTATGATAACACTTTTATTAAATCAAGAGTACCTAAAAATGTATCTAAATATTAGGAACACATTCTTTGGTATTGCTCCTAGTTCAAATATTTACAATGTGTTTATGAACACAAAAACGCACAAATTTAATTAAATAAACATTATTAAAAGAAGACACGAACCATTTTATGATAAATGTTATAAATTGATACAAAATTGTATCATTTCGTTTTTTAATCAATATCTTACTCGATCAGCTTGTATAGTTAATTTAACAGTTTTCAGTTTGAATATATTTCCAAATTTAATTTTAATGCTGAAACTTAATTTGCTGATATTTGTAAAGGAAATTGAATATTTCATTCAAATAGGGAAAAGGCATTTTTGTAATTACTTTAAATTTTATATATGAGATAGCGAGTAACTAATCACATATCAAATATCTAAAGAATATTTTCGCACCTAAAATGTTTCAGTCATTGAGGATTTTGATCTCTAGAATCTTTCTTTAAGTCATCACGTCACCAAAACCATAAAGCTTCCTTTATTTTTTTTATATAGGAATGGAATACTACTCAACACTTTACATCTTTGGTTTAAACATGCAGTGCACACTTGTTTGAATATCCATAAAAAGATTACAATCGGATATTTGAACTGTAAAAAGAAAAAATTGTCAATGCTTTTTGTATTTTACCCCAAAATACAGAAACGTCTTCATCTGTACAGGAGCGCAAAACACGCTTTAAACTGTTAAATGTGCGTTATCAAATTACATCTTTGTAAAAAATATGTTTATATGAATATAAGAATTTAAAGTAGTAATAGTAACCTATTTTTTCTCCGGACCTCAATGAAAATTTTCAAAATTATTTGGACCCCAAATAAATTTACTTTCCAACCCTTGTTATAAATTATAGCACCTGAAGGGGGCAATTATTGCTGCAACAACTTTAAAACACACTGAAAATTGAAGCTAAACTTATGGTAGCATATTTGCTACCATGAACAGCAGAGGAGGGTGAATGCTAAGGGAACAAAATAAACAAAATTATCTAAAATCGAAGGAAAGACAAAGTAAAGTGGACTTATTCGGGCGAATTGGAAGTTACTGTGTTTTCCATTCCCACTACCAGCACCCACATGACTCGGTGATCATGTCGGGTATCTTGTGGTAGATGAAGGAATTCGTCGAGTTGGAATTGGTGTTGTTTCCAGCCACGTAGATCATGTCGAGGGGGCTGAGCTTGGTGGGGCTGCAACAAGGGGTCCAGAGGGGCTCCTTCTTGTCTGCAGGAACAGTCTTGTTGTTGAGTATGGTGCTGAGCATGCGGTGGTAGTGGCTGGGGTAGGAGTTGATCTGGTTGCTGCACTTGCCATAGCACATGTTGGCGCTGAAGCCGAGCGGGGCCACCACCCAGTGCCATCCGATTTCCTTGAAGGAGACGTAGAAGTTGACCAGGCAGCAGGTGCAGTTGCGGGAGGCGCTTCGACGCGTCCGCTCCGCTTTGGCAGTGGGGCTGATGTTGGACACCAGGAAGGGCTTCTGGTCGCCGTAGTCCTTCACGGACGAACCTGCGAGAGGAAGATGAGCATGGAGTTAGTGATCTGGTTGAAATTTTTACGGTTCGTGCCTATTCTTAGTCAACAGATAGAGATACAGTCACCACTCTACTGATGTGTTGGATAAGGTTGTATAGGGGGACGAGAAGAAACAAGCCCATCATTAAATGGATAATCCTGTTCCATAGGTGAACTCCCCACAATGTTTGAAATCTTTAATACAAAATTAAAATTTACCTGAGCTTGACTACCTAAATCTAAATGGTAAGAGTACTAATAAAAAGTGGGAATATTTCCTGAGGACCGATTTCTGAAGTCTATGGAGAGACACCGAAATATCCAGGTGTTTTGTTCTCATTTATCTATTTTTGGTAACAATGCTTATGTTTCTGAACTCCAACTTAGAATTCTAGATCGCCTAAATCCAATGGAAAGGTTCCTACGCATGTTGTACAAATTTAAATGTTCATCATTAGTACTTATTATATAGGTATTATTAAAACAAAAATAATAAATGTACACTTAGTAAATGGAAAGCAATTGATTTAAAAATCAATTGATTTAAAGTTATTTGAAATACTTTAAATTTTTAATTTCCAAAGCGTATGATTTAAATTTAAGAAGAATTCAAGAGATCTGCCTCATATGTCCAAAGAAAATATCAGTTGATTGTATAGGAACAATTTTGGGATGTGCAGTGTTTAAAAAACAAGGGAGGTACTTGACGGAGTATACTTAAGTCGCTAGACTTTCAAACTTCAGTATAACTAATTTCACTAGGCGATGAGCTGAGCTGTCACAGAACGTGTGACTGAAAGTCACAATGAGCTGAGGCAAAGCCTCTTGTGTCCCCAAGTTAAATTGGTCCTCATTTTAATGATTTCGGAGGGATAAGAGATAGTCTGCCCTGCCCAACCCAGGAACAGAAGAGTGGGGATGGAAACGAGATGCACTACCACTACGCCACTGGGATTTAATGTGTAGTGTTTATGGTTATCACTACCATACGTAATAGTATTTCCTATTCCAAAAACAAATTAATAAGAAATATGTCTCACCTATAATATGAACAGAACAAAATGGCAGCTCCAACCTCAGATCAAACACATACTTAGCAGAGAGCTCATAAATATCCCATCCAACTTCCGTCCTGATTTTGTTGAGGGTTTCTTCATACTCGCATTCTTGGTTTTCACCGTCCAGAGAACTGGAGAGACAAGCTGAAACAGTCAGGATTTCCGACGGCATGAACTTCCTCACCCAAACATGAATGGATGACACCGGTTTGTTCTCAGAGGGCAGTTCGAACTCGAACTTGACACATTTGGACGTCTTGTTCACGCAGGTGTTATTACCTGGAAACAAGAAATGAATAGAGGTACTATGCTTAACAACTTGTGAGAGTTACTTATGAATCCGCTTTGCAGTTATGTCTTTAAATTTTAACGAAAGAAACTAAAATTTTTTCGCTTAAAATTTTCAAATGCGAATTTTTAAGTATAATGTAAAAATTGAAATAGATTTAATTGTTGTTGGGTAAGTTGTTGGCTGTTACCATCTAAAAAGGGGACAATGTGCTTTTTTTGTATACAACATCTTATTAAAATTTTGTAATTGAAGAAAACTTTCAAATATAGAATACCGTAAAATGGGGTACCTTTGGCCCTTCAGGGAAACTTTGGCCCAAGCATCGGAGAGAGATTCTACGTGCTGTATCTATATGAATAAATGTAATTATCACTTATCCGATGCTAGGGCCAACGGGTAGAATTGTTGTTAAGGTATCCTTAAAGTGGTGTCTTGATATTTCAAAATTACGATCACTAACGGCCGTATTCACCGGTAACCTGACCGGCGGTCAGGTCAGGAAACCATGGTTACAGCCTCTGATTGGTGGAAGGAAAATATTGAATTATTTTTCCACCAATCAGAGGCTGTAACCATGGTTTCCTGACCTGACCGCCGGTCAGGTTACCGGTGAATACGGCCGTAAGAGTCATCCAACACTAGAGCAGTATCAAAATGTTGATTTTTGTTCACCTTACAACTTTTCTTTGGAAAGGTATTAAAAACATGATTCAAAACAGCTAGGTCCTATTTTCATGTCAGTTACAAAGTCCCCTAACAGTTTTCAATGCCATTATTTTGTTTCACTTCATTTCTTGACAATTATTAAAGTTTTATTACGTTGGGGTAACTTTGGCCTCAAGATTTGGGGTAACTTTGGCCCTATGATATCTGCTGAAATAAGTGAAATACTGATTAAGTTCAAAGAAGCAGTGGTCAAATATGGATGATAAATTAATACTAAACATGAAATACATCCAAATTATGACTAAACGAACCTTAAATATACACTCACCTCCAAAAGTTAAGCACGGGACTTTTTTTTCAACCTAACACCTAGTAGAATTATTTTTCATTCATGAAAATCATACCACAAGATGTTCAACTAGTGGAATATACGGCCCGAGAAAAAATTTTCCATACCAATAATTAAAACGGGTAAATGGGCCCTCCATTGATAATGGAGTTCCATTACACATTTGTAGCAGTGACAGAAACGTCTATGTAAGAGGTATTTAATGGAAAATTTTATGTTTTTTCTAAAGAATATTGTTTTTCTAAACTTAACGCGTGTTTTCAAACGTGTGTGCTACCTTTAAATGATATTTTTAAGGTTTTATTGAGAGATATCGGTCTAATCATCATTTTTGGCAAGTTTTAGCCTCTGGGTCATTTTTCGTAAGTGATATCAGACCGTCAACCATGTTATTTAGTAGCTCTCATATGTGTTTAAATGCTTTTTGGTCTGGGGACCCAGAAAGTACCCTTATTCTTTCAATATCGTTACTTATGAAAAACTTTAAGATAGCCAAATTGTGATTTTTTGCAGTTTTTCACTCTTAAAGATAAATCCTTGATAGAAAATGTTTTCTAAAAGGAATGAATTGGACATGAGAACACATGTATATGATTGTTGACATTAGTGAAAATATCTGTGGCATATAGAGGGTGTTGAAACGGCACAAAAAGTTGTATAGTTTTACAGAAACGGCATCTGTTATTAACGTTCAAAAAAGGAGCATTTTTTAAGTGTTTATGGACGTATACATGTCTAAAAAGAAAGAAATATCTCTAAAAATATCTCGATTCTTTTTTAAAATGAGTTTTTAAGAGATCGAATTTCTTCTCTGAAACTATTGCCGTTTCAACACCCCCTATATACCGCAGAGCTTTTAACTGATGTTTGCAATCGTTTACATGTGTTCTCATGTCCCATTCGCTCCTTTTAGATCACATATCGGGTCGAGGATTTATCTTCAAGAGTGAAAAAGCTGCAAAATATCACAATTTGGCTATCTTAATGTTTTTCATAAGTAACTATATTAAAAGAATAAGGGTACTTTCTGGGTCCCCAGACCTAAACGCATTCAAGCATATGTAAGAGTTACTGAATAAAATGGTTGACGGTCTGATACCACTTTCCAAAAATGACAAAGAGGCTTGCCAGAGAACTTGCCAAAAATTATAATTAGACCGATATCTCCCAATAAAACCTTAAAAATGCCATTTAAAGTTAGCAAACACATTTGAAAACACGCGTTGAGTTTAGGAATAACAATATTCTTAAGAAAAAACATAACATTTTCCATTAAATACCTCTCACATAGAAATTTCTGTCACTGCTCCAAATGTGTAATGGAACTTATAAACCACTGACTTTGTAAAAATTTTTTCAATTAACTTCTTTTATTTGCTTTAAATGTGAAAAAAACCCCTACATTTGGGCCAAAGTTACCCCATTTTACGGGAAAGAATAGAAGGAAAATACCTTATCTATTACATTTTACGCAAATAGGATGTAAATTCATTCTTTTTTGTGTCGAGAAATTATTATGCTAGTTGATTCTTTTAATCACTCATAAAGTAAATATTAAAAAAAACGTTTGGGCGTCGGTTTTGTCCGACTTTCCCCTGTATATCGAATCAACACGTTGAAATCCATTTTAGCAATACGTAGAGCAACTTTGTGTGTCAGTCGTACTTATATGCAGATAAAAAGTAGACCATGACAGTGATGACTTTATTCAGAACACATTTAGTCAAACAATCAACAAACTTATGTAATGATATCAGAGCACTGAAACTCTCAACTCGCTATTAGATAATCCTTTCGCAAGATCGCATAATCTGATGGAAATCTATTTTTCCACCTCTCGTTTAGTGCTTATCGGGCCTTAGGCGTTTGCGAAGAGTAATCGGTGCGTATTTTAAGAGCGATTAAGATGCACGATACTAGGGAAAACGTTTATGAATAGATAACTTACTAATGTGAGAGACTTACGATTGTATTGCTTTGTTTTTGGAATAGGGGAGATTCGTGTACGTAAGGTCAAAATATCTCTCTTGTATGGAAAATATATGAATAAGCTATATGTATATGCCAAATATGTATGGGATATTCGTGTACCTAGGGTCATCCCACTTTATTTTTAAAATATTTAATTTTAAGTTTTTTTTACTTGACTGGGCGAGAGTAAAGCCCTGGATACTCTACCTTAAGTAGCGACATCAAGCTCAATCGGCCGCCATTATGGGGAGAACTCACTACTAGTCCGGATAGTCTAGCCTAGCTCTAGCCACTGAGCTATAAAACAAACTGGAGTGACAACCTCCGATACTATAACAAGCGACCGATTGTGCCGACGCGGAAGGTTAAATTGCCACGATTGCTCGCAGCAATCGGGGCATTTGGGGCTGGAAGCAATCGGGGCAATCCCCGCATGACCATCTTTTAATCCGCCCATGCCTGTTTTTTAAAATATTATGAGCAAAATTTAGAATGGTCGTTTCATTCTGTGTATACAACTGGTTTAACAGATGGGGAAAATTAAAAGAAGATGGAAATCCTTTCCGTGGTGTGATGCGGTTTCGGCACGCTAACTAGTCACTCCAGTTTGTTTTATAGCTCAGTGGCTCTAGCACTGAGCTATAAAAAACTGGAGTGACAACCTCCGATACTATAACAAGCGATTGATCGTGCCAGCGCGGAAGGTTAAATTGCCCCGATTGCTTTTAAGCAATCGGGGCAAGCTGGAAGCAAAGTTGGAAGAGCATTTCCCCCTTTCCGCCCATGCCTGTTTTTCAAAATATTATGAGAAAAATTTAGAATGGTCGTTTCATTCTGTGCATACAACTTTGCTAACAGATGAGAGAAATTTAAAAGAAGATGGAAATCCTTTCCGCGGTGTGATGCGGTTTCGGCACGCTATTAGGCGAGAGCGAGAGGCAACATCCATAACTATTCCTAACTATAACCTATAACCATCCTAACTATATATATGTTAGCAATTATTTTCAAACCAGTATGAAGAAGGATGTGACTAGTTATTGGTAAAATAGTTTATCTTAGGTTTAAGGTTACACTTGAAAAAAAAGTTAGTCCTTTTTATTATTTTACAAAAATATTTATAATAATTTTCTTTATATTTTAGTCATAATTTTGTTTCTTAGGTTAGGAACTAAATGTGACTTTAAAGAGGTCCCAACTTCATGTGGTTTTATCAAATAAAGACCACGCCCAAACAAAAAAACATATTTCAAAAATTTATATCTCAGAAACTAAGCTACGTAAATACTTGATGTAAACGTCATTCTTCATGGTTTTTTATCTACTATTTTAATAAAATTAAATCTCAAGACGTGAGAATACCTCATTAATAGATATAAACTGTAGTGAATCTGATAAATAAGTATAATATTGTGTAATAATTGCAATGTTTGCATTTAAATTTTTAGGTTTTAAAAACTTTTGCTAGACTTTATTTTCTCTTTCTCTCTTTTCTTTTTTTCTCTTTCTGGTCAACACACGCTTTCATTTTTATTTTCAATAATTAATTTTGATATTGCATATTAAGAAGTAAATAAGTTTATTTTAGTAATTATGATTGGGGTTTTGTATTCTTTGTTGTAGTTTTAGCTTCCTCTATAGAACTACGAATCTCTCTATTCTAAAAAAAAGTTTTTGGTGAACGGTTTTCAGAGAAAGGCTTTTTAATAACTGATCCGTATAACACATATTTGGTATCAAACTGTCCGGATTCTTTTGAGGATGCGCAATAAGCCTTTAGAATTTCTAAAAAAAATCTCAATTTTAAAATATTTCCATTTTTTTAGATTGCGGATAAGGTTGCAGTTATAAAGCAAGAAACTATGAATTTTAAAACAATTAAAAACATATTTTACTGGTTTTTAATATTCAAACATTAAATAATCATCGTTCTATTTATAACACAAATTTAAGATATATATTTTGGGTTATTTTTAACAATATTTAAATATTTGTTGTTAAACGGTTTTAATTATATTTATAACTTACGTATAATTAATTTACCTTTTTTTAAATAATATTTTTATATTTATCTTTGGCAACCTAATTATTGCTATATTTACAACAAAATATAAACTCGCTTTTGTATAATAAATCACAAAAAAAAAGTTAAACTAAGCGGTATCATCCCAAAAATAAATAAAATTTTTACAGGAGAAGCTGCGGCATTATGCATAGCGATTAACCACTATGTAAAAGAGAAAGAAAAATACAGTGTCTTCTCAGACAGTTTATCGGTAGTACAGGCTCTAAAAAATGTTAACGACAAATCCAACACAATTATCCTCAAACTAGCAAAAATTATAAAGCAAGTCAGCACGGTGTGCAATCAACTTAACCTGATATGGATACCAGCGCATTCAGGCTTACTCATTAATGAACTGGCAGATAAAGCAGCTAAAGAGGCCTTAACAAAAGACAAAATACTCAGATGGGTATCCCCAGAAGATATCAAACAAGAAAAAAAGAAAAGAGTTCTTGATAAAATGAAGAAAGAATGGGAAGAAAATAAGTACAAAGATAGATTACCGAACTTACTAATACTAAAGAAGGAAACAATAGCTAAGATAGCAAAAAATAGGAGAGAAGAAGTGTTATTAACGAGATTAAGGACCAATACCCTTCCGACAAATAAAATTCTGGCAAAATGTAATATTATTCAAGAGGAGAAATGCAGATGCGGAAATTTGGAGGAAAATTTAGAGCATGTGATTTTGGAATGTGGGATGTACGAAGAGGAGCGAGAGGATATGAGAAAACAGATGGGAATAGTTCCACTGTCGTTCAGGTGGTTGGTATCATTCGAAGATGAGGGAGAAAGAAAAGCAAGAGCGGTAATTAAATTTTTCAACAGCATTAAAAGATTTTAGGGGAGACGGAAAAAAAGTGAAGAAGCGGAAAGAAAGAAAATATTTACAAAAAAAGGAAAACTGGTATAAGCGTTAAGCAGAGACCAGTATGTAAAAACCAACCAACCAACCAACTCGCTTTTGGAAATTTTGAACTTTTGCATTTATTTTTTACAATAATTATTATTTTTTATATCCTTTTGCAAGTATGTTTTTGTAAGGTAGTAAAATGTGAAACTAAAATTTTCGTGATGTTTACGGTAATTTCTACATTTTTCACAGCCAATCGATGAAAATCATTACAAATTTTAAGAAAGTTAAATTTATTCCTGAGATGTTTCAGTGCTTCTTAATGTATCTGTGAAAAAAACATTACCTTGGGGAAATGGTAAAATAATGTTTACATTGATGTTTTGTTAATTTTCTTGGAATTATATGGCGATCCGCCAATTCATGTTATCATGAAGGAACTGTTAAAATTTCGCCACTGAATAAATATCAGCCATTTTCAAAAGAATACCCCGGAGAAGTACTACCCCTGTTTTAAGAATGTTTTATAAAGTGAGTAAGTGCAGTGAGCTGGGTTTTGAGAGGAATTGCGAAGCGGTCCAAAAGTGTCTGCGTCAGCAGTTAACGGGGGTTGGCGAGCGATAGCGAGCAGGGGGCGGTAGGTCCCTAGTTTTTGAAAAAAAAAGTAAATTTTATTTATAAAATATATTATGTGTGTGTGCAGAACTGTATCAGAAAGTAAAAGACAAATCTAAAACATCATAACACGTTTGTAAAACGAGCATAATTTGTTTACACATTGCAAAGTTGATTTTAAAACAAAAATGCCATTTTTATGTTTATATTGTTATTATACCTAAGAAAAAAATAAGAATTATTATTTTTCATTAATATTATTTAATAAACTATATTTATAGGGGCATTGCTGAAACAATGAATATCTAATGTAATTTCCGAGTGGGATAAGTATCTCTCTGCGTGGAATCATGTAACCCCACATCAAGGGATACATGATCCCTATGTAAAAAACATTGTAAAAAATTGTTTGATTAGTTTCAAAAAAAATATTAATTGGTGAGAGGGATAGCATAATATTTTCCTTGTCAAAAATTTCTTAAAAATGATAATTTTCAGCAGAGAAAAAAATCAAAACTGAATTGGGGATCAAGTATCCCAGTCTCCCCTACATATTAAAATTGAAGTGCGTGACTTTTTTGCTATTAATTTAGTAATTTAAACTTTTATGCAGTGGCCCTTGTTACAATTACCAATTTTAAATAATCAAAATGTAAGTAATTAGTAGTATTCTGATGCCTAATAGATTTCACAACATAAAACACGTTTCTGACTAAGTTATTGGGGTTTGAAAAAAGGCGGCCCTAGGTACACGAATCTTCCCTATTTATTTAGAAGTTTTGTGATGCGAAGATACCAAAACCTACCCTCACAATGTAGTTTTATTCAATGGCAAAAGTTTTCTCAGTTGCAAGAAATGTGTTGGGAGTGAAATTGTTAAAAGGGAAATTTTTTAAATTCTGTGATGGCAACAAAGAAAAATGATCATGTTTACCAAGAGTTAAGATATATTTTAATGTGTCTTTGAAAAATATTTCATATTAAAGCACAAACTAAGATCTTTGGAATATTTAAATCTTTATGCATTACTACAACGTACTAGTTTCATAAAAATTACCGATCACTCGGAAATATAATTTTAACTTGTAGATAATTTTTTTCCAGGGTTTGTTTAGTTTTAGTTTGATAAAGGTATGAAAGGTATTATTAGTTATTCATTTGCAAGGGTGATAAATCGAACAGCATATATTCTTCCATGAAATAATATCCTTCAGTGTGTCGTATGAAACACGTCACAGCTTGCTTTCAATGTATGAGTTTCAATTCGTATGAGTTAAATATTTTATTTGGATGCACAAGCATGTTTAAAAAATATGCGTATTTTATTTAGCAACCAAGGGAAGTGGAAATAATTTATAATGTTAAATACTATTTAGTTTATATTTCTAGTAACTCAGTGGAACTCTTTTTTGTCTTGTGACAAAACAGTGTGTAGTAAAAACTATCTAAATTTAGTAAGTAATTCTACGGAAAAAATATTTACAGTGTAAAAGAACTAATGTTAATCATTTTAAAGTTTACAGCTTAAGTTCAAAACAACTTTTTTTGCATGTCAGTCAAGACTGATTAGATACTGGAAGCACTGAAGGTCATAAACACTCATTTGATTTCCCTAATAAAGTCTTAACTCTTGAATCTACATACCAAAGCATTGAAAACCATAATATTCGACAGAAAAAGAACATTGACACCTGAAAGAAGATGACGAATTTTCAAAATGAGTCAAAAGAGTCCTTTGTACATATTCTATCCTACTCCTTTTTTTATCGTTGTCATGATATATCTTTTTACATATCCATTCATTCAGAGACTTCTGTCAAATGGTAAAGTTGACGTGATCAAATTAATCTCATTAAAAGGGTCAACCATAAAAAACTGTCCATAAAAACAAGAAATATACCATTCCATTCTTTAAAAATAGTAACGTTTCTGAGTACGTTCCATTGACAACATAAGAAAAATAATATTAATATGAATTGTTTTTAAAATTGCTAATTAATAATAGTAGTTTCCGTATTTTAATACAATACGTTTAAATTTTCATTGTTTTGAATTGGTATCAAATTTAACTGCAAATTTTTTTATCCAGTTAAAAATTCCCTTTTTATGATAACAGATAACATTTATTGAACTACATTGGATTGTCATTGTTGTTCTTATATTTTATTGACAGCATTAATATATTGTACCCTATTTTTCTCATTTTAAATAAATGTTTAATAATGTTCAACAAGATCCATATTTAGCAAAATAATGTCATATCAGGATAAACAAAACATAACTTGAAAAGGCGAACATTTGAAACACTCTTAAAAAGTAAAATTAATTGTTGCATTCTAATTTGCACCCAATGAGTAAAAACTAAACGGATAAAACAAACTGTGTGTGATTACAAGTTTTAAAGAGAGAATTGTAACATCTTGGAAATATTATATGTTACAATGTGATAAATCATGCCCGAAGGAGAGGAGGGCAATGTGATAAATTCAATGGCATTTATCAATGAAATTTATCACTTTACCCGCCTCCACTCTGGGCATTATTAATAGTGCCCGATTTATCACATTGCCCGTAACATATATACACACACACACTCAGGTTGAAGCTTAAAAAATAGATTTTTAGAGTAAATACTGATAAATCTAAGTAACATGTTAGATTGGCATGTCATTTCTAGTTAAATTTCCCGGTTAAACTTATTATCTCTCCTCGTTAAAACTTATCGGAATCTTGATTTAAACTGAATGAAAATGTATCTTCTGACACTAATGGGATAACCAAAGATATTTTTAGTTACAGAGCTTGGTTATAGAAACTTCCGTTCGTGCGTAATAAGTAATCCTGATAGTTCAGGTCATTTGCATATCTGCGTAGGTCCCCAATCACTTAATCTCCCATTTTTCTCATTAAGAGCCGCAATCAGATGGTCAATTGGTGTCAGGGTCGCGCACTTGGTTCCCACTCATGACTAACCGATTAAAACAGTTTTTGCTATCAATTTTAACTTCTCTTCAGGTTTCATCTTGTAACCCGACTCTGTTTGCTAGAAGACAGCTATCAAGCATGGAGACCAAAGTTGAGCTCCAATGTTTTCGTATGATATTTATCGCATGTGATACACAGAGAGAAGCAAAACCTAACAGAGAGGGTCAAAAACGCAATTTTCAAATGCCATCTCATGGTGGAGGGAAGCACTGAAAATGTTTGTGATTTATAGAGGGGTAGGCAAGTACTGAATGACCTCTCGTGTCGTGAAAAGGGAAGCTTAAGTTTCATTAGCAGTAGATACGATCCCAGTAGCTCCACCAGGGCCCCTATCACAAGACATCCAATGTTTTTTTTCATATACATTATCGTCTATGGCCATGGACTCTCTGTACTGGTACACAGTGGTGTGATAATTTGTAAACTATTATTTGTTTAAAAGTTCGGAATTATTTAACAAGCATTCGCAAAACTAAACAAATAAATTAATTTTAAAGGACCCCACCAGTAAACCTCAAAAGGAGTCATCCTTTCAGACGGTTGACATTCATATATTCCAGGGCATGTTCTTCATGAAACAGGATAAAAAACACAAATACAAATACATTTTGTATCATACATTTAAATATTATTGGTCTTTACACATGTTTGCTTCTACCAAAGCATTTTAAAAATAACTAAACTTTAAGTTATTTATAACACTTGCCCAATTAGTTATACAACACCTTGCAAAGAGTAAGAGCTTTAATTACTCGCCCATATTTCGTGTAATGAGGACAATCCTTTCTTGAAGCTTCATGGCATATAGTGACAGATGGAATCAATAACTCACTGATTGATTTATCTTAAAACCCGTTGAAAGATTATCTATGTTTGACGTTATTTTCCCACTCTATTACTCTTATCAAATTGTCATCCCTTTCGATATTACCGATTGTTACTGATCAAAGTAATTCTACTTTTCCCTTGTTAAAATTTATCGTTATTTGAATTTTGAGTTTTCGTCACTTTAAATTTATAAAACTTTGGTTTGAGTCTTTGGAATTATGATCCGGAACTCAAAGGCTGTTAATATGGTCAATGAACTTTCATGCAACGTAGTTTGTGAAAATTATGAGGTAAATTTGAATAACTTTTTTTTAGAAAAAAATTTTGACTCAAAATAACTGTATTCATTTACTATTTTACTAGAAGATCCTTACTCGTTTGTCTTCTGGTTATATTTAAGATAAACTTATTTTTTCCTACTTCATCGAATATAGTTTCAATATCAATGTAAATTAAAAAATAAATTTATTAGGTTCCTCTAAATATTTTGTAACCATCTATTTATTTATTTGTTCTTGTTTGCCAGGTTGGTTGGTTGGTTGGTTGGTTGGTTGTTATATACTGGTCTCTGCTTAACGCTTATACCAGTTTTCCTTTTATTGTAAATATTTTCTTTCTTTCCGCTTCTTCACTTTTCTCCGTCTCCCCTAAAATCTTTTAATGCTGTTGAAAAATTTAATTAGCGCTCTTGCTTTTCTTTCTCCCTCATCTTCGAATGATACCAACCACCTGAACGACAGTGGAACTATTCCCATCTGTTTTCTCATATCCTCTCGCTCCTCTTCGTACAGCCCACATTCCAAAATCACATGCTCTAAATTTTCCTCCGAATTTCCGCATCTGCATTTTTCCTCTTGAGTAATATTACATTTAGTCAGTATTTTATTTGTCGGAAGGGTATTGGTCCTTAATCTCGCTAGTAACACGTCTTCTCTTCTATTTTTTGCTATTTTAGCTATTGTTTCCTTCTTTAGTATTAGTAAGTTCGGTAATCTATCTTTGTACTTGTTTTCTTCCCATTCTTTCTTCATTTTATCAAGAACTCTTTTCTTTTTTTCTTGTTTGATATCTTCTGGGGATACCCATCTGAGTATTTTGTCTTTTGTTAAGGCCTCTTTAGCTGCTTTATCTGCCAGTTCATTAATGAGTAAGCCTGAATGCGCTGGTATCCATATCAGGTTAAGTTGATTGCACACCGTGCTGACTTGCTTTATAATTTTTGCTAGTTTGAGGATAATTGTGTTGGATTTGTCGTTCACATTTTTTAGAGCCTGTAGTACCGATAAACTGTCTGAGAAGACACTGTATTTTTCTTTCTCTTTTACATAGTGGTTAATCGCTATGCATAATGCCGCGGCTTCTCCTGTGAAAATTGTATTTATTTTTGGGATGGTACCGCTTAGTTTAACTTGTTTTTTGTGATTTATTATAGCCACTGCACAGGCCTCCATGGTTTTCGAAGCATCAGTAGCTATGACTGTATCGTCTCTGCACTCAGTTGCCAAGTATTCTGTTAGTAGATGATGCATGCCTTCATGAATGTTTTTCTTTGGTAGTTGGAATGGTAACGATTCTGTGAGGATTTTAACGTTTTTGATTCCTTCTATATCTGTTGTTGGGACTGTTTTTAATATTGTATTTTTGTCAACCTCCATCTCTCTAAATTCTAATTCCAATTCCAAACCGTATGCCATTTTTTGGAAAACATTATTTGAACAATTTTCTGTTATAAAGTTTATATCCTCCAATATGGGTGAATTATTTTTGATTAATTTTATTTGAAAGCTAAGATTTCTTTCTTTAATTCTTTCCGAGATGCTGGCTTGCCTAGCCTCTGCTTGCAGAACCGGGATGGGGGTCCACTTCGGCAAACCAAGCGCTTGTCTGAGCATGTTGTTGTATAAAGTTTCTAGTTTTTTCTTGATTGATTTTGACGCTTGCGTCAGGTACATCGGGGCATATTCCAAGTTGCTTCTTATACATGCGTTTGCAATACTAAGTAAGTTGTGGCTTCTGACACCCCATCCTACTCCACTAATCGCTCTTAGTATGTTGATCTTCCTGAGAATATTTTTCTCCAAATTCTTCATGTGTAACTTAAGTGTTCTGTTTGATGATAACCATATCCCCAGAATTTTCTTTGAATTGGCCCACGGGATAGGTTTTCCATTTAAAAGAATATTAAACTCTTTAAATTCTTTCTTTTTTGAGAAGTTGATAATACTGCTTTTTTCTGCTTGTATAGTCATCTTCCATTTTTTGCACCATTCCGAAATCTGAGCAATGGTCTCCTTGCAATTGTTTTCCAACTCCATTTTGCTGTCTCCCTTTGTAATGATGTTTATATCATCTGCGAAGACGACTAATTCGGAATGATTTGGTATATTTAGGAATATGTCCTTCATGTAGATAGTGAATAGAATGGGGCTAAGTACGCTCCCTTGGGGTACCCCAACGTTGATTTTCCTTTCCGCCGAGAAGGTATTCCTCCATTTTACTCTTGATACTCTGTTGTTTGTTCAATCCATTTAACTGTACTTCCTGAGAACCCCGCTTCCAAGAGTTTTATTGTTAGACCAGATAGCCAAACTGAATCATATGCGATGTCAAGGGACATCAGTGTAGTGTATTTTTTTTCTACTATTGCTTTGGTAATTTTGGTGACGATGGCAAGCTGAGCTTCGTCACACCCTTTGTTTTTGATGAATCCAAAATGATATGGATTTAGCATGTTTTTATTTGTTATTTCATTTACTATTCTATTCCCAATAAGTTTTTCCATTATCTTACATAGAACTGATGTAAGGGCGATCGGTCTATAGGAATCCGGGCTCGATGGGTTTTTGTTTGGTTTCTTTATTGGGATGATGGTCGATTTTTTGAACATCTCCGGCACTTCTCCTTTTCTCCAGTAATCGTTGTACAGATTTAGTAATTTTTTAAGGTTGTCTTTTGACATTTTTTGGACCATTTTCACTGTCGTTCCGTCTGGACCTGGTGATCTGTTTCGCATTTTCTTAATAATTTTCTCGAGGTCTTTTAACTCAAAATTTCCACTTAAATTGTCTTTAGAGTTTTGTTGGTTCCATGGTAATCGTGGGTGAAAAGGTTTATTGGAGTATTTTAAAATGAAAGCATTAGCCTGACTAAGTGGTGTAGTCAAAGTAGTGTTAGCGACTTCAATTATTGCGTTTGACGATACTTCGTCCTGTTTCTTATTTTTTATTGCGTTTAGTATTCTATAAATATTTTTGGAATTACCAGCTTCCAGACAAATATTGTCCCAATAACTTCTTCTTAATGTGTTGATTAGTTTTTTTAGCTGGGCGGCGGTTTCTTTATATCTTATCCAGGCTTGGCTAAAGATTTTTCTTTTTGCTTCTTTTAAGAGGTGTCTCTTTTTCCTTAGTAGAGCTGTACATTTTTGTGTCCAGTATGGTGGGGTATTTTCGTTGAGTTTTCTTCCTGGTATGGTGCTGTTTTTCTTTGCTTTGTTTATTTTTGCAATCACTTCTTCAATATTGGTGAATTCCCTGTAGTTTTCCAGTGAATTGTTTAATTCTTCTTCAAAGTCGTCCCAATGAATTCTCGTTGTTTCAACTTCATTCTGTTTGTATTCAGGTATGTTTATTTTTATGACGCTATGATCGCTGTCATATAATTCTAAGATCGTTACCTCTGATTGTAAACTCATGTTCTTTGTGCATATAGTTAAGTCAATCAATGAAGGATCTTTCCCAGGAGTGAAATGTGTTGGCTCGTCCGTGTTGAGTAACACTAGATCATTTTCCATGATCCAATTGATTACGAGGTTTGCATCTTGCGATCTTTTATTACTCCCCAGAAGAGGATGATGAATATTGAAGTCCCCGACTATGTAATAGTTTTCTTTAGTATGCTTTTTTATTTCTTGCAACCATCTTTTAGAAAATTTTCCGTATGGTGAGTATATATTGAAGAGTTGTATGCACTTTTTTTCTATAAATAGTTCTACTCCGATGACTTCATTCCCTGATTGAGGGAGATCTATTTGGATTACTTTTGATGGGATTTTTTTATTTACAGCAATGAGGACCCCTCCTCCGTTATTGTCCCTATCTTTTCTATACACTATTTTGTCTTTAAAATAAATATTATCCGTAGGTTTAAGAAAGGTCTCTTGGATGGCTATCACTTCAGCTTTTTGAAATATCTCTAATTTTGTCCAATGGATTTTGTTGCTGATACTTCTACTATTCCATTGTATTAAATATAACTTTTCTTTATTCATGTGTGGCTTCCTTTTCTTTTTTCTTCCTTTTTCTCACGGGGCTTTTCTCTTTATTTAGTTTTTCAGCCTCTCCTTGGATTAACATAGGTTCCTCCCGGTCATCATCACCTTCGTCATTACTTTTCTCTTCGTTTACGTCCTTCAAGCTCCACTCCTCTGGTTCTGATTCTTTTTCACTTTGTTCTGATTGGATTACTGCTTGATGAAGATCATTTGTAGGGGTACTTATGTAGTTCAGTAACTTCTCCCCCAATTCTTGTACAGTTTTTTTCAAATCCCTTTGATCTGTAGTTAATCTGTTGACAACGTTTATCAAGTCTTTTACTATGTCTTTTAAGTCGTTATTTTCGGTATTGTTCCTCTTCTCTGTCTGATCTACTTGTTTTCCTTTGTTTATCTCTTCCGATCTGATCGCTTCGGAGTACTTTTTAGTCGTATTTATAATTTTCCTTGCTTCGTAAATTGAGATATTATCCCTTTTAGCTTTTTGCAATATTTCTTGTTCCTTTTTTACTTCTGGGCAGTTTATTTCTAGTGCATCGTGGTCTGCTGACCCGCAACGTAAACACTTTTGTTTGTTTTTGCATTCGTTACGATCGTGCATCTCGCCACACTTGTTACATCTAGCTTCGCTTTTGCATGTCGTTTTGAAATGGTTTAATCTCAAACAGTTGTGGCATATCTTCGGCCTCTCTTCAAATTTGTGTACCGAATAATAACAATAATCAATCTTGATTTTGTCTCTTGACACGTTTCCCAATTCCTTGATCAGCACTGTGGATGTGGGCTCGTCGCTACCTTTACGAGAGAATCTGATGATTTTATTCACAAATATTTTTTGCTTTTTTAGAGCTTCTGCTATTTCATCCACGGTAATGTCAGTCTCCACTCCCTTTACTAAATATGTCGTGGTAAACGATTCTTCGTATACCGTTGCTTTCACCTGATTATCGTCAATTTCTTTCAGGTTGATTGCTTTTATTGCTGATGTCTCATTTTTCGTTATTACTATCAATCTTTTGTTTCTTGTTTTTATTAATTCATCTTCACTTTTCAGGATGGTACTGAACTTTCTTCTTATCGTTCCATGCCTCAAGTTAAGCTCTGCTTCTGCTCCTGCTATTCCGATCTTTATACTTGTACATCCATTCTTAAACGCTTTTTTTATTTTTTCTTCATCTGTCTCTTTATTTATGTATATTCTATTTTCTTTTAATACCTTTGATCTTTTATCTGAGTTGATTTCTCTATCTTCTTCCTCTTCAAGGGTACGTTTTTCCCCTGTCATCTTCTCACTTCCCTTCCCACCAACTTGGAGGTAAGGAAAAAATCTTTGAAAAATGGAAATATACTACGCTGTCTTGGCTTTAGATTAATAGTAAGCTAATTTATATATTTGAAAATAGAAACTAGTTCAATCTCGAATACTTTTATATCCAACCAAAAATCTTCCAACCATAACAAAACCTCACATTCGAAACTCCTGTTTGCCAGGTATTTTCATCAATTTATTCATTTCTTCGTCTCTTAATTCCAGATTTAAATTAATGATTTAGAATGTAGTTATTTAAAAACCACAATATTGAATGAGTTTGTGTGAAAAGTTATTAGTTGGGTAGTCACTTTGGGGTGGTTTAGATAATTTCTTTACACTTTTAAGTTTTATTTTAATTTTAAGATGTATGCATTTCGATAGTTTGATATTATGTTTTGATTATTTATTATGATAAAAGAGTAACAGCTAAAAAATTGAATGCTCAATATTTTAACTAGCACAGTTCAAAGTTCCCACTTAAGTGATAAAGAAATGAATTACTCTATGGGAAATCTTTTTGGATTCACTCTAAAATCTCCAGGAAATACACTATGAATACTAAATTTTATAAGTGTTGTTTTAAGAAAGTTTTACTCAATAAACCAACAGTGTTCAGCTGCTAGTAAGAAGGCTAATAGGATATTGGGTTACATAAAAAAACTGTTACTTCAAGGTCCGGGAATATTATATTGCCATTATATAGGGGATTGGTGAGGCCTCATCTTGAATATGCTGTTCAATTTTGGTCTCCATACTTGAAAAAAGATATTGATTCAATTGAAAGAGTTCAGCATAAGGCGACCAAATGGTCAAGGGTATATCCAGTTTAAGTTATGAGGAACGATTAAGTAAGTTAAATATGTTCACTCTAGAGGAAAGAAGGATTAGAGAGGATTTAATTAAACTTTTCAAAATAATAAAACAAGGGGACACAGAGGGACTAGATTTCAATACGGGTAATAGAACGAGGGGTCACAGATTTAAATTGAACAAGGCAAATTTTAATCGGGATTGTAGGAAGTATTACTTTTTTTAACAGGGTAGTGGACAGATGGAGTGGGTTACCTGAAACGATTTTATCAACTCAAGTGGGTAAACGAATTCAAGAATAAAATTGACGGATACTGGGAATCGGGTAGTTGGAGTTAAACGGATTGGACCAACCTTGTTGGGCGCTTGCCTGTAGTTGGTCGACTTAATTTGTATTTGTATAAAATAAATTTATTGATTTAAGTATTTTTGAACATTTTGTATTAACTGTAAAATTTCATTATCCGATGTTACAACTCTATTGAATTATCCTATAGATCAGCGGTTCTTAAACTTTCTATCGTCACGGACCCCTTTATGTAGCAGCCAGACATCGCGGACCCCCAACATTTTAAACACCAAAAGCCGTAACCAGACTTTTATTTTGAGTTTCAGATTCATTAAAATTAGTATATAAATTAAAATAAATTTTAAATTACTGCAGAGGCCTATGTAAGAATTTATTTCGGGAGGAGACAAAAATGATCCCTCAGCCCCTCCCATGTATATTTGATAGGTCCGAGTAGCTTTTAATACATTTTTTAGTAGAATTTGCGTCTTAGGGAACTTAATATAAAAAGGTTATGAGTAATTAAGTTCTACCTATCAAAGGGAGGTCTGGGGGCTCTTCCCCAGAAAATATTTGGAAATTTAACTAGTAAAACAGGTTTTCAATTAGTGTTTTGATACCCCTAGTTAGAATACTTTGAATATAAATTTTTACGTTAGATTTGCATTTTGATTAACTTAATTTAAAAAATAGTTTATAATAATAGAGTTTTAAGAACATAAAGGTATCTGGGGGGTCATCCTCAGAAAAGTTTTAGATAAATTAGTCCCTAAAACACACAGGATTTAAACTTGGTTTTGATACACTTCGTCCGAATTTCAGACTATATTCTTAGGTAGGATTTCAATTTTGATGAACGTTTTTTATTCTCAAAGTTTTTAATAATAAAGTACCAAGTATGAAAGGGGGTTTGCGGGGCCTCCCCCAGAAAGTTTTCGGAGATTTGATCTAAAAAATCAGGGTTTCAACTTGTTTTGATACCCCAAGTCCACATTTCAGGAGGGGCATGGCCCACTGAATTACTCCAAGTCTCCGAGGTGATGGTCTGGAAATTTCAAGGAAAACATTATGCATTAAAGTCAAAATTTTGAAGGGGCCGGGGGTTCTCCTCCAGAAAATTTTTGAAATTTGCTTCTTAAAACTAGTGTTTCATCCAATTTTGAAACACTTTGGGGAATTCTAAAAGTAACTTGAGGAATTCCTCAAGGTAACTCGCGGACCTCCTAGGAAGGCGCCGCGGACCCCCTGGGGTCCGAGGACCACAGTTTAAGAACCGCTGCTATATATATTTCTTCATTTACTTAATTATTAGTATTACTCTTAAAACTTAGTAAACCTGAAATATTTTTAAAATTTATTAATAAAATCAAAATGCGGAATTAATACTATTTTTTCTTATTATCTTGTATCTGAGAATAAAATCATGTTTGATAGAGGTATGGTATTGGAATGTAACTAAAAAGGGATGGAATGATTAAAAGTTTATAAATAATGAAATTAATTTAAGGATAAAGGTATTTAATGAAGGAGTTATCTTGCTTTAATACATTTTTAAGAGTTGGAATAGAATACTATTGTGGTGTTTAATCCTGACTATAAATCAATAAAAATATCAATATAATTAAGTTTGAGGACAAATTTTTTTTCATAATGGCATCTTCGTTTTTTAAAATTATACAAAAAAATTACAAAACGTTAATAATAATTTCATGTTTCCCCAAATTACTGCATTATTATCTTCACACTTTTCTACTATTTTAAAAGCTAGAGGTTACTACACCTTCAGCTTCGTTATGATAAATTTTCAGATAGACTATACCAATATTTTAAGGGCAATAGAGCATTTTTTCTAACAAAATTAGAAAAATAAAATGTTTTATTTTTGATACTAGGGAGCTACCGCCCCCTGCTCGCTATCGCTCGCCAACCCCCGTAAACTGCTGAAGCAGGACCTTTTGGAATTGCTTCGCAATTCCTACCCATTTCAACTCGCTGAACTTGATACACTTTATAAAACAATTAAACAATTTACAGAAAAAACGTCAACCAACTTTCCAAAAATACTTCACCAAATCCCCTCCATAAATAAATCTCCCTTAAAAGTTTGAATATATATTAACTCGAACTTTTCAAAAATTTAAACGAAATGTTTTTAAAAATATTCAACTTAATTATTTTTAATCTATGATTAAAAAAATAACTAATTCTAATTGTTTATCAATATTCGGACCAAACAAAAACCATTATTTTAAAGTAACTCCTTAGTATAATATGCCTAGTGTTTATCATTCAAATTTTTGTTTAAACCCAGACTTGTTAAACAATACCGTTTAAGCAATTGAAAATAAAAAGAGACAAAACATAACTCTATGTTTACAATTAATTTCGATAAAATCAGACTAAAAATTTTAAATATTGGACAAAAATGGTGAAATTTTAGTATGAAATGGCGTACATGTAAGTTTTTAGAATATGTTTTTATAAGTCTTTGAGTGATATTTCATCAAGAAAGTACTTTTTTAAATGGTGAAAACACATGTTTCATCATAAAATACAGCGCCAATCGGGCGTTGTGATTGGATGAATCTTAATTTGATTGACAGGGTTTGCTTTGTAACTGCGACCTTATCCGTTATGTAAAAAAATGGAAATATTTCAAAATTGAGAATTTTTTTGAAAAATCGAAGGGCCTACTCGGAAATCCGGAAAGAATCCGGACATTTTGATACCATATATGTGTCATTTGGTTCAGTAATTAAAAAGCCTTTCTCTGGAAACAGTTCACCAAAAACTTTTTTTTAGAATAGAGAGATTATGCCAATAAAGTATAGTATTTAAGTACAAAAGGAAATCCGTTTTCAGTTTAAGTATTATTTTACAAACATTTTTTATATCGGGTTTAACTAAACACAGCCAGTAATAATTCCATCCTTTATGTTTGAATAGAATTACTTCTAATACGGAAATTACGAAACATATCGCCACAAAACAAAACTTGCTAATAAAGTGCTTTTTGAGTACCTACCGTTAACTTTTCTTCTTTCACAATATTTCTCTTTAATAGGTCAGTTATTGCATGAAATTTTGATACAATTGATTGATATTAGAAGTAGAAGAAAATATCTAATATAATTTAATATATATATATGGATATAGTAATATATGGATAGTAATATATATTTATGGACATACATAAAAGTGCATTATATAGAGGAGAGGAGGGTATTATGGAACACCCTTTATATAAGAATAACTTTAGTGGTTTTTAATAAAAATCCACCGAATCATTTTAAATACATCATACTATAAATAATTACAATGAAGGGCCAATGGTCAAATAAATCAGCATTTATTTTTTTCATAAAAAATGTACTTTAAGAAAAAGTTGCAAACGGAGGGTAATATGGAACAGTTGGATTTACAGCTATTGAAAACTAATTAGACCTTAGAGAACATAGTTAATCTTAACTATAAAAATATATTTAACAACTTACGTTCAAATAGTTTTGTTCATGAGTCTATTTACAATAGTCACAAACATAATCGGCTTTGTCTGACCCTTTGCTTATGGAATGTTCCATAATACCCGACAGGCCACCTTGTACTATGAACCCTTTTACTGACCGATAAAACATGGATTGCTAAAAAAACGACTGCAGTATAAGAAACTACTGATCTTTTAGTGTACATTATGCTTAACAACAAAATCAAAGTTTCATAGTTACTGGTAGGTTAAAAGGTTTGAACATTTACCGTCAAAAACTTTTGAAAATCCTAAGACACACTTTGCCTTGCTGCGGCTTATCAGACAACAACAAGAAGCTTAACTCTTTGCGCACTGCATTATTGGGGATTTCTAAAGACTTTCGTGGCAATGCCACGTGATAGCAGCACGAGGGTGAAAAACTAAGGGGTTCCATATTACCCGACTATTCCATAATACTCTCCTCTCCTCTATTTGAAAATTCATGAAAAATCAACTTGAGAATTAATACGAATATTATTGGTTTTCACTAAGAATGCTTAAATAGCTTTAAAATGTCACACAACTTCAAGTTCAAATGTATAATATTCTAATTTTTATTTCTTTTATATTCTTGGGAGTATAAAACTAAAACTCTTCTTCTTAAGCCCTTAAACACTCTTAAAACAGAGTTTAATAGAAAAGCAGACTGTTTTTCTAATATAATCACATTTTAATTCATTCTATATTAATTCTACAGTTAAAAAATTTTTTTCGTTTCGTCAGAATGTTTTAATGTTGTTTACTTTACTTTTTTAAAATTTTATAGCATTTATAATAACGTCTTATTAACAAACTTTTTTATTCAATTAGTGTGCGTTCTAGAAAGTCCCAAGTCTAATCCTGATTCAAATTTTGTTGATTTTTTAATATAACTTGAGTAATTTTTGTATGGGCAGTCACGATTCAATATGATAAATAAATAAAAAATTGTATAAAATAATTATAAAACTTATAAAAAATAGGTTATAAGTATGTATTTGTAAAATAATAATAATTGGAAATTCCCAATTAGATTTTTAGTCTTTAAAATAACTCTGAAAAAACAGTTACAATCATAGTTATCAATACTTTTAGAACCCGTTGAAAAAATTCAAATACCTTGAACGGTTGATTTCATACATATATTTTTAAGTGTCGTGATCCGATTTACCCTCATTGCTGGGTGAATCGGATCACTGACACATTTTTTGTCTAAAATTATAAGTAAGTTTAAATAAATTTCGTCGGCAAAAAATTCTTGAATAATATTTTTTTACATAAATTCATATTAACTAAATTGTCCTAGGGATTTTTTTTATTCTTTAAGCGGTTTTATTTAAAAACAAATATGTTTTACGGATCTAATATAAACCTTTAGTAAGGGGAGACTGTTGTACTTTCTGATAAAGATCACGTTTTAATTTTTCTAAGACAAGTAAAATCTTATTTCGGCTTTTTAAAGTGTCCTACCTATAGACCTAACTTTAATAAGTAGGGTAATATTTTTTATTAGCTCAAATCTTTAAAATTGGAATTTTAATAACTTGATGAAATTAGTGTCAAGTTTTTCGTTATCATCATACCTGAATGTGATAATGGTGCTTAAGATTTTATACCATATTTTACATTAAATTCAAAGTAGAATAAAAAAAATTAAAAGGGGAGTTAAGATAAAAAAAATGTTTGAATTTTCATCTTAAAATTACTAGAAAATAATCGCCGTCAAATAGATAGCCGTTTAGAAGTAATTTGACATGTATTAAAATGTATTCACTTAAACGAATACTATTCAAAAACGCCGATTAGCTACAGACACATCAAGAACGTGTCCGTAGATACAATACTCATAGTGTCCGAAGGTACAAAACATAAGGTGTTTTTGAAATCAAAGTTCCAAATTAAAATAAAATGATTGCGATCTGACAACTTCTAATATCAAAACTAAACAGTCAAATCTGGGTCATTCGCCACATATATCCCTTTAATCATTCAGCATTAAAGGGGAAGAAAACTATTAATGTAGTCAGTGTTATTCCTAGGAGGAAAAAATACTCCTTGTCTTTTTTTAGAAAGAGTGAAATACGTAAATAACAAACTACAAATACAGATACAAATTTTCTATAAAAATAATTACTTTTTTAATGGATGACAAAAAATGAAATAGAAAAAAATGAGTATGCTATTTAGTTTTTAACAATTAAAGAATATGTTAAATATTTGTAGAAAATATTAAACAAATTAGAAAATATTAAACAAATTAGAAAAATTTAAAACAAATAAAATACAAAACAATCCAAACAAACAGTTAGTAGAAAATATAAAAGTTGATTTTTGAGTAGACAAAATATATTAGTTGTTTTCGGTAGGGCTCCATGCATTTTTTAAGCTAAACCTTTGTTGAAAATTCAAAGCGTGAAAATACTCCTGGCAAGTTTTATAAAGCGTATTTCCGATTTTCAATGCGTTAAATACCCTCTTAAAGGCGTTAAAATTATCTCTGAATGTAGTGATGCACTAAAACTAAAAGTATAACTTTAAGCATCTAAAAACAGTAATTTTATTTATATTTACTTTCAATTTCAATTCAAAGAGCTGGTTTCACGTTTCCAACTAGATAGCATCTGTTTACTTTCAATATCGACCACCAATTCAAATTTCCATTTTTCAGAATTTTTAAACGTGGTGGCCGAAGGTACAACAGAACTTATATTACGTTTATTTGTTGTACCCTTTGATAAAATCACCTATTTACGTATTTCTAACAGTCATTGAAAAAATAGGCTATGAATATCAGAGGATAGTTTTAATTAAACGCAAATATTATAAGTTGTGCGAATGAAATACTTTTAACTACCACTTATGAAAAAAATAAATTTTATAGAAAAACTACAGGTGGATAAGCTTTTCAAAACTATGCAAAAATCTTAAAATGTAGTATTCTCTCGTGCTTCTATTTATTGGATATCTTATTAAACCAACATTCTACTTTTCATAAATGTCAAACGCTTTAATTTATTTAGGACTTTTTTACTAGATTATGTCAAACATACTATCGATATTCAGTTATGCCTATAATCTATTTATTGAAGTGAATAACATCAAATTTTAAAAGAAAACATTTTAAGCTGGTTCTTATTTCATGTGAAATCATGTTTTAAAAAGTAACAAAGTTAAAACAACTAAATTAGTTCCCATATAAATTGCTTTACACATTATGTAATGTATTCATCACCGTAATTCTAAAAGGAACACTTGATTTAAACCGCTCTATTTTAAACCTCTATAAAAGAAAAATACATAAAAGGACATAAATAATAAAAAAAGGATAATTTTTTATTCATGGTATTAAAAAATCATAAATGTTAAAAGAACTCACAATAATGTAACGTAAAGAACTGGTTTTTATGTCTTGAGAAACATGTGTTTCAAGTTAAAATCTTTTTTAAACTTCAATGAATCTTTTGAACTGTAAGTTAGCATGGTTAATAAAAGCAAAATACTCGGTGTCTGAACTCGCGATTCTTCAATTTAAGAACGATTTATTTCCTTATTAAGGGCAGCAGATACTTGGTGTTTGTCACTTTGGATTCTCAGTTTTCTTAAGGAAGCTGTTGTGAACATACCAAGTGAGCTGTTATTTAAACTTAAATATACTAACATTATTCCTTATTTATTTGGAAATTTAGTTTGTATAAATTTATAAAATAGGAATATAAATAATCATCAACATTGAAAAATAAATTTTATAGAAAATAACTTTTTATCTATTTCAATCATACATTCATATAAATTTTACTTTATAATACATATAATATGGTTTTAAGTTTATACGGTCATATTTAGAAATTCTTAGTAATGATTTGAATAAGAATAAATCTAAGTATAATGTAAAATTTAATAATAACTAGATGTTTTGCAAAATGCCAGATGATTTAATCATTACTAATAATTAAAATCTTATTAATTTAGACATAGCTCTGAGTGTGAAAAAACTTAATGGAGTAAAATATAATTCTGAATATTCTTGTTGAGAAAAGAAGGAGAAATTAACATACTAACTTCTTAAAATTCTTTTAATATTTTTAATGTTTGTATCTCTCTTCTTAGAAAATTCTTTTTACTATACATAATTTCTCATTAATTTCAAGTTGTGTTCTCCCACGTACTGTTAATAGTCTTACTAATGTTGTATCATTATTATAGGATGTTGAGAAGAAGGTGATTACCTGTAAAATAACTTTATGAAATAAGTCCTTAAGTTTTAAGCTAAAAGAATTAAAAACTTTACTGAGCTTCTACAAATTTATTAAGCTTAGATCTATTTCATTTCAAAGCCTATATGTTTTTGCAACTCCATATTAAATTAAATTTGAATATAAACGTAATTCAATTTAATCATAAACGTAATTCAAAACTGTTGAACTTAAAAGTTATTTAGCATAAAAGTATGTTTGAAAGTTTAAAAGCGTTTGAAAATACCCAAATTTCAAAAGAAATGGAAAATGTTGAAACCCTCAATTCGGGGCAAAGTATAAATCGCGAGTAAAGTAAATTCACTCGGTTTTAATCCAGTGTGCTTATTGCTTGGGTTGTTAGAGAATATAATCAAATTAGGTTAGTTAGAGACGACGAGCTTTATTTATACGTTTCAATAGGCTTTTAGAGATATTTGAACTCTGAATAAAAAAAGTAATAGTGTAAAGCAGTGGTTCCCAAAGTGGAATCCGTGGAACCCTGGGGTTCCACGAAAAAACTTAGGGGTTCCATGTGACAAACTTTATTTCATTAAAAAAATAAGAATGGCGTAAAAAAATAAGAATGGACAGTCCCCCCTTGGACCAAAAAGGTTCTCAAAATTAGTTAAAACCCTACTTTTACCAGACTAATTTCAAAATTTTCTCTGGGAAGGACACCCAGACCCCCCCACGGTACTACAACATCGGGATCCTTTGTGATACTTTTTGGAAAATCCCCAACATTTTGACATTTTTGTCAAAAGATCAAGATAATGGTCCGAAAATAACTCCCCTTGGACCCAAAAAGCTTCTTAAAATGAGTTAAAACTCTATTTTTACGAGTCAAATTTCAAAAATTTTCAGGGGGAGGACCCCCATACCCCCTAGCGGTACCACAAAAGGATCTTGCGTAATACTTTTAGAAAATCCCCAAGAATTTGACATTTTTGCCAAAAGGTAAAGGTGATTGTCTTGAAAAGTGCCCCCCGGATCCGTGCTGGATCCGCGCCTGGTTTCATTTTAATATCATATATTAAATTTTGAAAAGTCGTTGATTAAAAAATATTCAGGGTTCCGCGATCATTGGCAACAAATTTGGGGGTTCCACGACCAAAATAGTTTGGGAACCACTGGTGTAAAGAGTTCAATATTAAATCTTAATTTGCAAAAGGTTTGAATTTTAGTTTGCATAATATATAGTGATATTCTGGTGGTTTTCTTCGGGAATTCCGAAGATTTTTAATCGATCTCTACCTATAAATATATTTTTTAACCTTAACTTTAACTTAAAGATAACTTTAAATCGTTAATTTTAAATATAAATTTAAGTATGAAAATTTTTAGCATTTATATTTAAATTTTCGGGGATCTGAATCAAAATTGTTATTGCATTAATAACCCTTAAATGGGCTGAATAGTGGAGCAATAAGTATTAAAAGTAGCGCATGCGTTTAAAAATTTATAATTTATAGATCGGCTAATGACCACATGTTAGAAGTGACAATTTTTAATACCATGTTAGTAATAAGAATCTTGTTAAAATACTTTGAAGCACTTAAAAAAAATCAGGTATCATAAATTTATGTGTGAATAAAATAAGGTTCTATTTTTCAATAGAACTTTTGCAATTCCAATTTTGGGTATAAAAATTACTCTCCTAATTATAGCTTAATTTTTATATTTTAAAATTATATTCCTCCTTCAATGGTTTTAAAAAATAAGTTAATTTTTCATTTAAAAAACAAGAGGAAAAAAATCTAATCCCTTTTCAAATAAAATGCTTCGTGAGCAGAGAACTTCAAAATTTCTTGCTTTTCTAGTTAACAAAATTATGTTTAAGTTTTCATACATACTTTAAAACTCGACTTCTTTTTCAAGAACGTAATAAAAGTTACTTAAGATAAAATTTGTAAAAGAATTTCTGTTAATAAACAATATACTTAATTTTCTTTTCATTTTCTTAATATGACTTTACTCTTTTTTGCATGACATTTTTATCAGATCAGTGTAGTAGTTACCTTTCAACTTTTAACTCAACTTTTTCAACTTTAATTTTTCTGTTTTATGAAGAACTAGAGCGCAAGCCTGCTAGCCCCGGGCTTCGCCTGAAATGAGCAATTTTTATGTTAATAAACAACAATCGATAAAAAAAGTTGTTAGAAAGCTTAGATTTTAATTTTTTCCCTCAGAAACCTTCCCAAGAGCGAGTAGAGCAACGTGGTAAAGTTTAAAAGTTAATGTAGGTTTGAAAAGTTTAAGTATACTAAGGACATTCAGACAGACCAATATTCATTTTTATATTTATTGATATATTAATATTTTAAAAAAATCATGCTTCTCTAAGGAATCATCATTGATATAACTAATACTTACTATAGACATCACATTTAAATGAAAAGCTATCTACCTTAACAAACGTTACCATGGCAACGCTTTCACTAACCGCGCGCGTCAAGATGTTTCAACTTTATGAATGAATTCCATGCGTAGAAAAAACAATAATAGCTTACCATTGACCGACGGATAGGTGACAAGATTCTCCCCCTCGGCAATTGCAGAGCTCTCTGGCTCCTTCCTCTCCACCAATTCCAGGATGCTCTTCGGCACATTGACCGGCTGCTCCGGGGGCAATATGATCGGGGCCTCCGGTAGATTGACCTGGCTGAGGATGCGGGACTTGATGGCCTCGGTCTTCATCTCCCGCACATGGGGGGTGAGGCGGGGGTCGTCGGGCGGCCGTTCGGACAGGGCCAGCGACAGAGAGAGGAGTAGCAAGGCGGGAAGCGCGGGCATGGCGAGCGGTTGAGATGCGGGAGCTTCTTCCGAGTTACGGACGATGAGGAGTTCGATAGTGGGGTGGACTTTAATACTGCTCTGGGACGGCTGCTGACCACAGGGAGGAGACGCCGGGTGGAGACGTCACCGGAACGTCATCGGGTAGACAGTTGGTGTGTGTGGTTTTCTTTTTTTGAAGAAAAGGTAGGGATTTGGTTGGGGGTGAAACCTATATCCGAAAATGTTTGGGTTTCTCTTCCCTTAATTTTATCTTTCCCTTTAGTAGTTTTCTCTCTTAAAATACGTCTGATCTTTCTATCCCGACCCCCTTATTTTCTTGACTTAATTATAGCATTTTCCCTTTCTCAGTATCTTTTTCAAAACTTATCTTTCTTGAAAGGAGTATTTGACCATTATCTCTGGTTAGCGGACAATAAGTGTAAGCTCACAACTCTCAAGCGTCGCCTCCAGCCGTGGACCGGTTTCGTCCTTGTTAGGACTCATCAGCACGGCATAGGAAGGCAATGCAAAAGAGCGGAGGGCAAATACTAGCCTAGCCGACTAAAAAGTGGTGACCATTGATTAGTCCTCCATCTATCCAAGTTATCTTTCTTGCTCTCCTCTCTTATATATCTCATTTTTCTAATTAATATATTGATATCTTCAATATCTTAATTTTCCTAATATTATATTTTTCACTTTTATTTTTTCTACTTATCTTCATTTTTTTTCTTTCTTTCCACCTTTTCCAAATATCTTTTTATTTCTTTCTCTTTATAGTTTTCCCACTTTTTTATTCTCGTTTACCATATTATTCTTATGATCTCTGTCTGTAAAATATTGTTATTTCTCCCTCAATCTCCTTTTCTCAATCATTTTTCTTCTCTCATCTCTATTTTTCTCATTTTAATTCTTTCTTTCATCTCTTTTATTCCCATACTCTATATTTTAATTTTTTGTTCGCCTTTCCTCAGTTTTTCCTCACTTCCTCATGGGTCTCATTGGAAGGGTCACGGAAGACATTTACCCGTATCACGGTGCATGCTTTTGGCATAGGGGAAATGAAAGTAAAAATACGCACAAAAATGATTTTGAGCTATAAAATCGAGAATTTAAAAGCTAGATCCTCAAATATTTGCTGAAAATAAGTGCATTGACTCAAAAATCAACACTCAAAATAGGAAGGTTTTGGCTTAAATAAAAATATTCTCACGAATAACTCAGAAGCTTAAGAACGTACTTTATTGGCAGAAGCCGGGAACTAGCCCGAGATACAGAATTCCTATTTTATGACATGAAACAGCTCACATAACAATGACGTATATTCTGACAATGAAGTGTTTTAGAAGCTTCTAGAATAAATAATAAAATTATAATAGGAGGATTATGAGGTTTGAACTGATTATGAGGAGGATTATGAGGTTTGTTTTGCAGCCGAACTCTCTACCACTGGGCCAACAATGTGAATGCACCTGAATGTTGCAATATGTTAAAAATTGAAAAGAAAATGAAAAATTGAATGCGTACTTTTTTCCAACGAGGTGGTTATAAGTACGTGCTTTGAAATTTAAGGCTGAAATAGCCAAAAATGCTCTGCTACCTTAGTTTTTGGAAATTTATCCCTCATGTCACCTTTCTAAAAATAATCTATACTGGATTCAATCTTCTTTTAAAGTCCATGAAAAATCACACAGTGGTACGTACTTATTCTGGAACTTACGTGAATTAGTTTTCAGCTTCATATATGTTTTAAAGTTTCATAGGGGAAAATAAACATCTATTCAACAGCTGTAGCACATATTAGGGGGTTTTCTAACTTGATTTCGCGTGCTTTTTCGTGATTATGCTTAGTGAAAATAGCCATTTTGTTCCTTAAAATCTGTAGTTTACGAATCGTGATGGTGGACACTTCGGGTCTGCGCCAGGGGATGGTGAGAGGCGCAGAAGTGGAAAATCGACGAGTTTCAATTTTGTGTTGTTTGGAGTCAAAATGGTTCCTTTTACTTTTTTAATTTGCTCAAATGCCCCATAATACGAGAGAGGCGAGGGAGGACTAACGGGACATAGAGTTTGGAAAGGATCAGTTCACTCCAGTAGAAGGGGTGGAAGGATAAAGTGGAACGTAAAAATTGGTAAGCCTATTTTCTCTGAGGCGCAGGCTTATAGTCGTCCATTAACGTAATGAAAGGTGCCATTCTTTTCCTTATTTTCAGGCGAGAAATAATTGCGATAGTAGAAATCTGGCAACGCTCACTAGGGATAGGGAGAGGTGCAGGAAAAAATTACGAAAATCAGCAATATCTCCTGAAAAATAATTTCTTTTCTGCACCAACTGCGGTTGAATGTTTTGTAAATTGACACCAAAAATGGGTAAAATGCATTAAACCGATTTTCGAACGATTCTTCTACTTAAAATAGGGCCTGAAAGGTGTAGAAAAAAATAAGGGGAAATTCTCAACTTTTAAGTCTTTTAAAAACTTATTTTTACTCGTGAAGAAGCACTAATTTCAGGCTAATTTTTCCCTTTATACACTTAAGAATACGAAATACCATCGTTGATATCTGGGACCTGCGATTAAGGAGGGGGCAGGGGCAGAAAAAAATATTCCTGTTTTTATACTCTTCGTGAGAGTAAAATTCAAAATTTTCTACTTTTAGTAGAGTCATAAGTGGTGCAAATAAAGAAGATAGATACCTGACATGTCTAACAGCCCGTTAGAAAAGAGTTCCTCCCATTGGAAGGTGAAATGGAAGGGTTAAGCGGAACATGAGGAATTATATGGGATGTTTTGAAAAAAATTGTGTCTATTTTAGTGAAATAATGTAGAAATCTATTTGAGCAGGTTCTATGTAATCTGTAGAACTGGAAATGCGACAATAAGTAACTTTCATTCTCGACCGAGGATAACAATTGGGGCAGAAAAAAGTTAAAATTATACTTTACTGAGAAAAAGAGTATTTATCCTGTTTAAAAGGTTTTATGGACTGAAATTTTTGATTGGGGTCACTCAAGGTGGCCTATCCTGAGAAGCATAAACTCATCTTTGGGGGTTGAATGGATGAAATGGAATACTAATTCGATTTTTTGACAAATGGCGTGAAATTTCTTGGAAGAGAGTAATAATAAACAAATCGATTCCTCTTTCCAACTCTCTCGAATGGGTTACCCGACAATGAAATTTGGGAATCAAGACAAGGGTCCGTGGTCGGCGCAGAAAAATTTTATACATTAAATTTTAGTTTGTATAATTGTGTCTAAATAAGATAAAATATCCCTAAAATAAGAAATTTCATAGCAGATATGAAGGAGACCCATGTTAAAACTGTTTCTTGGAGGGTAAGAGGATAAAATAGAATATTAGGGGGTATAACATTTTACTATTTTACTAAAAAGTGAGTATTTCTCGCAAAAATTGCATTAAAAGGATTCGATTTTCCAATTTTACTCCATGGAATATGATACGTATAAGATAAATCTGTAGTATTAGGCAGGGGAAGGATAGTTGGGCAAAAAAAACCTGTAATTATTACAAAATTAAGACAAAAAACTTTATAATATTCTAATTTTTTGAGAAATAATTAAATGTCTTAAATTTGTAATAATTACCGGGTTTTTTTGCCCAACTAACCTTCCCCTTCCTAATACTGCAGATTTATCTTATACGTATCATATTCCATGGAGTAAAATTGGAAAATCGAATCCTATTAATGCAATTTTTGCGAGAAATACTCACTTTTTAGTAAAATAGTAAAATGTAATACCCCCTAATATTCTATTTTATCCTCTTACCCTCCAAGAAACAGTTTTAACATGGGTCTCCTTCATATCTGCTATGAAATTTCTTATTTTAGGGATATTTATCTTATTTAGACACAATTATACAAACTAAAATTTAATGTATAAAATTTTTCTGCGCCGACCACGGACCCTTGTCTTGATTCCCAAATTTCATTGTCGGGTAACCCATTCGAGAGAGTTGGAAAGAGGAATCGATTTGTTTATTATCACTCTCTTCCAAGAAATTTCACGCCATTTGTCAAAAAATCGAATTAGTATTCCATTTCATCCATTCAACCCCCAAAGATGAGTTTATGCTTCTCAGGATAGGCCACCTTGAGTGACCCCAATCAAAAATTTCAGTCCATAAAACCTTTTAAACAGGATAAATACTCTTTTTCTCAGTAAAGTATAATTTTAACTTTTTTTCTGCCCCAATTATTATCCTCGGTCGAGAATGAAAGTTACTTATTGTCGCATTTCCAGTTCTACAGATTACATAGAACCTGCTCAAATAGATTTCTACATTCTTTCACTAAAATAGACACAATTTTTTTCAAAACATCCCATATAATTCCTCATGTTCCGCTTAACCCTTCCATTTCACCTTCCAATGGGAGGAACTCTTTTCTAACGGGCTGTTAGACATGTCAGGTATCTATCTTCTTTATTTGCACCACTTATGACTCTACTAAAAGTAGAAAATTTTGAATTTTACTCTCACGAAGAGTATAAAAACAGGAATATTTTTTTCTGCCCCTGCCCCCCTCCTTAATCGCAGGTCCCAGATATCAACGATGGTATTTCGTATTCTTAAGTGTATAAAGGGAAAAATTAGCCTGAAATTAGTGCTTCTTCACGAGTAAAAATAAGTTTTTAAAAGACTTAAAAGTTGAGAATTTCCCCTTATTTTTTTCTACACCTTTAAGGCCCTATTTTAAGTAGAAGAATCGTTCGAAAATCGGTTTAATGCATTTTACCCATTTTTGGTGTCAATTTACAAAACATTCAACCGCAGTTGGTGCAGAAAAGAAATTATTTTTCAAGAGATATTGCTGATTTTCGTAATTTTTTCCTGACCCTCTCCCTGCCCCTAGTGAGCGTTGCCAGATTTCTTCTATCGTAATTATTTCTCGCCTGAAAATAAGGAAAAGAATGGCACCTTTCATTACGTTAATGGACGACTATAAGCCTGCGCCTCAGAGAAAATAGGCTTACCAATTTTTACGTTCCACTTTATCCTTCCACCCCTTCTACTGGAGTGAACTGATCCTTTCCAAACTCTATGTCCTGTTAGTCCTCCCTCGCCTCTCTCGTATTATGGAGCATTTGAGCAAATTAAAAAAGTAAAAGGAACCATTTTGACTCCAAACAACACAAAATTGAAACTCGTCGATTTTCCACTTCTGCGCCTCTCACCATCCCCTGGCGCAGACCCGAAGTGTCCACCATCGCGATTCGTAAACTACAAATTTTAAGGAACAAAATGGCTATTTTCACTAAGCATAATCACGAAAAAGCACGCGAAACCCATTTTCGTGAAGTTAGAAAACCCACTATATCATGTGGTGATGAGTTAAAATGAGTTTTATGATTTTATCCATTAAACTCGCAACTATCTTTTTATTTCCTATTAATTCTCTAAAACCTCCATAAATCTCAATCCTAAAATTACCTACATTTAAATTCTCATCTCATTTGAATGTTATCTCATCCAAACAAATTTTCTTTCCCAAAAGACGCCCAATTTAGAACAAATGACTTCATCACCCACGTTGTTTCACCATGCGAACATATTTTTTGACAGTTCATTACCTTTTGTGATAACTTCAAGAGCAAACAGGGGCTGATAAAATTTAACGTGCAAAAATCGAGATATGTAAATGCTTTGAGATGATGTCAGGCAACTTATTGAAAAGTTGTTTTTGAAAAGCTGTTGTTTACTTTAATTCTAAGTGCTTTTGATAACGATTTCAACCAACCAACCCATCGCCCTTCATTTTGCATATAAAAACGCTTTAAACAAAATTTTCCCATTGCCCTTGCTTTAATGAGATGATTCTCACTTAATAAGATGGAAATCTGACCTTATTTTTTAACCAATCAGGGATCCTCCAGGATATCACGTCACATTTTCAAGGGGTATAAAATGCATGACATAAAAGAAAGAAAGGACACAGTCCCACTTTTATGTTATTAATACGAGTATTTAACTATATTTTATCACCTTTACGCATGAACTTTACTTGCATTTATCACATAAGCACATGGTAATAATGTCTACATTTTTGTTTGTAGCAAAACGATATATAATACCTTTTTCATTAGAAAGTGACAAAAATACAGCTGTTTATAAATACTTCCTTATTATATAGAGGAAAATTTTTTAAAAGTAGCTTATATTTTTGGCAAAAGCTTGTTTCATGATTTAAAACAATAAACATATTTAAACATATTAAACAATAAACTCTTTTCGATGTTTATTAAATCCCAAAATCATAGTAGATAAGTTTCTACTATCTTTAAAAACGTTTTAGTCAATTACATCCTTTAGAGCAGCGGTTCTTAAACTTTCTATAGTCACGGACCCCTTTATGTTAGCAGCCAGACATCGCGGACCCCCAACATTTTATTAAGATTTAGATTAATTAAAATTGGTATAAAATTATAATAAATTTTACAATTACTCCAGAGGCGTATATGGAAATTTGTTTTGGGAGGGGACAAAAATTAACCCTCAGCCCCCATGTATATATTTCATAGGTCCAAGTAGCTTTATAGTACATTTTTAAGTAGAATTAGTCTTAGGGAACTTAATAAAAAAAGTTATGAGTAATTAAGTTCTAGCTACCAAAGGGGGGTCTGGGGGTCCTCCCTCAGAGAATTTTTGGAAATTCAACTAGTAAAATAGGTTTTTAATTAGTTTTGATACCCCAATTTAGAATTTTATGAATAAAAATTTTTATGTAAGATTTGCATTTGGATAAACTTAATGTGTGGGGGTAATGTATCTGGGGTCTGAGGGGGGAATCCTCAGAAAAGTTTTAGAGAAATTTTTCACTAAAACACACAGGATTTTAACTTGGTTTCGATACACTTCGTCCGAATTTTAGACTATATTCTTAGGTAGGATTTCAATTTTGATGAACTTAGTTTTTAAAAGATTTTAATAATAAAGTACCAAGTACTTAGGTCCGGGGGTCCTCCCCCAGAATATTTGATCCAAAAAACAGGGTTTTAACTTGTTTTGATATACCAAGTCCAAATTTCAGGAGGGGGCAGGACCCCTTCACCCACCTTTATATACGCCCCTGAATTACTCCAAGTGTCTGAGGTGATGGTCTGGAAATTTCAAGGAAAAAATTATGCATTGAAGTTAAAATTTCGAGAGGGCTGGGGGTTCTCCCCCAGAAATGTTTTGAAATTTGCCTCTTAAAACTAGTGTTTCATCTAATTTTGAAACTCTTTGGGGAATTCTTAAAGTAACTTGAGGAATTCCTCAAGGTAACTCGCGGACCCCCTAGGAAGGCACCGCGGACCCCCAGGGGTCCGCGGACCACAGTTTGAGAACAGCTGCTTTAGAGTTTTTTTTATCCAATACGGTCCATTAAACCTTTCAATCCTAAATCACCCGAGATTATCATTGAATCCTATGGAATATTTGGGGTGGCTATACAACTGAAAGGAACACGTTACAACTTCACAACAATCTCGGTGGTGATTCCAAAATAAGCTATCTAGGCTATAGCAAATTCTTAATATGGGAATTTTTTCCGTAACCACCAAAAAACGAAATAAGGGCCCTTTTTCCTGATAGTTGCTTCAGAATTCAAAACAGGAGTTAAAAACATGCTATTTATATTTGTGTTCCTAAAAAATTCTTAGGGTGCGTTTTTAGTTAGCAGTATTTATTTAACTAATTTTGCTCCAAATATTCATAATTCTTTTAAAGATTTAGAGAGGGGAAAATTATATGCAAAAGCGTAGATAAAACTAAAAACATTTTGTGCTTAATCTTTTCTTTTACCGGCCGCCGATGTGTGTCGGAAGTGTTCCTTTACCTTCAACGTCGGAGGGGGCATTCATTTCTTTAATTGTAAAACATAATTAAACTATATTTAAAAAGAAATAAAGAAAGTTTATAATTCTAATGAATTTTTTTTATCTACAGAGGAAGTTTTAAATTTTGGGGCGTGTCAAAAAAAGTTTTGTAATGGACCTGGGAAATTTATGGGTAGTATTGGTTGGTTAAAGGGTTGAATCTTTCAAACTTTAGTTTGAAGGGATCGACTTTCATAAATACAGGAGTCCTACTTACATTCAAACACATTTATGACAACTTTATACGACGAATTTGTTTTAAAATAAACATTTCAAAGTATCGCAATACTATAGCATATTAAATGTCCTTGATTAAGAGATACTAAGTTACAAGCAATGTGTCAAACGCTACGCACTATCGTTAACTGATTGAATAGAAGCGCGTTAAGTTAAACTATTATTACAAAATAACAAATACAGAGATTACGTAATGCCCTTGAATACACGGTTCTAGCACAGGGGCTTCAAGTGATTGATTCTCAAGGAGGAGAGATAATTAGGAAAATAGAGCTTATCATTAGAACTTAATTTACTTTAAATTTTTAATCTCATTTGCAGCTGTTATCACTTCTATGAATAATGTATCGGAAAACGTTGGAAGGGAATGCCAAGGGCAGTAAACATACAACTCAACAGTTGAAAACCGCAGCACTAATTAGAACTAAATTTGGAAGAAATTAAAAACTTCGAGCCCCCAAATTTCCTTTCAACTCATCACCACCCATTTAATAAATCCAGTTGATCAGGATGCCCCGTACAATTTGGTTTAGCTTAGACGCCCCTTAAAGCTTTCAAAGTCGCGCATGTTTTAATGTTCACTCAGGGTGGACGCTTGGCGCCTTGAATAGATTCATTTTATGGAGGCTTCCTTCCAACATAATTTGGATGTCAGAATGTTAAAATTTTCAATCAGCGTGGTCGCCCCTCAATAAATCCGATTGATCAGGGCGCCTCGTTCAATTTATGGTTTATCTTATACGCCCTTTACATATTTCAAAGTCAGACGCGTTCTAATTTTCACTCAGGCGCCTGAATAGATTCATTTGATGGGGGCGCCTCCACATAATTTGGTTTTGCTAAGAATCCTTAAAGCTTTCAAAGACTAGCATGTTATAATTTTCAATCAGGGTGGGTGCCCCTTAATAAATCCAATTGATCAGGGCGCCTCATACAATTGGGTTAAACTTAGACGCCCTGGGCGCTTGGCTCCCTGAATAGATTCATTTGATAGAGGCGCCCCACATAATTTGGTTTTGCTAAGAATCCTTAAAGCTTTCAAAGTCTTGCATGTTAAAAATTTTCAATCAGGGTGGACGCCCCTTAATAAATCCAATTGAACAGGGCGCAGGACGCCTCATACAATTGGGTTAAGCTTAGACGCCCCTTGCAGCTTTCAAAGTCAAACATGTTCTAATATTCACTCAGGGTGGGCGCTTGGCTCCCTGAATAGATTCATTCGATGGGGGCGCCCCACAAAATTTGGTTTTGCTTTGAATCCTTAAAGCTTTCAAAGTCTAGAATGTTAAAATTTTCAATCAGGGTGGGCGCCCCTTAATAAATCTAATTGATCAGGGCGCCTCGAACAATAGATTCACTTGATAACTTGATGGGGGCGCCCCATACAAACTGGTCGAAAAGCACTTTTAGCACCTATTAGTTCGAGGACCAGCATGTATATTTTAATTCAATAAGGGCGCTCTTTATTCATTTGTGGGCGCCTCTCGAATCTTTTTTGTTTTACTTTAAGTGAGACGGTAATAGAATTTTTTTTCTTAAAGTTAGGGGTAAAAATTTTTTTTAAAGGCGCCCCCTCATTGCTTGGCGCCTCCGTGCAGGCACGGCCTGCCCGCCCGGCCGGAACGGCCCTGTACACATGAATGGAAAGAGGGGGAAATAACTACCCCCCTATAGGGTGATATAGGGAGAAATCGATGTAAATTCATCGTATTTTTCAATTAGTTTGGAATTAAAGTTTATTCGTCTTTCAGTTCTTATTCATTGTGGTGTAAACTAGGCAAAAATAAATTTGATACTAATTTAAAAGTGTTTTAATTTTTTTATCCAGGGAATGTTTGACTTCATTCATATTCACCTACTCCATTGATACTGCTATAATGACTCAGTTTCATCATAATTATCAAATTTTATTGGTCTTAATATTTATATTTCTCACTTTTGTATTGTGAACTAAGCAGAAAAACTTTAAACGTCAATTTAAGTGGTTTTTAAGATTTTTCTTCACTTGAAATTTCATAAGGTTGAAAAAGGGAGCAATTCCATCAACTTTTTTGAACTGTAAAATACTTTTGAATGTGCTTTTTTTTGTTTGGATGATTGCCCCCTTTTTTCTAAATAGGGTCCTAATTTTCCATTAAAATTTGGTGGTTATACATACAATGAAAATTCCATTACTTTGCAGTTTTTTTTTCGATTTTCTCAAAAATTATGGATCAATTAATTAAAATTGTACAATTTTCTTCACTCTCCGAGAAATAAAAACTGAAAATTTGCTATACAGGGTGTTTAAAATATTAATTAAAAAACTATAGGATATTGAACAAATATTTCAATAAGAATATAATTAAAAACGCACTGAATAAGTTTCATGAAAATATCATAAATATTCGAGGAGATACATGAAAATAGCACTTTTCAGGACTCAAAAGAAAAACGACTTTGCATGTTCTTTGATTTCTGAATTTAAATCTGCCTTAATATAGCTAAAAAAAGCCCCACAAAACCTTTTCTTTTTTGAGTCCTGAAAAAAAAGTGCTATTTTCATCTCCTCGAATATTTAAGATATTTTCGTGAAACTTTTTTCTGTGCGTTGTCATGATATTGCAAACAATTTTCTCTTGGAGTTTTTGTCGCACCACCTTTATTTTTTATTATTTTTTTAACTTCCTTATAGTACCGCTAGGGGTGCTTGTGAGCCAATCCATGGATTAAACACCTAAAAGTATTGTTTATTTCTGTGGCTCTACCTAAATACAGAACCCCGATACAGGGCCCGAGAACAAATTTTCCCTACCAATAACTTAAAGGGGGTAAATGGGCCCTCCATTGATAATGGAGTTCCATTACACATTTGGAGTAGTGACAGGAACGTCTATGTAAAAGGTATTTAATAGAAAATTTTATGTTTTTTCTAAAGAATATTGTTATTCCTAAACTCAACGCATGTTTTCAAACGTGTGTGCTACCTTTAAATGGCATTTTTAAGGTTTTATTGAGAGATATCGGTCTGATCATCATTTTTGGCAAGTTTTAGCCTCTGGGTCATTTTTGGTAAGTGGTATCAGACCGTCAACTATGTTATTTGTAGCTCTTACATGTGCTTGAAGGCGTTTAGGTTTGGGGACCCAGAAAGTAACCTTATTCTTTCAATATCGTTACTTATAAAAAAACTTTAAGATAGCCAAATTGGTATTTTTTGCAGCTTTTTCACTCTTTAAGATAAATCCTTGACCCAAAATGTCTTCTAAAAGGAGAAAATGGGACATGAGAACACATGTATACAATTGTAGACATTAGTGAAAAGCTCTGTGGCATATAGGGGGTGTTGAAACGGCACAACAAATTGTTTAGTTTTACAGGAACGGCATCTGTTTTTCACTGATGTCTGCAATCGTTTACATTGTGTTCTCATCTCCCATTTGCTCCTTTTAGAACACATATTGGGTCGAGGTTTTATCTTTAAGAGTGAAAAATCTGCAAAAAATCACAATTTGGCTATCTTAAAGTTTTTCATAAGTAACGATATTGAAAGAATAATAAGGGTACTTTCTGGGTTTGCAGACCTAAACGCATTCAAGCACATGTGAGAACTACTAAATAACATGGTTGACGGTCTGATACCACTTGCCAAAAATGACCCGGAGGCTAAAACTAGCCAAAAATGATGATTAGACCGATATCTCCCAATAAAACCTTAAAAAAGCCATTTAAAGTTAACACACATACACGTTTGAAAACATGCGTTGAGTTTAGGAATAACAATATTCTTTAGAAAAAAACATAAAATTTTCCGTTAAATATCTCTCACATAGACGTTTCTTTCACTGCTCCAAATGTGTAATGAATGAATATCAATGGATGGCCCATTAACCCCCTTAAATTATTGGTAGGGAAAATTTGTTCGCGGGCCCTGTATTCCCACTAGTTGAACATCTTGTGGTATGATTTTCATGTCAGAAAAATAATTCTACTAGGTATTAGGCTGAAAAACCGTTCCGTGCTTAACTTTTGGAAGTGAGAGTAATTACAGTCCCACCACACGGGGATAGAGCTGCGCTTCAGGGTAGCTAGGTTTCTCCTTTTGCGCTTTTCTTTGGTAACGCAGATGACCGCGCGAATTCGTGTTTCTAGTTTTCCGTAGAATACGTTTGTATGCTTGTTTCGGGAGAAATTAAGAAATTTAAATTTTTTGGTGCGATAAGGAAAAAACTTTTTGTAATTAGGTTACAAAAAATTAAACTATCTTAAAAATTCCAATATTCGATATACTTAAGTTAAAGTATTTCTCTAGTTTTTATAGTAACTCATTATTGTGAAGGAGATACCTCATGAACTTATATAAGAGTTCCACCTAGCAAGAATAGTGTTAATTGTCAATATTTAAAAACTAATTGCAGCAGTTTCAGAAAATATGTATGTTACAGGAGAAAGAAGTGGTGTCTCATATAATTTTTTTTTCAGATTGAACCTCTGAAAAAAATAGCATTGCCTTCCCCCATTTAAGATACGTCTTGGATTTTCGTTTGAAAACCTGGTCACATTATTTTAAATGTTTCTTTGATAGGATGTTTCCTGAAGTGCCATTTTCCACTAAGGAAGGTTTAAGATTTTTTGGTCGCATCTTAATTTCTAATGAGATTCATTACGTTTAATTCATTCTTATTTTAGAGAGGATTAATTTTACTCGTGCTGAGAAAAACCTGATGTGACAGAACATTTATTTGACAACTTATATACAAGACCTAAATTGAATTGTAAAATTGAAAATTAATAACGAAATTTTTCAAAATGTTCAAATTCCCTAACTTTCCGAAAACTCCTAATCCTATTGACTTCTTTCTTTACATTGTAAAAATGGTTATGCGAAAAAGGAAATGCATTATATCCGATTACTCCAGGGTTGGCTGGATTGGACCCAATTGGGTTGGATCCAAAGGGTTTTTCAAAAAAACCCATGTGAAAAAACCCACATTTTGGACCCATTTTTGTTTTTTTCAAGAAAAATCAGATTTTGGCAGTTTTAATATTGAAGAAAAACATTTAACGAAATAACATACCAAGAACTGCAGTTGAGTGGGTTTTTTCAAAATTTTAACCAGGTTTCAATAATTAAGGGGTTTTTCATTATTGAATGGGTTTTTTCAAAACTTAGAACGTTTAAAGTTCTAACAAGATGTAAAAAGTAAGAAGGGTTTTTTAAATTTCAGTGGGATTTTTCAAAGTTAAATAGACTTCTTTCAATATTGAATGGGTTTTTTCAAAGTTTAGGATATTTTTTGTAAATTTTAGTGGGGTTTTTCAAAATTTAAACCAGGTTTCAATAAATAAAGGATGTTTTTACAATTTAAGCGGGTTTTTTCAAAGTATAAAACGTTTCAACTTTGAAAAAAAAAAACACTTAACTATGGAAAACTGACATTATTTCGACAGAACACATTTAACATAGAAAGAACTCACTAGAATTTGAAAAAACCAACTTACTATATTGGAGAAAACCGCTTTATTTTGAAAAAACCCAGTTTTATATGGGTTTTTCAGGGTTTAATAGAAACACACCAAGGTTTTTTCAAAACTTAGGATTTTTTTAAATTTTAGTATTTTTTTTCAAAATTTAAACCAGATTTCAGTAATTAAGGGAGTGTTTTTCAAAATATGTGGGGGTTTTTATTGTTGAATGGTTTTTTCAAAATTTAAGAAGTTTAAATTTCAAACTAGTTATAAAAAATTAAGAAGGATTTTTTTAAAATTTCAGTATCTTTTTTCAAAGATAAATAGAATTCTTTCAAAATTGAACGTTTTTTTTAAAGTTAAGGATATTTTTAAAATTTAATGGGTTTTTTCAAAATTTAAACTAGGTTTACTTTTTATTAGCGCGGTTGACTTTATTTCAAACTATAATAACTACCATAATTATAGCGCGATTTGAACGAAAATTGAATAAAATGCACATCTTTAAGTATACTACAAGCTTCCGCTGACTGATCGATTTATTAATTTTAATATAGTGTCATTTGAATATTATGGAGAAACTTCGGACTACTGTAGAGCGCTTACTGCATGAGACTCACCTTAATGCAATACACCGTTTTAAACCGCTCGACGCCAGGTAAAACATATTAAAGTTTCACACAACAATCTCAAGCAAAAATACTTTTATTTAAGTATTACGGAAACGTCTTTAACTTAATATAAATCACGAAATATGTACCCGATCCCTTAGTGCGACACATAATTATAATCAACTAGATGTCCTGAACAACATACTAGAATTTCATAAATCTGCAATGATAGGGTGTCTCAAAAAAAAACTTTTTTTCGTAAAACCTCGCTCCCCGGGGCTTTTCCCATTCTTTTTGGTCCCAAAAGATAGTATGTAAAGTTTCAGCCCCCTAAGTTAACTCTAGGGTTTGCCTGTAGATCCCCAAAGTTTGAAAAAAGTGGAAAAAATGACCAATTTTCAGAATTTTTAAAAATTATATTTTAAGATTGATACTGCGATAAAACTGGTTCAGATGTGTCATTTAGGACTTATTTAGATGGAATATATTTATTTATGTGTATTAACTGCACCATATAGCCCCTATAATTTAGGATTAAAACGTACTACTTAGGGACACTGCACTTGCCAAAGCTTATAATGCACTACCGGTGGACGAAATTAATTAAATTTGAATTTCTTCGAAAGAATTCCCTAAAACAATGCCATTTGATGCTAAATTGATATTATAAATTATAAAAACCATTGAAATAACAATAATGAGGCCTTCCACTGAGCTTTTAGTGTAAAAAGTGATTTTCTTCAAAATTTCTCTTTTCCAGCTGATCAAACCAAAAATTTATATTAAAAAAGAAGGTTGTTGTACTTTTTTAGATACCAAACATTAAAACCTTTATAGGGGTTTCATTTTTAATAAGTGGAATTAAATTTTAAACCGCACAGATCAGAAATGACATGGATATTTCCTATACCAGACGTTAAAATCGATTTTCTTTTTTTAAGTTTGGAAAATTACTTCCTTTTAACGTATTAGAGGAAAATTTTAATTAACAACGTCTTTCTTTAACATTTTAACCAAGATTCACAAGTATTTAACTATTTTCCTAACTTTGAAAAAAGAAAATCAATTTTCACATCTGGTATAGGAAATATCCATGTCATTTCCGAACTGTGCGGTTTAAAATTTAATTCTACGTATTAAAAATTAAACCCCTATAAGGGTTTCAATGTTTGGTATCTAAAAAAGTACAACAACCTTCATTTTTAATATAAATTTTGGGTTTGATCAGCTGGAAAAGAGAAATTTTGAAGAAAATCACTTTTTACATTAAAAGCTCAGTGGAAGACCTCATTTTTGTTATTTCAATGGTTTTTATAATTTATAATATCAATTTAGCACCAAATCGCATCATTTGAGGGAGTTCTTTCGAAGAAATTCAATTTTTATTAATTTTGTCCACTGGTAGTGCATTATATATGTTACAGTTAAAGTCCGGAAATCAGTTAATTTACAGATAACCTAGGTAATTTGCAGATTAACGAGGGTGATCCGTTAAAGAGCGAAATTTTTTTCAATTTCTAAGATTACCTAGGTAATCTTGAAATTACCTAGGTATTCTGCACCCTACCGACTAGACACTCGTTAATCTGCATACTACCTGTAATCAGTTATTTTACATATTAACGAGGGTGATCCGTTAAAGTACAAAAATTTATTTTATTTTTATAAAAAGTTTAAGGTGGTTGGGGGGGCTGCCGCCCCCCCAAACCCCCCTGCCCTAACTATAACCAAACTCGATTTGGGGGTAAACAGTAACAATGACGAATCAAAAAAGGGGGCTCGGTACTTTTTGATCTTACACAAAACACGCAAATCACACAAAAATAGTATTGAAATAGCAATTTTAATACGAATATAATATAAAAGTACCAACTTGGATTTTGTATCAATTGTGGTTTTTCGATTTCGATTTGACAGCGTATTTCAATGAGCACTTAAACTAGCAAATCTTAATGAAAGCGAGGTGTAATCGGCTGCCAGCCTAACCTAAACTATTGCTAGGATTCGAGATCGATTACATTTCTTAAACCCTTGCCCAGGTTCCAGCGATTATTGAATTAACGTTTGTTGAAAAGATATTTCAACAGCTGGGACATTTGCTTTCGTTAAAAGAAATATCTGTTACTCTGAAGTCGGAGCTTCAACACAATTGTTTTAAAATACCCGTTTTAGTAGTAATTTACTGAACTTAAGCTTGTAAATTTACTGTACTTACTTGTTTGTATTAATTTGTTTAACATTCAACTTGACAACTACCAGTGCTACGCACTAAATTTGAAATCAAAACACCAAATATGACAACAAACTACGTATTGAAACCCGACTGCGCAGGGGTAAGCGCATGGCGCAGTAAGCACCTCAACATTTTAACAGAAAGGATTGAGCGAAACAAACTATTTTGAACTTTAACTATCAAGAGGCCGTTATAGTGTAGATTCCCTAGGTAAAATGCGAAAAACTCTAATATCCGCACATTAACGACAGAAATCAGTTAATCTAAAGTTTACCTAGGTATTCTTTAGATTAACTAATTTTCAACTTTAGCGGTAACATATATAAGCCTTGGCGAGTGCAACGTCCCTAAGTAGTACGTTTTAATCTTAAATTATAGGGGCTATATGGTGCAGTTAATACACATAAATAAATATATTCCATCTAAATAAGTCCTAAATGACACATCTGAACCAGTTTTATCGCAGTATCAATCTTAAAATATAATTTTTAAAAATTCTGAAAATTGGTCATTTTTTCCACTTTTTTCAAACTGTGCGGATCTACAGGCAAACCCTAGAGTTAACGTAGGGACTGAAACTTTACACACTATCTTTTGGGACCAAAAGGAATGGGAAAATCCCTGTGGAGCAGGGTTTTTCGAAAAGAGGTGTTTTTTGAGACACCCTACTGCAATGACTTTGAGAAAAAGGATGCAACTAACGCTTTCAAACTTTGATCTAAAATACGCGCCGCAATATGGAAAACACCCCTTAGAAATTTTTTTCTTTAAGTATTTTTATTTACCTTTACAAGGATGTATAACACTTGTAATTCGAACAAAATGTAAACAAACTTTGAACTTGAAATCAGCCGAAAAAATGGAGTAATTGGCATTATGGACAAGTACATTTTATTCTGCTTCAAAAAATCCTGAAATACGTCCTAATCACCGTGGATTTTTAATAATTATTATCGATTTATAAGCGAAATGCGGAGTTGTGTTTTTAACGATACTGATAACATTTTTTCAAACTCTAATAACTTACTAAATATGGAAGGTATATTAATGAAAATCGGATATGATGTGCATATAGACGTATATTTTAAGAAAAAATCACTTTTTAAACCATTATTAAAAAATTTTGTGCTTAATTTAGGAATTATTGACGTTTTTCGGTAAAGCATCGGACTATCATAGAATCCGTAATAATGACCGCAAACCTTAATGCAATACACCGTTTTAATCAGCTAATAAAGACGCACAACATATTAAAATTCTATAATCATAGGTATAGTACTGTTACAATTTTTAACTACAGAAACAGCGCGCGGATAATTTCCTGTGACTAGGTTTAATTTAGAATATATACAATAAAATAATATAATATAATAAATGATTTACAATAAGAACTTGAACATTTTACAATCTTCCCTCACTGTCAGGCCAACTCTCTCCTGTTCTCCCAATTTCCTTTATAAAATCAAAGCACAACAATAAATTGCTATCTCTAAAAGTCCAGGCTTCACCAGTCCCGTTGCACTGTAAAAAATAATCCTGCAAAAAAACAGAAAATTTCTGGCAGCAAAAGTTGCCAGAAAAAATCTGTAGGTTGAAAAATACTGTAAACAGAAAAAAGCTGTAACCTACAGGTAAATGCTGTAAAAAGGAACTTTCTGTCATTTCTGTTTCAGATTTTCTGTTGCCTCTCAGTAATTTTCTGCTTGTGCGCATGCACTTATTTTAGTAGAGTTTTTTTAATTAATTGATATCCGGGAATAGAACCCGCGACCTACCGCATGTTAAGCACGCACGCTATCCACTGAACCAAAGAAGATTCAATATAACGTTGCCAATAGCTGTATTGGTTTTCAATGCAGTAAGTTTCTGTTTAAGTACAGATAAGCTAAAAAACTAGGTAAAAGCTGTTATTTTACATAAAATAAATAGAAGTGCGGTGGGAATGTTACATGACAGAATATCTCTGTAAACATAAAATCACTGCTATTGAAATTTCTGTTTTTCTACAGTTTTTTTTTACAGTGTGGGGCTGGACTAGTTATCTGTTACACTGCCCCCCTTCCTAGGAACTGCCGTCCCGGCAGTTTCTTCTTTAGGTATTTCCTAAGAAAGGGGCCAGCCGGTCCATGTGCACCACCTTATACTTTGTAGTCCCCCTTTTCGTGATCCGGTATATGACATCGTTCAGTTTTTTCACAATGATGTATGGTCCGTCCCACACACTTTGTAATTTCGGTGATAATCCTCGTTTTCTCGTAGGGTTATACAACCAAACTCTATCGTCTTCTTTAAAGCTATGGGATGTAGAACGAACATCATATCGTGATTTCATCCGCTCGGCCATCCAGTTAATTCTTTCTCGGGCAAACCGATGAACTCTCTCCAACCGTGCCTGTAGAGCATCGATGTATTGATCAGGCGATGAAGGGGTATCACTTGGTCGTCCGAATAGTAAGTCGCAAGGTAACCGAAGCTCTCTTCCAAAAAGTAAGGTGGCCGGAGTGTAATTAGTTGACTCATGGACGGCGCTTCGGTAAGCGAGCAAGAATAGGGGAAGGTGGTCGTCCCAGTCTCGCTGGTTTCTTGCAACGAAGATGGATAGATGGTTTAAGATAGTTCGATTGAATCTTTCAACCATTCCATCTGACTGCGGATGCAGAGGAGTAGTCCTGGTTTTTTTTATTCCAAGGGTCTTGCACAACCCTTGAAAAAGGCCGGAATTGAAGTTCGGTCCTTGGTCTGAATGGATTATAAGTGGCACCCCAAACCGACATATCCAATTTCTGGTTAGGGCTTCTGCCACAGTTGCTGCTTCCTGGTCAGGCAGTGCATACGCCTCCGGCCATTTCGTAAAATAATCCATTACAACCAAAATATATTTGTTTCCGGCATCTGTTCTCGGCAAGGGTCCTAAAACGTCCAGGGCGATCCGTTCGAAGGGAGCACCGACATTATACCTTTGGAGACGACCCCTAGTTCTCGTTTTCGGACCTTTCCTAGCAGCGCATGCTGTACACTCCTTGCACCAACGTTCTACGTCCCCTCGAACTTGGTCCCAGTAAAACCGCTCTCGCACCTTGTGAAGGGTCTTCATCACTCCGAAATGCCCTCCGGTTGGACTATTGTGGATCTCTTGGAGTACTGATGAAACTCTGACTTTGGGAAGTAAAAGTTGCCACCTGTGATTTCTTCCATCCTCCGTTTCCCACAAACGGTACAGCACCCCGTCGCGTAGATGTAAAGAGTCCCATAACGCCCAATATCGTTTGGTCGTTTTACTTTGCATGGCTATGTCCTGCCACTCAGGTCTCGAAGTCGAATTTTCTTTCAGTTCCAGGATTGGCTTAATGTCTGCGTCGGTTCTCTGAGCTTTAGCTAACTCTGCAGGACTCCATGGATCAGGCATAGTCGCTGGTTGAGCTTGGGATTGCCTGATTCTCAATTCTCTTTTTCTCGTTTCGGGTGGCTTACTTTCAGGTTCAAATTTCACCTCCGCCTTCTCGCAGTAATTGCAATTCGCACAAGGACGTCTTGATAATGCATCGGCATTCCCATGGGCGGATCCTTTCCTGTGTTGGACTTCAAAGTCATACTCTTGCAACCGTTGTATCCACCGGGCTACCTGTCCTTCAGGATTCTTGAAGTTCAACACAGGAAAGGATCCGCCCATGGGAATGCCGATGATGCGATACCGATGCGATAGGCCGTCCATCATGCCGTTTTTAATAGCCACCTGACTGGCCTCTAAATTTTCCTTCATACTGTCTTGACTAATCTGTAGCTCTTGCTTTATGCTGTTCTGAAAATTCTCCAATCTTTCACCCAAAGCTTCCAACACTTTACTCAACTCAGCCTCCATTTTTCTCGTAGTCATTTGATCGTTTAGTCCTAATCACATCCCACTTCTGACACCAAATGTTACAATTTTTAACTACAGAAACAGCGCGCGGATAATTTCCTGTGACTAGGTTTAATTTAGAATATATACAATAAAATAATATAATATAATAAATGATTTACAATAAGAACTTGAACATTTTACAATCTTCCCTCACTGTCAGGCCAACTCTCTCCTGTTCTCCCAATTTCCTTTATAAAATCAAAGCACAACAATAAATTGCTATCTCTAAAAGTCCAGGCTTCACCAGTCCCGTTGGGGCTGGACTAGTTATCTGTTACAGTACAAAGAAAGTTATGAAACCTATGGAAAAACTGACATTATTTTGACAGAACACATTTAACACAGAAAGAACTCACTAAAATTTGAAAAAAACCCACTTATTACGTATGAGAAACCACTGATTTTTGAAAAAAACACACTTACTATGTATGAGAAACCACTGATTTTTGAAAAAACTCACTTACTATTAGGAGAAACCACTGATTTTTGAAAAAACCCACACTTTTTCCGAAAAAATCCAGTTTTATAGGGGGTTTTTCAGGGTTTTATTGAAAAAACCCAACCCACTTGGGTTTTAAAAAAAAAACCCGGGTTTTTGCCAACTCTGGATTACTCTACCTAACTTTCATAATATATTTTCTAATATGTAATTAAAATGACTGAGTTGAGTGAACAAATTTATTATTTGAATTGAAAAAAAGGTTATAGTTCTACGCGCCACTCCAACGGATTTTATATAAACATTTTAAAAACATTTTTTGGGCCTTTTCCCCTCTTATACAGACAGTCTCAATAATTCCTACAATGTTCCAAAAACACCATAAAAGGTATTGAAATAATTTGTATTAACCCATGCCGCTGAGCATTTTTCATACACTCATCTGGCACGCAGAAGATCATGCATTCATGCAGTCAAAGACCCCTGCTTTATGGTGATAACTAATAAAATATTCCATCTTTTTAAACTATATAAAACTTTTCATTTTGGGGGGAGTTGAGCCCCCTATCCCCCTGGATCCGCTAGTGAGCGCCAGTGTCAACTACCTGCAGTAAAATTAGCTTTTCGCTGACTCTCACTGGTGGTGGAATCCTTCTTTGAACAAGGATTTAACAACGACCCTGATGTCTGTGAATATGGCACGTAAGACAAATAAAATAAAAAAAGTATTATAAAACTGAGTCATTAAGGCTGTTTAATGAATATTAATGGAATCAAACATTCACTGGATAAAAAAGGGGGAAAACACTTTAAAAATATTTTAGCTTAGTTAACTGCACAGAGAATATAAGAAAGACAAATTAACTGAAATTCCAAACTAAATAAAAAAATACAATGAATGGACATTAGGGTGGCTCTTAACGGTATGTAATTTTTCAAAAGCTAAAAATATGCTGCTCCCACCCCCTAACTTTGTTCCAATGGACAGTAAAATTATAATTGCAAAATTTTAGACAAATCGGATTATATTAACCCGACCCGCAAACGCCTTAAAGTTTTAAGTTTTTGGCCCATTTTTTGAAAAACAGGCAAAAAAAAAACAATATAAAATCCCCACAATTTTTTATGATGAACTACTATTATTAGAGACATAATGTGACAGGTTTCGTTTTTTATCTCCCCTCATTTTTGAGTAGTATTCTTTAAGAGTTATACAAATATTGTTAAAAGTTGTTTTTCCTGCATATGGAAATAAACTGATACTATATAATATACATTACAACCGCTTGAACTTAAACACCTGAAGTTGGGCTCATTTTGATTGTAATTTTATTACCTTTAAAGTGATGTGCATTAGGAAGAAATTCCTTCACAAAAAATTTTTAAGTGAAAAATTCAAAAAATTTTAAAAATAATAATTTTTAAGAAATGTTTGAAGCAAAAAATTTATTGTTCTTTTCCTTCTAAAATGTACCTTTTTACCAAATATCAAGTCTGAAATTGGATTTTATCACATTCAGAAAAAATGAAATTCACCGTACATTTGCTAGGTCCCCTTATTAACCCTCTAATCTCTAGTAAAATAATGATAAACTCAAGAAGAGTTCGTATGAACCCTTGAAAGGGTTCATTATGATGCAAAGACATGCAAAATCTTTAACACAAATTAGATGCAAAACGTTTTTAAGCGATTTTCTTTTAAAGCCTTACAGTTTCCAGAAATCGGGTGTAAAGCTTTTAAAATTAATTACTTCAGTATGAAATTCCTTAAAATCATTTTCATATATATATTTCAAATTATTAAATAAATATATTAACTATTTTCACAATTTAAAACCTTAATCTTACTTATTAAATTAGGTTTAAAACTAAATTATTTTTTGTAGAATAATTTGATTCTTAAAATATTAATACTTAATGAATAAAAATTGTTATTTTCAAAATTTGTTTTGCTATTGAAAGAAGTAATTCCAATTCCAACTTTTTAGTTTTAATGACTTTTTCTAACTTCAAGCCTTGTGTGTGGCTCACCTTAAAATTCCTAAATTCAAATGATTTTTTTAAAATTTTTTGTTCATTAAAAATCTCAGCTAATGATAAGCGGATGGTGAACGGAGAAGTGATGGATATTTTTTTCGAAATTTACAATTTGCAAAACAAACTATTAATCATTAATTTCCATTTTCGTAAGAATTTTATTATATTCCTAAATCAGTTTTACACCCATTTCTGCAGAGACAAATAGTTAATTTAAAAGTTTTCACCTCGATTCTGGAAGCTTTGAGATTTTTTAAATAAAACTGGTTTTAAAAATGTATTTAATCTATTGTGTGTTAAATTATTTGCATGTTTTTGAATCATATTTTTAAATCATATGAACACTTTCAAGGGTTCATACGAACTATTATTGAGTTTATCATGCTTTTACTATAGATTAGGGGGTTAATAAGGGACCTAGCAAATGTACGGTGAATTTCATTTTTTCCGAATATGATAAATTTCGGTAAAATGTACATTTTAGAAGGTAAAGAACAATAAATTTTTTCTTTCAAACATTTCTTAACAATTATAATTATAAAATTTTTTTGAGTTTTTCACTTTATCTTAAAAATTTCAAAATTTATTGTGAAGGAATTTCTTTCTAATGCACATCACTTTAAAGAGAATGAAATTACGATCAAAATGAGCAGGAAAAACAACTTTACAATATTTGCGTAACACTACAAAAATTACTACTCAAAAATGAGGGTTGGTAAAAAAACGAAACCTATGATCTCTAACAATAGTAGTTCATCATAAAAAATTGAGAGAAAAATTGTTGGGATTTTATCTTGTTTTTTAACCTGTTTTTCAAAAAATGGGCCAAAAACTCAAAAATTTAAGGCGTTTGCGGGTCGGGTTAATATCCGATTTGGCTAAAATTTTGCAATTATCATTTTTTCCCATCGGAACAAAGTTAGGGGGTGAGTGCTAAATATTTTAAAAGTTTGGAAATAAGGGCAACCCTAATGGACATCTATTACGCAAAATTTTAGGAGGTAATACCTCACAACAGGAGGAAGTTGTTTTCCCCTCTTCCCACTGTGGTGTTGAGCAAAGCTTAGTATGAGTTTCTGTATTCTTAGTTAAGCTGTTGATTTTTTTTTAGCAAAAATAGCTATTATGCAATTTTTGGTCTTATTTCCCTTTTCAAACTGGCGAAGCGATTCAAATAGTTAGCCTTCTACTTGGTCCTCTATAAAAACTATTTATGGAATCAAGAAAATAGAGCATAACGCCGATTATATCCTATATCTGTATAATGATATTAAAAGCTGGCCTGGCCGAGGTCACCATTGTGTGCAGCTCGCCAGTCTTTTTTTAGCCCAATAGTAAATATTTAAAAAAAATTAAAATATGGACATTACTTACTGGACGGTTGTTCCAGCCCCAAAATGTTGGTGATACCTTGTATTTGGATTGGAATGTATGTAGGGAGAGAGAGACATTCCGGATTTTTTGAGAAAAGTGGAAGGTATTAACTTCCGCGTGTCGTTCTGAAGCAATTTTTCTGGTGTGTGTGTCACGTGAATTTTTTTACTTAGGAAATCATCGCAATAGAACTTAGATATTAAGTGGAGTGAGAAGAAAGATTAAAACTGCACCAAAAAAGATACGGAATGTGTTTAGTCTGCGTTCACTTTCTTTGAGCTTAAGAAGGCCTTGACTTTGTTTTATCAGTCAACAACAAAACTTGGATGAGAGAATATTTTCAGTTCCGTTTTGACGTGATTATGATGAAAAGAAAATATGCTTGAGGTTTTATATTTCAAAAAAGAGGAAAAACAACTGGTCTTGGGTTTCATTATGTTGTATAGAATTACTAAATAATAATCTTTCAAAACCATTGAACTTTAAGATAATTGAACTCTTTCGGGTTAACGCTTCGGTAACACTTGTGCAACCAACCTCTTATGAATGGGGATTCGTGATCTATAGAATGCCGGTATAAAAACGACCCGGTGATAAAGTCAATAAGTTGTCTTCAGATTAAAGTTTAACTAGTCTAGGGTTAAGTAAGTCTTTGAACTCATTTCCTCTTAACGTTACCAAATTTGATAAGTGAATTTGAAGTGGTTAAGAGCAGTGACCTCATATAAATGTTCAAACTAGAGTTAGGAGTTTGGGTACTTGTATGTAATCATGTACGTTGCAAGGATACATTTAAAAACGTTAACTATATTTGTTTTCATTTAATTATTTTAGATATCTACATCCCCTCATGGGGCACTCCTTGTCGGGGTGTGACGGGGCACACCTTGACAGGAGTGACGGGTGTCACAATCCCGAGGGTCCCCAGTGTCCTTGTGCCTGGCCTATCTTAATACCCCAGTATTTTGTGCCTTAAAAGGCCAATCTTCCTGAGGTCAAGTCAGTCTTCAGCCCTCGTGGTTCCTCAGTCAAGTGAAGCTGCATATTACCCTTAGCCATGGACCAGTCGCAAATCAATGATTATCATATACTGCATCGTCCGTCTCGCAGGCAAATCAGGGACGCGTTCGGGATGAGGGTCCCTTCCGAAAAGTGAACTACAGTCTCCTAGTGAAAATATATATTCCTCTAGGAATCTTCGCATCATTCAGTGCAACATAAATGGACTTAGTACTACTGCTACTAAACTTAAACTTGATAGGGTTTTGGAATTGGCGGATAAACATCATGTGGAAATAATAGCCCTACAAGAAACCAAACTTAGTGCGAAGAGGCAGCTAAAAGTTAAAGGCTACAACTTAGTTCGAAAGGATCGTTCTGGGGGAGGCGGTGGCCTCCTGTTTCTCATTCGAAACGTCCACTTTCAAACACTCCTTGATGTAAATCGATCGACTTCTGATTTTGAGAGTCAAGGAGTTAAAATTCTATCGAAAGATCGTGATATCACCATAATAAATGCATACCATCCTCCAAACAATCAGCGTCTTCCTCTCGACTTGATAGAGGGTTATCTTGAAGACAACACCATTTTACTTGGAGACCTAAATTCTAAACACACTAACTGGGGGATGCTCCAGCATTAATAATCGAGGATCTGATTTAGCGGATTTGGCCGATGATAAAGCTTTTCTCTTTCTTAATGACCGGAGTTATACTTATCGTTCATTTAGTTATGATACGACTGATGCTCTGGATGTTACTATGATAAGTCCAGGTTTGTTTCCTTACTGCTCTTGGAGGGTTCTTGATGAAGTGGGCAGTGATCATCTCCCAATTTTAGTCGAAATTGCCTTCAAGGTCGATTACTTTGAGAATAAAAATCTAACTTGGAACTTTAGGAAAGCTGATTGGTCCTTGTTCGAGATGCTTACTGAAGAGCTAGTAAATCAGGTTCCTCCATCGAAAGACTTGGAGAAAGAATGGTCTCGTTTCAAATATGTAGTTTTCTCAGCCGCAAAAGCTTCCATTCCTCGTGGAAAACATAAAGAGAAGAAACATTACTTTATACATAGAAGTGACCCTATCCAGACTTGACTAATGAAAAGATCAGAAATTTTGAAAGAAACTGTCCAAAACGTAAGTATGGATAAAAAGATAGAGCTAAACAAACTGAACGCCGAAATTAAAAGGAAATATGCAGAGATCAAGAGATCGAAATGGCAGGACACTTGCAGAAAATTAGATCATAGAACCCCAAATACTAGGCTATGGAAGGCCAAAAGTCTTGACAAAATACAAGTAAGTTCTGAGGATACAAATGCCATAATCGGAGATGATGGATCTGCCACGGTAAATGATCAAGAGGGTGCAGCGAGGCCTTGGCACAACACTATGCTAAGGAGAGCAAAGTGCCTTTTAACAAATCAGACAAAATGTTGTCCAGAATTACAAGAAATCAGGTTAAATCCTGCCGTGATGTCCCTGCAGAGAATCATCTTTTCAATGAAGATTTTACTATGGCGGAATTATCATATGCTCTTCAAAATCAGGATCTGACTAAGTCTCCAGGCCCGGACGGTCTTCATGGTCAGTTCCTTGATCATTTGGGCACACTAGGTAGGGAATTTGTCTTGGACTCCCGGGAAACTCCCAAGACAATGGAAATCGGCCATTATCATCCCGATTCTCAAACCTAATAAGAAAGCCAGCTCCATTGATGGATACCGTCCAATTGCTCTCACGTGTATAACATGCAAATTGATTGAAAGAATCATATTGAGGAGATTGACGCATTACCTTTTGTCAAACAATTTAATTTCGGTAGAGCAATACGCCTTCAGAAGAGAACACAGTACTATGGACCAAGTTCTATTCTTTACTCAGAGTGTTAGAGATGCTCAAAACTGCAAACCTACCAAACACACAATAGCTGCCTTTCTTGATCTCTCTAAGGCATTTGATAAAGTATGGAAATACAAGCTAATAAACAAATGCTATAACGATTTTAATATCAGGGGTAGAGCTCTCCCTTGGATTTTAAGTTTTCTAAGTCACAGAAATTTTTGCGTGAAGTTTCATAATAAACATTCGGGTTTTTACAAGTTGCACCAGGGTATCCCACAGGGCTCTGTTCTGAGTCCCACTTTATTTTCCATATTTATTGCAGGAATAGAGAAAAGTGTATCTCCTTGCCAAATAGGCATTTTTGCGGATGACATAGTTTTGTGGACCAGTGGTGCTGAGATTAACAAACTGGAGTCTCTTCTAAATAGGTCTTTGGAAGCTATTCAAAAATTCTCACTCACACAAGTTAAATTTCAACGCTTCCAAATCGTCTAGCTGTTTCTTCACTACGAATAGACATCTCTACAACTATTCTCCCGAGATCTATTTTGCAAACCAAAGGCTAGAAAGTAGTAAAAACCCTGTCTATCTTGGTTTTACTTTGGACCCTGAGATAAACTGCAGAAAACATATTGAGAAAGTGGCAGAAAAGGCTAGAAAGCGACTTCAGATCTTGAAATATATTTCAGGCAGAGACTGGGGAGCTGAAGCTTCCACTCTTAAGATTACATACAGTGCTCTAATACGTCCCATCCTTGAGTACGGTTATCCGATTTTCCAAACTGCCTCTAGCACTAATTTAAAAATATTAGATAGAGTCCAACTCAGTGCAGCTAGAATCATCACTGGGTTGAGGAACAGCTGCCCTAGTGAAGTGGTACTATATGAAGCTGACATCATGCCTTTGGCTACAAGATTTAGGATTAACTCTTTTAGATATTTTAATAGGTTGACGAGTCTCGGAGACTTAAATAGGACATCTAAATATATTTTAAACTGGACAAGTAACCAACGTTTAAAAAGAGACTCCCCACTGGATCAAGTGCGGAAACAGGGTTTTATTGATTTTAAGGTTATTCCATCATTAACTTTTAGTTGTTTGCTCCCTACAGTATCTTTTGAACACACATCAGTTTCAATGTGAATTTGAAGTCCCGTGCTAGTAAGCAGGAGAACCATCCGGATCATTTAAAACAGATGGCCCTAGATGTTATAAATGATATCCCTTCGGAGGCCTTGGTTATCTATACAGATGGTAGCAAATTGGATGACGGCAGACTTAATAGACTTAGACTTAACAGACTTAATAGACTTAGAGACTCCAAATAGCGCTAGTCGAAGAGCAGTAGAGTAAGGTCTTTTTCCCTGACTCTACTTCTCACCCGGAGTGGAAAGATGATAGGCCAGACAGAGATGTAAACTTCATATTCAATCTTTAATAATTTAGAGTTAACTTGCCAAAAAATTCAGAAAGACAAATAATTTCAAACTAAGCTAAGCCAAAACAAATAAATTCCATAAATTTCAAAACTAACCTCACCTACCAAAATTTGTTAAACTAAAATAAAATCATATCACAATTTCACATCATTTAAATAATGTTACATCTTCTTTTATGATATTTACAACAATGTGGTTTTGCCCTGAAGTTAGGCACAAAATATGGGTTTTTGAGCATAAAATTGACCAAAAAAGTTATTAGGATGCATCGATTTTAAATTATTTTTATTCAGAAACCTTCCCTAGAGCGAGTAGATCAACGTGGTATAGTTTAATAGTTAATGTAGGTTCGAAAAGTTTAAAACTATAAAGGACATACATACAGACAGACAGACAGACAGACAGACAGACAGACAGACAGACAGACAGACAGACAGACAGACAGACAGACAGACAGACAGACATTGATTTTTATATATATAGACTAGCGCTAAAGCGCTAGACCCGGCTTTGCCCGGGCGCAGTAGCGCTGACGCGCTAGACGCGGGCTTCGCCCGGGTTTTATTTTATTTTTTATAAATATCATCTGGTGCGTTACAGATGGGCTTCGCCAGTCCATTTTTAAAGAAGATTATTCTGGTGTGTTACAGATGGGCTTCGACAGTCCAAATGTGGAAATCCTACTACTATTATAATTGTGAATGTTTGTCCGGATGTTTGTTACTCTTTCACGCAAAAACTACTGAATGGATTTTAATGAAATTTTACCATAATGTAGCTTATACATCAGAATAACACATAGGCTATAATTTATAAAGAGAAAATCAGTCCTTCATTCTTTTTTTTCCCGTTTTTCCTGCTTTTTTCACTTATTTTTCCGTGTTTGAAAACCTGTTTTACCAGTCATACAACGAGTTAAAAATAAAACATTGTTTCAAATGAGACACAGATCACTAGACTTTTTCATTTACTAGATCTTTTATTTTAGTTTTAAACACTGGTTTTAAATTTCTTAATTTGTTCACTAGACTTTTTACTACGGTTTCAAATTTTTTATTTTATAAAGGCACCAAGATATTATTAAACATTATCAGAAACATCGGAATTGTAAAAAGTGACAAGAACACCGGGATTGGAAAATTAGCGAGAACATCGGGAAGGAAAAATTACCGAGAACACTGGGATAGGAAATTTACCATAAAGACACCCAGAATACCGGAATATAAAAATTACCGTAAACACTGAGATAGGAAAATTACCGGGAACGCAGCCGGGATTAGAAAAATTACCATGATCACCGGGCAACGGGATAAGATTACCGGGAACACTGGGATAGGAAAGAGGCGCCTGGGATACCGGGATGATTTGTAATATTGCTAATTTACAAAATTATAAATGTATTTTAAGAAATATTTTAAAAAATAAATTTATACACCCCACCCGTGCAAGGCCGGGTATAACAGCTAGTAGTTAAATAAAGGAGCCACTTTTATGTTTATGTTACAACAATGGATTTTAAACTGCAACAATCGAGAATATGCCTGTAACAATTAAAGTTACATCTTCTCTTAAGATATTTACAACAATGGGGGGTTTCCATGAAGTTAGGCACGAAATATGGGTTTTAGAGCACCAAATGGACCATATCCGTGCCACGCCCATTTAATCACGTGATGGGGAAAAACAAACTCACTATCAAATCATATCTCACTATCATCGTATCTCACTACAAGCTATCTCTGTGGTAACCAATTGCAAGCTCAGTAGGTCACATGATGGGTAAAATGTGACGTCATGCGGATATGGTCCATTGACCAAAAAACTTATTAGGATGCATCGATTTAAATTATTTTTATTCAGAAACCTTCCTTGGAGCGAGTAGATCAACGTGGTATAGTTTAATAGTTAATGTAGGTTCGAAAAGTTTAAAACTATAAAGCAATGGTCCCCAACCTTTTTACCACCACGGACCGGTCAACGTTTGATAATTTTACCCCGGCCCGCTGAGGGGGCGTTGATTGTTTACATTCTAGATTATTTTAATTTATAAATTTTAATTTAATTGTATTTAAACATGCTTTCAAAATAAAATTCAGTTACACCAAAAAATAAATATAAAATTATTTATAATTCATTCCATTCATTAGTTTAGAGTATATAACTAGGAATTTAAATTCATTTTCAATGAAATGGTCGGCCCGCGGCCCGGTACCATTTCATCCACGGACCGGCACCGGTCCGCGGACCGGGGGTTGGAGACCACTGCTATAAAGGACATACATACATACAAACATACAAACAGACAGACATTGATTTTTATATATACAGGGTGTATCTGAAATGGTGCAACAAACTTTCAGGGATGATAGTACTCATCAAGACGAACAAGAATCGGTATAGAAAGGGGGTCCCAGACCAAATCCCAGGGAGTTAAAAATGGAGCGACACCCCAAAAAAATCATTGAAAAATTCAATTTGTAGAAGAACTACTATTGTTAAAAACTTAATCATGGTCTCAAAAATTGTGGTTTAATATGATCTTTAAAATTATCTCAAAAGTCTTCACTTTAAAATTTGTTTTATTATGAAAAAAGTTAAAAAACCACAAAAAATATGAAAATTCTACCAAAACCTCATTTTGTATTTCGAAATCCTTTCTTTTGATTTTATAATCTGAAAGATCATAGTTGTAAACCCAAAAAGTCCAAAGTTTGACGCAAAAACAATCAATATTAAACGCATGAGATCCTGTTAAAGTTCGTTTTTTGTGTGCGCAAACGTGTTTCCTATAGCCGTTTTCAAAACGGCAGTTAGCGGACACAAAAAACGGACTTAAACCATGCTTTAACAGGCTCTCAAGAATTTAATATTGATGGGTTTTACGTGACACTTTGGACTAAAAGGGTTTTCGACTATGATCTTTCAGATTATTAAATCAAAAGAAATGATTTCGAAATACAATATAAAGTTTTGGCAGAGTTTTCACAATTTTTTGTGGTTTTTTAACTTTTTTCATAATAAAACAAATTTTAAAGTGAAGACTTTTGAGATAATTTTAAAGATCATATTAAACCACAATTTTTGAGACCATAATTAAGTTTTTACCAATAGTAGTTCTACAAATTGAATTTTTCAATGATTTTTTTGGGGTGTAGCTCCATTTTTAACTCCCTGGGATTTGGTCTGGGACCCCCCTTTCTATACCGATTCTTGTTCGTCTTTATGAGTACTATCATCCCTGAAAGTTTGTTGCACCATTTCAGATACACCCTGTATAGATATGAAGAAAGTTAAAAACCCACAAAAAATGTGTAAACTCTGCCAAAACCTTATTTTGTATTTCGAAATCCTTTCTTTTGATTTGATAATCTGAAAGATCATAGTTGAAAACCTTTAAGTCCAAAGGTTCACGTAAATACAATAAATATTAAACGCTTGAGAACCTGTTAAAGTTTGTTTTTTGCGTGCGCAACCAGGCCTGTGCTGGACGGGGGGCGTGTCCCCTAGGTCCCTTTGCTCAGGCGCCCTTTTGAAGAAACATTTTTTAATACTCTATGTTTTTTCCTGGGCTCCTTTTCACTAAACAGTAACCAATGGTATCCTTTAGTTTTAAAATTGCTTAGATGGGGTGTTTTATTTTGGATCTCTTATTTAAAGTGTCTAATGGGCGCCCTAAGTCAAAAAATACTAATAAATAAAAACAATACTTTTGAGACTCCAAAACACTATTTACAAAAAAATAATCAAAATACACTAGCGGAAATAAAAATCCCAACACCAAGAAGGAAAGGAGATATCAAAGTCAAATTTATTTCTATGATTGCACATAGTATCAATGATAATTGATTAAAAAATCAGCCTTCCTGGATGTTAGGGGGCCGAGAAAACCAGGGAGGAGTGTTGTCTCCATAGGTGTCCATTACCGCTTTCACAAGTCTTGGTATTGAGTGACAGGGGCTCTAAATGACTTTTGAGGGATTGGAGGACCATGTTGCCTCCTCAGGTAGTCCAAATTCATATGGTGCACCAGCGGACGTTGCATACCGGGCTAGGTGATTTCTCCTCATTAACCGGACTTGTTTTGTGGGTGTTGGTTCTAGAGAACTGGTAAGACGGGGTAAAAATGCAACCTAGGGGGTTAAGAAGAAAGCTTGGACATTGCATACAACATGTGGTTGTGCATGTTTCTCTTGAAATTTGTCCCCAGGACAGGTCTGAAGGTAAGGGCGGACAACCGGCTAAAAATCCTCAATGACGCAGCTCTGGTTGGAAGAAGTACTGGTGAATCATACTCAGGAGTTGCAGAAAGGGAATCCAATGCATCCCCACTCCGTTACCCTGCATCACCACTCCGTGGAACGATTAGAAAATCATCAGCTGAGTGCGCTCTCTCCATTGTGTCTTCAAACTCATACCCAACCGTCGTGGTGCTCCAAACCGAAGCAGGATTCTCTCATAAACACAATGTCATGAAATTGGGATTTTCATTCCCTTACTTCGTGCACTATTGGAAACAGAAAGGTCCATTTTCAGCTCCTGGTTTGTAGACAAAGATGTAAGAAGCTATGCAGACCAAACGGACAATCCGCAGTACTGCAAACGACATCCATCCCACTGCCGCTTGTCCTCAGTATGATCTACCGGTACTTTGGCCAACCAGAGCTGCTTCATTGAGGTTTTTTAGCCGGTTGTCCGTTCTTACCTTCAGACCTGTCCTGGGGACAAATTTCAAGAGAAAAATGCACAAACACATGCTTTATGCAATGTCCAAGCTTTCTTATTAACCCCCTATGTTGCATTTTTACCCTGGCCTATCCGTTCGTAAGAAGCAACGCTCACAAAACATGTCCGGAGAAAGAGGAGAAATCACCTAGCCCGGTATGCAACGTCCGCTGGTGCACCATATGAATTTGGACTACCCGAGGAGGTAACATGATCCTCCAATCCCTCAAAAGTCATTTAGATCCCATGTCACTCATACCATGACGTGTGACGGCGGTAATGGACACCTATGGAGACAACACTCCTCCCTGGTTTTATCGGCCCCCTAATATCCAGGAAGGCTGATTTTTTAAGCAATTCACATTGATACTATGTGCAATCACAGAAATAAATTTGACTTTGATATCTCCTTTCCTTCTTGGTGTTGGGATTTTTATTTCCGCTAGTGTATCTCAAATAGCAGTATTGCTTTATTTTTTCCATTGAGAAAAGTAATTTGTAAAACATCACCATTCTTAACAGAAAATAAAGTTTTTAGGTTTATTAATAATTATATTATTGCGGCGACCTTTCAGACTTTGTCCACCGCCCTCTGAAGGTACCCAGAACGGGCCTGTGCGCAACCAGTTTTCTAGAGCTGTTTCCTGAACACCTGTTTGAGCACACAAAAAACACACTTTAACAGGATCTCAAGCGTTTAAGCATTGTAGTGGTTAACGCCATTGAAACTTTTTTTAAAGTTTCATTAATAGAGGAGAGTGCTGTACCAAAGGACGGTTGTACCTTCAGCCACCGGGTTTTAAAATTCGAGAAAAAATGGAAACTTGAATTTGTGGTTGAATTTGAATGTAAACAGATGCTATCTAGTTGCAAACGTGAAATCAGCTCTTTGAAATAATATTTATATTTAATCTCTCTATATTAAAAAAAAGTTACTGTCACCGCCGCCGCTGCCGCTGTTTCAGAAAATTTAATTTTTCAACTCTTTGAACTCTCATATCGCAAAAACTAATTGATAGAAATTTATGAAATTTGAAATGTGTGTAGAGGAATATTTGGGGCACATTCTCGAATAAAAAACTAACTGATGTGATAATTATTACTGGGGTATTTTTAAGGTCAAAGTTGAAGTTTTTCTTTTTTAGCCGCGTAATCCAGTTCAGCGAAATCTATTAGTAGCAGAACTATGTTTTTTTGCAGCCTAATACTCTGAAGTATGAAGATGTGCACTACGTCGCCCTTTTTTCGAATTTCGAATTAGGTTTAGAGTAATTAATTTTTTAATTTTCGAAATTTTTGACACTTTTTCGTTTTTTTCTATCTAAAATGAAAACTAATCACGGTATCAATATGATTTTTTAAACACTTATATTCTTATTTTTTAGAAAGAGATTGATGTTGAATTCTTTAAAAAATTCTAATTAGTTTTGGATTTATTAAGCATCAAAGTTTCATTTTTTTCATAGTTTTAGTAGGTCTTTATCAGACGTGTTTAATGTTTTTAAATTTTATATTTGCCTGTTCACTAGATTGTCCCGAGCACGGATATTTAAATTTAAAAGTTTTGAGGTGCACATTTTTGCTCTAAGTTTGCTAGCGATATAGTATAGACTTGGTTAATAATTATAATCTTTTAAAGATACTACGATATTTTTTGAACTACTAGAGAAATAAATAATTTAGCTTTTTTGAGTGTAATTTGTGCCGATGGAAGGAAGAGGATTTTCGGGAAGTTTGTTTTACTCTGCTAAAGATCGATTGCAGATATTACAGATCGCGAAGCGATCTGTAAAGAGCTGCATAGCAGTTACGGGGGTTGGTGAGCGTAAGCGAGCTGGGGGCGGTAGCCCCCTATCCATTAAATTATTGATAATTTAAAAAGGAATATTTCAGTAATAGTTTTATTTTGATATTTTCCAGGTAATGATCCGAATTAAATTATTGAAAAGTTTGAGAGATAAAAAGTTTCGATATTAAATGATCATTAACTATACTCTGTTCTTTTAGAATTAGCACCTGAGACGTAATGTATTAGAAGAAATTATTCTAATTATCGTCGAAAAAATTTTCATCTGCAATGACAAGGCAGCCTAAGCAGAAGTAGTTAAAATACTGTAAAAAATCGATCACTGGAGTTGTCTGATGAGCGTTATTAAGCATTATTGAGCGTTTTTGATCCTGTTTCAGGCGCCTATTCTAAATGAACAGACTATAAGCAGACAAGTTCCAGGTTGTACTGGATGGTTGAGATGAAACAAGCGAGCTCTGCTCGCTAAGATCGCGAAGCGATCTTCAAAGAACTGCGAAGCAGTTCCGGGGGTTGGTGAGTGATAGTAAATTTACTGTTTTAGAGGTGCTCAAAGTTTTTTTTAATGCATCACTACATCAATATTTTTCTTCCCCTTAAATTATAATACTATAAAATGTGATATAAGGGGCGAATCCCTGAGATTTTGACTTTTTATTTTTGATATTAGAAATTGTCAGACCTCAATTCTTTTATTTTCTATAGAACTTTAAATGCAAAAACACCTGGTGCCGCACCTTCGGACACCATACGTGTTGTACCTACGGACACTTTCTTGTGGGTGTCTGTAAGCTAATCGGCGTTCTTGAATCAGGTTTCATTAAAGTGAATGCATTTTAATGCATATTAAATTAATTCTAAATGGTTATCTATTTGTCGGAGATTATTTTCAAGTGATTTTTTTGATGAAAAATCAAATATTTTGTGATCTAAACTACTTTTTTCAAATTTTTGATTTTACTTTGCATTTAATGTAAAATATGGTATAAAATTTGTTTTTATGGATCAGTGAAGTGATCAGATCTATCAGCATGATTGATGAAAATATTACCTAAAACTTCGATCTGAAAATCCCATGTGATTTATGTATTTTTGGTAAAAAATCAAGACTTTTATCATTCAACTTCGTTTTAGTAATCATTTACGATCTAAAACTACATTACTTTTAAAAATCTATTCCCAATTTTAAAAATTCTTGAAATAGTTTATTAAAAGGTGATACACCAATAAAAATGTTCATTTTAAGCTTTTTTCAACTATAAATTTCCTTTTTAAGGGTGTCCAGAGGTACAACTGGGTCTGTCCATAGGGAGAGCACGTTGTTGTACCTATGCACACAAATTTCGTCAAGTTATTAAAATGAATTAAAAATCCAATTTTGAAGATTTTAGCTAATAAAAAATATTACCATCTTTGCTAAGGTTAGGACTATAGGTTGGGCACTTTAAATGTTAAAAATGTGATTTTACCTGTCTTAGAAAAATCCAAACGTGATTTTTGTCCAGAGGTACAACACTCTCCCCTATAATAAAGCCAAAAGCGCTGAGGGCTAAAGATCTTGGAGGGGGCTAAAATCTCATTAAGTTGTGAAACAAATATATAAAAATGCAAGGGGATAATGTTTCATAGGGGCTTAAAGCTCTTTTGGCCACTTTAAGTTCTGAACTATAAAAACGCAGGTACCAAAAGCTTTGTAGGGGCTAAAGATCATGAATTAGAAAATGTTTCGTAGGGGCTAAAGCTCATTGAATCCTTTAAATTGCAAATTAAATCTACACACACGCAGGGGGGGGGCGAAATCCATTGTAAACTCTAAAACTCTTGAAACTCCTTAAATTTTTGTAAATATATCGATAGTCTAAAGAAAAGTAGGGAGGAGGCTAGTGCATTGAATCGACAAAAAAAAACGCAGGGACTGAAGATCTAAGAAGGGTCTATTGCTTTGCAGGAAATAAAGTTTTCAAGACCGTTTGAGTTGTGAAAAAATATACAGAAAACATAAAAAATCCGAAATTTTGAATATTTCTGAAAATTTTCCCAAAAGTTTTTTTTCGGAAAACTTAAATTCTCTCTCTCTCTCTCTCTCTCTCTCTCTCTCTCTCTCTCTCTCTCTCTCTAATGTAAACTTATGGGGGGCTATTGCCCCAAATTTTCAAAAATTTTCTAGGGGCCCCAGACCTTCCCTTTCTATTTAAAATTATCATTTTCAATCTTTTTATATAAGGTTCATCAATATATCAAGATAGACTCATGATTAAGGAATAAGTTTAGCAGCTTTTGAGGGTCGAGACCCGGAGCACCCGAAGGTCAGAAGTCTGACTTAGCTCCTTGTGCCTGCAGACCTTAGCTGGGCATGGTGGAATGGCCTTCACGCCTTGGGTAACCCTGCCAGGAGTAAAACTCCCGACGTACATAGCCCATTCCGCCCAGGAACACCCCCTCGCCGGCTAAAAGCCAGGCTTTGCGGCTAGAAGCACACTATGAGGCGGTCTGCAGGATTTGAGGGGGTTAAGCTTTTTTTATTTCTGGACTTTCTGAAAGTCTTTGGACTCATGGAGTTGGTCTTGCTTTCGCTTGACCAACTGGAAATTAGAAACAACAACAACAGATATCAAGATGCCGATTTCTCCTTAAAAATTATTTACGAGAAAGATACATTGAGCCATTTCATTTCCAAGGGGGCAAGGATAATTTTAGATTATCTCTCTGTGAGCGAAAATCTAGATTTGGGCCTTATATTTTGTCAAAATTTTACTTATTTTATAATTTTGATATTTGGCTCCAAATATGTTCAAAAACTAGTTAAAACCCTAATTTTAAAGGTCAAATTTCCAAATATTTTCTTGGGAAGACCCAGACCCCACTCTCTATTTAGATCATTCACAATTTCTTTTCAGAATAGGTTCATCAACGTAAAAATTCTACCCATATAATTTACCTGCAAAGAATTAGAAATTAAAGTTCACATTGAGCTTATTACCTATCGTGGCTTAAAAGGGAAATTTTAGATTATTTCTTAGAGGTCAATTTTCAAAAAAAATCTGTGGGGGAGGTACCACAATCCTCCCTGAAATTTTTATATCTATAATGTTACATTTTTCATGAAAATTCTGCGGTGGGCCAAAAGCCGATTAATACTAAAAATGTCCAGACCGAAATTACTTCCCAGTCCAATCACTAACCTATAAAACAAACTATTCTATAAGTATTCAATAATATTAACTAACTAATAACGAATCTTTTGTCTTTATGTAGCTAACGAGTGAGACCGAGAGTGACCGAGATTGGCATTTCTCAAAACGCTTTTCCTATTTCGCTGCCTCCGTGTTCTCCGATAAACGTCGCTACAAACCAAGCTCACCCAAATGATCGTCTGTTTGTTTGTAGCAGTTTAACTGCACATAACTGCAACTGTTAATGCTTATAAAATTGAGCGCAAAAACCGAAATTATTTTAGCGCTCTTTCTGCCAAAATTGACTCATTGTCTGCTGTGTTTATTAGTTTGCGTCAGTGTCGTTGTTAGAGTAAATAATTTCGAACCTTAAACTCTATATTTAGTTAAATTTTATAGTAAAGTTTCAAATATTTCGCTACAACAATGAAGCAGGTATTAAGAATCGCTAAGCTCTCTAGCAATGCTATTGCTCCTACCAAAGGATCCAAGTTTGCTGCTGGTTACGATTTGTACAGGTACTGAAACTTGCCTGTTGTTTTACTATTACATTTATTCATCTATTTGTCTATAATCTTTTTACATCTTTTAGTGCTTACGATTATGTTGTACCATCTAAAGGAAAAATCCTCGCGAAGACTGATATTCAAGTAGAAATCCCCCCTGGACACTATGGAAGAGTTGGTATGTGTTTTATTTTGATATAATTTTGTGAGAAGAAACTCGTAAGGGGTTTTACTGAAGAACATATTGTATAAATTTTATACTGATTTGTGAAAAGGCATAACAGAAGCAGGGGTCTGCAAACTTTTTGTGAAAGGTCATTATTTGTGATATTGGTCAAATCTCTAATCTTAATTATATTTTATTGGGTTTTTTCTGAACCAGACTCCTGTCACTGTGTAAATAGGGTCATGCTTATTGACAGCTTAGGTTGGTTGGCAGCTATGCTGTATATTTATGTGAATGCCCTATTTTTAATTTAAACCAGTGTTTCCCAACCTTCCTAGTCCTTCCCTATCCCCACCAAAGCCTTTCTAAGTTTTCTATGCCCCCATGTCTTTTGTTGAAAATCTTTCCTGGAAAGTAAATAAAACCTGGTGATCCATGCAATTCGGTTGAAAATTTTCAAATTGCCTGAGAAAATCATATTCCCGTATTCCCGTCACTTATTTACGTATCCGTAGGAGGATCTAAAGTCTGCCTTTCTTCGCTAGGCAGATGGGAATGGCAAAATCCAAGTTTGAGTTGAGTTGAATCCAAGCTATTCTATTTCAGCATATTCTTTGAAGAAGGGAGGTGAGAAAATTACTGGCCAGAAGTAACCAGTTTGGCTTGATACCTCCCTAATCCTATGGAATAAATGGATTTGCTTGCTTGTTTTCGGTTGTTCTAACCACTTCGAGAGAAAAGACTCTAATGAAAGTTCTTTCCTTGGGATGGCTAAAAATTTGTAATTTAGGGTTCACATTTTATAACATTTTCCAAGGAAGGGCCCTGGATCCCCTCTTTTTTAACATTATTACACATGTTTGAAAAAAAATCAAATTTCAAAGGTAACTGTAAGGTCTGATACAATTCAGAAATTAAGAAACATTGTTATTTGTTATGGGAGAGGAGACAACATATAGGCGGCTTTTAGAGACTGAAAGAGATAAATAGACAGTAGCTTTAAGAGATGGAAAAACGTAAATCAAGACCAATTGTGCCTAGTTGTTCAGGCTGAACCACCGTTGCTTGTTTTATATCAAACTCTAAAATTAACTTGAGTTCTAATAGTTTTCACTACATGCATAACAGAAACCGGAAACAAAAGTTTGTTTGTGTATTTTTTGCTTTGTGTTGAGTACCAATTTAACTTACTTTATAGAACTTCACTTGTAATTTTATCATTAATTAGACTAAGAAATTTAAATAATTTTAAAATGCCCTATTTTGTTATTCTTATAAACTATCATTTCATTTTACTTTGCCGCCAAAACATGACCTTAGTTTTTCAACAACAGGATTCTGGCCAAAAGCACCCAATTTAACACTACTTGAGCTAACCAAACTATGAGTAGATTTTCTTAAAACATGATTATTTCAAAAAGTCTGAACATAGCTTTGGTAAGAGTCCTCCATGGCTACCGGTTTTCAAGTTGATTCTATTTCACAGCCAGTTTCCCATTCTGCCCTCAGTCATGCAGGACCTAAAGAGCCCTTATAAAAATAATGTCACTGTTTATATTAAAAGATAAACATTCCACTGTATCTGTTCTTTAATGTAATGATTGATCTTGTTTTTTCAGCTCCCAGATCAGGATTAGCTGTAAAAAACTTCATTGATGTTGGAGGTAAAATTTTGTAATTTCAATATTCATCGAGTATTAAAGTGCTATCTGCATGCCATTGGTATACTTGGTGGCTTTTTCTAAGGTAAAATTTAAACAAAAAACTGCGAAAGATCAGGTTTTGTAAAGGGTTTTATAAGAACACGACACAAAGCAAAAAATAAACCATTTGGTGTTTAAATAAATGGGATGCAGATAATGCATAAATATCTTTCTTGCTATTATACTGTTATTTATCCCATCTTTGCTTTATTATAGAATTGATGTAGTTATTTCATATAATTAAGACTGAAAAATTAAGTCCTGATGGTAGGTTGGCAAAACTAGGATATATTAATAGAATATAAAAATCATCATAAAGCTTTGAGCTATTCAAGTTGCACTATATCATTGACCTTTAGATCAAAATTCAAAATATTGCTAGCATCATTTCATTACAACTGTACAATAAATTAGTTGCGTTAATTTTTGGTTATAGTTAATATCGTCTGTTTAAAATAGCCTAACAATATTTTCTATATTGTTTACTAAAATTGTCTAAATAAATGGTACTAAAGGATTAACCGAATGCAAGTGCTGAGTGTTCTGATAAATCACCAAAAGTAAGAAAGTTTCAAAATGAATAATTATTAAATTATCTGAACTAGCGGTGTTGCTGTTAAGGTTTTTATTTGTAATTTGTAAATGTTGCCTTTTTAAAGTACTATTCAATATTTGCACCTGGCTAATCCTAAAGTACGAAATAAACATTTAAGAAGGAAGCAATAAGGTATTTTATTTAAGTATTTAAAAAAATTTTTACAGCTGGTGTGGTAGATGAAGATTATAGAGGGAATCTCGGTGTTGTGTTGTTCAATTTTGGGGAACAAGATTTTAAAGGTAAATACCTAAATTTTGAATTGATTTTTAATGATTGTTAGGTTTAATTCAGATTTAATTTTTAAGCAAAATATAATTGAAGATATTTGTGAAATAAGCTTTGGTCTATTTCATATTTTAAAATTGAAGAACTTTGCCTTTTCAGTAGAATGTCACTTAAAAACTAGCCAGGCGTATTTTCACGCTTTGAATTTTTAACAAAGGCTTTCATTAAAGAAATGCATGGTGCCCCACTGAAATCAAATAACAATTTTTCTACTGAATTTTTATACTAAATATATAGTATTTCATTTAGAATGTTTAATGAAAAGTAAATTGTTTTATTTATAATGTTTAATATTTCCTACTCATTTTTAACAGATGCTATATTTTAAAAACCAAACAGCATCCTCATTTTTTTCTATTTCATTTTGTCCATTAAAAAAGTTTGAAAATTTTTTAATAAAAAATTTGTTTTTTATTGTGGGGCCATTCAGATATTACGTAAGCACTTTTTTGGTCATTTTTAACCCCCCCTCCCCCTTGTCAGCAAAGATAAGCAAACCTCACCCCCCACCATAATTACGTAAGCAACTGCCCGACCCCCTCCCGAAATTTTGACTTTTTTAGTAAGTACTGTTTTTTTTTCTCCTTGAAAATTACGTGACATACAAGGAGCTGTCTTTTTTGGGTGTAACCCTAAGGGTTCAAAAATGAGTTGAAACACTACTTTTCGGGGTTAAAATTTCAAAATGTTTGGGGGGTCCATCCCCAGAAAAGAGTGCTTAGGTCAGATTTCCTAATTAAATATTTTGACAATTTTTTTTGGTTGAGTTTTGAAATTATTTATGGTAAAAACAAGAGGTTTTCAAAAATTTAGTACCTTACGTAAGCATCACGCATATCCCCCTCCCCCCTTGTCAGGAAAAATAAGCAAACAGCAAACCCCCTCCCCCGTTAGGTGCTTACGTAATATTTGAATGGACTCTGTCTTCTATTTTTGTATTTCACTCATCATAAATGAATTTCACGCCTCCTAATAAAGTCAAGGAGTATTTTTACTCCTCCAAAAAAGTCCCAAGAATAACACTGCACACAAGTTCACTAAGAGAAAACTTTTGATATTTTCTTATTTCCAAAGTTTTATTAACAATTCCTTTGGGTCTAAAGCTCCCTTTGCTGGTAGCCATGCACCTTGCACCTTACTTGTACTTTTCTTACCCTAAAACTACAAAAATAAATCTGATTGATGCTTACCTAAAATTTTGTATATTTGGACTTCCAAGACTAAAGACATTCTGTGAAGCACAATTGACCCAATCTAATTTCAAAGATATGTACCTACCTTTTTTAAAAATCTCAAAGGTGATTGATGACAAAAGTACTCTAAAGAAAAGTCCTAACCTGTAAGTTTAAAGAGTTTTCATCTTTGATATAACTGGTTTATTGTATTTACTGCAGTAAAGATTAAGGATAGGACATTTTTGTTTACCTTATAATCTTACTCATAATTCAATATGTAATCAGCATTAATATCTTTTTATAATTTTTTTCACAGTAAACAAAGGCGATAGGATCGCACAGTTGATTTGTGAAAAGATTTGCTATCCTGAGCTTGAAGAGGTTGAGGTAATTTGTTTCACCAGTTGGTTTCTTCTACATACTTAATGATTTTCTTTGTTATAACTTGTTAAACATCATGGGCGAATTTAAGGGGTTACATGAGGGTGTAACGCACCCCCAAATTAAATTTTTTGACTGTAACGCACCCCCAAATGGAATTTTCACAGGGTTCACCATCTAAATCCGCCCATGTTAAACATATAGAGTAAACATAGCTATTGGTAACATTTCCTTTCATTCATAAATGAAATGCTTCTAAAAAGGGTTATTGTCCTAGACATCACTTTTATGACTGCATGTGTTGAGGTAAAAAGGTTAAGGGGGTGGGACTTGTCTTGGGACACCCTGTATACAGGGGCGCCCATATGTTAAAACTCAAGGGGGGGCCCAAGAAAAATTTTAGGTTTTCAGTCAGGCATTTTTTTTTGTTTCGAGGGGAGGAGGGTTGGTTCAAAGTTATAGAAGTTTGTTTCACTCATGTATTGTGCGTAGTATTTTTTAACACCTTCTAATTATAGTTTTTAATATTTTTACATGTAATGTAGAAATCTACTTGTTCACAATATGCCTAGTCGATACTAAAAAGAGGGGGGTCTGGGGGTCCTCACCCTGAAAATTTTTGAAATTTTACTTTTAAGAGTAGAGATTTAACTTATTTGGAACACTTTTGGGCAGCAACCTAATAGAATTGTTACCCATCATTTTCATAATATATGAGTAGAATTCAGGATTCCTATATTTTTTTACTGGGGTGGTGGATATGGCAGTGTTTCAGTGTATGAAATGTTAGAAACAATTTTCATATTGCTTTTGAATTAGCTTAAAATCATAATAAAGTATTGATATAGCAGAAAATATAAAATAGAATGTTGAATAAAAATTATGTATTATGGTTAAATGAAGATTTTATGTAAATTTTTCGGATTCCAGGGGGGGGGCCCGGGCCCCCCTCTGCCCTTATGTATGGGCGCCCATGCCTGTATATTTTTTAATTTTTAAGACACCCTCTAATGTACAGTAATGATTTCTTTTTAGAAACTAGATGATACTGAGAGAGGTGAAGGAGGATTTGGATCAACTGGAAAAAATTGACTTCTTAAACATCTGTAGGGTTTTTCATTTTAGTGCTTTCATTTACTTGTATATTTGGTCATTATTTCAGTAAAATAAATTGTTTGTGACGTAGACTTCTTTTTGAACATTTTATCTTGTTTTTGTTTGATTTTAAAGTTTTAATATCTCCATATCCTTCCCATGCTGATATGTGGTATTGTAGTCCAGTCAAAATAGACGAAAAAAAGGCGAAAGTTCGGAAAAATTCGCATAGAGCTGAAAATTGGTACAGACGTAGATGACATCATTATAAATGATGTACCAAAAGTCCTCATCGATCCGATGTGTGCGATTTTTTTATAACGGTTTTAATATCGCCTCGTTTCAACTTCGAACTCCTATGGGAAAACGGGCCGCGACAGTGGCGCCGCGCGCTACTGTCTCATAGGAGTAAGGAGTGCCGAGGAGAGGGAGATGGTGAAAATCAGCTCTTTTTTGAGATATTTGCTTAGGGATTTGAACGAAAGTGTCCACATTTTTGTGTAAAAGCGTTTTTAAGAATTTAGGAACGTGGGAATAATGAAAGAGTGACATTTAAGTACTTCGCGTGGTAAATTTGTTATTTTTTCCGAATCGTTTCAATTCATAAAGTTTTTATAAGCTCGGCTCTAATTTATGTTCTCCTTTAGGATGTGAAAGCAATGAAGATAGGGAGATCGTGAAAACAGCCTCATAAATTTCATTTATTCGAGTTCAAAATTGGAAAAATATCTTCTCGTTTTCTTTCCCTTTTAAAAATTTAAGGGAAATATTTCGTAGTAAGTTTATAGAAAATTGAATTCTCAAGGGAAAACATGAATGAGTAATTACTTTTTTTTAAATAAATTTGAATTTCCGGAGTTCAAAAAATTGAGTTTTAGGGAAAATAACGGCACCTTTTTTTACGTGGTATGCCGTTTGGACCTAATTTTTTAGTAACAATTATAATAACTATTTTTATACTGATGAAAATAGTATTCAAAAGTTTTTTTTGAAGAAAGTGCAAGTTGAGTGTGAATTGGCTCCTAACTATATACGTTTTTCCTTAATACTTTTGGTTTTAAAATCGTTGAATTTTTCTATTTTAGTCAGTCAATTTTGGAAAAATTTTACATAATTTTAATGTATTTAGTAAGGTACCCAAGAATACATAATTATTTATAGCCAATATTAATTCAAACTATCTTAGAAAACTACACCAACTATTTTGCTCCGCATCTAGCAGGGTTTCAAAAATAACAAACAAACGCAGCGCACTTTAGAAGAATACTAACACAAATAAAAACAGAAGCTATATGGTTCCGATTAAGAGTTGATTGACGGCTGTCTACACGGAAGTGCCGACAGAAGTAATTTGGAATTGCCCCCGACTTGGGAACCGAACGCACGGGAAGCCCTTATCTACCCCTTTAATTTTCATGGCATATGATTCAAATTATCGAAAATTTTCTTTGAAACCGTTTGCACATTTGCAGTTAGTAGCAATGGCTATTTCCATGCTTTGAACGTGTTTATAATCCTGTTGCTCCATTTACCAAAAATGTCTCAAGTTCGCTTCATTTGTGGAGGACTTTTAACTGAAAATGAAACCGTTGTTGTTAAACAAGGTATGCAATCTTTGATTACTTCTAGTATAGAAAGCAGTGGCGGATCTAGGATTTGGTTTTGGGGGGGGCTAAGAATTTTCATAATCCAATTGAATCTTGTTATTAATGGTAATACGGAAAAGGTAGTGAATTATCCTTCTCAAACCACTAAAAGGGGGGTCTGGGGGTCCTCCCCCAGAAAATGTTTGGAAATTTAAGTAAAAAACCCCTCTTTTTCAACTCGTTTTGGTACGCCTCATCCGAATTTCGGGAAAAGAATTTTTGCGTTTTGACAAACTTGGTAAAATATTAGACGTTTTGGGGGGGGCTTCAGCCCGAAAGCCCCCCCCGTAGATCCGCCACTGATAGAAAGGAATGATGGGAACGAGGCATATATTAGTGACATTTCATCCGTGGTAATTCATGTAAAATGTCACAAGATGTACACTCAAAAAAATTCTACATTTTCTCAAAAGGATTTGGCTTTACAATCATTTCAAAGGCGAATATCATCAAAAGGAGGCTGTTTTCACGATCTCCCTATCTTCATCGCTTTAACATCCTTAAGGTGGACATAAATTAGAGCCGAGCTTATTAAAACTTTATGAATTGAAACGATTCGGAAAAAATAACAAATTCACCACGCGAAGTACTTAAATGTCACTCTTTCATTATTCCCACGTTCCTAAACTCTTAAAAACGCTTTTACACAAAATGTGGACACTTTCGTTCAAATCCCTAAGCAAATATCTCAAAAAAGAGCTGTTTTTCACCATCTCCCGCTCCTCGGCACTCCTTACTCCTATGAGACAGTAGCGCGCGGCGCCACTGTCACGGCCCGTTTTCCCGTAGGAGTTCGAAGTTGAAATGAGGCGATATTAAAACCGCTATAAAAAAATCGCACACATTGGATCGATGAGGACTTTTGGTACATCACTTATAATGATGTCATCTACGTCCGTACCAATTTTCAGCTCTATGCGAATTTTTCCGATGTTGAATGTCTATTTTGACTGGACTATTGGTGGTAATTTATACCAGCTTACCTGATTCGGATTGCGCAATCTACTATGCCAATGAATTTTGACGCTGTTTGATGCCTTTAACTTGTTCTATTTAAATTAATGAGCTAGGTTTTTATACCCACATTTACCTTAGTTTTTGATATATGGGGTTACAAAGTTGCACAAATTCTGAAATTTAGGTTGAACAAGCTTTTGCAATTTCCTCATGTTTTAATAACATAATTTCTCAGCAAAAAATTGGTACTATTTTAAAGACAATTAAACAAGCTTTAAAATCAATGTAAAATACAATAGTTTTATTTTAAAATTTAATTTAAAAATTTTAACTTAAAAATTTCAACATTTTATTACTAAAATAGTATAATTTAAAATTTCCAAAAATTTACAGTTATTTATATTGGTTTCCTTATACCCTCTAACAATTTTCAGAATTGGATCTCTATGCCTATGGGATCATATGTTTAAAAAATAAAATGTTGGAATTGTTCACTAATATTAAGCTTCAGGGCACAACTTTCGTTGGTAAAATAAAGGAAAAAAGGTTAGTATCATTATGAAACTTGGATATTTAATTGCTATTAACATATGATTAATGAACATTAAGGTAATAAGATATTAGCGGTTTTGAGGGGGGCCCTAATCGTGTGAGGTGTCATATTTTTAAGACTTTGCATAAAATAATCAAGATATTTACTATTGTGCACATAGTTGTCCTATGTAAGAGGAATAACCAACAAATTTCGGAAAATTTTCGATAGAGCGCGTGATTGTCTTGCACAGTACTACCTTCAGGCAAGAAGTCATTTTAAAAAGCTTATGCAATTCAATATCGTAATACCATTCATCCCCACAGCACCTTGTGTAATCCCAACAAACTCATAAATTTATGGGTTGCCAAGGCCATACTTGCCAACTTTTATGGATTGTCCGTAATATTTACGGATTTTCTTTAGTATCACGGTTTTACGGATTGATTGGAAAATATTAGGGATTTTGCGTTTTGTCCACTTAACTATCCGTGAATACGCAATCTCTCGACGTAAACGATTTTCTCTAATTTTATTTTTTTTACTTTAAAATCAGATTCCTGTACTAATCCCTATCCTTTACGATTTTCTCAATTTTGGCCCTTTTATTAATTTATTATTTATTCTTTTATTAATTGAGTCGTCTAGTTTCAAAACCAGGTAGATCCATTTTGACACAGCTTTGATAAAAGGGTTGACCATTAGGCGACCACGAATCGGTCGCCAAATTAAAGACTAGTTGGCGCTATATCACGGCCGGTCGCCGTTCCGGCCGCCATGTTTTACCACGACTCAATGAAGATTAACCCAAGAAAAAGGCTTTTATAACAAGTTATTACGATTTCAGTATATTCCGCTGGCTCTGCGGTATGGTGCACGCTCTGCATGCGGGAGATACGTATTTCGGTCCCCGGTAATTATCTAATTTAAAAATAGGAACACAATTATACAGGGTGTCCCATAAATAATGGGTCACACTTCTAGGGGGTATAGTAGACACCTAGACGTGTCAGAATCACATAGGATTTGGGGGTCCCAGACCAAATCCCAGGGAGTTAAAAATGGAGCGACACCCCAAACAAATTATTGAAAAATTCAATTTGTTGAAGAACTACTATAGGTAAAAATTTAATTATGGTCTCAAAAATTGTGGTTTAAAAAATCTTTAAAAAGTCTAAAAAATCTTTAAAAAGTCTAAAAAATCTTTAAAAGTATTTTAAAAGTTTTTTCTTCAAAATTTGTTTTATTATGAAAAATGTTAAAAAAACACAAAAAATGGGAAAATTCTGCCAAAACCTAATTTTGTATTTCGAAATCATTTCTTTTGATTTTATTATCTGAAAGATCATAGTTGTAAACCCTTAAGTCCAAAGTTTCACGTAAAAACCATCAATATGAAACGCTTGAGATCCTGTTAAAGTTCGTTTTCTGTGTACGCGAACTGGTTTCCTACTGCCGTTTCCAAAACGGAAGTTTGCGGACGTAAAAAACGGACTTACACCATGCTTTAACAGGATCTCATGCATTTAATATTGATGGTTTTTACGTGACACTTTGGACTTAAGGGTTTTTGACTATGATCTTTCAGATTATTAAATCAAAAGAAAGGATTTCTAAATACAAAATAAAGTTTTGGCAGAATTTTCACATTTTTTTGTGGTTTTTTAACTTTTTTTGTAATAAAAAAAATTTTAAACTGAAAACTTTTAAGATAATTTTAAAGATCATATTAAACCACAATTTTTGAGACCATAATTAAATATTTACCAATAGTAGTTCTTCTACAAATGGAATTTTTTAATAATTTTTTTGGGGTGTCGCTCCATTTTTAACTCCCTGGGATTTGGTCTGGGACCCCCAAATCCTATAAGATTCTCTAGGTGTCTACTATCCCCCCTAGAAGTGTGACCCATTATTTATGGGACACCCTGTGTTTTGTTACTCACTTAAGTGTTATCATTTGAGTCGTGGTAAAACATGGCGGCCATAACGGGTTACCGGTCGTGATATAGCGCCAACTTGTCTTCCATTTGGCGACCGCGTCGACTCTTACTGAAGCTGTGTCAAAATGGATCTACCTGGTTTTGAAACTAGACGATTCAATTATTCATGTAATTTGGTTTTTCTAAGAAAGAAAGGATTTCTTGCAAGTTTTTTGATACGCCGCCGCCGGTGAGTCTTGACGCGCGCTCACCTGTAAAACTTGCTCCTTTTCGTGTTCCGTTCGCAATGCGTAATAAACAACTTTACCGAGATTGGAATTCGCGTTGATGTATTTGATTTCAGGCTTGTTAGCACGGAAAGCTTCAAGTTGTAGTTTTGTAATTTTACTAAAAAAGTTTTACGGATGCAAGATTTCAAAAGTTGGCAAGTATGCAAGGCTGAAGTACAGTACTGATATAAAAAACGACTCAGACCCTATATCTCTGGAACGGCTTGAGGAGTGGGGGTTGAAGTTCGTCGAATTTACGTTGAAATATCGTTTTCTACGTTGAATTTTCGATTTTGATCCTTACAACCATCAACCCGGCAGGATCAAAATCGAGAATTCAACGGAAAGAACGAGATTTCAACGTAAATTCGACGAACTTCAACCCCCACTCCTGGCTTTGTTTGGGGACCAAATGACATGAAACTTGGTTTTTAGGGGATGCTCTTTTAGAATCGGGAATAGTATTTGATGTCGGCACGTCGCCCATAGGAAAAACGAAAGTTGGTGCTTCGTTTAATGTGAAGACGACCCCCTAAGACCTTGAAAATTTTTCTGTGTATAGAATACTTCAAATCATGAAAAATGATACTTTATTTGTCATTATATCACAAGCCGTTCCGGAGATATAGGGTCTGAATCGTTTTTTACCAGTACTGTACGCATAGAGGCACATGGCCTGAAATGTTGATTGTCAAGCATAAAATGTACCAAAAAAGTTATTGGGATGCTTCGATTTTAAATTATTTTTCTTCACAAACCTTCTCGGGAGCGAGGAGATCAACGTTCACCCGTCGAAGATGTCGGGGGTCGGACGAGAGATCTTCCTTAATGAATTATAATAATAATAATTTATTTATTCTGAAACATTTACAAATACATTTATAAATACTACATTATTAAATTTAAAAACTGACACTTCCACTACGCACTATGACAATTAGCTGGTTACGAAACGTCATTAATGGTTCAGTTGGTAGAGTCACTTTGCTGGTGTCAAGAAGGTGCTGGGTTTAAACCCTAGTAACTTAACTTCCTGTTTTAATGCATTTTACAGTAATACTGAATTTAAAAAAAACTGACAGTTCCACTGAGCACTAAAACAATCAGATTGTTGCAAAATGTCCCTCTCGGCTCGGTTGGTAGACTCACTTTGCTGGTGTGCAGAAAGTACCCGGTTCAAACCCCAGTAAATTAACATCCGGTTTTAGTGCATTTTATAGTAATATTAAATGGCGCAGATGGTAGACTCACTTTGCTGGTGTACTGAAGATACCCGGTTCAAACTCCAGTAAATTAAATTCCTGTTTTAGGGCATTTTACAGTTATATTAAATTTAAAAAACTGATATTTCCACTGTGCACTATGACAATTAGCTGGTTACAAAACGTCCTTGATGGCTCAGTTAGTAGAGTCACATTTGCTGAAGTACAGAAAGTCCCCGGTTCAAACCCTAGTAACTTAACATCCTGTTTTAGTGCATTTGACAGTAATATTAAATTTTAAAAACTGACAGTTCCACTATGCACTATGACAATTAGCTGCTTATGAAACGTCCTTAATGGCTCGGTTGGTAGAGTCGTGGTCTTGCTGTGCAGAAGCGTTTGTTTTATAGCTCAGTGCAAATTTGAAAGAAACTATAATAAAAGATCTAGTAAACTGAAAAGTCTAGTGAACCGTCTCATTTGAAACAATGTTATATTTTTAAATCGTTTTCCATGAAAAAAAATTACACTTTTCCATAAATATTTTTATTTTCAGGAAAAAAAATCTTAAAATAAAGGAAAATAACATTTCAAAATTAATTATTTGAATTTACTAACGGTGTTTTCCCAGGGGGGGGCCATCAGCTCTCATTTTGCTTTCAGTTTTGTGACGTCACTGGTTTGAAAGTTCTCCGCCTACCGAACTGAGTAGCCAATCAGGATTGTTAAGGAAAATCACGGAGATTTTTCTGAAGTAGAAAGGGAGAAAAGTAAAACCCAGGGAAAATATAAACAAGTAGTTTTCTTCTTCTTATGGAAATAAATGCTGAAATTAAAGCAATATTTGTTGTCGCTAGCAGCCTACGCGCTGTGTTGTCGTCGGTTTGATTCCGGCCTTACCCATTCCCTGGACTGGGTGTATTTTCTCTCTCTGTGCCAGTAAAACAATTCGTCACCTTAGTATCAAAAACTGCTATCTTCATTCGGCAAACTTCGGAAATCCCGATTTTTGGCGTTTAGATCGTTGTAGAAAATAATTTGATTGGTTTTGATCTTTTCTACTCGATCATGTCAGCTCTTACAAACCAAAAAACGAGCTTCTCCACCGATCTGATCGCCAAGGATCGGAATTCCCGAAGGTTCCCGAATGGAGATAGTAGTTTTTGATACTAAGATGACGAATTATGTTTGTGCCTTGACGAAGGATTATAAACGGATCCTTGGGATCAAGCACACAAACCGGAAAATATCACCAATCCATGTTATCGCTATGGATACATAGTTTTACTGTATTTTTTCTAATTAAATACTAGTAAAACTTATAATCTGCATCACATGATGATTATTTTGTTTCCTTTTTGTTAGGATCAAAATATTTTAGATTAAATATTGTTATGGAACTAGTGTTTGAGACTTGTAATGAGATTACAAAGATCCCTATTGGAAAAATTTTATACTCTTGACGGTGATTTAGATTACGTATAGAAAAATTTAAGTATGAATTCATTGAACACTTCCTATTTGTTACAGAGTATTGTGTAATTTAGTTATGTTAATACTTAATAGTTAGTAAAAGTTTGATTTCATTATTTTATGTTATTAATTTCTTTATGTTCGGACCGTAACGCAATCCCCACCCTACAGATGAAATGAGAAACCGTAATAGCCTAAAAATTCCCTCTCGGCCAATCAGAAACTATCAGTGCGTTGTCGCCTCTCTTCCTACTCTAGGCTCTCTAGTTTTAAGAATTAAAGATATAGTATTAGATTGTTTTGGAGTTACATATATTTTCCGGATTGTTTGCTTCATCTCAAGGATCCGCTTATTCGTAAAGAAGACACAAGCATAATTTTTATTGACAGAGAGAGAGAGAGAAAATATACCCAGGGCAAGGCCGGAATCGAACCGACGACAGGTACAGAGCGCAGACTGCTAGCGTATGTATCGCATCATTAAAGAAAAAAACTCTTAACATAGAAAAGTCGTACAACTAAACCTGTTGAACCGAAGATGAAATATCCCTCTCTAAAACAAAAAGTCCCTAAAACATAGTGCCTCTATTTCAGTCCCACCCAAGTGAATGGGATTGGTTAATAAGACGAAAACCACTGACGTCACTGGTTTGAATCTTACACGCCCCTTGAATTTTTCGTTTCTATGAGAAGAGCCAACCTAGTATTCTACTAACCTTGGTGTTTTCCATGGCCCCATGGAGGACCCGTGGCAAGACCCTCTATATTACTAATTATGTAGAGTATATCTATGCTAATATCTCCGCGAATATTCAAGATATTTTCCTGAAATTTTTTTCTGTGAGTTCTTCATAACGTTGGAAACAATACTATCACTGAGGTTTTTGCTCCATCTCCTATAGTTTTTAAAGGATTTTTTTAACTTCTTTATTTCGCCGCTAGGGGCGCTGTAAGTCATCTTAATGGATTTTCCAGGGTCCTTTACCTGGGTGTAGACCTTGCTTCCGTGACCCTAGGACACGTTGGTTCCAAATAAAAGCCGCGAAACGGACTTTTGAAACACCCTGTATATTTTAAATGGACAATTACAGAGATTTTCCTGTTAAAATATTTAATTTTTGAGGTTTTCATCTTATTTACAATAGTGAGTCAAATAGATCTACTCCAGTAGAGAAATGGAGAAATAAGCAATTTTAGCTATAAATTCGTTAATTACTCGATTTTCGAGCTTGGAAAACTTTGCAGTGATAACTATCACTGCGAAGTTTTCCAAGCTCGAAATCCAATTAATCCAAGTCAATTAATTGACTCCTCGAGATACGTCTATGTACCGGGTTTTTTCCACGACTGTAGCGTAGTTTAGGAGGAGAATCGTCCTCTGTCCTCTCTCCACACATACCCACATAAAAATTTTTTTTTGGAAATCTCTCGGGGGTGGCAAAAGTTGTGTATTGGTATCAATATGACGTGTGCAAAGTTTGGAGAGAATCAAACAACTTCTAGAGGTTGCGCATTGAGCTAGAAGTATAGAAATATTAGGAAAATACGCATTTTGTCTAAGAAACAAGTTGAGTATAGCAAACATTTTTACCGATGAAATCTTGCTTAAATATATCTTAAAAGATGCTCAGAAGGTAAAAATAGCTCGTAGCTTTTTTCTACTATAGCCACTGTTATAGTTTGTAACCTTTAAAAAGTATTAGTTAATGACGCAACTCGTAAAAGTAGGGAAAAATAGCTCAAAATAGAGCCAAACGCGGATAATACTCAGACACAATATTTTTTATAATTTTTCAACTCTATCAAATAAACTTAGTGACAGGAAAAAATTTTATCATTATGTGATGAACGGAAGGGTGTTTTTTTCCAAGATGGCGGCCAATACTTATGAAAATCATAATATCGTTCACATTTTGATTTAAAAGCAAAAATAGCAGTAATTTTTCGTAATTAAATTGCTTTATAGGTAGTATCAGTTCTTTCTGTGGATATTTATCCATATTTAACTAGACTTTATCTATAAAACCGAAAACTGTGTTTTCCAAAATAGCGGATAGTAAAAATATGAAGGGATATAGCTTATGAGTTTCCCCAAAGTAATGTGGTCATTTCTGAATGTTAAACTCCTTGTAAAACACCAGAATTCCTTACACTTTAAAATGTTGTTTATCACATAAATATGATTGCAAACAAAGAACCTTGCACGGGCATTGGCGCGTATTAGCTGGCAAGATCATGTAACCGATTTTCGGTTTAAGCGATTTCAAAAATAAAAAAGGGGGTTTTGAGAACTGATTTTTATTCAATGAAATATAAACATGGGCATATCAAGGAGTCTACTTGAATCTGATGATCCGAAGTGTGATATTCCAAGATGGATATCGATTAGAATACACAGGGCTCGATTTCAGCCGGAACGGTCCGGAACGCCGTTCCGGTACCTCTTTTTTGGAAAAAAAATTACATTCTATTTCAAGGGTCTCCTAACTACGGCCCGCGAGACATCAGGCCAGCAGATAATAACTTTCTTTGTACCGAAAAAAAGTCCTAAAATGAATTAAAACCATGTTTTTACTGTCAGATTTCCAAAAAATTACCGCGAGACATCAGGCCAGCAGATAATAACTTTCTTTGTACCGAAAAAAAGTCCTAAAATGAATTAAAACCATGTTTTTACTGTCAGATTTCCAAAATTTTTCAGGGGGAGAACCCCCAGACCCCCTTTTTGTACTTAGAACTCAACTTATCATATTAGTTTTCAGATTAAGTTCATAACAGTAAGAATCCTGCCAAAAAATATAAAAAATCATTTATATCAGATAATATTTCAAAACATATTTTTAATGTATTTTTATCTTTTTCGCAAATAACAATATTTGTGATTTAATTGTAAGGTTTTACTTAATTGTTCTTTTAAAACATGATTTTAAACCCCATTTGAACTACCCACAATCCACTCCTGGTGTTGATTCTTTTTTACTTGAATCAGATTTGCTAGATCGCTGGGCAAATTTGCAAAGAAAATTTGCGACACCTTAAATTTTACCATTTAAGGACTTCAACCAAGACCCTCTATATACATGGCCACCCAACTCCAGACGATGACGTCAAACGTGAGTGAAAATTGCCATGTTAAGTCTATGGAGTGACGTCAAAGATGAGTGAAAGTTATGACGTTGCACGGCCGAGTTGGGAGGCCTTTATATAGAGGGTCTTGCTTAAACCGCTTAAACTACGCATTATATATTCCTTTTCCTTAAATTGTCAAAATATATGCAAAATTAATGGTTCATTGATGATAAACCGTCTCACCTCCTACAAGAGACACCCTGTTTGAAAAAAGTATAACCCACTGTAAAAAAGGTGTATAAAGAGTTCATCCTCTTATACAATTAATAATTAAGTTAGAACACTCTTCCTAATCGAGTACAACACATTTGAATTTATTTTATAAATTTAAATTTGAAAATAAATGCTTAATTTTTGGTATTAAAAACTATTTGCTTTTTCAGTTTTGATACCAATAATTTTACCGTTCCGGTACCTATTTTTTTAGAAATCGAGCCCTGAGAATACATATATAGTAAGAAATTAACACATTTAAAGCTTAAAATTGGCTTTTCCTTCCCAAAATGAAACTTAGCGAAATGTTTACAATATATTGAATGTATCAGCATGCTAAAAGCAAATATTACAACTAAAAAAATATTGCATTTTTTTATTAACACATATTATAAACCCTTCATGTTTTTATTATCCGCTATTTTGGAAAACACACAATTTTCGGTTTTATAGATTTAAAGTCTAGTTAAATATGGATAAATATCCACAGAAAGAACTGATACTACCTATAAAGCAATTTAATTACGAAAAATTACTGCTATTTTTGCTTTTAAATCAAAATGTGAACGATATTATGATTTTCATAAGTATTGGCCGCCATCTTGGAAAAAAACACCCTTCCGTTCATCACATAATGATAAAATTTTTTCCTGTCACTAAGTTTATTTGATAGAGTTGAAAAATTATAAAAAATATTGTGTCTGAGTATTATCCGCGTTTGGCTCTATTTTGAGCTATTTTTCCCTACTTTTACGAGTTGCGTCATTAACTAATACTTTTTAAAGGTTACAAACTATAACAGTGGCTATAGTAGAAAAAAGCTACGAGCTATTTTTACCTTCTGAGCATCTTTTAAGATATATTTAAGCAAGATTTCATCGGTAAAAATGTTTGCTATACTCAACTTGTTTCTTAGACAAAATGCGTATTTTCCTAATATTTCTATACTTCTAGCTCAATGCGCAACCGCTAGAAGTTGTTTGATTCTCTCCAAATTTTGCACACGTCATATTAATACCAATACACAACTTTTGCCTTGCCACCCCAGGCCCGAGAGATTTCCAAAAAAAATTTATTCCGATCCACCCTAATAGAGATAGATAGATACGAGTACTTATGTGAAAAGAATTTTTATGTTCGTAGATGGGTTTTGAATTGAGAATATTCAGCACACTGACTACGCATGGGTGGATTTATGAGGGGTCATGGAAGGGCAATAACCCCCTAAACTTTTTAAGGAAAGTGCATTTTCTTATTGATATATCATGATTTTAAAGCTATAAGGGACAGTTTTCCTCCTAAGGTTTCCCTTCAGAGTGTTCCACCTAAATTTAAGACACTAAACTACGTCACTACGTGTAAAAATTGCTGAAGAGGAAAAATTTAAGGATGTGCGCATTGAATTTATTGCAATTTGCAAACGTTTAAAAAACACACCGAAAGATGGAAGGAGAGGCAATCGATAGTGGAGTTCATTGATACTACCAGTAGCGGATTTCTAAATAGGCTAGCTAGGCTATAGCCTACGGCGGCAAATTTTAGTAGGCGGCAAATTTTTGACGGCAGAACTTTTTCTGAATAAAAAAAAGAAGAGAAAGGAAGCACTAAACATAAGCTCTGGAAAGACGAGAACATCCTTTCAAAAAATCAATTCTGTGGTTTACAAGGAACTGTTCTCTTTCTTACCCAAAGGGTCTCAAAATGAGATAAAAGACTACTTTAGTGGGCAATTTAAAAAAAAACCAAACTACTCTCTCAAATTTTGATACCTTTTATACTGTGTTTTTCCCTTGAAAATTATGCCGCCTACAAGAAGCTTTTCCCTTTTGCTGCTCTCTCCATAGAGTTTGAAAGTAGATAACGAAAATTTGAGGGGAATTTCCAAAAATATTTTCTGGGGGAGGACCTCTGGCCCTCGTTTGACGTTTTTTATAACTTTTTCCACCAGAAAATTCTGTGGTTTTCAAGGAACTGTAAGGTTCTCAAAATGAGCTGAAACACTATTTTAAGAAGCAAGTTTTCAAAATTTTTCTGGGGGTGACCGCCAGACCCCCAATTTTTACTTCGAGCTCAAATTGTAAAATTCTAACATTTCGTGTAAAATATTACTTTTAAGTGATATAACACTTCAGGTATAAATACACTCGGGACCTTAAGAAGACGTTCAGTCAGACCACCCCGCCTCCCCAAAAAAATAAGAAACCAAAAGTCAAGTCACGGCAGTGCTAAGATTGGGGGGGACACCGTCCCCCCAAATGTTAAGACCGTCCCCCGAAATATTTTTACCGTCCCCCCTCCGAAATATTTGTTTCAACGAAATTTTTTTATAGATTTAAAGGAAGATGAGTTAACTCTCAAAGTGAGTTAAAACCCTACTTTTACTAGTCACATTTCAAAATTTTTTCTCGGGGAGGACCCCCATACCCCCCAATATAAACAGCAGAAGGGGATCTTGTGTGATAATTTTTTGAAAATCCCTGACATTTTGTTTTCAAAATGTAAAAGTGATGGTCTGGAAAGTGCCCCAAATATTTTTCTCCAATCTCAGTCACGACGTGTAAGAAACCCCCCAACCAAAAACTGAAATGACGACCATGTATAGTTTTGTAAGATGAATAGCATATAGGCGGCAAATTTTGGTTTAGCCTATAGGCGGCACATTTGGAAATCCGCTACTGGATACTACTCCTTGAAACGTGTAAATTGACTGAGCAAACTCACATTAAAATTATTTTGAAATAGTGAATCGAGAGAGAGAGAGAGAGAGATGATACCTGTATTCTGTAATACACGGGTTAGAGAAATCGTTAGCCATCGACTTTATTAAAAATTTATTCTACTACAGTCACCACTAAAAATATTAAACGGATTAAATGGTTTGAAAAATTGGAGCTGTTAAAAGCCCGGACAAGCACCGCTAAGTTCACGTGGTGCAGTCATCTAGTGCTTACTGAGCTATAAAACAAATACAGTTTGTTATATATAGTCCAGTAACTTGGTAGTTTTTTCAGGAAAAAAATACAGAAGTTTTTTTCTCGACGGTTTTATATGTTTTCGAGGGTGCTGAATCCGAATCTGAACTTTGCATACAAAATTTCGAATGGCATTTTGGTGAAAATTCGAAAAAACCCTGAAATTTCACCTCATTTTTTGGGTTTTTGTTTGTAGAACGGAAAGTATGGGTTTCTCATGAAAATCTTATATACAAAAAAGAAAGATAATGGAACAAGCTACAAAACTGTAATTTACAACTTTTTTGTCAGACTAATAGTTCGGCCGCTAGAGCTCGTTGAAAATAGGGCAAAATTTGCGCCTGCGGGTAAAAATCCAGAAAATCGAACTTTTATCTAAGAAATAAAGTATTTTTTTTAATAAGATACTTTAAAAACTAGTTTTATAATGTTTCACATGAAATAAAACATCCATTTATTCTATTAATTAGTATTTAAATGCATTTTCCTCAGCAATTTTCCTTAAGAACGCAGTTTCAATAGAAGACAATAGTGTAATGATAAGTAAGTCGCTTGTTGAAGAAAACGTACAGAAGTTTTTTTCTCAACGGTTTTATATGTTTTCGAGGGTGCTGAATCCGAATCTGAACTTTGCATACAAAATTTCGAATGGCATTTTGGTGAAAATTCGAAAAAACGCTAAAATGTCACCCCATTTTTTGGTTTTTTGCTTGTAAAACAGAAAGTATGGGTTTCTCGTGAAAATGTTAGAAGTAAAAAATAAAGATGATAAAACAAGCTATAAAATTGTAATTTACAATTATTTTGTCCGACTAATAGTTTGGCCACTAGAGCGCGTTGAAAAAAGGGCAAAATTCGCCCTGGCGGTGGAAAAATTCAGAAAATGACCCTTATATTTCTAGAAAAGTCATATTTCGATTTAGATAACTAAGAAAAACTACATTTATAATTTCTTACATGATATAACTACATTCCCGAATGGAGCAAACCATTATGAGCATCACTTTAAAGAATATATTAGGATAATTTTTTGTGACCATGTAATTTTATAATATAACCAAGTTATGCTTAATTTAATCCCTAACAAATCAATTGGATTCACGTTCCTGGGTGTAGAAACTGATAAATAAATATTAAAATTGCACGTGTCAAGAAGTTATTGTGAATTTTGGTATCATTACTAATAATCATGCCAGGAGTTTTTATAATCTACAACAGAAAATTATAATTTTCCAGAAAGAAAAATTATTCATAGATTTTATAAGCTTGTGAGCAGGAGAGGATAATATAAAGAGCAATGAGTGTAGTAGATAAAAAGTTAACTTTTAATGCTTAACAAAAGTTTTCATTGGGAATCGGTGCCTAGGACAAAATAGAAAATAACAACTGGATTTTTCTTTGCCTAAAAAACCTGCGTTTTTGGGAGGGAATTCCTGAAGAACATTCATTGAATAAATAATATTTGAGATAAATAGTAGGATTATATCATGAAAGAAATTATAAATGTAGTTTTTATTAGTTATCTAAATCGAAATATGACTTTTTTAGGAACATAAGGTCATTTTTTGGATTTTTCCACCGCCAGGGTGAATTTTGCCCTTTTTTCTAATGGCCAAACTATTTGTCGGACAAAATAATTGTAAACGACAATTTTATAGCTTGTTTTATCATCTTTATTTTATACTTAAAACGTTTTCCCGAGAAACCCATACTTTCCGTTCTACAAGCAAAAAACCAAAAAATGGGGTGAAATTTTAGCGTTTTTTCGAATTTTCACCAAAATGCCATTCGAAATTTTGTATGCAAAGTTCAGATTTGGATTCAGCACCCTTGAAAACATATAAAACCATTGAGAAAAAAACTTCTGTACGTTTTCTTCAACAAGCGAGAGACTTACTTATCATTACACTATTGTCTTCTGTTGAAACTGCGTTCTTAAGGAAAATTGCTGAGGAAAATGCATTTAAATACTAATTAATAGAATAAATATATATTTTATTTCATGTGAAACATTATAAAACTAGTTTTTAAAGTACCTTATTTAAAAAATACTTTATTTTTTAGATGAAAGTTCGGATTTTCTGGATTTTTACCCGCAGGCGCAAATTTTGCCCTATTTTCAACGAGCTCTAGCGGCCGAACTAATAGTCTGACAAAAAAGTTGTAATTAACAATTTTATAGCTTGTTTTATCATCTTTATTTTTTGCATTTAACATTTTCATGAGAAACCCATACTTTCCGTTCTACAAACCAAAAACCAAAAAATGAGGTGAAATTTCAGGGTTTTTTCGAATTTTCACCAAAATGCCATTCGAAATTTTGTATGCAAAGTTCAGATTCAGATTCAGCACCCTCGAAAACATATAAAATCGTCGAGAAAAAAACTTCTGTATTTTTTTCCTGAAACACCCTATTTTTGACACCAAGTTACTGGACTAATAGCTCAGTGCTAGTGCTTGGAAGTTATATTTTTTTGGTCGGGCTAATATAGACTAGTTTTTCAAATCTGACAAAACAAATCGACAGACATTAACACTTCAATATTTACAAAATAACAATAATTACATACACTTAAATCTTAAGGGATTATCCAAATATTTAAAAATTAAACATTTCAAACTCAGCTATTTTAGAGAATTAGTAGGTATAAAGAAGTTAAAAAAGTAAGTTTCAATTTAGATATACGTATTAATATCCCGTTTTAAATATCTACTAACCATTTGATCGGATAGGATATAGCATCTAGTGTCAACAGGGCGGATAAATAAATAAATTTTTCCCTGTGCATTGGTATATTTTTTATGAATTAAAATTATAAAACAACTTTGAGGTAAGCAAGCGTAGTAGGAATACTTTCTTTAAAATAAATAAATACGGAGAACTTCTTGTGAATGCTTAATTTTCTAAGGCAGTGGTTTCCGTGGAACCCTGGGGCTCCACGAAAAAATTTGGAGGTTCCATTCGAAAACTTTATTTCATTAAAAAAATAAGAGTGGCGTAAAAAATATAAGATTGGACAGTGCCGCCCCCCTCTTGGACCAAAAAGCAAAAAGGTTCTCAAACCCTGTTGCTGTTGCATGCCCGCCAGCAGTGCTAGACCAGGTCCATGACGTTAAAAACCTTTAAAAAATCCAACACCGTCAATGGATCGTTAGTCAAGTCCTTTTTAGAGAGCCCCAGGCACGCGAGGATGTGTTGAGGCGAAGCCTGCTCAGTGGAACAGTTGTTACACATATCATAGATCTTGGATCCCTCGGAAAATTTTTTTAACTCCTTCGGATAGTGCTAGATCAAGTACCTGATCAAGTTTAATCCTCGTTGCACTTGTTGAGATTCCATTAATGTTGAATTGCAAGATCTTTAAAGTATTTGGAGACCGTAGATTATTTATTGAACCTGGCCCTCTGCCTAAATCAGGAACGCGGGCCTTTTTAGACTGCGCGCCGACCGATGCAGCATTAGAAAGAAAAGGTGTACTAATCATGGATGGGAAAAATTTGCAGCCTCTGTTTGTCACAAGGACCAGAGCACCTAAAAAAAATAGGTAGAGGACCGACTTGGCTTGGTAGTTAAACTACCGCCAGCATAGCTCCCAGGGTTGTCAGAGCACGCAAGCCCCTCCAGCACGTCAAGCTAAGGATACCATTGAGGGGAGTTAAAACCCTACATTTACCAGTCGAATTTCAAAAATTTTTCTGGGGAAGGAAGGACCCCCAGACCCCCTTCCACGGTACCACAACCCAAGTAGTCGTCTGACGTCATTTATGACGACAAAAACAGGCCATATTTTTTCAAATGACGTCATTTGGGAAAATATCATATCATTTATGGCGTCTTTTTTGAATCATAAAAATGACGTCAATTTAACACATTTAGATGTCGTTTTTACGTCACCTAAACGACTAAATTTTGATGAGTGGTGATAATTTGCTCATTTTCACGTCAGTAAAATGACGTCATTAATTTGGTCAATCAAGCATATATGACGACAAATTGACGTCCTATTCAAATAATTTATGACGTCTTCAAAGTGGACATTCGAAGTCATAAATGACGTCAATTTAAGCATTTTGTGACGAAAAAATGACGTCAGGCGACTACTTAGGAAGATGATCTTGCGTGATACTTTTTGAAAAATCCCTAACATTTGATATTTTTTGTCAAAAGATAAATGTAATGGTCCGGAAAAGTCCCCCCTTGGACCCCAAAAGCTTCTCAAAATGAGTTAAAACTCTACTTTAACAAGTCAAATTTCAAAAATTTTTCTGGAGGAAGACCTTCTACCCCCCAGCGGTGAAAAAAAGGGGATCATGCGTGATACTTTAAGAAAATCTCCAACAATTTGAAATTTTTGCCAAAAGGTAAAGGCGATTGTCTGGGAACGTGCCCCCCTTGGACCCGTGCTGGTTCCATTTAATGTCAGTCGTTGATTAAAAAATATTCAGGGTTCCGAGATCATTGGCAACAAATTTGGGGGTTCCACGACCAAAATAGTTTGGGAACCACTGTTCTAAGGTATGAAATTTAAAGTGTGAGATCCATGTGTTTCTTTTAATGTTTGCTTCACTATAATATTTATTAAAAAACCCTTGTTGTCTTATGCGTTTACCATCTTATCTTAATAGCCAACAAAATATATGAGGCGGAAAGCGAAAAGGGACCTCTTGTCGGCGTTTGTCAAAATGGAGTTATTATTTTTTTCTCAATCTGTACAGATTTATGAAGATTTTAAGACCATCATCATCCTTGTAGCTCAAAAAATGACGAATCGCCAGTAATTAAAAGTTTTAATAGAATAAGGGGATTTCGCGAAAAACGACCTTAAACTTTCAAAATGCTACCCTCTCGTTATTTTTCACAGTTAAGGAATGATTCCAACAGCTAAAATTAGGTTCTAAAGCATGGGTGTCTAAACTATGACCGTTTGAGGGTCACATTGCAACGAAAAAAAATTTGCTGGGCCGCACATACAATATTTTTTCAACAAATTGGAATACAAATTTACTCTATGTAGTTTTATTAAAATAAATTAATTTCTTTTTACCATAATTTTAATTAGATATGTATAGGTACATATTTAATTTAAATTTGTAAAAGTTTAATTTAGTTTGGATTCCGTAAAGATAGAAATAATTCAAATTAATGAGATGGATAAATTTGCTTTTGATGAACAAGCAAATTGATATGGGGTTCAATAGACTAGGTTGTAATTCTTAAAGCATTTTAAAGATGTTTGTTCACAAATAAAGGTATGCCAAAAGCTGAAGACTTTAATAAAGCATGATGGTGAAAATTAGGATATTTATCGCGGGGTAGGTAATCTTTATAAAACTCCAGTAAAGAAACATTCCCAAATTTTTCTTTGAATGTCGCTTTGCAGTTCAATGCATTCTATTTGAAGGTAATTTATTTACTTCTAGAGAAAATGCCAAAATGTCAACTTTCTTTCAAACGCTGTTATTGTCTGGATTCTGGAACATATATTAATAAATTGATTTTTTCCCTTGAAGTCTCAAATTTAAACCATTAAAATGTTCTGTTAAGTCTACTAAAATAGCTAAATCTAAAACCCAATCTTCGTCTTTAAATTCAGTCACAGGGGGTTCCCCTTTTGTTTCCCTAAATATTTTTATTTCAGTTTGAATCGATTTATATGAAAAATATTGCAATCATTTATTTTTTAAAAATAAATATGTGCTAAATATTTTCATAATTTGCGTTTGGGCCACATTTTAAAGGCTTTTGGGCCGCACTTTAGACAAGCATGTTCTAAAGGGTCCAAGGATCGATAATCGAGAGAAAAAAAATTCTATAGTTTTGACCTTCTTCCGGTTTTTTGGCTTTTTCTCGAAATCAAATTTGCCGACAAGAGGTCCCTTTTCGCTTTCCGCCTCACATATTTCAACTTCAAGGTTAGCCAAGATATCATGTATTAAGTTAAAGGAATATAATTTAAACATTGCAGTCATAAAACAATACCTTACTGCAGGGGTTCTCAAACTTTTTAACATCGCGACCCACTTTCGAGAAACAAAATTTAACGCGACCCACCGACTTCAGTTAATTATAATGAGGAAGTTTCATATTTTTTAAATTTTCGATTTTGGGGTATATTAATACAATATAAGATGTGAAAAATCCAAATCTGCAATCCAAATTTTCCTCAAAAATTTATTTACTGAGATACAGAAGAAATAAAAGTTGAAAAAAGTCGTAAACAAATGATGCAATCGCAAACGCTCAAAAATCAAATTTGACGTCACTCGACACCAAACAAAAAGCATTGTTGATGTTTATTCATTATTAAAATAAAAGGTCTTAATGACCTCATGGATCTGGTCTAGTTTCATTGGACCAGATGGGGATTAGTCCCACTTAATAAAAAATATTTAATAATATATTTTCAATAAATATTTGAATTTTAAGGGGAAAAATCTTAAAATATAAGAATGTAATGTTTTAAAATCAATTATTTTATTTTATTTTGGTGTTTTCATAGCTTATTTTACTTTTAAATTGGCAATTATAGAGCTTTTCTTATTAAAAATATTTAATCCTGAGGCTTTCATATTTAAAATAGTGAGTCAAGCAGATCCACTCTAGTAGAGAAATGGAGAAATAAGCGTTTTTAGCCATAAAATCGTTTATTACTTGTAAATATTCGATTTTCGAACTTGGGAAAATTTGGTAGTGATCGTCCTCGCCTCGAGATACGTCTATGTACCGAGTTTTGTCTACGCCGGCTGCATAGTTTAGGAGGAGATGCGAGTTGTAGTCGTTTTGACATGCCGAGTGACATCACGAATCTGAAATCACTGTTTTTCCCGCCTTTTCCAGAGCGCAAACTTTAAGCTGCAGTAAAAAAATAAATAATGATCAGAATTAAAAAATATCTCGGTTTTAGGGTTTTCTCGTAAGGTAGGATCGATTTAAAAAATAAAAAAAAAACATGAAACTTCCTCATTAACTGAACTGAGATTATTATCTCATGCCCCACCACAGATTTTTAACTTCTCTGACTGGGGGTGTTCATCAACTATTTAGTTACAACAATGAATTATTACATGCACGTATAAGAAGAGAAATTAACTTTTTAGAAATTTAAAAGTAAATATTTGAATTTGAGGGTATGAAATAGTTTAATTGTGGGCAAACAATGATCCCTATAATAAAAAGGGTAACTTGATTTTTTTAGCAATATGGGTTAATTGCAGTTGCATCATTTCTTAATTCTTAAAATTTGCATTGCTTCCCCCTGGTGTGGATGGGGAGAAACACTGAATATTTTTTTTTTCAAATCTTATTTGAATAACTGACTACTTTTGCATTATCAGCACATTAAAGTGACACACATAAAACGTATTTACATTAATTGCCTTTTCCGTTCGACACCAAGTACTGTAGTTTTCCCTCAAATTTTTATTCTTTTTACTATATTGTAATGTGATAAATTTCAGAAGTTCAAATAATAGTTTGATAATTTAATAGTCATAGTCAATAACACGTTTGAAAAAATTATAAAAAGATACTTCATATTGAGATTATCTCAATATGAAGTATCTTTTTATAATTTTTGCAAACGTTTTAACGTTTGTAAACGTTTGCAAACGTGTTTAACAATGAAACATTTTGTGAAGGGTCCTCAAAAGGACCCAAATTTCTTCTAAACAGACCCCTGAGAAAAATTAAAAATCTTCTCGCGACCCACCAAAAACTGACTGGCGACCCACCAGTGGGTTGCGACCCACAGTTTGAGAAACTCTGCCTTACTATATTGTTAAAAATTGATAAAATTCCTCTTTTGATACTTATATCAAAATTAATGTACGCTGGATAATTTTGAAATTAATGCAGAACCTTTAAAAACTAATTTTTAAGGTAAGAGACAAACAGCTAATTGTGGAATGTTGGCTCAGCATTACTTTTTAATATTACCCCCTAGTTACAATAACATCTGCTGCTGCCTATAGGCTGAATAAAAAATAGCCGCCGCCTATTCTTTCTACTTAATAACAAATTTATAATATTAATGAAATTAGTATCGAAACATTGATATTTCCAGCCAAATTCCTTGAAAAAATTAATATTAACTCGGCTCTTACCCATTACCTACTTTACAGTGTATTTTTAGGTCTAATAACTCAGTTCTTAAAATTTTTTCCAAACGTACAATTATAAATTAAGAAATCTATCAATAATTCAAAAACATTTTAAAGATAAAGCTTCATAATAAATATCCTAGTTGGGATTTTTCACACAGCTGATATAATTTCGATTAAATAAAGTAGATTTTGTGAGTATCTTACAATTAAAATTTTGGGAGTTAACCCCAGTAAAAAAGTTTTTAATGTATGGTGCAATAAACGTGGAGAAAAATGTCCTTCAACATCGTTTTTCTCCTAAAATCCCAAATTAATCTTTTTTAGTTAATGACTGAAATACACTGGTGTTCAAGATTAAGAGAAATTGAACATTTGTTTGATTTTCTCCAAATCTACTGGACAGATTTGTATTTCGTAAGCACATTGACATAAAAACCAAAAAATAACGATTCAAAAATCTTCATACACACGCAAGCAAGTAACAATCGTCAGAGTTAAAAAGACAAAATCCCTTAAGGGCCTCAAAACAGTGTTTCTAAGAAACAAAGATTTATGAACAGGAAAATTTATTACCTGCCTCATTAAAGTTGTAAAATCACTTAAGTAGGCCTGCATGTCCAGTAAGAGGGGATCATACCCTCTATATACCCTTTTTTTTCTTGATTCTGGAACCTCTAATTTCATACCTTTTAACTTTGACGATTTTTACTCACGCGCATGCGTGTGTATTATGATTTTTGAATGAATATTTTTTTATATATCAACCCTATTTCATTAAAAATTTCATTCAAATCTGCCTAGTAGATCTGGAGAAAATCAAACAAAAACGTTCAATTTCTCTTAATTTTGAACACCAGTGTAGAGGATTATCCTTTGAAGTTTTGGAAAATTTAACCTACTATAAAAACTCCTTCCAATTTTTTTCGTATTCGCAGACGTTTTTAAGCTACTTTTTCAGGGTATTAGCCTCAATATTTCATATGTTCCTGCATGGCTGGACACTAGCGGATCCAGGGGGGGGGGGCTAGGGGGCTCAAGCCCCCCCCAAAATGGAAAGTTTTACTCTATATAATATGACATTTTATGCACCATAATGAGTTAAACCCTGTTATTTTAAGGTCAAATTTTAAAAAATTTTCTGGGGGAAGACCCCCAGACTCCCTTGTAACTCTTTTATTACAACTACATTTTACTAAGTTTGTCAAAACGCAAACTATCTATATCCGAAATTTGGATGAAGCGTACCAAAAAGAGCTGAAAAAGTGGGGTTTTTGACTTATATTTTCGATTTGGATTTTTATATTTTCGATTTCGAATTTTCTGGGGGAGGACCCCCAGACCCCCCTTTTGGAAGTTGGAGCAGGATATTTCACTACCTTTTCCGTATTAACATTAACAAGAAGATTCGATTGGATTAGGATAATTCTTAGCCCCCCCCAAAATCAAATCCTGGATCCGCCACTGTGGCTGGATTAAAACCATGGGTGAGCTACATCTGGTCAGAGGGGTGGTGATTGCTAATATTGGAGATAAGTTCAAGAGTACTGGGTATAAAGTAAATATTTCCATACTTTTTTTCCAGATTCATCACAAAGAGCAAAATTTTATAAGGAAAGAATAGTCAGTCAGAAATATGAATAACTTACAAATGAGCTTGGGAAACAGCAAAACTCCCCTTACCTTTACGCTCGGTAATGTTGAATTGAGCTTTAGTGATAAATGCTGTAAAAAGTGCCATGCTCCGAAAAAATTTTGGATCCCTCCTCCAGGTAGGACTACAAGATTATGCCAATGCTGTTGGAAAAAACTTCCTGAACCTCCTACTCGATATACTGTTAATGTACCCGTCAAGGAACTATTGGAAAATAAGACTCCTTTCACAATTGAATCTTCCAACATTGAAAATTTTAAGATGCTGTTTCTTCCTGAAGCTTCAACAGAAAGCAATAAATCTCAGAGCACACCCAAAACTGCCTTTGAAAAGATCATAGAAAGCTTTAACAATCAGAAGAGTGTTATTGAAGAAAAAACTCCCTTTGACAAGATTATAGAAAGCTTTAACATGCAGAAGAGTGTTATTGAAGGCGCTGAGAAAGTGTTGGAAGATAACGAAAAAATGCGCAATACTCTGTCTGCAAATGTCAAATCATTGAAGAACAACGTGAATGACATTGGTCAAAGGATTAATGAAATAAACAATCAAGATAAAGTTATTAAAGAGGATATTAATATAACAGAAATTAGCTCTACAAAGAGTAATCAGACAAAATCCGTAGCTACTATAGCTAAAAGAAAGAAAATCGAATTAAAGAGGAAGAGTACAAAAGATACATTACGGAGTGAGATACTGAGAGTGGAAAACCTTCTTAAAAATGTACAAAAATTGACGGAATCTAAGTTGAGTAAAGAAGCGTCATTTAAAGTAAAAACTTTGGAAACTATAAATACATTTGAGACAGATCAAACGGATAGTGATCACTGGGTTCGAGAAGATTTTGACAAAAATAACAACAAGACAATTGGGGAGAAAAGCACAACTTACGAGTTGATTCAATCACTGCGATTACCCCACAAAAATACAAAAAACAAATCCATACAAACTAATTTTCTTCGGCCGATTCCTATGATAAAGTATCAAACCCCTAAGAAACCACACAATATAAGACAAAATAGATATATGAAACACAGAGCTATTGCAATTCACCCAAAAAAAACGCTGAAGGAGGCTGTGATAACACCCAACAAGAGTAGCATAGAAAAGATTCAAAACCATACAACTGTTGAACATTTGATGAAGAGACTTGCAGACAGCATGAGGAAGTCCAAAAAACTCTTGGACTCCGTCTACAGGCAAGATGGGATAGTTGAGTCAATGCAAAATAAGTTTATTCAAGAAGTTGAAAAATTATACCAAGAGCAACAAAGCATGCTACAAGATCTCTATGAAGTTTCAAAGAGCTCAATAGACCTCTCACACACCTCTGATATCAGCTCATCAAATGAGTCAAAAGAGCATTACCCTCAAGATCAGCTGAGCTCAAGATTTCCTAGAAACACCGAGTTAGTAGAACACTCATCCCCAAATCAATGGAATGATTCAAATGAAGTTCATAGTTTTAATCCTGAGGAAGTAGCGGAAGAAATGCACACTATAGAAAAAACGCTAGCCAAAGCACAAGGAAAGCTTCTTGAATTGAAAAAAGAGTACAATGAAACGACAAACCTTTTATTAAACGGTTCTACTACTGGGAATAATGCGATCAACAAATCAGCTGAGAGGTATAAAACAGATTCTGGAATTTCTACCATGCCAAGAGAAAATCCAGATTGTCAAAAGGTAGACAATGATATTGTGTGTGAAACAGTCATTAAACAAACTTTGCGGAATGTGACAATACCTGAGCTAACACAGAGTAACATTCACTCTCCGCTGGGACAATCAATACAAAATATAAACCAAGCAGCTTTACAACTATTACCCTCATACACTAACCCTTTATCTGGGATAAGTGTCATAGAAGGTCCTTTGGACAGTTCACATTCTCTTCAGGAAACAACAAAAAAATCAGTCAGAATTTCAGATAAATTTGAACGGCAACCTCCAGTCACTAAACCAAAAAGTGGAAGGTTCAACTATACCGGGAAACCATCATCGGTTGAAAGTTTTGGTCCACTCTCGGAGTACCCGTTTAATATCACTGACAGTGATCCCGAAGAGTCAGGGAGCAGACGAGTAATGGATACATCCCACAGGAAAATCCAAAGCCCTCATTATTTGAGGCCAGCACCAAAGGAAGAAGGATTAGAGGATTTGAAACATCATCACAAGCACAGACACAAACACTTAAGACACGCTTTCTCTGATGACAATGTGACAGTACACAAATTCAGTCCTTCAAGCTCAGACAGAAGCAGACTGCCAGAGTATCATGAGTGGGTGGAAAACAAACCTCAAGACTTCAGCACTCCAAAAGCAGGAAGGATGAAGACATTTGACCATGCAATTCAAGTCTCTGATGAGGACACATCAATAAATAACCACCCTTATCATCACCACCATCACCACAAGACACAGCAAGAGCATCATCATGGCTTACATAACCAACATCATGGCTTACATAATCAACATCATGGCTTACATAATCAACATCATGGCTCACATAACCAACATCATGACTCACATAACCAACATCATGGCTTACATAACCAACATCATCACTCACATAACTCACCTGAACATCATGCACGCCACGACCTTCGAAGATTACGAAGAAGAATCGACAAACTGTATGAAGACATCATGTCAACATAAAAAGACTGATTTAATTTTGAATGAGACGACATTCGATTATTTGATTGATTTTTCCTTTAACAATAAAACATGTAATCAATTATTTCAATAATAATTATAAAAAATGCTTTTAAATGGCATTGGGATATATTTCTTTGAAATAAGAGATATATGCTCTATTATTTATTAATCTTCAGTAGGTAGTATGAAAATAGTTTTAAAAGCATGAAAAAGTACTTCCATCTTTATATACAATCCCAAGGAAAAAATCCTATAATGGGCAATACCATCATTTTTTGAAAACAGAAAAAAACGCATTTTTCCAGTAAAGGAAATAGATCTAAATCCAAAAATCCACATGAAAAGTTTCAAAAATATTTAGTTAATTAAATATTTAAAATTAAAATCGCCAAGCCCTTTGTCTTTGTTTAGGATAGAAGTACGTCATAACTGATTCATGCAGACTTTAACGAGAAACCCAACAATGACTTTGATTTGTTTAAACAATCAAAGAATTGTTTAACATCAATGTATAGGATAGAAGTACGTCACATTGGGAAATTGGACGATTTAACACCCTTTTTTAAAGTCAAACTTTGAAATTACATAAAAAAATAAAAAATCATCGTAATTAAAAACATTTTGCGTGTATATTCCGCTCTAGTGTACCTTTATCGAATAAAAAATAAATAAATAAAAAATAAATGGTGATATTGCCCATTTTACTCCATTTTTAAAATTACATGTCCTTTATCACATCTCCTTTATTTTATACTTCTACACTCCAATTTGTATGATATGGTTAGAATTGATATTAATAACATCCTAAATAAGAATATAAGAAATTAACCGAGAAAAGATTTAAAGAGCCCTATTAATGCAATGCATTAATCTGAAAAAAAAACATAAGTGTTATAAAATTTATTTACAACCCATACGCATTATTTACACCTGAAAACAAGTCATAACAAAAATACAAACTCAACAAATAAAAGCAAAATTGTAAAGATTACCCTCTTAAATAATCAAAATATAATTGAACTAAAATTGGCCATATAAGAGAAAAGGCAGTTCCAGTAATATTCAGTTTCCACTCATCCTTTGGAATTTTTGGATTGGTAACCTGAAAACAATGAGTATTTTTAAATAATCCCATAACAAGTTTTAGAACTCATTATAAAAATGATAGGGTGGTTATATAGAGGGGACCTAGACAAAAATATTTAGATTAAGACAGCAGAGATGCACCGTTAAAGTGTGCTACACCAATGCAGTAGGAGGGCGTTACAAAAAGCGATTTCCCCAAGATCAATGAACACAATTGAGCAAAAAGATTCAGTGCATAAGGTACAGCAGTATGCCAGCTACTTTCACCATACATTTTTATCAAAATTGAAACATTTGTCAAACTGTAGAAGGAGTTATTAAAAGTACAATTTCAAGAGCTCAGCCAAAGAATGTTCTTTAAATGCAAATACAGGTGGAAATCACTGGAAGAAAGATTGAGAACAATCAAACACATCTGAATGGAAATGATTCACAGCAGATGTTTTGCTGGAATTCCATCCTTTGGCCTGAACTCTCAATATGAACTCATCTCAGTTTGGCAAGGGTTTCAGTTTTGATAAAATTTATGAGGAAATCAGCTGGCATGCTGTAACCTTATGTGATAAATATTTTTATTCAATTATGCAGCTTTTTAATAGGTCTTTTGAAAAGTGCATTTTGTAACGCCTTTGTGCTATATTAAGTCCAAGCACTTTGACACTAATACTCTGTTCCCCTATTCTTATTCGAAATATGCTAGCCTAGAGGTTATCTATAACCCCACTATCAATTTTTAAAGTGAGTTCTAAAACACCCTGCATAACATAATTGAACTAGAAAAATTGTTTGACATGAAATGAGATTCATATTGCTGATAGAGTGATTAAAGATTTAAGATAGATTAAAAAATAGAACTAAAATTAACAGTTTAAGATTATACTTAAACAATTTGGTTAAAATATGTAAACGAGTTACATTTGTTATTTTTTTTATTAAAGATACATTTTAAACAGTTTTAAGCCTTTCACACCAGATGGGACACATGCTGTCCCAGGCTGTAAAAATTTTGAAATTACCTCTGGGGCAACATTATGTCCTATTTGCTGAATAACATCTAGGAATCGAATATAACGCCAAGTTTTTCCACCAAACACATCATGATCCAATATACATCTCATCTTAGTGATCAAACAAGTGCTAATATTGCACTAAACTGATTTGCTTGCCGTATTGAAAGGGTTAAAACTTGTGAAATTTTTTTTTCAAAAACACTTTAAATATTTACACATTATTGTAGCAACAAGCTTCTACTGATATTCAGTACAACACTCACAGATAATTTAAATAATGAAATACTTAGCATTTAAACTTACAACAAAACTGCTCGATTCAGCCAAGACATTTAAGGAGTCAATTTTTTTCAAAATATCTTCCATGGTTGTTTGCACATTCATTAATGTCAAAAGCAAAAGATCCTTTTTAGTGAATGCGCATTTTTTATGAATATTCCTCCTGGTTTTAAAAACTTGTGCTGCATTTTGATTTTCCATTTCAAAATCTAAATAAAGAAACATTTCAAAGATAAATTTTAAGTGTTCTTAAAAAATGCAAGATCTCACTCTCTTTCCTCCACAAAGAAAATTATTGGTATGAAAATAAAAATTTTAGGATATTGTGGTTAAAAGAAACACTAGCTGAAGAAACAATTAACTACATGTAAAGAAGCGGAAACACCTGGAACCCACCTGAAAGGTCAGATAGTACATCAAAATTAGAGACATCAGTAGAAGAACTAGATGAAGTTTCTGAATAGGTAGGAACCCTTCCAGAATAATGGAAACTTTGGGAAAGTTGACTTTGACCAGTCTGCAATGACCAGTTTTTTTCAATGGTGGAAATATCACTAGAAGAACTATGGGGAGATGAAGAGACACTTGAAGTTGTTTTTCCAAACATTAAGTTCTCAACCCCATGTAAAAGTTTGTCATCTTTCTAAAAACATATAATATAGCACATATGAATATTTTAATCTTATTTCAAAATAAACAACAAAGTAAAATTTACTGAAGGGTAGGGTTGACCATTCAGTATAAAACAGGGGTCTCCATACTAAGGCCTGCTGATACCTTCCCATCAACTAAAAAAAATGGATTTGTGGTGTACTTAAAGAAGAAATCCTAGATCCCTCTAAAATTAGGATTAGGGGTACTAGGGCCTTCAGGCGGAAAAGTTTGGAGACCCCTGGTATAAAAGCATCAAATTTCAATTAATTATGCTTAGTGAGAAAAAAAATCAGAAATCAAATCTCTTCTAATAGCATACTTCAAGGAGTCCTAAGTTTTTTAAAAAATTGGCTTAGTAGGGGAACTGAATAAAAAATTCTAAAATGAAGAAGGCTTCAAATTCAAATAGAAAAATTAAATATATATTGTTAGTGTCCATGTCACCCTTAAAAATAACTCTTTCTTTCAAAGCAGGAACAGGTAAATTTAGCAATATGGTTCCCAGTGTGTTAATTTGTTTATTTAGATGAGGGGTATGTTACTGTATAGTAAAAATAAATTTATTAAATTACAGATAATTTAGAACATTTTTCTAAAATTTAATTTAAATTTTTTTTGAATACATGCTAAGCTGAAATTTCAGGTATCTTACTCAGTTAATTTAAAATTTTCTTTCTAAAATATTTAGCAATTGTTTTTATTTTGAGATAATTACTAAAACAACAATTTTTAAATAACACTAAAAAACCCATCAGATTAATCAGTTCCAGAAAATGGGTTTGAATGTGTGAATTTTGCATCACATGTGCCTGTTCTTCATTTATATTTTCAATAATACAAATAATGACATTTTTTTCATAAAATATAGGCTTTTAAAAACTAATGTGTAAAATGGACAGAAATTAACATTTTCAAACTTACATCCTTTGACATATGATATATTTCTGAAATAGTCGGAGGTTGATAGCTATCCAATACATCATCTGGACTAGATTTATCGGAATTTCCATCTAAAATTTGAAATATTGAATTAATAGGGTTATTTATTTGATAAAAGATTTCTATGTAAAATGCAAATAGTGAATTGAGGAATTATGTAAAACAGAAAGAAAAAGCTCCTATGATAACATCACCTCCTCCACACATAACTTCATCAGATAATTCTTTTTGAGGAAAAATTTCATTGACAATAAGTATCAAACTCAAATTGACCTCAGTTTCAAACAAAAACTACTGATTTCAAAGTGATTTAAAGCACACTGATGTAAGAGCACAGTATGAATGTTTTTAACAGAATTTCCATGCTCAAAGTTTGGCAGACATCCGAAAAAGATTTTGGCGAGTTTTGTATAATCCCTTATGTTAAGCAAGCAAACCATCTTCAGCTTTATATATTTTGGGGTATTCTCAGGATACTCTGTAAAGTAAAAAGTATTTTAATCCTTAGTATAGTCAGGCATGTGATTGCTCAAGAAAGAAATTATCTGAAAATTTTTAGAAGCGTCTATATCAGTTACAGTGGTATAAAAATTTATTTCGGGAGGGACCCCAATTCCTAAGTCACTTCCCATACAAAAGGTTCAATTTAGCTTTTTATTAATACTTTTTATTTTGGATTCTTATCTCACTAAACTCAATCTAAAAAGAATTGTGAATATTTCAGTTACAAATACCAAAGGTGGGTTGGGGGTCCTCCCCCAGAGATTTTTTGAAATTTGACCCTAAAAACAGGGTTTTAACTCGTTTTGGTACACATAATGTCCGCTCTGGACCTCCCACGAATGGATAACTGCAGTCAAATTTTTTTTAATCTTAATGTATTCAGAATGGCCTAAAACCTCCAAAAAATTTTTTCATTTGCTTTTCAAAGCCCTAAATTTTAAGTTATTTTCAATTAAAAACAGCCTCTTTTGTGTATGAGCTGAAACAACTTGTGACGTGAAATGTGCTTTGTTCCCGCTTGTTGCTATAATCCCGCATTGAAACAATGAGCACTAGTTTTTTTTACAGACTAGTGTATCGATGAAAACGCTGTTTCCCACATTTCCACTGGCACATGTGACGTCACATTGTTAGGAGCTTTCTATATTAAAATATGTCATAATTACCTTAAAAAAAGTTTGTTGGAAAAGACAAGCATATTTTTGGAATTAGGAGAGAATTTTTAATAAATTAAAATTGAATATTTAGAATTTTAAGAGATGCTGCAATTCTCCATTTTCAGTGTGCGCCTCCCATCGTTTCCCAAAGACAGAACTGATTCAATATAGTACCTTCAAATGACGTTACTTTTTCAAATGGAAGTTTTTAAACAGAAGGGAAATATTCTGATTTTTCCCGCTTTGAAAAATTAATTCTACACATGATTGAGCGGATTATAAAATTTCAAAAAATCTGAATTTCCATAATCAATACCTCTAAAATAAGCGTATTTCCGCTAATTAGCAGAAAAATCACATGCCTGTATAGTAAAAAGTATAGAAACTGTCTAACAACAGCTATTCTTTATAGATATACAGAGAAATAAATGAAAGTATATTTCAACTTTCGAAAATACTAAACACAAAACAATTAGGCTATATTAGTCAATCATGTTTTTATATAAGAATACCTTTCATTCTCTGAGAGTTTGCATCTTCAGGTGACACTATTTCATAAAATGGTCCCACTAATGACATGAACTTGGCAATTTTATCATTGTATGACATAGTTTCAACAACCTGAAAAAATTAGTGTTATTTTTTTCAATCTCATTTTATACATGGACATTAGGTAAACCAGCACTTGACTGGCATTCTAACTAATGCTACAGGTCATTTGTGGGATATTAAAGAATCAAAGAGTTTTTTTTATTTTCAGAAAAGAGAAGATTTTTTTTGCTTTACTTTTTAGTATTTTCATGCATCCCATTTGGAAAAAAAATATAGATATCAAATAAGAAAAAGTCTAACCTTACTCAATTCTTCAATGTAACCTTGCATAGCAAAATATTTTGACATATTTCCAAGTTCATTCCAGGCATTCCTGTAATGATGAAATTGAAGGTTATCCGACAAAATCCTTCATAAATTTTAAACACAGCAAGACAACTAATATCACACAGTATTAAAACCAGGTTCATCATTTAAAGGGTTAATAAAAATGAATAATAAGTTAAAGGGAAAATCTAAGCAAATATAACCATTTGAAATGAAAAAAAAAGTAAAGAAGTCAAGTCTATCACATCTAAATTTCAAAACTTGAAACTACAGAAATGCCAAACCAGCTAATGCAAACTTAATCAATCCTACATGAAATTTATTAAACTCCATAATGTAGCTGAATATAAGTTTTATTTACCATTTTGCTCTTGCTGAAACATTCCAAACATAGGGCTTTGGAATGTTACAAGGTCCTACACTGGCTTGTTTTTCTAAAGCATATAGTCGAAGTATCATTTCATTAGAGGGCTCAAAAGTACCTGAAAACAAAAATTAGAGATGATTTTGATCAAAAGATATTAAAAAATAATAAATGAAAATATAGGAATAGATAATGCAAATGGGCACTTAAGTATCAAATTTCAAAGGTGCAGAGCTTAAAGAACAAATTACTGGCATTAAATCTGCAGTACACAATACTTGAGTGGAGTGTTCCCACCAATGGTTGATCAGAGATCAGACTGCTAACCATTCCAAAGAATGATGTAAAACCCCTGCTATGACAAAAAAGGGAGGATTGTTTGAAGTTTTCCTGGGAGCAGTAACTCTTTTAGTTTCAGTTTCACTCTTCCGATTTTACTTCCACAATACAAACTTAGAATTTATTCCATTGCTGAAGTTAAAAACCCTGCTGAATCGATTGGGAGTAGTGCATATTTCTATAAGAATTTTATTTCCTGTGCTAGTTACAATTGGGTGCCACTCTTCTGGCCAAATTTTATGGCATTACTCTTGGGAATAAATCCTAACTAGTGTTACATCAGTTTGCTAGTAAATAAAGTTCTCCCTAGTTGGCGGTGCAAAAAACCAAGACCACCAGGACCACTCTTTTGCGATCCTTTGGAATATACCTGTTGTTTACTTTGAAAGGAACTTCCCTTTGGTTGTTACCGAGAACCATCCAGAATTTAAAATTAAATTTATGTAAATTTTTAAAAAATTTATGCAAAATTTTTAAACTATTTTAATGGATCTATAAAATTAATGAAAGCAGCATTAAATTACTTATTTCTTTAGTTTTAGAGTAATTTAAATATTCGATTAACTATAAGCAATTCACATTTCATTTAAAAATAAATTTAGCAAAGGTGCCATTTTTGTTAGTGCCTTTTTTGTTGAAGGTGCTGATAAACAGCCTGAACATTTTTTCCCAATTTATTTTTATTTAAGTATTTTGCAATTTAAAATTATTTTAATATTGGACTTTGTAGATTCTTTAATACTTTCGAACGGAATCACGATGAACGTGTCTAATAGATCAAAATGTTTAATTAGATCAATAACTGCTTAGTTTACCATTAAAAGCTAGAAAAAATTGTCAATATATGGCTTTCAAAAGAGTGGCATTATTTAGAGGGAACATTGAACCACAGTATAATTCCCAGTACTTACATAATATACTACCGATCGTTCAGCAGCCGTTAAATTCAGCGGTACAGCTAAGGATTTGATAATGATTTAAAATTTAGCGGGTTGGTTGATGGCATAATACGTAAAAACCTATTCCCCCAATTCAAAAGATGAGGTTATCATGTGAGCTACCAATATGTGGAATATATGATTAACAACAGCAGCCACATTTTTTTTCAAAATGTAATTATTGGAAATCTTAAAGAAAATGTAGCCATACTTGAACACATCCTATAGCTTTAAAAAATTAGTAAAATAGTTGTTTAGACAACGCCTAAACTCTAATGCAAGTTGAATAGGTTCTGAAGTTATTATGCTATTATAAATTCACTATGTTAGCTTTCCAGATCAGATAGGATTTAAACCTAAGTGCATTTAACTTTATTGCATTTTTTTTCCAAATGTATAAAAGTGATCAAATATATCTTTTAAGCAGTTGTAAATGAAAACTCACCATCATATGGAATACTCCTGATCACATCAACTGCAGCTTTGAACTTATCTTCCATTCTATAGAAAAATAACCGAAACCGTTCAGCTGAAAGGGATTATTATTAGTTTTAATGAAAAGTTAGGTCAGAGAGTACCATGAACGTTTAGAGATTTTAAACTAGAAAGAAAAGAACCATTCTTGGAAACCGCAAGAAACCGAGAATGAAAGTAATAAATATAAATAAACAAATAGTCACAGGTACAGTTGCAGCAAAGAGGTAGTGAATGGAGTCAAGGAATGGAGTTTGATTCTGTTATTTTGTAGTTACTGTTTAATTAACGGCAATATTATTTTTAAGGTAAAATAAACATAAAATACTCCTTATGACCCTTTTTTACTTTATATTTAGGACTAATAAGGTTATTTAGAACATTTAAGAAATATCAGTATTCATTGTTGGGAAAATTTCTTGCGCAAGTACAGAATATTTTATTCTCAACTCTTCTGGACTTGTTTGTTTACATTTACGTAAATGTACAACGTGTTTCGCAGGCTCGTATTTTTATATCTATTTTTCATTGTTTTAAGATAATCTAATAAAATGGTTGTTAGCAAAAAGTCTGTTGTGAAAAACAAAAGAACTAAAAAACTTAACAAAAACAATGCTTTTCAACTTTCCAAAAAGAAGGCTGAAAAGAAGAAATCTACCGACGATGATTTATTTAAAACACGAGAAAAAGATGTTGCTGACATAAATGAGGAAGATGTGATATCTCCCAACTCCTCTGATAGTGAAGAAGAGTACGAAAAGGTACCTCGTTTTGTGAAAACTGTGAAAGTGAAAAATTTATTGCCTGTGAAAAATAAAGACGGATTTCAGTTTAGATCTCATGTGTTACCTGATGATGAAGAGGAAGGTAAACAAGACAATTCAGAAGAAAGTGTTTCTAATGAGTCTGTTCAAGAAACTAGTGAAAATAATTTGGTTGAAAGCTATGCTACACAGCAGCAGTCTCTTAATGATTTAAAGCGTAAAGTAGCTATCCTGTGTACATCACTCATCTCTGATCCTGAAAATAACATGCCTGCTTTAAGGGAATTAATTACATTGTATGAGAATCAAAGTACCAAAATGATAGTAAGTGAAAAGAAAATTGTTGCACTGTCTCTACTTCGTATATTTGCAGATATTCTACCTGGGTATAGGATTCGTAATGAGGAAGAAACTGATAAAAAGACAAAGTTAAAAAAGGAAACCAAGAAATTGATTGGATATGAACAAACACTTTTAAAGTGTTACAAACGTTACATCGATTTGTCGTATGAGTTAATTAGAGAAATGAAAAAGAAAATGTTTTCATCTGGTGTATCTGAAATTTGTAAAAAAGTAGCTTATGAAGTTGGTATTGTGGCAGTAAAGTGTATGTGTGAGTTGCTACATACTAAATTCAGTTTTAATTTTTATAAAAATATTGCTAACAAACTTGTGCCATTGTCAATCGACGTGGATGAAAATGTTACTGAACTATGTATTAAAGCTTTTGAAAAAGTATTTAAAGCTGATAAGCGTGGAGAAGCTTCGTTTAACTTAGTGAATCAGATTGTTATCGTAGTGAAAGAACGTAAGTTTAATGTACCACATACTCTACTACGATGCTTCTTTAGCCTCAACTTGCGTGAAGCTAGGCCAGATGTAGAAAAAGTTAACATGAGTAAAGGTAGGAAAGAATGGCAAAACATGTCTCGTACAGAGAGGAAAGACAAGAAAAAAATCAAAGAATTAGAAGCAGAGTTAAAAGAAGCCCAAGCTTATGAAAGCGTTGAAAATGTTAAAAAATTTCACACTCTGACCCTCAATAAAATATTTTGGGTGTTTTTTCACATATTAAAAGATGGCCAAAAGAGAGCTCTCATAGCTCCTGCTTTAGAAGGACTTTCAAAATTTGCATATCTCATCAATTTGGAGTTTTTCAATGATCTTAACTCAGTACTATGCAGTATGATGGAGAATGGTGAGTTGAGTGACACTGAAAAACTGCATGGTGTGTATACTTTATTTACCATCCTTGCTGGACAGGCAGAATCACTCCATATTGATCCACATAAGATTTACTGTCACATGTACCAAGTACTGTTAAACCTGGATCAGTCAACTGATGTGGAACACTTTGATCTTACTCTCAAATGCCTTGAGTATAACGTTTTGAGGAAACGCAAAAAAATTTCTCAGAACAGGCTCTTGGCCTTTACAAAGAGAGTTGGATCAGTCAGTCTTCAAACACCCATACACGGGACTCTTGGACTGTTAGCATCCCTTCGTAATGTTTTTCTTCACGCTAAAGGTGCAGATATTCTTTTAGATTCTGAAAGCACCTTAGGAAGTGGCTTATACTATCCTGAAATGGAAGATCCTGAGCATTGTAATCCTACATCAACAGCCCTGTGGGAGCTTCACTTGTTGAGAAAGCACTATCATCCCGCTGTACCAGCTTATGCAAATCACTTGCTTAGTAATTGCCCGTATCAAGGTAAATTCAGCCTTCCTGATACATTAGCAAAAGCATCCCCTGAGGAAATACTCCATCTGTTTGCAGAAGTTGCTGTAGAAAATAAGATTGACTATTTGGAAGAAAATGAAGAGCCACCGAAAAAGAAAATTAAATCTGCTCCTCGTGCCAATGAACTTTCTTTTGAGCAGGATGTGGATTTGAAAATAAGTAAAAAGGAAGTTCGGAATTTGGACATTTTTGCAAATTAATACTATTTTTTCTTTTTAGTTAACATTTCACCAAACATTGTTGACTTCGATTTTTTTACTCACTTACCATTCAGTCTTATAAAAAACCACAAAGCACAAAAATTGTTTCTTGCTAATTAGCTTAAGAGATAAAAAGATCCTCAAAATTTTTGCTTAAATGCTTAAGGGTCAGATGCACCTTCCCAAAGATGATGTGAAAACAATCCAATTAACCGAAATCTTGCGGACCAAATATCTTGGTCTATTTCTCTTAGTATATCCCACAACTAATTTTTCTTTTATAGGTATTAAAAATATGTAGTTAGTTTGGTTGATATCATTTTTGAGATGCTGTATCAGGATCTAAGTATTTTAACATATTTACATTTTTTTATGTTTTAACACTTCTAGGTGGAACCAGCTAAACTCCAATGCAATTTTATTGAAGTTAAGTTTGTTTTTGCTGCAAAGGGCTAATTATCTATCTCTCATATACATATATTTATGGAATTTCCCTAAATTTGTATTAAACTAAGTTGTAAATTGAACATAATTTTTACTAAAGTTAAAAAAGATTGAATGTAGTATTATAGTTTATTAGACTTTACATTATAATCTTTGTCTATTAATATTAGTTATAAAATTATGGTGTTAACTAAATAAAAAATTTTGGATTAGTATTATAGAAGTTCAAGAAAAGGACAAGAATTAAATTTTAAATGGTTTAGGCTTAAGGTATTATTCACTAAATGATATTTGGCTGGCATACTAAAGGTTTTAAAAGAATAAACCTTAAAAATTATTTTTGTTTTCTGAAAATAAAAGAATTGATATAAGATTCTGGTAAATCAATGTCAAGTACCTTTTTGTCAGGAATGAATCACGAAAATCAAAGTAAAATATACTCATAGCTGCCAACCTTTCCGGTTAAATCGTATTTGTTCTGAATTTTCCCTGTTGTTCCGATAATACGATTTTAGCCCAAAAAGTTCCGATTTTTCATTATTTTTCTCCTTTCTTGGTGAATCTTTCCTTTTCGACTGATTCTATTGCTCAGCAAGCGAGAATCGTCTTTGCATACAGCGTATGGGTATTTAATCCTCATTCATATATGCATGCTTGTTTTTAATTGATTATTGAAATTGTGAGTTACTCTTTTGTTAAAAAAATGAAGTTAAACGTTTTGTAAATTTCAAGCCTTTTTATAATTATACCCCTTTAAAAACGTTTATTCAAAATGTGTCGTGGATAGTGTTCCGATTTCTGTTTCTGAAAAGTTGGCAGCTATGTATACTGCATGAAATTCTAATGTGTAGTGTTAGTTGTAGTTCAAATGAAATCGTTTCGTTCAAAATGTGTACTGTATATTCCAGTTTTTACTATTACAATGTTAAATGGAAATGTAATTTTCTTCTGAAATTTTCAATTCAAAACATTTTAAGTTCCAATATTTGCTAACTAAACGTTATAACATGTAAAGCCCCTGGTTTCTCTTCATTTGGAAAAAAAATCTGTTCTAATGAAATACTCTCACAATTTCTTGCTTTTTTTGAAGCTTGGTGTAAGAAAGCCTTGTACAACGTTACCTATAATACAGAATATTTATTTTTATAAGCTGAGAATTTTTGAAAACATTTCTGGCTAAAGTGTATGGGGAGGGTTAATTCATGGATTTCAAGATTATTTTCTTTCCGAACTGTCACTGGGATTCTTTTTAAGTATTCTTTTAGCATGGATGCCACTCTTCCGTCCTGATGACATAATTCCGTTTTCTTTATAATTCTGTGAATGGAATTTTGTCTCGGGTTTAATTAAACTGAGAATATATTGGCAGATATTTTTACATAATTTCAGCTCTAACTTTGAATATTTTGCTTCTCACTGATTTATTCTTACTGACTATTATATTTTCTTAAGGGTAAAATTTTAATTTTTTCAGGCAAATGGAAAAGCTTTCAAGACTAATCACTATTCAAATGATATTTTTACTAAAATCACGCCAAGGCAGCATTCTTTTAATATTATTGAACTGACCCCTTAACGTATTTCTTAAAATTGTACAAACCTTTATTAAAAAACATTAGACTGGGTAAAATGAATAACTAGACAGTTCAGTCTTGCAATTTTTGAAGAGGGGCACCCATGCTTTTAGCATTGATATCCCTTGTTAATTTACTACAGCAGGATGGAATGTATTTTCTTTTTGCTTGAAAGTTGAACTTACATGTTTGTTTTAGTATTTAAATACATAGATTGCATTTCAAAAGAGCAAGCTCCATCACAGTACCCTGATTAAGAAGATATTCTGTACAGACGATGTCTAAAGAGGTTTGTGGCGGAATCAGCTATTGGAGGTCACTATAGTAGTGATTCATGGGAGAAATGGTGTAAAACTTTTAGCTGTTTATTTACACTAATTTTAGTATTCTTGCAGTATGTGATCTATATTTGGGTAAAAAAAATTTAGTTGCAGTGTTGCTATGCACCCTCAATCCAGCTTAATTAAACTGGTAGATCGCATACTGCAATAATACCCTAATTTTGAATTCTTGATATATTTTTCATAGAAAAACTACTTTGGATCATATATGTAAATATATTCTCCAATATTCATTGAAAAGTACTATACCATCATGTTAATCTTAATACAAAAAAGGCTATTGCATCTTTTTAAAATTTGTAATTGACTTCAATAAACACAGGTATATTTTGTTTTATAGACAGTTCTTTGTTTTTATATTACTTTTATTTATTTTTAGATTCACACAATACTACAATATTATCTTTTTTCAATAAAAAGCACCACAATACTGCCCAATAGGAAAGAGATGCAATATACGTCAGATTTACAATTTTTTCGGGAATCCATTTTGTGTGAATTGATGACAGAGGTATGACAGTATAAGATAGAAAACAATGATTCATAAGAAAGTAGAGAACACAACGAGATAATTCCATCCTGGGAGCAAACTCACTGTAACAAGAAAATTATATAGTGGATCATAAAATGCTGAAAACTTTTAATTTAGAAGCTTTTGTCAAATAACTATCATTTTAAGCTTTAAAATGAGCTTTAAACATAAAAATACTTGTAACATAATTGTGATTTTTATTGAAAATTTTAACTAAAATATTCTGAAAATCCACAGTTTTTCAAAAAAAAATTTTAGTTTACTTGAGAATATTTACTTAAGAAGGGGGCTTTGGGGTTCTCACCCAGAATGTTTTTTAGCATTGAAAATGATTTTAAGCTATATTTGATAAGGTACGTTGGAGGGGGCCGTGGCTCCCAGCGCCCCTTGGACCCGCCCATGCTAAGCCCCTCTAATGCATATTTAATAGGTTTAATGAACCTTTTTAATACATTTTTAGGAAGGATCATTTTGCTGAACTTAATATGAAAATTATGTGAAACTGAGTTTTAAGTACAAAAAGTTCTTCCCCCAGGCAATTTTTGGAAATTTGACCCTAAAACTTATTCAAAACTTGACCTAAAACTAATTTTGATGCCTTAATCCGAATAACGGTGGGGCGAGATCTGGCATCTATTATGTAATATTTTTCTTTAACATCTCGGATCTTTTATTTAATAGAGAACAACACATATCCGTAATTTTTTTTCGTAAATATAAAGGTATCCGTGGTCCGGATAAGAGGGCATCGCGGGCCGTAGTTTGGAGACCCCAGTTTTAAAGTAATAATTATTGAAAATACTTTTATTCAGTATTTTACTATTATTTAAAATACTTTTACTATTATTAAAAATACTTTTAAGGAATATGTAGAGAGTATTAATTGTCGTACCTTCTGTCTAAAAACTTCCCAATGCAAACCAGTGAGAAAAGGATGTAAATAACAACTGCGTAAAGCCCTATTGTAGAAAGCACCTGTAAAGACGTTTAAATAAAATCTTAGATAGTTGATACATATACAGGGTGTCCCATAAATAATGGGTCACACGTCTAGGGGGGATAGTAGACACCTAGACGAGTCAGAATCACATAGGATTTGGGGGTCCCAAACCAAATCCCAGGGAGTTAAAAATGGAGCGACACCCCCAAATAATTATTGAAAAATTCAATTTGTTGAAGAACTACTATTGGTAAAAATTTAATTATGGTCTCAAAAATTGTGGTTTAATATGATCTTTAAAATTACCTCAAAAGTATTCACTTTAAAATTTGTTTTATTATGAAAAAAGTCAAAAAACCACAAAAAAATGTGAAAACTCTGCCAAAACCTTATTTTGTATTTCGAAATCCTTTCTTTTGATTTGATAATCTGAAAGATCATAGTTGAAAACCCTTTAGTTCAAAGTGTCAAATAAAAAACATCAATATTAAACGCTTGAGATCCTATTAAAGTTCGTTTTTTGCGTGCGCAAAGTGGTTTCCTTAGCCGTTTCCAAAACGGCAGTTAGCGGACGCAAAAAACGGGCTTAAACCATGCTTTAACAGGATCTCAAGCATTTAATATTGATGTTTTTTATTTGACACTTTGAACTAAAGGGTTTTCAACTATGATCTTTCAGATTATTAAATCAAAAGAAAGGATTTCGAAATACAAAATAAAGTTTTGGCAGAGTTTTCACATTTTTTGTGGTTTTTAAACTTTTTTGTAATAAAAAAATTTTAAACTGAAAACTTTTAAGATAGTTTTAAAGATCATATTAAACCAAAATTTTTGAGACCATATTTAAATTTTTACCAATAGTAGTTCATATACAAATTGAAATTTTCGATAATTTTTTTGGGGTGTCGCTCCATTTTTAACTCCCTGGGATTTGGTCTGGGACCCCCGAATCCTATGTGATTCTGACTCGTCTAGGTGTCTACTATCCCCCTAGAAGTGTGACCCATTATTTATGGGACACCCTGTATACATTACATTTATCTATTTATTTTTAAGAATCGGCATAATTCTTACATTGGTATGCCCCATGATATATGTGTATCCTTGAATTAGTATAAGAAAGTGCCATACTAAATAAAGCTTCAAAAGAGTAGGGATTCGAGGATCATACTTTTGCACTGGGTATTTTTTCTGGAAAACAAGATTTATTTGTAGAGATAAAGTCACATTAGATTCATTGAATTTTAAGAGAGAGTAAATTGGTTTCTATAGCAAAGAGTAAAATATGTCTATCGGGACAAGAAAAATTTGAGAACCTAGCCCAATAACATATTCTGTAATTACGAGTTTAATGAATGAAGCTGGATTGAAGGACTATAACTAAGGATTGAAATTTGGTTCTGATAACTGATAGATACTCAAAGTCCCCCCCAAAAAAGTACCTTAAAAGAATTAACCTTAAGTACCTTAAAGAAGAAGAAGAAGAAGATTGGATTTAATTTAACTTAAAGCTTCATAAGTAACGAATATACGAAAGGGTAAAGAATATAATATAACCCTTGATTTTGTTTCAATACGGTAACACTAGAACGGTACTGTAGAAACAAACATAAAAAAGAACTAGGAGCATTTTTAAATTAAAAATTAATTTTGACGAAAAAAAATTAAGCTAAGTTTCTCTTTTTTGAGTTTTTAATTTAATAATTATATTTAGGTCCATACATTAATGCATGGCAAAACGTTTGACTTCATATTAAAAATCATAATTAATTTTCATTGTTAAGTTTACTACTTTAAGGTCCCTGGGTCACCATTATAGGTTAATTTTCAATTCTTCTGCTGAAATATTTAATAATTTTGCACTAAAAGTTGAACTAGGGTTAAAAAATTCAAAATTATTAATAATGTTGAATTAGTCCCTATACCTAAAAAAAACTGGAGTTGTTGTTGTTGTTACTTATCCCACCTGGTGTAGGAAGACCTACACCAGGTCCAAAAGGCCCCGTCGCGCCAGATCCCCATAGATGAGATCCTGCTCATCCCATAGCTGCCTCCATGAGGCGCCAAGACAATTAAGTAGGTGAGCAGGACTGGCAGGGAGAGAACACGAACAATTGGAGAAAATCCTCTCCCCATTCATGAACCTCATACCCCTTATATGACCACTCCTAAACCTCGCCATAGCTGACTGAAGAGGCCGGGGGCCGCTACAGGATATGGACAATCCAGGACTATGGGCAGCATACCAGTGGTGAACCGGTGGATTACGCCAAACAGAGAGCAATTGCTGTCTGTTCAAGGAGTGGATTTCCGAGGGAGTAAGCTCATTGGAATTTATTGTTGGTAGATCACAACCATTCTTGGCAAGTGTATCCGCAATCTCATTACCGTTCACCCCAACGTGTGATTGGATCCACTGAATAGATACAGGTTTCTTCAGGCTGATCTCGTAGAGAAGCCTCATAATAATCTGGTCAGGGATATTAAATATCTGTGGCCAATTTTTAAGATACTGTATAGCACTCTTGCTATCAGTCAAAATCCAGATACTATCTTTGTCAGTGGTAAAAGCTTTGTCGTTAGTTTTTGCACCTTGAAATGGCTTAAATAACAGCGTATTATATTGCAATTTTTTCAGATGTTGGGACTATAACTTAAGAAATATAGATACGGTATATTTCATTTCTGAAAAGACCACGACGATATTCATGATTCGTGCAATTCGAGTAAGTATATGCTCTTCTTTAAAGCTTTAATGAGTCTTAAGGCTACACGGTACCCTTTTTTGAAAAATCTTTATTTATGCAATTAACCCCTTAACAGTGACATTTATTTCAGAAAAATTGAAGAAAAATGGAAAAATTTTTTGGCTGTTTAATTTTGTTCTTTATATTCATATAAGTGTTAGAAAAAAGTTTTAAAAAAAATCAAAATTTAAATGTAGTTACAAGTGTACTAATTATTTTAACATACACATAGAAAAGTATTGGATTACGCACACATCTTATTAAATCAGGAACAAGATTATTTAAACATGATGTTTTTTACAATCTCTAAACGACGAAAAATCACTATCCTCATCGAAACGAACTCAGTTTGGGCTTCACAAAGGGAAACGTCAATTTTTCTCCTGCCCGAGCTGAGTTCGGGCATCACAAATTCTGCACGTAGTGGTTGCCCGAGCTGAGCTCGGGAGACACTGTTAAGGGGTTAAACATTGTGTAAATAGCTGTTTCTGTTCAAAAGAATTTTTATAAACATATATCCAAAATTTGGGTCAGTTAAATGAACCATTTTTTTCAAAATAAAAAAACTTCAATTTTTAAGGTTTTAAAAAAAATCTTATAAAACTGTAAATTTTAGTTCTTTAGAAATGCTTTTAGTCTTTTTAGTATTATTGGATACTACTTATTAAATGCTAGCTAGTATTTAAACAATAGTTTTCTTTGTTTGACTTCAATAATGGTTTTTATAACAGAAAATTGGAAAAAGCTTAAAAATTGTTAATTGTTGTTAAAGCTTAAAAATAACTATCATAATAGGACACAAAATACAAGCTAACTTTTTAAGAACATACAGGGTGTCCCACGAGAAGTGGCCCAACCCCTTTAACTTTTGAACCTCTAAAGATATAGTCATGAAAGTGGGGTCTAGGTATAGTAAATTGACCATGCTCCATCCGATGAGATAAGTTTCAACGCCCTCTAGCGGAAACTTTAGGAGTTATAATTTTTATTTTGAAAACTATGTGAGGTATGTGAAAAAAAGTCAATGACTAAGTTGTAGAGCAGCATCGATTCAGTAGGAAAAGACACCTTAAGCAGAAAAATATCTTGAATAAAACCCCTAAAACGCACGCTCAATTAGCTTGAATTTACGTAGATTTTACGTTTTAAAACGCTCCTCACGAGGCAAAAATGAGAAATTTTCAATTTAATGAATTAATAATACTTTTAGTCATTTACTTAAGTCATAAAAATAAAAATTTCTCATTTTCGCCTTGTGAGGAGTGTTTTAAGAAGTAAAATCTACGTAATTTCAACCTAATTGAGCGTGTGTTTAAGGGGTTTTATCCAAGATATTTTTCTGCTTAAGGTGTCTTTTCCTACTAAATTGATGCTGCTCTACAACTTAGTCATTGACTTTTTTCACATACCTCACATAGTTTTTAAAATAATAAAAATAACTCCTAAATTTTCCGCTAGAGGGCGTTGAAAGTAATCTCATTGGATAGAGCATGGTCACTTTACTATACCTAGACCCCACTTTCATTACTATATCTGTAGGGGTTCAAAAGTTAAAGGGGTTGGGCCACTTCTCGTGGGACACCCTGTATATTTATAAGTATATACAAAAAATTCCATTACTCTATCATGAGCAGTATAAAAGCCTTAGGGAATAGAAACCATTCATTTTCACCGAAAACGAAGTCTGAGAAAAATGCACTTTAAGTTCTAGCCTAGAGATTTATAAATTTGAGCCTGATGTCACTCAGAAAACTTAAGATAACTTCCAAACTAAACGGAATTCAGGTCTGAAACTTTGACAATAGATTCCTAATGGCATGAGGCATTGAAAAATGCAAGACATTTTTTTTTCAACATTTTGGAAGTTTTTAGGGTAATGTGTAGCCTAAAAAAAAGAAAGCTAATTTTAAATGAGATTAGGGAAAAATTAAGTTATTTCATTTGTTGAAATCGATTATTAATGAAAAAACATTTCACTTGAGGTATATCATCAGGATTTCCATGCCATGGTTTTCCCACCGACCATCCTGGACCTTTGAATATAACGGACATCTTATGTCTCCACTCTTTATGTTGTGTAAAAGCTTTCCACATCTGTATGCAATGGCTAAACTGAAAAAAAAAGTGCACTCGCAGTTCGTTTAACTACTAGAATAATGAATTTAAGTCAGTGTCTGAAAAATTTGCTAGAAAATTACCCTTAAGAAAGTTCTTTATAAATTGTAAAATTTTGATATATAATCTTTTCTTCAACAATATATGTTTTATGATACTTATTACTCTAGTTATTCATATACTACCTTAATTTTTACACTTACCTGAATTTGAAGTGGATTAAAACTGGTTACAGGTTCAGTTAATCCATATACAATCTTTTCAGTTTCAGGTTGAAATGTCCCAAAAATCCTGTCCCAAATTATGAGAGTACCTCCAAAGTTTTTGTCTATAGAGCTTCTGTTGGCACCTGTGTTGAGCACAACATGTTCATGTAATTGATTGAAAAATAAGATAACTTCAAAGTTGTACTTAAAATGTTTAGAGAAATTTCATTCAAAATAACTGTGACAAAACTTTACCATGATGAACTCTGTGATGACTTGGCGTGTTTAGAATGTATTCCAAAGGACCGAGTGACCTCACTAACTAAAGAATGAAATTAATAGCAATAAATCGAAAACCAAGTGTAGAATTTTTAGACAATAATAAGACAATTATTGGCAATGAAATAAGAATTTACTAGCTGTTACAACCCGGCAAAGCCGGGTTTTACAGATAACACATTCCCTAACATTAGATGCGCAGTTTTATTTCTTTATCTTTGGAAGGCATTTGGCCTCTGATTTCACATTGAAATATCACAAATTTATTACATTCAAATAATTGTCATTTAATTTCGGCCGGCCGCCAACCCAATCCACCGATCCGGATCTGTACAAACCTGTTTTTAAATGAAATCTTACTAACTACCCCTGAATGAACCCAGTTTATGTGGCATTCTCCCAAAACCTTCCATTCTTAAATTATTATAAGAAACTAGCGTTAAAGCGCTAGACCCGGCTTTGCCCGGGCGCAGTAGCGCTGACGCGCTAGACCCGGGCTTCGCCCGCGTTTTATTTTATTTTTATAAATATCATCTGGTGCGTTACAGATGGGCTTCGCCAGTCCATTTAAAAAATTCTTCTGGTGTGTTAGAGATGGGCTTCGCCAGTCCAAATGTGGAAATAGTTAAATAAAGGAGCCACTTTTATGTTTATGTTACAACAATGGATTTTAAACTGCACCGGGTGACGCGCTAGACCCGGGCTTCGCCCGGGTTTCACTTTTTTTAAATAAATATCATCTGGTGAGATTTACAGATGGGCTTCGATAGTCCAAATGTGGAAATAGTTAAATAAATGAGCCACTTTTTATGTTTATGCTACAACAATGGATTTTAAACTCCAACAATCGATTTCAATCTGCAACAATCGATTTCATGCCTACAACAATTAAAGTTACATCGTCTCTTAATATATTTACAACAATGTGGTTTTGCCATGAAGTTAGGCATGAAATATGTGTTTTTAAGCATAAAATGGACCAAAAAAGTTATTAGGATGCATCGATTTCAAATTATTTTTATTCAGAAACCTTCCTTGGAGCGAGTAGATCAACGTGGTATAGTTTAATAGTTAATGTAGGTTCGAAAAGTTTAAAACTATAAAGGACATACATACATACATACATACATACAAACAGACAGACAGACATTGATTTTTATATATATAGACTTCAATCAAATCTGTAGCAGTAAAATTTTTGAATTAAATATGCCAAAAAAAATTATAGTATCCCATTGGGATACTATCCCAATAGTAGTATCCCATTGGGTTACTACCCATTAGTATAGTATAATAATAATAGTAGTATCCCATTATAGTATCCCATTGGGATAAATCTAGTGAACCGTCAAATCTTTGAAGTTTAACTTCAAAGTATATTTATTTACTTCCCGCTCTTTAAAAGGCGTTTTGCCAGTGTTGGTAAAAATATTAACTTAAAACAATGGGGCAAATTTAAATAAATTTCTAATTTAAAAATTGAATGCTTTGGAGGAACGTATTATATTATTGGCTCATCTATGGGTGGAAAGCTTTCGATCAAGACCGAGTTTGTCCAAATCGGTTCAGGGGTTCGGGCTGGCGGCCGGCGGAACGGAACCTCTCCATAGAGTTAACATTAGAGAAAAGTGAAAAGAACCCATAATTTTAAAATAGAAGGTTTTGGAGAAACGTGTTATATTATTGGCTCATCTAGGGGTGGAAAGCTTTTGATCAAGACCGAGTTTGTCCAAATCGGTTCAGGGGTTTGGCCTGGCGGCCGGTGGAAAGCTCCGCCATAGAGTTAACATGAAGGCAAAACTAAAAGAACAATTAATTTTAAAATGGAAGGTTTTGGAGGAACGTGACATATTCTTGGCTTATCCAGGGGTGGAAAGCTTTCGATCAAGACCGAGTTTGTCCAAATTGGTTCAGGGGTTTGGCCTGGCGGCCGGCGGAACGGAACCTCTCCATAGAGTTAACATTAGAGAAAAGTGAAAAGAACGCATAATTTTAAAATGGAAGGTTTTGGAGGAACTTGTTATATTATTGGCTCATCTAGAGGTGGAAAGCTTTCGATAGATACCGAGTTTGTCGAAATCAATTCAGGGATTCGGCCTGGCGGCCGGCCGAAAGGAACCTCTCCATAGACTTAAGATGGGGGCAAAACGAAAAGAACGCATAATTTTAAAATGGAAGGTTTTGGAGGAACGTGTTATATTATTGGCTCATCTAGGGGTGGATAGCTTTCGATCGGGACCGAGTTTGTCGAAATCGGTCGGGGGGTTCGGCCTGGCGGCCGGCCTAAAGAAAAACCCAATTATTTTAATATATAAGATACAAGATGAACATATAACCTGGAAGAAATGATCCTATACAGGTATAATATCATATAACAGTGAAATATACAATAAAAATTAAAGAAATATTGAACAAAATAATACATAGAAATAAAAGTAGACGGTTCTAATTAGAAAGTGAATATTAAAGTTTATAGCTTACTTCTGTGTGTATCCAATATTGATAAATGTAATTAAACTGTATATGAACTAAATACATAGTGGGTGGAACAGCAAAAGCAAGAGGTAAGTATAAAATCTGAAAAATAATAATAAAAATATCAAACTGTACCTGAACTTATAACTTATGTGAGATAATGGATCAATGGGTATTTTTGTACATTGAATGTTCTCAAACGAGCTATCTTAAAAACTAATGTACACATTGGTGCATTGTCCAACTTTATTTTATTTAAGTATCAATTAAAAAATCAAGCTTTTGATCCTTTTTCTCTTGTTTTAAACTATTTAGTGTAGACCTAGAGTTATAAAATTATAAATTGTTATTTACTTACCCATGTTAAAAATATTTGCAAGATTGATTGTCTGACGTTTGTAGATATGTTAAAATCTTCAGAACTGTGATGCACCTGGTGAGTTGCCCATAGGATGTTAATTTCTGCTCCGTTGAAATAAAAAAAATCAATTGAAAGGAAAGTTTTTGTAACGTAGAAGAAAATCTGTGGAATTAAGAACCTGAAGATATGAAATTTATATTTTACCTTACCAAAATACGTGTATGCTGCATCACTAATTTTCCCTTCTACTTTATTCTAGTTATTCAATATATTTTCAATGATGAGAAATAAAACATCTGTTTGGCATTTGATGACTTAAAGGAAAAAATGTGTAAAGTTTTTCCAAAAAATCTTAAAAAAGGAAACCTTTTCAGCCCATACTCATCCATTCTAATTTCAAGAGCAATTCTTTATTCAAAGAAGATACTAACCGCTTGAATTCCTAAACGTCTTAATTTAATAACAATAAAATAAATAAATTATTGATTAATGTGGTAAATTTAATGAATGTTGGAAATGTCATATTAAAAATTTATTTTCTGGTAATAATTAAATTAAAAGGATGTATTTCTACAATTGAAGTCTTTTAACTGAAGGCGTGAGTGGGCAAGAAGGAGGTATGTGATATTTTCAAGAAAAATTAGTTTTGTGTATTAAGAGGATACGTTTAGACTTTTAAGTAGACACCCTCTAGAACCATTATTAATAGAGCTATCAGTGACATGAAAGGAGTTATTAAACCACAAAAACAAATGACACGAATGAAAAATTTTAAAATAAAAACTTAAACTAAACAAAACACCTCATTTTCCCCCTTCACCTCCTCAGTTATAACCTAATGGTTATGGCCATTTTCATTTTTAGTTGTTTTACATTCTTTATTTTGACATTATTTAAACAAAAAATATATTATCTTTCAGGCATATAGGCGAGTTAATACACTGTCGGTGAGGTATATTCATTCAATGTTCTATAGCTCATCTGCTCATCGGGAAGTTAATTTAAAATCGATTTACAAAATCTACCCAAACAGTCTACAAAACAAAGAAGAAACAAATTGATGAAATTGTGTAACAATAGAATTGAAGAATATAGTTAAAAATCACAGATATAATTTACTGTATAAATGTGTCCTTACCATGAGCTGCGCGATGTGCCCAATAATATGCAAAATCAACAGATAAGAAGGCAATCCACCACGTGTAATACGAAACCCATGGCAAGTCCACTAACCGAAAATTCGAGTAAATGTAAACATACAAGGCAAATCTTCCTCCTGGGACCAAAATCCTATAGAAGTTTAAAAAAATCTTGTAGTACGTATTTTACAGAACAAATTAATTTATCAATGATTTCAAGTTTGCATTAATACCTAAAACATTTTCAAAAGCATTGCTTGCATAAAAACCCCTCTTTTAGTAAATTCAAATTTAAATTTGGTACTTAGTTGAACACAGCAATATTTACCCAATGTATGTTTTGAATGGTTATAACTTTAAAGCGATAGTCAATTTATAGTAATAACGTAGCGAGTTATACCTGACAAAATCGAAAATCATTCCTTGAGATAAGCATGCAATGGTGTCATTTACTCGTACATTTGGCTGTTTCAAAATTTTGCTGATGCATATTTCTAAGAGGAATAAGAAGACGAAATCGGGAGTCGACTGGAAAACAAAAGTCATGTGTAGGTGCATAAAATTACTTTAAGTTTTTATGATTTATGTATCCAAAATTAAAGTAATACGAATATTCAATTAAAGTAATACGAACACCAAGTGTGGAGAAAATCGGGAAAACCATTATGGAATAATAGACGTTTTAAGAGATTTTCTCTTCATCGCTTCGATTCATTTATTACATAGAAGATTTAGTAAAAAATCTTTTGTTTTGTTTATAAATGATAATATGTAATTAAGTTCGTTAATATTATGCATGGAATAAACTATAATGGTCTACAAATTATGGAATGCGGCGGTCTGATTGGAAATTCTTGAAAGTATACCGTGTTTAATAAATTAGAGCAAAAAACCATTGAAGACGCCTTTTCCATTTTTATCTTTAAATATAATGTAAGTAAAAAATCAAATTGCATAAATTGTACTCCTTATGTGAAAATGTTTCGAATTGGTATAACCGATACTACATCATAATTTTCAAAAGAAATCATAAAAGATGATTGAATCAGCATATGGTTTGCTTACAAGTCATTATAAATATTTGTAATTACAATAATAATTCAGAGTTGTATAGGGTGTACTTTTTTCATTACAAATTTTTATATTTGACCCGTAAAACTTACCCGGTTCTTTTTTCATCGAAAGCTTTATCAAATCGAACATACCTACTAAAACTGTCATGGATGGGATGAGTTTGTGTAGTTTCTAAAGTGTAGGGTAAGCATACTGTGAAAGTTTTGGAACACCACCAGTCTTATGAATAATTTATCTCTATAATTTCATTATTTTTTTTCAATAGTTATAAAAAAACACATCTTCTGTTGATATCGGAATTTATCACTATTTGAGGTTGCAGGTTGGCTGAATAGAAAAATTAAACCCTAATAAGTTTAAAAACATTAGTAATTTAAAACATGAGTTATAATGGCTTAAAAAGTATTTCTTTTTTAATACATATTTTCCTTATAGAAATAAGTTGTATAAGTGTTGCATAAAAAGTAACTTACTCCATCCGCATAATTTGGTACTTCTTGGACAGTTTCAAATGTTGTTTTGTTGGGACTCACAATATAAAATAAGCGCCCCAAAGGTTCTAAAAAATCCATTTCTAGAAACGCCTCCAGTGATTGGATAAGCTATGGAATCATCGTAAGTATCACTAATCAAATTTTTTTAGCTACACTAATGATTATGTAAATTATCACTAGATTTTACGTTATATTGTAATAAGAAACGGGAATTTTTGAGTTTTTATAAAAACCTTTCAGTATTAAATAATTTTAAAACATATTTTTGGTGAACTTCAGTTCTAGTTCTGCCCCCCCCCCCTAACAAAAATAAAGTGAGAGAAAGAAATTTTAACCATTTCAGTCAAACAAATTGGTAATTTTAAATATCCTTCAAATTTTTCTCATATATTTGTTTGTATAGGTCTAATCCTATCTGGAATTGTCCTATTTGAATAATTCCAATAAGTGAAGAAACAGTTAGGTGAGGGTTTAGGGTTCATAGCGAAAATATAGGGCATTTGCGCCAAAAATATAGGACATACCAGAAAAATTTCAAAATGATCAGATTTTTCTGGTTTATTAATAAAGAAGAATTAACAATTCAAATTAAGAAGAAGAGAAATATAGGAAATATAGGACAGGAGGCAAAAATATAGAAATATAGGACACTTATGAACCCTGGATTAGTGAAACTTAACACTGCAGAAGACATTGCGGGATTAAAAAGTTCAATGCTGAAATTTCATCCACAACAACTTTTGCATATTCAGTATATTAGTATGAGTTAATAAAAAAGGCATTTAAAATTAATAAATTACTTTTATTTTTGAATTCTATAACATGTCTCATTATCCTTGTACTCTGTTTCCCAATGGGACAGTAGTATCAAATTACAAAAGTTGATATAACACATAGATAAATGATGTTTTTTACTTTATATGAATATTTTTAAAAACTTAAAAGTAAAATCATTTTAAATTCATAAAGATTGTAATGAGAACTGCATTTATGCTTTTTTACTAGCATTTATTAAACAAATGTCCAATTAGCCCCCCTTTCCCCTGTATAAAAAATGCAAAGACTTTAATTTTTATTTAAAAATCTATTTTAGGGAGTGATACAAGCTTAATTTCATTCCACGGTACGCGGATGCATGCGCAATAGATATTTTAGACATCTTAGTGTGCAATGTATCCAAATAACTATAGGCATGCTTTCAATAAACCTTTTTTAGCATCATCCCTTTTTTTGTGGTGGTTTTCTCGAAATTTATGGGACGTAGAGGTATAGTTCTTTAAGTATTTTTTTATACTTGGTATACATTACGCATGTGGACGCATTACGCAATCTGGATGTGAGGAGTTAGGGCACATTTTTTTGAACTAAAACCCTGTATAAGTTACTAAAATCGTAACCTTTTTTTGAAGGGGGAAAGAGAAAAAAAAATGACTCTTAAGTGCCATCCAGCTATTTAGTCATATAAAAAGTGAAAGGATATGGAGTGGAAACAAGAAAGCTTTAATTTGTCAATTTAGAATATAATCTTTCATTAGAATCAAATCAAAAGCAAAAGATTTGTTTTAAAACGTCAGCTTTTGAAACAGATAGGTCGTATTATGTACTATCATAAAAATACGAACTTGACAGACTTCTTCCAAGTTGTGATTGATCCAATGCTCTGCCAATAAAATGTTATTTCTGTTCTAGAACAATTTGAAGTTAATGCGAATGTGCTTAATCACTGGCGAGAAACCGAATTTGTGTGTTCAGCTGTGTCTTATGCACTGTCTAAGTGTCGAAGCTTTGTTAATCCTTGACGAAGGCTTTCCGCCTTAAAGAAGGAGAAGACAAATGTAAATGTATTCTAGTGTTTAATCACGAATATTTGTTGAGTATTTGTTTATAACTGCGACCAAAAACTTGGAGTCATTGTTAGTAATTTAATCAGTCAATCGATGTTTCATTTATTTTTGAATTATCATCGTTTCAAATAATCTGAGATGTTATAATTTTTCTAATACATATTTGAAGGTTGAACTTAACTGACTCTTTAAATGAAAAAAAAATTCACTAATTAGAATGCACGGGATGCCTGCGGCAGACATTTCATAGTGTTTTTTTTCTGATGTAACAATTCTTCAATTTCAAGCCAGGTTCAATAAAGTATTTATTTTTTATACCAAAACCATAATTTTATTATAGGGGAGAGTGTTGTACCTATGGACAAAAATCACGTTTGAATTTTTCTAAGACAGGTAAAATCACATTTTGACCATTTAAAATGCCCAACCTATAGTCCTAACCTTTGTGAGTAGAGAGATATTTTTTACTAGTCAAAATCTTGAAAATTGGGTTTTTAATCATTTATAATAACTTGGAAAAATTTGTGTCCAAAGGTACAACAACCTGTTGTACCTATGGACAGACCCAGTTGTACCTGTGGACACCCTTAAAAAGGGAAGTTTTACTTGAAAAAAGCTAAGAATGAACATTTTTATTGATGAATTACCTTTTAATAACCTATTTCAAGCCTTTTTAAAATTGAAAATAGATTTTTTAAAGTAATGTAGTTTTAGATCGTAAATGATCATTAAAACGAATTTGAATGATAAAGTCTTGATTTTTTACCAAAAACACAAAAATCACATGGTATTTTCAGATAAGAATTTAAGGTAGTAGTTTCATCAATCATGCTTATTGATCTGACAACTTCGCTGATCCAAAAAAACCCAATTCGATCGACACTTAGTTGTGCAATCATTTGGTGGTAATAACAATAATAATTTGGTGGTAAATCGTCTTCAGTGGAAGTTTGAAGTTTTTTTAATCGTCATACTTAAATGAGATAGGGTGCTTAGGGTTTTACACCATATTTTAAATTAAATTCCAAGTAGAATCATAAATTTAAAAAAGTAGTTTAGATCACAAAATATTTGATTTTTCATCTAAAATTCACTTGAAAATAATCGCTGACAAATAGATTACCATTTAGAATTAATTTAACATTTATTAAAATGTATTCAGTTAAATGAAACCTGATTCTAAAACGCCGATTAGCTACAGACACCCACAAGAACGTGTCCGTAGGTACAACACTTATGGTGTCCGAAGGTACAGCATCAGGTGTTTTTGCATTCAAAGTTCTATAAAAGATAAAAGAATTGAGATCTGACGATTTCTAATATCAAAACTAAAAAGTCAAAATCTCGGGGATTCCCCCCATGTATCCCATTTTATCATATCATAATCATAGAGGAAGAAAATAATTAATGTAGTGATGCACTAAAAAAAAACTTTGAGCACCTAAAAACAGTATTTTTACTATAGAAAATTTAAATAATATTTTAAACAGCTGATTTCACGTTAGCAACTAGATAGCATCTGTTTACATTCAAAATCGACCACAAATTCAAATTTACATTTTTTCCCGAATTTTAAAATGAGGTGGCTGAAGGTACAACCGTCCGTAGGTACAACACTCTCCCCTATATTTTTAGAGGATTTCAGGAATATCCCAAGTTCATTGAGTTTGACTATTATTATTGTTTTAATTATCATACGTAGCATTTTCTATAAACATTTCTATAGAATTTTACGACATAGAAAAGAAATAAAATTTTTTGTAAGGCTAATGATGTTTTATATGCAACCAATAATTATTAAACTTTTATTTTTGTTATAAAACAAATTAAATTAGTTTACGGAACTTTTCTAAATTTTGAACGACTTATAAACTTTCAAAAATGTGTGAGCCTCATTTTTGGACTATTGCTTTCTTTACCCAAGCAAAAAATTACCCAAAAATTATTTCAAAATTTTAAACCAGTTTTAAAAATATTAATCTATTTAATTTTATATGTGTAATCAAAGTATTGTAAACGTTTTTCTTGGACTTAATATCTTTCCTCTTGAGGAATAAACTTCAATTGATGTTTAAGAAACTTAGGTAAAATATGTATCTAAAATATTGCCGCAGGAAAAACAGTTAACTTATTAATTTCAATATTATTGTTAGCACAAACGATGGGATAGTGTTCACCAAACAAAAGGAATTGTATATGAATGTAATTGTGTAATTAGGCGTGAAATAAGCTTGTTATTATTTTCTCCCTCCATGGTTTTAAGGCGAAAACTAATTCCGCATTAGATAATGTAATCAAACAGTTTTTTTTGTAAGATTCAAGTTACATTTATCCTTATATTTATAAATTCTAGCATGAGCTAAGTTCCTTTAAGTTTTTATATACATTAAAAGATGTGTTTTATATTTATTTCAACAAAACTATGCGACACAATGTTAATTGGGAATTCCTTAAATAGAGAGCGAGTTATGAGAGAAAATAGCATAATATTAAATGAGTAATTATAACTTTGTTGTTTAAAAAATTTTATTGGGAATTGTACAAATTCCCAATAAACAAATATTCCCAATAAACAATATTCCAAATTGACAGCAACAATTACAAATAAAATTGTTAAGGTGGAATTAAAAATATTAACGTTACTTCAAGATTAGCAGGGGGCAAATGTCTACAATCGGACTATATTATAAACGTTTTTTATTATATTTACAAATAAAATAAGGGGGAAATGAAATAAACATTGCTATTTGAGATATTTTAATGGTGTTTCATTATTTTGGGCGAAAACTCGACCCTTGCTCCCGGCTAATCCTAAAGTACTTATAAAACATGTTTATTTCTTAAGAAGAAAAAAGTTTTGATCTCATAAATATTTAAAAACTGGAAAACTTTATTAGAGTATTGTAACTAGTCGTTAGGCACAATCACGATATTCACCGATATTACTTCTACACTCAAAGATATTTTTCGTATAGTCACAATGCTCAATTACAAAGAAACGTAGAGGAATATCCTGAGGTAGAAAGTATAGATGTATGATAAAAATTTTAAAAACCACCTCCTGGCAAGCGTAAATTTATTCAAAAGTATACATCAGCAAACATGTTTTATTTTACAATATAGGAAATTCTTGGTTAAACATTAAAACCATCAATGAACCTTAATGATAACCAAAGGAAGACTGTTACATTAAGGTCAAAAATGTATATTTGGCAGAGTATAAAAGGTATCATTTTGTCTTTTTCGTCAAAGGAGAAATGTTCTTTTTCACCTTCCCGAAAATTTTCTGGGTCCATAAAAGAGCAGATACTAAGTAAAAAAGACGGAAAATCGTGAGGATAAAAGGGGAAAACACGGTGGTTTTGGAGTGATTCAAGTAAATACTTTCCAATGCAAAGAACATCATAAAACGCAGCAGCTCTGTGTTTGAACAGTCTCTGAAATAAAAAAAGAGGTTACCCTTGTTTATTATTTGGGTTTAAAATTGCAGGAATTATCAAATCAATTTTTACATTTGAATATTAGGTTAAAAAATATATTGAAAGAAAATAAGGTTAAAAGGGGTCATTAGATTTTCTTGTTTTTGTAATTTCAATTTATGAACCAAAAAATTTGAATTCTACATGACGGAAAGAAAATAAGATGAAAAGAAAATATACGTACTTTCTTTCCATGAAATCACTTAATGATGTTATAGAGATAATATAAAATGCTGTTAAAATGTAAAATCCAAGCACTGGGAGTTCCTATTGCAAAATGAAATAAGTAATTTTTAACAAGATAAATAAATGTATTTTGAAATAAAAATCCCATATTATTATCATGAGATATTGGAATAGACAATGGTATATTATTTTTTTGTTTAAATTTTAATTTTTTATAGTAATAAATCAAAAACTATAATTTAAGTCTTTGAAATGCATCAGAGATTTATGCATCTTTTAATGTAAGTAGTTTATATTTATGAAAATATCACTATTTCTACTTTTAAATTCCACATAGACATACATGGGTAAAAGTGCAACTTTTATTTACAATACGTATTTTTATATCCAAAGGAAAGAGTCTGATTGGACCAAAAATATATTTTTACTTACCTCTCGCAAAACATCCATTGAAGATAGTATAAATGTCAAAAGCAATGCATGGGGTGTCACATAGGTTAGTTGACCTAAATTTAATTTTGGATCATATTTCTTCACTGGATATTCGATCTGGTAATAAATAATTTATTATTTCTCATAAACAAGCCCAGTATACAGACATTTTTTTTACAAAATATATCAATATATCTTAGGCAAAAGACACTCTTATGAATAATAATACTAAATATTGCATACATCATGTAGTAACTACCTTTACCAAACCCTATGCCTTTACCGAGCAGCTAATACCTATCACTTTTTTAAAGCCACTATCTAAGGTGAATTTACGATGGTAGTATATAAGAGTTACCTCTGGTATGTCCTCTAAGTTCCCCAGGCGTGGTTTACCTGGTGACCACCCAGGTCCTTTCAACAAAACGGACAGCTTGTTATTCCATCCTTTCATCTCCCAAAAAGTATTCCAAATGTGTTTGAAGTGGCATAACTGAAAATGAGTATTGAAATAAAATTTAAATTAGCACATAGCTAAAATATTTTTATATTAATAAAGTTACCACTTTAAAGAGAAGTGTATAATAAGAAGCTTATTTTTCCTAATATAATAAAACAAAAATCCTATTAAACATTTATTTTGATCATATCTTAAGGTTTTTGTTTCATATTTGTAAAATTTATCAAAGCTATACCTGAATTTGGAATAAGCTAAAAGAATTAATGTTGTGAGTGAGTCCATACACCACGGGTTCTTTTTCGGCTTGGAAAGTACCAAACAATCTGTCCCATATGATGAGTACGCCAGCATAGTTTTTGTCAATACAGTATCGATTCCTGCCTGAAAAATACTTCATTTCAAAATTTCGACACTGTTTTATTTAATATACTATGCATAAATTGAATTGACGGTTGACAAAAATCACGTGATTTTTCCCACTTTCCACACCTATACCATTACATTAAGTCAAAACGTTTCAGTAAGAATTTGAATTTTAAAAGCATGACACGGAATTTGACGACCACCAAAAAATACACGTACTTACATCATCATGGTGTCAAATAAAATATTTTTTAATATTTAGCTTATTTATTGAGTTATTAAAATATTTTGCTCCATCCTACTCCTAACACTCCAAGGAGTAGCATACAACAAACCGCGTATTTTTTATCTTTTTAGTTTTCGAGTTATTAGTTATTGATTTTTAAAATGTGTCACACTTTTTTGGGGTCACCAAAAATTGTAAATTGTAATTGCTAGTTACTTCTATAGTAAATTGAAGAACAATTATAAGAAAATATTATTTTAATCTTGTATAATTATCAAAAATATAGTACTTAGTTTTGTATTGAACTTTTTTTGACACTTTAAAAAATTTAATTTCATTATCATAAATTTATAAACTATAGCATCAGATATTAATTGTATTTATAAATAGTTAACGATGAAAAAAATATGTCCACTAGGTTCTAAAATGTAATACTAAAATCTGGAATTTATAAAAACAGATTGGAAGAAATTTTAAAAAATTACACTTTTATAATACTGAAAAACTCTATTTTAACCTTAAAATGTAGTTATTTTAACCTGTAGGTTTTCTGTTGTGGGCAAACCATTAAATAAACCAGAGGTGCCGAACTGGGACTCCTTCATAGTTTCTGACTCCCTGGCAAAAGTTTGGGACTCCCACGGGAGTCAAATCCGAAGTTATCCGAACTAGCGCGAGTGAGGTCGGCTCTTTCCGTAGGTTGAACGAATTGGACTTTCTTGCCGAGATCACGGCGATAGCCGATAAGCCGCTTGCCCGACAGTGTTAGAAATTGGAGCGGGCTTAATATTTTTGGTTTGGGTTGGTTCTCGACAGCTGCTTTCATGTTGCTTGACCCCTGGTCAATATTACTCTGTATATGGCTAAATATAATAATAAAATTAGTTTTGGAGTTGCTAATTGATATTTTGTATTCCTAATTGCTATAACATGTGTTTTTGGTTAGGGTCGGTTCTCGAAAGCTGCTTTCATGTTGCTTGACCCCTGGTCAATATCACTCTGTATGGCTAAAAATCATTATAAAATTAATTTTGGAGTTACTAATTGCTATTTTGTATTCCCAATCGTTATAACATGTGTTTTTGGTTTGGTTCTCGAAAACTGCTTTCATGTTGCTTGACCACTGGTCAATATTACTATGTATGGCTAAAAATCACTATAAAATTAATTTTGGAGTTGCTAATTGATATTTTGTATTCCCAATTGTTATATCATGTGTTTTTGGTTCCGGATGACCTTTGGTCAATCCGATTAACTTTTTGCTACTTCAATGCTTTGGCACTGAAGTAGGTCATGTTGGGTCTCAAACCAAACGCCTTGAAACGTATAACATTTTGGTCTTGACCACTGGTCAACATCTCTTGACCAGTGATCAATCCCCTTTTTCCTCACTACCAAAAGCTTTTCTGACCTTCTCTCTCTTTTTCATGGTTTTTTTTTCGGAAGCCCCGACCTTTGGTCATTCCCCTTTGACCACTAATAGTTTTTGTATTTTTCAACTTTTTGCTTTTTTTCCTCTGCTTAGTTAACTAAAGGGACTCCTTGGTAAAGTAGGTTGTACTAATTATATTTCATGTTGCTTGACCACTGGTCAAAATAACTCTATGACCTAAAATCACTGTAAAATAAATGTTGGAGTTTCTAATTTCCTATTATTTCAAAATGTCCACTTTAAAATTTCGGATTTTTTAGCAATATCTGCTGTAGTTTGTACTGTTTTTACTGGAGTTTATCTGTTGAGAACTTTAAAGTAGAGTCAACATTTTATGTTGACAACATTTTATGGCTGGCCTATAAAAGCTTCCTAAAATTGTATTAAATCCTTGTGATCCATAAAATGTAAAAAAAAACAGTGATCAGGTCAAACTTCAATCGAACTTTCAAACGATCATCCATTTTCCCCTTAAAAGCATGAAACAGTGAACCAAAGGAATCATCAAACCTCGCTGAAACTTGCCTGCTAACTTCAGTGATGTAACAAACGGCAGATCGGATTGGGGAAATCAAGACAAGCGATACATGTTCACAAACTTCGCCGATCACAATAGAAATTAACGCGCAGTATTCACGTCTAATAATGTTTCATCCATACAAAATTTAGATATTTTTCAACTGAAAACATAAAAGTAGTGACTCTATCCCTCTTGACAGGGACGGATTAAGGGGGGCGGAGGGGGCCATCGCCCCACCCTTTGCTCTGACACAAGGTACGGCTCCCGAAAAAAACCCCCCTTTTTTCTGTATACAAGGTTTTATACAACAAAATGAGTAAAAAATTAAACCCTGTTATTTTAAGGTATTTTTTTTAAAAACTTTCTGTGAGGAGGACCCCCAGACCCCATTGGCACTTGTATGTCTATTATTACAACTTCAATTGTCAAAACGCAAAAATTCTACCATGAAATCTTTACAATTAGGTTGAAGCGTATCAAAACGAGTTGAATAAGTGAGTTTATTTTACTTCCAAAAAATAATAAAAAAAGACCGCACCCCCCTTGAAAAGTTTCTTAATTGGTGCCTGCCTCTTGATACTTATGATTTGCTAATATCAACAGCAACGGATATCGGGAAAAAATCAGACCTAAACAATCCGCCGGTTTTGTAAACAAATGCCACGAATGTATTATATAAATAACAGATGCTACTGAAACTGCTAATTACCGCCTTTCAAATAGATAAAAAAATACTATTACGAAGCCACGATCCTAAAACTCAGAGTGGAAATCACAGCACACTTTTCAAATGAAGTGCGCGCGCCAGCTCGTTTGATTCGGTAGCGTTGGGAAAGCTCGGAAACCCATCCGAGAGAATGACTGGCTCTGTTGCCACCGCGTTGCCACCGCTTTGGCTCCGACGGGAGTCCCAGTCCGGCACGCCTGAAATAAACCTATAAAACTTAAATCGGATTAATTATGTTATATCAGATCTTTAAGATAATTATAGCAGACCAGGGTTGGCTGGTTTGGACCCAATTGGGTTGGACCCAATGGGTTTTTTCAAAAAAAAACATGTGAAAAAACCCACATTTTTGACCCATTTTTGGGTTTTTTCAAGAAAAATCAAGATTTTGGCAGTTCCTTCAAAATTTAATGTGTTTTTTTCAAAGTTAAGGATATTTGTAAAATTTTAATGGTTTTTCAAAAATTAAACTGTTTTAAAAATTAAATGATGTTTTTATTCAGTGGGTTTTTTCATTATTGAATGGGGGTTTTTCAAAATTTAGGACGTTTAAAGTTAAAACTAGATATAAAAAATAAGGAAGATTTTTAAAAATTTCAGTGGGTTTTTTCAAAGTTGAATAGATTTCTTTCAATATTGAATGGGTTTTTCAAAGTTTAGGATATTTTTAAAATTTTAGTGGGTTTTTTCAAAATTTAAACCAGGTTTCAGTAAATGAGGGGTGTTTTTATAATTTCAGTGGGTTTTTTCAAACTATAAAAACTTTGAAAAAAACCCACTTAACTGTGGAAAAACAGACATTATTTTGACAGAACACATTTAACATAGAAAGAACTCGCTAAAATTTGAAAAAACCCACTTACTTTATAGGAGAAAACCACTTAATTTTGAAAAAAAAACACACTTTTTCCGAAAAAACCCAGTTTTTTTGGTTTTTTTCAGGGTTTTATTGAAAAAACCCAATAAAACCCAACCCAGTTGGGTTTTTTCAGAAAAACCCGGGTTTTTGCCAACCCTGTAGCAGACTCAATATCATTGTACTAGATTTTAAGGATTACTGTAACAAAAATTTACTAGCCAATTTCAAGTTGTCTTGCGGAAATTTCGAGCCCTGCTTTGACTGGTGTGTAAAAATAAGAGTGTTGTTTATATTTTCTTCCTCGTTATTATGGAGACGGGTTAAGACGTCACATCCACCCTCCTATTATAATTACACAGCGCATGGAATTCAAAATTCCCTAAATAACATCTAAAAAAATGTTAAATTTGCCTAATTTCATAGTGAAAAATATTGATTACCATGGTGAACTCGATGATGACTAGCAGAATTAAAGATGTATTCCAAAGGTCCTATTGTTTTTATAGCCTGTAAAAATTTTAAGAAGCATATAAAATAAATACACAACTGAAATTAATATTTGATTTTATGCAGTGTAGTTTTAAGTAAAATTCCGAGTGCATTTTAAATAAAACAAAGTGAGTTATTGCTACAAGTTAAAAAATTTTTATTGTATTCCACTCAACTCTATAATTTAATTTTATTTCACCTCTTTTTTCGTTGAAGATTTAAAAAATGAATGTAAAAAAGAAAGGTCATATTTTCAATACTTACTTCTGTGTGTATCCAGAACTGAAATATCAAGTTAAAATAAAGGTGTACTAAAACAGCACTTGGTGGAATGGCGAGAGCAAGTGGTAGATAAAAGACCTATGAAATAAGAATAAATTTTACCCAAAAGCTTAAAAAAACAGGATCAACCGACAAAATATCCTTTTATAATTGCTCAAATTAAGGGTGACTTGGTCAAGTTAATGACACAAAATTTTAAAATTAAACATAACTCTTTACTTGATTCTTACGTATTATCCCGTCGACCGTGCCGCTGAATTCGAATACTATATCAAATCCCATTGACTGTTTTATAGCTATGCCGCTGATTTAGACGGCTGCTGGACGGTTGAAGGGATAATACGTTAAGAACCACGATGTCTTACCGATTGAAGGTAGTATTGAATAGCTGATTGCCTTAAACTCGTTGACAGATTGTAGTCTTCTGAACTGTGGTGTACTTGATGAGCTGCCCACAAAATATTGACTTCTGAAGAAAAAGATAAAATGTTGAATGGAATTTCTTTAAAGTCAGTTTGTAAGAATTAAAGTTGCAAGATTTTTATTTACCGTGGCATGCTCTGTGACCCCAATAGTACAGGAAATCTACAGTAAAAAAGCTAATCCACCATGTCCAGTGGGAATTCCATGGAAGCGTTATGATTCTCCAGTTTTCATAAATATAAGCATAAAGCAGTAGTCTCCACCCATGAAATACTACACTAAAAATTTAAATAACTATTAAAACCAATTTTTCATAACGTATTATAACTAGGTATAAAAGTTTTAAGGAAGGCACATTGTAAAAAATTCGTCTGTTACACAAACTTTTCTATTGTTTTTGATGAAAATTTTTCGAAAGCCTGGAAAACCTGCCTTTTCCGTGAATTTTTCCACAAAGATAATTTAGAACACTTAAATTTTAAAAAACAAGTAAATACAAATCAAAATTTCTCATGATTATTTTTATCATTTTATTATTTCTCGTGATTTTCAAAACAATGCCAATCTTTATTTAAACTCTGTTGATTTAGAATAGGCGGCTGAGACGTAATGTATAAGAAGCAGTTACTATTGTAATTATCATCGATGACAAAGCAGCCTAAAGAGAAGTAGTTAAAATACTTTAAAAGAATAGGTCCCTTAAGTTGCGTGATGAGGGTTATTAGGCGTTATTGAGCGTTTTTGATCCTGTTTCAGCCGCCTATTTTAAATGAACAGACTATAGCTAAGTGCATAATATGTTTGCCTGTGACTTTACATTGCCATTCGGGATTATGAAATTTGTCATTCTATTGATTTTCATAAAGGTCGCTTCCAGTAATTAATATAGAAGTAACCTCAAGCTTCATCAAGTAACGGAAAGTTCCTTTCATTTGGCAGAAAAAAACGATATTTCTTTGAAGTACAGAAATTATAACTGGCAACAGTGCTGAACATATTTTCACTTAATTAGCAAATTCTAATAGACGTACTATTTCACTTACTTAACAACTTGCTCAAGTGCTCCCTGTGACAAGGACATAAAAATGTCATAGAGTCTTCCAGTTCTTCTCTTAGAGAGAAGTAAATAAAACTGCTCAGCAACTATAAGGGTCACAAAATAAGGAACGACCTGTAAGATAATTGTAATAAATTATATGAACAATGAATTATAAATTAGCCTTATCTTGATTTTGGAATTTTATTAAATGGGAGTGTATTAGGGTACCTTCAAAGTGTAGTCCGGGACTTCATCTATGGTTTGAAACGATGTCCTGTTTGGGCTAACAACATAAAAAAGCATTCCAACATTTTCTAAGGGTGTCATAGCCATCTTTAACTCCAAAATCACATCAATCATCACATTCTAATCATTAATCTTCACATTCTAAACAAAAATAAAGGGGAATGAACTCTTTCGAATATCTTTCAAATAAATCAATTCTGAGATTAAAGCTTTACTGAAGACTTTCTTTTCTAATGTATAATAGCCGAAATGTATTCCAAAGTTATTTTCAATCATTAAATCATTCAAAAAATTTAGTAATAACAGTTTCGTGAAACTCTATTATTACTTTTTACATAAAAATAATCTCTTTAGTTTACAATTTTTCTATTTAGCGATTGCTCTAGCTATTTCCCCAAGTGCATAAAGCGTGCGCAACTACTTCAATTTGTCATATCAGACTTGGATACATACTGAGGTAAGAATTTTAGTAACCCAAATGAAACTTATTTTGTGTGTTATGCTCGAGGCGTTTTTTATAATGAACTGTAAATATCCTTCTCTGAATTATAATATTTATCAATTATTGGAAGTTTATTATATTCAATTAAAATTTATTTGCTTAACCATCGTATTCCTTGTAAATATTTTTGAGAGATATGATTTAGCTGTCATGAAACGGGTTTCAAAATAAATATGCATTCTTGTATGTTTTTAGGTTATTAAATCCCTCGGACCTTTGGAGTACATACTCAATACCGCCAGTCATCACAGAGTACAATATACTGGCAAAAAAAATCGACTCAGACCCTATATCTCCGGAACGGCTTGTGATATAAAGACAAACAAGGTATCATTTTTCATGATTTGAAGTATTCTATATACAGAAAATTTTTCAAGTTCTTAGGGGGTCGTCTTCATATTAAACGAAGCACCAACTTTCGTTTTTCCTATGGAAACCACCAAAGATTATTCCAGATTCTGAAAGAGCACCCTCTAAAACCCCCCAAAACCAGTTTTCATGCCATTTGGTCCCCAAATGAAGCCAGGAGTGGGGGTTGAAGTTCGTCAAATTTACGTTGAAATCTCGTTTTTTACGTTGAATTCTCGATTTTGATCCTGCGGGGTTGATGGTTGAAAGGATCAAAATCGAGAATTCAACGTAAAAAACGAGATTTCAACGTAAATTCGACGAACTTCAACCCCCACTCCTGGCTTCATTTAGGGACCAAATGGCATGAAAACTGGTTTTGGGGGGTTTTAGAGGGTGCTCTTTCAGAATCTGGAATAATCTTTGATGGTTTCCATAGGAAAAACGAAAGTTGGTGCTTCGTTTAATATGAAGACGACCCCCTAAGAACTTGAAAAAATTTCTGTATATAGAATACTTTAAATCATGAAAAATGATACCTTATTTGTCTTTATATCACAAGCCGTTCCGAAGATATAGGGTCTGAGTCGATTTTTTTTGCCAGTATTGTACATCATGGTGAGTTATCTACTTCTCAGTCTCTTTCTTTCTTATTGTATTTAAAACAATTATGCATGATATTTTTAAAAATTTCCTTGTTAAATGTAATATGCATCTTATTGCAGGCCGCAACACATACTCCCTAGATAAAAACTATGCTGTCACTTTCATTATTAAGGGCGAATTGGTACCTTAGTAGCCGAAAAGGAAGAAGTAGTCTACTTCATTACTATACTTACTTACTATTATTTTATTGTCTTTTTATGCTTGTGTTAAAGTTGACAGTACAATTTTAAAAAATGTTCAAAAAGAATGAATGTAATGAGGTATTCTCACGTTTTGGGATTAAATTTTATTTATAGTAGACAAAAAACCATGAAGAATGACGTTTACGTCATGTATTTTGGTAGCCTAGTTTCTGAGATATAAATTTTTGAAATTTCGTTTTTTGTTTTGGCGCGAAAACACTTTCGAATCACAAATCATGCGCTGTGAGGTCACATCCAATAGGAGCCCGTTTTCTGATCACGTGAAAACAGAAAACACAATGGTTTTCATGCGCTGTGACGTCACATCCAATAGAAGCCCGTTTTCTGATAACGTGACTTTTCTGACATTTTGGCAAAAATAAAATTTATTTTTAAATTATTTAAAACACATTTTTGAACTTAAAAATCAGAAATTTGAAAGTTTTAGACCATAATGTATTGAAAAAGTTTAAAATCAAGCAAATCCCTCACTCATGCAAATACCTCATTGTGTTCATTAAAAGTCCACAAGATTACTTTAATTGAAAATTACCAAAAAAAAATTAAAACGCTACCAGTGGACCCAATGTTAACTACTGGTACCAATAATAGTTTAAGATTGAGTAGAAAATAAGGCACAACGCATGCCATAAGGGAAAGAGAGAAAATGAGAAATGTAATGAAAAAGGAAGTAAAAGGAAAGAAAATTTGTCTTTCTTTCTCTATTTCCTGTTTCTTTTTGTCTTCTTTTTCCAATATAATTTCCCCTTTTTATTTTCACTAATTTTCTTTTTATCTTTGACTTTCTATTTAAAATATATTATTTCTATTATTTTTAAAACAAAATTTAAAAAGAGAGAGCGAGATTGAGAGAAAAGAATTAAGTAGAGAAGTAAAGAGAAGATTAGAGAAAAGTTAGATTGGAGAAAAAATAAATTCCGAAATTTCAGAATAAAGAGCAGAAAAAAAGAGAAAATAAGAGAAAAAGGGATGAGAAATATATAACTATAGCGCTCCCCCTATACACCCTAACCTAAAGTACCAGAATCGTCCCTGCTGAGAAATATCCAAGGTTACTAAAATTTGTTTATACCGTTATTTTCCTCTTTGTCAACAACTGATGCGAAAAGAGTCAACTACTTACTTATTCAATCTCATCTTACAGAAAAAAGATTTTAATATTTTTTTACATTCAAATATATAATTCTATTTTATTATAAGAGAGAAGTAGTTGGTGCAGAATTACGCACCATAAATTTTACAAAATGTAAACTCAACCCGAGTTGTGGACAAATAGGGAAATAATACCTAAAATGTCAACTACTGATGCTTTTATCTTTTTACAAAAATAGAAACATTTTAGTCAACAGTACCATATTTTAAGAAATCTGTACTTACCGCATGGTTTGGCGTGTGCTAAACACGCTAGCGTAAAAAGTTGCTTTTCCAGCTGGTCTGAAGCACGTTATGTCATGCGTAAATAATACCGTTTTTATTTTAAGGCGTTTTGAAAGTTACGCAATATATATCGCATCGAGAAAGCAATTTATAAAAGAAACAATGGACAGTTTGGTCTAGCCGTTAATTCACTTCTATTGTTACTGACGCTTGGCAAATATTTGAAAGTTCGAACCAGGAAAATCTTAAAGGTTGAAAGTTAACCTTTTTTTAAAAAAGAAAACCCCTTTTGGCATTAATTTAAAGATTCTAACGCGTATAAAAAGGTTTAGATTACATGGTACTATAATGTTACATAAGTAAAAGGAATGCATAATAAAGGAAGAAAACCACAGTTAAAATTATACAAAATCCCAAAATCCATTTATTTTATAACAGAGAAAGTGATTTTTAAAGTGCGCAATTTTGTTTCATAAATATTTTTTATGAATAAAAAAGGTTGAAATGAGTGGAGTGATAAGAATAATTTTGAATAACGATTTTTCGATTACTTATATCAGGGGTAAGTAGACGATGTTTAGAATAATATAAATTTATGTAAGAAATGGGACAAAAATAATGTTATCTCATTTATAAAACTATCGAATTTAAAGAGAATTAACATTTGCTATTTGAATGCCAAATAAATTTAAAAATTTTGTTTACCATCTAAAGTACCACAAATAATTTAATATCAAGAAAAATGCTACAAAAATGTATTCACTTTTGTATAAAAAAGGGTTATACCTTTATCAGTCTTTGAATGGTATTTAATTCAGAAAGTACATTTTTAAAACGTGAAAAAAATTATTTCCTCATAAAATGTGGCGTCAATTGGTCTTTGTGATTGCATGCATGTATAATAAGTTGTTTGATAGTACTTGCTTTGTAACTGTGACCTTATTCGTAATCTAAAAAAATTTCGAATTTTTTTTAGAAATTCTAATGGCATATTGCACATCTTCAAAAGAATCCGAACAGTTTGATACCAAAAATGTGTTATACGGATTAGTAATTAAAAAGTTTGTCTCTGGAAATCGTTCACCAAAACATTTTTTATAGAATAGAGATATTCTATCTCTTTAATGTTAAAAATAGTAAAACGTCAAAACTAAAATGCGGAAATTGGCGTAGTTAAAAAACCAGATACGTATAATATTGATCATATCAAATCCAAACTGAGTTTAAAAAATTTCCTTTGTCAACAATTCACTTTTGTAAATAAATCCAGATCCACGCTACGTTTCTATTTTAGAGGGTTCAAACAGGTCGAGTTTATTTATCTACTGACCTTCAATGGTCATGAGGCCGCTCCTCTTCTTACATGTGCTAAAGAACTTTTACCTACTAGAACTTACCTACAAAACTTTTACCCCTAGAGAAGCAGAACTGTTCAAGGTTTTGAGAAATTTCTGTGTAAGCAACTTATTGTTTAAGAATTACGTCGTATTTTATTCCTCATAAGGGTATAGTTTCACATTTTTAAACGAAGCATAACCGGAGAAAAAATATTACTATTTTGAATTATTGGCTATTTGCATAATTAGTATTAGGAAATATAGTTTTACAATTTACTAACCAAGGTACATTTAAGTTGAATATTTTGACTTTAATAGTAAAGCTTATACCTTTGATTTCAAAATCTAGGAAACCAAATAAACGATTGTTTTTTTATTAGAACGTAGTTTTTAAGGTCAAATCATGAATTAATTTCAACAATTAACAAAATGAATTACAAAATATTTTTAAAAGGAGAAATTCTTTTTAATTGCAAAGTTGCTTGGTATTTATTACATAATTTTTAAAAGGAGAAATTCTTTTTAATTGCAAAGTTGCTTGGTATTTATTACATAATTTTTTAAAAGGAGAAATTCTTTTTAATTGCAAAGTTGCTTGGTATTTTTTAAGAAGTTAGTTGATTAAAATCCTTTTTAATCCTTTTTAGGTATTACGTCTTAAAATTGTGGAGATTTATTAACGTTTCATTTTGATTATTATTCTACTAATACTCCTAATCCCTAATTTTTCTTTAAAAACTTTAGTTATTTTACATATAATTGAATATTACATCGAAAACCCTTAAATGTTAAATGGTGCATACACCTAAACTCTATTAATGCTGCTCGTGAATGATTAAGAAAAAAACGAAATGTAACAGTAAAAAAAGATATTTCCTTCCCTTTACAGCGATTATTCAATAAAATAAGTTTAAATACAATATATTTCTCGTATTTTCAAGAGAAAACATCCACACAATAATGTAAAATAAGCAACTCAAATCTTACCCGCCTACAACTCTTGTTACTTGAGTGGAGGGTGATCTTGGAATATTCTGTCAACAATATCGAACGTCGTGTTTGCCCTCTTCAAGGTTAACTGGTTATGTGTTCGCCCTTGCCCAATGCGCCCCTACTAATGTACACCCCATGAGGTCACTAGTGGTTTTTGCGCAGCGGTGTAGTCATAAAAGATGTTGTAGACCCAAGTCTAATATTTATTCATTTGAGGTCTATTTGGTTCTGGGTGATGCAATTCAAGGTACTCGTCTTCTAAAATAGAACATCTGACTGAATTTTTGTGAAGACCAATGTTACTTCTAATGGGATATCTATAACCAACAGCTCCATAAACCAGGGGTCTTCAAAGTTTTTAGCTCAATAGCCATCTTTACTACTTATTCCATACAATATTTCTAGGGCCAGGATAGAACCCATGAGAGAACCCATTGAGAGTGGAGGGCAAAAATAACATCATCGTATCGCTACCTCCACGCTATAAACGCCAAACTGCATTCGTAATTAGGTAAAATCCTAGAAGTTTGTTCGGGTTGGCGCCTTTTGGCGAATTATTTGCCACCAACTTCACTTTGATACTTTAATTAATAAAAGTTTCGTGCTTTTGGCGTGGTGATAACGATATGAGAATGCTCATCAATAAAATTAAGGAACTTTGTTTAAAAGCTTTGATGTCTCAAGCTTTATTGAATTAAATTGAGAAAAAAAACAATTTAGAATTCAACAACTTTTATGAATCGGCGAAATTTACTACCGAAAATTTCTTACTAATTCGATAGAGGTTGATTTGTTGTTGTTGTTTGCCACTTGGAATACCCAAGCTCCACAAGGATTCAAGGCAAAGGGGGTGCGGCTCCTGAGAAAGCGAGGCCCATAAATGGCAGGAGTCCGACTTCTGCCTCATGAGATATGATAGATGCTGCCACTATCACCACCTCAACAATTTTGCCATGTATCTAAAGGGGAGGGAAATAGTCTCCAGACACCTGGACCCGTGGTAAACTGCGCCATGACGGACCACAGGACTTTCGGACCCACAGATTAACGAGCAAGTAGTTTTTTTTACCGTATTCTGTATTTTGAAATTTACCTTACACATTTTGAAGTAAACAATATCGAGAATGATCCAGTGAAGCTTGTATCTTATTTGATCCATCAAGTAGTTTTTCCAAATTCTAGAAATATTGTTTCTTTTTGTTTTCCTTCTGAAGTGTAAACATTCCACAGAGTAGTTTTCAATGAATGATGATCGGTTCAATGAATCTTAAAACAGACTAACTTCCTACTCATAAAAGACTGCTTTAAAAAACATGAGCGAATTAAGAGTATTTTTAGTAAAAAAATACTTCCTTGATTGCTTGATATTATAACTATACTATTTTTCCTTGAAAATTTGTTACTTAAATAATGAGCGGTGTTCTAAGGGTGCAATCCAAAAAAGCCTAAAACTGAGCTAAAACGCTATTTTGAAGGGGAAATTTCAAAAAACATTTCTGGGAAAAGACCCCCAGACCCTCCCCTAAGTCATTTAAAAATTAATGTAAAAAAGTACCTGAGAGGAGGTATACCTCAGAAAAAAGGTTGGGGCTACCTCCCCAACTAAAATCACCCTCCCAATCTAAAATCAAATATATATAAGTAAATACTATAAAATTGAAACCGAAAAAATTGTGGATCATTAAATGCTGGGAAATTTTGTAAGTTGCAATTTTTGGATCTTCCGTTTCAATAAGTCGCCAACCCCTGCCCTAGTGTTATAAAATTTTTTAAATGATACCCAAATAGAGATACAATACAATATTTATGTCTCGAACAGACAGCCAAGCGGCTCTAAAAGCATTAGATAGTCATTGTTTCTCTTATGGCATTGTGTGGGAAAATGCCATATAGTCCAGTAAATCTACTGAAAAAAAGGGTCAAACCGGGAACAAATTGATACATTTAGTTTTTCAACGGTTTTCACTTGGGAATGACCTAAATCAGCGTTTCTCAACCTTTTTACTCTCACGGAACCCTTTTGACAAAGACCAAGTTCCGGGGAACCCTAGCGTCCATGCAACATTGGCGTGTATAGAAATTTATTTTGGGAGGGGCTCAAATTTATTACTCAACCCCTCCAATACATATTTAAATAAGTTAAACGTAGCTTTTTAATGCATTTTTAGGTGAAATTTGCATTCAAGAGAACTTAATACCAGAAAAACTGTGATTAATGAAGTTTTAAGTAGGAATGGGAGGTCTGGGGGGTCCTGCCCCAGAGAATTTTTAGAAAATTGACCCAACTAACTAGGTTTTAACTTGTTTTTGGTACATTTGATCCAAATTTTGGACATATATTTTTAGGTAGGATTATAACTTTCATGAAAGCATAATAAAAAATAATACAATTTCATTTACTAAAGGGGGGTTTGGGGGTCCTCCCCCAGAAAAATTTTGAAAATTCGACACTAAATAACAGTGTTTTAACGTGTTTTGGTATGCCTAGTCCAATTTCGGGGGGAAGTAGGGCTCCCTCACCCTCCCTTATATACGCCACTGCCATGCAACAATATTTTTTCTTGCTGTTTTATCCTCCCTCAGAATTTATTATGAAAATTCTCCTTTAAACTAGTGTTTTATCTCCATTACAAACTTTTTGTGGAACACCCAAGGAAAAAATCTTCTTGAGACAGCAGAATGTTCAATGGAAAAACGCTGTAAAACAGGCGTCAAAATTTTAGAGGGAATTTCGGAGTTTTCCCTTGAAAATGTTTCGAAATTTGCCACTTAAAGTAGAGTTTCAGCGTATTTTAAGACCCTTTGGGATTCATTTGAAAAGAACAGTTCCTTGTAAAACACGAAATTTTCAAGGGGGGAAATGTAATTAGCGTCAAAATTTTAAGGGGGGCTAGGGGTCCTCCCTCAGAAATTTATTTTGAAATTCCCCTTCAAGCTTAGTGTTTATCTTTTTTCAAACTCTTCATAGAACTCCCAAGTCCCAAGGGCTACGGAAGCAGAAGAAAATGTTCGAAAAATACTGGCTCGCATTTGGCTGACTGTTCCTTAATTTATTTAGGGTTACCCTAAAATGTTCAAAAAAAAGATTATCGGATCCTTCGCGGAACCCTTGAAGAAGCCTCGCGGAACCCCAGGGTTCCGCGGAACCCCGGTTGAGAAACGCTGACCTAAATAATAACATACTAAAATTCGGACAAAATCGGTTCGCGGAAAGTTTAATTTTTTTTTTAATTTTTTAAAAATGGCCGAAAAATTTTTTCAAAAAATCAAATTATAGTAATCGAGACTTATTACATGTTTATAGGCTATTTTTCAGTGCTGAATACGAATATACCATTTAAATTTAAAAAAATTCAAAATTTCAATTTTTAAAAATTAATTCAAAATTTGGAAAGTCGAAAAAATTAAAACATCGCTCAAAACCACAAAATAATTGCAAAAGAAGTAATTTAAACTGTTTTCGATTAGAAATGACTTAAATAATAACATACTAAAAATGGAAGAAAATAGGACAATAAAAAGTTTAATTTTTTTCAAATTTTCAATTTTTTTGACCTCAAAAATCGACCTTTTTAAAAATTCTTGTTAAAAACGTTTGAGGCATTTTCCAAGGTTATTTGTCCATGGATGTTGTAGGTATATACCTCTATAACCTAAAAAACCACAATGAGGAAGTTTCATATTTTTTAAATTTTCGATTTTGGGGTATATTAATACAATATAAGATGTGAAAAATCCAAATCTGCAATCCAAATTTTCCTCAAAAATTTATTTACTGAGATGTAGAAGAAATAAAAGTTGAAAAAAGTCGTAAACAAATGATGCAATCGCAAACGCTCAAAAATCAAATTTGACGTCACTCGACACCAAACAAAAGGCATTGTTGATGTTTATTCATTATTAAAATAAAAGGTCTTTATGACCTCATGGATTTGGTCTAGTTTCACTCGACCAGATGGGGATTAGTCCCACTTAATAAAAAATATTTAAATCTTAAAATATAATCTTAATAAATAATTAATCTTAAAATATAAGAATGCAATGTTTTAAAATTAATTATTTGAATTTATTTTGGTGTTTTCATAGCTGATTTAACTTTTAAATTGGCAATTATAGAGCTTTTCTTAATAAAAATATTTAATCCTGAGGTTTTCATATTTAAAATAGTGAGTCAAGCAGATCCACTCTAGTAGAGAAATGGAGAAATAAGCGTTTTTAGCCATAAAATCGTTAATTACTAGTAAATATTCCATTTTCGAACTTCGAAAACTTAATAGTGATCGTCCTCGCCTCGAGATACGTCTATATACCGAGTTTTGTCTACGCCGGCTGCGTAGTTTAGGAGGAGATGCGAGTTGTAGACGTTTTGACATGCCGAGTGACATCACGAATCTGAAATCGCTGTTTTTCCCGCCTTTTCCAGAGCGCAAACTTTAAGCCGCAATAAAAAAATAAATAATGATCAGAATTAAAAAATATCTCGGTTTTAGGGTTTCCTCGTAAGGTTGGATCGATTTAAAAAATAAAAAAAAATATGAAACTTCCTCATTGGGGATTAAATCATTAGTTAATTAATTAATTTAATAATAATAATAACTTTAATAATAACTTTATTAGACATTCATTATACAAACACAGAAAAGTAAGACAATGTGATTCGCCAAGGGGAAGAAACTTCCCGTACAGGCGAAAAAGAAATTATATGGACAAATGACATATTACAAATTACAACACAAACATAAAACTGTAAAAAAAATAGCTAAATAAAGATGGCAGCAAGCTGGTAAACCATTAACAAAAATATGCTTCATTGAAGTGAAAAATATAAATCCAGGTCGTCGATATTAATTATTAACTCAAATAAATTTCTTTTGAACTCTGAATATTTATTAATGGAGGTTAGATTTAAAGGTAAACTATTGTATAATTTTGGTGCGAGGTAAAAGAAATGCTTACAAAAAATTGATTTAGAAAATTTGGGAATTTGATATGTTGCTACAGCTCTAGTATTATATGGTCTTGCTATGGTGTTAAATAGAGATTTATTACGATAAAGATAAAGTATAATACGGAAAAAAGCGTTGTGACGAAGAGGCAATAATTTGAGTAATCTAAAATTATCAGGATATGACTGCTGATCTGCTGATTTAAAATTTTGAATATTTTATTTTGAATAGAAATTAAAGGTTGGAGATTGGATTTACATTCTCCACCCCAAACAGTAACACCATAATTTATTAAAGAATAGAACCAAGAAAAATATAAAGTTTTTAGAAACGACAAATCAATTTTATTTTTTAGGTGGTAAAAATTAAATAAAATAAAGCGTAATTTTTTCCCCAATTCAGATATATGAGTTTTCCATTTCAAGTTAGAGTCTACGTTAAGTCCAAGATATTTGTAGCTTTGAACACATTCAAGAATATGACATTGGCAGTTGTTTTTAGATTTACATGAGGAAATGTGATATTTTAAGTCAAATGGTAACTCTGATGGTCTTAAACTGAAATTAATGTATTTAGTTTTGTTTAAATTTAAAGCCAAATCATTAGCATTGAACCACTTGTCTATTTCGATTAAATCAGATTCAATTTGAGTTACCAGTTCATTTAAAGTGGAACAAGAATATAATAAGACAGAATCGTCAGCATAGGTTAATATCTTGCCTGAAAGATTTAACTTACAAAAATCATTAATAAAGATTAAAAAAAACAAAGGACCTAAAATTGAACCCTGAGGAACACCTCGATTTGAGTACTCGCTTAGATTGTTACCAACTTTAACTCTTTGTGTCCTTCCTGTTAGATACGAAATAAACCAATTTAAGATATATCCTCTAAATCCTGCTCTTTCTAGTTTGTATATCAATAACGAATGGTTGACATTGTCAAAAGCTTTTTTTATGTCTAGAAAAATTGCCACGGTAACTTTGCTGTCATCCACACTATTCACAATAAACTTAGAAAATTCTAAAAGAACCATTTCAGTAGATCGGCCTTGTATAAACCCATATTGGTTAGATTAAACCCATATTGGTTATATTTATAAAAATTAATGTTGAAAATACAGGTAAAATCTTTCAATCAAGTAATACAGAAAATATTTAGACACTATTTGATAATAAATCATTTTAAAAATAATTAAATTGAAAAAAGACAAAATATCTTTCAAAAATTTTAAATTTTAAATTAATTTAAACATTTTAAATTTTTAAAATTTTGTAGTATATGCATGTGATACAGATCTCTAGGCTATATTTTAGTGCTGTTTACGAATATCAAGCCAACTTTTCAATAAAATTTAACCCATTACTGCCTGACGTCCCTTTTTAGGGACGTTTTTTAAAAATCCTCCTATTTCTACAAAAATTGTTCCTTTCTATTAAAATTTGCACGGATGTATCTCTGATCTTCATAGAACATAAAGAACACAAGAAGAAAGCATAATTTTAAAAAAATTTCACTTTTTATAATGTTGGAAGATATATTTTTTCAGAAAAGTGCTTTTTTAAAACTTTTAAAAGAAAAAGCTTAAAAATCCTAGGTGTTATTTTTTTTAAATTTCAATTCCAATATATATTACTGTTTATATATTAAATCAGTTGGGGTGTTTTTTTATTTTTCCAAAATATTTTATCTTGACCTTATTTTTGACCCTCGAAAAGCGTCCCTAAAAAGGGACGTCAGGCACGAATGCCCCCGTGGTTTCCCCATAGAGAAATGCTAGTGTTTCCTTCATTTTTTCATAAAAACGCGTTCGATTTTTATGAAATGAATTAAATAACTGATATTTATAAAATTAATTTAATTTTAGCTAATAAATTTATTATTTTTGTTTATTTTTTTGAAAATACTGTTATTTCTGCTAAATTAATGGAATAAAAAGTCTTGAATTATAAGGAATTAATTAATTTGTATTAATTAAAAGGAAAAAATTATTTACTTTACTATATTTATTACTTATGCAAATATATTCCGGTTATATTTTAATTAAAAGTTTAATAATTATTAGTTATAATGACCTTTTGTCTTTAAAATTGCCAAAAAAGTCGCTTTTGCGATAAATTTTCGGCTTTTTTTCTAATTAGATGCCGCTAATCATTGTGTTCTATACTTCAGATCAATCTATATCATCTGGCTTGCTAATGCACATCCCACTAATGCTTGATTTTTGGGGAGAAATTCGTGTTCCGCACAATTAAGTTAAGTAAAATGAAAGAAGTACGGGCATTTGAAAGACTTAAACTTCACAAATTGAGATATTCTGATGGATTTGAGGTGTGTAAAAGTAATTAATACTTAATATTAGGTAACATATAAACAAAGAATGCCTTTTTAAATTAAAAACCTTAATTAATTTGCAATTAACATAGATTTGGGAGGGAAAAACGTGATTTAGAGCATAAAAAATGCTCAAATTACGTTAATTAGGGTTAATTTTACAGTTAATTGGATAAATAATTAATACTTTTTGTTCATATTCATGTTACAGTATGATTCCGATCACTTTTGATGTTTTTGAGGCTTTAAAAAAGTTTTCTACCATGCGTTTACTACACGGAAAAACAACGGGGGCATTCGTGCCTGACGTCCCTTTTTAGGGACGTTTTTTAATTTTGGTGTAGAAATTAAAATTTTAACCTTGAATTTTTTTCACTATTTTTCCAGTTGTTTTGGGGCTATTTACTATGTTTTTACCAAATATTTAAGAAAAATAAAAAGTTGGGCATTAATGGGTTAAATTTACTGTGGAAAAATTGAAGCATAAAAAACAAATTATAGAGAAAAGTGCTTCAATTTTTCCACACTTATAATACTATAATTTGATTTTTTGACTATAATTTGATTTTTTGAAATTTTTTTCGGCCATTTTTTTTAAATTTAAAAAAAATTTAACTTCCCTCGAACCGATTTTGTCCGATTTTTAGTATGTTATTATTTAGGTCATTCCCAAGTGAAAACCGTTGAAAAACTAAAGGTATCAATTTGTGGTTTGATTGCCTGGATTGATAATTGAGATTGCCTGGACTGATAATGCCCTTGAGGAGCTAGCCCTGAATAATAAAATATATCTTCTCTGGGTACCTGATCACCGTGGAATAGAGGGCAATGAAACGGCTGATCAACTGGCATAACTGGGAGTCGAAACCCCCTTCATAGTACCTGAACTGAATCTGTTTTGGGTCTACCTTACTGTACATTAATGGTGTTATCGACAACCCCCTTTGCAGAGGATGTCAGGAAGCAGAGGAGAGCTCCACCCATATACTACTCTGCGAATGCCACTACTTTTCAGCCAAAAGATTCGAACATCTTGGCTGCCATTTAATCGAACATTGGTAACAAACTTATATATTCCCACAAGACAACTGCTGAAATTCGTTTCAGCTATCGGTCTCCTTTGAGACGAGGCGGATAGTACAATAGACCAATGGTCGCGGTGCTAAGGCTCTTGTTGTAGCCACCCCGCCACAAATCATTAGTCATTAATCATGTCTTGAAAAAATAGCTTAGTTAATTATGCAAGAAGAAAATAACTTGACAATTTTATATTTTCTAATTTAAGAAGATATGTAAGTTATTTTTAAAGGAAAAAAAAGTTAAATCCCGATTTTATACATATGCTTATTAACAAGACATTTCAAGTATTTTAAATTCCTTTAGGCATAAAAGTATGAAAATAATGAGAAAATATTTTTTCCTGTTCCAATAAAAAAATCTCCTCTACGTGTTACAATTAAGTGATTTTTCTACTTCTGACCTTTATGATAGAATTCATTAAACATACTGCTATCAAGCTAAATTTAGACAAAAATGAGAGGCCTTTCTCGAAGCATTAAACTCATGATATGACTCTATTATATGGTATTACTCAAATGAGTTTAAGAAAAGGGACCTGATAATGTAATGTTTCCAACCTGATAATATAATCCATTGAGGAAAAGGTTCCAGTCTCATGTGACTCTAAAAAACTACAGAAACTCAGTCGGAGATTACAACTTCCTTGATTGTTATGTGATAAAAAATGTATACATGAATCACATTGTAACGTTTAGCAACTTTTTTCAACGTTTATTAGATTTTTTACAGTTTGACATTTTTTCTGACGAATTACGGTCACCCAGAAATTTTCGTCGGTTTTTTTTATGATTTTCCTGTTTAAATACTTGGGTGCATCTCATACTTTTTTTATTGATTTTTATACAGTTTTAGTAACAATTCCTTCTGACAAATACTAAAGGTAAATTTTCCGAAAGATACTTTAGGTTTGAGACCGAAGTTTCCCATGTTTTCACGGCTTTTATTTGGAACCAACGTTTCCTATGGTCATGGAAGTAAGTACTAAACCCTTGGTAAGGGACCCTGGAAAATTCATTAAAATGATTTTCAGCGCCCCCAGCCGCAAAATAGAAAAGTTAAAAAACTAATTAAAAACTATAAGTGATAAATCGAAAACCTCAGTTATTGTTGCTAACTATATGAAAAACTCACTGGAAAAAATCCATGAAAATATCTTGAATATTCGTGGAGATATTAGCATGTGAAAATAGCACTTTTTCAGGCTTTTAAAATTTTTTTTATTAAATTTTGTCTTTATCTAACTAAAAAACACAAAACTATATAACAACATTTTTAAAATTTAAATAACACTGAATAACTTGATAATAACACTGAAAAACACAAATTTAATAACACTGAAAATTTGCGAATTTTTTTTGAAGCCTGAAAAGTGCTATTTTCACATTCTAGGGTAATGTTACTTAATTATTAATGTTACTTGTATAAATATTTGATTAACACCTTAAGCAAATGTGGCAAGAAGGTTTTACTAATGCATGTAGGAGAAAGAGGCCCATATGGGGGTAAGCCTAAAAAGTGGGATATTTTGTTGACTACTGCCTTTGAATACTTCTTTTTATGTGCAAAAGTTTTAGAATGGAAAAAAAACCAAACAAATAGCAGTGGAACATAATGGAACTTCTCGTTTTAACTAAAATGTAAAGCAAATTACTTTATGTTGTTATAATTTTTTTTGCTTTATAGTGAATCTTTCATTGATTTGAAGACTTCAGACTTTTCAAAAATTAAGTTATAAATAAATGAAACCTTAAAGAAAAAAATATTTATTTTTATATTTCTTTGCAAAATAATAAGGGTCACCATGTTTGTCAACAACAGGAAGCTAAAATAAACATGCTATATTAAAGCGCAAAAAAATTATAAAAACAAAAACTCATAAAAATACTCATCATTACTATAAAATACTGACTTATGAAATTAATACTGACTTCAAAAACCACTCAACATAGTACTAAATGTATTTATAATGCATTCATAAAAATTTAACATTTTTGAATGATAGATAAACATCATCTGGGTGAAAATTTTTAACATTTCTGATAAATAATAATTGTTCAAAATAGTTAAAAAACTAAAATCCTTGTGCCTAAAAGCCTTTAAATTACAGGTTATTCACCCAATCGTGTCTTTAATGTTATTCATTGCTTTTTTCTTCCAAAGGATGGATATTAAGTTTTACTTTCCTGAAAAACTTTTTGGTCCATAACAGAGCCGAAACTAGGTAGGCAAGACGGAAAACAGTAAGAATTACAGGGGAAAACAAAGTGGTTTTGTAATGATTCAAGTAAACACTCTCTAAAGTGAAGAACATCATGAAACGAAGCATCTCTGTGTTCCAACAGTCCCTGCAATAGAAGTTTATTTATACTAATATTTAACGTCAATAAATCAAAGTATAATAACACTTCAGTATTACAGGATTTATATCGATAACATTAAACACCATTAATGACACTTCATCTTTAAGTATCGTTAAAAAAGAATTTTTCAGGTTGAACAGTTATTTAAAACATCAGTTATGCTAACAATTAAACTAATAATTTCTGACAGTGAGGTTAATGCTTAAAGAATTGGAACTTCCGTATTATCCCACGTGCCGCTAACAATAAAGAGTTAAGTTAAAGCCCATTAACTGTGCCATTGAAAATGAAAGTCGACGGGGTAAAACGTAAGAACCATAATTTAGTACCATCTAATTTTTCTAATTAATGAGTGATAATAAGAAATATTCTGTATTTAAAGTAAAGTTCAACATCTAATTCGAGTTGTGAATTCTGACTTTAGCAGATGGCAGAGATTGCTGTACATTAAAGTTCTACTGAAAGTAAAAAAAATACGTACTTTCTTTCAGCAAAGTTACTCAACGATGTCAAAGAGAGGATATAAAACAGCACTAATACGTTATATGCAAGCGTAGGAAGTTCCTGAAAACAAAAATTTTCTAAGTTTACGGATAAAATTATATTTATGTTGTATGACATACGCACAGTAATCTTTAACGCGTCATTGTATAAGGTAAATATCTAGTCAGAAGGGGGAACTTTAATAGATTATCTTGTAATTTTTTTTACACGAATAGACAAATAGTTGTTGTTGTGTTTTTAAGAAGTATCTCTCAAGGCCCCATCATGATACTCATGTATTCCATGAATTTTATGTTTTAATGGTTTAACATTAGATCAGGGGTACTCAAACTGTTTAATATCGTGACCCACTTTTGAGAAACAAAATATAACGCGACCCACCGAGTTCAGTTAATTTTAATTAACTGAACTGAGATAATTATCTCATGCCCCCCATATAATTTTAACTTCTCTGACTGGGGTTTGTTCACAAACTATTTTTTTAGTTACAACAATAAATTATTACATGCACGTATTGGAAGAGAAATTAATTTTTTAGAAAATTAAAAGTAAATATTTGAATTTGAGGGTATGAAATAGTTTAATTGTGGTCTAACAATGAACCCTACAACAAAAAGGGGGGTTTGGGGTCCTCCCCCAGAGAAAATTTTAAAATTTGATCCTTAAAAACATTGTTTTAACTTGTTTTTTTTATCAATATTGGATAAATTGTAGTTGCATCATTTCCTAAGAAAATTCTTGAAATTTGCATTGCTCCCCCCGGTGTGGATGGGGAGAAACACTGAATTCTTTTTTCAAATCTTATTTGAATAACCGACTATGTTTGCATTATCGGCACATTAAAGTGACACACATAGTACGTATTTACATTAATTGCCTTTTCCGTTCGACACCAAGTGAATCGTCCGTTAGAAGAAGGGAATAAGTCCAAAAATGACAAATTGATTTTTTGTGCTCAAAACAATCTCCAAGCTTTGCTCTACACATGGGTGAAAAGAGGGGAAGATAACTAATCCCTATAGGGAGATATCGCCCCTTGAAGTTATGAAATCGATGTCCATTCATTGTAATTTTTAAGTTAATTTGGAATTAAAGTTAATAAGTCGTTCTTTTTATATTCTTTGTGCTGTCAACTAAGTTAAAATAAAATTTTCTCTTAATTTCGATTTTTAAACTTTTTTTATGCAGGGAATGTTTGACTCCATTCTTCATATTCACTCCCTCCATTGATACTGCTTTAATAGCACAGTTTCTCTATAATTTTGAATTTCATTTGTCTCATTCTTTTCATTTCACCCTTTGGTGGTGTAAACTAAAGAGAAATATAATATAAATGTGAATTTAAGGGTTTTTTAGAGATTTTTTCATCATAAAAATTTCATAAGGTGGAAGAAGGGAATAAGTCCATAAACTTACTTTGACTGTAAAATATTTTTGAATATACTAATATTTTTTTTTGATGATTGCTCTGTTTTCTAAATAGGGTTCTGAACTTCCAGTAAAAATTTGGTGGTTATAAAATTAAAATTCCATTACTTATACAGTTTTTTTTTTCGATTTTCTCAAAATTTGGTTTTTGGACTTATTCCCTTCTTCCAACTGACGATTCAAGTAGTGTAGTTTTTCCCAAAATTTTTATTCTTTTAACTATATGGTTATTTGATAAATTTCAAAAGTTCAAATAACAGTTTGATAATTCAAAAGTCAATAACAAGTTTGTAAAAATTATAAAAAGATACCTCATATTCAGAAATATTAAAAATCTTTTTTCGGCCCACCAAAAACTGACTGGCGACCCACCGGTGGGTCGCAAACCCACAGTTTGAGAAACTCTGCATTAGATTAATAACTACAAAAACTTTGGAAGAACTGCAGTTAAATAAGCATATATTTTCCTTAAAGCTTATTAGCTAAACTGGAAATTTTACTTACTTTATACAAGGAATCAAATGAAACTAGTAATAGACCCAAAAGCACTGTATGGGGAATTAAGTATAGAAGTTGTCGTAACTGTAACTTTGGATCATACTTTCTAACTGGATACTTTATCTGAAACAAAAGTACCATAATATGTTAGTCTGTTCATTTAGAATAGGCGGTTGAAACAGGAGCAAAAACGCTCCTGTATTTTAACTACTTCTGTTTAGGCTGCCTGGCAATTGCTCAAGAAAATTTTTTCAATGATCCTTATAATAGTAACTGCTTCTAATACATTACGTCTCAGCCGCCTATTCTTAATGAAAACTCTACTGTCAAGCAATTTAAATACGAGTTCCTGTGTTTTAGAAATTAATCAAAATCTTTTCTCATAACGTGTTTTCAGATATGAATCTAAATATTTCTTTTATCTGTACTTATTCGAACTATTATCCACTTTTCGGCAGGCTAGTGTTTTGACTTGTAAACATTTAAGGAATTGGTCAGAGAACAAAGAGATGGTTAAAAATTTTCAGTTTTTTAAAGAAATATTTATGTTTTAACAATATTGATTTTAATTTTGCTATGATTTCAAATGATTATTCACTTTTTACCGATTGTAAAAATATTTTCATAAGCAATCTCACTTAAAATCTGAAAAAAAAACCCCACTTATATAGCCACAATATGAAAAGTTTACATTTTGTGTTAGGCATAAGAATACGTAAGTGTGTATAAATGTGAAAATTTTTAGTTAAAATTCCGTGTTCTTGCTTATGGAATAATTCCGTGAAAGAATCATGCACTGTAAAAAAAACTGTAGAAAAACAGAAAGTTTCAATAAAAATAACTTCATGTTTACAGGGATATTCTGTCATGTAATATTCCCACCGCACTTCTACTTATTTTATGTAAAAAAACAGCTTTTTTCTAGTTTTTTAGCTTACCTGTACTTAAACAGAAAGTTTCAGTTCGTGGAGAAAGAAAGAACATCTTCGGATAATTTTTACTTTTACTGAATCCTCGTTGGAGCAGCGGTAGCGTGCGTGCTTAGCATGCGGTAGGTCGTGGGTTCTATCCCCGGTTATTGGTTTATTAAAATTTCAAAAAAACCCAGCTAAAATAAGTTGACACGCATGCCCACAAGCAGAAAATTACTGTGAGGCAACAGAAAGAATATTGACAGAAAGCTTCTTTATACAGCATTTACCTGTAGGTTACAGCTTTTTTCTATTTACAGGATTTTTCTGTCTACAAAAATTTTCTGGCAAAATTTCAAAATTTTCTGCTTAAATAAAAAAGTTTCATTCTGACTGCATAGTTTTTAATAGTGTGTTCAAAATAGACCTAAATGCGCAGCTTTGCATATATGCAAAGACTAAATAATTGCCGATAATTAAAAAAATAATTAAGAGGGAATTTTTTTAGAATTTTTCCTAGTGTTTGGGGCTCATAAGTAATCAACAAAAAAATATTGACATTAATTGGAAAATGTGCGCACTAAAGGGTTAAAACCTCGTTTATGTCACGTTTGGATCTTCACTAAAAAAAAACTGTAGAAACAGAAAGTTTCAATAAAAATGACTTCCTGTTTACAGGGATATTCTGTCATGTAACATTCCCACCGCACTTCTACTTATTTTATGTAAAAAACAGCTTTTTTCTAGTTTTTTAGCTTATCTGTACTTAAACAGAAAGTTTCAGTTCGTGGAGAAAGAAAGAACATCTTCGGATAATTTTTACTTTTACTGAATCCTCGTTGGAGCAGCGGTAGCGTGCGTGCTTAGCATGCGGTAGGTCGTGGGTTCTATCCCCGGTTATTGGTTTATTAAAATTTCAAAAAAAAACACAGCTAAAATAAGTCGACACGCATGCGCACAAGCAGGAAATTACTGTGAGGCAACAGAAAAAATATGTAGCTCACTTGACAGAAAGTTTCTTTTTACAGCATTTACCTGTAGGTTACAGCTTTTTTCTGTGAACAGGATTTTTCTGCTTACAAAACCTTTCTGGCAACTTTTGCTGCCAGAAATTTTCTGTTTTTTTACAGGATTATTTTTTTACAGTGTGGAAATAAATGGGTAAAGAGATGAATTTTACTTTACAGTGAGAGCTCTGGTTGTAAGGATGCTAATAACATGTGCAGTGTGGCCATACTACAAAAAATTTAGCTAAAAGCAGTATAGGACTGAGTGTAGGTCGGAGGTATACAATACTTTCCCCTACACATTTCGCATTTAAAAGAAATTTTATGTGTTGTTAATATTATATTATTAATGTATTACCACTGAAGGTAAAAAGGAGAAATTATGCAAAAATATTTTATAAGTTTCCAAATTACCTCTGGTATGTCCTCCAAATTCCCTAGTCGGGGTTTACCCGGAGACCAACCAGGTCCCTTCAGCAAAACGGAAAGCTTGTTATTCCACCCTTTCATCTCATTAAAAGACTTCCATATGTGTTTGAAGTGACATAACTGAAAATAATTCCCGTTTAGTATTAAGCATAATCTAATACTTTCAATATTGAACTTAAAATAGGTATTCGAATGCTCACTAACCTGAACGTGGAGAACATTAAACGAATTTATGTTGTGAGTCAGTCCATACACCACTTGTTCTTCTTCTGCTTGAAAGGTTCCAAACATTTTGTCCCAAATTATAAAGACTCCAGCATAATTCTTGTCAATACAATACCGATTTCTACCTATAGAAGCACAATTTGCTCAAGTGTTTAAAATCTATCGTTTCCGCAACTTTTTTAGTGAAAAAAAAACACTATTTAATCAATATAATAATTTGTTTTTATTGAATATGTTTATTAGTAATGGAGGGCATTCAAACTCACTCACCGTGGTGAACTCGGTGGTGGCTAGCAGTGTTCAGGATATATTCCAGAGGCCCTAGTGTTGTTATGATCTGAAATATTATTATGAGAGACAGTATAAAATTCTGATTTAAATGACGATATTACTGCACTATATATTCGAAACAATCAAGAAAATTTGAAAACATTGCAACCCACGGTAAATAGTGATACTTGTCGAAGTAAGAAATATAAATAGTCCAATGTTGAAATGTGTTGGACATTCATGATCTACAACTACATATACTCCTTTCTTTTAATTTAAAGCCAGTATTTAAACTTAAACCAAACGTTGGGAAAAAAAATCGTCCCCGAAAAGGATTATTATTACTTGTGTTTTTTTTGCTTGTTGAATTACTAGCTTAGTTTATCAGATATTAGACTACAAAAAAAGAAGTAGCTATATAGGAGTATCTGAATACTAATTTTAGGCGTTAAAGTCCCCGTTCAAGCACGTGTATGTTTCGTCCCTATGGCGATGAATGAATGTAAAAAGGGGCTGTGCGAGTGAATGGTTTGTTAGGCGTGAGTTACAGTACTTAAGTTCCGTGCCTTCGGCTCACAGGTGCACTTGGGTCAAAATAAGTAATTAATGCTTTGTTTATTTTATAATCAGTTGTTAGTTTTCCATTCGCTATACATATACAATGTTCTCTTGCATATTTTATTTACTCCGAGACCATAAAAAATTATTTTCATATTTAAAAATGTCTGCCATCCTGGGCTTTATAAAGTTCAACAACTACTTACTTCTGTATGGATCCAAAATTGAAAAAGCATATTGAAATATAGATGAACTAACATTGAACTTGTCGGAATAGCTAAGGCCAATGGTAGATACATTATCTGTAAAATAGTTTATTTTCATACAAAGAAAAATGTTAGCATAGCATAGATCACGAAAAATTAATTATATACTCATGTTCATAAAAAATGCAACACCAAGAAGGAATTGTCCGATCAACTTTAAATTTTCAGGGTATGTTCATTATGGTTTGATTATCAAATGATATCAAATTCAGAGCTATAGCGCATGCGTGAGCTGAGCAGTGTCTTCTCAACCACTGATTTATTCGTATATTTGGGGATCTGTAACGGAACGTTAAGGGCTTGTAAAAAGGTTGTCTACCGTTGATTATCTTGTCATTAAATGTTATTATACCCCTTAGACCTAAACGGATGTCATATGAACATTTAACAGAGTTTTAAAGAGGATTAATGTTAGGCCTCCCGGAGGGGTGCTTTTCACACTGTTTTACCGCTGGTCAGAGGAAGGGAAACTGGAAAATATTGATATGGGTTTAAAAGCAGAGGTCCAAAAAGGGTAAGGCGAGTGGAAAATTGGGGTCTAGACCCCTTATAGTCAAGTCAGCTCGGGATGAAAGAGGCTTCATTCGCATGGCAGTGCCGGATCATTGAGTGACTTTTCGACATGTTTCAAATTGTTAGAATGCTGCTACAGGTCTATCATTGTCTGCTCCATCAGTTAATCGGTCGTCATTGCACCAAAATTCACCAAGTATCGTTTTTTTTACAGCGCTCCATCGATGGAATTCCATCGGTGCATAAAGCTACCATGGGATCCACAAAAAAATATTTTCGCATGATTACTGATAATGGATGGTCCTTTTAAAGAAATTCCCCTTCAATTTTGGTTAACATGACACCTAAATTAGGTTTGGACGCTATGCCGAAAATTGCAATTTTTTGGAGTGTTTTATCTTGAGTCTGTGGTGAAGAAGAGAAGTGTTTTGACCTGGAGCACTATTTGGTACCTTGGGCAACCTCATTAGATAAAAAATGAGAACAATCTGATTTCTAAAAAAAATTCTAAAAATTTTTGGAGCCAAAAGTTATATCCTACCTTTGAAGCGATCCTGAAGATGTAACTCATCAGAACAAATCCCGTTCACATGTTTTTGGAATGTTTCAAACTTACTTTACATCCAATAAAGACAGTTTCTTTCTCGACAAATTTCTTCATCCAAAATTTCACCTATGGAGCTCGACTAAAATTTCGTTGGTTTGTCCTCATGCTTAAAATGCTTGTTATGTTGCCAATATTGGCAAACTTTGAGTTTGGGATGAATCTTAGATTAAAATCACCTCCTCAGTCAAAATTTCAATCTGTTTGATTCGATGACCTGTCGTATAGAGGCTCTCATTGCAGCGCGTATGGAAGACATTAAACACCGATTTTCTATATTAAATTTCATTCCTTTGTTTTGAAAATTATATCATTTATTTGTATCCACAAAGATCAATTGCTGTGTAAATTTCATCAAAATCTAACAAGTCCTTCATGGTGTTGCATTTTTTATGAACAGGAGTATATTATAAATATATAATATAATATAAATTAAATTATTTCATTAAGTTTTTTGTTACTCGAACACTGACTACAATTAATGTTAAATCCAAATATGCCATTAAAATTATTTTTTATCACAAGTTATTAACCATCTCAATTTTTTCTCAAATTTACCTAAAAATAAATAGAAGCAACGTCTCTTAGGTTCATAAAAGTAGTGTTAAATAAATAAAAATTTTAATGTAAAAATCAAAGACATTTTTCAAATTTGTGAACTTTTTCTTTTTGAGGTACGAAAAAGTTCCATTAACTACAAGTAGTTGAACTTTTCGCCACTGATGATGCCCTCCGAAGAAGAGGATGAAACGTTTGGAGATGAATTCCAATCAACACGGCTATCTATCCCGGATGGAGTAAATAGTTTATATAAATTGTTTCCAAATAAATTTGAAACATTTCCAAGAATTACTTTCCAACTTTTGAAACAGCTGGTATGTTTTTACCCAAAAAGTAGTATCCTTTTACCTAAAACGAGCTTGTTAAAGAACCTTTCAAAGTAATTTAATTTCCGAAAATTGTTCAAATTTAAGATTTATAAAAGAGAAACCTTTTGATTGATTACGGTGCACAAATTCGAAAGCCATATTCATAGAATCAGAAGAAAAGGGAAAATACTATATAACGGCCGTATTCGCCGGTAACTTGACCGGCGCGGAGGTTAACCGAGGTCAGTTAGCAGGACAATCAGAAGCAGGACTGTCGTTTAACCGCCGCGCCGGTCAAGTTACCGGTGAATAAGGCCGTAAAACAATGCACTAAATAACTTTCACGAAAAAAATTTTAAGGGCAGTTATACCCTGAAAACTTTGATGGCATATCTTCTCTAGTTTATTGCTTAACTCGGGATTAAGTAACATACTTTTTTTTGACATTGCAAATATTATACAATTCAGAGATATAAAGAAACACATCTTACTGCTTGAAGGTAGTATTGAATAGCTGATTGTCTTAAGCCAGTTGATAGGTTGTAATCTTCTGAACTGTGGTGCACTTGATGAGCTGCCCACAAAATATTAATTTCTAAAGAATTAATAAAAATATATATATCACAAAATAAAACTTAAAAAATTGAGTACTAAGTAACATAAATGAGGCTTTTTTTTACCATGACATGCCCTGTGACCCCAGTAATAAAGGAGATCTACAGCAAGGAGGCAAATAAACCACGTCCACAGTGAATTCCACGGAAGAGTTATGATTCTGTAGTTTTCATAGATGTACGCATATAAGAGTAGTTTCCATCCTTGAAATAAAGCACTAGAAAAGTTTGAAATTTTTTTATTTTTCATTAAAAGCGAAAGAATCAAACTGAAACTAACAAAACGGTATTCCGGGGTCTGAGAGGCCCGGTGCCCGTACCCACGTAACAGAAAGTTGGCCTTGTTCTCACACTGGTTAATCAGGACAAACAAAAATTACGATTGTCATAAAAAGAAAATTGCTAAAATAAAAAACAACGAACACAAAACACAAGTGTTCACCTTCCTCAAAAGAGAAAGGAGTGATTAAAATTTTCCTAACATCCTTGAAATCAGAGATTTGATAATGTTCTAAAGAAGAACGAATAGAGGCATTGCCGTGGCCGGCTTCTGAAAATCGGGGAGGGGACCCAATCATTTGGGATTCCTCCACAGAGGGATTTTACAAAACCATGATTATCTACCCTTTAAAAAATATTTTATTTTGCTTAAGCCCCTACCCGGGTTTTTCAAGGTGGCTTTGTGAATAAATTAATAAACTTTCACTTCAGGTTTTTGGGAATTGCTTTTAACTTTCAACTAAAAAGGGGGGTCAAGTGGTCCTCCTCCAGAAATTTTTTTAAAATTTGACCTTTTAAAACAGGGTCAAACTTATTTTTAGTGTTTTAGTGTTACATTTACGGTCATATTCACCACTAACTTGACCCAACATGACCGAAGGTTTAACTAGAATAAAGCGTTTTCGACATCTTTGATTGGCTTAAAACTTGCTTTCCTTTTTCAGCTACCAATTCGAAGTTTTGATTCCAAGTTAACTTTAGGTTAGGTTAATGGTGAATACAGCCGTTAGTGCAATTTCGAAATCGAATTTCTATGCTGCAATCAGTGCTGTAGTTGGATCTTTTCCTGGGAGAAAGGCTCGCCTTATTATTACGCAAAATAATGTTCCCCAAACTCAGCACTGGCTTCCACCTACTCTAAAAGAAAAAGTGTTATATATCTTGGGACGTCCGTCCCCCTCTCATATGCGCCTCTAATGTTAGGTTCCATTGGTAAATTGGCGCCATTCTTTATGATTAAAGGTTGGAAAACACATTCAGAAAATTTTATGTCTTTCCTCACAAGTTAAAAATAAAGTTTTTCTAAACAATTTTCCTAATTATTAAAGGGGGATGCGTCCCCCCGTCCCCCCCGAAACGACGCCCGTGAATAGAGGCATTTAAGGGACTCAACCAATGATTGAAAGAACTGTAATCTATATTACCTAACGCCTTGCTCGAAGCCACATTGAGCCATGGAAGTTAACATGTCGTATAATCTTCCCATCTTTCGTTTGGATAAAAACAAATACAACTGCTCAAGTAAAATGAAGATGGTAAGAACGGGAGCAGTCTGTAACATAATAGCATTAAATTTTATTTGAAAAATCATGACTTTTAATTTGAATCCACAAATGAGAAAAACTACTTCCTACATAAAACTAGCAATGTTTTTTTCTTTAGTTTTTCCCATTTAAAATTTAAGGTGTATTGTTTTAAGTTAATATAATTTAAAACTTTAAATCATTAAAAATCTAAAACAGATTGCGTACCTGATGGTAATAATCTGGCACTTCATCCATAGTTTCAAACGAAGTCTTGTTTGGGCTGACAATGTAAAATAGCGGCCCTACTCGTTCTAATACTGTCGGAATCATCTTTTTTATCTTTCTATCTAGAAAATAAATATAAATGCTTAAATATTGAAGTATGATAAAATATGCACTGCATAACTAAGATTTTCTGGCTGGTTGTAGACTTTTCACAGGTTAAGTGAGATTTTGTTATATTAGTTACAGATTTTTTGTTGTTGTAGACATGTATGTAGTGAAATATCCTCTATTCTATCCATTTTATCCACATCCTCTTAATATTAGTAATATAAAGGCTGGTAAAAAGAAACTTTGCATTATTAACATTATTGAAGCATCTAGAAGCCTAACCACTAAACACATCGAAGTTGCTAAAAAAATAAATTTTTTGAAAATGTACTCCCTCTAAAAAATCTTATTTCCAAGTTGTTTCAGTGTATTTTTATGTAAGGAACTTAAATATTTATTTATAAAAATATATTTTTTGTAAAATTTTTTCCTCATTCCGAAATATAAAGGTAAGAACCTATTATTTAACTTGCTATCCTTTAAAAAAACAAGTAAAAATTCATAAATATATATATCTCTTACATTAAAGCTGGTGTAATAAGTGTAAAGGATTGTCATTAAAAAAACCCCTCCCCACTGGCAGTTAATACTCCTAATTGTACTACATACGATTTCATTCTTTTTTTAATGAATTTGTTGATTTTAAGTAAATAAAAGGTTCTGTACATTAAAAGAATCTAGAGTTTTCTGTGGGGGATATGGGATATTTCTATATCTCAAAAACTAGAGCTGCTGTAAAACAATTGATGCTATTTCATGAAATAGAAGGTCAGACAGATACAAAACCAAATCGAATCACTAAGGTACAAAATGTGTGTTAACAAGTGTTATTGGTACTAATTCAATAAACAAGCAATAGAAAAATACATACCCTAGCTAACATGAAAGTTTTGGTAAGACGCGATGCTTCAAAACAGAACGAAAAAGCTTAAAAACGAAATGAAAAAGTTTGGCAAGAAATATTTCTTACCAAATAGATATACGTGTACCTTGTGTTAGATCTCGTCAGAAAAAAAATTAATCTTCTACTTTTATTTAGTGCAGGTACTTTTATAACCTAACGGCCTCTCCCTAGAACAATGGAGTGGGTTCTTGGGATATTAATTTGATTCTAGTATGGATCATTTCTTTCTTACAGTCGGGGAAAATTGCAGGCTTTGAAAAAAATACTCATAAAATTCGAAAGGTGATCATAATGAAGCTAATTTATGGAGCTTTACATCCTTTTATTTTTTTTCCAGTACGCACTTGGGTTTACATATTTTTTTTAGTATTAATTAATCATTTAAAATTTATTTTAAGATTTTTTATTTGATTCTTTAAAATTAAAGAATAGAATTAGAAAAAACCGAGTGTCTAGAAAAAAAAACAAGCAGTCTGTCTATCACAAGATGAGCTCCCGACAAAAATTTTTTGTTACAATGGTTGCTATGGTTACAGTGGTTGCTATAGTTACAAGTTCGATAAATTTTAAATAGGGTTTGACTATGGCCGGCTAGACTCATAAGGCCCGAGAAGCTAGAAAGGCTAGAAATCGTGATGACGTGAAGAAGCAGGCATGGTAACCGTGTTATGAAGGTCGGGTTAAAGCTGACGGTGGATTACACTGTTCAACAATGAAAAAATTTCCTTGATGAATATAGTCATTTTTTATAGATTTTGGGTGGCTGAATACGAAAATCACCATTAAAATTCTCAATTGACTCAGTATTATAACTTTAAACTCGATTTTCAGGATCAAAAAATATTGCTCTAGTCTTCAAATTTTCCCCCAAGAGACAAGAAAGGTTCAAATTAATAAAATATGATACATTTATAACAAATGGATAGGTTTAAGAGGTAATTATCCCCCTAAAAATGCAAAAAAATCGTCAAAAATAGTAGGATTTATTTTACCCAATTTATTTCGCTTATTTTTTAAGCAATTCCCGTTTGAAGGGTCCTAACCCTTCCCCAAGGACCCAAATTTGATGGCAATATGCAGCAATGATTTTTACTAAAAGCGGTTGAGCTGTTAACGCACCCAAAGCACCCACGGAAGGGTTCAATGCCGCACTTGGAGTTAAACTGCTGTGCAAAATGAAAAGTCAAAATGCCACCGACTGAATTTTAACTGATTCTAGTGTAAAATTACCTGCTGAAGTCAAATAATATGATACCCATTTTCCTCCATCACCCTCAGTTTTTAAGAGAATGTCCCCTAATTGTTATCCACAGCCGTGCATCTATTAACATCTTGAAACATGGAATCCTCACTCCCTAAAACTAGAGAGCCTGTATGCGAAAGAGAGGCGCCAACTCAGTATAGCGCGCAGATCGGTGAACAGGTTTTCTGTTCGCCACAGGTTTCCCTCCATAGGATTAGCGTGGGGCGGCATGATACAGTTTGGACAGATTTGGATGCGCAGAGACGCTTTTAAGCGAGTTGTCGTCTCTCTCTCGTATATAGGCTCTCTACCTAATACTAGAGAGCCTGTATGCGAAAGAGAGGCGACAACTCAGTATAGCGCGCGCAGATCGGTAAACAGGTTTTCTGTTCGCCACAGGTTTCCCTCCATAGGATTTGCGTGGGGCGGCATGATACAGTTTGGACAGAATTTGGACCGAATTGGATGCGCAGAGATGCTTTTAAGCGAGTTGTCGCCTCTCTCTCGTATATAGGCTCTCTACCTAAAACTAGAGAGCATGTATAAGAGAGAGAGAGGCGACAACTCGCTTAAAAGCGTCTCTGCGCATCCAATTCTGTCCAAACTGTATCATGCCGCTTGTCTCGCGTCCCATGCTAATCCTATGAAGGGAAACCTAATTCCGGCTGTGGCGAATAGAAAACCGATTTACCGATCTGCGCGCTCTATACTGAGTTGTCGCCTCTCTCTCGCATACAGGCTCTCTACCTAAAAACGGTCAGTTGTTCTGAACAGTTTTTACTTAGGATAGACCCAAGATATAAGAAAAACGTCATTTGCAATCTTTTCAAAATCATCAATATTAATTTCTGAGCTCGCGAGTGCCTTCGTGATTCTGGGAGTCTTCCGAACTCTTCCGCAGGGGCTTCTGGGACGCTATAACACCTCAACCGCTTTTAGTAAAAATTATTGCTGCATATTGTCATCAAATTTGGGTCTTTAGAAAAGGGTTAGGACCCTTCAAAGAGGAATTTCGTAAAAAATAAGCAAAATAAATAGGGTAAAACAAATCCTACTATTTTTAAGGATTTTTTTGCGTTTTTAGGGGAGTACCCTTTAAACCTATCCATTTGTTATCATATTTTATTAGTTTGAACTTTTCTTGTCCCCTTGGGGGCAATTTGAAGACTAAAGCAATGCTGTTTGACCCTGAAAATCGAGTTTAAAGTTATTAAGTCGTCGAAAAACTCTGTCTTAAGTCTCGAAAAATTAAGTCGTCTATTCAACTGGCAAATTTAACTGTGCAAAAAATCATTTTACCTCCAAAGCAAAAGCGGCGATCTGTGCATCTTGGCCTATTTTTACGGGACCGCGATTCTACTCAATCAAATCTTGGTTTAAATTGTTTGTCTCTTATTCAGTCTGTTTTTACATAATGGTTCTGTTATATGATCCGCGAGCAATGTTTATGAGTTAGAAGAGTGTTTTTGCTTTTTCGTTAAAAAGCTGTTCACGCTTTCCAGAAACACCCCGGGTTACATTTTAAGACTAGAACTGGGTCGCCCTCCGATTTCAGTAACTTTGGTTAAATTAATTTTAAAATATTGGATAAAAATACTCAGGTTACCAGACTTTAGATATATGTACCAACCCCGTATGTAACAGGACTTGATGCATAAAAAATATTCTTGATAATCTTGGGTTTAGTTTTGTTTGGCATGCACAGGACCCGGTACAGGCCTCATTCTACCTTCCTTCCATACTGAGGACTGTTTGGGATCAGTCTACTCAAAATGATATTTCTAGGATGGAAAGAAGCAGTCACTTCCCTCATTACAAATTTTTTAAAAACTCCTCCTTTTTGAAGATTATATTGATTCACACTCTGATATTGCCATAAAGAGAATCATTTTCCAGTTGCGATTAAATCAATCCCGGATATATTATAAAGGTGAAACCTTCGAAATTTTAATACTAACCCTCGTTCTTTTTGCAACTTGCAAACGAATGAAACTTGGCAACACATATTTAACTCTTGTCCTCTGTATAACCACCATAGACTAACACATTTACAAAATTTAAAACCTTTTCCTCATATTCTAAAGCAGAAAAACATAAACTATAATTTAATTTTCCTTTTTACGGTATCTGTTTTAAAACTTCGCCGTAATATATTATTTGAATCAACTTAATAGTCATACTTTGAATAATTTGGTAAAATATAATGCAATAAAATTTGTGTGTGTATGCTAAAAATGTGTTTATCTGTGTTAATTTATCTGTTAAAATATTAATGTTAATTTATCTCTGTTTATTTGTTATTTGTAAAAATGTTTGTTTATTTATTTCATAAGTCTCCTACTGCTACTTTTTATTTGCCATCTTGTAAACGGGCAGTGCCCATTACAATAAAGTTTCTTGTCTTCTTGTCTATTCAGCAATAAGAAAAGACTATTTTCATAAAGGAAAAATTTTGAAGGTCAATTTTGTTGAACAGTGTTAAAGGTAGAATATTTTGTGAATTATTGCTAATTAAGATCTGTGATTTGGCGATCCACGCATGAATTAGCCAAAAAACAAAAACTTTCTGATTGGTGTTGAGCTACTAATTAGAAGTACCGAGTGTTAGTCACCATTACTAAATACCAGGATATGAAATTGATAACAGTCCACGGTCCACCGCACGTTTTTGTTGTTGATTAATGACAGAATCTTCGTAGGTCTCTTTGTTTCGTCGTGACGCCCACTTTTCTCAGCGGAAAAATCTGGAGAGAGGTAGCTATGGTTAGATAGAACCATGGAACTTATTCTATCTCCCTCCCTCATTTTTTTCATCCAAATCAGTATTTATGTGTATAATACAGGGACAGATCCAGGGGTGGCACTCTATAAAATGCACTCCCCTTGGAGACCAAAAAAGGTTCTCAAAATGAGTGAAAACCCAACTTTTACAGGTCTAAATTCAAAATTTTTTCAAGGGGAGGACCCCCATACCCCCCATTAGTATCAAAATGGGGTATTCAGTGTTTATTTTTAGGAAATCCCCAAAATTTATGACATTTTGGATAAAAAAGTAAAGGTAAAGTGTTGAAAAGTGCCCCCCCTTAGACTCAAAACGTTTATAAAAATGAGTTAAAACCCCACTTTTACACGTCAAATTTCAATTTTTTTTCTGGGGGAGGAAACCCAGGAGGAAACTCCATACCCCTAATGGTACCACAAGGGGATCTTGTCTGGAAAAGTGCCCCCCCCCTTGGAACCGTGCTGAAAATAATAACTTGAAAATGATAATAATTTGACGGATGTTTAGAAATGATTCGGGAAATGTTTTATTGATAACACTACTCGACAAAAAATAGGGTCAAAATTCTTCCGGAATGGGACGTTTCGGCGCGGCCGTTTGGGCGCTGGCCGTTTCGGCGCGGGCCGTTTGGGCGCCGGCCCGTTTCGGCGCGAAACAAAATTTTTTTCTTCTAATTTTTGGAAGGATTATGAAAGAGTTCTATTTACGTTCATTTTATTTTTGGCGCCGAAACGGCCAGCGCCGAATCGGCCCGCGCCCAAACGGCCAGCGCCAAAACGGCCCGCGCCCAAACGGCCAGCGCCCAAACGGCCGCGCCGAATAGTAGTAGACCGAAATTCTTCTGACACAAATCAAGCAGATTCTTATGTAAAGTGACCCCCTGAATCCGAATTCGACCCCCGTTTTTCTCCATCACGTCCAAATTTTCGGGGAACAGCCCTTCCCCCTTTTTGCGTTTTTCGATGACTTAATGACTTTGCATTCGATTTTCAGGGGCAAAAACTATTACTTTAGCCTTTAAATTGCACCCGAGGGAACAAGAAAGGTTTTCCCTAAGGACCCAAATTTAATAAATATATGCAGCAATGATTTTTACTAAAAGCGGTTGAGGTGTTAGCGCCCCCAAAGCACCCACGGAAGGGTTCGATGCCGTACTTAAGGGTTAAACTGCTATACAAAAAAAATTCAAACTGTAACTGACCGAATTTCAGTCGATTCTTGTGTAAAATTAAAATGACCTCCTGAACTCAAATATGACTCCTCCGTTACCTTCAATTTTTCATGGGACGCCCCCAATTGTTATCCACAGCCCACGCATCTATTAACAGCTTGAATCATGGAACCCCCATCCCCTAAAACTGGGCAGTTTTTAACGAACTTAACAATTTCCCTCAGGATAGACCTGAAATATAAGAACAATGTCATTTTTGAGCTTTTCAAACATAAATATTAATTCCTGAGTTCACGAGCGGCGCCGCGATTCAGAGAGTCTCTTCCGCTTTTACAAAGAGTACCTCAACCGCTTTTAGCAAAAATCCTTGCTGCATATATTCATTAAATTTGGGTCCTTGGGGAAGGATTAGGACCCTTTAATGATGAATTGCGTAAAAAATTAGAGAAAAAAATAGCCAAAAATAATCTCTATAACTTTTAACGATTTTTTTGCATTTTTGGGGGGTAATAACCCCTTAAACTTATCCATTTGCTACAAATTTATATATTTTAAAAGCTTTAACCTTTCTTGTTCCCTCGGGTGTAATTTAAATGCTAAAGTAATAGTTTGAAAATCGAATTCAAAGTCATTAAGTCATCAAAAAACGCAAAAAGGAGGAGGGGCTGTTCCCCGAAAATATGAGCCTGATGGAGTAAAACGGAGGTCGGATTCGGATTCAGGGGGTCATTTTACATAAGAAACTGATTGATTTGTGTCAGAAGTATTTTGACCCTATTTTTTTGTCGAGTGGTGTAAGTCAAGTCATTTCTTACACCGTTTGTACATTTACATAACGTTATATCAGAGGTTCTCAGTAAACATGTTTCGTTATTCTTTGTTTTAACAGTCCAAAAGGTATCCTTTTGGTAAAAAATTCAGGTTTTGGAACTTGAGGATGAATTCAAGCCTAGGAGACAAAATTTTAAACTTTAATATTTTTACATTTTTGTATTTATTAAACTTTAATATTTAAAATCAGAATGTTTGAGCATACAAATATTTTTCTTTATTAATAAAAAGCATTGTTGAATAAAGTTCTTAAAATAGCAACTTTAGAAAAAGTATAGATTATAAATATTAGTGTTTTTTTAGCGTAGTTTTAAAAATACTACAACAGTTTTACTTACATTGATGTTTGTTTTGCTGCAAGCACCTCAAGATTTGCTTCGGCCCACTTCAAACGTATTTGGTTTCTAAAGGAAGAACGAGAACGAAAACATGTTTTTTATGTCGAAAAATAACAATGAAACTAATTCTGATAAAAAAAATATATCTATTACCGTATTGACTTATATTTCCCCAATAAATTATCAAATGATAAACTAAGATTGAATCATCTATTTTCATTAGGGTGGAACGAAAAAGGCCCAAAAAACTTTTTTCGAATATTCAATTAGTGATAGTGCGGTAAAGTTACCTTAATACATCAGTGTCAATATGTGGAAATCTGAAATTGATCAAAAAATATCTTGAGGTGCCTCAAGAGCCTTGAAGTTTCAAAAAATTGTCACTTTTTCTACAAAACAACAAAAAAACAAAGATTAAACTGAAGTTTCAAAAAATTGTCACTTTTCCTACAAAACAACAAAAAAACAAAGATTAAACACTAAAATTTTTTTATGATTTTTTATGTGAAACTACTACTATCAGAGATATAATGGCACAAGTTTCGTTTTTTATCGCTCTTCATTTGGGAGAAATATTTTTTTAGAGTTGCGCAAATATTGTAAAGTTGTTTTTCTTGCATTACTAGAAGACATAACTCTGGAACTATTCAGTTTAAAAACAAGAAATGGAGCTTATTTTGTTCATAATTTTATTCTCTTTGTTTCCTTTCTTCGTGATACCTTTCTTCAATTTTTTTCACAATTTCAAAAAAAAATATTTAAAAAAATTTTTAACCGAAAAAAGTTATTAACCTGTAAAAATTTAATACCAATCAAGAAATGCTTTGAGATTATCACAAATTACTAAAAAATTGTATAATTCTAGTCAATTTCAGCTATAAGTGCTTCATTAATAAGCATTTTAAGTTAAAAGTTTTCTTTTAAAAGCATTAAATACATTACTGATCAAAAATAGGGTAGGTGGGGGTAAAAACCCGCACGGGGCAAAACCACGCACCGCGATTTTTAATTGTTAAGAATCTATTTAAAAGTTGAAAACCAGGTGGTTGGTTTGTCTTACTATGACCTATCGTTCTACGAAAGTTCGTACCCCTAAGTCACTCACGAGTTGAAAAAATGCTGTAAGTTTGTTTTTCATCATTTTGATGTAATTTTTCTGATATTTTACTTAAACATAACATAAAATAGGCCTTCAGAAGAATTACAAACAAATAAGCCAATGATAAGATAGCATTTGAACTTCACTTTCGTCTTGAAAGAATTTCCTTAACATGTCTCTAAAAATAATAAGGCTTGTTTTTCAAAATAAAGTGAAACGGCGCAAGTACCCGCATCTTCAAAACTTTAGGAATTCGCCCCAAAAGGAAATTAGAACCTACAGGATCCCTAAAAAGTTGAATAAAGGTTTCCGAGATGTCAATCCTCAAACTGAAACCCTTTTTTCTCCCCTTTGAAAGATATTGGGCACTTTGAAATGAGTTGCTACAACAGATTGACAATTTTCATTAAAACGGATTATATTTATGTTTAATATTGTTGGTTCACTTAAAAATATTAAAACAATACATTAGAAATCCATAATTCGTGAGCGAATGATCCACGATTGCCACGAAAAAAAATTCAATGATGAGGGTACATTTTAGACGAATATTAGAGAGATTTTAGATGTAGAGCAAATAATTCTACTGTACTGTACACATTTTAAAAGTTTTACATAATATGTTTTTGTACAATGAAACATAGTTTTTATGCTGAGATATTTTGTTTCGGTGTTTTCACCTCATTTTTAGTCTTTTTTCGGGTTATTCGTGATTTTAGCTATCAGCGGTACCCTTGCCACCCAATTCCGCGGATAATAGGGGCTCTACTGTATTAAGATGATTATTTCTAGTGTTTTTATAATGAAACATTTTGTTTATCCATGTTTATTTCACTTGTACACGAAGATTCAAAAGTGCGTGTCTTTGCCCCATTTTTCGAGGCAAAGACCCGCAATTTTTTTTTCAACTAAATTGTCAATTTCTCTTGAAATACTATCAATAAGAGTATAAATTTGGATTGGTTTTGTAGGTAACATCTCAATCTAACACCTCCAATTGAAATTTCGGGAATATCTACCCCCTTTCGATCACAATGTTAAAAATACTAAAAACTGCGGGGCTTTGCTCCCACCTACCCTATGCTAGATATAACCTTGATAGCCTATAACATGGGTTCATTGCTTCCCTACAAGAGTTCTTTTGGTGTAAAAATAGTCTTGATTACAGTTAATACAATTAGTTGAACCTTCGTGAAGGCTGTAACAGGATTTTTTTTGTCAAGCATCCTTATGTTAACTAAACTAGAAATTTTATTGCTGAATTTTATCAAGTTCTTTATGGCTCATATTTTAAACAATTTAACTTAATATTATCATCATACTTACTGATTTTGATGATAAAAATGAGAGAGGGAGTACGATGATTCTATCTAACCGTTAAGCGTCATTCCTGCCATTCACTCGATTTATAGCTGCATTTCTCGACTTTTAGTCCTAATTATATATCTTTATTACACCCATTTAAGCACAAAAATCCATAAATTAAAAATTTTTGAGCAAAAAACTCGAAATTTTGATTTTATGTGGGAGCCATCTTGTATTTATGACGTCATATCCTCCTTTTGTGACCACCAATGAATCTTCCATTGTTGGGTTTTTAATTATAAACATATTTTCATTGCGTTCACTTTGAAAATAGCATCTATTTAATGTATTAAACGTCTAAATAGTGTATTTTTGGTAAAAATAGCCATTTTTTGGTTATGACGTCATGAACGCTATTTCCTATGGATTTAGATACTTTTTTCGGTAGCTATTTGATAAATCTATATATAATCTTGTTCAAAAATAATTCAGATAATATATCTAGATCCCCATTTACAGCATTTTTCCTGTGGCGGCCATCTTGCATTCATGACGTCATGCACGCTCCCTTCACGGATATCGGAAAAACACCCGATACCACGTTAATGTAGACGTCATTACGAATCGAATGATACCACTCACTAAGCTCCACCCAAAAATTTTTTGGAACTTGACATAAGCGACTCCACTAAATAATCAAAATTTACTACAAAATGCACTAATCAACTTTGATTTTCAGAGAAGTGGTTTTGCCGCTATAGCGCGCTGAGAAAAACAGCGATTTTTTGGCGCAAACAAAGTGGAAAACGAGCGCTTCTTCGATCTACAAAATGGAAACTATTCACGTTACCAACAAAATTTTATACCACGTGAAAGAGCATTTAATTTTCTTTAAATAATAGGCCTTACAATATCGTTTTTTTAAATGGGGGAAGGGAGCGAAGCAAAGATCGAAAATAGATCTGTCGCGCCTCGCAGCCCAAACGGATTTTTGTAGTTGTTAATCTGCAATCTGTGCTTTATTTCCGGTATACCAATAAAATACAAAATAGGTTGTTTTGGATGAATTGATGACTACGCATTAGGGTGGTCCTTATTTTTAAAGTTTGGAAATCTTTATGCGACGCCCCCCAAATTGTTTCATCATACAAATAAATGATATTTGCAAAATGTTACCTCAATCAAAAAATTTTTACCCGTCCCGCAAAAGCCTTAAAGTTTCAAAAAAATACTGATTTTTTCACAAAACATAAAAAAACCAAAGATTAAACACTCCCATCTTCTTCTTGATTTTTTATGAGAATCTAATATACAGGGTGATTCAGAAATAATCATCAATATTTTGGGGGGAGGTAGAGGGACCATACACAAGCATATTTCGAATAGGAATGGTGGGGCGCAGCCTTACCGTTAAAGAGCTAGGACCTAATGTAGTGCAAGCACGTTTCAAAAGGCCTTTTTTAGAAGACCCGTGTGACGAAACAAAACATAATAAAATGAAAAACATTATTGCATGAGGTACAGGAGTATCCGTACTACTTAAATCCTCAATGTGATAGAAATTGGACCACTTTCTAAACCATGAGGTGAGTTTTAAAACGTGCAAAATTAATCTCTTAGTCAAAGAATGGAGTTCCCTTAATGGTATTAAGAAAAATGATGATCGAGGAAGGAATTTTCAATGATCAAACAGTTTCAATGATTAATGTTACCATCATTGAAAATTCCTTCCCCGATCATCATTTTTCTAAGTACCATTAAGAGAACTCCATTCGTTGACTAAAAGATTAATATTGCACTTTTGAAAGTCACTTCACGGTTTAGAAAGTGGTTCAAATTATATGGAATTCATGGTGTTAGTGTAATAGGGATACTTTCTTACCTAATGCAATATATTTTTTCATTTTATTATGTTTAGTTTCGTCACACGGTCCTTCTAAAAACGGCCTTTTGAAACGCGCTCGCACTACATTAGGTCCTAGCTCTTTAACGGTAAGGCTGCGCCCCGCCATCCCTATTCGAAATATGCTTGCCTATGGCCCCTCTACCTCCCCCCAAAATATTGATGATTATTTCTGAATCACCCTGTAGTTATAGTTTTAATGTTCCAGGTTCCATTCTTCTATCACCCCTCTTTCGGTAGTAAAAATATTTTAAAGTAAAAATAACTCTTGTAAAGTTGTTTTTCCTGCATTTTAAAACAGCTAATAACTCTACAACTTAAAAACCTGAAATTAGTGCCATTTTGTTTGTGATTTTATTATCTTTCTTTTGATGTGCAACATAACTGCCTTTCTTAATAAATTTTGTTTCAAAATTGAAAAAAATGTGAAAAAAATTAAATAAAAAAAATTCTGAAAAAAATTTTATTAAGTAAATTTAAGGTTTTTCAACCCCCAAAATAAACATTTCTGCCAAATTTCAAATTGAAAATGATATTTTATCATGTAGAAAAAAATAAAAATTTTCGAAATTTCGGCAAGTCCCTAAACATTCCATGTAATTTAACAAAAAAATTGATTCACTCATGGTGAATTCAAAAACTCCCTTGAGGGTGTTCATACGATTTGTACCATGCAAAAAAATTCACTTAAATTTCACAAAATACAACTATTAGCCGATTCGGTACAAAATCTTACAGAGCCAGTTTCCAACTTAATTCACTGTGCCTGATTTCACCTGAATTTTCCTTAGAATTAAGTTTTTACGTAATTTTTTCACTTCCAACATGTAAAATCAAAGGAAATTTTAAGTGTTTCAAGATAAAAGAACAAAATAAAATCATAAATTACGTTAAAACTTTAAATCAACTTTAAAATTTTAATAATAGATTTTTAAAAATTCCGTTTTTTTATTTTGAAAGGTTTTCCAGACACAAATACACTAGCGGAAATAAAAATCCCAACACCAAGAAGGAAAGGAGATATCAAAGTCAAATTTATTTCTATGATTTCACATAGTATCAATGTGAATTGGTTGAAAAATCAGCCTTCCTGGATGTTAGGGGGCCGAGAAAATCGGTGAGAAGTGTTGTCTCCATAGGTGTCCATTACCGCCGCCACACGTCATGGTATTGAGTGACAGGGGATCTAAATGACTTTTGAGGGATTGGAGGACCATGTTGCCACCTCAGGTAGTCCAAATTCATATGGTGCACCAGCGGACGTTGCATACCGGGCTAGGTGATTTCTCCTCTTTCTCCGGACATGTTTTGTGAGTGTTGGTTCTTAAGAACGGATAGGCCAGGGTAAAAATGCAACATAGGGGGTTAAGAAAAAAGCTTGGACAGTACATGAAACATGTGTTTGTGCATTTTTCTCTTGAAATTTGTCCCCAGGACAGGTCTGAAGGTTAGGACGGACAACCGGCTAAAAAACCTCAATGAAGCAGCTTTGGTTGGCCAAAATACCGGTAGATCATACTGAGGACAAGCGGCAGTGGGATGGATGTCGTTTGCAGTACTGCAGATCGTCCGTTCGGTCCGCATAGCTTCTTACATCTTTGTCTATAAACAAGGGGCTGAAAATGGGCATTTCTGTTTCCAATAGTGCACGAAATAAGGAAATGAAAATCCCAATTTCATGATATTGTGTTTATGAGAGAATCCTGATTCGGTTTGGAGCACCACGACGGTTGGGTATGAGTTTGAAGACACAATGGAGAGAGCGCACTCAGCTGATGATTTTCTAATCGTTCCACGGAGTGTTGATGAAGAGTAACGGAGTGGGGATGCATTGGATTCAATTTCTGCAACTCCTGAGTATGATTCACCAGTAATTTTTCCAACCAGAGCTGCGTCATTGAGATTTTGCAACCGGTAGACCGTCCTTACCTTCAGACCTGTCCTGGGGACAAATTGCAAGAGAAACATGCACAACCACATGTTGTATGCAATGTTCAAGCTTTCTTCTTAACCCCCTAGTTTGCCTTTTTACCCCGTCTTTCCCGTTCTCTAGAACCAACACCCACAAAACAAGTCCGGTCAATGAGGAGAAATCACCTATCCCGGTATGCAACGTCCACTGGTGCACCATATGAATTTGGACTACCTGAGGAGGCAACACGGTCCTCCAATCCCTCAAAAGTCATTTAGATCCCCTGTCACTCAATATCATGACGTGTGACGGCGGTAATGGACACCTATGGAGACAACACTCCTCACCGATTTTCTCGGCCCCCTAACATCCAGAAAGGCTGATTTTTTAATCAATTCACATTAACACTATGTGCAATCATAGAAATAAATTTTACTTTGATATCTCCTTTCCTTCTTGGTGTTGGGATTTTTATTTCCGCTAGTGTATATCCGTAGTAATTATGCACACTTTATTTTTTGTTATAAAATTATTTTTACAAACATTTTTACCTTCAGGTCTAATAATTTTACATTCTTTAGAAAAGTAACCTTTCATTTTAAATCCTATACCACCTACCAGGAGAAACACATATGGATACTTAAGTCTAATTAGTTTATTAATCATCACTTTCAAGTTTTTCATAATAATCACAGATATTTCATTTATTTTGTTTTCATATTAATTATTCTTCATATTAAATTGATGCAAGCATGATATGTTAAACTTCGATTTCTTGAAATGGTTGAAGTTTAGGTAATATGTTTATGTAGCGCTTTCTCTGTTTGGCAACTCACGCTTCGCCTTCAAATTATACCCTGTAATGGAGTGATGGAGCAATTTGTACGTTTCTTAATATATCGTTAATCGACACATTCAGGTGTTTTCCTCAACATTCCGCTCAAATGGAAGAGTAATCGGATTCCAAGTTCCTGAATAAGCAGAAATTTCTCCAGATTCGTTATGTCCCTCAGTTTAACTCGCCTATATTAAAATATACGGTTGGAAGAAAAACAATGAATAACAAGCCATCAAGATACTTTATAAAACTATCAAGAAATGAAATATCTTAGTAAAATATGCATTTTTAGTGAACTATGGAGGTCAAAGCTTGTCTTTTGACGCTTGGGGGCGGGGTATTTAAGAATATTAGTTTTATACCAAAGTAGCTGATATGCCCGGCCTTGCAGGGGTTGAGTTATAGCTTTCTTTTTTTAAATTTTCAATACATTTTCTACCTTATTTTACCTGGTGTAAGGTATTAAGATCCATCCAGTTGACAAGCATTATAATTTTTGAAGGATTTCTACATTTAACCGCATGATCCCCATAAAAAATCAGACACAAATCTTCCAAAATTACTTAAAATATACCTATTTAGAAACCAGGATTTGAATTAGCTTTTTCTGTGAAATTATTGAATAATTCAAGCATATTCCAAATTGCAATTTAAGAAAAATCAATATTTCTAGTTGAAAGTGGGAGGAGTACTCGCTCTATCCACGGCTAATAATGTATCTAGCTTTGCACAGCAATATGATATTCTTAATGACATTCTGGATGAAGACTGACAAATGAAAAAGAAAAGGTTGAAAGGGCTTTAACATTTTCAATATAGTTTTTGTTTTGTAAACCAACTTTCTTGCTACAATATACAGGGTGTCCCAGGAAAAGTAGTCGCACTTTTTAAATTTTGAAACCCTACAGATATAGTCATACAAGTGGGGTCTAGGTATAGTAAAGTGACCAATCAGTGGCGAATTCAGGATTTTTGTCTGGGGGGCTGAGTTTCACAAATAACTTAATTGCTACTATATGGACTGTTCAAATATTATAAAGCAACAGAAAGGGGGAGCGGGGGTTGCCAGTGCCGTAGCCTGATTTTTGTTTAGGGAGGTTACTCAACATCTTTTCTGAGATCTAATCTTAGGATATTAGGAATACTAAGTTTTAGGTGATATGACTTCGTAAGGTTTTAATTTTTGTGCACTAAATTTCAAAATTGTGTAAAAATGTCAACTCCAAATAAAAGGGGAGTCTGGGGGTCCCCCCAAGAAAAATTTAGAAAATTTGCCCCTCAAAATATTGTTGTAGCTCATTTTGAAGCCTTTTGGATTCCACCCAAAGAGCACCACTCATTGTAAGCCGGCAGAATTTTCAAGGAAAAAAGTTTATAGTATTATGAATTGGAAAATTTCTAGGGGGTTTAGGTGTTCCTTTTCCAGAAAATTTTTTGAATTTTTCCCCCAAAAAGTGGCATTTTAACTCATGTTGAGACACTTTAGGTTACATCAAAGAGGATCACTCCTTGTAAATCCCTTAAGTTTCAAGGAAAAACCGTACTTATTAGATTACAAAATTTCGAGGGGGTTTGGGGTCTTCTCCCATAATATTTTTGGAATTTTTACCCTTGAAAGTAGGGTTCCGAATCATTTTGAGACCCTTTGGGTTATACCACCGAATGTCCACAGCGTGTTGAAATTTCTTTTTTGGTTTTATTGCTATTACCAAAACTTGAATGTCTTATTCCTGGGTGGGGCTGCAGCCCCACAGCCCCCCTACTGGATTCACCACTGGTGACCATGCCCTATCCGATGAGACATCTTTCAACCTTTTTTTTAAAGGAATTATTCTTATATTGCTAGCTTATATTGCAATATATTAATTATATTAATATATATTGCTTGTATTAATTATTCTTATATTGTTAGCTTATATTGCACATCCTCAAAAGGATCCAAACAGTTTGATACCAAAAACATGTTATACGGATCAGTAATTAAAAAGCATTTCTCTGAAAACCATTCACCAAAAACATTTTTTAGAATAGAGAGAGACTTAATTACCAATTACAAAATTTTAAATTTCGTTCAAACATATTTTTAGATTATTGATATAATTTTTAAATTTATTTATATCTATAGCTTTTCTTATATCAGAATATTGTGTGATATATTTCACACACACACACACACACACACACACACACACACACACACACACACACACACACACACACACACACACACACACACACACACACACACACACACACACACACACACACACACACACACACACACACACACACACACACACACACACACACACACACACACACACACACAAAGTAAAACAAGGTGTAATTTTACTGAATGTAGTATAATAATATATGACTTACCCTAGTAAAATATAGATCTACTAAAATTCCCAGAATATTTTCTTATTTAAGTTAATATACGTATGTACAGGTGTTATCTAAAATACACGACATATCACTACTTGATTTGAACACATGTACTTCTCTAAATTTGCGGAGATTACTTGGAAATGAGATCGCGACCATTTTACAACGTTTATATTAGGTCGATTTCAATCTTGTCTGTCTATCTGTCTCTTCGGGAGAATGGAGAATTGCAGCATCTCTTAAAATTCTGTATATTAAATTTTAAATTATTAAAAATTATCGCCTGATTCAAAAAATATGCTTGTAACAGTGTGACGTCACATGTGCCTCTTGGAAATGGGGGAAACACCGTTTTCATCGAAACACTAGGTTATAAAAAAACTGGAGCTCAGTATTTCAAAGCAGAATGGTAGTAAACAAGGCACATTTGACTTCACAAGCTGTTTCAGCTCAGACCGAAAATAAGCTATTTTTAATCAGGGTTGGCAAAAACCCGGGTTTTTCCAATAAAACCCTGAAAAAACCCATATAAAACTGGGTTTTTTCGGAAGAAGTGTGGGTTTTTTTAAAATTAAGTGATTTTCTACTGTGATAAGTGGATTTTTTCAAAATTAAGTGGTCTTCTACTATATAGTATGTGGATTTTTTCAAATTTTAGTGAGTTCTTTCTATGTTAAATGTGTTATATCAAAATAATGTCAGTTTTTCCATAGTTAAATGGGTTTTTTCAAAGTTGAAACTTTTTATACTGTGAAAAAACCCACAGAAATGGTAAAAACACCCCTTAATTACAGAAACCTGGTTTAAATTTTGAAAAAAACCCACTTAAATGTAAAAAATAATCATAAACTTTGAAAAAAACCCATTCAATGTTGAAAGAAATCTATTTAACTTTGAAAAAACCCACTGAAATTTAGAAACCTCCTTAATTTTTAAAATCTTGTTTGAACTTTTAACGTCGTAAATTTTGAAAAAAACCATTCAATAATGAAAAAAACTCACTGAATAATGAAAGAACCTTTTTAACTTAAAAAATCCCTGAAATCTAAAAAATCCTCCTAAGTTTTTTATAACTAGTTTGAACTTAAACGTCTTAAATTTTGAAAAACCTTCTCAACTGCAGCTCTTTGAATGTTACTTCGTCTTGTTCATATTAAAACTGCCAAAATCTTGATTTTTTTTTAAAGAACCCAAAAATGGGTCCAATCCAGCCAACCCTGTTTTTAATTTGAAAATAACTTAAAATTTATGGTTTTGAAAGGTAAATTAAAATGTTTTTTGGAGATTTAAAGCCATTCTGAATGCATTAAGATTTATTAAAATTTGAGTGCAATTTTCCATTTAGCAATTTTTTTATTTGATAGAGATACCCTAGAGTGGAATATACGTGCAAATTTTTTTTAATTACGATGATTATTTATTTTTTCTATATAATTTCAAAGTTTGACTTTAAAAAAGGGGCGGGAAAAAGTTAAATTTCGAAATATGCCGTACAGGTGAGGAAAAAAACGACTCAGTTGCGATTTCTGGCGAACCATTTGGGTTAGGAAGACAAAAGAGGGGTCGGGTCGTTTTTCATTAATTAAAGTATTCTTTTACCAAAAAAATTTTCGAGTCCTTAGGGGGTGGTCTTCATATTAAACGAAACACTAACTTTTTTTCCAATGAAGACCCCCAATTATTATTAGTTTTTCTGAAAGGCCATCCCCCAAACCCTTAAATACCCAGTTTCATCCAGATTGATAAAAAAAGTTATTTTTTAAAAACAAACATTAAAATTTTTTTAAATCGTGAAATATTTTTATGGTTATCGATTCTGGAAGTAATTTTATGTATGAAACCAAAATTTGAATCGATTTTATCTATTAGTTTTTGATAAAACGAACGAGAAAGAGCATTTGCGGTATTCATTCGGCAACGGTATACGGCCCCTTAAGATATTAATTCGTTTTATCAAAAACTATTGGATGAAATCGATTGAAAGATTGGTTTCCTACATAAAATTACTACCAGAATCGATTACCATAAAAATATTTCACGATTTAAAAAATAAAGTTTTTTAATCAAGCTGGATGAAACTGGGTATTTAAGGGTTTGGAGGGATGGCCTTTGAGAAAAACTAATAGTAATTGAATCGTCAGTTTGAAGAAGGGAATAAGTCCAAAAAATGACAAATTGACTTTTTGTGCTCAAAACAATCTCTAAGCTTTGCTCTACACATGGGTGAAAAGAGGGGGAAAATAACTAACCCCTATAGGGAGATATCGCCCCTTGAAGTTGTGAAATCGATCTCCATTCATTGTATTTTTCAAGTTAATTTGGAGTGAAAGTTAATTTGTCTTTCTTTTCCTATTCTTTGAGCTGTAAACTAAGTTAAAATGAAATTTTCTTTTAATTTCAAATTTTTTCAAGCTTTTTTTATGCAGGGAATGTTTAACTCCATTCATATTCACTCACTCCATTGATACTGCTCTAATAACTCATTTTCACTATAATTTTGAATTTTATTTGTCTTATTCCTTTTATTTCACCCTTTTGTGGTGTAAACTAAGGAGAAATATAATTTAAATGTGAATTTAAGGGTTTTTTAAAATTTTTTCATCAGAAAAATTTCATAAGGTTGAAGAAGGGAATAAGTCCATCAACTTATTTTGACTGTAAAATATTTTTGAATATACTTATATTTGTTTCGATGGTTGCTCTGTTTTCTAAATAGGGTTGTAAACTTCCAGTAAAAATTTGGTGATTATACAATGAAAATTCTATTACTTATACAGTTTTTTTCGATTTTCTCAAAACTTGGTTTTTGGACTTATTCCCTTCTTCAAACTGACGATTCAATTGGGGGTCCGCATTGGAAAAAAAGTTAGTGTTTCGTTTAATATGAAGACAACCCCCCTATGGACTCGAAATTTTTTTTTTGTAAAATAATACTTTAATTAATGAAAAACGACTCCTCTTTTGTCTCCCTAACCCAAGTGGTTCGCCAGAAATCGCAACTGAGTCGTTTTTTTCCCTCAACTGTACTTACATCCTATACATTGATTTTAAACAATGCTTTAATTTAAATTGACGAAAACTTCCACGACCTGAAGAGTAATTTATTCCATTTTCCGGGATGGATGGCCGTGTTTCGGAAAATGGAATAAATTAATGCTTTAATTGTTTAAACAATTTAAAGTCATTGTTGTGTTTCACTTTAAAGTAGGGCCGAATCAGTTGTGACCAGCGTTCGAAATTGTACTGGATTGCTGGTCCGGGACTACTAAAAAACGGCTCGGACCAGTGGAATCAGAAAATCACTGGTCCTCTGGACCAGTGGTGAAAAAATATCGCATCACCACTTCTAGCCTATAATTTCTCTTTGGTTGGAATCGGGAGAAAGGAAAAAAATTAATTTCATTAAATAAACCATATTACAACGAGTTTGTCAGCTAACAATGTTAAACTAATTCGAAGTTATGAATTAATTTGTGTGCACTATCATTTATTCAAGAAAAATTCTTATTTTTGAATTTTTCAGTTGATTTTGAATGGATTTTGTCAGTTAGTGAAATATTATTTAATCAAGAAAAGTATGTAATAAATAAGATATTTTCAAAATTCTTTGATTATTTAGTACTATTGCTCATTTCTCATAAATTTATTTTTACATTATTTTATAAGAATTTTATATTTACAGCTGGTAACTTATTATTAATTATGTATGAATTTTTAACATTACTATTTGGTACTCACATCAGGGCAATAGTTACCTTATAATAATATTCAAACTGGTCCTTTTTAATTTGTCGGACCAGTAAGATTGGTAAATCACTGGTCCGCAGGACCAGTGGATTTTTTTCCCAATTTCTAACGCTGGTTGTGACGTACTGTGTAGTTGTGACGTACAAAGACAAAGGGCTTGGCGATTTTAATTTATAAATATTTAATTAACTAAATTTTTTTGAAACTTTTTTGTAGATTTTTGGATTTAGATCTATTTCCTAACGACCAATCTTAAAAATACTATAAAGCAATTGTAACACTTAATTAAAAGCAGATTTTTTAGGGAAAAAAGTTTTTAGGGAGGGGAAAATAAAATGCATTAAGTATTAAATTATTTACTTCAAAATAATGCGTTGAACTTTTACCCCACATTTTTTAAGTTTTATCAACTTTAAATCAGTTTGAAAAGAAAAACGTAGAAAAGTTTTTATTATAATTATAAAATTTTAATACATTTAAAAACACACACTAGTTTCAATCCATATAAGTTCCATGAAGGAAAAAAATCTTACAAGTGAGTTGACTGTTATACGTTACTAGCTGATATGCCCGGCCTTGCACGGGTGGAGTTAAAGCTTTCGGATTTCTTTTTAAAAATTTTCAATATATTTTATACCTTATTTTACCAGGTGAAAGGTATTAAAATCCATCCAGTTGTCAAGCATTTTAATATTTGAACAATTTCTACATTTAACCTCATGATCCCCATAAAGAAATCAGAAACTAATCTCCCAAAATTACTTAAAATATATGCCCATTTAGAACCCTTGATTAATCATACAGGATTTTAATTAACTTTTTCTGTGAAATTATTCAATAACTAAAGCGTATTTCACTTTGAAATTTATGAAAAATCTATCTTTCTAGATGAAAGGGCTCTCACATTTTCAATTGTTTTTGTTTTGTAAATCAACTTTCTTGAAGCTACAGTGATCGTTTTTTTATTTACATTTTCGTTTCCATGGAGACTATTTTATCAACAATGCTATTCCATGAAACTTTTTATTTAAGGCTGAGCGCGCACTGGAGACTTTTGTCTCGGAGACTTAAAACACTAGTCACTCGAGAGCAATGCATTTCTATGAGGAAATTCTTGGCCTAGTGATCTAGCGACGAGACCAAGATCACTAGACCAAGAATTTCTTCATAGAAATGCATTGCTCTCGAGTGACTAGTGTTTTAAGTGTCCGAGACAAAAGTCTCCAGTGCGCGCTCAGCCTTAAAGCTAGATCAACTTTCAAATAAAAATATTTTAAAATATAGTTAATTACCAGTTTTAAAATTTTAAATTTCATTTAATTATATTTTTAGATTAGTGTTATAATTTTAGACTTTTTTATCTAGTTATTCTTTTAAAAGCTTGTTATTTTGCATTATGTTTTTTTTTGTAACAATGGGGTAAACAGATCTCTTGTGGAGGAGAAATAAAGCTATTTCAGCAAAATAACCATAAAAAGGGTCAAAAGAGGGTCAAGGAGACTTTTGAAAAATGGCGTTTAGAATTAGACGTGTCTATCGAGCGTGATTTTTGCTGGTGTTTATTTTGCTATTTTCGTGATTTTTTCTTTGGTTGACTGTATTGAATTTTTGTAATTTTATTATAAATTAAAACAAGCCGAGCAGTTGAGAGAAAGACGTTCTTGCTGGTTTTTATAAGGACTGGAAGATAGTTTGGCATTCCACCAAAGATGGCGGTGATCGCCGCGGTGGATGGAAACAGAGGAATGAAAAATATGGAGTTTGATAACGAGAATTTTCTGTCAAACAAAGATGATCTTAAAACTCAGTTGGAGTATGCGGCTGTGAATAGTGCAGAGAAATACGTAGTTGTATTAAATCCTACTCAAGATAAAATTTCCAAAAATAACCCGAAACTACTGAAGGAGTGCTTTAAAAGTAAAGTAACGAATATAGGAAATGTTGAAGAAATCATATACGCAAGGAATGGAAAAATATTAGTTCGAAGTGTATATTTGGACGGCCAAAACGGCCAGTGGCGCATGCGCTGTAGGTCTCGTGATGACGTAGCAGTCTCGGCGCTTAGTGATGGAACCAATGGTACGCCTAGCCGTGGAAGTTAGAGTAGAGTTTAGTTGAAAAATGGCCGTGCAAATATACAGTGCCATATTAGTTATGACAAAACATCTGAAAACAGCAAAAGAATTAGTAACGGTTAAAAATCTGCTTGGAAAGGAAGTGATACCATCTCTTCAATACGAATCAATAACAACCAGATTCCTATTGTTTAATGTTCCGATTGAAGAAAAACTGGAAGATGTGAAAAGAGATATCGAGGAAGAAAATCAAATAAGAATTCATAGCATCACTAGATTTACGAAGAAACAAAACAATAAATATGTAAACACTGAAACTATATTAGTTACAATGTATGGGAGAGCATTACCTCAACACATTAAGCTATGGATGTTGAGAAGCAAAATTAATCTATTCGTGGATAGGCCAAGACAATGTCAAAAATGTTTTGGATTTGATCACCCGTCCAAATTTTGCAAGGAGACGCAACACTGCGTAAATTGTGGAAAGTGTCACACAGATTTAGAATGTAAAGAAAGTACCTGCTGCCTCCTTTGCAAAGGGAATCATAAGGCAAATAATAAAGAATGCGATCACTTCAAAGAAGAAGAGGAAATGTTAAAGTTTAAGGCCATAAACGGCCTTACCACGAATGAAGCCAGGAGGCGTTGGAAGCCAAAAAATTCCTACGCAACAGTCACTCGCATCAACAAACCAACCGAACAAACCAACACTACAAAAATAGAAATGATAGACTTACTAAACAAGCACTCGGAAAATATGAATAAACAGTTCCAAGCCTCATTACAAGCCGCTCTGCAACAACAAGCAAATCATTTCATGCTGGCAATTCAAGCAATTAATTCATCATTAGAAAAGGTTGAGAAGGCAATAACAGAACTCAAAGAAGAAAGTGAACTCCCATCTAAAAATAGAAATAAACCTGGAAAAAAAGTAAAAAAAGAAGAAACCCAGAGTAATTTGAAATTTCAAAAGAACAGTAATTTTGTATCAGCGGAAATGCAAAAGTATTATAACTCATTGCAAGCACAGAATTCTATGTCCCTTGGCCTTGGTAGTAATCCAAAAACTCTCCAAATGAAAAGTAACGATAAAATTAAAACAGGAAATAGTACATAACGTAAATAAACCAGTGAGCACTAAAAAAAAAAAAAGACGTGCAAAAAGGACGAGACCGTAGAACATGTCCTAATATTTTGTGGAAAATATTCTCATCTGAGAAGTAACTTGAAGGTGAGACCACTGAGGGTGAGACTGGAAATGAAGACTGATGAAGATCTGGATGTTAATGGAATTATGGAGCGAGCATTGAGATCAAGGAAAGGACTACAGGCTGTAGGATTTTTCCTAAGTGAAATATTTGAATAAAAAGAAAATATTGGAGCTTGGAAAAAAGAAACGTATAAAAAGTTTTTAGGAGAACAATTTAAAAGAATCACTCTCGGGTGAAAAATTGAAGGCAAAGGAAGAAGAGGACAAAGCGACCATTCTTGGGCAGCAAATGTCCCTACTACTTCAATATAATAATAATAATAAGAGGGTCAAGGGGTCAATTAAAGTTTTCGAAACATAGCCTATGTTGTTTCTTGAGTTTTTTTACGTAGGTATACCAAGTTTGGTGCAGATCGGAAGTAAACTGTGGATTTGTATAAAAGACAGACATATATATATTAGGGTGGTTTTTTTTAAACGAAAGTTCGAATTTTTTTCGGGGCACCCCCTCAAAAGGTGCCATTTGATATAAAACTAATATTCTAAGAGTTACAGCTCAAAATAATAATAATTAGACCCCGCCCCCGAGCGTCAAAGTTTCAAAAAAACTCTAAATTTTGCACGTTTTTAGCTATAAAATCAAAACTAATGGTTGTAAAAATACAAAGTGGGTCTCATTTTGTAGGTAATTTATTTAGCTTCAACTTTTATAATTGAAACTTATTTGTGAAGCTTACAGATCATAAGATGCGAGGGGTTTCATTAACTCCCCACGCAATATCTATTTTTTAAGAAGTGCCAGGAAATTTCTTTAAATTTATCAGCTACCATAAAATGGTTCAATAACATATAAATAATAGTTTTAGACAACATAGGTACAAAATTTAATATATTAAAGAGCCAAAAAAATTTTTTTCGTACATACCTGTTATTTTTTTCACAATTGTAAAATAATTCAAATAAAATATATAAAATATTTTTTCAACTACTTATTAAATGAATAAAATGTTTAAAAGTTGATAAACAAGCAAAAAATACAAATTAATAGTATTTTAAGTTTTTTCTAAAATATAGAAATTTTATTTTCATTGCTTTGACAGTAATTTTCATAAGATCTCCCTATTTTAGAAGTTGTTTTGAGAGCAGTATTCGACACGACCCATATCTGAAGTTCTTAAATTTAAATTGAACAGATGTAAATAAAATAGTACAAAGTTCGAGTTGATGATAAAGAAGTCAATTCAAAACTAATTAAAAATATTGAAAGTTTCATTTCTATGCATTAAGAAAAATTCAATATATCTCCAAAGAAAGGAATCTTGCAAGTGCTTGGTATTTATAAGGCTTGATACATCAAACATCCCTAGGTACCATTGTATCATGCCAGATAATGCAAAACTCCAATATTGCGTGAAAAATTTTCCTTTTTAAATACAATTGTATCTAGCCCTTAAAAAAGGTACCTGTAATCAGAAGTATCTGTGGTATTCTACTGATATATCAAGGGGGTTGTTAGGGGACCCGCCACCCCCCTTCCCCCAAAAAAATCAGACTAGGTGTCCAAAACAATCATGCTACGTGCTAGATGTAATACAAAATCCCTCTGTTGTATGAAAATTCCAGTCAGTATTCAAAAAGCTTTATCAGACCTTTAAAAGTAGAATAGAAATATTAAATCTTTTGAAAAAGTTCATTGTAAATGAAAATGAAGTGATGAAACTGTCGATTTCGTTGCTGAAAAGATAATTAGACACTTAAATTAACTCTCACTATTATTATTCTACTTTCACATAGTCTTCAACTAGTTTTATAGTTCCTCCTCATAACACAAAAGCATGTTACCTTTAATTTATTTTTAAAGCTTTCTGAGAATTCAAAAGTCTCGGAGTTTAAGTACCACAAACTATTAAAAAATAATAATTCTAATCTGCATTTTTTCGTAACTAACTACAGTTTTTACAAATTTAAGTTCTTGATATGCAACTAATGTTGTATCTAGCTCAGAAAACCAAACTGTAATGAAGGTGTGTAGTAGAATACCACAGATACTCCTGATTACAGCTACCTTTTTTAAGGGCTAGATACAATTGTATTTAAAAAGGAGAATTTTCACGCAATATTGGACTTTTGCATTACATCTAGCATGATACAATGGTACCTAGGGATGGTTTGATATATTAAGCCTTATTACCAAGCACTTGCACGATTCCTTTCTTTGAAGATATATTGAATTTTTCTTTATGCATAGAAATGAAACTTCCAATATTTTTAATGATAATTAGTTTTGAATTTACTTCTTTATCATCAACTCGAACTTTGTACTATTTTTTTTACATCTGTTCAATTTAAATTTAAGAACTTCAGATAAGGGTCGTGTCGAATACTGTTCTCAAAACTACTTCTAAAAAAGGGAGATCTTATGAAAATTACTGTCAAAGCGATGAAAATAAAATTTCTATATTTTAGAAAAAACTAAAAATACTATTAATTTGTATTTTTTTGCTTGTTTATCAACTTTTAAACATTTTATTCATTTAATAAGTAGTTGAAAAAATATTTTATATATTTTATTTGAATTATTTTACAATTGTGAAAAAAATAACAGGTATGTACGAAAAAAAAATTTTTTTGCTCTTTAATATATTAAATTTTGTACCTATGTTGTCTAAAACTATTATTTATATGTTATTGAACCATTTTATGGTAGCTGATAAATTTAAAGAAATTTCCTGGCACTTCTTAAAAAATAGATATTGCGTGGGGAGTTAATGAAACCCCTCGCATCTTATGATCTGTAAGCTTCACAAATAAGTTTCAATTATAAAAGTTGAAGCTAAATAAATTACCTACAAAATGAGACCCACTTTGTATTTTTACAACCATTAGTTTTGATTTTATAGCTAAAAACGTGCAAAATTTAGAGTTTTTTTGAAACTTTGACGCTCGGGGGCGGGGTCTAATTATTATTATTTTGAGCTGTAACTCTTAGAATATTAGTTTTATATCAAATGGCACCTTTTGAGGGGGTGCCCCGAAAAAAATTCGAACTTTCGTTTAAAAAAAACCACCCTAATATATATACACACACTTAACTTTATTATATTAGATACTGTTATACGTGAGTTGGCAGTTTGAATAATTCATTATGTTAATTTAACAAGGAAAAAATAATGTCATGAAAAAGGAAATTCTATCTTCAATTGCGGATTCATGTGGATTTAAAACGCGTGGGTGAATAAATTATCCTTAATCAATTAACATATAAAATTCTTACTTCCCAAGCTTGCCTATTTTAGACAGTTAAAAAACTATTAAATTGAATTTTATTACTTTGGCCGAATTGAAGCTGTTTTTTAGCATTAAAGGATTATTAGTCCAACTGAAATGTAAACCATTTTCAAAGTGTGGATTTACGTTTTAAATAAATTTTTAAAATTTTCTTATTTAAAAAAAAATAATTTAAAGTGGATTTTTTAGGGAAAATTTTTTTAAGGTAGGGAAAAATTTAAAGTGGATTTATGAATTGATTGTCTAAATTGTGTGTGGAGAAAACTCAACTTTTGGGAAAAAAACTGATATTTCTTTGAACACCATCGAATTCAAAATATTGATGCCATTTCAGCATGCAGTCTTAAGGGATTATTTACTTTTAATTGAGATATTTTTTGTGTTTAAGATTAATTTTTTATCCATATCAGTCTACTTTTCTACCAACTCAATACATATCTCACCTATATTTTACCAGATAAAATTGAGCCAGCGTTACCCCAACGTAATAAAAATTCATTAATTTGCAAACCACATGTGAAACAAAATAAGGTTAACAAAATCCTGATTTTCAAATCCTAACTTTATTAGTGTTGGCTAATATGTGTCACAATAAATGATTATTGCACAAACAGTTCTCCAAATCCTAACCACAGCCGCAGTAAAAATATTCTATACTCATTCTTTACTCCGATTTTTAGAAAAACAAATGTAATTATTTTTGCAATTAAATTTAATGTCGGATATTATAACAAACTTTGCAATGCTACAAAAAAATGTTAGATACTTGAAAAAAACTCTTGAAAAAACTACTTTGAACGAAACTTTCATAAAGGAAACCGATTGCAAAAATTCGTCCTTTGTGATATGACACTTAACAAGCTTAAACTTTGCAAATGTATTCATTGTATCTGCCATAAAAATGTAAAATTTTCCTTCTCTCATTGTTTGTGAGTCCCATGATAAGGGAATGGGTATCCATTTTGATGGGTAAAAAATTTTATCCACTATTACTTTTCTACTAGATTTGGTAGACTGGAATTCTTTTTTCTTGCCTTTCCTTTCAGGTTCAATGTTGAAATTTAAAAAAAGTACATATCCAGTCCACTTTTCATTGTTTTAAGTATTTACATTGTTACAAAAGTTAGATTTTAAATTTTTTTTCAAATTTTAATTATTGTGAAAAATATTTTTTATTTTATATTGTAGGTATTGTTTTAGTTAATGTAATGAGTAAAAACTAGGGATAAACTTATGTTTTAATTTTTTTAGAATTACCTGTGCCAAAACCTATGACACAAATATGCCATCAATTTTGAAAGTGGCATAAGGTCCAAATTTCCTATGTTGCAAGATATTAAAATATTCAATATTTTTGTTTAATTAAATGAAATATTGAAAATATTTTTTTGATATTTTGCACACGTGCATCGAATTATTTTGCTTGGGTAAATGTTGGTTAACTTAAAACTTAAAATGTTTGGACTTATATTAATTTTTTGTTTAACACTAAATTTCTTTTATTCAGATTCAGTGAAACTTTTTAAAGTATTAAATAGACTTTAAGAGACCAATATACTTTACTAGCGCTGACGCGCTAGACCCGGGCTTCTCCCGGGTTTCAGTTTTTTTAATAAATATCATCTGGTGCGTGTGCGTTACAGATGGGCTTCGCAAGGCAGTTTTCTAGAGCTGTTTCCAGAACAGCTGTTTGCGCACCCAAAAAACAAACTTTAACAGGATCTCAAGCGTTTAATATTGATTGTATTTACGTGAAACTTTAGACTTAAGGGTTTTCAACTATGATCTTTCAGATTATCAAATCAAAAAAAGGATTTCGAAATAAAAAATAATGTTTTGGCAGAGTTTTCACATTTTTTTGGGTTTTTTAACTTTTTTCATAATAAAACAAATTTTAAAGTGAAGACTTTTGAGGTAATTTTAAAGATCATATTAAACCACAATTTTTGAGACCATAGTTAAGTTTTTTCCAATATTAGTCCTTCTACAAGTTGCATTATTCAATCATTTTTTGGGGCATCGCTCCATTTTTAAAACCCTGGGATTTGGTCTGGGACCCCCTTTCTATACCGATTCTTATTCGTCTTGATGAGTACTATCATCCCTGAAAGTTTGTTGCACCATTTCAGATACACCCTGTATAAGTCATTAATGTCGTCTCCTTTAACACATAGAATTAAAGATTTATCAAACCCGAGAAATATTAAATTAAAATAATTTTTTAATCTAAAATGATTGATATTTTTTAAATGAAAAAAATCACTGGCAAACAATAACAAGTTTATTTGTAACTATACATTTTATCAAAATAATGCTGCTCATAAAAAACAAGAATTAATTATTCTCATTATTATTATTCTATTAACAATCCAACACATATCATGATTATTGTATTAAAATACAGTTTATATGGATGAACCACGTGTTCTTCTTCATACACGACATATTATACATACTAGATATAAGCTCAACATGAAAATAACTTCAGTGACGCTATTAAAACACAATTTAATACGTCAGTGATTAGTATTTAGTAAATAAATAAATTGGGGTATACCTATCTCTTTAAATATCAAAGATAAAATACACAACAACGAGGAAATTAATAAGTAATTGCGAAACAAACAGGAGGCAGTTGGATAGCAAACCAAAAACAAACTTTCATTCAAACCAAGAAATGACATTTTTAAGGCATTTTATCGAAACTTGATAGAAAGCTCTTCTTCGAAAGAGTAGATGAGATGAAAATGATAACATTTTTATAAGCTTCAAACTAATGAAGCTATTGAGCACCTGTAAGCCTTACTTCTATTTTTCATACAGAAGTCCCATTGATATCCTGAGAGCTCCCTTGTTCAGACTTGATAATAAGATCTGTATACATTTCTTTCTCCTTGAATACTGTATAATGGTATGAAGATAAATTAGAAAAAGAGACGAAGCTCTGAGCACTGGTGAGTCAGGTTACTCCATTTTCTTGGAATGTATGGTAATGGAAATGCTTGAAATACAATTTATCAGCCAAAACAGCGTCGAAAAGAAGAAAGTTGTGCGCACGAAGATCTTCCCTGCAAATTGGATGGAAGGATCAAGTAGCTGAAGTCTCGTGTGTGGTAGGAAGTAGAAGTCGAAAGCGAAGTAAGCGAGGCAGCGAACCAGTTCCATCCATGGAGCATATGTCCTGTAAAAAGATGAATAGTTGGTAAAGAGCATATCCAATAAAAAATTAAACGATTGTAAGGGTTTCAATCCTCACTAAACAGTAAAATCTCCCATCAAAATAAAACTTTTGGTTTACTCAACTTGGCCGGTGACGAAACTCTTGAGGATAGCTCACAGGGATCTTAGTTTGGGAGAAATGACCGAAAAAATATTTGAAATGGCAAAAGATCGGCTGTTATAGGTAAGTTTATTTCATCCTAAGCAAAAATATCTGAACATATAGATAGGGTGGGTGGGGGCAAAGCCCCGCAGTTTTCAGTATTTTTAACATTGTGATCGATAGGGGGTAGATAATCCCGAAATTTCAATTGGAGGTGTTAGATTGAGATGTTACCTACAAAACCAATCCAAATTTATACTCTTATCGATAGTATTTCAAGAGAAATTGACAATTTAGTAGAAAAAAAAATTGCGGGTCTTTGCCTCGCAAAAATGGGGCAAAGACACGCACTTTTGAATTTTTGTGTCCAAATGAAATAAACATGGATAAACAAAGTGTTTCATCATAAAAACACTGGAGATAATCATCTTAATACAGTAGAGCCCCTATTATCCGCGGAATTGGGTGCCAAGGGTACCGCGGATAGCTAAAATCGCGAATAACCCGAAAAAAGGCCAAAAATGAGGTGAAAACACGAAAAAAAATATTTCAGCATAAAAACTATGTTTCATTGTACAAAAAAATATGATATGCAAAACTTTTAAAATGTGTACAGTACAGTAGAAACCTTTCCTCTACATCTAAAATCTCTCTAATGTCGTCTAAAATTTACCCTCATCAATAAAAATTTTTTTCGTAGCAATCGTGGATCATCCGCTCGCAGATAAAGGATTTCTAATATATTGTTTTACTATTTTTAAGTTAACCAACAATATTAAACATAGATATAATCCGTTTTAATGAAAATTGTCAATCTGTTGTAGCAATTAATTTCAAATTGACCAGATATCTTTCAAAAGGGAGAAAGGATGGTTTCAGGTAGGGGGGTTGGCATCTCGGACACCTTTATTAACCTCATTAGAGATCAAGTAGTCCCATTTCCCTTTTGGGACGAATTCCTGAGCTTTTTAAGCTGCGTAGATTTGCCCCAAAACACCTGCGTGAATTTGCCCCATTTTACTTTGTTTTGAAAAACAAGCCTTATTATTTTTAGAGACATGTTGAGGCAGTTTTTTCAAAAGGAAACTGAAGTTAAATTGCTATCTTATCATTGGGCTATTTGTTTGTATTTCTCCTCAAGCCCTATTTTATGTAATTTTTAAGTAAAAGATCAGAAAAATTACATCAAAATGATGAAAAACAAACTTACAGCATTTTTTAAACTCATGAGTGACTTAGGGGTACGAACTTTCGCAGAACAATAGGTCACAATAAGACAAACCAACAACCTGGTTTTAAATTTTTGAATCGATCATTAACAATAAAAAATCGCGGTGCGTGGTTTTGCCTCGTGCGGGTTTTTACCCCCACCTACCCTATGGATTTTTTCCTATCCGTTTTTCTTAGTGATCAAATTGGTAAATAAATAACATTTCCTCAATAAATTGTTTCGACTCTAAAAGGAAACACCATTTACTTAATATTGGTACCGAGGATCAAACTAAAAAATCGCCTTTAAAATTCTTAAAAATCTTAGAAATTAAAAACAAAATCGGTTGTACACTGTAAAAAAATAATCCTGCAAAAAAACAGAAAATTTCTGGCAGCAAAAGTTGCCAGAAAAAATTTGTAAGTCGAAAAATCCTGTAAACAGAAAAAAGCTGTAACCTACAGGTAAATGCTGTAAAAAGGAACTTTCTGTCAAGTGAACTACAGATTTTTCTGTTGCCTCTCAGTAATTTTCTGCTTGTGCGCATGCGTGTGGACTTATTTTAGTTGAGTTTTTTTAATTTTAATCAATTAATATCCGGGGATAGAACCCAGGACCTACCGCATGCTAAGCGCGCACGCTACCACTGCTCCAAAGAAGTTTCAGTATAATGTTGCCAATAGCTGTATTGGTTTTCGATGCAGTAAGTTTCTGTTTAAGTCAGGGTTGGCAAAAAACCGGGTTTTTTTAAAAAAACCAAAAAAACCGGGTTTATTTGGTTTTTTTTGGTTTAAACCAGGTTTTTTTGGTTTAAACCAAGTTTTTTTAGAATTTTTTTTCAGAATAAGTTATTTTAGCAGTGATGTTTGAAATTGAGTTGTAAATGAGACATTTATTTCAGGGGTTGTTTATAATTGATAAATGATTTGTATATTTCAATTAATTAATTAAAATTAAATTAATTTGTTTTAAAAATAATTTTTGTTTTTAAAATATTCCAATTTGAATATCTAATATTATTGTAGTGAATAAAAATCAGTGTTAATTTATCTTGGATAAATGACTGAAATAATCAAATTATTTATCTTAATTATATATGGATTAATTTATGAACTTAAGAAATTTCTTTAGAAAGAGAAAATTTTACTTTTTAAATAAATAAAAGGGAAATGTAAGCAACTAATGTTAATTGAAATCGGATAAATGATTGAGATAATTAATCCGATTAGGGAAATTAACGGTTTTTTATTAATTTAGTAAAAAAACCCAACTGGGTTTTATCTGTTTATAAACAAACCAACTGGTTTTTAGTTTTTATCATTAAAGAAATCAACGGTTTTTATTAATTTAGTAAAAAAACCAACTGGTTTTTATGACTGACAAATAAGACAAATTGGTTTTATCAATTAATTAAAATCCAAGCCATATTTTATCAGTGAAAAACAGATAACTTTTGTGTATCTTTAGTTACTCTTTGAAATAATGCTTCATTTTAAAGGAAATTAATAAATGAACTATCTCTTGCAACATATAATAAGTTTAACTTAAGCATTTAAGGTTAAGATTAGAGAGAATTCAATAATTAAAACCATTAAATTAAAAGATTTCTGATTTTTAATCACCTTAAAATGTCAATTTTTTGATAAATCTGACCTTTTAATTTTGTGCAAAAGATTATACTTAATAACACTTTCTTTAAAAAATCCTGAAAATATTTTATAATTTCTAAAAAAACCAAAAAAACCAAGTGGTTTTTTTGGTAAAAAAACCACCATAAAAAAACCATGGTTTAAACCAATGGTTTAAACCAAATGGTTTAAACCGGCCAACCCTGGTTTAAGTACAGATAAGCTAAAAAACTATAAAAGCTGTTTTTTACATAAAATAAATAGAAGTGCGGTGGGAATGTTACATGACAGAATATCTCTGTAAACATAAAGTCACTGTTATTGAAAATTTCTGTTTTTCTACAGTTTTTTTTACAGTGTAGTGAACATCCCTATATTCATAAATAAATTTTAAAGTACCGTTAGGTTCACTATATAATACAATAGCTTCACTAATTGCTTCTTGAAATCGGGGGGTCTCAGCATAAAAAATATATATTAATGACATTTTAAGAGAACACCAAAAATAATTTAAAATTTGATTATATTATAGACTTTTGCATTCCTTTAGGAATTTTATGATTAATTTTTTATTGGTTTAGATAAATTTAGAACAATAATAGGTATATTCTTTTATAATAAACGAATATGAAAGGAACGAAACAAATTATGAGGTAAGAATTAAAAGTTAATATTTAAAAATGCATTGTATGAATATTGTTTTCGCAGTTAAGAGTTTTATTTCATACCTTCCTTCCATTAGCATCCCTATCACAGACAGAGCGAGTACTTGATAAGTCATTGCTCCGTATAAAATAGACCTAGGAACTTCCTGTAAGGGTTAAATAATTTTAAATACAAATTATGAAATACATTTTTAATCCATCTTGGAACTTCCTGCAGGTTTCGATTAATTTTAAATAAAATGCAAATATATTAAATATATATTTAAAAACAAACTTATATAGAACTTCCTGCAAGGTTCAAATATTTTTTTAAATAAAAAGCTAATATAAAATGTATTTTAAACTATCTTGGAAAATCCAGAAAGGTTCAAATAATTTTTAAATAAAAAATTAATGTAAAACATATTTTATCAAAAATATTTAATAAAAAGTGAATGTAAAATATATTTTAAAACTATCTTGTGAAACTTCATGCAAGGCTCAAATTATATTTTTACACAATTCTATTCGAAACCATTTTAAAAATTCTTTTACCCCATCAGCCTCCATCAGTTCAACATATGATAATATCAGTATCACAAAGTGGACCCACACATAAATCTGACACCACTTTTGGAAAGGGGGATCGTACTTCTCGATTGGAGCTTTCACCTGTAAGAATAAATTTATGAACTTTATTTCGAAGCTTTTTAAATAAACTGCTGTCCAACACTGATATAAAAGAATATCCTCGAGTGGAGAAGGAAATTAAACATTTCAAATATTTGACACTAAAAACAAATCTAAACTTTTAATATCATTACATTTCAAGGCGCAAAATCTTTTAGCTTTAACAATAAAAGGTTTGGTCCCAAACCTTGTCAAAGTTAATGGCTTTTATGAGTGAGTTATTCATTCAATAAATGGTTGGGCTGGGGTAGGGGGATCTTCACCAGGATAAGAGAGAAAAGATTCCATCGCCCCTGCTCGCGTTGAGAGGACTCGGTGATAACCAACTTTTCATATTACTAAAATTTGATTACAAAAAAGACACAATTTTTGAAGTTTATCAAAATTTTTCATTTTAATGAATTTGTTTCCTGTGGACCTTTGAAAGTCGCTGTGGACCCCCAACTTTAATTTTCATGCCCGTGGACTGGACCTCCTGGGGATCTATATGGACCTTTGGGAACCGCTGCACTAGATAATCTGAGATTTTTTAAATTTCAACATTTCTAAGGATACATTTTGTAAGCACTTACCTCAATCGTACAATAGTTTCCTACCAATTTAATTCAAACAAATAGTTACTCAGTTTTCAAAAGAAATCTTTTTGAATTTATAATTAATATTTACGACTTGAATCTGTATTTCTCACTCCTTTGAAACAAATTTTTCAAGTTTAATCTTACTCAGCTTTTTGCCAGTCTATATTTGTTTTTAATTTTTTGTAGTTTTTACTGTCCTACTCAACTAATGTATATTAATTTTTATTACGCCTGGATGGGATTCTTTTTATTTCCCCTTGGCGTATCATATATTTTTTCTGTGTTCATTTTATTTTTCTTAAATTCTGTTGATAAAGATTATTATTATCATTATAACAGCAATCTTTATCTAAGTGAAAAAGTAAGAACAGCAACAAGAAATTTAGTTCAACTATTTTGCTAATTTTGTTTTTTGTATGAAATAAATTTCCATACTTCCGGAATATCTTCCAGGTATCCATGCCAAGGTGCTCCAGGGTACCAACCTGGACCCTTGAATATGACAGACAGCTTATTCTTCAAACCTTCAGTGGCCCAAAACGTCCTCCAAATGTGCATGTAGTGACACAGCTATTCACCAAGGAATTAAGCACTTCGTTAAAATACTGAGGTATGTTAATAAATACTGAATTATAGCTGCGTAATACACAATATACTGCAATGAAGGTGAACTAGAGTTTGGCTATTACCTGTATGGTGAAGGGTTCAAATGTATTTATAGGATGTGTGAGACCGTAGACTACCTCCTCCTTTTCAGCTTCAAAGGTACCAAACAGTCGGTCCCAAATAATTAGAGTGCCAGCATAGTTTTTGTCTATGCAGTATCTGTTGCGTCCTGCGATAAAATGTTGAAAAACATGCATCATCGCATGGTATTTTTTATAAAATATAACACATAATTTGAATACAATAAGATAGAAAGATACTAAGAGGCTGAGAAAACTCACCATGATGTACTCTGTGATGACTGGCGGTATTAAATATGTATTCCAAAGGTCCGAGGGATTTAATGACCTGAAAACATACAAGAGTGCATTTTTAGTTTGAAGGCCGTTTGAGCAGCTAAAAGTATTTTTATTATAATTGCAAAAAAATTATTACCTAGAATAAGATGCTTGAGCAGTTAAATTTAAATAAAAAACTAACTCTGTTTCCAATGTATGTTTTCGGATTGTTAAGGAATATTTGTTATTTGGATAATTTAATTATTTACCTCAGTATGTATCCAAAACTGGTAGAGTAAATTGAAGTAGCTATGCACGACATATGCACTTGGTGGGACAGCTAGAGCCATCGGTATATAGAAAAACTATAAAATAAAACGTTGTTTTTTATAAAATTATAGTAATGTATTTTACAAAGCATAACTAAATTTTGTGAATTATTTACCGATAGAAAATAACTTTGAAATGCAGATTGTCGTAAGGCTGTAGACATGTTGTATTCTTCAGAACTATGGTGAACTTGATGAGAGGCCCATAAGAAATTAATTTCTGTAAAAAGAGAGGGATTTGGCAAAAAATTAAAGATTTAGATATTTAGTTGAATTCTGATATAAAACCTGCCAATTTCTTACCATGGCTAGCACGATGGCCCCAGTAATACAGGAAATCTACGGCAACAAAAGCTATCCACCAAGTCCAGAGAGAGTCCCAGGGTAATGTTATAAGTCTCCAGTCATTGTAGACATAAATATACAACGCTATTTTCCAACCTTGAAAGAGTATCCTACAAGGGAAAGATACAAGTCACTAGTTTCTTTATGTAGATGTAGATGATGATAAAAATTAAACACACACTTTTATTCGTCACGAGTAATTCGCTGAACCTTTTTTAATCCGTTTCCTACCGCGAATTAAAAAATTAATAACTAATATAAAAATAGCTTTGAAATAAATTTGAAACCCTTAAAACAGAGTTTCATCACAAATATATTTTGAAGGCGTAGGATGGAGACAAGTGGTGGGTAGGTTCAATCCCCCAAATCCATCAGGGTAAGATAAGGGTCCAATAGCAAAAATGTATTATAAAATAGATCGTGCTTGCTGAGTGCTGTATCAAGAGTGTTCTAGTAGTTCCCCCTCTCTATACCATGTGAAGAAGCGAGTCCTGCCTGTCACAACTAAGTGCCAAAGAACCTACTAGTAGACTGCTCCGATACTCATTATGCACAGGATGAATGAATAAAATGGTTTTGTTATTACTCTTCGATCGCGTGGATGGATATTTCCCTGAGGGTAAGGGGGCTCAAGAGTTACTGACACCTCACTTGTTCCCGTTTTTGCCTTGGTGTGTGCTATATCATTACCATATATCTCGACATGGGAAGGAATCCGTTGCAAGTGGATCTGTTGAATCAGGGACAGTCGTCTTAACTTTTTAATATTAACCACACCCACAGAGAACCTATTCCAATCAAACTGCAACTTAGGATCTTGCTATAGTATGGAGACAAATTTCTCACCTTGATAGTTCTGAGAACATTCCTTGAGTAATGGAACCAATTGCATCATTAAGGCGGAATGCTGTCTTGTTCTGCCTTTTGAGGAGAAACGATTCCAGAATATACAGCAGTAAAAAGTGTGGAACTGCCTACAAAAACAAATATAGAAATGTCACCAGAGAGATTACACAGTAAAGCTGAAAAAAAATCAAAATGCCTATCTTGTTTGGAAAATGAAATTCATTTTCCAAACAAGACATTAAACATTTAATGTTAAAGCTATACATGCAAAAGTCAAATATGTACAAAGTTTTGCAAATAAAGTACTATAACTTTAAGTTTAAAAAAACTTCTTTTTACCTTTACAGAATAATCTGGAATTTCTTCGATTGTTTCGAAAGACGTCTTGTTTGGGCTGACTGCATAAAATAGGTATCCAAGCTTTTCAAGTTCTCTGTACAGCGCCATATTTTATGCAGAGTGTGATCTAAAAGGATTAAACAATACTAGAAGGAGTGAGATCATCTACTGACTTTCATCTGGAGAAACAAGGCACAAGTTCCAATGGTGGATAGGAGCCTTATACGGCGGTCCCCTATACCTTCTCTATACGGAATAGATCATGGCCACCTAAACTTATAAGGCCGTAGAAGCTCGAAATCTTGAGTGACGTCATGCCTACTAATTCGCGTCATCGACGCGTTTAAGAAAACAGCGCAACTCCAGTCTGAAATCTTGCTCGCCCCATAGTCTAAGCGGTTAACGTTGAAATACTGCACTTTTTGATGATGGGATGACACTTGGTACACTGATTCCAGGGACCATAAGAATCAGTTTTCGATCAGGAGTAAGCCTCAGCTTCCCTTAGAATTTAAAATATTTAACTTTTTGTGAAATTTTTAAATTCGCGTTTTACCAGTTAACTATCACACTTTTCAACATGTGAGGTGACTTTTCTATACAATTTGAGGTCGTAGATTACAATTATGAAGTCAAAAATTTCATAAAAGTGGTTTTTGATATGTTTTTTAAAAAAAAACTAAATTTAAAAATTTAAAATGTTTAAAAACACAATGCTAAACGTAAGTTGGTATCTTGAAATTGTTACCATATATTAAGCTATTCGTAACTATCATAAATCCAAAATTTCAAGGCTTTTCCTTTATTATTAACCGAGACAGGAGACTTTGAATTTGGAAAATTTTCAAAATGGCGGCCATGTTGGATGCGAATACTCATCGAAAACTTCCCATAACTCGGTAAATTTTTGGTCAAAATGAAAAGATAAAACCTTTTTTGAAAGGAGAGCAAAGTCACTACCCTATTAAAACATTAAAAGAGCACTAAAACTTTTTTAAATTGGTTTTAAATGAACTCTAAGATAGATTAATACTTTTTTATGAGAAGCATATTAGACGCTTCAAAAAATGCTTTCTTGGTGAAAAAAAGTTCTAAATATTTTACTAAATGTTCACCCTCAAATAAATTTGCGACATTAAACCATTTGAAGGAAAATTTTGCCTTACAAGCGCCTGGGTGCAAACGCGAAAATACTTAATAAACGCGCGCTTCAAATGAACTTTTTCTATCAAAGAATCAAAAAATTGTACTTCCTATTAGGATTTTCGAACTCCATGTTGAAGAAACAAGCATTCCTCATCTTAGGTATCAGAAAAAAATGCATAAAATTCAATTTTTCAGGTTAAAAAATTGCATAAAATGCAATTTTCAGGTTAAAAAAAATTACCTTTTAGACGAGAATTTTCAAGCTTTTCTATTTAATGCATTAAAACATGAAACATCGTTGACATCCATGATATATTCAGAATATTCAAACTCTTACCGAACACTTTTAAACAACTCTTAATCGTTGTGTACTTGCTATATTTTTATGAAAATTGAGTAAGGGCAATGCATCAATCATTTCCTTTAATAATAACACCCTTTGAACCTAAAACATTTTGTTTTTAATCATTATATCAAATAAATTGAGACAATGAAACCTAGAGATTTAAATCACAACAAACCTTATAAAGAATAATCAACTTACATTGTAAGAAGAAAATATGAATTAAGTCTTTTTTATTTTATAAGAACTTTAGTTTTAGAAGTCAAGACTTACCAACAAGTACTATATAGTTATTTTCAATATCTGTATATATTCATTAGAAATTAAGAATATCGGAATATATCCAAATCTTTCGCTAATAATCACCGTACATTCATTTGTATTTCATAAATAAGTATAATTGTCAATATGATAAACTTACCTGTATGGAGAAATAGAAAAGAAAAGTAAGGAATTTTCTTATTATTAACTAGCTGGTATGCCCGGCCCGGGTGGAGATATAGCTTTATTTTTTTTTAAATTTTCAATACATTCTATTACATCTTATTTTAACGGGTGAAAAGTATTAAATTCCATCCACTTGTTAAACCTACTAATTTTTAATGGTTTCTACATTTAACCGCATGATCCCCATAAAAACAGAAAAATTAGAATAAAAAAATATATCTTTCTAGTTGAAAGGGCTTTCACATTTTCAAATGTTTTTGTTTTGTAAAATCAACTTTCTTGAAGCTGCAATAAATTATCTTTTTTTATTTACATTTTCGTTTCCATGGAGACTATTTTAACAACAGTGCTGCTATTCCATTGAACTTTTTATTTAAAAGCTAGATCAACTTTCAAATAAAAATATTTTAAAATATACTTAATAACATGTTTTAAAATTATAAAAAATATTATTAAAATTATAGTTATAATTTTTAAGTAGACTTCATTTTCATAAAATAGATTTTTAAATTATTAATATAATTTTTAAATAGACTTGTACCTAGTGTTTCTATTAAAAACTCGCTGTTTAGCATTAAATTTTCTTTGCAACAATGGAGTAAGCAGATATCTTCTTGAAGAGAAATAAAGCTATTTCAGCAAAATGACCATAAAAAGGGTCAAAAGAGGGTCAAGGGGTCATTAAAAGTTTTCGAAACATAGCCTATGTTTTTTCCTGAGTTTTTTTACGTATGTATACCAAGTTTGGTGCAGATCGGAAGAAAACTGTGGATTTGTATAAAAGACAAACACACCCACACACATATACACACATTCAATTTTATTATATTAGACTATCTGATATGCCCGGCCCTGCACGGGTGAAGAGCATAATTTTATTATTTGAGGCCTTTGCTATCAAAACCAGCTCATTCCATATTTTTCTGAAATCCACTTTTTTTGCATATTTTGAAAGTTTAGAGGGTCCTTCATAACCTGGCGAAGGGATATAGCTCAAACCCAGCTCATTCCAACCAAATAAACTGGAAAAACCAATTCACAACTTAATTGAACAAAAAAAACTGAAAAAAGTATGAAAAATCGTGTTTTTGCATCAAAGTCAGCTCATTCTAACCTAATTAGCGTAATTACGCCCAAGGTAATGCAACTGAAAGGAAAATGAAAAACTAATCGAATTCTATCTACAGTTAAAAATTTTAAAAACATATTTAGCTTTAGAACTGTGGACGTGAGAAGTTTTTTCTTTGTCTCTCCTGTAAAATTTCCAAAAATGGAATAAGCTGGTTTTGATAGCAAACGTCTCATTTTTAAGTTTTCCCAAATACATTACTAATTTCAGATAATCAGCATTTACCAATCATCCCGGTATCCTAGGCGTCTTTTTCATACTCCAGTGTTCCCGGTAACTTTTCCTATCCCGGTGTTTTTAGTAATTTTTCTTATCCCAGTGTTCCCAGATGGATTATAATTCCTTCAGTTCTCAAGCAATATAATTTTTGAAAGATTTACACATTTACATGGGAAAAATTAATCTAAAAAGTATTTAAAATTGCTTAGATCCCTTGATTAATCATATCTGCAAGAATTAACGTTTTCGGTAAAATAATTCAAAAACTAAAGCTTATTCCATTTTGCAAATTAAGAAAAAAATCAATCTTTTCTAGTTGAAAGGGAGTTTTAATAGTTTTTTATTTGTTAACCAACTTTCTTAAAAGCTAAAATATTATCACCTTTTAATTTTACATCCTCGTTTCCATGGAGACTATTTTAACAACAATGGTATTCCATAAAGCTTTTAAATAAAATATAAAAATTAGATAAAATCTCAAATAAAAATATGGTTAACTATATTTAACTTTTAAATTTCGTGGAAATATATTTTTAAATTAGTAATATAATTTTTAAATAGACTTGTACCTAGTGTTTCTATTAAAAACTTGTTGTTTAGCATTAAGTTTTCTTTGTAACAATGGAGTAAACAGATCTCTTCTTGAGGAGAAATAAAGCTATTTCAGCAAAATGACCATAAAAAGGGTCAAAAGAGGGTGAAGGGGTCATTAAAAGTTTTCGAAACATAGCCTATGTTTTTTCTGGAGTTTTTTTACGTAGGTATACCAAGTTTGGTGCAGATCAAAAGAAAACTGTGGATTTGTATAAAAGACAAACACACCCACACACATATATACACACACTTAACTTTATTATATTAGAAGTAATAAAAGTGGGAATATTTGTTGAAAATAACATTTAATTATTAAACAATAACCCATAAAATTATTATAGAATTTTTTTTCTCTATGGTTAGTAGATGCATAACCTTTTTTATAAAATATTTCAACTCTAGACTCAAAAATAGTGGTCAGCCGATTCAAAATGTTAATATAGCTACTTCAAAGTCAATCAGATTAGTTGTTTAGATGTAACTTTGTGGACAGTAAAACGATTTTGCTTTAAAAACCTACAAAATCAGTTAATTAGTCTGGGGTATGGATTTGATGTCCCCTGTTACACATAAGATAAACAGGATCTTCATAGGAACTTCTAAGATAGTAATAATTTTAAGTATTCTTAATATATCATGAATGTCTACGATGTTTCATGATTTAATGCATTAAATAGAAAAGCTTGAAAATTCTCGTCTAAAAGGTAATTTTTTTTAACCTGAAAATTGCATTTTATGCAATTTTTTAACCTGAAAAATTGAATTTTATGCATTTTTTTCTGATACCTAAGATGAGGAATGCTTGTTTCTTCAACATGGAGTTCGAAAATCCTAATAGGAAGTACAATTTTTTGATTCTTTGATAGAAAAAGTTCATTTGAAGCGCGCGTTTATTAAGTATTTTCGCGTTTGCACCCAGGCGCTTGTAAGGCAAAATTTTCCTTCAAATGGTTTAATGTCGCAAATTTATTTGAGGGTGAACATTTAGTAAAATATTTAGAACTTTTTTTCACCAAGAAAGCATTTTTTGAAGCGTCTAATATGCTTCTCATAAAAAAGTATTAATCTATCTTAGAGTTCATTTAAAACCAATTTAAAAAAGTTTTAGTGCTCTTTTAATGTTTTAATAGGGTAGTGACTTTGCTCTTCTTTCAAAAAAGGTTTTATCTTTTCATTTTGACCAAAAATTTACCGAGTTATGGGAAGTTTTCGATGAGTATTCGCATCCAACATGGCCGCCATTTTGAAAATTTTCCAAATTCAAAGTCTCCTGTCTCGGTTAATAATAAAGGAAAAGCCTTGAAATTTTGGATTTATGATAGTTACGAATAGCTTAATATATGGTAACAATTTCAAGATACCAACTTACGTTTAGCATTGTGTTTTTAAACATTTTAAATTTTTAAATTTAGTTTTTTTAAAAAAAACTTATCAAAAACCACTTTTATGAAATTTTTGACATCATAATTGTAATCTACGACCTCAAATTGTATAGAAAAGTCACCTCACATGTTGAAAAGTGTGATAGTTAAGGTGTAAAACGCGAATTTAAAAATTTCACAAAAAGTTAAATGTTTTAAATTCTAAGGGAAGTTGAGGCGTACTCCTGATCGAAAACTGATTCTTATGGTCCCTGGAATCAGTGTACCAAGTGTAATCCCATCATCAAAAAGTGCAGTATTTCGCCCCTTTTTTGCTCTTAACCGCTCCGACTACCACCCCTACAGCTTGATTGGTCTCCTCAACTACGGTGAAAACGTCACTTGAATTAGACACACCGACACACGTGCCAAATATTTCAGAAGTGAGAAAGTAAATTAGAGATCGCGAACCTCAAGTTGATTCCGAGCTCTATTATAAAGCAATTTCATGTTGTGTTGTTTCGTTTAGCACAACGAGCAAGATGTTTCCACCTAAAAATGGTTTTAAGCAGAGTTTGATTAATGATCATATTTTATCACTAAAATCTGATTTAATGATTACAATTTTAGTAAAATTGTAAAAATCGGGCCTGGTTTAAGGTTAAAAAATCATGATCGGCCATATTTAAGCCTTCAAAATTACGATCACAATGGAGGGGGGTTAAATATTAACTGGTGTTTCATCTTTTCGATCAATTTTACGTAATAAATGCATCAACAGAAAAATTTTGCTGGTTTTAGGTCCAATCTTAGGTGTCCAATGCAAGGATTGGGTGCAAATTTCAGATCAGGATTATTCTGCTCTTTAACCCCCTCCCCCCTCTGTCATTAGGAGAGTATTCCTTAGAGATCCTAAGTTACTAGCATTTTTTTCTTTCGGTTTTCGATTTCCATGTGCAAAACGAATTCAGATCAAACTTTCTGAAATATTCGGCACGTGTGTCGGTGTGTCTAATTCAAGTGACGTTTTCACCGTAGTTGAGGAGACCAATCAGGCTGTCGGGGTGGGGCAAGCAAGATTTCAGACTGGAGTTGCGCTGTTGTCTTATACGCGTCGATGACGCGAATTAGTAGGCATGACGTCACTCAAGATTTCGAGCTTCTACGGCCTTATAAGTTTAGGTGGCCATGAATAGATACGTTTTGGGAGTGGCTTGGGCTACTAAATTGGGTTCAATTGTGACCTCAAAAATCCTAATATCAGCCAATGAAACTCAACTTTAGCCATAGAAGCACCGTAAAACTTTGAGCACACGAAAAAGTTTTGAAAGCCTTTTTTAAACGACCGTTGTAGAAAACCAAATTAATAGTTTCTTAATTTTTTTAAATTGATTCCTACCCAGAAAAATCTGAACTTTACTGTAAAGGTTTCAAAATTCCTTTTTTAACACATCTTTAATCGTTTATTTGCCCTTGTTTCTAAAAAGGGTAAATTTCTAATATATGAGATATCTCGACAGTTCCTATTATGGGATACCTCATATTGAGGCCTTCTTTTGTGAATTAGTAGACTTATTTGTTTGCATCACTACCATTACCAATTAACGATTTTTACTGATACTTTAAAGTCATTATTTTCTGTACATTTGGATTTAATTTTATATAACAAACAAAACTTGCCTAATGAAATTATTGTTTCAAAGCACTTACAAGGTTTGGAAAACATGGTGCCTCCATAATGCTACTATAGATAATTTTATACTCAAAATAATGAAATTGAATTAAAACTTCAAGACATTAATTTGATGTATGGAAGGAGGTTTTAGGATATGAATATTTAAAATTTTTTAACTTACTATCAGATATAAAATTCACATCACGCCCATATTGTAAGGAAAGCAAGACAGTCAAAGAAAAGGCTAAACATGTATACTAGGGTGGTCGCTAAAAATGAAAGTGCGAATTTTTTTCGCGGCACCCCCTCAAAAGGTGCCATTTGATGTCAAACTAATATTCTGAAAGTTACAGACCAAAAAAATAATATTTCGACCCGGCGCCCAGCCCTCAAAGTTTCGAAAAAACGCAATTTTTCACTAAAAATTGCGCGTTCTTCCCCATAAAATTTGAACCAGATACAGTAGAAACAAAAATAAGGATTCATTCTTTAGATAAGTTAATAAGCTTTAACTTTTCTAATTGAAACTTTTTTGTGTGACCCTTAGATCAAAAGATACAAAAGGGATTCCACACCCCACCCCCAATATAAATTTTTTAAGGAGACACGGGATTTTTTCTTTTATTCATTAGATATTGTTTACTGATGTAATAACATGAAAACAATCCTTTTTCAACCATATAAGTGTGAAATTTTAGGATGTAAAGTGAAAAGAATTTTTTGAATTTTTTTATTCCAGATAACAGTTAATAAAAATACACTTAAAAATATATTAACAAAAGCACACATAGCATACAAAATTAGGATTATTATTCACACAACAGCTACACATTTGAATTTAACACTTAAAATTTACAAAATATTATGCAAAATTAAAGAGGCAAGGGTTTAGAAAGAGTAGTTTTTTACGTCCAGGTATAATTTTCTACACTCAGATACAACTTGTAAAAGGTATTGCTTTTGTTCTTCGTCTCTAGTTATTGATGTATTGAATTCTTGCACTAGTTTAATACCTCTTTCAGCAGCATCATTAACCACTTTCAAATTTTTTACAATATCAAATCCTTTTGTAAACTCCAAGTTAGTGCACCGCTCGTCTGGCTGGATCATACTTTAAAAACTGTGTCGAAATATTAAACCTTTTAAAAAAAGTTTAATGTAAAAGGAGTTATTAAGCTATCTAGTTCTTTGCTTAAAAAAGAATGCCAGTCATTTAAATGCACTTTCAACTTCACTGTTCTATTTTCTTCATTATAGTCTTGATCCACATCATTTTTGTAAGACAATACTTTTAAAGCCATGTTAACTTTTATATCTTTATTTAGGCTTTTATCAAAAAAAACAAATGCAATTATTTCAGGGCTTAAATAAAGTAAGCGGTTTGTAAATTTAGTAAGTGCAACTTCTGATACTTCATCATCTGTTTTTTATAATTAATTAATGATTTAATTAATTTTAAATCTTGATTCGGAGCTAATGTGGGATCAGGAGCGTTAAACCACCATTTTACATAAATATTTATGATGTAAACACAGATAGTTTTATGTAATTGCTTCCCTCTCTTGGAGGGTTAGTGGAAACTCGTTTCTAAAGATGAAAATTTTTAAGCAATAGATTGCTTTACCCATCCATCTAGCGTGATTCATAGCACCGGGAGCTCTAAATGATATTTGATGTGGTTTTGAAAACCCAATAAATAAATATCAAACACAGAAGTAACAGTTCCCTGTAGTCTTCTCTAGGAAGATATTTTGAGTTTTGCAACTACCCGGTTATGAAGCTCCCGACCTCTTCCACGTCGTTTATTTCTTTCTTAACCTTTTCATCTTTGATTCAAGGTTTATATTCATTTTTATCAATTTCAGACCAATTCAATTTAAACTTCTTAAAAATTTCAGGTTGAGGACCTGTAGTTGCCGTCATTTTAATGTCGAAAACTGCCTTAAGCACTATTTATAAAATGTGATGACGGCATGCGAGTTATAGGAGATCTTTATCGGGCATTTGCTCTAACAAAACGCATGTACCTTTCATACGGCCAGTATTTACAGAAGTTGTGTCGAAGCACATAGCTTCAATTTTTCTGCAGCTCCCCATTTTTGCAAGTCTGATGAAAATACAGCTTTAGCTTGGGTAGATCCTTTACTATTTTCTAGTGGAGGAAGTCCTATTAATTGCTCTAAATTTCCTAGTCCAATTAAAACTGCTAATCTTTCTACTTCTTTATTCAATAGATGAGGTAGCAATTTCCCATCCCAGTGCAAAACAGCTCCTTTCAATTCTAAATTTTCGAACCTACTTTTAATTAATTGCATTCTTTCTTATAGTGGTCCTAACTTATAGATTACTTATCTAGACACAGGGTGGTCTTGTACAAAAGGATATCGGTTGCTATACTCCATTACATGAAAGTGTACAATTTCACATTTAAGGAAACGTTAAGGAATTAGAAAGTTAATTACTATATATGAGTTTTTCATCCTTATCCTTTAAAACATTTACACTTATCTAAGGATCACATATTATAAATTATAATGCATTTAAAAAGAACACCTTTATAAAATACCTCATAAAAACCCTGTAAATGCTAAAATTTCACTTCTATATGATTGAAAAATGATTGCTTTCATGTTATTAAACCAGTAAACAATATCTAATGAATAAAAGAAAAAATCCCGTGTCTCCTTAAAAAATTTATATTGGGGGTTGGGTGTGGAATCCCCTTTGTATCTTTTGATCTAAAGGTCACACAAAAAAGTTTCAATTAGAAAAGGTAAAGCTTATTAACTTATCTAAAGAATTAATCCTTATTTTTGTTTCTACTGTATACGGTTCAAATTTTATGGGGAAGAACGCGCAATTTTTAGTGAAAAATTGCGTTTTTTCGAAACTTTGAGGGCAGGGCGCCGGGTCGAAATATTATTTTTTTGGTCTGTAACTTTCAGAATATTAGTTTGACATCAAATGGCACCTTTTGAGGGGGTGCCGCTAAAAATTGAACGAAAAAAATTTTTCCCCATGTTATTAGCGACCACCCTAATGTATACACTGGAGAGAAGAAGAAGGAGGGGGGATTTGATTCAGCTCTTCAAGTTCGTAAAGCAAGGGGATACAGAAGGTTTAGACTTTAATAGGGATAACAGAACAAGGGGCCATGGGTACAAATTGAATAAGACTCATTTCAATCGGGATTTAAGAAAATACTACTTCTTCAATAGGGTAATAGATATATGGAACGCATTGCCAGAACATATAGTAAATTCGAAGGGTGTATATGAGTTTAAGCTAAAACTAGACAGTCAGTGGGAATGGGTGAATTAATAAAACATGGACCAGCCTTGTTGGGCTTCGAGCCTGTAGCTGGTCGACAAAATTTGTATTTGTATATTTGTATTTGTATCTTTGAGTGTATTCATTTCTTAAATTGTCTTTTTTTAAATTTATCTTTCTATGTGGTAAATTCATATAGATGCATGGAATTTAATACTTCTTCACGTTTTAGGTTTACCTAATGTCTTTCTTTTTACTTATCAAAAAAGTTACAATTTTGAAACGCGTGTTCTTTAAAACAATAAGTTCCCCTTTTTTAATTTTTATTATAAAATAGATAAATATTAATTGGAAGGCTACCAATTCAGAAATTCAGATGAAATACTTTATTAATTTAGATACAATTTAAGGACGAATGCCAAACACCACCCTAGACATAGAAAAGCCGCTTCAAGCTCTAAAAGCTTCACTTTGCGTTTAGGTATTCGTTAATCAAAGACCGCTGATGCTCAATCTAAGTCAGAAAAATAAAAACTAGGATACAAATATTCAAAATTATAAGCATTAAGCAGAAATATAAAATTTAATTTCTTCATTTCACATACGGCTTTTTCAAAAACTTTTTGATTGACTTAATTTTATCACAAAATTAACTGAAAAATGTTATCTCAATAAATACGGACGTAAAATAATGCAATTTTAAACAGCTTGGTCTGGATTTTTCATCAAAATGTCTAGCAAATCTTAGATGTATGAAACCCCGGGGTAAAAAACACTATATTGGGTCTATCAAAAATACAGGGTGTCCCAAAACGACCGCATAAACTCTGCACAGCTAGATTCCTCGTTGGGAGTACATAAAAACTGCCCTAAGATGCGTTTCTGTACGATCCATAGTTTCCGAGAAAAATACGAAAAACAAAGTATGACGTCACTGCTGGTGCAAGAAAAAACCCTTTATTGAACATATCAACAGTAGTATTATGTACAATTTAAAGCAGATGTTCAAAGCGCCCGCCGTAAATGTCAAGGCAGGCTTGAGCACTCCGTGGAATGGCTGTCATCATTTGTTGCAGCATCGCGGGGTCTAATGAAGTACAAGCAGCATGCAGACGAGCAACTAAGTCCATTTGTGTAAAGCCCTAGATCCTCTACCTTAAGTAGCGACATCACGCTCAATCGGCCGCCATTGTAGGGAGAACTCACTACTAGTGACGATAAGCAAGACTATCCAGACTAGTAGTGAGTTCTCCCCACAATGGCGGCCGATTGAGCGTGATGTCGCTACTTAAGGTAGAGGATCCAGGGCTTTACATTTGTGTTGTCACTACGTCTCGATACACCAGTTCCTTGAGATGGCCCCATTCAGCAGACACTTTGAACATCTACTTTAAATTGTGCATAATACTGCTGTTATGTTCAATAAAGTGTTTTTCTTGCACCGGCAGTGACGTCATACTTTGTTTTTCGAATTTTTCTCGTAAACTATGGATCGTACAGGAACGCTTCTTTGGACAGTTTTTATGTACGCCCAACGAGGAATCTAGCTGTGCAGAGTTTATGCGGTCGTTTTGGGACACCCTGTATAAAACAGTCAAAATATGTAGAATAATGTAAAGATTAATATTCTATAAAAAATTGCCCTTTATTATTTAATTCAATATTAATTACACTAGTCGACAGTGGTCCCCTAACAACAACCAAATTACTATTTTTGTTACTAATTCATATAGTTATTCAAATATCTGCAAGTAAAAAAAGTTCCACCACGTCCCATTTTTGTGTAACAAAAATTTTCGATTTTCTGCTTTTTTTTTCTTAATTTTTGCGTTTTAAGCGTCATATTTGTCCAATAGCAACCCTGCAATCCCCCATCCAATTAATTTATTTATTGTATCCCAGGAAGTAGACATTCTTTTAAAAGTGTGGCTATGTTTTTGTACTGCAGTTCATTTTGAAAATTGACGAGTTTTCAGTGTAGATTTTGCACATTTATGCACAATACGTTTTTATAAATTTGGGTACGGTTTAAATAACAATTCAACGGTATTATTTAACAGAAAAAGTGGGAAAACGTTTTCCCCACTGATTTGGGTCCAAATGGGTGACTAAAATGAAATCTGGGCTCCTCACGTGTGTTGCAGAAGTTAGAATGTGGCTCTTTTTAAGTGCGTAAGAGTCAACAGTAGTTCTATGCAAATTACTATCCCTATAGAAGGGGAAAGACATTCAAATTATCTTGGTTGTTTAATATCAATGACAAATTCAGAAAAAACATTTCAAAAAATATTTAAAAGGACTTTTTTTGCCCTTAAGTGAAGGCAAACTCAAAGTCAGTATGAACCTGATTAAAAAAATTCACGACAAGGAAAATTTAATAAAAACGCATTATGAGCCAGGAAATGGTTTTTAGGAGAGTGATAAGAAGATTTTTAGAAAATAGGACCAATAAAAATGTTTTAATCCCAATATAAGGTTCTCATTAGTTATACCAAGCCATTGAATGTTGAGCATCACTCAAAATTCATATTTTACATCCACGTTTGAACTTATTTCCGGGAAATCTCACTGTAGTCAATCCTAAACAAGGGTAAAGTTTCTCTTAGGGCATTAAATCGATATAGGGGAGAGTGTTGTACCTTTGGACAAAAATCACGTTTGGATTTTTCTAAGACAGGTAAAATCACATTTTTACCATTTAAAGTGCCCAACCTATAGTCCTATCCTTAGCAAGGAGGGTAACATTTTTTTATTAGCTAAAATCTTCAAAATTGGATTTTTAATTCATTTTAATAATTTGACGAAATTTGAGTCCATAGGTACAACAACGTGCTCTCCCTATGGACAGACCCAGTTGTACCTGTGGACACCCTTAAAAAGGAAAGTTTTTGTTGATAAAAAAAGCTTAAAATGAACATTTTTATTGGTGTATTACCTTTTTATAAACTATTTCAAGCATTTTTAAAATTGGAAATAGATTTTTTACAGTAATGTAGTTTTAGATCGTGAATGATCATTAAAACGAAGTTGATTGATAAAAGTCTTGATTTTTTGCAATAAGTACATAAATCACATGGGATTTTCAGATCGAAATTTGAGGTAATAGTTTCATCAATCATGCTGATTGATCTGATCACATCACTGATCCAAAAAACAATTCGATCGACAATTAGTTGTATAAGCATTCGGAGGTAATACCTTTTGCAAATCTTCTTTGGTGGAAATTTTAAGTTTTTTGTAATCATCATACTTAAATGCGATAGTGTGCTTAAGATTTTATACCATATTTTACATTAAATGCAAAGTAAAATCAAAAATTTAAAAAAGTAGTTTAGATCACAAAATATTTGATTTTTCATCTAAAATCAATTGAAAATAATCGCCGACAAATAGATAACCATTTAGAATTAATTTAATATGCATTAAAATGTATTCACTTTAATGAAACCTGATTAAAAAACGCCGATTAGCTGCAGACACCCACAAGAACGTGTCCGTAGGTACAACATCAGGTGTCTTTGCATTTAAAATTCTATAAAAAACTAAAGAATTGAGATCTGACAATTTCTAATATCAAAAATAAAAGTTAAAATCTCGGGGAATCGCCCCTTATATCCTATTTTATCATGTCATAATTAAAGGGGAAGAAAAATATTAATGTAGAGATGCACTAAAAAAAACCTTGAGCTCCTAAAAACAGTAAATTTATTATATTAAATTTAAATATTATTTTTAAGAGCTGATTTCCCGTTAGAACTAGATAGCATCTGTTTACATTCAAATTCAACCACAAATTCATATTTCCATTGTTTCCCGATTTTTAAAACGCGGTGGCTGAAGGTACAACCGTCCTTAGGTACAGCACTCTCCCCTATAAATAGGTCACTGAGAAATATCAATTTTGGGCTACAGCTCTTGGTTCATTGAAAGAGGAGATTTAACGCCACTTAAGAGACAAAAAGGGATAAAATCGCATGGTATTTAATTAATATTTAATTATTTTTAGTTTTATATTGTCTGAAACATGTATATAATCTTAATTATGATAGTATTTTATGCTAAAATAATGAGATTAAGTGTTAAAAATGAGTGTTTTCAACGCTTTTGTCCGTTTCTTACAGTACTGGTGACATATTTGTAACAAAAAACTGTACGAGCTGCAGCTTTTTCACAACTATTTCTGAATTCTACACCCTGAAATTAGTCGGAAATACTTTATCTCATTTTTGTTAGGGAAAAAAGTTAAATTTTGTCGACTAGTGTTATCATTGTTCGAAAATCATGCTAATTAGCTCATTAAACCTTAATTAGCCAATTACTGATTGGATAAATCTGAAATTTTCTTTTAGTGAAATGACTTAATTTATATACCCTACACCCTACATATTTTGTGAAAAATCTAGATTTTTAAAGTCAATAATAAAAAAATTTTGTCAAGTGTGTGAGAACAAAATGTTTCGCTGTTATGCAAATAGCAATCTAAAGTTTGTATAGGAAGAAGTGTCATTTTTGTGATTGGTTTTGTGACAATTATTTATTTTACACTTAAAATTATACCTACTTTTCTAGGGTGTGATAAAATTAAAATATTCTTTAAAAATACAGTTGAATGTAAGAAAATCGTACAATTTTGAGTGCGACCCCCGGACCTCCTAGGGTTATAATAGCTATTTTACTTTACCATAAAAGCTTCCCGAGAGCAGAGGGAGAAATACCAGCACAGAAAAGGGTTGGCTTTTTAGAGTTTTTCAACACTCAATATTTCATGCAGCAAAAGAACCGCTACCAGAAAAAAAGGGTAGTGGCAAGTCAGACCGAGCGACCATAAGACGTGACAGCAATCAATCAAAGAGGGGAAAAAGCATGGAGCTCAGCATGAGACTCCCCCTGTCTTGACAGGAATCTTCATTCCTGTCAAGATAGGGGACTAGGCTTTCTCCATGCTTTTTTTTATGGAGATTGATTGCAGTAGCGACTATAAGACGCGCAGTGTGTTTTGAGCCTTAGATACAACAAGCAAAGGAAACGGCGGAGATCTCTTTGTGCTGTTTAGAGGGCCTCGCCTCCCTTCTGTGGGGGTTTTAACTCTGAGTGTCCCCGGGAAGCCTTTCAGGTCGTAAAATCAGTGGCTGTAAAACTCTAAACATCCACCGGTACTATTCCGTTATCCGGGCGCAAGCAAAAAATCGCTAAATAATGTAGAATTCCGCCAAATTTCTTACAACGATAAGGGGAATGTTGTTTATAGTTGAAAGTTTTCGACTTTTGGCTCAGGTGCATTTGCCCCCGGCTAACGGAAAAGTACCCATCAACCATATTCTGGCATAAATTCTGCTAATTAAATTTTCTAAAAGGTGTCATTATTTCCCTCACATTTGGCTAAACATAAACATTCTACTTTTTTTCAGATTAAATTTAAAAAGAAATTTGATTATCTTATGAATATTTGATCAACTTAGAGCGGACACTTTTAACATTGTACAGCAGCTGTTCCTAAAACTTTTCAGACGCGGAGCACTTTTCAAGAGAAAAATTCGTTGCGTAGCACTTTTTCCGAAGATTAATTTTTCCAAGGTGTAAAAACAGATTTTACATATAACTTATTGCTATAAGAAATAACAGCATGGAAGGAATGTTTTTAAGCCATTTATTACATAAAAATATTTTTAAAAATGTTACACTATAAAAAACCCTAAGTAAGATCCTCCCCCAGAAAATTTTTAAAAATTTGCTCCTCACAGTAGTGTTTTCGCTCATTTTGAGACAATTTGGAAATTTCCTTGGAAAAAATAGATTTAAAAATTTGAAAGGAGTGTTGGGGACAATCTCTCCTGTAAATACTTCTGAAATTAGCCCCCAAAAAAGTGCTGTTTTACCTTACTTTGAGCCCCTATGGATGACCAGCAAATAGGACTGCGCTTTGAAAGTGTCAGACTCTAATTAGCAGATTGTATACTGTAATTTATGTGAAACTAGCGCTGACGCGCTAGACCCGGGCTTCGCCCGGTTTTCAGTTTTTTTATAAATATCATCTGGTGCGTTACAGATGTTCTTCGCCAGTCCAAATGTGGAAATGGTTAAATATAGTAGCCACTTTTATGTTTATGCTACAACAATGGATTTTATACTGCAACAATCGAGAATATGCCTACAACAATTAATGTTACGTCTTCTCTTGTTATATTTACAATAATGTGGTTTTGCCCTGAAGTTAGGCATGAAATATGGGCTTTTGAAGCATAAAATTGACCAAAAAAGTTGTTAGGACGCTTCGATTTTAAATTTTTTTATTCAGAAACCTTCCCGGGAGCGAGTAGATCAACGTGGTATAGTTTAATAGTTAATGTAGGTTCGAAAAGTTTAAAACTTTAAAGGACATACAGACAGACATACAGACAGACAAACATTCATTTTTATATAAATAGAAGAAAGATCAGGTAAAGAAAAAGGTGCGCTCGTTTTGGACGAGCACATTTAGGATATATCTGGTCTAATTTTAGACAATTTTAAAGCAATGCAAATTAGAAGTTTTCAAAAATGTATTTATTTTAAATTTATTTTCGGAGCACCAAATGCTTCGCGTAGCACAGTTTGGAAACCACTGTTGTAGACGAATTAATACATTAATCATTCACTTTAACCCCAGAACGTTTTATAAAATATACTCTCTCATAAGAAAGAACCTAAACAATTTTCATTTTATGACAGAAAAGTTTAATGATTGGAAAAATTTCCACAAACTTGACTCTTTTCAAGTAACCAAGAATACTCGTTTGAAATTTAGACAGAAAAAAATATGACGCATTGAATTTAAGAAAACAAATGAGATGTGGGTAGCAACCAGGCCTTCTCTTCTGAATATCCTACTACAGCAACAACGCCGCTTCTGAGCGGCATCTCTAATAAAGCCAAATAAAGCACTTAAACGCAGCTGTCCGAGCCCCAACTGTAACTAATTAACTTATTCGTACAATTCGCGATTAATCCTACATCCTATTGTCGAAAGAGCTAGTTTCGTTGATAGAACTTTTTCAGTTTCTGAGTCAAAGGAAGATAATATCCGGCTTTTGAAAGGGAATGTTATATAAAGAAGGTTTATTTTTGTGTGTGAAAATTTGGTCCCGTTAAACGTTAAAGAATTCAATACTTTTAAATTTTCTTTTTACTTGACGTGATGAAACTTTGATTTATTTTATTTTAATACTTACTTTTTAAGAATATTCTGGTTAACTTAGCATTATAAACTGTCAATTCATTCTTACCTAAAAGAGACTTTTTTGCGACAAGTGCGCATACACCGGAGAAATATCGAGACAAAGCAATTGCGCTGTTAAAATAAACAACGCAGTGAAAAGAAACCGAAAAATTTCGCCGAATCATCTGTGCTGCCATCTGTAAAATGATATTCCTTTTACTCGTGCGAGATAGATATCTTTCATGAAACCCAACGGGAAATTACTTTCTTACCGTAAAACCTAGATGGCGATGGCGTGTCAACGGAATGAAAAAGCGTTCAGAACAAAGGATTTATTATAAGACCATTACTGAATTTTTTTTAAACTGCCAGACCCTTTCTTACTGTGTTTTCATTCAATTATAATAAAAAGTTACTGATTCTCAAATAACAGAAATAAGACAAGATTTAAAATGGTTTTAATTTATCAATTTTGGTTTCAAAGGGAAATGTGACTTATTTGGAGTGGGGGCATTGGGCGGATTTAGGTGGTGAACCCTGGGGTAGCATACACTGGATACCTTAGGGGGCGTCCCCAAATGGCCTTGGAAACAGAATTTTCTCTTATAAAAATGAAATTTTCTCAAAAAGTTGGGGGGAGGGGGGTCTTTTCCCCCATGACCCCATTTAAATCTGCCCGGGAGTGGAGGGCTTCAGTTTCCTAATTGACACTGGGAGCGATTGCTCCATTATTCCGGCCACTCGTGCTGACAAGCTATCCACTCCGATCCAAAGTTTCACGGCAGCAAATGGTTCCACTATTCATGTGTATTCCCAAAAATTACTCTATCTAGATCTTGGCCTTCGAAAAAATTTTGTGTACCCCTTTTATGTGTGCGCGGTCAAGTGTCCCATCATCGGTGCCGATTTTCTCCATCACTTTGATTTACACCCTGATATTCGACACCGACGATTACATGATGCATGTACAAAATTACGCTCATATTGCATACTTAATGATGTCCCTGTCTTTTCTGTAAAACTTGTATGTAATGATAATTCTACTATCTATTCTAATTTATTAAGTGCTTTCCCTAATCTCACTCAGCCTCCTTGTGCCAACCAACCGGTAAAACATTCCGTTACCCATCATATCGAAACTTTTGGCTTTCCTGTTTTTTGTAAACCCCGTCGGCTGGCTCCCGACCGTTTAAAGTTGGCCAAATTGGAATTTCAGCACATGCTTGATTTAGGTCATATGCGACCCTCCAATAGTAATTACGCCTCACCCTTACATATGGTCCTTAAAAAGGGGAGTGAGGAAGGATTGCTGGCGTCCTGTTGGAGATTATCGTGCCCTTAATGCCCAAACAAAAAAGGATAAATATCCCATTCCTAGTATTTTGGATTTCACTAGTGAATTACATGGTACGCAAATTTTCTCTCACATAGATTTAGTAAAAGCTTTCCTCCAGATCCCGATTGCTCCCGAAGATGTCCACAAAACTGCCATATGTACACCTTTCGGACTCTTCGAGAGCACTCGGATGCAGTTCGGTTTGTGCAATGCCTCTAGTACCTTCCAAAGGTTTATAGATGAAGTCACTCGCGGACTCTTCAGGGTGTATATTAGGGTGGAGCGAAAAACACGAATTTCGGAAATTGAAAACGCCTATGGTGGGAATAGCTGTGGACAACCATGCCTATTAATAATCCAAAATATGAGCTCAATCAATTAATATCTTTAGATGCCCCTTTCACTTTGAAATTTCGAAATTTTCCCAATTTTTTCATACAAATGACAATAACTCATCCATAAAAAATTAATTCCCCCTATTACGAGGCATGGGAGATGAAATGAACTTCCCTGAATGTATAAAAAAAGTTTCAGCCTTGAAATAAATTTTTGAGTTTAAAATTTGGCCTCATTTTTAAAGCATCTAACACGCGCCTCCACGCTTTCGGACGGACCTCCCAAAGCGTACCTCGTGGAATGCACGCACTTCCCTTGCAGCTCTTCACTTGTTTTCATTATGAAAACAACCCAGAACTCAACACTGCATATCGAGTTCCACCCCCTTCCCACTAAAAATAAAATTTAACGGTGTTTACCCCTCCAAAAATTTAAGTCACTAGTTTAAAAGTGGTTTATATTGGCTTTTCGTTTCAAACCTTGGCAAAGAAACTCTGGATGCAATTCTCGCTCGTATAAACCCATCTCGGGCCTCTGTTCCACAGACTGCACCTGATGCTTCAGTAACTATCTTAACATACCTTTCCACAGCTTGGGAATGGCATGGAAAGTTAAAAAGATCACTATATCTTGGAATGTCTAGAATTAAAGACTGAATCTCATCATTTGAAAGAGACAGAGTAAGTGGTGGTTCAATGATGTAGTCTGATTGCCAATCAATCAGATTTATATAATCATCTGCCTCAAAGTTTAACTTGGGTGTTCTAAACTCTCTAATATTATTTGGAACTTCACTTTCTTGCCTCAATTTTAAAATTCGTTTAAGTCCCAATTCTCTTACGTGTTTTCGATCATCCGCCAACTTTGCCAAAAGAATATTTTCTGGATGGGCATAGTAAGCATTTCTTCATATGGGAAATCATTCCCATATCTTTTAGTGCAGCATTAATCAAAATTGCCGCAGATCTGTCTGAAACACCAGTTCTGTCGCAGGCCTGAGTTACACTAGGGAGTTTAGTTCTCATTTGAGATGTAGATGGTAAATCAATATCACTACTACTGTTGTTTGTCGTGTCATCTGATAAATTAGAACTTATAATATTGGCTCCCATAGTAAAAGAAGGTTGTATTTTTAATATTTCGCTTTCAGAAACTTTGAATAGAGTATCTTGACTTTCTGCTTCCCTTCCTTTTCTATCAAATCGTTTTACGAGCATTTTAGTAGTTTTAATATCTATATTTCCTATGACCATTTTCCTAACCGTTCTTTGATCGGTTATAAAGGACCTTTCAGCAAGAGGAACTTTTGTTTTACAAACACATTTCGAAAAATCTTTACATTTGCAAATACAACTATCAAACAATTTTTTTTCAGCTGATTCCCTGAATGATACAACTTTTTTGAGAAATCCAGTTTTCTTGTATTTTTAAGTTTTCTGTTAATATTTCTATACCTTATATAGTATTTTTATCTTAATCTTATATAATTTGTTGATTTGTTACAGTTGGAATTGAACTTTTTCCAATAACCCTTTAAGCTCTTTAATTAAGGTTGAACTTATTTCAGCAATGCTAGCTTTTTTTACAATTTTTTTGCAAATAGAGGTAATACCTCATTACATCTGCAAAAGATGGAAGCATATTAGGCTTCAACGTTTCAGCCATTCCAAACACGGGACACACATCTACAGATCGCGTCCGAGGCATTTCGACTTTTTCACACAAAATCAAAACAACACTTAACTCACATTACAATTTTACAAAAAAAGAACAAAAGTATGTAAAACTAAGTAAGAAAATACGCACCAAAAACAAATGCGAATCGATTAGAACAAAGTATCACGCCTGACTACACCGATGAAGCGCTTGCATTGACATGAATCTATTACTAGAAATTTACCAAAAAGGGGGCGTGCATCTAAAGAGATCCAGACACCTCTAAGTTGTGAATTAAGAGTTGTTTACCCCCTTATAAACACCGAGATGAAAGGGAGCGCCCGTGTACCACCGCCCGCATTTGCGAGGAACACATTGGGAGGTCCGTTCAGAAGCGTGGTCGCGCGCGTTAGATGCTTTAAAAAAGAGGCCAAATTTTAAACTCAAAAATTTATTTCAAGGCTGAAACTTTTTTTATGCATTCAGGGAAGTTCATTTCATCTCCCATGCCTCGTAATAGGGGTAATTAATTTTTTATGGATGAGTTATTGTCATTTATATGAAAAAATTGGGAAAATTTCGAAATTTCAAAGTGAAAGGGGCATCTGAAGATATTAATTGATTGAGCTCATATTTTGGATTATTAATAGGCATGGTTGTCCACAGCCATTCCCACCATAGGCGTTTTCAATTTCCGAAATTCGTGTTTTTCGCTCCACCCTAGTGTATATGCATTTATAGATGATATCCTAATTGCATCTTCCTCTGCTGAAGAGCATATCAATCACCTACGAGCTCTTTTCTCTAGGTTGGATCATTATGGACTTACTATTAAACCATCAAAGTGTACTTTTGGAGTCCCTACCTTAGAATTCTTAGGCTTTAAGGTTTCTGCTGAAGGTATTTCTCCTATCCCTGATCGAATTCTTGCTATTCAAGAATTTCCCCGCCCTACTACCCTTACTCAGCTCCGTAGATTTTTAGGTATATTTAATTTCTATCGTAGATTTCTACCGAAAGCTGCTCACATTTTGTCACCCTTAGTCAAATTTCTAGAAGGCCATTCTAATAAAAAGAAATCCAAACTCCCTAGAAAAAAATTGGAAGATTCTCTCCAATGGTCTGAGGATGCTGAAAAAGCATTTTTAGACGCTAAAAAGGCTCTAGCTGAAGCTACTCTCCTCAAACATCCCATTCCTGGTGCTCCATTATGTTTATGGACTGATGCATCAGAATTTGCCATTGGTAGCAAGCTCTTTAAATCAACTTTCAAATGGTAACTGGGAAACTCTCTAAGAGTCAAACTAAATGGTCTGCTTATGATAGGGAATTATTAGCCATCTATTCTTCCATTAAGAAATTCCGGCACATGCTGGAAGGCAGGGAATTTTCTATCTACACTGATCAGAAACCCCTAATTCATGCCTTCCACCAAAAGCCCGACAAATGCTCCTATAGGCAATTAAGACATTTAGACTTTTTTTTCCCAATTTTCTACTGATATCCGATACATCAAAGGTACAGACAACATTGTAGCGGATGCATTGTCTAGAATAACAATTAATTCTATTTCCACTGCACCTTTAAATTTTCATGATTTATCTAATTCCCAAAAATCTGATCCTGAGCTTGCTCAACTACTTTCTTCCACTAATTCTAAATGTGTTCTTAAAGAGCATTATTTCCCTATAAAAAATTTAACATTATACTGTGATTTTTCTACCGACTCTCCACGACCTTATATCCCTGAACCTTAGGGGAGAGGAGGGAGGAATGGGACAGTGGGAGGAGTGGGACAGCTGAAATTATGGCAAAATAAATCAGTTTATTTTATTTCCAGTTTGGTCATTAGATGACCTTCTTATATCTTCTTGTTATTTCCTTCATTTAGTTTATGCAGCAGCAAGTTTCTGTTTATAGTTGTAAAAATTTGATTTTCCCACCTCCAAAGTAAATTTCCAGTCTATCTTTAGTTTTATTTAATTTCTCATGTAAATTTTAGAACAAACATTATATAATGCCATTGTAATCTAAAAGATATAATGTATGCTAATCTGCAATTTCATAAAGCCTAACACCAGCATAGTTTATGTGACAAGTTATATTTTAAAAGCAATGTGTGGAGGGAGGAATGGGACACTCTGAAGAGGGAGGAATGGGACATGCAAATCATCTGCAAAAATCAGCTTAAACTTAATTTGTCTGTTTAAATCTGCAAAAATGTTAACAAAATTTTAAAATATTAATTTCTGATAGCTATCTTTATTGCTTCAATTGAAATGCTTTTCTTTTCTTGAAGTACTACATTGTAATTCAATTATTGATTCTTTACACCATGGGACAGAGTTCAAGTGTACTAAATATTTTTTAAAAATTATTCTATAATAGATATAAGATTGAAAGCTTTTTAACAATGTGGGCAAAGGTTAAAAGAATAGTAGGTAAAATACTAGGCCCTTTCTCATTATGACATTTTACTAATTTTCTTTACTTTTCAAAAGTGTCCCACTCCTCCCATACTCATGTCCCACTCCTCCCACCCATGAGGGAGGTATGGGACAAAATTCTTGTAATTTGAATGATCAAAAGTGATAATATTAAACAACATTTAAGAACTGTATATTTTTAAAAAATTAAGTTAAAACATGTGAGTTTATTATCCAACCATTTTGCATCTATGAATAAGCAGGGGATAATGAATAAAAAAATATTTAGTGAAAATTGTCCCATTCCTCCCTCCTCTCCCCTACCGTTCCGCCGTTTTTGAAAATGTCCATAATATTTCTCATCCTGGCACTCGAGCAACTATGAAGTTAATTTCTAAACGTTATTTTTGGCCTAACATGAACACCTTCATAGTAAAATCTGATCCTGCCAAAATTGTCAACGTTCTAAAATTCAGAGGCATACCAAATCCCCTATAGGTACATTTTCTTTGCCTGATGCTCGATTTGCCCATATCCATATAGATTTTATTGGTCCACTTCCACATCTGATGGATTTACATATTGTATGACAATTGTTGATCGCTTTACCAGATGGCCAGAAGTTATCCCAACAACTGATATTACAGCTGAAACAACTTGCAAAGCCCTAATTCATCATTGGATTACTCGCTTTGGTTGTCCTGTAACTATAACTACTGATCAAGGCAGAAATTTTGAATCCCATTTGTTTCGACATTTAACCGAGATTTTAGGTACAAATCGTATACGCACGACCGCCTACCATCCCCAGTCCAATGGCCTTGTTTGGGTAGCCCCTTTTTTACCAGTAAAAAATGCAAAATGATAGGAGGTTACGGTAAAATTAATCAAAAATACCAAGGAACCAATATTTTGCGATAAAGTTCCACTTATTTTCCAGGAACGTTACTTGGGAACAAAAATGGGCAACCCCAGCAGCCTCGTTTTTCCAAGGAAATAACTAATGAGGTCTAATATGGACCCCGACCTTAAAACTCATCAATACGTCTTTAGTAAAATGAGGTAAATAATAATATAAAACTACAAAGATTTGACTTGTTTTTGTTTACTTAAAAACATGATTTAGTATAATTTTTGTTCCTTTTTTATGGGATCATGTGCCCGCTTTTGAATCTTATGATAAACGTTTCTTTATAGCTTCTCAAACTTAAAACATGAAGAAAAAAGCTTTCCTTTTAAATTATAATTCAGTCATTTTACTAAAATAGTTTCACCAAACAGGTAATGGAAATTTTTTTTTATCTAGGACTCTTAAAAACTGAAGAATGATTCTAAAATAATTTATATATTGAAAAATTTCACGTATTTGATGAGTACTCGCATGGGAGGAAACTCTAAAAACTAAAACACAAGGCAGATATCGAAATTGAAAGTGCGTTAGTAAATAGATCGCAAGGGAAGGTTAAACAAATGCCCTTATTGGAACACAAAAGTTGAAAAATATGTCCAGATAATCTAGTATTAAACTTGATCAATATTTTAAATAAAAACAACGCCCCACACTAAAGATTCTCTATGTCAAAAAGAAACATAAAAACCAAACATACCTTTTTTTAAAACTTGGAATAACCCTTCAACTTAAACACCAACAAAGCGAACAAACTACAAAGGATGCTTCCGCACAGATATTCACAGATTACTTTGATATTGAAATACGAGATAAATAATAATATCAAGATGACAGTGCCTATCCGATATCTCTAGCCTCATGGCCGATGTTTTACGTCACAAGCGCAGGATCACACCAATTATGCCACATTTAGCAACCAAGAGCAGCTATAGCTTCTTATTAACCTTGTCGCTTAGTCCGATTACATGTGAACTTTTCCTGCAGCGGAAGTAAACAAAGAGTGTACAGTGGATTACTATGGAGTTGATTAATAAGTTTCCTCATGTAAACAAACACACGGTTACCTTTAATCAAGGATGTCGAGAAAGGAATACTATGAAAATATCTAATTTAGAAATGGATAACACTAAAATCGATTGTGAAAAATTACAGTTTTTATTACCGGAACAAAATATATAGTTTTAAACGAAGAGAAATTAAAATATACCCTGTGAAGGCCATTGTACTTTTGTAATTCCTAATTACGTGACAGATAAATTTTAACAAGATAAAAAACAATCAAGCAGATATCTTTGAAGAATATTTTGCGCCCATTTTATCACCTGAGGCCCCACAAGGCCCACCTGAGGCCCTCGTTGCTCTATATTGAGTTAGAATTAGTTGGTTCTTCCGTGTACCTTTGAACTTTACGGAGTGTTGTGGAATATATGAGTTCGCGGGGTACCTCAAAAATAAAAATAATTGTTCACAATTTTTATCCACAAATGAAAAGAAATCCTTTGGATTTTTATTGTTGGTTAGGTTAAGTTTCAGTCCCGTACCAATTCGAGCAAAGATTTATTACATAAGATACAACATTATGTGAAACGTGTCACAGTTGTTTGCAGGTTTTAAGAAAGAATGATTAGGCCACAGCCTAGTGTTTCGATGAAAACGGTGTTTCCCACATTTCCAAGAGGCACATGTGACGTCAAACTGTTAGGCGATTTCTGTAATAAAATGTCTCATAATTAACTGAAAAAAATTTGTGGGAAAAGACAAGCATATTTTTGGAATCAGGAGAGAATTTTTAATAAATTAAAATAGAATATTTAGAATTTTAAGAGATGATGCAATTCTCCATTGTAACAGAAGAGAAAATTCGTACGCATCAGTTGGTTGATGACTATAAAGAGAAAGCTTAACTTTTACAATTGAATACTTATTTCAGAAACATGTCAAACGCCACCCCCCCCCTTTTCTTGTTTTGAAAGTTTCTCACTACATTTTTATGAAGATATTTAGTATTTTTTTTACCTCAGTAAAGTAGGCCTCATTTGGATATTTTACACGCAAAAAGTATTTTTTTAATATTTATATTCTTTGCATAAAACTTATTAAAATTTTTGCATTTGACAAGCAATAAATAGCAATAAAAAGAGTATTCAGGCTTATTTTCATAACCTTAAATCTAATTTTTTAAGGATTTGGTAATAAAAGTGGGAGTATTAGTTGAAAATAACATTTCCTTATTAAATACTAACTCATAAAATTATTATGGAGTTCTTATTTTTTCTCTTTTGGTTAGTAGATGTATAATTACCCTTTTTTATAAATGATTTCAACTCTAAACTCAAAAATAGGGGTCAGCCAATTCAAAATGTTAATATAGACATCTTCGAAGTCAATTAGATAATTGTTTAGATGTAACTTTCTGGACAGTAATACGATTTTGATTTAAAAGGCTACAAAATCAGTTAATTAGTTCAATATTATGATCTGTGGTATAGATTTGATGTCCCCTTTTAATAAAGTAATTCAAAGATCTAAAATCTTAATCAAATGGATGTAATAAAGGGCCACAAGCATGGAAATTTTAAATTATAGCTACCAAAACGTCCTTAGTCTTGAGATTCGTACAAACATGGATAAAATAAAACACTTCAATCCCAAACAAGCTGCAAATAAGACGGCATGAACGAAATTCCCCGCAGTTTAAGTGCATAAACCAGTCAAGCGACGTCGTTTGACTTGTTTCTGCACTAAAGCTGAAATTTAACATGCGGGGAAAACTATTATAAAATCTCGTTTTTTTTTATTCTTACACTAAAATGTGTGTTTACCCCTATAACACCAATAACACATTTTTGAAAAAAGTAACGTTTGACATGTTTCAGAAATAAGTGATTCAATTAAAAGAAAGAAACATTACTACGAAAGTTGTACCCTTAGGACAAATGGACAGGAGTATTGTGAATTAGGGTATTGTGAATTATAAATGAAAACTAGTTCCAACCTGCCCTAAACGGATTTGAGTGCCATAACTTAATGAATACTTTCAGGGTTTTCCTGGAGTTGCTCTGAACAGAGCAATTAGAGTGATTATATTAACTAAAACGGAGCTTATTTTTATTACATTGCTATAATAAACGGTTTTATATAGGAAAGCAAGTTATAATTCAAATATTTTTATTATAACCACATGAGGAGAATTTAAAAGTAAAATCTTAATCCTGAATCCCCTAATTCAGGAATGAAATTAGGAGTCAGAATTTTTGGGGTTCCAACACCCAATTTTTTTCTTTTACTATAAAATGAAAGTGGCGAAAAAAAAATTTCCGATATTTAACTATTAAAATGTATCACATCTCGATTTATGTGTGAATCGAATTGCGTTAATAGTTAATACATGGACATGAAACATGGAAAATGAGAGGGACAAACTCCAACATAATTAATACTTATGCAGTAAGAAGGGAAGAATACTTACAGTCATTTAGGACTTTTCCAACCGACCGTACTTTCAAATAAATAAATTCTAGCAAAAAATGGTAAAAATCCTTTAAAGTTTACTTCTAAATTTTTAAAAACCAGTTTCTGGTTAATCAGAACATTTAAAGGATTAAAATTCCTTCGCCATTTATCGAGCACATTGATGAACGACCCATAAAACTTCCATTACATTATTTCTTCTGGAAACAAGAACTATTCATAAATTTTAATAAGATGCGTTTCAAGGGACTATTTTAATTAGTGACGTCTTCTTGAATTATGAATAGGCTTTCTCGTAAGTTATGTTGGTCTAACTTGTATACTTAGACGTGCCACTCACAAAAAAATGAAAGTGCTTAAAATATTTTTTCGGATATATCCAATAATATAATTACTCTAGATTATTAAATTAACCAACGATGATCGATTATTTAATTAACGGTTTATGCTCGAACCTTGTAGCGCTATGCTAAACCAATGTGTTTGCTCTCTACCATTAGATAACGAAACGAGACGGGACCCTAGCTCCGTTAAAAAAAGGCCAATTCCTTCAAAGTTTGGAGCAAAAATAAATGGGTATATTGTAACATGGAAAATTAGGTATTAGGATTTTTTATGCCGTTCAATTAAAATTTTCAAAGATAATATTGAACAAATGGAAGTATCCACCTTCATAACTTATTAGCCACAAATAAGAGACTTGATTTTTGGCATAAACAAATAATTTACTTTTTTTGGTCAAATTATTTTAATACATTTCCGCTTATAAAGCTTAGACTTTGCACTGAAGTAATGGTTTTTTATACTCTATTCATTTAGAATTGGCGCTTGAGAAATAGTGCTTTCCCCCACGCTAGAAGCGTAACCATTTACGATCTTCGAGCAGCGAATAGTAAGCCTTCTTCGTCACTTTGACGTGGATAGTTGCTATGGTAACCGATCGGTGGTGGGAGAAGGAAATATTTTCAAGCGCCAGTTCAAAATGAACAGAGTATAATAACTTTTTTATGCGTTTTAAAATTTAAAGCTTTATGTAATTTACTCATTGACATTAGATTTATAAGGTGAAACCATACGTGGAAGATAATTTGTTTAACTATTTGATTTTAGTTTCTCATGTTAGTCACAGGAAGATTGATGAAACTTCCCTCCCAGTGAAACAATTCAGGATACGACCAACACCTTTGAAGAAATCCCAAAATAAATAATGATAAACTTTCATAAGAGTAGTTAAAGAATTACACAGGTCTGCAATGAAAAAGCTGTTTGAATAATTTCAGCGATTTCCTATGTATTTTGGTGTGCCGATAACGAAAAAAAAATATTGAAAAAAAAATCCTATACGTCAGGATTTTTCACAAATTGCAATATTATATTCGAATTTTCCCATTTTTTATAGTTGTTGAACATTTCTTGCTCCTTAGTTTTTAAAAATTAGGAGCTGTGAATGATGCACATAGTAAACTATCTCATCAGGATATTATAGGGATGGAAATAAAATATTAGGGAAGATTTAATCGTGCAATAATGAAGGATTTTTGTTGTATAGTTCAAAGAAACGTTCATGTTGATAATCTCAATAAGGAAGTTGCATGTGTCAGATTTTCAAAAACAAACAAATGTTCCGTATGGTTTTTTGTATGGTAAAATGAAATATCTAGTCAGTTTTTCAAAAAAATGTACAGGTAATTAAATATTTTAATTTAAAAGTCGAGAAAAAAACACGTGACTGAAAACGTTTATTGTTTAAACTGTAGGATGACGTCAACAATAATACCATCAACTCCATTGCTTTTCAACAATGCCTATTGTAGGATGACGTCACATCCAAACTCTTGGCGTTTTCGCGCGCTTTTAAAAAAAGGATTTTTGTTAATTTTTTTGGCAATCAAAAAATTTCTCGATCGGCCTCAAATTTTGGGTAGTTGCTTATTTTTGCAAGAAGAATCGATTAAAAAATATAAAAAAAATCATGCAACTTCCTCATTGTAAATTTACCAAGAGGAGCTTCATAAGGTGGAAAAATTGGATGTAGAGTGTGTAAATGAGTTTATTTTAGTTATATAATAATTTTCATGAAGAATATGTAATAAAAAATTCATTTTAAAAAACTGTTTTCATTAAAATTTAAATATTGACTTATTTTACAATCATACCTAAAATGTCAAGAAACATGCCATTCTAGGGCAAAACAGAGACCATTTATGAATTCAGGGAAACAAAAAACATTAAAACTAATCACCTTATTAATAGATTTTAAAATTAAATTAAAAACTCTACTTGTTTAGTGTACTTACATTTTTTGTGAAATTTTGCTATATTTGCTTAATTCTTTACAAAATGCGATGTCTTAAAAATCAAAAGAGGTCATATTTGGATTCAGCACACCAAAAAACATAAAACATTATTTTTAGATAAAGTCTGAGTCGAAAAATAATTTTTTTAAAGATATACTTTTATTTTCTTAAAAAATTGGCATTTTTACTTAAATTGTGAAGAAAGGTGAAGTCTTATGAGAAAATGGAGGGCAATTTTAGATTCAGCACATCAAAAAACATAAATAAAGATTTTACGGAAAAATTTGAATACAAAATTTATTGTAAAGTCAATTTTTCAAAATTTTAAGGCATTTCCCAATAAAACCTAAAAACCTGAATTGTCAAAAAACATGACGTCATAGGACAAAATGAAGGTCATTTTTGGATTCAGCGCACCAAAAATCATATAGTACAGGTGAAATAACCCAAACAGCTCGAAAAAAGTTTTTTTTTGCAGACCTGTGTTTTTAACTACATGAAACATCATTTTCCGAGTTTTATAATGGTTAATTGCAGTTTCTCTGGTAAATATTTCCAATATTATTTAATCATACGTCAGCAATACCTAATCTCTTCTAGAGAACTTAGTAAAGCTCTTGAGACGGAAATTCGTTTCTAATTTTAATTCAAGACACATTTCATAAAATTTAGATTTAAACAGGAGCGAGTTTAAACTATTATTTAAATTAGAGGAAAATTTTGTTATGTAACTTAAAAAAACTGGAGAAATGAAGAATACTCTGCATTATAAATTATTATCTTAAACAGCATACAAGTTTAAATTTTGGGGTGTAATTATCCGGAAAATTCATTTATAGTTATGTATTTTAAGAATACCCATGTATATACTCTTTTGAGCACTTTAATTTTTTTTGTGAGTGGCACATCTAAGTATACAAGTTAAACCACATTACTTACGGGAAAGCCATTTCATTATACAAGAAAACGTCACTAAATAAAATAGTCCCTTAAACTGCATCTCATTAAAATTTGTGAATAGTTCTTGGATCCAGAGAAATAATGTAAGGGAAGTTTTATGGATCGTTCATTGTCAGGAAAGCCTATTCATAATACAAGAAGACGTCACTAATTAAAATTGTCCCTTTAAACGCATTTTATTAAAATTTATGAATAGTTCTTGGATCCAGAAGAAATATCTACTTTTATATGGTAGAAATTCTAAATTAGATTGAAAATTTTAAAATAGTGTTTTGTTACATAATAAGAGGGATTTTTAATTAAACGTATTTGTTTTCATTACTCTATAAACGTTCGCACACAGAAATAAACACATTGGAGAACATTTTTTGCCCTTAAATTAATAAAACTTTAAATGGGTTTTAGCTAGAATACTCCAACACTTTATTGTGTTGTGATAGTGTTCTGAACATATTTAAAATGGTCATCTATAACGTGTTTGAAAAATATTGTAAAATATATTTGGTATCTGCTTGCGTTATTAATTCTAAATCTTAAAAAACACTATAAGAATACATTTTTTGCATCTGAAATTTTATAGCAACGCTTCACATAGCACTCTTTTTAGAACACATTTCTGTATGGCAGCACTTTTTAAACATATTTAGAATACTGACACAACACAAAGTATTAAGTGTTCTATCAACACAAGCTGAAGTGTTGTTAATTTGAGAAAAAAAGTATTCATTAATGTGTTGTGAGCGCACAGTGTAGATAGCGAGATTTTGATATAGATTTGGTGTTTCATGCACGTTATCCTTCAACGTGTGTAGGTCAGTTTCATATCAAAGTTGATAAAAGAACGGTTAAACCTCCAAACTTAACTTATACCAAATGAAAGAGATAACTATTTATTATTTCTTTTTATCTTTGTAATATAGCTGTATGAAATTTAAAAAAATAAGATTCCAATAGTAAAAGTTTTAATATAAAAAAAGAAGAAATGAAACAGCTAAATTTTTAAATTTTGTGATTGTTTTAATAAAGTAATGTTAGCTTTATTAAAAAGTCTAAAATGGTAAAAATTTCAAAGTTATGCACATGTTACTCTAAAAATTCATAATTTTAAATCCTTAAAACTTGACGAAAACTATCAGAATATTTTCTAAATTTTAAACTTTTTATTTTATGTTACACTTTTCTTGTTGTCTTAAAAATTAATTTGAAAATTCAAATAAAGTAACAAATCCTACTACTATTATAATTGTGAAATGTTTGTCTGGATGTTTGTTACTCTTTCACGCAAAAACTACTGAATGGATTTTAATGAAATTTTACTATAATGTAGCTTATACATCAGAATAACACATAGGCTATAATTTATAAAAAGAAAATCGGTCCTTCATTCTTTTTTCCAATTTTTCTTCTTTTTTCACTTATTTTTCCGTGTTTGAAAACCTGTTTTACCAGTCATACAACGAGTTAAAAATAAAACATTGTTTCAAATGAGACAGATCACTAGACTTTTTCATTTACTAGATCTTTTATTTTAGTTTTAAACACTGGTTTTAAATTTGTTAATTTGTTCACTAGACTTACTAATTTACTAGACTTTTTATTATGGTTTCAAATTTGTTATTTTATAAAGGCACCAAGATATTAAACATTATCAGGAACATCGGGATTGTAAAAAGTGACAAGAACACCGGGATTGGAAAATTAGCGAGAACATCGGGATGGAAAAAATTACCGGGTTATAAAAATTACCGAGAACACTGGGATAGGAAATTTACCATAAAGACACCGGGAATACCGGAATATAAAAATTACCGTAAACACTGAGATAGGAAAATTACCGGGACCGCCGGGATTAGAAAAATTACCGTGACCACCGGGATAAGATTACCGGGAACACTGGGATAGGAAAGAGGTGCCTGGGATACCGGGATGATTTGTAATATTGCTAATTTACAAAATTATAAATGTATTTTAAGAAATATTTAAAAAAATAAATTTATAAACTCCCCCTCGTGCAAGGCCGGGTATAACAGCTAGTAATTCATAAAAATCAATTAGATTTGACCATTTTATGGGATAAAAAGTAAAAAATATATCCAAATCAAAACAATTTCCTTTAAATGATTTATTGCAAAATGCACTTTTATACATAACATACATTATACAATCAAATAACAAAGTACGATGTCCTTGGTTGTTCAGTGATATGAAATTAAAGAAAGTGAAATATGAAGTAAATAACATAAGAGTGCGTAAAACAACGACAGGAAAAAAAACATTTTACTCTGTCTATAAAATTATGGGCAATCTTAACTCGTTGTCCATCGTAACACACCTTATAACTTGATGCACACATCAAATCAAGTGATTAAATAACACACAGTTCAACCTTTCACATCAGGAGGTTTCAAACCATTACCCAAAAAACTCGGATATAATAAACTTAACAACTGTGTAAAAGTGTATGATAAGATAACACTAACTTAAGGCTTATTCAGATATTTCACTTTTTGAGTTCATTTCGGAGGAATCGTCCAAAGTGAAAAATGTGAATTGGCGTTTTATCTTTTACTCCTTCATTTTTATATGCAAACTGGAGATTCACAGGAATGAGTCTCTCAGGATGAACAGTGAAAGTGAAACCTTGTGAATGAGCCTTTAGACAAACTGATATCCTCGATCTCGAACTGAAACTCGTTAGTTATAGTTCATTTCAAGTTTCATAAAATGTCCTTTGGTTGATTTTTTTCAGTAAAAATTTGAAGTTCTTGTACTTATATTTTATAGATATATATTTCATCACAAATTCATGGTTCATATTATCTTACCTTATGAACAACATTTATTTTAAAACTGACGGTTCTTTTTAACTTTGGTTTTGAGACTTGTGCGAGCAGTGTTTAAAGAATTTTAAAATTTCTGCCAACTGCCCTTTTTCTGCCTTTGAAAGACTATATTTTCAGTCTTGGTTTTTCGAAATTTCTCTGTCGAAATATCGGTATCGTGATCATTTAGAAAGTACCGCCTTTCACTGGGGAAATCGAGATGTTTTCAAAATGAATTTTGTTAGCATAGAGTAGAAAAAAACATCAGGAAAAATGTTTTGAAAAATTAAGACTGACATGGTCTTTGATAACCAGACGGAGAAGACTAGTTAACGTATCTATAAAACTATTTAAAAAGGCACTAAAAAGTGTTCGTCATCTATTTTTATTTTAATCACGATATTTATTAGGTAGACTCAAAATTTATTTCGGTTAAGCTTGATCCTTCATCAAAATAAATAGAATCATGAAGCCTAAAAAGTTACAATTTCCTATTAAAAATACATTGATTATTTTTATTTCAATATTATAAATATAAATTAAAATCATACTCTCGGATTCAATTGGTTATATCTGCCCTCTAAATACAATAAAATACCTGGACGTAGTGAATATCCGGGAGATAATAGGTTGTCGAGTATTATGCAAATGTTTCACCAATTAAATAATTTTATAGTATTTTCTTTCTGAATAACCTAATAGGTTTAGAATGCAAGGTTATTCTGACTTTGGCAACGCAGTGTCTCAACCAAAAGAGCGTAGAAAGAGTGTAGAAGGAGCGTAGAGAGATCATAACCGCATGCTGCAGGAACGGATGGAGGTACTTGAGTCTCGTATAGGGCGTAAAGACGTAGTCTGCTGCGAAGAAAAGAACACAGCGAACCAACTCTAACCAGGGTGTGTAGGATCTGTTAAAAAAGTAGAAAATATGTTAATTTTTTTAAAGTATGTTTTAAGGTCTGGAAAAGGTAAACGTTTTTTATAAATAGTTAAACGATGGGTCAATTTGTTTGCCATATTAAGAGTTATAGGGTCTCAGCTAAAGGATACTGTTTAGAATAGAGTTATTGGTCCTGAAGTATTAAATATCTGGTCTTATTAATCTTGTTAAAAGATGTAAAAAAGAATTTTCTGTTTGATGCCTCCCCTTTTCCTTAAAAATGCTTTTGACCTTCTGAAATGGTAAACTTGAGTAACTGTTTCCTTAAGTTTGTCTTAATAACTTTTTTAATAAGTTTTAAATCAAAATCATGCATATTTATATTGTTCAGTTGTATAAACTAAAAAAAAGGTTTCAAATAAGTACTTATATTAATGTAATAGATACTTTATACCCTTAGTTTTATTTTAAATTCATCAATAGTAGTGTACCATTATTAAAATTGCTATAGCTTAAAATCCATAATAATAGTTTACTTTACTTTGAATTAGAAATTTTGAATAAGAAACTCTTTTCGATACTTATACCTCAACCGATTGATAAAATTGCCATTATTAAAATTGCTATAGCTTAAAATCCATATAATAATAGTTTTTCTTTACTTTGAATTAGAAATTTTAAATAAGAAACTCTTTTCGATACTTATACCTCAACCGATTATTAAAATTGCCATTATTAAAATTACTATAGCTTAAAATCCATAATAATAGTTTACTCTACTTTGAATTAGAAATTTTAAATAAGGAACTCTTTTTGATACTTATACCTCAACCGATTATTAAAATTGCCATTATTAAAATTACTATAGCTTAAAATCCATAATAATAGTTTACTTTACTTTGAATTAGAAATTTTGAATAAGAAACTCTTTTCGATACTTATACCTCAACCGATTATTAAAATTGCCATTATTAAAATTGCTATAGCTTAAAATCCATAAAAATAGTTTTTCTTTACTTTGAATTAGAAATTTTAAATAAGAAACTCTTTTCGATACTTATACCTCAACCGATTATTAAAATTGCCATTATTAAAATTACTATAGCTTAAAATCCATAATAATAGTTTACTTTGAATTAGAAATTTTAAATAAGAAACTCTTTTCGATACTTATACCTCAACCTATATACCAACTTAGAAAAAACTGAAAAAATGAGTTTTCTTACCTTCCATCAAGCATCATTCCAAGAACTGATACGGAATATAACTCATAAATGGAAATCCCATACAGCAAAATCCTTGATGCACTCTGAAATTATAAAGAATCAACAGATAAAGTAATTTTAAGATTTCATTTTACCTGGGGGAATAATGGTTATTCAATTAGTTACAACTAGAAAAATATATATATTTAACTTTATTTAATTCGTAAAAATACTTTCAAAGTTTTTTAAATACTTAAATGTGTCTCAGTAAAATCGTTATTTCCTTTATGCTATTATAATTTATTCTTCTTAATTAGGAAGTTGAAAAGACACATTTCACTTTTATGCTAAATTAATGCTTTTTTTACATGTAACTGTTTTTATACTCGTTCATCTTAACTATATACAGGGTGTCCCAAAAAAGACTGACATTTTAAAAATCAATTACTAATAACTCAAAAACTAAAAAAGATAAAAATACGCTGTTTATTGTTGCATCCTACTCCTGGGAGTCTTAGGAGTAGGATGCAACAAACCAAGCATTTATCTTTTTTAGTTATTAGTTATTGATTTTTTAAATGTGTCAGTCTTTTTTGGGACACCGTGTAAACGTATTAAGTAAAAAAGAATATTTTTTAAAATTAAACAATTGACTCCTTTCTTAGAATCCTTATTTGAATTTTCAAAGGAAGCATTTTTGCTTCCATATTAGTTTAGAGGTCTGTTTTCATAGGTGGTATTTTATTCTGGAGGTGGCTAAGGAATCTAAGTAGAGGAAGCACACTTATACAATATTATCACGTTGGTTATCGCACTTATTATTATCACATTATCTTAGTAAGAAAACATATTTAGGAAGTCACTTACATCGTCCAAAACCATGAGTTCGAGGTAGTTGAAGGTAAGTGGAACGAAATGAGCTACAACATACAATTTAAGCCACAAACGCAATGGTGGGTCGTATTTCTCTACAGGACCCTTTACCTGAAAAGTTAAAGTTATTATTATATTATTAGATATCACAACTATAATAATCTACAATCTACATTTTTATATTATATTATACCACTTCAAGAATGTTTTTTAAAATGTCTTGAATTACAAAACTTACATCGGGTATGTCTTCCGGATTTCCGTGCCACGGTTGACCAGGGGACCAACCGGGTCCTTTCACAATCACCGACAACTTATTTTTCCAGCCTTCGATACTCCAAAAGGTCCTCCAAATGTGCATGTAGTGGTGCATCTGTAAAAGCGAAAAAAAATTCCAATACTGAATTTGTCACTTTAAATTTTTCCTTAAAAAATCTTGAAAGCATACCTGTATGTAGAAGGGTTCGAAAGAGTTTATTGGATGCGTGAGACCGTATGCAATGATTTCATCCTTCCTCTCTGGCTCAAATGTGCCAAACATCTTGTCCCATATTATGAGGGTAGCTCCGTAGTTTTTGTCAATGCAATATCTGTTGCGGCCTGGAAGAAATAAAATATAATATTTTCATGGTTTTACAGTTTTTATTGACATGAACCGTTCTTCTTCCACATTTTCAAATATAGTTTTCTCGTTTCAAGAAAAATATTTAGTTATTATATATTTAGTATTTGATTTTTTATCTCATAAAGGCAAACCTGTACAGTTTTATTGGGGATGCGGGCCAAAATATGCTTATAACTTGCCGTGGGCCAAACATTATCCGTAAATTGATCATGATAGCAAAAAGAGGAAATTAATTTTTCTATTTTGTGCGTATAAAACTAACTGTAAGACGTTATAACTACTTAATTTTAGAGAAGTATGATTTTCTATAATGCTTAATTGAAATATAGTTTAAGTGTGTGAAGGTATAATATCAAGGAATTTACTATATTTTTTACTATTACACATTTTGTAAAACCTTTTCTGAGTTTCACCTTCACTTATTAAAATTTGTAATTAAATAATAGTATATTATAAAATTTTCATTAGCGAATCTCCAGCAAATTCTTAAAGATTCTTATAAAGTCAATCTTCTAACAAAATTTCTTAAATTAATTTAATTTTTAAAATCATTTAAGACTTATTATGCCAAAGAGAGGACGGACCTTATTATAAAGTACATTTATTTAAATTCCCTTACTTTTTTTTATCGAATAGTGTTGCATTTAACAAAAAAATTCGTAAATTGAGAACGTTTTTCATGAAATATAAGAATTTTCTATATATTTTCCTAAAACATAATAAAGTGTCCACGGAACTATACAGTAGACCCCCATTAATTATAACGTAGGAATAAAGTTTATTTGTTTTAACGACCGGGGACTGTTCATCCCAGAAGGGATCGCATTATCGTGATTCCACTGAATTAAGATTTCTTTTGAAATCCTGTATGCGTATGTTATAGTTTGGTAGCCCCCATGGTTGACATCAATGGACTGTCTAAAACTTAAATTATGTTTGAGTAATTTTTTAAAACTATTTTATGTGCTTATTGAATTATAATGGAAGAAATAGTTTCTTTGGTATCATTTGCCGATCCATTTACTTACCATGATGCACTCTATGGTGGCTGGGTGTATTAAGTATGTACTCTAAAGGCCCCAGTGATTTGACTACCTATTGAAATAATGCTATTAATTATGTAAAATAAAGAGGCTAGTTAAAAGCTTTAAACATGGGAAAAGTACTGATATTCTCAATCGTTAATTTTATACTTACCTCCGTATGTAACCAGAACTGGAAAATCAAATTAAGATGACTATGAACTAAAAATCCACTAGGAGGTACTATCAGAGCCATTGGAAGATTGACTACCTAATGAAATAAAAAGAAATTTGTTGCAGAAAAATGTTGTGGAAATTTTAAACGATTTTAATCATACAAAAATTTGTTTAAAAGAGAGGAAATAATTTACCATTAGTAAGTAACTCTGAAACACAGATAGCCTCAACGCGGATGTCACATTGTAATCTTCTGAACTGTGGTGTACTTGGTGAGCCGCCCATAGAAAATTTACTTCTAAACAAACAAAACATATTGTAAAAAATGATGTTGTCTTATTCATTATAATATAAATTCATGTAATTTAAAATTAAACGAAGTTTTAATTTGCATTTATTCAAATTATTTACTGTTTTCAACTCTTTGAATGATTAAATTTTAATATTTTTCAACGTGTTTCACACAAGTTTATGAATAAAAATATTTTTCTTCCTTAAACTTATACTACATTTCAAGCGTTCACTTCTTTATAAGTACTACGCGTGTTTGAAGAAATGCGAAATGTAAAAAACAAATTTAATTAATTAATTTTATAATTTTGTTAAAAATTATGAATTGAAAATATTTCTAGATATGTTTTATTTTTTTTAGATAACTAATTTCTCCAATAAAAACCCTTTCTAGATGAATTCAGAATTTCTAGAATTTCTAGAAGGTATTCAGAATATACTAGCAGAAATAAAAATCCCAACACCAAGAAGGAAAGGAGATATCAAAGTCAAATTTATTTCTATGATTGCACATAGTATCAATGTGAATTGCTTAAAAAATCAGCCCTCCTGGATATTAGGGGGCCGAGAAAACCAGGGAGGAGTGTTGTCTCCATAGGTCTCCTTTACCGCCGTCACACGTCATGGTGACAGGGGATCTAAATGACTTTTGAGGGATTGGAGGACCATGTTGCCTCCTCAGGTATTCCAAATTCATATGGTGCACCAGCGGACGTTGCATACCGGGCTAGGTGATTTCTCCTCTTTCTCCGGACATGTTTTGTGAGCGTTGGTTCTTACGAACGGATAGACCAGGGTAAAAATGCACCATAGGGGGTTAAGAAGAAAGCTTGGACATTGCATAAAACATGTGTTTGTGCATTTTTCTCTTGAAAATTGTCCCCAGGACAGGTCTGAAGGTAAGGACGGACAACCGGCTAAAAAACCTCAATGAAGCAGCTCTGGTTGGCCAAAGTACAGTTAGATCATACTGAGGACAAACCGCAGTGGGATGGATGTCGTTTGCAGTACTGTGGATTGTCCGTTTGGTCCGCATAGCTTCTTACATCTTTGTCTATAAACAAGGGGCTGAAAATGGGCCTCTCTGTTTCCATTAGGGCACGAAATAAGGAAATGAAAATCCCAATTTCATGACATTGTGTTTATGAGAGAATCCTGCTTCTGTTTGGAGCACCACGACGGTTGGGTATGAGTTTGAAGACACAATGGAGAGAGCGCACTCAGCTGATGATTTTCTAATCGTTCCACAGAGTGGTGATGCAGGGTAACGGAGTGGGGATGCATTGGATTCCATCTCTCCAACTCCTGAGTATGATTCACCAGTACTTTTTCCAACCAGAACTGCGTCATTGAGGTTTTGCAGCCGGTAGACAGTCCTTACCTTCAGACCTGTCCAGGGTACAAATTTCAAGAGAAACATGCACAACCATATGTTATATGCAATGTCTAAGCTTTCTTCTTAACCCCCTAGGTTGCATTTTTACCCCGTCTTTCCCGTTCTCTAGAACCAACACCCACAAAACAAGTCCGGTCAATGAGGAGAAATCACCTAGCCCGGTATGCAACGTCCGCTGGTGCACCATATGAATTTGGAATACCTGAGGAGGCAACATGGTCCTCCAATCCCTCAAAAGTCATTTAGAGCCCCTGTCACTCAATACCATGACGTGTGACGGCGGTAATGGAGACCTATGGAGACAACACTCCTCCTTGGTTTTCTCGGCCCCCTAACATCCAGGAGGGCTGATTTTTTAATCAATTCACATTGATACTATGTGCAATCATAGAAATAAATTTGACTTTGATATCTCCTTTCCTTCATGGTGTTGGGATTTTTATTTCCGCTAGTGTATGTTTGAAACGTAAGTTCAAAATATTTTCAATATTTAAATTATTTTATAAAAAGCTTTACCTTTAAACCTTATGAGTAGCTTAACTTCTTAACCTCTAGTATCTGATAGTAACAAAAATTTACTTTACCATGGCATGCTCTGTGGCCCCAGTAGTAGAAAAAGTCTACTGCCAGAAAACCTGCCCACCACACCCACAAGGAGTTGTAAGGTAAGTCGAAAATCCTCCAATTATTATAGATGTATATGTAGGCTGCTAGTTTCCACCCTGTTAAGAATATCCTGCAAAATAATATTTTAGTCAGAACCGACGATTAAAGAATGCTTATTTATAGCAGTTTAAATAATCTTTCGGTTTTTAATTCACAATTTCAATTTCAAAGAACTTAGCCTAATTTGGGAGCTCTTCTCTTAGTAGAAATACAGACTCTTTGTCCTTAGACTGCAATCTTTTCCTTTTGGAAAAAAAACTCTCAGATTTCCATTAACATTGTTTTTGTTATTTCTGGGATTATTCTTTTTACTTATTGCGTAAAACTTATGAATTGAAGTGGAGAGGGTTAGTGAGTTTGCATTTTAAAATTTTTCGATAATTTCGGATAAGCCGGGCTCAAACCTCGTCAATTTGACTTTAATGGCAACATTTTACAAATTTCATTTAAACAATTTAAAAATTAAAAACATCCCTTCTATTTGATATATTAAAACTATTTTTATTCCAATGTTTGAATATTTTCCCAAACTTTTAAAAAAAAACATGGTGTTCTGCCTTGTTAATACTAATGTACTACATTTTCGTATCTCAACCTGATGTGTTTCCCTTATTCCCAGAAATAAGTTGGGATTTTTATAAAATTATATAACGAATACTTTACCTGGACATCTCCTGCATAAATCCAAGCGTTACTGATGCCACCGCATCGTTTATTCTAAACGGAGTTCGGTTGTTTGCTTTTAGGTAAACTGCCTCCGATAAAAAAAGAAGTAAAAAATAAGGAACTACCTGCAAAACCAATTCATCATGATGAGTTACTGAGTGTAAAATATAAACATATATAGATACATAGGGTATTTGTGGTATGAACTAAAGAAAAAAGATGCAAAAGATGTGGGTTTTTGTATGTTTTTAAAACTTCAAAAATTTTTTCGAATTATCCAAATCTTCGAATTAAATAGTAAATTCAATGTACAAGAATTTCAAGGGACCAAGAAAATCGCCATAACTTCGAATAAAAGAAGTTCAAGTTATCCAAATTACGCTATATTTTATAAGCAATATAATACATTAAAATCAAATTCATTTTAACCTAGGATTTTTTTTGAAGTGTTTCAACACTTCAATATGAAATCAAACGCAATCTTAAGTTTATAAAAGCTTCATCATAGTCCAGTAACTTTATACATTACAGTATGCGTCAAATCCGGTAGTTCTGATTTTTTGTAGACTTGTTTATGAAGACTTGTTTATGGCCTAATGAATAATCCAAGTTTTAGACCTCGAGCGCCGAACGCAACTTTGTCAAAAATCGAAAAAACCGCGGAAAAATCGAGTTTTTTTCAAATTTTGGCAATTATAACCCTAAAGAACTAGTTTTTGAAAAAACTTTCTTATTACAAAGTTAAAGAAAACTAAATTTCCTACAAAATGCACTAATCAACTTTGATTTTCTGAAGAGTGGTTTTGAAGCTAGAGCGCGCTGAAAAACATCGATTTTTTGCCTTTCCGCAAAAAAAAGGAAAACGCGCACTTCTACCCTCTACAAAATGAAAACTATTCATGTTATCAACAAAAATGATATACCACGTGAAAGAGCATTTAATTTTCTATAAATAACATGCTTTACATTGTCATTTTTTTAGAAGGGGGGAGGGAAGAAAGCAAAGATCGATAATAAAACTCTCGCGCCTCGCAGACCAAACGGACTTATGCGGTTGTTAATCTGCAATCTGCGCTTTATTTCCGGTATATTACCAATAAAATGTGTTCTTTTAGATTCATTGATGACTAAGCATGCTTAAAAAAATAAGTTTTTAAATTTATTTATGAAGTATTGGGCGTTTTAGGCGGAATTTCGATCAATATTTTAAATTCATATATTAAATTATAGGAGTGTTTTAATGAACGAAATTATATGTTTTTTGCATCGCTAAATCCGAATTTAAAGTTTATTTTCATTTTGAAAGTCATCTTCATTTCAAAAATTGCAAAAAATCTCAAATTTTTGCCATTTTGTTAGGTTTTTCATCGATTTTTGAAACAAATATTCCTTTTAAGAAAAATTTCACGGAACCAAATTAAAGAACGTAAAATTTCCTATCAGATACATTGGTTCATTTTTTCTTTTTCAATGAGCGATGTACGTTTTATGGCGTTTTGAAGTGTGGCGATTTTTTTTGTTTTTCTACAAAAAAGTGGTGAATGTTCGATTTACCCCACTACAGCTCTACATAAATACAAGATACCGAGAAATAGTTTATACCATATGAAAGTACATTTAATTTCCTACAAAATGCACTATTTAACTTTGATTTTATGGTGAAAGGTATTGATGCTGGAGCGCGCTAAATTACTGCTGTTTCCTGAATTCACACAAAAACAGGAAACTTGTTTTTTTCAAAACGCTATAAAACTTACACCGCTGATCGCAAAAGAAAAATGAACCAATATATCTGGTAGGAAATTTTACGTTCTTTACTTTGGTTTCGTGAAATGTTTCGTAAAAGGAATATTTGTTTTGAAAATCGATGAAAAACCTAACAAAATGAAAAAAATTTGAGATTTTTTGCAATTTTTGATGTGAAGATGACTTTCAAAATGAAAATAAATTTTAAATTCGGATTAAGCGATGCAAAAAACATATAAATTCATTCATTAAAACACTCCCATAATTTAATATATGAATTTGAAATATTGTTCGAAATTCCGCCTTAAACGCCCAATATTTCATAAATAAATTTAAAAATTTATTTTTATAAGCATGCTTAGTCATCAATGAATCTAAAACAACCCATTTTATGGGTAATATACCGGAAATAAAGCGCAGATTGCAGATTAACAACCGCGTAAGTCCGTTTGGTCTGCGAGGCGCGAGAGTTTTATTATCGATCTTTGCTTTCCTCCCTCCCCCCTTCTAAAAAAATGACAATGTAAAGCATGTTATTTATAGAAAATTAAATGCTCTTTCACGTGGTATAATATTTTTGTTGATAACATGAATAGTTTTCATTTTGTAGAGGGTAAAAGTGCGCGTTTTCCTTTTTTTGGGGGAAAGGCAAAAAATCGATGTTTTTCAGCGCGCTCTAGCTTCAAAACCACTCTTCAGAAAATCAAAGTTGATTAGTGCATTTTGTAGGAAATTTTGTTTTCTTTAACTTTGTAACAAGAAAGTTTTTTCAAACACTAGTTCTTTAGGGTTATAATTGCCAAATTTTAAAAAAAACTCGATTTTTCCGCGGTTTTTTCGATTTTTGACAAAGTTGCGTTCGGCGCTCGAGGTCGAAAACTTGGATTATTCATAAGGCCAACATCATGAACAAGTCTGCAAAAAATCAGAACTACCGGATTTGACGCATACGACCCCATGCTTTCAGACGACAAAGTTACTGGACTATCATGTAAAATTCCTATTAGCAGTTTTGAAGTACACCAATTATAAAAGCACTAAAATTCTTATAAATGAATAAAATTAATTGAAATTTATATTGCATGTTATTTTCTAATAAGTAAGAAAACAAAGGATTTTAAATGCGCGGATTTAAAAACACCGTTACTTACCAAAACGGAATAATCCGGTGTCTCTTCTAACGTCTTGAATGAAGTTCTGTTAGGACTAACCATGTAAAACAGGTAACCTAACCTCTCAAACTTTCCTGACACATCCCAGTCCATATCGTCCATATTGAGCTGTCTGTCTTAAAATCAAAATCTGAAATAATAATAAGCAGTTATTAGGTACTGTCTATCACATGATCGTAAAATCATATAGGCTATCGACTTGTAGACCAGTGCAGAAGCCTTTGAAAATGGTAAAAAGTGGAAAACAATAATAGTAGGATGAAACACATTGGAAAAGGAAGAGAATCTCTCTATTCTAAAAAAAAGTTTTTGGTGAACGGTTTCCATTGAAAGGCTTTTTAATTACTGATCCGTATAACACATATTTGGTATCAAACTGTCCGGATTCTTTTGAGGATGTGCAAAGTGTCTTTAGAATTTCTAAAAAAAATCTCAATTTTAAAATATTTCCATTTTTTTAGATTACGGATAAGGTTGCAGTTATAAAGCAAGAAACTATGAATTTCAAAAAAAATTGAAAGCATATTTCACTGGTTTTTAATATTCAAATAAATTAAATAATCATCTTTCTATTTATAACACGAATTTAAAAAATATATTTTGGGTTATTTTTAACAATATTTATATTGCTGTTGTTTAAACGGTTTTAATTATATTTAAAACTTATGTATAAATAATTTATCTTTTATTTTTTAAATAACAAATTAATATTTTAACATTTATCTTTGTCGTTGTGGCAACCTAATCATTACCATATTTACAACAAAATATAAACTCGCTTTCGGAAATTTTGAACTTTTGCATTTATTTTTTACAATTATTATTATTTTTATATTCTTTTGCAAGTATGTTTTTTAAGGTAGTAAAATGTGACACCTTATTTCATAATGCCAAAACGCAAACAACTAGATAACACGGGGGACTGTTTTAGAAATTAAGATAAAAATCGAAAATGTTTGAAGTCTAAACATTCGTGTCATTCATTGCTATGAAACTGACACAACTTCGACGTTTGTTTGTTCCCATGAAGATAAAATTCTAAATTTTCGTGATGTTTACGGTAATTACTACATTTTTCACAGCCAATCGATGAAAATAGTTACAAATTTTAAGAACGTTAAATTTATTCCTGAGATGTTTCAGTGCTTCTTAATGGATCTGTGAAAAAAACATTACCTTGGGGAAATGGTAAAGGAATGTTACATTGCTCTGTTGTTAATTTTCTTGGAATTATAAGGCGACCCGCCAATTAATGTTACCATAAAGGAACTGTTAAATTTCCGCTACTGAATGTATATCCACCATTTTCGAAAGAATACCCCGGAGAAGTACTAACCCTGTTTTAAGAATGTTTTATAAAGTGAGTAAGTGCAGTGAGCAGAGCAAACGTGTCTGCGTCAGCAGTTAACGGGGGTTGGCGAGCGATAGCGAGCAGGGGGCGGTAGCTCCCTAGTATAACAAAAAAGAAAGGAAAAATAAATTACGGCCGATCTGAGGTCGGGAAAAGGAAGGGGGTAAAAAGGGGGTTTTTTAGAATAAAAAACGGTTTATCTCGATTTCCGGCAAAACTACAAGTCCAATAGAAAAAATTTGAATAGCAAAGTTGTAGGTAATAAAAATAAAAAGATCTACAACTTTTGTATTCACACTTTTATCACATAACCTCAAAATTTATGTGAAAAATTCAAATAATCAAGTTTTTCGTTTTTTATTTTTATCTCTTATTTTTCACGAAATTCGGTGAAAACTTACCTTTTGATGTCCCAAACACACTTTAATTTTTTTATTTAAAGTATTTATATATTCTTCTTATTTTGACTTGATATCGAAAAAGCACCCTAATTTTCAATCGAAAATTCTCACGTCAAAATATCTGCTTTTTAAAAAAAGTCGGTGAGCTTTTTGTTCATTGAAATCTCTACTTTCTGATGGTGAAAAAAATATATGCATCACTATGGTAAATTAGGGTGTTCCGAAAGTCTATGGGAAAATTTTTTTTTAGAATTTCCCAGATGCCCCCCCCTCAAGTTGTTACAAATACTAAAACATTATTACCTGCAAATTTTCAGGTCTCTAGGACGATTTTTGACCCCCGCGCCCTTCAAAAGTAGGTTTCCCATGTTAAAGTATAGGGAAAATATTGAAAAAATCGTCATTTTTGGTTCTTTTCAATTTAACGAGCCTGGACGCAGTCAATATCGAATTAAAACCTATACATCATCTTTGGGACATCATTGCCTCAAGATCCTATCAGAAAAACCTTCCATGGGACCTACTGGGGGGTAGTTATGCGGGGGTGAAAAGCGCGCTTTCACCGAAAAAAGAGGATGCTCGCCGGCGCTTGCCGTGGGTGCTGATGGATTGGGTAATACTCGCCGGCGTTTGCGGGGGGAGCTGGATAAAAGCCACTTAAGTGTTTATTGAACTTTTTTCCTAAAGTGCCTCGTTCTATTCTGTTTCTATTAGTAAAAAAATTTATTGTTAATTAAATTTTAGCTAATTTGTTTTTACCCCGCTTACCTCGATTAACTTATTTCCATGGGGTATAATGCTATGATTTGAGCTTAGCTTAGTGAAGGGGGTTTAATGTTTTATGCAGCTATCTCATTTTCCTGTAAACTCAACTCAGTAAAACAAAATTTTTTGATGTAAATGCAATTTATTACATTAATTATATTACATTTGAGTTATGAAGAAAACACATGATAGCTAATAATATAGGAAAAAAGTTCAATAAACACTTAAGTGGCTTTTATCCAGCTCCCCCCGCAAACGCCGGCGAGTATTATCCAATCCATCAGCACCCACGGCAAGCGCCGGCGAGCATCCTCTTTTTTCGGTGAAAGCGCGCTTTTCACCCCCGCATAACTACCCCCCAGTAGGTCCCATGGAAGGTTTTTCTGATAGGATCTTGAGGCAATGATGTCCCAAAGATGATGTATAGGTTTTAATTCGATATTGACTGCGTCCAGGCTCGTTAAATTGAAAAGAACCAAAAATGACGATTTTTTCAATATTTTCCCTATTCTTTAACATGGGAAACCTACTTTTGAAGGGCGCGGGGGTCAAAAATCGTCCTAGAGACCTGAAAATTTGCAGGTAATAATGTTTTAGTATTTGTAACAACTTGAGGGGGGGGGCATCTGGGAAATTCGAAAAAAAAATTTTTCGGAACACCCTAATGGTAAAAGTTCTCAGAAAATGCAAAGAAACGAAAAAAGCTCGAAGAGAGTTCAATTATAAAAACCATACAAAAATACCATTTTTGCAAGAAAAAATTTTATCAAACGAGAAAAACAAGGACAAAATAATAAAACCGTTAATGAAAACATTACCGTCACAAGGATTTTCCTGTAAACAAGCAAAAGAAAATACAGACAAGCTGACATAATTAAGGCATTGATAGAAATTGACAGAGATACTAATAAAACTGTCTTTGTTGTGGGACAAGATATTGATCTTTTGGTCCTTTTGAATCAATTAAATTCAAATAATCATGACATTTATTTTCTCAAGCCAGGTTATTGAAATGTAAAATATCTATTTTTCACGTCTAATAGTTTCAAATCTGAATCCTTCAAAAATATCGTATCATTTCTGCATTGTTTTTCTGGTATTTCCTTGCAAAAATGGTATTTTTGTATGGTTTTTATTATTGAACTCTCTTCGAGCTTCTTTCGTTTCTTTGCATTTTCTGAGAACATTTACCATAGTGATGCATATATTTTTTTACACCATCAGAAAGTAGAGATTTCAACGAGCAAAAAGCCCACCGACTTTTTTACAAAAGCAGATATTTTGACGTGAGAATTTTCGATTGAAAATTAGGGTGCTTTTTCGATATCAAGTCAAAATAAGGAGAAAATATAAATATTGTAAATAAAAAAATTTAAAGTGTGTTTGGAACATCAAAAGGTAAGTTTTCACCGAATTTCGTGAAAAAAATTTTTTTTTGTAAGAGATAAAAATAAAAAACCAAAAACTTGATTATTTGAATTTTTCACATAAATTTTGAGGTTATGTGAAAAAAGTGTGAATACAAAAGTTGTAGATCTTTTTAATACCTACAACTTTGTTACTCAAATTTTTTCTATAGGACTTGTAGTTTTGCCGGAAATCGAGATAAACAGTTTTTTATTCTAGAAAACCCCCTTTTTACCCCCCTTCCTTTTCCCGACCTCAGATCGGCCGTAATTTATTTTTCCTTTCTTTTTTGATATATTCTCTTCCTTTTCCAATGTGTTTCATCCTACTATCATTTTTTTTTCGTTTCAAAAATTATCGACCCTGGACTATTGTTCCTACAAGAGAAGGTAATGTTTCTTCATCTTCTGGTGACTCAAAGAGACTAAATCTACTGCTTAGAATATTTTTCATCAAGTGTTGGTATTATTTATCATTGCTTATACAACGCGCATAAATGAGGACAATAAAAGTGCGGAAATGTTGAGAAGTAAAATTCATGATGACTTCGCAAAACATCAATCTGCTTTGCTGGATCAACTGAGTAAGCGAGTATTGGGCACAAGTACGAACTTTTAATTTTTAATAAGTTTAAAAGTCAAGAAGAAGGGTACAATCAAACTACTATAGTGAAAGAATCATAGAAAAAATATAATGAAACTTATCAAGATTTTTATTTTTTTTAACGACATTGAGCTTTTACACTGAACTCATAATATTTCATTTATGACTTATAAAAAAATTGTATGCTACCTATACAGATTAATACAGAACATAAAATCTTTGGAATCTTAGACTTTAAAAGTTTTTAGATAAAAATTAACATTGGAATGAAATGAATTAACCAATGAACATTGAAACAACAGTGACATTAACTCTTATAAAAGGCATTATCAGCACCTATTTTGAAAAGAGACAAACTAAATAATCAAATTTCAAGTTAGACCGATTGAGATGGAGAGATAAATTTTTGTGCACACACTTTATTGAAGTTATGCACTGTAAAAAATCTGCGTAAATGTAAAACCAACATTTGGTGCAAAGTGTTTAATTTCCCGAAACTTTGGTGCAATGAAAATTTATTTTATGAAAGTGTAGAGGAAAACTGCATCTGTGCCACACATGATCATTACTAAATTTTTTGATTGATTGGTCGGTACTTGACTGGTTTATGCATCGGATACAGAGGTCCTTGCTTTTCCAAGCTATCTAAAAGGCTAGTTAACTTGCAAAGAATGTAAAGTATAGATACATAATTAAAAACAATACAAGCTTTAAAAAATATTTCATTACTTAAACTTAGCAGATATATATTTTTATCGGTTAGCGTTTCTCGGTATTTCTCCCTTTAAAGATAAAGACGTTTTTAAACTTTGGAACTAAAGACGTTTTAAAATTATTAAAAGATGTTCCATTGAGAACCCAAAATTTAAAAACGTCTTTATCAAGGGAGTATTACACACCCAGAGAAACACAACCAAACAATCTGTATTTGATAAATTTAAGTAAGTAAATATTTTTAAAGCTTTTATTGTGTTAATTAGGTATTCCTTAAATTCAGTATAAATTATCTAGCCTTTTTAAATTAAAACAGTTGAATAGCTCTAACTAAATTAGCATAAAATAATAACTTTTCACAGTTTTCAAGTTATAAAACAGAACAATAACCTTCAAAAAATGATTTTTTACCTCAATATATTAAATATGCACTTATTAGTTTCACGTAATAAATATTTGAGAGAAAGAAATATCTAGTATTTCATTTATACTTATCCTAGGCTACAACTTACTTTTACTATCGAAGGGTGATAACCATGTTATGATACCTCCAAAATATTTAGGAATATGCATGCCATATTATCATCACCTCCCAACCTGTCTAACCAGACCTGGATCCTTTGGGTAAACTTATTGGTCCACTAATGCTCATTTAATAGTCTTTGCTCTTGGTTGTATGATAAATATATCCTTATTCTATTTTTTAACATAGCAATAAACAAATTTAGAAGCCTAGTAATTTGTGCAGAAGTTAACCTTGAGGGTAAGTTTAAATCATTTCTTTATTTTAGTGGGCTACAGGGGAGAATATTAATTGTACTTCCTTCACATGAGAGAGAGTGTCGAAGCCGGGTTGATACCTGCAGCAAAGGACACGTGCCAACTCAACTCAACTCAACATGAGAGTTTTTACTTCCCCTTGGTAAAGTTAGTAACTTTTATAAACAAATCATCTAAAAAAAAGGTAGAGGATAACTTTAAATATACGATGCTACGTCCAATAAGGAAGTTGCATTATTATTTTTTATTTTTTAATCGATTCTTCATGCAAAAATAAGCAACTACACAAAATTTCAGGCCTATTGGGCAAAAAGAAAAGAGTTACATGAAATTGAACCGACATATTTTTTAAAACACTGCTTACATTTAGAATTAGTGGAACAGTCTCGATTCTAATAATATTTACTTTACGTACTTATAGTTTTGCCCACGATTGCTAACAAATTTCGAAAGAATTCCTTTTCAATAAATTTTGACCTTTAAACTACTGTACGATATTAAACATGTTGGTAAAAGGTTCTTATTTATATTAATGTCGCACATAACCTTTTTCGAAATAGAATCCAAAGTGAAAAAAAAATTCGCTTTCTTATGGTCAATTGTTGATTTAAAAAAATTAATTATTGAGTTTATATGGTGTAAATATATTTGATTCAAACAATATTTTAATTAACTATCATTCTGGATTCCTTATCCTTAAGTCGCAATTCATTAGTCGCGTGATGTAATCTCATGAAAATAGTAAGTTATTATTTAGTGCGAAAAAATGCTAAATCCCTTGGAAATTTTCATTCGTATCATGTTTGAGGAAAAAGAAAATACATAACCATGTAATAAATTATTCCAAATGGCGGAACGTTTTAGAACGTAAGAACAAACCATTAGAATTTAAGGCGTTCGTTAGTGAAAATAAGTAATGAAGGTGTGTAGATAACATTTTTCAAGATCACGAAATTGGCACTGATGTGAATATTTAGTGCACAAGAGGTGATTTAGCATGTTTTTTTCAATCACCGATTATCCTCTTGACGTCATGTATCCTAAGAAGACGTCACCAAATAAATAAAACGTTACAGTTAGAAAAAATAAAAACAGGTTAGATTTGTTGATTATTTTAGGGAACCTTTTCAAATTAAAAATGCAAAGCAATATCAAAAATGCTATAAATTATTTGTATCTTTGTGTTCTGAATTCAATTGTTATAAGTTTTTTGTGTTTTACTGAATTAAAAGTATATTTTTATAAATTAAAAATATATTTTATGAAGATAAAATTACCTTTAAATTTGTTTGTAAAATGTTAAATTATAAAAATATTATTAGTATCTTTTAAAAGTTCAGAGATTTAAAGTATCAAGAAACAGCGAGATAAATCTAAAAGTTTAATCCCAAGATATCTCTTCCTCCTTTCCTCAGCCCTGTGAAACGAATGCTTGTGCATTGTTCCTTTTCAGTAATCAAAATATTTACAAATTCTTTAAAAACCATTTTAAATAAACTAATATGGGGACATCCATAAATTACGTGAGGTGTTTTTTCCAAAATCTGGATCCCCCTCCCCCCTTGGTGAGATTTAGTGAGATTTTGCTGGACCCCCCTTCCACTTCACGTGAGATTTACCTATACAACCTTTAAAAATATTCGTTTGCATTTTGTGCTTCACAGCACTTAAAAATTTTCCATTATTAATGATGAGGGGAAAAGGACATTATTCCGCCTAAAAATCACCACAGTATCTTATCTGTGGGTATTATTCCTTTCTCACAGGGGCCGTTCAAATATTACGTAAGCACCTAAGGGGGGAGGGGGGTTTGCTCTTTGCTTATTTTTGCTGACAAGGGGGGAGGGGGATATGAGTGATGTTTACTTAAGATGGTGCATTTTCGAAAATCTCTTGTTTCTTGCATAAATAATTTCAAAATTCAACCAAAAATAAATGTAACAAAAAATTGAATTAGGAAATCTGACGTAAGCACTTTTTCTGGAGATGGACCACCCTAACATTCTGAAATTGTAACCCCGAAAAGTAGTGTTTCTACTCATTTTTGAACTCTTAGGGTTACACCCAAAAAGGAAAGCTCCTTGTACGAGTCACGTAATTTTCAAGGAAAAAAACAGTACCTACTAATAGGGATGTCAAAATTTCGGGGGGGGGGTCCGGTAGCTTCTTACGTAATTATAGTGGGGGGTTTGAGGTTTGCTTATCATTGCTGACAAGGGGGGAGGGGGGTTAAAAATGACCAAAAAAGTGCTTACGTAATATTTGAACTGCCCCAACTTAAAAAAATCGTTTAATTTCTAACCAAAAAAGTTGACGTGAGATTTTAATCGACCCCCCTCCACCCTTGGTGAGATTTGGTGAGATTTTTCCAAATCCCTCCCTCCCTTTTTGACCTCACGTAATTTATGGATGTCCCCTATAAAACTATATAAAGCGGTCAAGAAGGAGACTTAAGTTACATTCGTCCATTCTTTTCTCTTTAGCGAGCATTTGTTTTTTTCTAGTCAGAAACTACATATCACTGCGTTTTAAATGAGATATTAAAAATTGTGAAACATCGAAATCCAAATAAGAATCATGATGCAAACAAAAAATATGCACATGACTAGAGTATTTATATTTTTAAAGGAAGTTTCATCTAGTTGAAGGTCTTTGCCTTTTTGCTAGTCTGCCAAGCTCTGCAAAGCCAGATTATCTGCGTGGAGTAAGTGCATAAAAATGCCCTAAAAACTATACCTCTACTTGACTAGTTTTTGAAAAAATCGAGACAGAAAAAGGTATGACGTCACATCATGTTTAGGGTTTTTACGGCGGACGAAATGAACGAGCCACGTAGCGGAGCTCTCTAGTGGAATATCGCTATGAGGGCGGCTGCTAGTGGGCGGTGCGATGGCTTTAATCGCTGTGAGACGCCGCCTGCGCTGTATCGGGAGCTGGGGCTCTTCACGGCCTGGGTTTGGGTTGCTGTCGTGGCGTCTCATTCCCGCTGAGAGGACCCAGAAGGGTCCAGGACAGTGGTAGGCAATTCACGGAACTTATGGAAAACGTGAACGTAATGGATAGTTGGATATGTTTGCAAACTAGAATGCTAAAAATATCCACATATTTCGAAAATTAAAAGTCATCGTAGATTATAGAGTACTGTAGAGGTATGGGCATTTTAATGTACTCCTAGCAAAGAATCTTTTTGTGTAGAATTTTGGGGTGCTAGTTGTACATTACCAGTTACCTTTTACCCCAGTTTATCCACCATCTATATCTTTCCGGTGTTCCCGGCGCTTTTTTTCTTCCGGTTGCTATTGTGCAAACCTGCCCAAACCCATCACGTCCAAGTGTTGCTATGGCAATTGCAAAATTATGCTTTGTAAGTAGAAAAATTCGAATGAAAAAATATTCAATCCTTTGAAACGCTAATGTGTTCAAAATTTGTAAAGCAGAATTTTTATGAAGAATTCCTGGTGTCGTTTTGAAATTCTGAATTGATTTTCAAAAATCCCTAGATTAAAGCTTATCAAGTAAAAATTAGCATGTCTATCTTTTAAGCTTTGCTATCTGTGAGATTTTTTTAACATCCATAATACTAACCTCCTACTTTAATAGTAGGAGGAAATGATAGTAAAAAATGCATTGGTAAAAATTAATACTCGAATAAAGAGCTGAAAATATATCATAGAGATATCGACTCAATATTTCCGTACACATTTGAAATTTCTCAGTTTTACAAAGTAATATGTTAACCATTACAAAATATTATCGGGAGGAATAGGGTTTGATTATGAATTTCTTTCTAAATACGCACCTAAAACATAAGTGGTTCAAATGTGTTAACTATCCCGTTTTATATCACCAAGCTGTTTTAGTCGCCAAATACTCTAATATCGTTGTTTTGATGACTTTTATTGAATAACCATACGTTTTATTCAACTGACTTGCAATGTTTGGTGACCAAAGCAGGTCGGAGAAATTTAACGGTACAGATAAGGGGACATCCATAAATTACGTGAGGTCAAAAAGGGGGGGGAGGGGTTTGGAAAAATCTCACCAAATCTCAACAAGGAGGAGGAGGGGTCGTTTAAAATCTCACGTCAACTTTTTAAGTTAGAAATTATACGATTTTCTTAAGTATGAAAAAGGAATAATACCCACAGATAAGATACCGTGGTGATTTTTTAGGCGGAATAATGTTCTTTTCCCCAATATCATTAACAATGGAAAAGTTTTAGGTGCTGTGAAGCACAAAATGCAAACGAATAGGATAGAAAATGATTTTTAAAGGTCTCACACGTGGGGGGGAGGGGGGGTCCAGCAAAATCTCACTAAATCTCACCAAGGGGGGAGGGGAGTCCAGATTTTCGAAAAAATGACATGATGAATGAAAATAAAACACCTCAAGTAATTTATGGATGTCCCCTTACGAAATCGAACCGCTAACTAGAGTCTAGAACCGTCTCTGTCAAATTTCAAGCCAAAGTTTCAAGTTCGGTAGTTTTGTAGATATCAAAATGAGTGTTTTTCAGTCAGTTACTCACTCAGTCAGTGGTATTCGGATTTTATAGATAAGTGAGATAAGCATTGGTTTCGGTTTAAAATCGAAAGGTTTTATGCAATAATTTTCAAAATTGAATTACTATTTGTTTTTAAATGTTAACTGATATAAAATGCAACTTTTACTTTCAGTAAGCGTTTCTTTATCAAAATGATGTTTAAAATGCTTATTGATACCATGGCATCATCATACTATTTTATTATAATAGATAATCCTCATTGTTTTCTTTGTCTAGCCACTATTATAGATAGTGTAAACACTGTAAAAAATAATCCAGTAAAAAAACAGAAAATTTCTGGCAGCAAAAGTTGCCAGAAAAAATTTGTAAGTCGAAAAATCCTGTAAACAGAAAAAAGCTGTAACCTACAGGTAAATGCTGTAAAAAGAAGCTTTCTGTCAATATTCTTTCTGTTGCCTCACAGTAATTTTCTGCTTGTGGGCATGCGCGTGTCGACTTATTTTAGCTGGGTTTTTTTTGAAATTTTAATTAATCAATAACCGGGGATTGAACCCACGACCTACCGCATGCTAAGCACGCACGCTACCACTGCTCCAACGAGGATTCAGTAAAAGTAAAAATTATCCGAAGATGTTCTTTCTTTCTCCACGAACTGAAACTTTCTGTTTAAGTACAGATAAGCTAAAAAACCAGAAAAAGCTGTTTTTTTACATAAATAGAAGTGCGGTGGGAATGTTACATGACAGAATATCCCTGTAAACAGGAAGTCATTTTTATTGAAACTTTCTGTTTTTCTACAGTTTTTTTTACAGTGAAGATCCAAACGTGACATGAACAAGGTTTTAACGTTTCCCAAAAAAGGGCAATTGGATCGCCACGTGCTGCATAGAACTATTAAACATTAGGGGACATCCATTAATTACGTGAGGTGTTTTTTCCAAAATCTGGATCCCTCCTCCCCCCTTAGTGATATTTAGTGAGATTTTTCTGGACCCCCCTCCCCTCCACGTGAGATTTACCTACACAACCTTTAAAAATATTCGTTTGCATTTGTGCTTCACAGCACTTTAAAATTTTCCATTATTAATGATGTGAGGAAAAGGACATTATTCCGCCTAAAAATCACCACAGTATCTTATCTGTGGGTATTATTCCTTTCTCATACTTAAAAGAAACGTTTAATTTCTAACCAAAAAAGTTGACGTGAGATTTTAATCGACCCCCTCCCCCCTTGGTGAGATTTGGTGAGATTTTTCCAAACCCCTCCCCCGTTTTTGACCTCGGGTAATTTATGGATGTCCCCTTAGCAAATCATAAATATCGGGGAAATATCGACTCTCCCTGAGGGCTATACAACATTATGAAGACGAGTCGCGCAGGGGGGAAATAAAGGCACTTAAATCGTTAATTTCCTTTTTCTAAGAAAATCAGCTTTCATGGACATGCGCCGTTCTTGCCTTCCCCCCAGCATCTTCATTTACGGTAAATGCTTAACAGTCATTTGATCTTCCAATCACATTATAGTGAACAATTTCATGATTCTGCTTTTAAAAACAAATTATCATGCGATTTGTTTATCCAACAACAGATTTTATCTATTCTCTGATCTCAAATGAACGCAAGATAAGAAAGAACATTATGTTGCACACTTTTCTAATCGTATAATGACAATAATGGGGTCTTAGTCACGGTGCGGTACCTTTTGCTCATCGATAACAAAAGAAGAATTAAAGACTCATATTACTTTTCAGCCTGTTTTTAAAAGCGTTTATTGGATACTGAACATAAACATAGGTTCTCTATATTCTTTATAATCCTTCTAAATATTTCAAGAAAGAAAAATTTTCACTAATGCTTAAGGTCAATGAACTTTTTTCTTTTTTGTGCAGCATCCATTTTTATTTCTATGCACTTACAAATTAAGTGAAAAATGTTTTTAAGTCATCATCGCATTTTTTAAGGTATTGACTAAATTGGATTTCCTAAATTGTGATTTTTATCCGATCCTAAATATTATCTTTTCTATCTTTAATGTTTCTGAGTAGAGTATGTTTCTAGTGGACCCGCGGAAAATCTACATTTTTGTTATTGATAAACTTCCCTCCTCGTTTATCAAAATTGACCAACAGTTATATACAAATACATTCTTTGAATATATATACAATCTGACATTGTGTGTAAAATATTGAGAAATAATGAAATGCAAAAATTTAGTTTCAACTATTTTTTGTGTTTTCCGGCTGATGAAACGAGAAGATATTGTCAATTTTTATGAACTTTCAAAACGATGTCTACATCTAAAATTAATAACCAACTCCACATCATAAAAACAAACATAATTAATCAATTGTGGTCACTTTTTTCTACCTGAGGGACTTTTGAAATATCACTCAAACTGATCCTTGGGAAATTCTCTCATTGCCTTAAACAACCAGAAAACTACTATTACTTAGTATAATTTACATTTCAAAATATTCCAAGACACTGAACATAAAAAACTCATCAGGTCGTTGAATATCGGGTCAAGTTTAAAGCGCTCATTACATAAAAATTAAAATAATTTATGCATAACCTACATTCGTTTTTATCTCTACTTCCCCTTCAATTACTTGAGTCTCTTTATACATGTTATTTCCAATATCAGCATAAGATTATCAGGTTTAGTCAACTTCAAATACGGAATTTAATAATGTGGTAAATGGTCTTGGTGCTTAACCTTCACCTCCGCAAACAGTTCTCAAAACAGTGGATGACCTTTAAAACTCCTCTCGTGATCTTCAATAGAAAAAGGGCTGCTATTTAAATTGAATTTTATTTCCTACTTCTCTCGTAGGTTGACAGAAGGGTTTCTACCTTTCAAAATTATATTGAATAGTAAAAATTGTTCATGCCTCTTAAAATATGCATTACGAGATATCTATTTAATATTAAAATGGCATATCCTATTCAGAATACATAAATTTATTTCTTAAGTCAAAACCAATCCCCTTTCTCCTCTCTTATATGACTTTAAAATCTAGTTTTGCTCTATTTTCAACCTTTTCCCTGATGTATTAGATATTAGACTATAAATACCACCCTTTTTAATACTTCATAAATAGAATCGAATTTTAAAAATTAAGAAGATATCTGACTCGAGTGCTTTTATGAAGAAATTATTAAGCAAATCTTCTTAATGTACTAAAATAAATTATTTATATTAATTTATGTAATTTATTTATATGGTTAATTTAAATAATTAATTTATACACAAATATTAAATTCTTAATATACTTAAATATTAAATTATTATAAAGTACTTGTTGAGGAATGGATGACTAAAGGCAGGGTACGAAAAAATACTTGGTTTATTGCAGATCAACAGAAGTTTAAATAAGGAACAAGTCATCCGAATGTGGTTCAAAAATGATGACATTACTACACGGGCTGATGCTGAAAATAATGCGAGCCATAAATGAAAATGAATAGATGCTAAAAAAAACCCAGAGCTTTGGTCCTTTTAAAGGTAAACCAGGTGATGCGCGCATTGCTTCTGCACGGAACGAAAAAGTTCATCTCTTCTTCACTCACTCACAGTCGTCTTCTTCTTTAACTTATATATTAAACATTAAATAATACTTAAATATTAATTTTTTTAATATACTTAAATATTCCTTCTTCAAATATATTCTGAATTTTATTCTTGAATCCATCACACTAGTGGATGCTTGGTGGTATTGACGTCATCCATAGCTATGGTTATTGGGGTTATAATTGTTTTTATATCGCTCAAAATACGTTCCCAATTCAGCGCAACCGCAAGTCCGAACTTATACCCATTTTTCTTCTTTTTAAGAATCATATTCATTAATTCCTTACACATTATATTTTTGTTCCTTTCATGTTGAGAAAACTACAGAATTTTCCATTGGTATTACCTAAACTATCATTAAATTTCTTCGAAAGAAACGATGAAAGGAATTGAATACATTATTTACTCTATTGATATTACCTAATTTGACGATAGGGTGACAGGAAAATGTGTGGTTCCTATTTACCCCCTCTCAATACACTTTATTTAAATCAGATTCTATTATGCAAAATTCAGGTAATAAAAGTTGCAAAATGAATTTAGATCACCAACACATCAAAATATGTCCTATATACCTACATGTCCTAAAACTCACATAACCTCTCAAGGAACTCCATATTTATTGAAACCTGTGTCATAAAAAGACAAATAATATTTTTCTTCAGAAATCTCAAGTCTTGCACGATGACGAAATCAAATGGTGATTAATAATCTCCTGTGACACACTCGGGATTTAATCGTCACTACTTGGGAAGGCAAACGCCTGACAAACTCAGATGATTCTCCATAACAAATGACTAACGCACTTCGCTTTTGTGAACTAACTTCCACAGAGCGACCTATGTGATGAGCTGTCACTTTTGTTTCGTAGTTTGCCGACCGAATGACAAAATGGCCAGTCATTAAGTCAGCATGAACTTGCGAACAAACACTCGTGATCTCAAAACCTTTCGGTTTTCTCGTATACAGACCTCCCTTTTGACGAACGCCCTTGAAAGCCGGACGCTTTTATTCCTCTTTCGGTTGGACGGTCGAAGTTTTCCTCGTTTCGACACACGATCCAAGAATAATTTGCAAGAATGGCTATCAGCGAATAAAACAAAAAATGGCTGTCGGATGACAGAAAAGAATTTACTACTTCCCAATGCAAGCTTAATGGGCTACTTTTTTAGCATCAAGCCCTAGAGGGAGAAAGGATTGACCTTGAGGGGCCTAACAACTCCTGATGAGATGTTGCATAACTCTAGCCTTTGGGTCATCTGGGAGTCAGGTCTCTTTAATCTTAATCATTAGTCCGGTGGTTTTTTTTCAAAAGTCGGGTTGAATTTTCGTGATTGCGTAATTGTTACTCCTATTGCATCTTCGTGGACTAAGCGTTTCGAGGTACTGTGAAATATTTCGATTTCAACTCGTGCTGATGGTTTGTCAAATGTGACGAATGTTGACAGCAAAGGATGATTAATTATTAAATGTGCTTTGGGGTTTTTCCTCAGGTAAAACAGACACTCTTTGATGGTTTTTCTTTCAGGAAGAAGAGCTGTTCTCTTAGAGAAATCTAAAGGCAACTCTGCGTGTTTGAAATCTGCATATCTAATTTAAACGTGATATATATGTTACATTAGATTCTAATTCGTACGGGAAATGAAACTTTCATGTAAGCCCCCCCCCTAGGATAAAGATGATTTAGAAAAACAGTAAGGCTTAAGTTGTGGTGCAAAAATATTGATATAATTAATAATGTCATTAATAATCACAGGCCTTTTATTTGACTCACTCATTTATTATAGCATTACCCTAATAAGTGCCTTATAATAAGAAGTAATCCTACTACTATTATAATTGTGAAATGTTTGTCTGGATGTTTGTTACTCTTTCACGCAAAAACTACTGAATGGATTTTAATGAAATTTTACTATAATGTAGCTTATACATCAGAATAACACATAGGCTATAATTTATAAAGAGAAAATTGGTCCTTCATTCTTTTTTTCCAATTTTTCTTCTTTTTTCTCTTATTTTTCCGTGTTTGAAAACCTGTTTTACCAGTCATACAAAGAGTTAAAAATAAAACATTGTTTCAAATGAGACAGATCACTAGACTTTTTCATTTACTAGATCTTTTATTTTAGTTTTAAACACTGGTTTTAAATTTGTTAATTTGTTCACTAGACTTACTAATTTACTAGACTTTTTATTATGGTTTCAAATTTGTTATTTTATAAAGGCACCAAGATATTAAACATTATCAGGAACATCGGGATTGTAAAAAGTGACAAGAACACCGGGATTGGAAAATTAGCGAGAACATCGGGATGGAAAAAATTGCCGGGTTATAAAAATTACCGAGAACACTGGGATAGGAAATTTACCATAAAGACACCGGGAATACCGAAATATAAAAATTACCGTAAACACTGAGATAGGAAAATTACCGGGACCGCCGGGATTAGAAAAATTACCGTGACCACCGGGATAAGATTACCGGGAACACTGGGATAGGAAAGAGGTGCCTGGGATACCGGGATGATTTGTAATATTGCTAATTTACAAAATTATAAATGTATTTTAAGAAATATTTAAAAAAATAAATTTATAAACTCCCCCCGTGCAAGGCCGGGTATAACAGCTAGTCTGTATATATGTGGGTGTGTTTGTCTTTTATACAAATCCACAGTTTCCTTCCGATCTGCACCAAACTTGGTATACCTACGTAAAAAAACTCCAGAAAAAACATAGGCTATGTTTCGAAAACTTTTAATGACCCCTTGACCCTCTTTTGACCCTTTTTATGGTCATTTTGCTGAAATAGCTTTATTTCTCCTCAAGAAGAGATCTGTTTACTCCATTGTTACAAAGAAAATAATGCTAAACAACAAGTTTTTAATAGAAACACTAGGTACAAGTCAATTTAAAAATTATATTACTAATTTAAAAATCTATTTCCATGAAATTTAAAAGTTAAATATAGTTAACCATATTTTTATTTGAGATTTTATCTAATTTTATATTTTAAAAGCTTTATGGAATGCCATTGTTGTTAAAATAGTCTCCATGGAAACGAGGATGTAAAATTAAAAGGTGATAATATTTTAGCTTTTAAGCAAGTTGGTTAACAAACAAAAAGCTATTAAAACTCCCTTTCAACTAGAAAAGATTGATTTTTTTTCTTAATTTGCAAAATGGAATAAGCTTTATTTATTGAATAATTTCACCGAAAATGTTAATTCCTGAATATATGATTAATCAAGGGATCTAAGTAATTTTAAATACTTTTTATATAAATTTTTCCCATGTAAATGTGGTAATCATTCAAAAATTATATTGCTTGAGAACTGAAGGAATTTTAATCCATCTGGGAACACTGGGATAAGAAAAATTCCTAGGAACACCGGGATAGGAAAAGTTACCGGGAACACTGGAGTATGAAAAAAAGACGCCTAGGATACCGGGATGATTGGTAAATGCTGATTATCTAAAATTAGTAATGTATTTGGGAAAACTTAAAAATGAGGCGTTTGCTATCAAAACTAATGATGGGCAGGTATCGATACCAAATACTTAAGTACTCGATACCTATAGGTATCGAGTGTATTCGATACCCACAAAAGTATCGATACTTGATTGACATATTTCGTTTTAAATTTTTCAATGAAGTAATCTTTATAATACCTACTGTAGATCAAACGCAGCCTGTTTCCGTTTTCATTTTGCAACGCTCAAACCCAAGTCGTTATCATCCGCGAGAGAAATTTGACGCGGCTAGGTTTTTCCCCCGCCAAATCCTTCGCCTCTATCCACCTCCAGGCCCGTAGCTACGGGGCTTTTTGATGGATCGCTTTCAGTTTTTTGAATATTAGTCTGATTATGGATAGGCCCTAAAAAAATTGTCCTTCAGGTTCATTTCCCGACATTGAAAAAAAGTACTCGATACCTAAAAGTACTCGATACCTATAAGTATTCGATACCAAAGTATTCGAAACCTATAAGTATTCGATACCAAAGTATTCGATACCTAAAATTATCGATTTTGCCCATCACTAATCAAAACCAGCTTATTCCATTTTTGGAAATTTTACAGGAGAGACAAAAAACTTCTCACGTCCACAGTTCTAAAGCTAAATATGTTTTTTAAATTTTTAACTGTAGGTAGAATTCGATTAGTTTTTCATTTTCCTTTCAGTTACATTACCTTGGTCGTAATTACGCTAATTAGGTTAGAATGAGCTGAATTTGGTGCAAAAACAAGATTTTTCATGCTTTTTTCAGTTTTTTTGTTCAATTAAGTTGTGAAGTGGTTTTTTCCAGTTTATTGGGTTGGAATGAGCTGGGTTTGAGCTATATCCCTTCGCCAGGTTATGAAGGACCCTCTAAACCAGGGGTTCCCAAACTTTTTTGGCCCGTGGACCCCCTGACGACATTTTTCGTACCCCGTGGACCCCCTGTCTTAGGGACCTTTCAAAAAGTAGCTAAAAATCTTATGTTTATGATACAACATATATATTGGGTTGTCCCATAAGTTCTGTTACTTTTTACGAAGTTTCGTGTTTGAAAATTTTTTATGAAAAACTGGTAATAGATGAAGATTTCAAACAAAGAGGATTTTGATCTATGTATATTTATGAACATAATGTGTGATTTTGGTAGTTCTCGTGATATTATTTCTTTTCAAAATGGTGGTTTGAAAAAAAGACGGCAAACGACGATTTTCTCGTAATTTTTTTCTTTTCTTTAAAAAACTTGGAAGAATGCATAATTCATGACTAAAAAAAATTTTACTATATATTTGAAATGTTTAGATTAAGATGTCATAGTTTCAGGATAATTCAATAAGTTTAACTTAGGGAATTACGGTCTCAAACATAACATCTATTGCAAAAAACTTACCTCAGTAATTTTAGTCATTTCAAAGAAATTTGCACAAAAAAACATTAAAATCATTAAAAAAGCTTACAGATAGACCCAAGTATTCAAAATATGCAGTTTATTAAATTCTCTGATTTTTTGTCAGAAAGCAGTTCGCACAATTCAAGCGCGCAACGTTTTAGCTCATCAGAATTACATTCGCTGAACTTATGTGCGCTATGCGCGAACTAAGCAATTATTTGTTTCATACGAAAACACTACAATAAAAACAACTCGTTGAAATTTAGAAATAAATCTATTCAACTATATTATGAAAGGATGCTTTCAATGTTTAAACCGTTTAAACAAGCATTATGGTTCAAAAAACATCTGCCTTTTATTTGCTTCATACCAGCTGCTTAGAAAAACAATACGCGTGCTTTAAAAAACACGTGAAATTACCAATATATGAACTTTTAAAGCCAAAATTTCCTACCTTAAACTTATCGAATCATCTTGAAACTATGACATCTTTATCTGAACATTTCAAATATACTGTAAAACTTTTTTTAGCCATGAATTATGCGTTCTTCCTAGTTTTTTAAACAAAAGAAAAAAAATACGCGAAAATCGTCGTTTTTGGTCTTTTTTTCAAACCGCCATTTTGAAAAGAAATAATATCACGAGAACTACCAAAATCACACATTTTGTTCATAAATATACATAGATCAAAATCCCCTTTGTTTGAAATCTCCACCTATTACCAGTTTTTCATAAAAAAATTTCAAACACGAAACTTTGTAAAAAGTAACAGAACTTATGGGACAACCCATATTTCTAAGCCACGAATAAATTTTGTAATTTTTTCAAGTGTTTTTAATGCATTAATAAGCATTTAATTTCACACTTTTACATATTTTTTTTTAAAATCTTGTGGTTTTTTAAACTTTTGCCATTCATATGGTTAATTGATATTTTTAAGGATATTATAACAATCAAACATTTTAAAAGTTTGAAATAAAAACAAATCTAAACTTTTAATATCACTACATTTCAAGACAAACTTTTTTATTTTAAGAATAAGTTTTGGTTGCAAGCTTTTTAAAGCTAATGGCTTATGTATAGTTATTCATTCACCAAATTATAGAATTTTCAGAAATAATAAAAATTAATATGGAATGTTAATTAACAATATATAATTAAATTCAACTATGAATAGAAATCAAATTGCCATTGATGGTTAAACAACATTTTGAATAAAATTATAAAGATCAAACATTTTGAAACTAAAAACAATACTAAACTTTTAATATCATTACATTTCAAGGCACAAAAACTTTTAGCTTTAGCAATTAAAGTGTTGGTCACAAACTTGTTAAAGTTAATAGCTTATGAGTGAGTTATTCATTCACCAAATCATAAAATTTCAGAAATAATTAAAAGTAATATAGGGCATGTTAACAAACAACAATACTTAATTAAGTTCAACTATGAAAAGAAATTAAATTATATACACTACAAAAATATAGTTTTTTTATGAAATTGAAAAAAAGTTTTTGCTGTAAAAAATATATGTTGCTTATTATACATACATTAAGAAATATGTGCATTTACATATAATATTGAACAGCATTTATAAATTTTAAAAATACTTAATGAGTTTTCCATAGAAGAAAATTAACGGTTCTCCTTTCACGAAAGGAGAACCGTTAACGGAAATATTCAATGGTAAAAAGCGATTATCAACATTAAAAAATATAAACAAAATTATATTTAAATTTTAAAAATTGGGTACTTGCGAGGTTCAAATCTTGAAAACACGCCTTTATTATTGACATTTAAAACAAGTTACACATGAGAAAATGATCATCAATGGCTAAGGCTAAATGTAACCGAAGTCAAACGATAAGGTTTGTTATAATGTTTTAATTATTTATTAATATAACATTTAATTTTTGACAAAGATTTCATCTCCACTGTTCGCGTTGCGAGGACTCAGTGATAACTGAAAGCCAACTTTTCATATTACAAAATTTGATTATAAAAGACAAAATTTATGAAACTTATCGTGTCAAAATTTTTCATTTTAATGAAATTTTCCCTGCTGCCCTCTGAAAGTTGCTGTGGACCCCCAATTTTCATTTTCATGCCTGTGGACCCCCTGGAAGTCGCTGTGGTCCCCTGGGGGATCATATGGACCACTTTGGGAACCGCTGCTCTAAACTTTCAAAATATGCAAAAAAGTGGATTTCAGAAAATATATATATATATATATATATATATATATATATATATATATATATATATATATATATATATATATATATATATATATATATATATATATATATATATATATATATATATATATATATATATATATATATATATATATATATATATATATATATATATATATATATATATATATATATATATATATATATATATATATATATATATATATATATATATATATATATATATATATATTAGGGTGTATCGAAAAAAACTTTTTTTCGATTTTGATGACGTAATAGTGCGGAAAAGTTGTCTAAGGTGCCAGAGAGTACCTGTGAATTTTTTCAGAATTTTTGGATAATTTCTTAATGTGCCACATTGGCCCTGAAGTTCCCCATGTTAATCCAATGGGGCGCGCCGCCAAAAAGGCCGAAAATCGGTTTTTCACCCCTCATTTCTACCCTAATCACACGACAAATGTCTCGTCTCGAGTTATGGACTCTATATGATCTAGGCTATCCGACAAAACTTGAATAATAGCCTAAATATCTATATTACGTTTTTTTGTATGCTCAAATTTCGTCGAAAATCGCGTATTTCCTCGTTCAAATCAGAGCCCACAATCAACATAATATAGAGATTTAAGTTATTATTCAAGTTTTTTCGGGTAGCATACATCATATAGAGTCCATAACTCGAGACGAGACATTCGTCGTGTGATTAGGGTAGAAATGAGGGGCGAAAAACCGATTTTCGGCCTTTTTGGCGGCGCGCCCCATTGGATTAACATGGGGAACTTCAGGGCCAATGTGGCACATTAAGAAATTATCCAAAAATTCTGAAAAAATTCACAGGTACTCTCTGGCACCTTAGACAACTTTTCCGCACTATTACGTCATCAAAATCGAAAAAAAGTTTTTTTCGATACACCCTAATATATATATATATATATATATATATATATATATATATATATATATATATATATATATATATATATATGTATGTATGTATGTATGTATATATATATGTTTGTCTTTTATACAAATCCACAGTTTACTTCCGATCTGCACCAAACTTGGTATACCTACGTAAAAAAACTCAGAAAAAAACATAGGCTATGTTTCGAAAACTTTTAATGACCCCTTGACCCTCTTTTGACCCTTTTTATGGTCATTTTGCTGAAATAGCTTCATTTCCCCTCAAGAAGAGATCTGCTTACTCCATTGTTACAAAGAAAATTTAATGCTAAACAACAATTTTTTAATAGAAACACTAGGTACAAATCTATTTAAAAATTATATTAATATTTTAAAAATATATTTCAATGAAATTTAAAAGTTATGTATAGTTAAACATACTTTTATTTGACATTTTATCTAATTTTTATATTTTAAAAGCTTTATGGAATATCATTTTTGTTAAAATAGTGTCCATGGAAACGAGGATGTAAAATCAAAAAGTGATAATATTTTAACTTTTAAGAAAGTTGGTAAACAAACCCACAGAGTATAGAGCTTAACAGAGTGTTCATCTCCGTAGACGCTAATGGCAACTTTTTTAACAGGGCTTTTCCCATTGAAAAATCTCTGGCCTCAAGTCCCGCCTCCACGCTATTCCTGCTAATTCTGTCATTCGCCCATTGAAGCTGTCACTCAAATCCAAATCGCCTATAATCAGTGTTAAATTCAAATCAAATACATTTCGCGTTCACTGATTGGCTACTAGTGAACTGAATTATAGTATGCGTGCTGAATAAATTAAAGATCTTAGGAGTAAAACGGCGGTTTGGTATCTCTGTTAAGCTCTCTACTCTGTGAACAAACCAAAAACCATTAAAACTCCCTTTCAACTAGAAAATATTGATTTTTTTTCTTAAATTTCAAAACGGAATAAGCTTTAATTATTGAATAATTTCACCGGAAACGTTTATTCTTAAAGAAATGATTAATTAAGGAATCTGAGAAATTTTAAATAATTTTTAGAATATTTTTTCCATGTTGTAAATGTTGAAATCATTCAAAAGTTATAGTATTGCGATTGAGTAGTACTGAAGGAATTTTAGTCCATCCGGGAACACCGGAATATGAAAAAGACGCCTGGGATACCGGGATGATTGGTAAATGCTGATTATATAAAATTAGAAATGTATTTGGGAAAACTTAAAAATGAGGCACTTGCTATCAAAACCAGCTTATTCCATTTTTGGAAATTTTACAGGAGAGACAAAAAACTTCTCACGTCCACAGTTCTAAAGCTAAATTTGTTTTTTAAATTTTAATTGTAGGTACAACCACCTAGAATTCGATTAGTTTTTCTATTTTCATTCCAGTTGCATTACCTTGGGCGTAATTACACTAATTAGGTTGGAATGAGCTGTTTTGATGCAAAAACACGATTTATCACGCTTTTTTTCAGTTTTTTGTTCAATAAAGTTGTGTGAAATAGTTTTTTTTCCAGTAAACCAGTTAATTTGTGTCTTTACGAGTTTGAATAAATGACATTCACTTAACTTTTTCAAATGATCTGAAATTTCACAGTCGAGATCATAGTTCTCACCCTTTAATCTAATTTTTGGGTTGGAATGAGCTGGATTTGAGATATATCCCTTCGCCAGGTTATGAAGGACCCTCTAAATTTTCAAAACATGCAAAAAAGGGATTTCAAAAAAATATGGAATGAGCTGGTTTTGATAGCAAACACCATAAATAATAAATTTATATTCTTCACCCGTGCAAGGCCGGGCATATCAGCTAGTGAAAAAATAAATATATGTTCTAAAATATTTCTACATATATATTACCGAGGATATTATCTTTTTTCACATTCGCGTTTTTATAGGACTATAAGTTTAGTTAGAAGGCCCATTAGAGTGATAAGAAGTTCAGTTCAACACGCATATAAATATATCCTAAATGAAGTTTGTTAATTAATACCTATAAACTGAAGAAAGTAGTTTTCAACAGATTTTAAATGGAAAAGTTACAAATTACTTCCTATAGCTATAGACCAAGATTTCACTGAACAAAAATAAGACCTCGAGAATACCTCAAATTATAATCCACTTTAACGTAAAAAATATCATTCTTTGGATTTTCTCGAGACAACCTAACCTTTCTTTAAAGAGGAGTTAATATAGTTGCGGATAAGAAGGTATTCCAAACTAGGGTAAATTGCGGAAGAGTAATTCCAAATAAATCAATGTCATTCTGGCGAGTTTCACCTCAAATCGAGCCTTGCTTTCCCTCTTAGTTTAAGAAAAGCTCAATAAAGATTTTCAAAATTCTATAGCGCAACGTTCAGTTTTTATGCAGCTTTTAATTTATCCGTAATACATAGTAAGAAGGTATTGACACATCGTATCAGGAAAGTCTTTGGCATTCAAATTTTGTTCAATAAATACAGAACTAATATAGTAGGAGATATTGATTAACGAAAATTTAGTAGGAGTATTTAGTTTAAGAAATATAAGGTAACGAGTTAATTTTCCACTTTTCTGATACTAATTCATTAATTACGGATACAAAATAACTTTCAAAGTTTGAGTAAAAATATATTTTAAAAATTATATCAATATAAAGTAATATATAAAGCTTAAGTACAGGTAAAAAAATTTCAATTACAGCTTAATAACCAATCCACTATATTCTTACCAAAAAGATGACTACTCTATCTGGATATAAAAATGCCTTTGAAATTTCTTACTTGGTTTCTTGGATAAGACTTCTTAAACGTCCGTTGGACTGCTCTGGAACAAGAGAATATCAGCTGTGTGCAAAAGGAAATCAAATACCCCAGGATCATTAAAGTTAATCCATAAATTCCAACGACACGCAACGGATAAAACAGTTGTAAAATATGCTCCCCTTCTTTTGACAATAAGTGAAACAATGAGTGAAATTTTTTATATTTTCCTTCTGGTATTAGACGCCATCCTTTGACTCTTGTCGTTGTACTGTTTATGCTTGCAAACTAGTCACGAAGCTGGGTATATAGTTATTGAATGCAATCCTTATTATCTCACTTCACTCGGTCTAAGTAGTTTTGCAATTTAAACTTTGAATCTTCAACCTGCAAATGTTGAAAAAGTTGGAAAGTCACGCCCAAGACTCTGATAAGGCTCGTATTTTTTAACTTTGTTTCCGTGGGTAGTAGATATTATCTCCAAGGCTGTATTTCTTAAAAGTAATTTGAAATTAATTATCTTTCGTTCATTTAAAACGTAAAATTTTCGTCATTCTGCGATCGATGATTTAGAAAGTAATTATAGTTTTCCCGTCATTTGATATTTGAACTTTAGGATTATTTTACTTCCGATTATGAAAAATGAGAAAAATAGGCTATTAAAAATACTATAGTAATATGGAAAATTTAAAGTAATATAATTTAGTCATTGGATCCCTCTTTTAAAAAATCCTAAAATAAAATCATCTTTAACTTCGACGCATGAAGTATTTCACAGTACTTCTGCCATATTAAAGATAAAAGTGTAGTGTCTGTAACATGAAATATAATGTCCAAAATTTGAAATTTTTTGAACCTTTTTCAAGTTAATGCTAACATAAAATGTCGTAAATATAATATAACAAAAAAAAGGATATAAATTAGAGATTTATTTAGGGTGTTTCAAAAGCGCATTTAATGGTTTTTGTTAGGAAACACCGTCTCTTAAGGTTGACCCATAGTGCACTCCTAGCGGTAGTTAGAAAGTTTAAAAATAATTAAAAAATCAATGGAAAACGAAAACTTCCGTTAAAAAATGTCTACAGTTTCATAATAAACGCACATGAGAAAACATATTACAAATAATTAAACAATAATGCAAAATATGCAATTACATAATTTAAAATTTTCAAACTATCATAAACTACTTGAACATAAAGTACTACGCAGACTCACTCTTGAGGACATATCCCTAGTGTACGAGCTAGTTACGAGTAAAGTTTTAATTGAAAAATTCCGAATTTTTTCTTTTTTGAAGGACGATAAAGTTTTATTTTCTCTCACTAATAATGCATAATAAGACCATTATGAAACAAAAAGCTAACCATTAGTGAGGGATTAGAATAAATTTCATATCGTCACCTATAGCTTATACAGGGTGTTTCAAAATTGCGTTGCACGGCTTTTATTCGGAACCAGTGCCTCCTAGGGTCATGGAAGTAAGGTCTACCCCTAGGTAAGTGACCCTGGAAAACCCATTGAGAGGACTTACAGCGCCCATAGCGGCGAAATTAAAAAGTTAAAAAAATTAATTTAAAAACTAAAGGAGATAGAGCAAAAACCTCAGTGAGAGTATTCTTGCCAACGTCAAGAAGAACTCATTGAAAAAAATTTCATCAAAATATCTTGAATATTCGCGGAGATATTAGCATGTGAAAAGAGCACTTTTTCAGGGGTCAAAAAGTAAAAAGTTCGCATATTTGCAAATTTTTCAGTGAAATTGTGTAGTTTTGTGTTTTTTTAGTTGAAAGAACACAAAATTTAATCAAAAAATCAAAAAAATTTGCAAATATGCGAACTTTTTACTTTTTGACCCCTGAAAAAGTGCTCTTTTCACATGCTAATATCTCCGCGAATATTCAAGATATTTTGATGAAATTTTTTTCAATGAGTTCTTCTTGACGTTGGCAAGAATACTCTCACTGAGGTTTTTGCTCTATCTCCTTTAGTTTTTAAATTAATTTTTTTAACTTTTTAATTTCGCCGCTAGGGGCGCTGTAAGTCCTCTCAATGGGTTCTCCAGGGTCACTTACCTAGGGGTAGACCTTACTTCCATGACCCTAGGAGGCACTGGTTCCGAATAAAAGCCGTGCAACGCAATTTTGAAACACCCTGTATATATAGTGTGTACTTTGTCTTCGTAACTTCCTTTTTATGAAGAAATACAGCCATTTAATAAAATAAAAAAAACTTGAATACAAATGTGACAGGATTCTATAAGCTACCAAGCTACCTAACTACGGAATTTGACTAATTTACATCTACTAGTGGTAGATGTAAGAGAAAAGTCAACAAGAGATGCTAAGTTCTGTAGGTGTTATGAAGAACCAATGACCCATAAAAAAGAAAACGTTTAGAGGGCTGGCATTGTATGGGCTGAGGTTGGTTCCATGCTGCGAACATAAGCGAAATCCCTTTCTCTTTCCCTTGCAGGTATCAATAATGGCGGTTACGCTCCTCTGAGAAGAATAATAAAGAAACTTACAGAGAACCTTCGATCTTTTTTGTTGACAGTTTAAGTACCCCTCCTTTCTGTGTTTTTTTTTCTTTAAAAGGAAGGAAGTGGGGAATATTGACTCAAGAGAAAAAGACTGTTTGTTGGAAGTGTGACAGGAAGATCCTGTGTTTTTGAAGTATTTTGGGTTAGTTTTACTAATTTGTTATAGAGGTTTGTTCTATTTGTGGAAAAATGGTGTTCGTAAACGTTACACTGGGTCACTAGATGGTGGAATGTGTGATTGCTTTGAGTTTTCATTTATGTTGTATAACTTTTGCTTGAAGTTAATGGAATATTCCTTTAAATTGATTTAAGGGTCAAAGGATTATATTTCATAGAGAGTGTAAAAATTGTTTTAATAAAATGAGTGAAAGTGTGTCCGTAATAAAATCTTTCTTTGTAGGTTATATTCCTAAGTCCTCATTCTAATATTCTGAAATATAAATGATAAAAGATATAGGTAGTACTTCTATATAAGCTAGGTTATCTAGCATCTATATACGCTGAAATTTGTCGGTATTTGTTTTCTCCCGTTGGAAACGGTTGGTTTGTTTTGTTTACGTTTTGTAAATTCAAAAGCAATCCAAGGATGGATTTAAGTAGAGCTAGAAAGTATTATTCCAATCTGTGACGGTTGTAGCTCCAAGCAGGAGTATTTACAATTGTGTTTACGAAGAAGTTTTAGAGGAGTAATGAAATAATGGGGTAAGTAAAGGCACCTATACCAACTTTTAAGTATTATATGTTAATAGTAATCTGATATATTATACTGCTTATGGTGGTTTTTCTTGGCTAATGCAACAGTACCCATGAATTTTATAAATACTGTATTGTATGCATATTTTTCATTCACTGTATTTAATGTTTCCCTGCTGCATATTAATATTTATAAAACTATATTTTCACCAATAAATTTAGTTAGTAATGAATCTCAGCTAGGCTGTACCAGCGTATGGGGAGCGAGCGTAGCGAGCACAGGATTGCGAAGCAATCCTAGGGGAACTGCGTCAGCAGTTCCCGGGGGTTGGGGAGCGATAGCGAGCAGGGGGCGATAGCCCCCTAGTTTAAGGAAATACCCAAAAGCCTATTTAAACCCTATCAAAAATCTACCAAAGACATTTCTGAATAGCTTAAGTTTTTTATATTCATATAATATTCTTAACTTTAAATATTTCTACAACTACAGAATGTAGGAATCAGTTGTAAACATTGAGTGAGGTAATTAAGAAACAATTTAAATCACAATAAATAAGAAAAGCTTAATAATCGAAATTTTAACACTTTTAATCCTAATTCGCCAGACATTGATATTGAATCCTAAGTTCAATCAGAGTTCAGTTCAGAGGGATTTATATATTGTGCAATTGTGCATATCTCAATCAAAAAGAATAAGCGGATGAGCCGGAAAAATTTTAAAAAGAACCTACATTTAAAATTTTTTTAGAAAAACAGTTTGAAATTTTTAATTTGATTCAATGCCATGTTAGGCTTTAAAAGCAATTAAATGAAAAGTACATGCATAGAAATAAAAATATAATTCCAACATCTTTTGCTTACTACCCTTTTCTCAGAACAAAACCGTAATCAAAGTTTATGAAATCTGATGACATTTCACCGCAGGAAGATTAATTTAACACACACAAGCTGTAAAATTTATCATTACTAAAAACAACTTTGAAGTGAATTAACAATTAGACATAAATTCATGGCTTCAAAAATACCCAAGCACACCGAATTTAGCCCCCTCTATAAGGCGTACACCCACTATAAATAGTCCAGCTAAGCGCGATGCGGACAACCTGTCAAAAGCGGCGCATCGCAGTGCGAAACGCAAATATAGTTTTACATTATCTCCCTTTTTATTTCTCCTTGGCCTTTTTTCGTCGATGTTTGATCGATTTGAGAAAACGTTAACTAAAGGGAAATGAATTATACGTCTCGGGGTAGTAAAAGTGGAGGAAAATTGCTTCTTAATCGGATGCCCGGAGGAGCACACAGGCAGAAATGACGCAGAAGGGCGGCCTTGACTGGGTATAATTAGCATGTCGCATGCAAATGCTTGGGAAAGGAGCTTGACAAAAAAAGTGGGGATGGAAAATCACTCTCACAGGACCTGATGGATGCGCATTCCTTCGGTATCGTTCGACTTAATTTTACGACCTCTAATCATCAACGGACTATCACTGCGTAGGTAAGGTACGCCAGTCAAACCCTAAGGTACTAAAGCAAACCGTCATGGGACCAAAAATGAATGTCTCTCTTACCGGAGGTTCACTATTACCGGATATTAATTTTTTAACGTCGGTAATCAAAGGGAGACTAGTTTCAAGATTCTGAATGCTCACTGTATCCAGATGGGTTTACCATATCGGGTTTTCGGCTGACTTGCACTTTTAATTAGAAATAAACTTCGTACTAGTATTCAACAATCCGTAAGTATTGAAACAACTTCCGTAATTATGGTAAGAAAAAAAAGAAGAGGACCATAGAAGAGGTCAATATATAGAACAGTGTTATCTCATCTTCTATAGAGACCAAGGCTCTCCCACTCGGATAAATCTTTTTTGTAACTCGAACATCATTAAATAAATTTTTTTGAATTCGAAACATTTATACCAATGATATGTTTAGTCAATCAAAAGTAAAAATATTGTAAGCAGTTGCTTCTCATTAAGATTTGTAAATGCGAAAAACATTACACAAGAATTCAGTGATAACTTATTTTGGCTATTTTTAATCGTACTGGGTAATCTTGTTTTTCAGGTTGTGCAGAAGATAATAACGCATTTCGACACCATCGATAGACACAAAAATACCATCCACCCCAAAATATTCTGAATAAGATTGCACATTGAGAATACGTAAACACGATCACATTATGCTAAACGCATATATAGAGATAATTAAGAATGTAATTGCTCTATTCATTGATACAGAGTTTTTATAAAGGAAAAAGGAGTAATTCTTAAGAGGAGTATTCTCAGTAAGAAAACTTGTTGACAGTTATAGAGAACAGTTTTAGTTCTTTTGAGAAATGAATTAACATTTTTGGTAAACCGTTTTTCAGCTACTTATTCCCAGGAAATAATTTTTGACAGTTTTGAGATAATAATTTTTGAGATAATATGTTTTTCCAACTATTTTTTGGAAAAAAAATTATTTCTTTCAATTTTCTTAGCATGAAAAAGAGGTCTGTAGAGATCGTATTTTTATTAGTTAAAATGATAAATATTTTTGTTTCTATGGAATAAAAACTATTTATTTTACATTTTATTCACCGGATTTATTTCTATTAAAAAAATCTGCAGTAAAATATTGTCCGTTTTCTGATTCTCTTAAGATCATCATTCTTGGTAACACTGAAGATATTTTTAATTAAAGATTCTGTAATTAAGCTAGCTTACACTTTTCTGAATCTCTTTTAATTATCAGGAAATAATTATCCTGAAATAAAAAATATTTTTAAAAAGATGGCAAATTAAGTACGTTTTTGAGATGGTAGATATGCATCAGTTTATCAGTTCAAGGTTAAAATTGAAACGTGTCTTCATAATTATACATTCAAACCTAATAACCATGTAAGCAGAATTTAAATTTAACATTATGCACAAGATGACCTATATTTTTATCTATTTTAGAATAATATGAGGTGCTCGAGAGTGAGAGTGAGAGAGAGAGAGAGAAATAACACGGTTTAAATTAATATTATTCAATGAAACAAAACATTTTTTTTAACCGGTATATACTAGATCATGACTTCTATTATAGTTGAAGGGAGTATTTCACCATTATCGCTGAGGTTAGCATACAATATTAGTAAACTCAAACTCTTAAGCGTCGCCTCCAGCCATGGACCGGTTTCGTCCTTGTTAGGACTCATCAGCATGGCATAGGAAGGAAACGTTATAAGGCGTTACGTTTTAACAACGTAATTAGGAAGGCAGAAACTAGTCTAGCTGACTATAACGGAAAAGGTGGTGACTATTGATTAGTCCTCCAATCATCTGCTGGAATGACTTGACATTCCTAGAACTGATTTAATTCCCGAAAGGCAAGGTAAATGAAGGGAAATTTATCTTCTTTGAATAAGTAACAATTTATAATACAGTGATCAATATTTTTTTTTAAATTCAAAGCATTGTTAGACAACTAAGTGGCGTTAATTAATAGCTGTTAAGCTCCCTGTGTGTTCGCTCATTTAAAATTATTACCCGAACAATACCTTTTTAAAGCAACTTAATATTCAAATAAAGCGAATATTACATCCTCATAACAGCATAAAAAGAAAATGCAAATGGTTTTGTATGAGCAGATATTCTATTTGTTTTGAGCTACCAGACATCAGCACGCTGCATAACAAATGGCCGTGATAGGAGCTATAGATTGCATGTCAAGCTAAATCCATTCTTTGCTGTATCAAAACAATCTCCCTGTCACACCGCCTAATCTTCCTCGGCGAGTCCAACGAATAATCGCTCACATCTGTTTACACGTCGAACCAAAAATAACTGTGGTGAACTCAAAATTTCCTTCCGCAATTTTCTTTCAAGCTTCGGATGTACGGTCATTGTCCATTGTGGACGAGACTCACGTGGGGTTCGTTTGTGTCTGATATATGCAGAGATTTCACTTTCCGTTTTTTTTTCTGTTTCTGAACGTAATTAGTCTCATAATTGCCGTGGATTCTTTCCGAGTTCGTATGATAATGTGGCTCGTTTGATTAAAGAAGGGCTGCGGTGCATTTGTTTTGTGGTGGTGCATAGACAATGAGTTATTTATAAACAGGAAAGTCATTCCAGACAAATGTGATATGATGTTATAGGTAATTGGTCGTTGTTTAGAACCAGAGTTAATCCTTTTAAGCTATTGGATTTGAATTTAAACGAAGCTGGAAGGGAAAGGAGTCTGGATACCTTACAATATCTGGACAAAGCAAATATCAAAGCAAACAAAACTTTTTAAAAAATGTCAGTCAAAATAATCATATTAAATCAATCGTAAAAATTTTAAATCTACAATAATCACATGTTCAACTGTTCCATACTGTACAATATGCTATTAAGTTGTATGGTACTACCAAATTAAAAAATATTTAAACCTCAAGAGTGGTGTTCATATGTTACATTTTGCAGAATAGGTTTCTTGTTACTTCATTTATCCATGAGTAAATTCCATAAGAAATAGCAAGCTTAATCAAAGCTTAAGCGGTTAATTTCAACATAGTACTTACACCACGCAATAGAGCTGAATGTAGTTTCTTAAAAAAAACTCTAGCTAAGAGTCGCCGAAACGCTATGTTTGGAAACACATTGCTAAACAAATTATTCTCTGAACGAAAATGAGACTTCGGACCACGAGGATTTCATATAAATGGGGGATGGTAAAAAGTTAGTTTAAAAATTACCTAGAGATAATAAAAAAAATACACCCATGAAGCTGGATCTAAAATAAACTTAAATCTGGATCCTGAATTAAATCGAGCAGTGTAAAAAATTATTTCTGTGGCTGTTGGTTCAGAACACTTGGTTGGTTCAGAACTGTTAATAGGCTAATCAATCCGTAAATCCTGCTCATCCTTAATTCAGGGCTCATATTTATCTTCTCTTTTTACCCTTAGTCATAATTTCCTTTTACGAGTACCTTACTACTTACAACACCCAAACACTCAAACGTTATGCAAAGTTAAGGCTAATGATAACAGTTATTGAGTTATTATTAGTTTTAATAACTTTAAATTTGATTTTACACCCTGTTAAGATAAGTTATTCTGTTGAAGAAAATTAAGCTCAACTGAGAGTCTTTTAAGACCCGTGACCAGGTAAAACCCCGAGTACCAAAAGTGTAACTACCCCTTCTTGGTGCCTCTCCTTTAGCAACAAAACTAAGGTCAGAACTCTCTCCGCGAGTGGTTCTCCCAAGGCCCCCCACATCCGGCTAACCTAGAAAGGGATCGACTTTATTACGAAACATTTTCTTTTCTCTTGATAAAAAACCTACTTTCCAAAAACATGGCATAAAGCAGCGTGGTTGCGGCTATAAAAAGCGAAGAAAGCACTTGTCAGATCCTGTTAAGATTTCTCTGAGAAGAAAATTGTAACGGGGGTAAAAAAAAGTGCTGAACCAAAGGAATTTTCAAAAAGGTAGAGAATTAGTTTGAGGTTTATTGCGGGTTTAACGGAAGACAAGCTCAACCAGGTAAAAACTCACATGGTAATATAAGACTACTAAAAGATCGGAAAGAGATAAATCACTTGAAACGAAGGAACGTTCTTTTGGAAATGACTCTGGCAAAAAGTAATAAATTTCTGACGTCTTTTCGGACCGCGTTAAGCCCCAAAACAAGATCTTTTGGGGGAAAATAAACTCATGGCTGTTTTGTAATGCATTCGTAATTGTAGCGCACTCAAAATTTTTATGGCTGGAAAATTGACTAACTTTCCTCCTCATAAAGAGCTGTTTATTTTTATGAAACGTACGCTCTACAGCGTAAAAGTGAGCATTAATCACAGTGTTAAACTGCGGATTATCTTAAGCCACATATGATAGTAAGTGATCCACCAATAAAAAATTTGACATTTTAAACAACTTTGTATATCGGGTCTGTAGAGAGTGTATTTTAATTTCGTTGTTTCCTCTTTCTGTTTCATCTCCTTTTCCTCGCAACATAAAGCGGAATTGATTATCTCATAATCTAACTATAATTTATTGATATTTTTATTGTTTAGTACGTAACTAGAAACCGTGCACCTATTTTCCAAGCACTTACAACATTGATTTATAAAATCATAAATTTGAATATAATATCTAATTGATGATAATTACAGTTTTACAGTGATAGTGCTTCACAAAAAGTACGTAAAAGTAATAGATAAAACAGACCTTACTATCGATGGGTAGTGTTTAACTGACTTTAAGCAATATCAGAGGGTGTATGTAAAATAAAACCCTTTAAATAGATAACTTGAATAAAAATGGCATAGGTTTGGCTATTCACATCAAAAATAAATAATCACAAAATTCATTTAAATCAGCTTATCTTTAAGATAAAGTATTGAGTAAAAAACTACTTTTAAAGGGATTTTCTTTATTATGTAAATAACGTTTGCGATTTTTCTTTTTTTGGCTATATTTGTATTCTTATGCTGAAATACTTTTGAAATTTTCTTGGTTTTTTGGTCGTTGGCTAGTCATTAAAAAATGTCCAAAATTTCTCGGCAAAGCACGACAAGTAATATTTAAAAAAAACAATTTCATTTTTTTTTTCAAATACCCCACTTAAAAGCAAATTTTCTAGTTCAGCCTCATTTCATGTCCTTATACTAAAAGCTTAAACCCCACAACCTAATAACATCTCACGTGAATACTTAATCCATTTCTGCACAATCGTATGTAGTACTACAATCACCAAATACAACTTCGTATCCCGTGTCTTCGTATCCCGTGAAAGGCAGATTTGACAGATGGAACGAGCAGTCGTGCCAAATATTGTCAGCTTAATTACTGGCACTGTGTATTTGCTGACAAGTTTGACGGTGAAATTGACCTCAAACCACTGAAGTGATTCACTTTCGTTGAAATGCCACACTAGTCTCCTAAAGAGTGGTGAATCCAACCCAGGTCACTTTAGTTTGTTTTTGCGTGCGAGTTTTAACAGATAATTATTTGTGGGTGAATAAATTAACGGGTAATTTTTGTGTATTGATAGGTTTCTGACTGGATAGGGAAGTCTGGAAAATTAAGAAACTGTCGGAAGTTTATCTTTAAATTTATGTATTCTCCTTTGTTTTCTTCACTCGTGTTCCTTGTTTTTATTTAACGAGTTATTTGGGACTATTGTTTTTAGAATGGATAAGAATGTCATATTTTACAGGAAAATATAATTTATTCCAAAAAAGCTTCGCATAAATTAAATTAAAGTCCTTACTTAAAAATCCTCCTATTACCTGAATTAAATATAATTTGATAATTTACAGTAAAATTAAAGGATGGAATCTTTACCTCCGATAAAGATTAAAAAGCTTTTCGTTCCTTCAAAAAATATTTTTTATTTTAAATTATTTAAAGCTTAAACATCAATATAAATAGAGGAAAAGCTAGAATATTTAAGTATAAATTATTTTCGTTATTTTAGCAATGTTATTTCAAACTTGTATATTTTTTGGGGGGTGAAAATTGTTTTAAAACCTTTGAAAGTGTATTTATAAATTATGTCAGCAAAATATAAGAATTAAAAATTAATATAAGATATACCTATTATTTTTCATTTAAATCTTTGAATCACTTATGAATGTGGTGGATAATTTATACAAGACACTATTTATTTTTATTACATTTAAATTGTGACAGTATTTAACATATATAGCCTAAAAATACCGCCTCTATTCTAAAACCTTGAAATTCAAAATTCAGATTCTCTTTCTCACATTCCATTTTGTCTGCAAACGCCAAAAAAATCCGAAGGACAAAACAAGAGGAGATCAGTATTCACACACACACACAAACGTCCACAAACCGAAAAATAATTATTTATTACAACCTCACATGCACCTATTTTGGTTGTAAAAACTCAAAAAACGTTACGTATGTTTTTACTTCCTTATTCTTACAACTTATTTCGCGTTAGCTTGTCTCGCATGCTACTATTTATTGTCATGATGCTGCCTTTGGCTACGAGTTCGCATTGACCGACCTTCTTCAACTATTTCAGAGGACAGAAAGCGTAACATAAGATCCTCAAACACGGAAAATCTTCAAGGTGTTTCGCATAAAAGATCTCTTATACCAACCATGGAACGTGTGGGATTAACCTAAACAAACTCTTAATTGCATGCAGTGCACGTTTTTGGTTTTGATGCGAACATCGTCAACGCTTTGTGAGTTAATCATTCTTATGTATGCGAAAAAAAAGACGCATTTATGTGGTTAATAAAAATAAAATAGTAAATTATAGGAAAAATTTAATGCAGAAAAGCTTTCCACTAAGCATGCATTTTATGAAAAGACCTATAAATTTTTTTTCTAACTGCCAGTACGATTAAATTTTTTATAAAATGAAATTAATTGTTGCAAGAATTAATAATTTCCTTAATTCATTCAGAGCCAAGATATTAAAACAAATTGAACCAAGGAAGTTGAATCCAATAATTAACTTGTGATATGATTTCTCTGTCAGTCAGGTCAAGGAACAATAATTTCAATTTATGGCATTAGGATGTGCATGCAAATTAAAAACATATCTTTGCTAAGCATATAAGTTAATTTTGATATTTTTTAAAATTCTGATTCAAGAAAAATTCTATTATTTTGGGACAAATACGAGCAAATCCCTTTATGAAATTTGTATTACAGGAAAGATACAATAAGTGTTAACATCAAATACTATATCGATTTTTTGTAACCAATTTGTTTGCACTAAACCCCTATTCGACATTTAAAGATATCAATAATTTTTCATTAGTATTTGCACTTTAAATATTTGTCACCACTTAAAATCAATCCGTCTAAAACCATCATTTTACAAACATAATAGGGTTGTTTTTTAATTAACTTCCGTTTTTCGCTTGAAAAAAAAGTAGTTGGAATTTCGAAACAATTTTGGTGCTGGTAGTTAGATACATCCTTCAGGTTCAATTTGCCACCTAACTGAATAAAATCGGACATTTTTTCCTATTTTTTATCGATTTTACAAGCGCGCTCCTCGAACTATTTTCCCGCCAACCCATAGAGAATTCGACTTTTTTTTCTCCCTTCGCTCCGTCCGCAAGCAGGCATTAAACAATGGGTGGGCAGGTGATCGCGGACGGAGCGAAGGGAGAAAAAAAAGCGAAATTCTCTATGGGTTGGCGGGAAAATAGTTCGAGGAGCACGCTTGTAAAATCGATAAAAAATAGGAAAATGTCCGATTTTATTCAGTAAGGTGGCAAATTGAACCTGAAGGATGTATCTAACTACCAGCACCAAAACTGTTTCGAAATTCCTACTACTTTTTCTTCAGGAGAAAAACGGAAGTTAATTAAAAAACAACCCTCGTATTTTAAATTATTGTGTGTGTGTGTTTCTAGTCTCACTTACTCTTCTAATTCAGCATTAAAAACTGAATTATTATGGTATAATAAAAAAATTATGATTTTGTTGAAGCAAGTTTCAAGTGAATTTTTCTACTTACATTGGGTGACTTTGTTTTACTGTGATGGCATTTGACTTTCTACTTATCAGGATATTTTCTTTTTTATCATACACACTTCTTTCCTATAAAATATATCAGGATGAACAAATGACACATTTTCAGCATTAAATTAAATTCATTTATGTTCAAAATTGAAATACAAACTTAAGTTTCATATTAGAAAATAATCAAATTACATACAATTATTTTCGTATTAATTTGAGTTATTCATTTCATCTCATCGTGCGTAAATTTATCAAATTTCTAAATTATATTTAATGTATGATAAATTCAAAGAAATCCAAAGTAATTTTAAAATTTCTTTGTGGTTTTGGATTAACAATTATAAACTTTGTTTCACTAAAATATCTCAAGTTTTCCAGAAGAGCGCTAAATATCCTTAATGCAAAAGATATTATCAAAAACGTGAAAGACATTGAAATAAATCTGAATCCAAGAAAGATAATTTTGTCCAGACTCAAAGTGTGCATGTTGAAAGTTCTCACAACTTATATTATGATTTTTTATGATGGGGTTTTTCTCGATACTATTAAATTGACAAAAAAAGTGAAAAAAGCTTTATGGATTTATTATGAGTGTGAATAAGTTTCATAAACAAAAGTATTTAAATTAAAATTTGTTTCATACAAAAATCTATAGTTTCTCACACTCAATAAAAACAAAATAACAAATATTGAAAAACATTGAAAAGAGAATGGATTCAATTACTTTTAAACAAAAACTCATCGCTTGTTTAGATTATAATTAGATAATTTGTTTGGAAAAAAGGAGTTAATGTTTCAACAAACTGACAATTTTTTTTAAATATTACATCCCTCAGAAAAGTTTAAATAATTATCAATTGAAGAAAAATAAATATTAAAATTTTTTACCTAAATTACAAAATTTGGGAAAGATCACTAAACACCTTACCTCAGAAATCGATGTGAGAGAACTACAATCGGATGATACAGCCCACAGATCCAAAGGATTGTATTACACTATTCGCTTCCGAATGCAAATCTGTGCTCTAAACTGTTGACTATACTTGTAATAGTCTTACGACAAGGACAGATCATGAGCTGAATAATCAAGCACAAAGAAGTTGCCATGCTACAATTACGCAAGGCCAGGTAGATAATTTTTGCTAAGTGATACCTCATACGAAAGCAATCAGAAGCCATCCCCGATTGGATACCTAAGCTTCCCCTGAGGCCGGTATGCAATCCTTGGGATACATTATGCTTTTTTAAAGGCTCCCCCCTTTTTTGCCCTCGTTAAGGGAGGGATGTTAGGGGAATAGACCGGTCCTTGCATGATATCATAAAAAAGGATTCTGGTTGAGATGGCTTCCATCATCATTTGATCTTGAATCTTAGGAGCAGGTTGAAATTCGACATTGGTATTCATGAAACGTATGGTACGGTCGCTAGAAGTAGAGAAATAAGTGTGTGCTTTTTTGATTTTTAATGTAATTTTTTTGTTTGAATTTAGTTTTTTTTATTTTGGAATTTGATTATACAAATTTCAAATTTTAGAGTTAGGTAGATGTTTTGGATTTATATTTAAAACTAATTAAAACTTTTTTTAAACTTAACTTTCCTCCTCATTACTTGTAGTTCAATTTCCATAGCGGTCAATAATTCTCACTAATCGAATGTCGTTCTGAAATTTTTCCAGGGGAAACCTTTTGAGAGATGATAGATACCATTCTGAAGTAAGAATTATATTATTTCACAAAAAATTAATTAATAAAATAGAGAACTAGACTTTGAAAAAATGTAAACGAAAGGTGAATGGCAGTTCTTATTTTTCATAAGGTTAATTTTATTCTTCGTTACCTTTTTATTAATAACTAATATTTCTAAATACACTCATTTTTTATCTATTACGATAACTTTAAGGTAGTATTATTATTTTAAGGTATTTTTACCCTTTTATTTGAGTAAAAATACTATTCTAGGAGCTTTTACATTTTTCCAAAGGATGAAAAATATTCTTAAAACTGTCCAATGTTCAAAAGAGTAACATGCATAACCATCATTCGGTTATTATTTTGATTCAGAAACTAAAAACACAGATAATTAATAGATTATTTTATAAATTTAAAAAATAATAAAATATATTTTCCCATGATAAAAAAAGGGAATAAAATATTTTTCTTTCTTGTGTACCATGAAGGGACAAACGGAAACCTTTAAGTACATTTACAACAACCGTATAAGGCTAAAAAAACTTGATAGAAAAACTAGATAGATCATTTCAAGCGAAAAATAGAATTTTCCTCTTTTCCTGTAAAAAAATCTAAAAACCCGTTTTGAGCACTATGCAAAACAAGTTATTATCTTAATATCAATAAAAATAGGTAAATGAAATAAGTTTTTTTGTTATTTTTCTTCCTTAAAATTACACTAGTCGACAGTGGTTTCTTAACAACAACCAAATTACTATTTTTGTTATTAATTCATATAATTATTTAAATATCTGCAAGTAAAAAAGTTCCACCACATCCCATTTTTGTGTAAAAAAAATTTTCGATTTTCGGCTTTTTTTCTTAATTTTTGCTTTTTAAGCGTCATTTTTGTCCAATAGCAACCCTGCAATCCCATCCAATTAATTTATTTCTAGTATTCCAGTATGTAGATATTCATTTAAAAGTGTGTTTATTTTTTATACTGCATTTCATTTTGAAAATGACGAGTTTTCAGTGTAGTTTTTGCATATTTATGCCCAATGTGCTCTGCTAAATTTGGGTACAGTTTAAATTACAATTTATCGGTAATATTGAACAGAAAAAGTGGGGAAAGGTTTTCTCCCACTGATTTGGGTCCAAATAGATGACTTGAATTAAATCTGGGGTCCTCCCGTGTGTTGCATAAGTAAGTACGTAAGAGTCAACAGTAGTTCTATGCAAATTACTTTCCCTATAGTATGTATGGGGAGGACATTAAAATTATCTTGGTTATTTTATATCAATGAAAAATACAGAAAAACCTATTTCAAATTGTAATTAAAAGGACTTTTTTTGCCATTAAGTGAAGGTAAACTAAAAGTCAGTATGAACCTCTGATTAAAAAGGATTCACGACCCTGCTTTTGAAGAAAAATTTAATAAAAACCCTTTATCAACTTGGAAATGGTTTTTAGGAGAGTGGGTAAGATGATTTTTTAGAAATTAGGACCGATAAAAATGTTTAAATTCCAATAGAAGGTTCTCTTTAGCCTTACAGCCTTACCAAGCCATAGGATGTTGAACATCACTCGAAATTAATATTTTACATCCACGTTTGAATTTATTTCTGGAACATTTCACTGTAGTCAATCATAAACAAGGCTAAAGATCCCCTTAGGCCATTGACTCGATACATAGGTCACTGAGAAAAAGCAATTTTGGGCTTCAGTTCTTGGTTCATTAAAAGTGGAAATTTGACGCTATTTAAGAGACAAAAAGTGATAAAATCGAATCGTATTTAATGAATGTTTAATGGTTTTTAGTTTTATATTGTCTGGAACATGTATATAATATCAATTATGATAGTATTTTAAGCTATAATAATAAGATTAACTGTTAAAAATAAGTGGTTTCAACACTTTTGCCCGTTTCTTATAGTACTGGTGCCATATTTGTAAAAAAAAACTGCACGTGCTGCAGCTTTTTCACAACTTTTTCTGAATTCTACACCCTGAAATTAGTCAGAAATACCTAATCTCATTTTTGTTAGGGAAAAATGTTTAATTTTTTCGACTAGTGTTATTATATGTGGAACTGAAATCCACATCCATCCACACACACACACACACACACACACACACACACACACACACACACACACACACACACACACACACACACACACACACACACACACACACACACACACACACACACAAATCCAATTAAATCCAATTTGTTACAATTACATTTACCTTCCGTAAGAATGTCTCACCGAAGTGCACAACAAAAATTACTAATTATTGCAGAATTAAATTTTCCCTGGTACTTTTTATCCATCTGTTTAATATCCTGGAAAAAAGCTTAGGTACTATGTTCTTTACACTCAGCTCCTAATTTTTTATTGTCATTAGTTAGTTATTAAGAGAAATTAGAAAAAACTGTGAAACATAGTCAAGTTTCCAAATAATTAAAAGTTAACAAATGAAAATGATAAAAAAAAATAATATAGGTCAGGTTAGGGGTACAGGAATTTTTTATAATTTTTTTCACTATCAGCACACAAAAATACATTGGAATTTGAAACAGTTTTTTCATTGCAGATCGGTGTTTATCAATGAACACTTAAACTACAAAAAAATTTTTGAACTTCTACTCTATACCAACTGTATAGAAAAATTCCTTGCGAGGAATAGATAAATATGTCTAACGAACTAAGAACTTTTTTCGAAAAATGTAACATCATGTCCTACCAAACCTCATTTAATTCCTTCCACGGTACGCACCTGCATGCGCAATCTATATTTTAGAGTGAAAGCATACCCAAATAACAATGATCGAATTTTCCATTAACCTTTTTAACGTTAAACGAAGGATACATCATACCTTTATCTGTTGCGATATTCTCGAAACTATGGGGTTGTAGAGGTACCTCTCGTAAATAATCTGGTTGTGAAGAGTTTGGGCGAATCCTGTATAATAAAAAAATTAAGTTATTGTTTTTTTATTTTTACAATTAATTATATTTCATTTTAAAACCTGATTCTAAGAGTTTGATCCTTTTATTTAGCTTTCACAAATTATTTCAACCATATTAAGGAATTATAGTAACGCCTGCAAATTTTGGTTACCCGTTTCTTTTTAAAACGGAGACTATGAAATGGATAATTGAATGGCTGAGATTTAAGGAGAAAGGTTGGAAACTCTTGTTTAGAGTGTTTTAATGTCCAGGATGATGTCTCAAAATCTCAACAAAATTATTTACAACCGAAGTAGAGAGTTGCTTCCAATCTTTTCCACTACCATCCCCGTGCAAAGAACTATGTGTGTTATACAGGGTGATTCAGAAATAATCATCAATAATTGGGGGGGGAGGTAGAGGGGCCCTAGACAAGCATATTTCGAACAGGGATGGTGGGGCGCAGCCTTACGGTTAAAGAGCTAGGACCTAATGTAGTGCGAGCGCGTTTCAAAAGGCCGTTTTTAGAAGGCCTGTGTGACGAAACAAAACATTATAAAATGAAAAAATCTATTGCATGAGGTAAGGAAGTATCCCTACTACTTACACCATGAATTCAATAGAATTTGAACCACTTTCTAAACCGTGGAGTGAGTTTCAAAAGTGCAATATTAATCTTTTAGTCAAAGAATGGAGTTCCCTTAATGGTATTTAGAAAAATGATGATCGGGGAAGGAATTTTCAATAATCGTAACATTGATCATTGAAACTGTTTGATCATTGAAAATTCCTTCCCCGATCACCATTTTTCTAAATACCATTAAGGGAACTCCATTGTTTGACTAAGAGATTAATATTGCACGTTTTAAAACTCACCCCACGGTTTATCAAGTGGTCCGATTTCTATCACATAGAGGATTTAAGTAGTACGGATACTCCTGTACCTCATGCAATAATTTTTTTCATTTTATTATGTTTTGTTTCGTCACACGGGCCTTCTAAAAACGGCCTTTTGAAACGCTCTCGCACAACATTAGGTCGTAGCTCAGGGGTGGCCAACCCAAATGTTGTTGAGGGCCACTTTGGAAAACCCAATACTCTCGCGGGCCGCATATAAAATTTTAGGATATTAGGTGCACAGAATGACAGTGAAGTAAATTGAATAAATTAGGTATATAAATTTGGGAGTTTCTTAGATCCTTTGCTTAGTTCGACAGATTCCTAAATAAAATATTCATTTAAATTTACCTTAAGGAGCAACCCCAAGCACACCATAGGAACTAAACAGGTGCCGTTAAAAAACACTTGGAATCACTCGAAACTATAAGGAGCCTGTGGCGCTTATAGAAATTTATTTCGGGAGGACCCAAATTTTCTCTAAAAATTGCAGCTAGATTTTTGCATTGGGAAAAAGTACACCCAAATCTTCCTCTCATGCCCCCATGCATATTTCATTGGTTCAATGCATAAATTAAAAAATATTTTTAGTTAGGATTTGCACCGGACTGAACTAATATCCCTGGGGGTCCTCCCCCAGATATTTTTGGAAATACGACTCTAATTAACAGACTTTAACGTGTTTTGGTACCCTTTGTCCGAATTAGGGGGGGCTTAACTTACCCTAAAACCTTTAACTTTTGACTAAAAATATTCTTGCGGACCACAAAATTATTTCAAAACGGGCCGCGGGTTGTCAAAGCCTGATCTAAGAGGTATATGGGGGGTCTGGGGTTCTCCCCCGAAAAAATTTTGAATTTTAGTGCGCTAAAAAGTGTTTTGAAGCTACTTTTTGGAGAGTCTTCAGAGAGCTTCGCGGGCCGCACAAAATGACCCGGAGGGCCGCTAGTTGGCCATGCCTGTCCTAGCTCTTTAACGGTAAGGCTGTGCCCCACCATCCCTATTCGAAATATGCTTGTCTAGGGCCCCTCTACCTCCTCCCCAATTATTGATGATTATTTCTGAATCACCCTGTATTATATTTATTCCTCATGCTTGCAGAGAAATGAAAACCACGCGCAAAAGTACTTTTAAACACAGAAATACACTAACATCTTCCTCTTTGAGTGCTGAAAAGTTCTTCAACGAAAAGACATCTTAAAAAATTTAATTTATTTCTTTCAAGTCTAGTAGTTCCCAATGACTATATTGTTATAGATAAAGCTTAACTATCTTTAAAGCCCATTTTTTATAATTTCCCTTTATTAATTTATAATTCCTTGAAGGTGGCCCCTGACCTTTGATTCAAACTGTTAATAGCGTAACTGATGAGTGAATCGTCCGAGCAGATTTTCCTGCTGCTCGTGGTCGCTTCTTCTATCCCTAATGAACGCTCGTGTGAAGGTGAAAAGACCAGAAAAGACCGGTATTATATTGAAAAGAGAAAGGAAACCAGCAGCGGTTGCACTTGACATCTCTTCACAATGCATTCGCAGCACGTATACCAAATGTTTTTTTCTTATCTCGTTAAAATGCAATTAATCTCTTCTGAGAACATGAAAATTCCAGGAAAATGAAATGAAATGAAAAGCAAATCAAATGGATGATTTTTTAAAATTCAAAATCCAGTAATTAAAAAATTGTCACATTTTGCGAATAAAATTCTGATTTAAGGTTGATACTTAGTTCTTAGTTGGAAAGTTTAGGAGACATTTGCTTACTCTAAGATGAGCCGCTTTATGAGCTCTTTTTTTATTTTTTGCATGGATGATAGATGCTGCCACTATCTATCACCACCTCCACAATTTTGCCATGCCTCTGAAGGGGAGGGAAATAGTTTCCAGAAGACCTGGACCCATGGTAAACTGCTGCAACCGAACACAGGACTTTCGGACCCACAGATTTAACGAGCACGTACTCCGCTTATACTCGATGGGTCTTCAGCGGTGTCGGGAATCGAACCCGGGGACGCGTATATCCGAACCCTCAAGCGCGCAACGCATTGGCGCGGTTTGAAAAGTTGCGCGCTTCGCCAGACACGCGCTAAAAGAAACATAGATTTGCTTATGAAGTGAGGTGTTTAAAGGAAAAGCTAACATTCAGGAACATGCATGCTTGCCGTACGCTGAACTCGCTTGCGCTTTGACTAGCAATATGAAACCGAAACTGAACTTTGAACTCGGGGTTTTGGTTTGCACTAACCATCGCTTCGCTTCGTTCCTTTGCATGCCATTACTCCATAAATCGTGGTGGATCCTAAATATGGATGTGAAACATATTTCCGAGCAACTTTCTTTAATTTATCCTTCGTTGTTGGTTGATGAAACTAAATCCACGCTGTTCTACGTCTAAATCCACGCTGTTCTAAATCCACGTGATGAAACTAAATACACGCGGAAAACGCTGTTAATTAACTAATTTTAAAAGATAAAGACTATGCAGAAATATCCAAATAGTATGTATTCTAAGTACTATGTAGTATTGCTACAGTACTACATGACCATTTCATACTATCAATAATATATTCATTTATTTCCAAATATCAGAAAAAAATACTCTCAAATATTATTCTCGGAGAATATTCTCGCTTTACAAAACTATTCAAGAGCTTTTAAAAAGAAATAAACTTCATATTCTGTAAAAATTCATACTTAATATGTCAGAGTGTTATTTTATAGACATGGAGCTAATAGAGCCTCAATTTTTATAATTAATCTCCCATACTTTTACATTACCATTAATTACAGTATTGAAAAGATATAGTCATAAGTATACACTAAATTGTTGACTTAATTTGAACTCTAGATTGATAATTTGAGATTTATATATGTATGCTATGCTACCATGTAAACTCTTACATTCAAAATTAACTTAACAAATACTTCATTGACCCATTGACCATCATGCATAGTTCTGAATATCATAGTTTTATAAAAAAATTGTATTCACTATGACTTCAAACGAGAAAATTATTTGGATGAAATTCCTATCACTATAGCTACTGAAAATGTTATCAAAGTTCACTGAATGTTCTATAGCTGAGCTGCTGAATGTGACGGTCACTGAACAGTTGACAGGATAATATATATGTACCAAAAAAGTAATAAACCTTGAATTATTAATGTGTCAGGAATTCTATTTACACAAAGGTCTTTAAATTAAGTAAGGGAGTGGGTATAGTGTAGCTACTTCTTACAGTTAATTTTATATATATTTATGAACTAATTTACAGCCAAGCGGTGGTAAGAAAAAGTATATGATAAAGAATAGAATGTAAACTTTGTAAGCAAAAAGTTTCACGAAAGTTTACACAATTTCTTACATAAACACATAACCTTAATTACGTTCTTCAAATGTTTTATTAAAGAAAATTAAGTTCTTTTTACAAGCCTTGAATATGATAAGCTACGAGTTAAACTATTTTGTTAAAATTTGGTTGCAAAGCAAGCGTTTGTTTAGATTTTGTACACCGTTTGATGGTTCGATCTCGACTCGAACGCTATGGCGGCGAGCGGCGTAAAAACATTCGCGTCGTGTGACCTAGCGCCAAACAGTGCGGCGCTCTTCAAACCGCGCCAATGCGTTGCACGCTTGAGGGTTCGGATATACGCACCCGGGACCCTCCGATCCCAGAGCCGATGCCTTAACCACTAGGCTCCCCACGGCCCAGGTTGATACTTTTATGCATATCGTATTATTCGTTTTACATCTCAATCTATGCTTATTATTTTGATATAACGAAAATAAAATCAAGTTTTTGATGTTTTAAAAATTTGAATTTTTAGCCTCTCTTTTTAAGCACAGTTAAATAACAGTATACAGTTACAGTTCTATAACATACAATGCAACGTCTCCTTATTCTATAGAACGATTTAATGGATTGAAAATGTTTATTTTAAATAAAACATTAAAAACATTTTATTCAAGTTATAACAGCCTACAATAATTATTTCATTAAAATAAGAAATATTTATTTCTATCATAAATTAATTCACCGGCTTATTCAAATGAAGTAATCTCCAAGTCCATCATTCCTTTTTTTCTACATTTTCTTATTCATCATTAATTACATTAAGTAACTAACAGTTAATTAGTTTCGCATCAAGTTTCAGCCTTGTTTGTATGGAATGCAATCCTATACTTTAAAGAACTCTTAATAGATTTACTTGATTCTTTAATTCTATTTGAAAAAGGAGCATCCTTTATACCAGCGTTCGAAATTCCACTGGATCACTGGTCCAAGACCACTGAAAAACGGCTCGGACCACTAAGGTCAGAAAATCACTGGCCCGCCGGACCAGTGGCGAAAAAATATCCCACTCTCTAGTTTTAGCTACCCACTTTCTAGGTTTCCTGCTATACACCTGATTAAATATCTGCAATAAAACATCTCCCTTGCCCTTCAAACTTCGTTTACTGTTGACCTTATCATACAGATCATTGATGAGGATCCAGAACATCTCTCAACGTAATTACAACGAACAGCGAAGAAGGTTTGTTAAATTTCACACACAGGAGGCAAGAGAGGGAAGAAACAGGTGTGAGAACTTTCAATGGAAACTCCGTGACAATTTAATAACTTACAATTATCTAGACTAGTTTGTCCTGCCCTTTACATTCTTTGCTTTTGATATAGAATAGGAAATAAGCTGAGAAAATGTACTGAGGAAACTAAAGCAATGAAATAACTCATATAAACCTTAGCGTAGCAAGCTTTTAGCCCGTCGCATGAGGTTCGACAGTTAAAAAATTGGGTCACTTTGCGTTGGACGTATGATATGCGACAGCAACCTTTAAGAAGGGGTTAAAAATAGAAAATTGTCCTTTTTAATTTGGCGGACCAGTCATTTTGTTTGTGGACCAGTAAGATTGGCAAAGCACTGGTCCGCAGGACCAGTGGAATTTTTTCCCAATTTCCCGGCATTTAAAAAATTCATTCAACTTGTGTTTGAATTTTTCCTCTTTTTAAACTATTTCCTTATCGTTGAGGCTATAACTGTTTGTTCTAAAATTTTGTTTTACATATTTAGCAATACATCCTTTTATTATTTGATAATTGAAAACGTTAAATAGTAAAACTATTAACGCAGTATTCCTTCTTTTTATCGTTTTCAGATTTAAAATATTCTGAGCAATTCTCAAAAATATTAGCATTTTTAAAATTTTTTCGAAGCCAAATTATGATTCTAAGTTTTTATTTGAACCCATAAAATTTTACAGCTAAAACTATAAAAGAAATTGTTTTCAAACTGACGGATTCTTTACGGGGAATACTTCAAAAATAACTAAAGAACTATACGTCTTGAACCAATAGTTTTCCCGAAAATCGTAGGTGTCGCTAAAAAAACCGGTCAATGCAAAAACCAGTCAGAAAAATCCGGTTAAAAAAAGAAAAAAAAATTGATAATTTAAACCATGTAATAAGTTTGTGTCTTTTTGACAGATTTTATTTACATTGACTGGTTTCTTCGTATAACCAAATCGTGAAGGGAAAAGTATGACGTCACATCCGGTTATGCTAAAACTGCTTATGAAAAACGTGATCATTGTTATATTGCACACACAGATAGTTGTAAAAATATCCTTTGTGCATGCATACCCACACTGTTAAATGAAATAAGGTTTTGAGTAGATGTAGCATAAAATTAAAAAAAAACATTAAAAATTCTTGTCACGCAAAGAATCTGACAGTAAAGTGTTTGCCAGGACTTGTATAAACAACCTGTATATTTTAATATACAGGGTGTCCCATAAATAATGGGTCACACTTCTAGGGGGGAATGTAGACACCTAGACAAGTCAGAATCACATAGGGTTTGGGGGTCCCAGACCAAATCCCAGGGAGCTAAAAATGGAGCGACACCCCAAAAAAATTATGGAAATATTCAATTTGTAGAAGAACTACTATTGGTAAAAACTTAATCATGGTCTCAAATTTTGTGGTTTAATACGATCTTTAAATTTGCGCTAAAAGTTTTCACTTTAAGATTTTTTTACTACGAAAAAAGTCAAAAAAAACACAAAAAAATGTGAAAAATCTGCCAAAACTTTATTTTGTATTTAGAAATCCTTGCTTTTGATTTCAAAATCTGAAAAAGCATAGTTGAAAACCCTAATATCCAAAGTTTCATGTAAATACCATCAATAATAAACGCTTGAGATCCTGTTAAAGTTTGTTTTTTGAGTGCGAAAACAGCTCCAAAAAACGAACGTTCAGGGAGAATCTACGAGTTACGGATAGATGGATCGCTAACTTTCTTTTCTCTCCCAATTTGGCGAAGCATGCCAAGCTCCTACAGATCACCAAAAAAGCTTGAACGATCTGTTGTTGGCGAAAGTTGGCGAGGAATCTCGTATCGCAAATTAATGGCGAGAAATTTAGCGAGCATCAATCCGCCACTCGTAGATTTTCCCTGAACGTTTGCGTTCTGGATCTGTTTTCGCACGCAAAAAACAAAATTTAACAGGATCTCAAACGTTTATTATTGATGGTATTTACATGAAAATTTGTATCTTAGGGTTTTCGACTATGCTCTTTCAGATTTTGAAATCAAAAGAAAGGATTTCTAAATACAAAATAAAGTTTTGACAGATTTTTCACATTTTTTTGTGGTTTTTTGAGTTTTTTTCGTAGTAAAAAAGTTTTAAAGTGAAAACTTTTAGCGTAATTTTAAAGATCGTATTAAACCACAAAATTTGAGACCATGATTAAGTTTTTACCAATAGTAGTTCTTCTACAAATTGAATATTTCCATAATTTTTTTGGGGTGTCGCTCCATTTTTAGCTCCATGGGATTTGGTCTGGGACCCCCAAATCGCCAGAGCCTGATTTCTGGGAGGGCATTCGGGGCACTTGCCCAGGGCCCCCATTTCAAAGGGGCCCCCAAAAATGTGTGAGTAAAAATAAAGCAATTAAGCTTAGGAAGTATTCAAATAAAGAATTTTTACGAAGTGTTTACACAATGATTAAAGATTAAAGATAACTGATTTTGTTATTTTAAGTCAAATTTAAATTTTACTTTAAGACTTGTCGAGGGCCCCCGAACTTGTAAGTCAGGCCCTGCCATATCCTATGTGATTCTGACTCGTCTAGGTGTCTACTATCCCCCCTAGAAGTGTGACCCATCATTTATGGGACACCCTGTATACCCTGTATATATTAAACACCCTGTATATGATATATTTTAGGAAACCATCAAAGACTCAAATTAAATAGAATAATTCGTACGTTACTGATTGACATCCGTGAGACAATCTTAGAAGCTTAAACTAATATACACCGAGTGACAAAATAAAAACGAAAGAAGTTTGATCCAGCCACACTTAAGAACTCAAAATTAAGGCTTCCTTATCAAGAATCCAGTTTTCCTAACTCAAAATAAATTATGATGCTTGTTTTAGAAAACGTAATTACTACATACTGATAAAAGCTTGTTCACGCATATCAGAATAGCAGCGAATGACATGAAATCCGTTTTGAAATTTAAATTCGCCCATTTTGTGTTTTTTTTCTAATTATAGCCCTAAGATAGTAAATTGACTCTGTTCCCAGTTTGTTTGAAAGTTGAATGTCGCACTTATAGCAATTAAATGGAATGACCTTGGTAGATACTCACTTTTGGGGCGATGCTTGTCATATTAGAGTTGGAGTATACTAGTAATGGCCAATTTTCATGGTTGTTTAGTTAGAATACCCACTATAATAATTTGCCGTATTCCAAAAAGAGAGGCAGTAAAGTATTCAGTTCACAGTTTACATTTCTTTGTTAAAAACATACTTGTATCGCATCAGTGTGTGAGGGGTCTCTTCTATATTTTACGTGACGCATCTCGCTTGAATTTTTGCTATCGTAGTTTAACTTTGATCCTGGCTTTTAACCCGCATACATCAAGGTTTTAGAGAGAGAGTTACATCGGATTTCGGGAAAATCTTTCAATTGAAATCGCCTTCAAAATCGAGTCATTGGTCGAAGTTCATTAAATTGAAATTATTTTTATGTAGGAACTGTTTATTTACTCTTAAAAAATTCCTACCGGTTCAAACAGAAAATTTAAAAAATGTTCTACGAATATGTTTTAAGCGTTTAGAGCTCTGTAGTTCAATTAAAAGTTATATCCTATGTCACGCAGACAGAAAATAAACCCAGAGATTTATAGGTTATTATCATCTTCTGAAAAAGGGTTCAAAATTGTTCAAAAAAGTGTTCAAAATCCAGAAAAATTACCAAATAACCACTTAAACTTGATTTACGCTGTTTCCTTTTTGTCACAAGATAATAATAATAATAATAACAATAATAATAATAATAATAACACAGGTCTGCAAAAAAATACTTTTTTCGAGCTGTTTTGGATATTTCACCTGAACTTTGTTATTTTTGGTGCGCTGAATCCAAAAATGACCTCCATTTTGTCCTGGGACGTCACGTTTTTTGACAATTCAGATTTTCAGGTTTTATCGGGAAATGCCTTAAAATTTTGTAAAATTAACTTTTTATACTAAATTTTTTATTCAAATTTTTTCCACAAAATCTTTTTTTATGTTTTTTGATGTGCTGAATCTAAAACTGGCTTGTCATAGGATTTCACCTTTTTTCACAATTTAAGTAAAAATGTCAATTTTTAACGAAAATAAAAGTAAATATTTAAAAAAATTATTTTTCGACTCAAACTTTATTTGAAAATAATTTTTTATGATTTTTGGTGTGCTGAATCCAAAAAATACCTCCTTTGATTTTTAAGACACCACATTTTGTAACAAATTGAGAAAATATAGCAACATTTCACATAAAATGTAAGTATATTTAAGAAGTAGATTTTTTAATCCAAATTTATTTTTAAGGTTGTTAGTTTTAAGGTTTTTTTGTGTCCCGAGTTCAAAAATAGTCTCTGTTTTGCCATAGAATGTCATGTTTCCTGACAGTAAAATTGTAAAATAAGTCATTATTTCAATTTTCATGAAAATAGGTTCATGAAATAAAATTATTGTTACATATTTTTCATGAAAATCATTATATAACTAAAATAAACTTATTTACACACTCTAAAACCAATTTTTTCTCCTCATGAAACTCCCCTTGGTACCTTTACCCTTGTGGGTAGCAAAAAGAACGTTTCTTTGAACTATACAACAAAAATCCTTCATTATTCCCCGATTAAATCTTCCTTAATATTTTCTTTCATCTCTATAATGTCCTGATGAGATAGTTTACTATGTGCACCATTCACAGCTCCTAATTTTTAAATCTAAAGGAGCTAGAAATGCACAAAAACTATGAAAAATGGGCAAATTCGAATATAATTTTGCAATTTGTGAAAAATCCTGACGTATAGGATTTTTTTTCAATATTTTTTTCGTTAACAGCACACCAAAATACATAGGAAATCGCTAAAATTATTCAAACAGCTTTTTCATTGCAGACCTGTGTAATAATACGTCAGAAAATTTTTTGTTTGTTATTTCCATTTTCAAGATTTGGAGATATACTATCTCGTATAATACAAAACACATTTTTAAACAGTTTACAAATGCATTTCAGTTATGATTGTGAAACATATTGAACCTGCATCGAGGAAAAATTCTAGTAATGAAATTATACAAGATTTCCTTTTTATGTAGTAAAAGGCCATAATTATCTTTGATGACCTTCAAACAAAATCAGTCTATGACAATTAAATCCTCCCAAAAGATAGTAAGATTTCTATCTTAATGTAATATTTGTGCTCATCTTAATGCTTTTGGAGAAAAAAACAATTTCCTCGAAAAAAGTCAAGTGCTTGATTAAAAATTGTTTTATCAAAAACTTTAAACAAAGCATAATAGAATAGTTTAGGTTTCATCGGGTTTTTAGGTCTCTTTGAACACACACAGACACAACACATTACCATTACATAATGTGGAGAGAATAAAGCACGAATTTCCATTTTGGAAGTCTAATTTTACAAAAACTTACTTGTGTAATAAGGTGGTACCGTACTTGATGTGAATTATAATTCAATGCATAATTCAGGTTCAAAGACGAACATTTTTATCTTTCTAAGAATAGGGAAAAAATAGCATTATACATTGTGTCCCATAAATGTTTGGTCACACTTCTAAAGGGGATAGTAGACACCTAGACGAGTCACATTTACATAGGATTTGGGGGCCCAAGATCAAATACCAGGGAGTTAAAAATGTAGCGACGCCCCAAAAAAATTATTGAAAAATTCAATTTGCAGAAGAACTACTATTGGTAAAATTTGAATTATGGTCTCAAAAATTGTGGTTTAATATGATCTTTAAAATTATCTTAAAAGTTTTCACTCTAAAATTTTTTTATTACGAAAAAAGTTTTAAAAAAACACAAAAAAATGTGAAAACTCTGCCAATACTTTATTTTTTTTCGAAATCCTGTCTTTTGATCTGATAATCTGAAAGAACATAATTGAAAACCCTTAAGTCCAAAGTTTCAAGTAAAAACCATCAATATTAAACGCTTGAGATCCTATTAAAGCATGGTTCAAGTCCTTTTTTGCGTCCGTAAACTGCTGTTTTGGAAACAGCTATAAGAAAACAGTTTGTGCACGCAAAAAACGAACTTTAACAGGATCTCAAGCGTGTAATATTGATGGTTTTTACGTGAAACTTTGGACTTAAGGGTTTACAACTATGCTCTTTTATATTATCAAATCAAAAGAAATGATTTAGAAATACAAAATAAAGTTTTGGCAGAGTTTTCACATTTTTTGTGGTTTTTTTAACTTTTTTCGTAATAAAACAAATTATAAAGTGAAAACTTTTAAGATAATTTTAAAGATCATATTAAACCACAAAATTTGAGACCATAATTTAATTTTTACCAATATACTAGTTCTCCTACAAATTGAATTTTTCAATAATTTTTTGGGGGTGTCGCTCCATTTTTAACTCCCTGGGATTTGGTCTGGGACCCCCAAATCCTATGTGATTCTGACTCGTCTATGTGTCCACTATTCCCCTAGAAGTGTGACCCAACATTTATGGGACACTCTGTATATGTTACGGACAATGTGATTATTCCGAGCATTATTAATAATGACCGGGTTTTTCGGGCAACGTGATAAATGCTTATTCATAAATGGCATTGAATTTATCACACTGCCCACCTCACTTCGTGCATTATTAATAACGCCCGCTTTATCACTTTGCCCGCAAAATATACACCAGACATTTAAACGGGATTTCCCGAGGAGCAACTGAGAAAATTTATTTTTTAGAAAAGGTGGTCTAAACTAACAAAGGTATCCAAAATAAATTTCTCTAACTTAACTACACATATAACTCTTAGTTAATATCTCACCTATAACATTTCAACTGCAAATAGTATTTTTACCTTAACCGTAATTATAAAAAGAATCCTTTGAATTTAAAGTATTCTTTATACTTGAAATTCGAACTCGTGAATTGATTACCAAAAGAATATTGTGAGGCATGAGCTATCAGCAAATTGACAATTAGTGTAAAGCCATATCCATCAAAAGTCAAGGTGAGGCTGTATCAGTTGAAGCAAAAAAAAAAGTTTAGCATTCATTACATTTCTTGAGCGTATGTTTCAATAACAGACAAAAAAAATACTCGATGCAACCGGTATGTTAAGACGCACTGCATCCAGTTATTTAAATTAACGTGCGTCACAGTGTCAATATGAATTAAAATTCATCTTAAAATGATTGTAACATTAACCATCATAACACTTATTTTAATGCCTGATAAGTTATACACATATACATAATTTTATACTGAGAGTGGAATAAAAACAACTTAACAGACTGAGAGTGGAATAAAAACAACTTAACAGCACAGTAATAGTAGACTCTCTCTCTCTCTCTCTCTCTCTCTCTCTCTCCTCTCTCTCTCTCTCTCTCTCTCTCTCTCTCTCTCTCTCTCTCTCTCTCTCTCCTCTCTCTCTCTCTCTCTCTCTCTCTCCTCTCTCTCTCTCTCCCTCTCCTCTCTCTCTCCTCTCTCTCTCTCTCTCTCTCTCTCCTCTCTCTCTCTCTCTCTCTCTCTCTCTCTCTCCTCCCTCCTCTCTCTCTCTCTCTCCTCTCTCTGTTTGGTTTTCAAAAGTCCGTTTCGCGGCTTTTATTTGGAACCAACATGTCCAAGGGTCGCAGAAGTAAGATCTACCCCTAGATAAGTGGTCCTGGAGAATCCATCGAGATGACTTTCAGTGCCCCTGGCGGCGAAATAAAAAGTTAAAAAATGAATTTAAAAACTAAAGGAGATAGAGCAAAAACCTCAGAAGAGTATTGTTGCCAAGATTATGAAGAACTCACTGAAAAAAGTTTCATGAAAATATCGTGAACATTCGCGGAGATATTGGGTTGTCCCATAAGTTCTGTTACTTTTTACGAAGTTTTTGTTTTTAAAATTTTTTATGAAAAACTGGTAATAGGTGGAGATTTCAAACAAAAGGGATTTTGATATATGTATATTTATGAACATAATGTGGGATTTTGATAGTTCTCGGATATTATTTCTGTTCAAAATGGCGGTTTGAAAAAAAAGACCAAAAACGACGATTTTCGCGTAATTTTTTTCTTTTGTTTTAAAAAACAAGGAAGAACGCATAATTCATGGCTAAAAGAAGTTTTACTATATATTTGAAATGTTTAGATTAAGCGATGTCATAGCTTCAAGATGATTCGATAAGTTTAAGGTTTGAAAATTTTGGCTTTAAAACTTCATATATTGGTAATTTCACGTGTTTTAAAGCACTCCTATTGTTTTTTCTAAGCAGAGCTGGTATGAAGTAATTAAAGGCAGGTGTTTTTGAACCATAATGCTTGTTAATGCATTGAATTGATGCAATTAATGCATTGAAAGTATCTTTTCATAATATCATTCAATTGATTTATTTCTAATTGCCAAGGAGTTGTTTTTATTGTAATGTTTTCGTAGAAGCAAAGAAAATTGCTTTGTTCGCTGAGCGTAAGTTCAGCGAGTGTAATTGGGATAGGCTAAAACGTTGCGCGCTTGCATTGTGCGCACTATTTTCTGAACTTAAGTTCAGACATAATTTAATATACTGCATATTTTGAATACTTGGGTCTTTCCTAAGCTTTTTTATTGATTTTGATGCTATTTTTCGTAAAAATTTCTTTGAAATGACTAACATTACTGAGGTAAGTTTTTTGCAATAGATGTTATGTTTGGGACCGAAATTTCCTAAGTTAAACTTATCGAATTATCTTGAAACTATGACATCTTAAACTAAACATTTCAAATATATAGTAAAACTTTTTTTAGCCCTGAATTATGCGTTCTTCGTAGTTATTTTAAAAAAAGAAAAAAATTACGCGAAAATCGTCGTTTGTGGTCTTTTTTTCAAACCACCATTTTGAAAAGAAATAATATCACGAGAACTACCAAAATCAAACATTATGTTCATAAATATACATATATCAAAATCCCTTTTGTTTGAAATCTCCACCTATTACCAGTTTTTCATAAAAAATTTTCAAACACGAAACTTCGTAAAAAGTAACAGAACTTATGGGACAACCCAATACTAGCATGTGAAATGGCACTTTTTCAAGCCTCAAAAAAGAAAAAGTGTGTAAATTTGCAAGTTTTTCATGTTTATTGTGTAGCACTGTATGTTTTAGTTGAATAAAGACAAATTTGAAAATCTACTAACTAATTCTTTTTTGAGGCTTGAAAAAGTTATATTTTCACATGCTAATATCTCCTCGAATATTTGCGATATTTTCATGAAACTTTTTTCAGGGAGTTCTTCATAAAGTTGGCAACAATACTCTTATTGGGGTTTTTGCTCTCTCTCCTTTAGTTTTTAAATTAATTTTTTTAACTTTCTTATTTCGCTGCTATGGGTGCTGTAAGTCATCTCAATGGATTCTTCAAGGTTGACCTTACTTCTAGTTTCGACCTTACTTCTAGATCTAGGGGTAGACCTTACTTCTGTGACCCTAGGACACGTTGGTTTCAAATAAAAGCCGCGAAACGGACTTTAGAAACACCCTGTATATAATACTAGTTAATAAATTATATTTATTTTATGTACGTCGCAATTAATTAATTTAAACAAAATTTTGGTGCTTTGGCTTTTACTCTACTTCTCCTTTTTCGTATACAAATTACAGCAATATCAAATGATCGTAGTATTGAGATTTTTAATTTGTAGAAATCCCCTATTACACGTAAACTGTTGTGCATAAAAACAACAATTCAAATCCTAATGAGGGGCTTGGAATACTTTTTTTAGGTTCACTAATTTACCTTAATTAGATAGGACCGCTAAAACACGCTTGCTCCTATAATATCAGCTCGAATGGTAGTGAATTCCTAAACACATTTTCGTTTGCTTCTAATGCGGAAATACAAAGAACTTGCACGACATTAAAGAGAGATAATCTGTGACGTCAAAAAATGTAATATCAGGGGTAACGCTGAAACTTCTAGAAATTTTCGAATAGTTTTTATTCTAATTATAAGTTGGGAAAATAAAAAAATAAATTAAGGATGCCATGCTGTTATTATAATCATAAGCTGTTATACAAGACGTTTTTTGTTCCTTAATACCTTGTTTTCGATAAATGAAAATTAGTATTGACTATAGTTAATCTTGAAATTAAATATTTAATCAGCCAAATAACAAATTTTTTATGAATAAAATTCTTGATTAATTCCTGTATATTTTTTATTATTGAGTAAAGTGATTTGTAGAATTTTTAAAAACTTTGAGAAGTACCGTGATGTTTCGGGGATAACTTCAATGGCCGACAAAGTTTTGGTAACGAAGGAGATCGAAGCTCTATCCCCGAAACAATCGTACTTTTTTACAAGTTTTTTATGTTTAATGTGCAAATAAAACATCGCTTCCACACATTTTATCTTGTTACAATTTTAAAACCTATTTATGGAACCTTATAAAATTATGGAGAGGGAATAGTTTCCTCTTTCTCAGAACAAAAATAGAGGTATGGGTCTTACGATAGAAACTACTGAATTTCTTTAAAAGATATTTAGCCCCCTCCAAAAATTCCTTAATAGGCTACTAGTGTGAGTTTATTGAAAATAGTTATTATATTTAGATCAGGACTAATGGCGAGTCCAGGGGTGTCATGAAATAGCTAAGAAAGGCTTTCATTACATTGAAATTCAAAAAATTTTGAGGTAGACGACTCCCAGACTCCCCCTTCTCGTTGGGTCGTGGGCCAAACTGGTGTTTTTCGGACCAAAAACAATCATGGAGGGCTTCGAAAGAGGTTAGTGACTAACTTTCGTATCAACTAATACTCTGGTAGAGTTATTCTACGTTACATTACCTCTGGCAATTCCAGAGAAGGGGTCATGACCTCTTTATATAGCCCCTTCAACTTTAGCTTCAAAATATTGCATTGCAACTAGAACTAGTTGCAACTAGTATAGTTAACTATCGATCAACTAATATCTAACTAATAGTTCAACTACTTTTGGTTTTTACTAGTTTAACTTCTTTTATTAACAACTAGGTACTAGTTCAAACTATTTTCAAATTTTCAACTACTTCAAAACATATTTGCACAAAAATTTTAAAAAAATATTTAAAATTTGCATCAAAATATACAAAAATTGTACTGCCATCTATAATTACAATGTCATTTTATATGATAATTTTCCAAATTCGACAAATCTTACATTATCTTTCCAACAGTTGCTCTGCAACATAAAAGTTTTAGTAAAGTGGTATTTAAAACAACACTTTTATGCTATAACTCTTGATCCCATTGTTGTCCCATTCTATTATTTTCTGAATTTACACCTTTTAATATTGCAAAAAAATATATAGGGTAGAGGGGGCACATTTGTACAAACTACTTATCTCTATGTTAAATTAAATTTAAAAATCCGAAAAAAAAAATACCAATAGGTAGCTTAGGGCGCACTTTCACCGAGAAAAGAGGAGGCTCGAGGGTGCTAGGGGCGGGAGCTGGATGAAGGCCTTCACCTGGGGATTTTATTTAATCTTTTTTCTATTTTACTTCAGCTCGCATCATCTGATAAACTTGTATCTCACCATCCACCAACCAACCATCCAACCATCCATGCTCTGGAAGGTGCAAAGTAATTTTCTTCTCCATTTCTTCGTTTGAAAATTTAATCAAGAAAGTTTTTGAAGTAAAAATTTTGCCTTGAATTCTAAGTGTCATCAATAAAGTTTAGTCCAAAAAAATTGTTTCCCAATTCCAATTAACTATTTTTTACTCTTAAAGCTTATCGCAGTAAACTATAGTGGTTTGTGTCTATATGATTAAGAAGGGTTGGTTCGAATAGATAGTTTAAATTCCAAGGTTCGTTGTAAATTTTCTGACTGTGAGAGGAAGGAGTGGAAAAGGTTTACATACTTTTTTTAAAGTTGGAAGTCTAGTCTTGGTAAGCTTACTCATTGCTAAAATAGAGTGTCTTGAGAAGTTTATAAAATAAGTCACTTCAGTTCGCTTAAATATTATCACTCATTTATTTTTCAGCTGAACACACATGAAAATTAAAGTGCACAGGAAAATTCACAGTTAATGTTAATAAACAGTTGGATACTTTTCATAGTTGCAAGGTGGTTACGATCAGTCACACGGGTCACGAATAGATACATTTGAGCATCATACATTAGTTGATTATGCGTTAACGAGATGTATTTGTTGACACACAACAGTTTGTCATATAAAGGTGGTTGTCACAAATTGGGAGATTAGAATGAGCAATAGGATGAATGATGATACCACACGAGCACCTCAGAAAGAACGACTCGATAGACTCACCTGGGTCTCCGAGAAATATATGATTGCATAGAGTTAGTACTAATATAGAGACAGCTTAAACATCTACTCCGCTGTTCTAAGCGTGGCTGGTCTCCCGTTTCGCTCTGCCACTCACACTTGACTTTTTAAACCAACTTTAAACTATAAGAATTTTAAATTATAAGAATATTAAAGATTTTTCAATGAGAAGTCAACATAATTAAAAGAAAGTCAGATTAAATGTTTTAAAAATACTATTATACAGAATACATTAACATATTTAAAAGGTAAATGCAGAGTAAGCGAGTTGTATTCTATTTTTAAAAATTTTCCAACTTTTAAATAGTGTTTTTGAAGTAAATTATGTTTAATATAGAGAAAAATGTTTATTTCTGGAAATTAATTTGTAGAATCTTAATGAGAATATTCTCATGAAGAAAAATATTAATTAATCTGAGTTTAAAATTATGCAAACACAAACCATAAATTTAGACTATTCTTTCAAAAATAGTAATTAATTAAATAGAAAGTAAATTAAACTGCAACTGCATCATAATTCTGATTTAGAATTATTTGAGAATATTCTCACGATAAATTATCTGAATAAACAATGTACTATTAAAACATTATTTCAAATATTTTTCTTAACGGATAATTCTAATGTGATATTGTATTTTCTTTTCTTTTAAGAATATTCTAATTTTACCAAATTCTATCACAAAATTAGCTTTATGTTAGGTTTAAAAGGCCCTGCTCAGTTTGAAAACTATTGGTACCTTTGCTTTCAACAAATAGATATGAAAGGAATTTATACTCCTCTTTCAATTCTATGAGTATTTTCTCCCACTAAAACTTGCTTCTAATACTTTAGAAAATTTTTTTTATTCAATGAAATTTACTTATTTTAAAAAAAATCTTGGGAAATAATGAAATTACAGTTCAGAGAATATTCTTTGAACAAAAGATGACCTTTTAAAGGTAAGTTTCATCAAATTAATTATTATTTTCAGGTTTTTAGCACAATACTACATGACCATTTCATATTATCAAACATATCTACATTTATTACTATTTATCAGTGAAAAATAGAATATTCTCGATTATTCTCAAAATTCTCGCCCCTGTAGAATATTCTAGTTCTCCGAGAATATTCTCGCTCCACGTCACTATATTAACCTATATGTTTTTCTTTGATTAAATTGATTTTCTACGTTCAACCTAACACAACTCTTAGAAACTTAGTTTCAAAGAGAGTGATCGAATCACTGAATAATAAAGTTAAAAGAGAATTATCGTGAAATTTGTCTTTGAATTTAAATTCTTGAAAAGAACCAATTTGTGACAGTTCATGTTTAATATTAAGTTTTAACTTGGTGGTTACTTTACTGTGTCTTCAATATTAAGTTTTATGAAAAGGGATCTTTTTATGAAGTAAAATTTTGTGAAGAGGTTATTTTGATAGAATTTTACGAAAGATCAACTAATTGACTCACTAGTGTATGGTTAGAATTAAAATACCTCTTTAAAAGCATTCATAAAATGTTGTAGTTAATTTTCATCTTAATGATTTTTTATGTTTAAAGCAGTTAAATTATTGGGAATCTTAATAAATCTTTTGCATGATTGTTTATATAAGAATTCATTCTTGACACAAGAATAGAATTGTCAATTTCAATATAAGATTTATTGTATTGTTATTTTTGTATGTTGCTTATAAATCAAATTTAAAACTGATAGATCTTGGATCAGAAATTATTGTTATATCAGGCAGTAAAAAATTATGTTTGTAAAAATTATTTGTACTTATTGTTTTTGAGTGGTAAATAAACATAAGTTTATGTTTAGAAGTTTTGAGTTTTTGCTGAATTGTTCATTTTTATTTAGTCTATAAATTTTCCAAGATTTTCAGGTCTTAAATATTTTAAAATTTATTTTCCAGGAAATATGTATCAAAGCATGTCATTAAAATGGGTATACAATTTTATTTTAAAGTATTAAAAATGATTAATCTCCAAAACCAGTTGCCTTTTGATAGAATTTTCATAAAAAGAGAACAATCCTTATATAATAGAAATATTTTAGTGAATATATCTTCTAGTCTTTAATTAAGCATGACTATTTTCAGAGAAAAATAATGGTAGTTAAATCATATTTCTTTAAAAAATATATTGAATATACTGAAAATAAAAAACTTAAAAGGGTCTCCTTTGATACCCTCATTTTCCTTAAATTCTTCCGAATAAAAACCGAAAGAAATAAATAGCCCCGCGATTACGTGTTCGCGTCCCTGTGAAGTTGTTTTCCTTACACTGCTGAAAATGCGGCGGGCGCCAATTCAAGGCCATTTACGCTTTTACATTAACCCTATGGGAGCTTGCCTTCTTTCCTCCCTTATATATTCTTTGGCCAAGCAGTGGCGTAGCTATCCTGGGTGTCACCCGGGGCGGAAGCTCTCAGTGTCACCCCCTTTTTGAAATCGGTTACAAAAAATAATAAAATTTGCGACACCAGTCTAGAACTGAGGGTCTCATGTGGAACCCCATTTTATATTTGTGTTCTTATTTGTATAATTTATATTATTTGTTTAAGTTATATTTGTATATAGCAATTGATTTAATATTTAAAAATTGAAGGTTTTAATTTACCATTGCCTTTAATTCCCCAACTTCGCAACAACGAGTTATGATGTAAGTTATTCTTCAGTCCAAACCGTATAAAGGAATTTATTTCAGGAAGGGCCCAAAATTATTCCTCAGCATCTCTCAAACATATTTAATTAGTTTAATGTAGCTTCTTAATACACTTTAGGTGGAATTTTCGTCATGAAGAAGTTCTTAATATAGGAAAAGTTGTGTATAATACAGTTCGAAGAACCAAAGGGGGGTCTGGGGGTTCTCCCCCATAAAATTTTAGAAAAATGGACTCAAAAAATCGAATTTGTAACTAGTTTTGAGACCTTTAGCTCGAATTTCGGATACACATTTTTAGGTGGGATTTGCATCTTAACCAAAGTTCCAAGCACAAAAGAGGGTCTGGGGGTCCTCTCCCAGGAAATTTTTGAAAATTTGACCCTAAAACAGGATTTTAACGTGTTGTTGTATACAACTTAGTCCGAATTTCGGGGGTAAGGGGGCAGGACCGCCTCTCCCCCTTTTATACGCCCTTGGTCAACATATTCGGATAATTCAGTCCATTGGCGTACAGGGAAATTTCTTTCGAGAGGGGCCTAAAATATTCCAAAAGCATTTTTAGTAGGCTCAATCTAGCCTTTTCATACATTAATTGTAGATAAAATTAGCATTTTGCTGGACTAAATATAAAAAATTGCAGTTAATAGAGTTCCAAGTAATCAAAGGAGGGGGTCTGGGGGCCTTCCCCTAGAAAAATTTGTGAAATGTGATCTTTAAATATAGTGTACAAACTTATGTTTGGATATTTGTGACGCTGTAGGTGACACCCCTGATAAAACCCTTCTTATGTGGGAAAAATTTTCAAACGATGACTAGCGAAACCAGAAGATGAAACAGTTGGGGTATTCAGATTTTTACTGAGGTAAAATGTGAATTTAAAATTTACTCATTTAAGATTGTAAAAAATAAATATCTGATGGACTTTTTTCTCTGCCAACCCTTTACCTTAATTTTTAAAACTATTCAAACTAGAGTTTGAATGTCACCTCCCAGCTAGCTGAATGGGTGACACCCGGGTTGAAGGGTTTATATCTCATAGTAGTTTTCATTTGAATTTGTTTTGTTGAACTACTTGGAAAATTTTGATGTCCCCCCTAGCCAAAGGGGTGACACCCCTCTCAAAATGGGTTGATAACTTATTTAATAATTTTATTTATTTAATGGGTTTTTTCGCTCAATAAAAACATTTATTTTTGATCGAGAAAATTTGTATTACCTAAATAAAGCTCGATGGGTGACACCCCAGTTCATACCCCTAAAAACTGTTAATTATTTAAATAAATTATTACACTTATATTTCTTACGTTTATATTTAAAACTACGTTCAAAATTTTTAAGCTTGGGTGGGTGTCACCCCTCCTAGGTAGCCAGGCAAAAAAGTATTTTCCAGGATGATAATTATTTTTGTTCAAGGAAGGCATATTTACCATCTTAGGGCAAAACTCGAAGACTTCGGTATCACTCTCCCAGATAGTTTGAGGAGTGACACCCGATTTGTTAAACCCTAATTTATTTCATTAGTAGAGTGAATTCAAATTTTTTTCAAGGAAAGCATACAACTTGAAAAAAGTGCCAAGTTTACTAGTTTGGGTGTCACCCCCTTCGGGGTGACACCCGGGGCGGACCGCCCCCCCCCGACGCTAGCTAAGCCACTGCCGCCAAGCGCCAAGCTTTGCCAACATTCAGTTCCTACCTCGACCATTAAATCAGCAATTTTCTCTTTTAAATACATGTTTAAACGAATCCGAAATGACTCGTATCGAATCAGGAGGGTTCATATTATATAGTGTGAAGCTTTTTTTAAAGAAATTTCCCCCACAACATTATAAAAATACAGTTTAAAATTGTTTTTTCCGAATCCACGGAATTTAAAAAAATTACAGGTAAAAAACTAATTGAGATAGAGAAATTTTTTCTTCACTGAACGATTCACCATTGCCGAGTTTCAAATTGTCGGTATCTTTTTTCATCATTTTTCTGGGAAGAAGAGCAGTTTTTGTACCTCAAATTCCACCCACCTACGGGAGCTCCCATGTTAAAAATTTTCTTTCTGCCACTCACACAGGTCCGACTCTTTTCGACATGCAGGGTTGCCTTACCGAGAAGAGTAAGCTGTCTCTATATTTGTAATAACTCTATGTATGATTGTGATTGGAGCAGCATAGATTCGAGAGAATATAATAAGTACGAAGGGGTTTTTTTTTCAAAAACATCGTGTGCATCGGTGCTACTGCTATTGTAAACCTATGATTGCATGCGCCATAAAAATCACAATTAGCCTAAGGCTAATTAATGAAAAGGCAGGAGAGGTTACCCAATGGTGGAATTAGCTCCAGATATAATTTTGAATATTGGCAATAGTAAGATTACGTTGGGGTCTAAAAGTTATGTCTTGACCGCCGACATAGAGGAGGAAAGATGGGGCACATTCGGACAGTTCAAAAATCCGTTCTAATTCTTTTTCTTGATTTGGAACGCATTATTATAGATCATTTAAATATAGTACTTTAAATTTAATTAGTTCAAATATTTTTAGTATTAAACTTAAAATTCAAAGAGCTTTTAGGATTTTTCGAGTTTTAACTTACGTCTAAAACATGTTTTTATTTAAGGTATCCGCCTACTTGCAAGACCACTTTTTTGAAATATTTAATTTTAAAGGTTTTTTTAACGTTTTAGTTTAAATGTGCATCAAAACATTGATAAATGCTAAACATACAAAATTAATGATATTTTTTTCTAAAATATGGGGTAATTAGTGTAAAATTGAAGTGAATTTTTATAAAACCCCTCTCATTCTTGCTCAAAAACTATTACCTCTAAATAAATTTCCTTTGGACACAAGTATCGTATAACACTTATCTTCAGAATGAGCTATTTTCTAAGACATATTTTGAAATGTAATTGTTTTACTGCATAAAATATAATTTTTTTTTATTTAAAATACAAAGCACCTGGGCCCATAGGGCCCTTATCTTTGATTAACAAATACAAAAACAACTTAAAATACAATTCAAAGGACAACTTAAAATACAATTGGACATAAGTAAAAACAATTAAAGCAACTTAAAATTGAATATAAGGTATGTCTAAAAGCACAATTAAAACAGCAGAAATACAATTTAAAAGTCGTTTAAAATCAAGGCAAGAGAAAAGATATATATATACATATATTTATTTAAAATCAACTCTTTAATTAAATTTAAAAATCTCACACCTGGCTCAATACGTCTGTGCATAAGAGACCTCGTTCAATATAGCCCGAGGTCTCCTCCAGTTTTTAGGTATGGTTGCATCGTACCGGGCCATGCCTTGAACACAGGGGTTATTGCTTTTATCTATTTTTTGAAAGAATTTTATAGCTATTTTAGTAAAATGATCCTTGATAGGTGTTAATTTAAGGCTTCTAAGTATTATATGGTTTTTGTAATAAAAAAAATATAAAGGTGAATGAGAAATTTCAAAATTTCTACAACCATTTAACAAAAACATCAATAAAAATAAAAAACATAAACTTACATAAAAATCTGTACTCCATCTGGTTAATAACAGTATGATTAATATACTGTTAAAATTTGGAGTGAATATCTTGAATAGTTTTTGAGTAATCATGTAAATAGTAGAGGGTTTTTATATAAAATTTAGTTCTGGGAAAATTAACTTCCAAGTTTATTTTTGTATACGATCGCAGACGACTATCTGTTTTAAAAATTCTGTAATTTCTTTTGTAATTCACCTACAAGTAAAATAAAAACAGTTTTGGAAAGATAAAAGTCTAAACTACTTAAAAATGTAAGAAACAAATTTTCGACGAAAAAGTTGAAAATCGTCATTTTAGGGGTAGGCGGATACCTAATATTCTTTGATATTAAGGTACTTGTACCCAATATTGACAGGGTTCTCAATATGGACACCCCTAATATCTTAAAAAGTAAGAAACTTGATCGAGAGTTGGCACTACATGTTCTTTGAGAAAAGCACTTTAAAAGATAATTTAGTCTGGAAAGTGCAAAAAGCGCGCTGTTCGCCATTTTGGAGGAAATTTGTGTTTTCATGGTGTGCTGATCGTAATTACAGGTTAAGTTTAAATTCTTTTTAGGTATGGTAAAATTACTTTAAATATTAAAAAGTGGAGTGTTTTAGAAAGCGGATAAAATATATTTTTCGTTTGGATTCAGGAAGGGTAGATCCTGTCAAACAAATCTTTTAAAGTTCTATGACGAAGTAACAAAGGAGTTGGATCAAAAACATAGTGTAGACATATTTTACATAGATTTTCAAAAGACATTTGATAAGGTTCCACACGAGGCATTGCTACTCAAATTGGAAAAATTGGGTATCAGAGGTAAAACACTATTGTGGATTAGGAATTGGTTGATAGGTAGGAAACAGAGAGTGCAAGTCAAGGGTAATTATTCTCAGTGGGCAGAGGTCATGAGTGGGGTGCCACAGGGGTCAGTATTGGGGCCAATTCTCTTTATAATTTTCATAAACGATATTAGTCAGGATATTAGGAACAAAATCAGCATCTTTGCTGACGACTTAAAAATTTGGGGGAGGGTAGATACTCAGGAGCAGGTACAAAATTTACAAAGGGATCTCAATATTATATCACAATGGGCTGAAAAAATGGGGATGTCCTTTAACATAAGTAAATGTCAGGTACTTCATTTGGGTCGGGGGAATGGTAGGGTAGATTTTTATATGCAAGGGGGCAAGGTTAAAGAAGGTAATATGATCAAAGATTTAGGGGTGATAGTAAATGAGGACTTTAAATGGGTTCATCAGTGTTCATCTGCTAGTAAAAAGGCTAATAAGATATTGGGATACATTAAAAAACTGTTTCTTCAAGGTCCGAGGATATTATCTCGGCCACTATACAGAGGCTATATCAAGCCACTATACAGAGGCTTGGTGAGACCTCATCTAGAGTATGCTGTTCAGTTTTGGTCTCCATACTTAAAAAAAGATATTCATTCAATTGAAAGGGTTCAGCATAGGGCTACTAAAATGGTCAAGGATATATCCAGTTTAAGTTATGAGGGAAGATTAAAGAAGCTAAATATGTTCACTCTAGAGAAAAGAAGGATTAGAGGGGATTTGATTAAACTTTTTAAAATGGTAAAGCAAGGGGACACAGAGGGACTAGATTTCAATACGGGTAATAGAACAAGGGGTCACAATTTCAAATTGAATAAAGTCAAATTTAAGACGGATTGTAGAAAGCATTATTTTTTTAATAGGGTAGTGGATAGATGGAATGCATTGCCTGAAACAATTGTAAATTCAAGTGGGGTAAACGAGTTCAAGAGGAAAATTGACAGTTACTGGGATTCCGGTAGTTTGGGTTAAAATGACTGGACCAACCTTGCTGGGCTTACGCTTGTAGTTGGTCGACTTAATTTGTATTTGTATTTGTATTGCGTATATTGCTTAAAAATGTTTTCTTTGTTTATTTATTACAAGATTAAGTAAAACTACGCCCTGTTCCCATTATGAACACCTTATGTCCACATTGGAAGTACAGCAAGTGAATCTTCAGATTCAGAAATTTGTAAAATAATTATCTGTTTTAAGTTATTTTATTTAGCTAATCTAATATCTCTCTTCTAAAAAAAAAGTTTTTGTAAATGGTTACCAGAGAAAGGCTTTTTAATTACTGATAACATGTTTTTGGCATCAAACTGTTCGGATTCTTTAGAGGATGTGCAATAAGCTTTTATAATTTCCAAAAAAATTCTCAATTCTAAAATATTTCCATTTTTCTGGATCACGGATAAGGTTGCAGTTAACAGCAAGAAACTGTCGTACAATTTATTATACCTCCAATCACAGTAACCAACCGACGATATTCATTAATGATGAAAATAATTCCTTTCATGCTTTAAAAATGCGCTTCAAAATATGTACTTTCTAAATAAAATATTTTTAAAAGACTGATAAGAGTTTTCTAAAAACTCAGATATACTATTTAAGTATAGAATTTCACACACCAAAATCAATTGTTTTTAAACATTGAGTGTAATGTAGGTTTTGTCTCTTATTATTTTCAATAGCTTAAATTGTATTGTTTAAAAAGTCTGTTTAAAAACAAAAACTTGAATGACAGACATTTTGACGAGTTACTAGGTACTATATTAAATTTAACAGATTCATTGTTGAACTTTTTTGTAAATATTGAATAACAATAGTTACCAGCAGACTTGATATGATGACTATTTTCAAGGAAAACGTGTTGATTAAATTATTGATAATTTACAACCAATAAATATTCTAACTTTTAAGAGAGTGGGCTTTTGGAAAGTTGGTTGACGTTTCTTCTACTAATTGTTTTAACGAATGTTTTATAAATAAATAAATAATTTTAGTGAGCATGGTTTTGTGCGGATTGCGAAGTGATCCGAAAGGCCCTGCGTCAGCAGTTAACGGGGTATGGTGAGCAATAGCGAGCAGGGGGCGGTAGCTCCCTAGTATAATAAAAGTCAATGTGTATATGTTACCGTTAAAGTATACATATAATGCAGTTATTTCATAGAATACCTAGTTATTCCATGAAATAACTGATCGTGTCCGTTAAGGTGTGTAATATGTTATTAATTTGACACTTTAACTAGTTATTCTATGAAATAACTAGGTATTCTATACATTAACTAATGAGAGACAGTTAAAGTGTAAAATAAACAGGTTATCTAAAATTAAATTAAACTAATGATAGACAATTAAAATGAAAAAGAAGCAATTTATCCAATTTATGCAGCATATAAATGGTATTGGGTTGTCCCATAAGTTCTGTTACTTTTTACGAAGTTTTGTCTTTGAAATTTTTTTATGAAAAACTGGTAATTGGTGGAGATTTCAGACAAAAGGGATTTTGATATATGTACATTTATGAACATAATGTGTGATTTTGGTAGTTCTCGTGAAATTATTTCTTTTCAAAATGGCGGTTTGAAAAAAAGACTAAAAACGACGATTTTCGCGTAATTTTTTTCTTTTGTTTAAAAAACTAGGAAGAACGAATAATTCATGGCTAGAAACAGTTTTACTGTATATTTGAAATGTTTAGATTCATAGTTTCAAGATGATTCGATAAGTTTAAGGTAGGAAATTTTGATTTTAAATTACTGATTTTAAATTATTTGATTTTAAATTTTGATTTAAATTTTATTTTATTTTACTTTATATTTACCGAAATAAATCCCAATTTAAAATTAATAGCATACAATATAATACTCGATCCACAGACACTTTTGAAATTCCAAGTTTCTCCAAGGACATATTTTGTACACATTTTTAATACCTTGCCCCTAAACTGTTCAATAGTTTACCCATACACTTAATTAGTATTAGTAAATATTCAACTTTTAAAAGAATATTATTTGAATTTTTATTAAACATTGACAACGTTAATATATATTTTTCACTTTGAAGCATTTTAATTTATAATGTTATCCAGCTTTTTTGCCATTTTTTAAGTGTTTCTATATAGTGTCTATTATTTTTTTCTTTATTTCTGTTATGAATATATTTCTCTTATGCCTGTACGGGAAGAGTATTTCCCCTTGGCCTATCACATGTTTTTTTCTATTACTTGTATTTCTTTTGTAAATAAATTTGTTTGTTTGTTTTTTAAAACTTCTTATATTCATAATTTCTGTAACTTTACGTGTGTTTTTTAAAGCACGCCTATTGTTTTTCTAAGCAGCTGGTATGAAGCAAATTAAAGGCAGATGTTTTTGAACCATAATGCTTGTTTCAATGGTTTAAACATTGAAAGCCTCTTTCCATATTATAGTTGAATTGATTTATTTCTAAATTCCAAGGAGTTGTTTTTATGGTAGTGTTTTCGTATGAAGAAAATAATGGATAACTGCAGTAAAAATTTTTTTTAATCTTAATGTGTTCAGAATGGCCTAAAACCACCAAAAAATTTTTTCATTTGCTTTTCAAAGCCCTAAATTTTAAGTTATTTTCAATTAAAAACAGCCTCTTTTGTGTCTGAGCTGAAACAGCTTGTGACGTGAAATGTGCTTTGTTCCCGCTTGTTGCTATAATTTCGCTTTGAAACAATGAGCACTAGTTTTTTCACAGACTAGTGTATCGATGAAAACGGTGTTTCCCACATTTCCACTGGCACATGTGACGTCACCTTGTTAGGAGCTTTCTGTATTAAAATATGTCATAATTAAATTAAAAAATTTTTGTGGGGAAAGACAAGCGTATTTTTGGAATCAGGTGATAATTTTTAATAAATTTAAATTGAATATTTAAAATTTTAAGATTTGCTGCAGTTCTCCATTGCTTTATTCGCTTAGCATAAGTTCGGAGCGAGTGTAATTCTGATAAGCTAAAACGTTGCGCGCTTTAAGTTAAGTTGAATTTAAGTTGAGATATAATTTAATATACTGCATGTTTTGAATACTTGGGTCTTTCGTAAGCTTTTTTATTGATTTCGATGCTTTTTTCGTGAAAATTTCTTTGATAAGACTAACATTACTGAGGCAAGTTTTTTGCAATAAATGTTATGTTTGAGACCGAAATTTCCTAAGTTAAACTTATCGAATTATCTAGAAACTATGACATCTTAAACTAAAATTTTCAAAAATATAGTAAAACTTTTTTTAGCCATGAATTCTGCGTTCTTCCTAGTTTTTTAAACAAAAGAAAAAAATTATACGAAAATCGTCGTTTTTGGTCTTTTTTTCAAACCGCCATTTTGAAAAGAAATAATATCACGAGAACTATCAAAATCACACATTATGTTCATAAATATACATATATCAAAGTCCCTTTTGTTTGAAATCTTCACCTGTTACCAGTTTTTCATAAAAAATTTTCAACCACGAAACTTTGTAAAAAGTAACAGAACTTATGGGACAACCCAATATTTATGGAAACGTACCATAAAATCATTTGTTACAACAAGGATTTATAAAATGACACTTGGAATTACAATTATTAGTTCCCTACGGCCTGGAATAGTTCATAAATGCAGTAGGGGTGGAAGGTAAATGTATTTGTCGTGCGATATATGATATAGATTATTTTACACTTTATTCTATGAAATATCTAGTTAAACCATGAAATACAAGTTAGTTTTACACTTTAATGGACACGATCAGTTATTCCATTGAATAACTAGGTATTCTATGAAATAACGGATTTCATACTTTAACGGTAACATATAATACAGGGTGTTTCAAAATTGCGTTGCACGGCTTTTATTCGGAACCAACGCCTCCTAAGGTCATGGAAGTAAGGTCTACCCCTAGGTAAGTGACCCTGGAGAATCCATTGAGATGACCTACAGCGCCCCAAGCAGTGAAATTAAAAAGTTAAAAAATTAATTTAAAAACTAAAGGAGATAGAGCAAAAACCTCAGTGAGAGTATTGTTGCTAACGGCAAGAAGAACTCGCTGAAAAAATTTGATACAAGTATCTTGAATATTCGTGGAGATATTAGCATGTGAAAATAGCACTTTTTCAGGGGTCAAAAAAGAAAAAGTTCGCATATTTGAAAATTTTTTTGATTTTTTGATTAAATTTTGTGTTCATTCAACTAAAAAAACAAAACACTGAAACAATAACACTGAAAAATTTGGAAAAGCTGCTATAATTTCTTCATATCGTGTAGTTAGAATTCATAAATAATTCAATTAAAATGTTATGTATTAATTAAATTGATTATATGCTTATTATGAAAAAAAACAGTAAAAGCATTACCTTAGTTGTTAAGAATTCATATTTAGTATAGTTTGCAGATCCCGAAAGAATTATTTGACTAAAACTACAATCTATTAGTATTTTTGAACATTATTTAATGAAAGTATTTAATGCTTTTAAAAGAAAAATTTAAACTGAAAATGTTAATTAATGAAGCACTTATGGCTGAAAATAACAAGGATTATACAATTCTTTAGTAATTTGTGATAACCTCAAAGCATTTCTTGATTGGTATTAAATTTGTACAGGTTAATAGTTTTTTTTGGTTAAAAATTTTTAAAAATTATATTTTTTGAATTATGAAAAAAAATTGAAGAAAGGTAGTCATGATGTGTACCAAAACTAAGAGAATAAAATTATAAACAAAATTAGCCCAATTTTATGTTTTTAAGTTTAATTGTTCCAAAGTTATGGCTCTTACAAATGCAAGAAAAACAACTTTACAATATTTGCGTAACTCTAAAAAAATTATTTCTTCCAAATGAAGGGTGATAAAAAAACGAAACCTGTGACATTATATTTCTAACAGTAATAGTTTCTCATGAAAATCATGAACAAAATTTGAGTGTTTAATCTTTTATCTTTATTTGGTTTTTTTGTTGTTTAGTAAAAAAAGTGACAATTTTTTGAAACTTCAAGGCTCTTGCGGCACATCAAGATATTTTTTGATCAATTTCAGATTTTCACATATTGACACTGATGTATTAAGGCAACTTTTCCGCACTATCACGAATTGAATATTTGAAAAAAAAATTTTGTCCCTTTTTCGTTCCACCCAGTGTACAAGGGGTGAAAAAAAATACATTTTCCTTAGGGTGATGTCCATATTAGGTATAGGTACCTTAGTCAAGTTTTTATGCATTTAGATTTGTAAGCCCTTTTAAAACCAGCTGGAAAATATTTTGCGTAACACTATTAGAAACACTAGAAATATATTAGTTTTTCTTTACCTAAGGCAATAGTAGGTTTTATAGTAGTTTAATAGCTTTATAGGTTATGATTTGAAAAGTATAGTTTAAAAAAACAAAAGACTGAAAAGAAAATCCTTACCTATCCTTAATCTATTTACCATGATAGTCTACTAAAAATATCCAAACCACCAATTGGATATTAAGTTTCTAGTAATCTCACGTTCCTTAAAAACTGAAAACTAATTTTTTTTCAATTTATTCTCATTGATTTTATTAATGTACAGTTGGGGAAATAAAAAACGACTCAGTTGCGATTTCTGGCGAACCACTTGGGTTAGGAAGACAAATGAGGTGTCATTTTTCATTGTTTAAAGTATTCTTTAACCAAAAAAAATTTCGGGTCCTTAGGGGGTCGTCTTCATATTAAACGAAACACTAACTTTTTTTTCCAATGGGGACCCCCAATTATTATTAACTTTTCTGAAAGGCCATCCCCCCAAACCCTTAAATACCAAGTTTCATCCAGATTGATTAAAAAATTTTGTTTTTTCAAAAATAAAATTTAAAAAAAAATTTAAATCGTGAAATTTTTTTATGGTAATCGATTCCTTAAGTAATTTTATGTAGGAAACCAAAATTTCAATCGATTTTATCCAATAGTTTTTGGTAAAAACGACCTAATATCTTAAGGGGCCGTATACCGTTGCCGAATGCATACCGCAAATGCTCTTTCAATAGTTTGTTTTATCAAAAACTATTGGATAAAATCGATTGAAATTTTGGTTTCCTACATAAAATTACTAAAAGAATCGATTGCCATAAAAAAATTTCACGATTTAAAAAAATTTTTTTAAAGTTTATTTTTGAAAAATAAATTTTTTTAAAAATCAATCTGGATGAAACTTGGTATTTATGGGTTTGGGGAGATGGCCTTTCAGAAAAACTAATAATAATTGGGGGTCCCCATTGAAAAAAAAAAGTTAGTATTTCGTTTAATATGAAGACTACCCCCTAAGGACTCGAAAATTTTTTTGGTTAAAGAATACTTTAAACAATGAAAAATGACACCTCATTCGTCTTCCTAACCCAAATGGTTCGCCAGAAATCGCAACTGAGTCGTTTTTTATTTCCCCAACTGTACATTAGGGTGGCCCAAAAAACTTTTTTTTCAGGTAGAGTTCTGGGCACCCTCTAATAGAAGCTCACAGCCAAAATTTCAACTCTGTTTTCGAATTAGAAGTCGATGACCAAGAGGAGTGAAAAAATCCAAAATTCGGATATTTTTATACAAAACAACTAAAAAACCAAATATCAAACCATCTCATTTTGTTCATGATTTTTTATAAGAAACTACTTATGTTATAGATATAAGGTTTTCCAGGTTTTCTTTTTTATCACCTTTATTTTTGTTGCAGTAATTTTCTACTGTCCAAAGAACTTTTGTAAAGTTGTTTTTTCCCTATTTTTTAACAGCTAATAACTCTAGAACTATACTGCCGTCCTAAGCGAAAGTGTACACTAACGCAATTTCTCACAGATTTACTTTGAGAAAAATCACGCCAAAACAGCATTTGGTGGATTTTCAATTCTATGCGGCAACCTGCTTACGATATCAGACCGCCAAGATTAGCATTGAAACTAGCTCGTTTCACAGCAGCCAATGAAATAATTAAGAGCACTTTTTTCGTTATAAAAGAAAAACTAATCATGGTAGAAGTACAGTATTTTAAACACATGTAGAATTATTTTTTACAAAAATATTGTCGTTTCGTTTTTTAAAAAAATCGAATTAGTTTCAGAATTATTAAGATTTAAAGTTTTAATTTTTTCCCTTTTTAAGTTTAACAATGGATAGCAGCAACCCTTTAACAACACCAAAATCGCCAACAAAACGAGCAGAATGAACGACTCTGCGTGAATTTCCCAACCATTCTAGTGGCTTGGAAGTAGTGAGATACATTCTCGCCAATTTAAAAACGCACCAAGGGAGAAAGGAAATTGAAGTTTTAAGACAACTCGTTAACGTACATTTCGCTTAGGACGGCGGTATAGGGGAGAGTGTTGTACCTCTGGACAAAAATCACGTTTGGATTTTTCTAAGACAGGTCATTTTGACCATTTAAAGTGCCCAACCTATAGTCCTAACCTTTGTGAGTACAGAGATATTTTTTACTAGCCAAAATCTTGAAAATTGGACAGACCCAGTTGTACCTGTGGACACCCTTAAAAAGGGAAATTTTAGTTGAAAAAAGCTAGGAATTAACATTTTTATTGATGCATTACCTTTTAATAACCTATTTCAAGCCTTTTTAAAATTGAAAATAAATTTTTTAAAGTAATGTAGTTTTAGATCGTAAATGATCATTAAACGAAGTTGAATGATAAAAGTCTTGATTTTTTACCAAAAACAAAAAAATAACATGGTATTTTCAGATCAGAATTTAAGATAATAGTTTCATCAATCATGCTGATTGATCTGACAACTTTACTGATCCCAAAAAAAAACCCAATTCGATCAACACTTAGTTGTGCAAGCATTTGGTGGTAATAACAATAATTATTTGGTGGTAAATCTTCTTCAGTGGAAATTTCAAGTTTTTTTAATCATCATACTTAAATGCGATAGGGTGCTTAGGATTTTACACCATATTTTATATTAAATTCCAAGTAGAATCATAAATTTAAAAAAGTAGTTTAGATCACAAAATATTTGATTTTTCATCTAAAATTCACTTGAAAATAATCGCTGACAAATAGATTACCATTTAGAATTAATTGAACATTTATTAAAATGTATTCAGTTGAATGAAACCTGATTCTAAAACGCCGATTAGCTACAGACACCCACAAGAACGTGTCCGTAGGTACAGCACTTATGGTGTCCGAAGGTACAACATTAGGTGTTATTGCATTCAAAGTTCTATAAAAGATAAAAGAATTGAGATCTGACGATTTTTAATATCAAAACTAAAAAGTCAAAATCTCGGGGATTCCCCCCATGTATTCCATTTTATCCTATCATAATCATAGGGGAAGAAAAGAGTTAGTGTAGTGATGCACTAAAAAAAACTTTGAGCACCTCAAAACAGTATTTTTATTATATAAAATTTAAATAATATATTAAAGAGCTGATTTCACGTTAGCAACTAGATAGCATCTGTTTACATTCAAAATCGACCACAAATTCAAATTTACATTTTTTCCCGAATTTTAAAATGAGGTGGCTGAAGGTACAACCGTCCGTAGGTACAACACTCTCCCCTACAACTTAAAAACCTGAAATTAGTCCCATTTTGTTTGTAAATTTTTTGTCTTTGATTTAATGTGAATCATGACCATCATTTTCAAAAAGGTTTTTCAAAATTTAAAAAAAATTTATGAAAATTTTTTTATTTGACATTTTTTGCATGTTTTAAGTCATATAGACACCTTCAAGCGAGTTTATGAATTTTCCATGAGTGAATCGCTCTTGCTGTATAATTTTAGGGATAGTTTAGGGACTTACCTAAATTTCAAATATTTATATTTTTATACATGATTAAATTTTATTTTCAACTTGAAATTTGGTAGTAATGTTCATTTTAAGATTAAAAAGGCTTTTAATATTTTTTCAGAAATTTTTTAAATACTTTTTTCAATAAATTTGTTTTTCACTTTTTTATTAATTTCGAAAAAAACCTTTCGAAAATGATGGTCATGATGCACATTAAATCAAAGACAAAAAACTTACAAACAAAATAGGACTAATTTCAGGTTTTTAAATTGTATAGTTCTAGAGTTATTAGCTGTAAAATGCAGGGAAACAACTTTACAGAAGTTCTTTGGACATTAGAAAATTACTACAACAAAAATAAAAGGTGATAAAAAAACAAAACCTGGAACATTATATCTATAACGTCAGTAGTTTCTTATAAAAAAATCATGAACAAAATGAGATGGTTTGATCTTTTGTTTTTTTGTTGTTTTGTATGAAAATCTTCGAATTTGCACTTTTTCACTCCTCTTGGTCATCGCTTGAGGTTACAGAGCCCAAACTTTGCCTGAATAGTTTTCTCTGTACTGACAAATCGCCAGAAGAGCTATGAACAGGGTTGCCGTGAGTAGACAAGTCCAAAAGAAGAGGGAAGCTGGTATGAATCGAACTGCAATATTTGGACTTTTAAGCGTACATTTGGCGAATGAGAAAATTTTTATTAAACTGCATTAAATTATTGATTATCTTTGAAATTTCTCGTCAATAAAAATCGGATATCCTTTTTCGCATGAAAAATTTTTACTGTTTAGTATGCCATTATATTGCTATTTTTAAGGAATTAGTTATATTCAGTTTTTTATAGCTGATATAACTTAAGTTTTAAATTTTATAACTTAATAATCATATTTGTGAAATTTAAATAAGGCGTTAGAAACTTGTGAAGTGACAAAATATAAAAAATATGTATTCATTATCTTTTTGATATTTTTTATAAGATTAGGTAGCTACCTCCCCCTACTCGATATCGCTCACCAACCCCCGTAAGCTGCTTACGCAGGACCTTTCAGATCGCTTCGAAATCCTCACAAAAATTTGCTCATTGAACTTATTCTCTGTAAACTGAACTTAAATGCAAGCAGAATATCTAAGATCAGATCAGATATGGAATAGATCAGACCAGTTGGTGTAGATCAGATATGACTATAAATCCAAAAAAATTACAAAATATCCAAAATAAAATCAGGTAAGTTGATGTAAATCAGATAACATAAAATTAAACTAAATAGATCAGATTATGTGAAATAGATAAGATCAGTTGAAATAGATCAGATCAGGTGTAATAAATCATCAGATTAGATCTAGTAATGTAAGGAAATTCCCATCCGTAACTCTAGAATCGAAAAAAGTACAAAGCTGAAAGATAGCCACTCAGATTTGGCGCAAAACATTTATTTCAGCGCCAAAAGAATTATCATCACCCCCAAAATTCAGTGGAATAATCCGTTTCTATAACAACCGCAGCATCATCCTATGACGTCAATAGCTCTTCTCCTGGCGGTATGTCAGTAAGTCTAAAAAATTGAGGGGGTGCCGTGGCAATTTCATAACATTTTAAATTTTCCCATTGAAAAGTGGTCCACCCTATATAATGTACAGCTCCCGTCAAAAAAAACGGTTCATTGCTCCATCGATGGACTGGGTGGAGTTGCTGGTTTTGGCAATCAATTCACAGTTTGGCGCATTTCGCATTTTTGTTTTTCCGTTTAAAAGAAATGAAATTTTTAGATTACATACACCAGTTATTTGGAACAAGAGTTGGATGCAATTAAACTACTTTTTTATTTGGATTAATAATATGGTTGATTTCATTATTTTAAAGAAAAAATAACTAAGAACACAGATTAGGTTGATATATCAATTGAAAAACAACGTTTATTTTTACACAATTTATAAAAAATTTTTTTAAACTGTAGACAATTGTTTCGGGGATCAATGGATCCCCTTCTTCAGTACAAACAGACGAAAATCATTGATCCCCGAAACAATAATTGTCTACAGTTTTAAAAAAAATTTTATAAATTGTGTAAAAATACACGTTGTTTTTCAATTGATGTTAACATTTGCACAAGATTCTTTTCGCTAGGTTGATATAGTTTAAGTAAAATAATTTATTGATTTTAAAATTTCAAAAATGACAACCCTGACCAGAATGTGATAGACCTGTGATCATTTTGTGACAATCACAGTGGAGTCTGATGTGATCGCGATTTCACTGATGGGATAAAGCTATGATAGACGAATGTCCGATATTTTTGATCAACAAATGCGATAAGTTTTGACATCGCCACTAAGTCGAGTGATCACGATCTGCCACATCACTTTTTGACTCAAGTTTTTTTTCTCATAATTTTCAAAATTGAAATTTTTCGCAACAAGAACCACAGAGTTTAGGGTGCAAGTCGGTAGCAAATTGATATGTCCATCAAGTTAAAATTTGTTGTGCATGTTAATAAAGCTAGTCAATCCAAAATTTGGAAATTTTTAAAAGAAAAATATGTATTTGTCAATCAATGATTTACAAGACCCCGATTGAAAAAGGAAATATTAAGAGCAACGATATTATTTTAACCAAATAACGACTGAATTTTACCAAACGATAAATGAAATATTAATTTTGTGTAAAAAGTTTATTTTCAATTCTTCAATATCTATTTCACATAAAAACCCCTATGATTTAAAGGGGAAATCGGACTCATAACTTATTATAAAGCACTTTATAGGGTAGGTGGGGGTAAAAACCCGCACGGGGCAAAACCACGCACCTCGATTTTTAATTGTTAATAATCGATTCAAAAGTTGAAAACCAGGTAGTTGGTTTGTCTTATTGTGACCTATCATTCTACGAAAGTTCGTACCCCTAAGTCACTCATGAGTTGAAAAAATGCAGTAAGTTTGTTTTTCATCATTTTGATGTAATTTTTCTGATCTTTTACTTAAACATTACATAAAATAGGGCTTCAGGAGAAATACAAACACATAAGCCAATGATAAGAGATCATTTGAACTTCAGTTTCGTGTTGAAATAATTTCCTTAACATGTCTCTAAAAATAATAAGGCTTGTTTTTCAAAATAAAGTGAAATGGGGCAAATACCCGCAGGTGTTTTGGGGCAAATACCCGCATCTTCAAAACTTTGGGAATTCACCCCAAAAGGAAATTAGAATCTACAGGGTCCCTAAAAAGTTGAATAAAGGTTTCCGAGATATCAATCCTCAAACGGAATCCCTTTTTTCTCCCTTTTGAAAGATATTGGGCACTTTGAAATGAATTGCTACAACAGATTGACAATTTTCATTAAAACGGATTATATCTATGTTTAATATTGTTGGTTAACTTAAAAATATTAAAACAATATAGGGTGGGTTGCCCAGTGAATGAACACATGGTCGTATTATCTCAAATATTAAGATATTTGAACTTGCTATAGACTATCACTGAATTTTAGTAGTTGCAGGAAGACCTCCTAGAGGACAGGCAATTGTTGATTTAACCATAAATTCCGATTTCAGTCTGTGAAAATTTATTTATTGTCACTCGAGCTTCAGGCTCATGAAAAAGTCTCCGGTAAGTTAAGATTTGACTTGATTCATTCATATTTTTCTACCTTATAATTGCGTTTATTATGATCGTTGTTGTTTTTTATCAACTGTTTAAGACTTATTCTTTGATATGTCATAATTCAGAAAGCTGTACTTTTAAAATTGCGGTAGATAAGGGGGTGTTCACTTACTGGGAGTGCAAACTGAGATTTCCCAGTAAATGAACAGGTGTTCATTCACTGGGAAAAATGCATTTTTCGTAAAACCTCATAATTCTGGTTTTAATTTATTCATAATGATGTAAGCTAAACTATCTAAAGTGCGCAATGATCAAAATTGTGTCCTTCCAGTAAATGAACGGGGTATATTGATTAGAAAGTGCAAGTGTTCACATACTGGAAAGAGTAAACTAAGATTTACCAGTAAATGAACAAAGATTTAATTCTTAATAGTAAGATTATTATTGTGAGCTTGAAATAAATAATGGTCTCTCTTAATATTTTAGACATTTATCTTTAACTTTATGCAGTATTAATTTTCCACTTATCGTTTTTAAGTGTAAAAATTGAGAATTCGCATTTATAGTCCAGGATCCACGGTAGACTTTTTGCACTTGATTACTATCAAGCTAATTTTCCGTGAGTAGCTTCATTTTGATGAGACGCCCAACAACTTCCATTACGAAACTCTGGATTGTGGTAGGTAACAGAGGTAGCAAGGATACAATATGTCGATTTGATGATTCTCAAATATTTATTACTAACTGGATTCTTTTTTATTATATCTCAAGATAATTATCTAAATTATTCGAAAATATATTTGTCCTCCAAAATATAGGGTTTGATCAAAGAGTCCCCTCCTTTCAACATATATCGATAACAAGGACAACATAAATTATTACTAACCAGCTGATTTTTTTTGTTTTACTTAGGTAAAATTTATATAATTTAACAGTTATATTGTCCTACAAATTGCGTGGTACGTTATCCCGGTCCTACGCTCAGAAACTGTTAATACCACAAGACCATTTTTCTCATTACTAACTGTAGGACAAAAATATTACATAATAGGTTAGTGTGTTCTCTGCCCAAATGAAACAATGTCCTACAAGAAAACAGGTATTTTATCACTAGTCCGACAAGAATTGTCATTTTTTTCGTTTTCCTATTTGCAACATAAGATGCAGTTCAATTATTACGGAATTTTATTAGTGAACATTTAAGGAGGTTAACGGGCTATATAATTCACCTTTTGTTCTTCGATTTAGGGTTGTGGATCATTCTTTAAAGTGCCCTGTTTCTTATTTCCTCATTTAATCAAAATTATGGGGTAATAAGGAACACTAGCATTTTATGCATGAAAATTAATTTATCAAAATCTTCTCTTTATTATATTAATATTTTATTGTTCTTATTTCATTTATAAAGATAAAAGTTTAAATTCAATTAATTTTATTTCTACTTAAATTTCTTGAAATAGGTGGGTTGAAAGAAAACTTTTACTCACCACTTTAAAGTTGGTTAAAAAATCATTAAGTAATTTGATCGATAGTGTATATAAATTTTACGATTTAATTTAAGTTATGGTGAGTATATTAAAATATTAAGTTGGGTTTTTTTTATATTTAGTTTTCCGTGATATTAATTGAAAACAATATTTAAACCCAGGGGGTGGGGGAATAGGTTTAAGGGTCTTCGTAAACTTCCTGAACCATTCAAACTTGAAGAAATGGGGTAGCGCTAAGCTTATACAGAGGAAGTGGAACCAACCTTAAAAAAACTGAGCTTGCAAAAAAATTGAGTTGATTTTGGGGGATGATAACCAATCAGTATCACAAAATGAATGAAAAAAGAGAAACACCATTTGATTAATTTTGTCATGATTTTCAAATATTTTGTATAAAAATATAGCGTTGCTTATAACTTTCAACTTGTACTTTACTTAAGACTAATTTTTTACTAGGCATATATCGAAAGGTTTTAATGAAAATTTTTGGAGTTATAAAATACTCTTTATAGATTATATTAATACCTTCACATGATTTTTAATTGTTTTATTTAGCAAATAACTGCCTTGTTTCCTATTACCCCAAACGGGGTAAAAAGATACAGTCGCTTGGGGTAATAAGAAACAAGTAAAAACTCCCTTTACCTTTTTACTTAAGAGGTTCATTATTTTTTCAAAGAAAGCTACAAATGGTGCAACAAATTCTGTAAAAAAATTAGCTTCATAAACTTAAAGGATAAACTTGTGGAATTTTTAATGTTTCTGATTACCCCATTTGATTCTTATAACCCCACCCTCCCCTAACGAAGTAAAAAAAAATCAGCTGGTTAGTAATCATTTTTAATGACTTCATTATCAATACATATTGGAAGGAGGGGACTCTTTGATCAAACCATACATTTTGTAGGACAAATACTTTTTCGATAGTTTAGATATTTATCTTGAGATCCAACAAAAAAAATCCAGTTATAGTAATAAATATTTGAGAATCATCAAATCGACATATTGTATCCTTGCTACCTCTGTTAGCTACCACAATCGAGAATTTCGTAAAGGAAATTGTTGGGCGTCTCATCAAAATGAAGCTCTTCACGAAGATTCAGCTTGATAGTAATTACTTTTACATCAAGGATATGTACTACTACTTTTGAGCGTAGGACCGGGATAACGTACCACGCAATTTGTAGGACAATATGACTGTTAAATTATATAAATTTTACCTAAGTAAAACAAAAAAAATCAGCTGGTTAGTAATAATTTATGATGTCCTTGTTATTGATACATGTTGAAAGGAGGGGACTCTTTGATCAAACCCTATATTTTGGAGGACGAATATATTTTCGAATAATTTAGATAATTATCTTGAGATATAATAAAAAAGAATCCAGTTAGTAATAAATATTTGAGAATCATCAAATCGACATATTGTATCCTTGCTACCTCTGTTACCTACCACAATCCAGAGTTTCGTAATGGAAGTTGTTGGGCGTCTCATCAAAATGAAGCTACTCACGGAAAATTAGCTTGATAGTAATCAAGTGCAAAAAGTGTACCGTGGATCCTGGACTATTAGTGTAAAAAATTTTCAGATGTCGGCTTAATGCTGAAAAAAATTAAGGAAATATATTTTTCTTCTGTGTTTAATTTAAACGAATCGGTGTCATTACAGCTGCAATAATAATAATACGTGTAAATATAATCACTAACTTTTTTAAAAAATGCAAATAAAACTACAAACAAAGATTTTAATTAAATGACAGACGATTTAAAAAAAATATTTCCGAATCAAAACACAAAACAAGCTAAATAGACTGCAGTTCAATGAATCATTATTGAAGGTAAATAAACAAAAACGTTTGAATAAATCTATTATTAAACTAAATTAATAAGATCTTAGTTATTAGAATTCTATATTTGTTTGGTTCTATTCTATAATGTTTTTCAACTGTGAATCTTTTAGCCTAAATCCAATCAAAAATATTTCGGTACAATGGATATTAAAGTTTGACAAAGCAAAACAGCGAAATAGATTTTATCAAAAAGAATGTTCTGAAAAGTTCTCATTATTGGATTTTTAAGTTTAACATTTTGTTTTCTTTGCCTCAGCAGCTATTTTTTATTACATTTATGCTAATTAATAACTAAAATCTTATTTATTAAAGGTATTCCAATGCTCCAGTCATTGATACAGGACATGTCAGTTATTCGTCCTTAAAATTTTCCCGGTATTTAAGTTACTGGTAGCTACCATCCCAACTAAAAAATTATTTTAAAAATAGAAAATGTTTACTTATTCAAACGAATTGTACCCTAAATAAATATTGAAACTTCTTTTATTTTTCAAAACAGAAAGTTTTTTCCAGGATAGTTTTATAAAGTGGCTATAGCTAATTAATTAATAGTTTATAAAATATGGAAGAAAATTCTGGTACTCTATAGGATTAGCCAGGTGCAAGTTGACTGTTTTATGCTCTTTCGTCAATATTTTAATAAATACTAATATAAAAAAACCATTAAAATATAACATTCTCTCTAGCAGTCTTCCTTTTAATTATGTTAAGCTGGCATTAGTATAACGTGCAATCCATGTCTGGCAAGATTAGCGCCCGCCTAATCCTTAAGTACCGTTTTTGTGTGTATTTGTATTCAATGAAATTTTAGAGTTCTTAGTAAGACATATTCTCTTTTATGTAACGCAGGCTGGTCAATTGAAAAAAAACATGGTATTTTTCAGTGTTCATTCACTGGAAGACACTGTTCACAATTAGGGCAAACTTTGTTCATTTACTGGGTCTATCGCCCTTTTCTCACTCAAATTAAGATTCCTTCAAAACTATTGATGTTTGAGATCTGGAAACACTTCGATTATATTGCCAAGAAAAAGCCAGTACGGAAACATACCTTGTTTTTAAAAATCGACCGAGAAATAGCCATGAAAAAAATTTTTGAAGTGGAAAAATCACAAACCAAAATGCTAAGTGTTCATTCACTGGGCGGTTGACCCTATTAGAAATCCATTATCCGCGAGCGGATGATCCACGATTGCTACGAAAAAAATTTTTAATGATGACGGTAAATTTTAGACGACATTAGAGAGATTTTAGATGTAGAGCAAAGGTTTCTGCTGTACTGTACACATTTTAAAAGTTTTACATATCATGTTTTTTGTACAATGAAACATAGTTTTTATGCTGAAATATTTTTTTTCGTGTTTTCACCTCATTTTTGGCCTTTTTTCGATTTTAGCTATCCGCGGTACCCTTGGCACCCAATTCCGCGGATAATAGGGGCTCTAATGTATTAAGATGATTATCTCTAGTGTTTTTATGATGAAACATTTTGTTTATCCATGTTTATTTCATTTGGACACGAAAATTCAAAAGTGCGTGTCTTTGCAAGACCCTCTATATACATGGCCACCCAACTCCGGAGGATGACGTCAAACGTGAGTGAAAATTGCCATGTTAAGTCTATGGAGTGACGTCAAAGATGAGTGAAAGTTATGACGTTGCACGGCCGAGTTGGGAGGCCTTTATATAGAGGGTCTTGGTCTTTGCCCCATTTTGCTAGGCAATTGGGACCGCAATTTTTTTTTCTACTAAATTGTCAATTTCTCTTGAAATACTATCGATAAGAGTATAAATTTGGATTGGTTTTGTAGGTAACATCTCAATCTAACACCTCCAATTGAAATTTCGTTATTATCTACCCCCTATCGATCACAATGTTAAAAATACTGAAAACTGCGGGGCTTTGCCCCCACCTACCCTACTTGGTATAATATTTTAAGAAAATTATTCTTTGAATATTTAGTTATCCCGCAAATAATTTTTCAAAGGAAACTTCACCGATCGTTTATTTTATTGAAATACGAAAATAAATGGAAAATGTCTGATATAAATTAAAAATTAAAAAACTAAATATTACTTGTTTATCTCTCTATTCTAAAAAAAGTTTTTGGTGAACGGTTTCCAGAGAAAGGCTTTTTAATTACTGAACCGAATGACACGTTTAAGGTATCAAAATGTCCAGATTCTTTCCGGATTTCCGAGTAGGCCCTTCGATTTTTCAAAAAAATTCTCAATTTTAAAATATTTCCATTTTTTTAGATTTCGGATAAGGTCGCAGTTACAAAGCAAGAAACTATGAATTTTAAAACAATTGAAAACATATTTCACTGTTTTTTTATTATTCAAATAGAGCAAATAATCATCTTTCTATTTATAACACGAATTTAAAAAATATATTTTGGGTTATTTTTAACAATATTTACATTTTTGTTTTTCAAACGGTTTTAATTATATTTAAAAATAATATATAATTAATTTCTTATTTTTAAATAATAAATTGATATTTTTATATTTATATTTGTCGTAGTGGCAACGTGACAACCTAATCATTACTATATTTACAATTTTTGAACTTTTACATTTATTTTTTACAATAATTATTTTTTATATCTTTTTGCAGGTATGTTTTTAAGGTAGTAAAATGTAACTTTTTATTTCATAATGCCAAAACGCAAAAAAACTAGATAACACGGGTGAATATTTTAGAAATAAAGATAAAAATCGAAAATGTTAAAAGTCTAGACATTAGTGTCATTGCTATGAAACTGATACAACTTCGACGTTTGTTTGTTCTAATAAAGATAAAATTCTAAATTTTCACGATGTTTACGATAATTACTATATTTTTCACAGCCAATCGATAAAAATCATTACAAATTTTAAGAAAGTTAAATTTATTCCTGGAGATGTCTCAGTTCTTCTTAATGAATCTGTGAAAAAACATTACCTTGATGGGGAAATAGTAAAAGAATGTTTACATTGCTCTGCTGTTAATTTTATTGGAATTATAGGGTGATCCTCCAATTCATGTTACCATAGAGGAACTGTTAAAATTCCGCCACTGAATAAAAATCCGTCATTTTTGAAAGAATTCCCCGTAGAAGTACTACCCCTGCTTTAAGAATGTTTTATAAAGTGAGTAAGTGCAGTGAGCTGGGTTTTGTGAGGATTGCGAAAATTTCTGTGCAAGCAGTTAACGGGGGTTGGCGAGCGATAGCGAGCAGGGGGCGGTAGCCCCTTAGTTAACAAAAATAAACAAAATTTAAATATTCCACTAGAAATGTGTTCTGCTTTTTAAAATCAGAAAAATTTGGAAAGAGTAAAGGCCTCATATCTTTTTAATTCGCCTCGAAACCATTCAAATCCTTTCTGTTGTTGTGGTCGAAAAAAAAAGAATGATGAGCGAGGGTTGCTAGGGGACATCCATAAATTACGTGAGGTCAAAAAGGGGAGAGGGGTTTGGAAAAATCTCACCAAGGGGGAGGGGGGTCGATTAAAATCTCACGTCAACTTTTTAAGTTAGAAATTAAACGATTTTTTTAAGTATAAGAAAGGAATAATACCCACAGATAAGATACTGTGGTGATTTTTAGGCGAATAATGGCGAATCTCACTTGGGGGGGAGGGGGGTCCAGCAAAATCTCACTTAATCTCACCAAGGGGGGAGGGGGGTCCAGATTTTGGAAAAAACACCTCACGTAGTTTATGGATGTCCCCCTACTAGTTCGCCTTGGCGGTCGTATGCTGGCGACCGTTTTCAGCCTTTTCCCTGTAAGTTTTTCAAACTTTAAATTTGAGCCATGGCTTTATTTAATGACCAAATTAAATGAAACTGGGTATTTAATGTTTAAATGGTATAATAGGGTTTAAATGGTTCGTACTAAAAACCCGTTTGGATCTTTCTAAGACAGGTAAAATCGCATTTTGACCTAACCTTGCAAATAGGGTAATATTTTTTATTAGCTCAAATCTACAAAATTTGGATTTTTAATTCATTTTATTAACTTGACGAAATGTGTGTCCATTAGGTACAACAACGTGCTCTCCCTATGGACAGACCTAATTGTACCTGTGGACACCCTTAAAAAGAGACGTTTTAGTTGAAAAAAGCTAAAAATGAACATTTTTATTGTTTCATTATTTTTTAATAAACTATTTCAAGCATTTTTAAAATTGGAAATATATTTTTTAAAGTAATGTAGTTTTGGACCGTAAATGATCATTAAAACGAAGTTTATTGATAAAAGTCTTGATTTTTACCATAAATACATAAATCACACGGGATTTTCAGATCAAAATTTGAGGTAATAGTTTCATCAATCATGCTGATTGATCTGATCACTTCACTAATAAAAAAACAATTCGATCGACGCTTAGTTCTTCAAGCATTTGGTGGTAATAACTTTCGCAAATCTTCTTCGGTGGAAATTTTTTTTGTAATCATCATACTTAAATGGGATATGGTACGAAGGTACCATTTTACACCATATTGCAAAGTATAGAATCAAGAATTTAAAAAAAGTAGTTTAGATAACAAAATATTTGATTGTTCATCTAAAAATCACTTGAAAATAATTAGTGATGGGCAAAATCGATAATTTTAGGTATCGAATACTTTGGTATCGAATACTTATAGGTATCGAATACTTTGGTATCGAATACTTATAGGTATCGAGTACTTTTAGGTATCGAGTACTTGTTTTCAATGTCGGGAAATGAACCTGAAGGGACAATTTTTTTAGGGCCTATCCGTAATCAGACAAAAATTCAAAAAACTGAAAGCGATCCATCTAAAATCCCCGTAGCTACGGGCCTGGAGGTGGATAGAGGCGAAGGATTTGGCGGGGGAAAAACCTAGCCGCGTCAAATTTCTCTCGCGGATGATAACGACTTGGGTTTGAGCGTTGCAAAATGAAAACGGAAACAGGCTGCGTTTGATCTACAGTAGGTATTATAAAGATTACTTCATTGAAAAATTTAAAACGAAATATGTCAATAAAGTATCGATACTTTTGTGGGTATCGAATACACTCGATACCTATAGGTATCGAGTACTTAAGTATTTGGTATCGATACCTGCCCATCACTAAAAATAATCGCCGACAAATAGATAACCATTTAGAATTAATTTAATATGCATTGTAATGTATTCATTTTTACGAAACCTAATTCAAAAACGTCGATTAGCTACAGACACCCACAAGAATGTAATAGGTGCAATAATAGAATAGATGCAACACTTATGGTGTCCGAAGGTACATCAGGTGTTTTTGCAATCAAAATTCTATAAAAAATAAAAGAATTGAGATCTGACAATGTCTAATATCAAAACTAAAGAGTCAAAATCTCCGGTATTCACACCATATATCCCATTTTATCATATCATAATTATAGGGGAAGACAAGTATTAATGTAATGATGCACTAAAAAAAACTTTAAGCATCTAAAAACAGTAAATTTACAAAATTTAAATAATATTTTAAAGCGCTGATTTCACGTTAGCAACTTGAATAGCATCTGTTTAAATAAATCTTAAGATCTTAAATCTTAAGTTTTAATCTTAAAGATAAACCTTTTCCTGAAGTCAATGATTAATAATCGTTAAATGAATATGCTGCTGAGGGGTCAATCCATATCAAGTGATCCAGAGGTGGTCGCTCGACCATTTTAGAATCAAATAATTTTTTGAGGGTTGATTTTTATATCATTGGAGAATCGAAAAACACTATCTTTAATTGTTTATCTTTATTGGATTTTTTATGGCAGCCATCGAAAAAGCTGTTTTTGGCGTTTGTAAGGGTTTCTGCTAACTTTCGTTACTCCTGACTGGTTTAACTTAAATTCATGCAACAAAATCCATTGTACTCAGAAAGATACATCCTTCAAAATTTTCGGTACAATTGTTTGGAGAATCGTGTCAATATACAAAAACAGCCCAAAAGTAGAACTTTAAAAATGATGATTTTTCAATTTTCGAAGGCGCAGTATTCCCAAAAGATCTATATTTTCCCAATGTTTTTTGTACACAATGTGTAGCCTACTTACTGGACTATATTCTGAAAAATTCAACTCTGGTATTTTGTTCTTTTTTGTAGTTATAGGCCTCCAAAGTTGGAACATTTTTAAAAAATCCAAACTTTGACCACCTATATCTCTGTTGGAACAAAATTTAAAAATCTGAAATTTTTACAGGTAAAGCCAGGAAAAGCCTTACTAGGGTATCATCCGACTGTAAAAATTTCACTTTTGGTATTTGCTTTCAAGTGGAGTTATGAACCTTCAAAATGTGATGATTTCAAAAAAATCCTTACTTTGACCCTCTATATCTCTGGTGGAACAAAGTTTAAATGTTTGAAAATTTCACAGGTTACGCCTCTCTTAGGTATTATCCTCCTGTAAAAATTTCATCCTTGGTATTTATTTCTAAGTCAAGTTACAGGACCGTAAAAACGCTTAGTTGGAAACATGATAAAATCCATAAATCCATTAATGTAACGATACCCATTCTTCAGTTTAATGTTCTTCAAACATAACGTTTTTATGGTCCTGTAACTTGACAGGGAAGTAAATACTAAAGATGAAATTTTTACAGGAGGATAATACCTAAGGGAAGCGTAATCTGTGAAATTTTCAAACATTGAAACTTTGTTCCACCAGAGATATAGAGGGTCAAAGTAAGGATTTTTTTGAAATCATCAGATTTTGAAGGTTCATAACTCCACTTGAAAGCAATTTTTACAGTTGGATGATACCCTAGTAAGGCTTTACCTGTAAAAATTTCAGATTTTTAAACTTTGTTCCAACAGAGATATAGATGGTCAAAGTTTGGATTTTTTTAAATGTTCCAACTTCGGAGGCCTATAACTATAAAAAAGGACGAAATACCAGAGCTGAATTTTTTTCAGAATATAGTCCAGTAAGTAGGCTACACATTGTGTACAAAAAACATTGGGAAAAATCTTTTGGGAATACTGCGCCTTCGAAAATTGAAAAATCATCATTTTTAAAGTTCTACTTTTGGGCTGTTTTTGTATATTTGGGACACGATTCTCCAAACAATTGTACCGAAGGATGTATCTTTCTGAGTACAATGGATTTTGTTGCATGAATTTAAGTTAAACCAGTCAGGAGTAACGAAAGTTAACAGAAACCCTTACAAACGCAAAAATCAGCTTTTTCGATGGCTGCCATAAAAATCAAATAAAGATAAAAAATTAAAGATAGTGTTTTTGGATTCTCCAATGATATAAAACTCAACCCTCAAAAAATTATTTGATTCTAAAATGGTCGAGCGACCACCTCTGGATCACTTGATATGGATTGTCCCTGAGCTAAAATCCTTTTCGGAACAATTTCAAAATAGATTTTCTGATTTTAAAAATGTGTGTAGCTTGTTCGACCTTTTTTCCCACTCTCTTGAAAAGCTTGCTTGATTCGCTAAATGCGTAGGTTCAGCGGCCAAAGGCTGCTCTAACTACGGTATGCAACAGGAACAAAAAGTTAGAGGAACCTGCAAATGGAGTTGATCGAGCTTCAGGAAGACTCGCATTTAAAGTCGAAAATTGAAGACTGAATTGACGATCTCAGTGATTTCTAAAGCACATTACCTAGTTGAAGAAAAATTCCCCCACTTTAAGAGAATTTGCAAGAAAAATTATCGGCACATTTGGGAGTACAAATACAGGGTGTTTCAAAAGTCCGTTTGGCGGCTGTTTTATTTGGAACCAACGTGTCCTAGGGTCACGGAAGTAAGGTCTACCCCTTTGTAAGTGACCCTGGAGAATTCATTGAGATGATTTACAGCGCCCCTAGCGGCGAAATAAAAAAGTTAAAAAATTAATGTTATGAAGAACTCACAGAAAAAAATTTCATGAAAATATCGTGAATATTTGCGGAAATATTACCATGGGAAAATAGCCTTTTTTCTGACCTCAAAAAAGAAAAAGTTTGCAAATTTGAAATGTTTTCAGTTTTATTGTGTAGTTTTATGTTTTTTTTAGTTGAATAAAGGCAGAATTTAAGGCAGAGAGAGAGAGAATTAATAAAACTAAGTATTGAACCAGGCTTACGGATGGAAATCTGGAAAACCCTCAGTGCCTGTGATGTATAAGTGGGATAGATCCCAATAATTATAATCTTGTAACTCAGGTTCAAACTCAAGTTTCTCTTGATTTTATGAAATCATCAAAATTGTTAAAAGTCTGTCCTGAATTATTCTTTTCGGAAATATGAGCCCTGAATATTATTTTAGTCCAGATTAATGTAACTTTAACATCATACCTCTATTGTATTCTAGTCCAGATGAATATTTAACTTTAGTATTACAAACTTCATAAATATATTCCGTAATAAACCGACTCATTTTTCACAATTACCTATTATTTACTCTACGGTTCTCCACGTCATTATAATCTTTCAGTTCGACTTCGTAGACCCGCAGTTTCAAAAATGTTGCCCATACCTGTTTTAGAGCAAAGAGAGGAGGGCTCGCTTCATCCATAGCTTTAGTTTTATTGACGCTGGATTAAAGTTTCTTCCAAAAGGCACTGCCGGACAAAACCGGGATACAGGTAGAATCGGATGAAGCTTATCTTTTGCTTACATGAACATTTTAAATCTTAGGATATTTGGATATATTCGGAGTCGGAAAGTGTGGTTTACGTGCCCCGACTGCGGACTAAGCGGATTGCGGTGTGACTAGAGCTGAACCAGTGAATAATTCAGAAAATATGACTAGTGAATCAGGAAATAACAATGAAAACTAGTGAACGTACTAAATATTCTGATATCATTGGTTTAAGCAAAACCCTCTATATAACCCTCTGTATATAGATGGTCTTGGTTTAAGTGCCAATTTTCCCGGTTCACTAGTCATATATTCTGAACCATTTACTAGTCCAGCCCCTACAAATCCAACGATTCCGACAACTGTTTTCATGTGTCCCTTTAGGGGCGTGTGAGGTACCGTTCCAACTTAGAGGTACCGTTCCATCACCATTTGTGTTTTTCCACATCAGAGATCAAATTTCCGGAGTAAATAAGGTGGCTGGATTTCGAATTTTCAGAAACATTTTAACTTTGACCGTAACTTATAAAGCTCAACTGCTCCACCCCTTATCATTTTCGTCCGCATCTCTCAAAACGTCTTCCACCAAAATTTCATTCAATTCCGATGAACGGTTTGGTTGCTAGAGGTCCTTGAATCGGGTAAGTTAAAATACCTGCGGGTTTATCTTCTTCACCCTACCCCTAGATGGCCACATAAAATCAACAATTTCCTTATATTGCACCTAGTAACCTAACCTCGTATTACAAGTCTGATGTTCTTTCGGAGTTGATCGAAACTAGGGAATGTTCGGTTAATCCAGGCATACACATATTTTGACACTCGGGTTCCATCTGGCCCCTAACCACTTTGGGCCACTAACCGCTTTGAGCGACTCTCCCTTAGGTATTGCTTATAAGCAATACCTAGGGGAGAGTCCTATATGATTTAATTCCAAGGTCAGTTCTTGTTATTAATTTTTTATAAATGATGTTTTACAAATTTAATTCCAAATGTTTTCTCCATTAAATATTAAAACACGACTTCAAAACCTCTCCTTTGTGATAATCCCCCTTTGGTACTCCCATTCGATGACCATGAATATCTGTAGGAAACCATAACCTTAGAACTGTTCGTCCATATACATCATAAATCTTCATCAAACATTACGCAATTGTTATCACGGTTCCTATAAAAACCCAAATCAAAGTCAAACGTCTATCAAAAAGCAAATCCTTCAACCGCACGTGCCTAATAGACAGAACAATGCCAACGCCATTTTACTAAATAACAACGCATAAACCACCTACAGAACACTCTACGAGAGAGAGGGTCTCCTTCACCTATCCGACGAACAAAGAACCATTTCCAAGCCTCGCGGACCGTCCATCCCTCCCCAAAACACCTTCCCCTCCAAAACTCGATTGCACAACGGGCCATAAAAACATTGGAAAGGGAATTTTCATTTCAATGTCCCGGGAACAATTAAAGTAGCAACCGAATTGGAAATGGGATCATAGAAAGTGGCGCATGCGCACTGGGAGTTTCTTTACTCCCGCGACTCATTCAAAAGAAAAGGAAGATTGGGACTCCTGAGCACTGAGCATCGCATAGGAAATAGAACGATGGAAGCGGCGAAAGAAGTGGTTAAGAGGTCTGGGTACCTCTTCTATGTCATGGACCCTAGGGCCCATAATTATGAGGAGATAGATGATGTCAAAGATTATTACAAAGAGGTAAGTAAATTTTTTTCTTAGAAAAAGAAGGATTTTACTGAAGAATAAAAAAAATATAACTAAAGGTAAAATTTTTAAAGGTTTAAGTAATTTAAAAGCGTGTAAAAATTGTGCAATTGCTTCAAGAAGCAATTAGCTAATTTACTATGTTGTATTATAATTTTTAATCTTACTATGATTTACTATAAAGATGCCATTATATCGATAATTTTACTTTACTATAATGTTAGCTTGAACACTGAAATATTCTGAAAAAAAATTCCCCCCAAAAAACTTGACCTATCACCATTTCTAAAAAACGAAAGAAAAGAAAGTCGAAAAATTTAAGAAAACTATATTATCTTTGGTCCCCATTAAAAAATAAAAAACTCCAAATAGAGCGAATTTACGCATTACACTTATTTTAGGATTCATTACTTACATTCATTAATGACATTTAATTTTTTTCAATCTGTAGATAAATAGAAAAAGTAATTAATTGTATTTTTTACTTAAAATTTAGTTGGAAACATACCTTTTCTATAAAAAAAGAAGAAACTTTAAATTTTTTCAAAACTCTGATACACTTTATACTTCAAAATAATTTTCTCCCTAGCGTCTCTTAACCCTTTATTTACCGCATTATGATAAGCTGCAATTTTTTTGGTGCAAATACTTTTTTTGAGTCACTAAATTGAAAATTAAGGGATATACATAAATAAAATAATCATCTTTGGGAAATTGAATCCACTAGAGCCAATTACTTAAATTGATACTTTTGGGTACTGTCAGTATACGGAGTGCTAAAATATTCTCACAATACAAGAAAAACATAGCTTTTTTTATCGCAGTACCTTCGGTAAATAAAGGGTTAAAAAGGAGTTTATATGTTAAATAGCCGTTATTAAATTTAAAGGCAGAAAACAATGTAAAAGAAATTAATATTGAAGATGGAAATTAAGTGATAGATTGGCTGCCCTAAGAGTATTTTAACCACTTCCTAATTTCTTAATAAGGGTCTTTTTCATCAACTGGAAGTACAAACATGAAAACATGATTATTTTTTTAATTAACGATTCTATGCTTCCTACTATTTTATCCCTTTCACGCCGAATAAGTTTTTTTTACACTTTAAAATCAACTTATGCTACAGTGTTAACTACAGTATGCTACACACTTTTCGCACCATTGCTATTTAAAAGTACGTAATGTCATAGTAGGTACTCATTCAGTAGTATACTAAAAAATGCTACCTTTGAAAGTTATATAGGGTATTGCATGATAGATTTTAGTAACATGGAACATCGAATCAATTCAAAATTTATTATGTATGTACATATCTTAAGAAATAATTTTCTTTTAGTTTCGTTTAATTAATTATTTATTTTTATTGATTAATGACATGTTGTGAAATTAAATACCAATTAATATTCGTTAGTTTCAAATAGGTAGTATGGTAATTTAAAAAAGATTGCGTTTAGTGTGCTTAAGAGATTAAACATTAAAATGATGCTTCTATTTCAAAAGCAAATATTTTAAAAAATATATCTTGTGTGTAAAAAACCCCCCACATAAATTCATATCTTACGTAAAATTCCAGATATTTTATTTTCCAAAAATATATAGTATCAAATAAAAATCAAAAATTTTATAAGATTTTAAACTTGTGGAGATAAAAGCTGTTAACAACGAAATCTGTGTTTCACTAGGATAATTTTAAATATTTAATTTCCAAACAAAAATGTTTTAGTTTTTTGTCTATTAAAACTATTTATGATGCAATTTTCCCCCTTAAATAATTTCCAAACGTACCTATCAAGGGGACGGATTAAAGAGGGCGACCCCCCCCGAGAAATATGAGTTAACATACTGTTTTAAGGATCAAATCTCCAAAAATTTTCTGGGGTGACCCTCCAGTCTTCTATCTACTTGGGTTTCTATATCAACTAATAGCTTTTTTTAGCTAGGGTAATAAAACCAACTAGATTTTTCAAATAAAGTTTTAAAACACGGCTTCTTTTTACCAGATATGAATGCATGGAGAGGCTTGGGACTTTTGGATGGCCCTGTCTAAAAAAATCTAAAACCCCAGGAGCAAAACCTAAAATTGTAAACCCCAGGAGCAAAAATCTAAGCTTGACGTTGGAGATGCTATATTAGGCCTCTCCCCGAAAAAATTCTGTATATGCCACTGGTCTCACATTCTGCCTATCTGCTTCGCTTTTCTGACTCGCCTCTCTGTCCCACGTTTCATAAAAAATTTATGAGGAGAATCTTTTAAAATTTCTTTATTGGTAGCCTGTTTTATTACTCATTTATTAGTTTTTTCAAAATTTCAGAAGCGTATGCTTTGAAGATGCTCTTTAAAAATCAAACCTCTTCTCGAAGTTTTGGGTAATTAGTTTCGTAAAGTACTTCCCCTTTAAAATTATGTTGCGTAGCAAAATGTCAGTCCATCCCAATTGTCTAAAAATGAGTCGAAATACTATTTTGAAAAATCAATTTACAAAATTTCATGGGGGAGGGCCCCCAGACCCCCCTTTATTTGAAAGATTAAAGGTAGTACTCTAAAAATTAAAAAAGTTTTAATAATCTTAAAACGTCCATTACCTTATTAGGTGTGTGTGAGAGATCAGTGTTAATAAATGGTATTGGTTTAACCCCATTCCGAAACTAGTTTACTCAAAAATTATTCCTAAATATCTTCAGTTTCATTAAGATATTGAAAATCTGAAAAAATTATGACCTGCCCTTATCAGACATATGTTCCGCTTTTCAGATTGAAAGACCTAGTCGCATAACCATCAGGCCAGTGAGCTCCTGGGCCTTTTTATATTCGTACTAGCGCTGACGCGCTAGACCCGGGCTTCGACCTGGTTTTAGTTTTTTAATAAATATTATCTGGTGCGTTACACATGGGCTTCGCCAGTCCATTTTGTTCAGATGGGCTTCGCCAGTCTAAGTGTGGAAATAGTTAAATAAAGGAGCCATTTTTATCTTTATGCTATAACAATTGATTTCAATCTACAACAATCGATGTTATGACTACAACAATTAATGTTATATACTTCTCTTGTTATATTTACAATAATGTAGTTTTGCCCTGAAGTTAGGCATGGAATATGGGTTTTTTAAGCATAAAATTGACCAAAAGAAGTTTTTGGGATGCTTCGATTTTAAATTTCTTTTATTCGGAAACCTTCCCAGGAGCAAGTAGAGCAACGTGGTAAAGTTCAATAGTTAATGTAGGTGGGAAAACTATAAAGGACACACAGACATACATACAAACATTCATTTTTATATACAGGGTGTTTCAAAAGTCCGTTTCGCGGCTTTTATTTGGAACCAACGTGTCCTAGGGTCACGGAAACAAGGTCTACAGATAGAGCAAAACCTCAGTCAGAGTATTGTTGCCAACGTTATGTAGAACTCACAGAAAAAGATTTCATGAAAATATCTTGAATATTCGCGGAGATATTAGCATGAGAAAATAGCACTTTTTCAGACCTTAAAAAAGAAAGAGTTCGAGAATTTGCAAGTTTTTCAGTTGTGTTATGTAGTTTTGTGGTTTTTAGTTGAACAAAGGCAAAATTTAATCAAAAAAATTGAAAAAAAACTTGCAAATTCGCGAACTTTTTCTTTTTTGAGGTCTGAAAAAGTGCTGTTTTTACATGATAATATCTCCGCGAATATTCAAGTTATTTTCATGAAATCTTTTTCTGTGAGTTCTTCATAACGTTGACATTAATACTCTCACTCAGGTTTTTGCTCTGTCTCCTATAGTTTTTAAATTACTTTTTAAACTTTTTATTTCGCCGCTAGGGACGCTGTAAGTCATCTAAATGGATTTTCCAGGGTCACTTACCTAGGGGTAGACCTTACTTCCGTGACCCTAGGACACGTTGGTTCCAAATAAAACCCGCGTAACGGAGTTTCGAAATACCCTGAAAAATGAGAACAGTTCTTTTCCAGAATGGAAATTAATAAAACTAAGTATGAACTTTTGAAAAACCCTGGATATAGATATAATATGTTACGGGCAATGTGATAAATCGGGCGTTATTAATTATATACGTAGTGGAGGAGGGCAATGTGATAAGTTCAATGGCATTTATCAATGAAATTTATCACTTTGCTCTCCTCCACTCTGAGCATTATTAATAATGCCAAATTAATCACTTTACCTGTAACATATATAATAATAAGAGCTTTTACTATTTCTCATGAACGCTATTCTAACTTAAAATTGTGTAAAATAACATTGAATAATGATGTTTTTAGATATAAATGAAGTAAAAAATGTTTTTATACATAATTCTATAAGGAATTGATTTTCATAATGGGTGATACAACTTCTAAGGAGTTCTGAAGCATATACTTTTAATTTAACCTCTTCAAATTAGGAGTTCTTACATATTGATGTGTTTGTTTTAAATTGAAAAGATGATTTGGGGGTTTTTTGATACATATAACTATAAAAACCCCTAATGCAAACCGCATTAAATTAAAAAATTTACTATAGGTATAAAATGTAATAGAACAAATTATATAAAACTTTTGAAGCAATAAGGTCAATTAAAAACTATGACAACCTTACAAATTTGGACATTTTTTGTTTGACTTTGATGAAGACTTTATTCTCGCGAAAATAAACGTAAGTAGTTTTAAGTAAAAAAAAGGATAGATTATGGATGGAGTATTAATAAAAGCTGTTTTTTAATAAGAAAGTATGTAAAAATTTTGATAAAATCAGATTATAATTATAATTTATTAACACATAAGTAACTGTAATCATTTGGGAAACATTAGCAATAAAAGGATGTTAGAAAAAAGTTTCGAGTATTTTCTTTAATCGAAAATTTTTTTTCATTTAAAATAAAATACACAACGTAATAACATATAATATTTAAACACATAAAATATTGAAATATCCTGCACCATAATTTTCAAAAATTTAATAACAGTAAGTTTATCTAAAACAGATAATAGAATAAATAATTTATAGAATATTTAGCACAATTAAAATCAAGCTTTACTGTTCACTTGAAATTTTATTACAAATTAACTTAGTTTATCAAAACGATTCTAATAGTCTGTAATATATTTAACGGTTTCGTCTTAAATCCTTAAAATAATCACCCGTCTTGCATTATGGAATGATAATCTTTCTCATTTCGTAGAATAATGTAATAAGGAATTTTTATTTTTATAAAGGTTTCAAAATTATCTTCTGTTACTAGTTTTCTCGGAATTTTAGTTGAACTTTAAGGTCGCTTTATTTGTTATCTCTTAAATGTGGTATTCCTTAAGAGTTTTCAAAAAAGAGTTTTCAAGTCGATTGAAATAATATTTTCTGAAAATATTATATGATTACAAATTTATTTCACCTCTTGCTCTAACTATACAGGGTGTATCTGAAATGGTGGAACAAACTTTCAGGGATGATAGTAGACACCTAGACGAGTCAGAATCACATAAGATGTGTGGGGTCCCAGACCAAATCCCAGGGAGTTAAAAATGGAGCGACACAACAAAAAAATCATTGAAAAATTCAATTTGTAGAAGAACTACTATTGGTAAAAATTTAATTGCGGTCTCAAAAATAGTGGTTTAATATGATCTTTAAAATTATTTCAAAAGTCTTCACATTAAAATTTGTTTTATTATGAAAAAAGTTAAAAAAACCACAAAAAAATTTGAAAACTCTGCCAAAACCTTATTTTGTATTTCGAAATCCTTTCTTTTGATTTGATAATCTGAAAGATCATAGTTGCAAACTCTTAAGTTCAAAGTTTCACGTAAATACTATCAATATTAAACGCTTGAGATCCTGTTAAAGTTTGTTTTCTTCGTGCGCAAACAGCTGTTCTGGAAACAGCTCTAGAAAACTTTAACTTTTTCTTTTAAAAACTTTACTTATTAACTTTTTTCATAATAAAACAAATTTTAATGTGAAGACTTTTGAAATAATTTTAAAGATCATATTAAACCACTATTTTTGAGACCATAATTAAATTTTTACCAATAGTAGTTCTTCTACAAATTGAATTTTTCAATGATTTTTTTGGGGTGTCACTCCATTTTTAACTCCCTGGGGTTTGGTCTGGGACCCCCGAATCCTATGTGATTCTGACTCGTCTAGGTGTATCCCTGAAAGTTTGTTGCACCATTTCAGATACACCCTGTATAATAGTTATATTTTTAGAACTGGCATATTAAAGTTGAATTCACTTTACTTTTTTACAAGAAAAATTTTTAAATCAAATTTGATAAACCGAATTATTGATAAAATACTTTAAATTTCAGTGTAGTACCTAAAGATTACTTAATTTTAAATTATCTACTAACTACTCTTAATTATCTACTACAGTTTATTTCAACTGGTTTCGAGAAAAAATTACTAGTTTATACTGGAAAGAAAGGTGAAGTAAAAGGAAAGTTCCTCCTCTGGGCTTGTAATCCTGTTACTCCATTAAGAAAGAATTTATCTTGACTTTAAAAGTACCTAATATAGAAAAGCCGTTGGGAAATCCAAACACTTTATATCCGGCTCGTAGCTTCTGGTCCTCATCTTATCCCCGAATTTCCCAAAAATTTAGGTAATTAGTGACCCACTTCTAAGTGCTGTGGTTGCATTCTCACAGAGGCGTCCCTCATTATACCACTCTGTTAAAAAAAATTCCGTCAAAAAAAAAGACGGAAGTTTCACCTCTAAAACCACATCGCTAGACACCAAAAACAAGTGAATGTATAGAAAGGGAACATGGTATCAGAACTAGGTCTATTATGCTTCATATCCACGTGTGAATCTCTAAGCATGATTTGGAAATGAAAGAAACTCTTTCAACAATATTTTGCTGGCTTCCTGCAGGTTTGAGCTTAACTAGCTCGTTATGAGTCCATTTTGGGAATACGGTTACAGTGACTCTAAATGGATTCTTTAGGATTTTGTGTTGTTGTTCTGGAAGGGGAATAAGGAAAAGATAGTTTTCTTTTCAAATTTTGCGAAAAGGTCAAAAGAAGCTATGTGTTATTTTTTATATCTTTGCGGAGGTAGAAATAGCTTTATTATTAGCTTTAATTTTCCTTTTGAGGGATTTGTGACAGATATTAAAATGAGAAGTGTCATGAGAAGTTCACGCTTGATTTTATTTTTCTATGATCTGAGAACGTGTTCAGTGCATGGGAGGGTTCCGGTTTTCGATAAATAGAAATTGGTAGATGCTTTGATGTTTCTTTATGTACATCAAAAAAGAAAACAAGGAAAATGCGTCATGGCATTTTCATTTTCATCTCCAAATAATTTCCATTGCAGAATAAACTTAAATTATTAAAGATGTTTGTGCCGCTAGAGTAAGTACAATGAAAATCACAAATATAAAAATTTGAAATTCAGATTAATTTTGTTTTTATTATTTTACATAATGCACCATAAATATTACCATGCATGTAAGGAAAATCGTACATTCTTATTAGTTTTAATAACTGAAGAATTTATAACGATAAAAATAGTTTTGTATCACCATTGTTGATGATATTGTTGCCGATTTGGCAGTATACAGTCAGTCGCTGTTACAGACAGTCACTGTAACCTTCGCCCACACAGATAGTCCTGAAGATGTTCACTGCAGCTGTGAACGAAACGTCGACCATCAAATCCTTTAACACTCGACCACGGCCCTACAGCCCGAATAAAATGTTTTATCCTAATAATTCCGGCCGTGAAAGTATTTGGTCTTACATTGAAGAATTTGTGTTTGACAAGAACATATTATTATGGATACTTTCACCCCAAACCATTTTAAAACTCACTGATGACGAAATTGAAATTTTACTGAAGAAGCCAATTTAAAATACATGAAGATAAACATTCTAGCGTTTTGTATCAGTAAATTTTACAGTAGCATTAACACAGTTCAATATTCAGACATCTTTACCAGACATTGTGTGTTTGTTGGTTTTCACGAAAAACAGTAGAACACAAAATCGAAGTTAGTTTTAAATATAGATATAATGTTTTGCAATTTTTGGTTTTAATCGGTAATTAAGCAATCGTATAATTACTAATAAATAAGAAATATTAACTTATTTTTATACAAACACTCGTTGAAAAGCTTTAACTCATAATATTTTAGGCTTTAAATAAGTTACTCATTGAATGTGTGAGACAATCAAGAAAAGGACAAAAAATCATATTAATATAAGATCTCATGCTTAATGAACTTACCTCTATATGAATGATCCGTCTTTCTTTACATAAATAACAACAAGAATACTTTACAAAACTTTAGTATAATATACATTGTTCACAAGAAGCATTGCCGTTTAACACGTAATTTTCTTTAGAAAGCTTTACATGAGACTGACTATCCCAAAAACAATAAAATTTCTCATAGTTGGGCCTCAAATCTCTTCAGGGGAAAACAGATTTCAATTGTAGGTTAAGTTGTGGTTGAAAATGGATTATACCTTCAAACGTGGTCCAATTTCAAAATATCATAGCAGCAACATTTCAGACTCTTCCTAAAACCTTTATAGCATGCTGAGAGAGTGTTGAAAGAGCTATAGGGCCCTAAAGGTGTTTGCTTATGCGTGCTCATAAGGAAGGTGCGTGTGTTGGCAAAACTTTTATGGTTAACTGGCGCCTTTTATCTTTCTTCTTGTACTATGAGAGTTCTGGTTTTTTATACGGCTGTAAGGCTCTAGCCTATGCGTAAATTGTTTCATTGCAAAACAAACAAATGAAATGAGCGTTTCTGGAAATACACTGTTAGCGTCTTGTTTTTAAAATTTCTCTAGAATTTTTTTGCCACTGGTACATACTTGGTGATCAATATTTGATTAATGATTGCCAAAATTAGTAGGTTACCCAGCAGGTATTTGTGAACCGAAGCCATGGAGGTAATATGAAACCTTTTTTTTATCGAATTACTCTATTTTTTGAGACACTATATATCTTAAACTAATTCTTAAATGCATGGAGAAAATAATGCACGTTGCTTTTTTTTTATTATAAGTGAATCTCGACCAACAGAGATATGATTCATTTCGAGGAATGCTAGCCTATTTTTTCCTTTAAAAATGACCCTGCTCGTTTCTCTCTCAGATTCTCAACCTAATTTTGCATACTGTCATAAATTGCACGTGATAAATCTTTAGTGACATTTCCCTCAAAATACTCAGTAACATCAGATTAATCGTAATCAGGACATAAGGTAACCTTCTTTTGTCAATCAAGCTGATTTGAATTTCTTTTATGGTAAATTTTACTAAGAAAACACTCACCTTTCAAAACTATTGTGTGGATCTCTAGAACTTGTCCAGTGACTTCCTTTTCTTCTTTAGTCAAAATCTAGAAGTGTTTAACGATCCACTCAAAAAGCCCTATTGTTTGATACCCGTTTTAATTCTCACTGTCTCGCAGGTGTCAATATTCAAATGACCAGGAAAAGAGAAACTAGGGAATAAAAATCGAATGTCCCCTGTCTTTATTCCACCTATCCATTGCTTTTCAAAAGTTTTCGCTCCTCATGACCTCAATGGAAAAAAGCTCAGTCTCTCGCGCGTCGAGATGAGTTGAGTTGTTTCAAGGTTGCAAGGACAGATTGAGAGCAGGAAGCGGTCAACTACCGCACTTTCGTTGACCTATCTATTCGAGGTGCTTGACCTTCTTTGGGAGAGTGGTGATAGCCCACGATTATACAATTGCACACGAGGGGGAAAGTGGTGGCAACTCCAAATATTTGCCTTGGAGTCTTTGGCAACACTCGGTTACTTTGAGAGAATCGTCCCCAAAACAAGAATATTGTATTCAAAATAATGGTTGAAAGTTTCACGTCGTTTTCCATTGTGATCCTAGAAATATAATGAAGCATTAAGATGGTTTTGTTAGCAAGGACAAATTTTTTTCCTTATTGACATTAATTTAGGTAACCTTCTTTTATATAGTATTATGAAATTAAGGTAATTATTGTTATTAACTAAGCTATTTCGGTATTTATTTATTTATTTTTTATTTCATTATAGTACTTGTTAAATTAAAAAAGGAAGGGTACAATATTTTTTACGTCATGACAGAAATAGGAGGTAGGATGAAATCTATAATTTATGTTTTAATAAGGCCAATATAAAAAAATTAACTGAATGAACTGAAAAAATAACAGGAGATGGCTCACAGTTACTTTCTCATTTACTTAGTTGAAAAAATAATTAAAAAATAGGTTTTGACACTTTTTTGTAATTCAAATAGCATAAATTAAATTAAAGAAGATTTGAAACGTTTTAAATAAACTCAATATTTTCTATTTCCACTACATAGAATATGCCTCATTATCTTTTTTAATTGAATTTATTCGTGCAAAATTATTGGCATCTTACAAATATGTTTTAGGCACAATTTAAATCAGAATGTTTTAAATATATGAATATTTAGACAAACATATTTAAATTCATACAAACTTTTGGTTGGAAAAATTCATAGAAATATAATTTAAAAGCTAATTTTTACTAAAACTAAACTATAAAAACAACTGTTTTGATTTTAGATAAGAATAATGAAGAACTTTAAAAAAGAAATGATATGTATGTATAACTATTCTAAAAGAAATATAAAGACCACCATTGCATACCCCTATCAAAAAGTACCCAATCTTATACATTAGTTTTTTGAATGAATAGTATGCTCTTCTCGTTTTACCCATATATTTGAGAACGTATGACACAAATTCTAAATAAGTTCAACACAAGATGATCCTTTGTTTAAGCCATTCTGTATCATTACCTGTTATTTCGCGAACCATCAAATTACTTTCGTGTTTCCACTCCTGTTATCACGCTTGTGATTACCACAATCTTACTATTTTGGATAACCCATCTGTTTTCTTAGAAATGAGATTCTTCTAAACAATTCAGGAACAGTTTTATGATGCTATTTTGGAACATGAAATGAGTGAGAAAAAGTTATGTTTTACTACAAAACTTGTAAAGTGTACAAGTATACACACACAGTGTACTTTTATTTGAAGCTCTATTGTTAGGATACAAATTCTAGATTTCTGCCTTGGTATGTAAAATATTTAATTCAAACGACTATCAACTTTCTAAGCTTAGGTGTATAAATTCTATATCCTTACTCCTGTAATTTGTACTACTTACTCCTGTAAGCCCCGTGCTATACATTGTGGTGCACGGGGAGCTTTTTGTTTGTTTAAATAAAAAAAATATTTGTAAAAATGAAATACAATCTGCTAAAGCAAATTAAAACTTTATTATATTAGGGAGCTACCGCCCCCTGTTCGTTAACGCTCACCAACCCCCGTAGGCTGCTTAAGCAGGCCCTTTTTGACCGCTTCGCAATCCTCGCAAAACCTTATTCACTGAACTTACTCAATTTATAAAACCGATTCGCAGAAGAAACATCAACAAACTTTTCAAAAATACGTCATAGGTTTGGTTCTAACTTAATAATTTAATCAAAATGTTTTCCTTTAAAATATCCAGCAAGTTTACAAATAATTCTTGTTAATCAAAATTCTCAAAAATGTTCACCAATGAATTATTTAAATTCAATTTTGTACCTAGTAGCTCTTTGGTATACCTAGTGTTTTATCATTCATATTTTTGTTTTCAGCCCAGACTTGTTGAGAGATACCTTAAAGGCCTTTGAAAACATTAAGAGACAAAATCTACATGGTCACTTAATGTTTACTATTGATTTAATTTCGATTATCAGACTAAAAATTATAAATTTCAGACAAAATGTGTTAAATTCTAGTATGAAATATATTATGTATTTTTTTACAATACCTGTATCAATCTTTGAATTGAAAAGTACTCAAAAGTACATTTTTAAAACGTGAAAAATTTGTTTCATCAAAAAATATGGCGTCAATTAGTCATTGTGAATGGATTAGATGCATAAGGTCTTTGACAGTTCTCTCTTTGTAACTGCGACCTTATCCATAATCTAAGAAAATGGAAGTATTTTAAAATTGGTTATTTTTTGGAAATTCTAATGGCATATTACACATCCACAAAAAAATCCGAACAGTTAGATACCAAAAATGTGTTATACAGATCATTAAAGATCTTTTCACTGGAAACCGTACACCAAAAATTTTTTTTAGAATAGAGATATTCTTGCGTTAAATTTATTTCACAAATACATCTATCTTTTAATTCAAAGAAAACTCAGTTTTTAAATCAATTAAAAGCTTTTGACTTCTCTTTAAAAAATGTATATTTTACCCTAAAGAAATAAGATTTAGCTTATAATGAAGTTAACTAAATAAATACAAAACAAAAAATATATTTTATTATTCTATAAAAACGAACATAAAACAAACTACCCTAGGACTATCCTAATTGACAATTAAAATTTATTTTTTTGTAATAGTTAGATAAATAATCTAGTTATATAGAATGTAACTTACTAGCAAGTTCTATCACTATTTATTCTTTATTCACTTAAATTAAAAAATCAAATTCAAGATGTACTTAAAATAGAGTAAAAAATTGCTCTAAAATGCACGTGGTACTTTCGTAATAAATATTAGAGAATTAAAGAGTACGTACGGGAGATTTTGTTTCTCGTTTTTAATTTAAATTTCAATTAGCAACTTCATTATCTAAATCCAATTAAAGTACAAATGCAGTTAATACAAGGGGAGATAGTAAATGATCAATCTTTTCGATTGTTGTCAAAAAGCTTTCCGTCGAACTAGGAGAGGAAGCACTAAAATGTGACTCATTATCATTGTTTAAGAGATGGTATCTCAAGCGTGTCCAAACGGTCTCCGTTGGTTTGTTTGACGTAACGTTCGCCGCTGCGTCTTGTAAGACTCGGTTGAGGTGATTGAGAACAATGGAAGCAATTTTGTCAGCAGTCTATTTAAAGTTTGATTTACGACTAGTAAACATTTATGAGATTCTGAAACCCCGCCTATTGGTTACAAGATATACGGAATTAACGAAATGGTTACGAACAAATGTTTGGCTTTTGTGCCTATTGTTCCATTAGTTTTAAAAAGCATTGGAATTTTATTTGCACAGAGTGCATAATTAAAAACTCTTCTAATTTAAAAAACATAGCTAGGATCTTGGTTTCATTTGTTTATTGTGAAAGTGTCCTTCAATAACTTTAAAAATAACATTAGATAAAACAGAGTTAAAAGGACTATATTTCCTACCGTTGTGTTCAAATTTAACTTGATTACCCTAAGTTAATACCAACAAGATTATATTATGGACGACGAGTTCAAGTAAGGCCCTGAGGACTAGGTGTATAAGTGGGCAAAGTTAACCGGGTATTATTAATAATGCCCGTAGTGAGTCAGGTATTGTGATAAATTCAATGGCATTTTTCACTTTGCCCGTATATTCCAAAACATTGAAGACAAATCATATTCCCTGTTTGAAATGTACAGTTGTAAATCTTTGGGGGTCTTTGTAACTTCCCAATTGAAAACTCGTCTATACAAATATCGGCAGTCCGCATATCAACCGCATATCAAAAACAAAAAAGTTTGCAAAATTTATTTTTGAAAATCCCAATATTTTACAGAAAAATGTTTTTTAATTTATTGAAGAATTAATCATTACATAAAAATTATTTAAATTGGTGTAGCTTTTGGTTCCGAAAAAAAATATCCGTATGGACTTTCATACGTTTAATACATTAAGTTGTAATTGATCATATAAACGTTTCCATTGATTTCCAACCCATCAGCTTGTCTGATTCTAAACATGTACGTAAAAACCTAGTTCTAACATAATAAAAACTTTGTACCTTAAGTTTACTTGTAGAATTGCAATATAAGGAACAAGGAAGCGTGTATATTTGAGATCTCTATGAAGGTAACTAGACCATAAAAGTAAATTAAATATTCTTCACAGCTTTTATAACTTTTCTGAACACTTTATATTGTATACTTGTATGAGATGCATCTCAAATAATTTTAACGATGTAAAAAACATTTTATTACCGCATCCGTATCAATAAAACGCCTTAAGATAATATTAGCTGAATTCTGTTAGTATTCTCTCTGTTAGGCATAAAATTCTCCTGTACTCTTCACTGTTTTTTCAATCGTAAAATCTTTTAATATTCTAAAATAATTGGTGCTTTAAATCTGAATGTTATTCGAATAAAATAGTTGCTTTTTTAAGAATGTGTTTAGTAACCTAAATATAAAATTTATGTATAGTAGTTCTGATAGTTTCATTTACACATAAAACACTCTATATGTACTTAAACACCAAGGATAAATAACAAAGTATGAGTTATATAATAGTAGGGGAAAGTATTATATACCTCGGACCTAACTGTACCTCAGTTCTACACTATTTCTAAACTTTTTGTAGTTTGGCAACACTACGCATGTAGTTTTAGCAGTTATTTTTAAAGAATATTTAAAAAATAGCCTGTGGTGTCGAGTAAGAATTGATCTTACTTAGTTTTTTAATTACACTATAGCTTTTCTTGCGTTTTGAGAAGTTTATTTCACTGTGCCTAAGTTTAAGAATTCCGTTTTTTTTCCTTTTTGAGATTTTACAATAACTATATTTTGTAAGAGAAAATAACAAAACATGTTTAAAAAACAATATACCTTGATAAATTGTAACAAAAGTAACTGATATTCACAATAGATACTATCAATCTGTGTTAAAGCGTTACTGAATTGAAAAAAAAAGCTTTAATGTTAAATGTAAATAACCTATCACGGCTTGCAGCGTGATCTCTTTAAGAAATCAATACCAATCAGCAGTTTATATTTAATTTCTTTGAAATACAAATCGTCTGAAGTTTCAGTATGCAGATTTAATAACCTGAATTCATAATTAAAAACACAAAATCTGGAATAAAAATTAAAGTGCACTTTTAATTGGCTTTTAATCAAAGGAGGTTAGTTGCATACTCCTTATGAGATATCTGGGAATTTTTAAAACTTAAATTTTTGTTGATTTTGTGGGAAAACCTTTTTAAGTATATTTTTCAATTAAAGAGAGCAAAAGAAATTTCGGTATGAGTCAAAAGTATACCTCAGCTCAAATTATACTAGGTTTTGTTGGCAAATTAAAATTCAAATAAAATATCTGAATAAAGCAGCCACAATAAACTATTATATTTTGAAAACCCAATTGTTCTCAAGGATCTTAAAAGAAATTATTTTAACTGTTATTTATCATTATTATTATTTTGAATGTTATCAAATATTATTATCCATAAAATTCTTTAAAAGGGAGCTTGTTCATCTCAAAGAAGAGAAAAGTGGTTATCTCGTGATAATTACTTAGTTCACATTAAAGGAATTTATTTTTGAGAATGTAAGTACGATGCAATTATAACTCCATTGCCCATGGTTGACATTATTGTCCATTAATTTTTTTGTAATTATCTTCACAGCTAGGAAAGGAAATAGAAATGCTGTCAAGTTTATCAATTTAGACATACACATTTATTATATACTGTATATTAAAAACTTTTTAAAAAACATTCTTTTGAATATTCGCCAAATAAATGCGAGAAAGAAAAGTCGTAGTAGAATTTTTCAAGGGTTTTTCAGTCCCTGTCCCATTGATTGATAGAAAAATGTACTAACAATAGATAAACGTGATGACTAGATGATGTTTGATCAACACACTCATCAAGAAGGATGACTGAAGAATTTACGACTTCTCTCTAAACTTGGACAGGTGTGACTTTTGTCCTTGACCATCTGTCAAACTAGGCTCTCCACGATATAAATGCTTATATTGTTAACAATGTTCTTTTTTTTTTCATTTTCTGTTTTTTTTCAGTACACATTTTTTACCTTTAAATCAAGCCAAATTATGCTGGACAAGAGGCAAACTATACTAATCACATAAAGAGAGTAAACTTTTAATTGAATCATTAGTTTCTGAACGGGAATAAGCTCAGAAAATTGCAAGCTGATTTGTTCTGCTAAAAAATCTTCCAACTTCGCTGACACATTAGTGGGAAGAGAAAAAAATAACTTCTCCCTATAAACAGATATAGACCCTGAAATTTGGGGAAATAAATGTCAGTTCATTGTATTTTTTATTCATTTGAAATTTAAGTTAATCGGCCTTTCTTTTCGTATTTATTCTTTATGCTGTAAATGAGGAAGTTGCATGATTTTTTTTTATTTTTTTAATCGATTCCTCTTGCAAAAATAAGCTACTACCCAAAATTTGAGGCCGATCGAGAAATTTTTTGATTGTCAAAAAAATTAACAAAAATCCCCTTTTTAAAAGCGCGCGAAAACGCCAAGAGTTTGGATGTGACGTCATCTTATCTAAACATTGTTGTAAAGCAATGGAGTTGATGGTATTATTGTTGACGTCATCTTATAGTTTAAACAATAAACGTTTTCAGTCACGTGTTTTTTTCTCGACTTTTAAACTAAAATATTTAATTACCTGTACATTTTTTTGAAAAACTGACTAGATATTTCATTTTACCATACAAAAAACCATACAGAACACTTGTTTGTTTTTGAAAATCTGACACATGCAACTTCCTTATTAAACCAAAGTAAAATTTTTCTTAGTTCAAAAGTGTTTTTGTCCATCAGATGTTTGACACTTCACTGATATTCACTCCCTTGATACTGTCCATAATAACTGTTTCATTACAATTTAAAATTTTATTTGATTTAGTCTCTATTTTTTTACTTTTGTAATGCGAAGTAAGCAGAACTGTAATTTAATTGTCAAAAGTAATTTATTTTTAAGAATTTTCAAATGTTCTACATTAATAAATGTATATTGTATTTTTTTCCAAGATTGTTTTGCATTCTAAATAAGATACTGAATTTTCAGTGAAAATTTAGTAAATATATAAGGACAATTCTATTATTTAAACTTAGTTTTTTCCTCGATGTTCTCAAGACTTTTTAAACTGACGATTCAATTATTTCTGTTTTTATAAATTCAGGATTACAGTAGAAAAATGTTTTCTCTTCTAGAATCATCCTATACTGGATGCTATCATTAATGCTGTTTTTGTTGTCTTATGCCACTTGGAATATCCAAGCTCCACCTCGAAGTCATTAATACTTCACCTTTAAAATACAAAGACATGAGTTAAAATATAAGCTTTTGCATTATTTAAAAAAAATAAACCTTTTTGTTTTCCCCGTTTATTTATCCAGACATTAAAAATAACTCTTTCAGTCAGATACACAACTTACTTCTTTGTCTCCTTAATAACGGCATCATAATTTCAAGCTTAAACAGCTTTAAACTAATCTCTGGAAATATAGAAGAAGCTTGACTCTAAATCTGAATCGATTACCTACTCTGGATCGATTCGTCTGTCTGGAGATAAAAGCGCGGGTTGTTCTAAGACTTTTCAAAAGTTTAAGTTAACACTTTTGATCAATATAGTCCTACAAAAAATTTCGTTTGTGGTTAAAATTCTAGAACTCATTTCGTTTATTTTTAGAGAACTGAACTTAATATAATATGTAAACAGTTTTTCCCTATCAGTATTTTTTAGAAAGTTGAATTGCACAAATTTTGTGTTCAAGACCACAAAATTAAAAACTATAACTCTATTTTGTGAAATTTTAAAAAGACTTGGTTATCTTGTTTCTTATCTCCTTTCAAAAGTTAAGAAAAGGGCACGGCTTATGAGTTAATTGCGTAAGAAGTTGGTGATAATGTCTCATTTTCTAAAAATATTCTTGAGGTATTTTTCAATAGGTTTTTGTAAAATGTCTTATTTCTAAATTTTGCAGTTCAAATATATTTCTAGAGCTGTACAGTAGCTGACAAGCATGTTTGGGCTTCAAGTGTCTCAATAACATGATAATGTTAGGGATATGTTTAGATAAAAAGTTTAAAATTAATTTTAAATTAACTTAGTTAAATTATCTTATTGTGTCTAATTTAGTTAGACCATAATGTCCTTTTCTTCACGAAAATTCTTATAAAACTAGTTTAAATTATACATGTTTTTTTAATTGTATCATATTTTATCTAATAAAATATACTTGAATCAGTTTTCCCTTCTCAAAATGCGCATGGATCTTGATTTAACTAGCGTAAGCTTCTGCTAATTAAAATAGTTTTAAGAACGGACTGGTTTGAAAGTAGGTCTTATTAAATTGATTACTTAAAACGCCATAAATTTGAACTATAACACACAAGATAGTCATAAAACTTTGAAAAATTATCTTTCGAACGTGCCCAAACCATCCCCACATTTTCGATGCCACATTCTCTTAGGTGAGCAATGGTTTTCCTTGATATTAATGAGATGCGACCTAGTAACTGAAGTATACTCATAAACCAACAAAAAACCAAGACAAAGACTTCTTCTCAAAGACAAGAAAGCTCTTAAAGCTGAATCAAACCATTTCAGCTAACATGCTGTCAGTGGGAAAAGATCGTCAATACTTGAAAGTAAAGTCCCCCTCCTTAAGAGAAGGTGTCAGAAGAGATTCTCAAGGTTATGTCAACTAGTTCATTTTCTTTCATTCAACCTTAGCACGTGTGGAGAGTCACAACGTGCACTAAGAAAAGAAATATCCGGAATACACAATATTTCCTTTTAAAACTATTTTTACTGATTTCTTGGCAAGAAAGTTGATGTTTATAAAAGATCATTTCATTTTAACCGCACAAGGTTAAAAAGAATCGCTAAATCTAATTAGGCATCCAAAGAATTATAACCGATAAAATAAGTAATTTTAATAGTATATATGGGTCAAGTCCTTTCCATGTGTCCAAAGAAAAATTTTTAAAAATAAGCAGTATTTTTCTCTCGCTAATTTTATTTTCTACACTCACTTCCAAAAGTTAAGCACGGAGCTGTTTTTTCAACCTAACTCCAAGTAGAATTATTTTTCATACATGAAAATCATACCACAAGTTGTTCTACTAGTGGGAATACAGGGCCCGCGAACAAATTTTCCCTACCAATAATTTAAGGGGGTTAATGGGCCCCCATTGATAATGGAGTTCCATTACACATTTGGAGCAGTGACAGAAACGTCTATGTGAGAGATATTTAACGGAAAATTTTATGTTTTTTTCTAAAGAATATTGTTATTCCTGAACTCAACGCATGTTTTCAAACGTGTGTGCTAACTTTAAATGGCTTTTTTAAGGTTTTATTGGGAGATATTGGTCTAATCATCATTTTTGGCACGTTTTAGCCTCTGGGTCATTTTTGGCAAGTGGTATCAGACCGTCAACAATTGTTTATTGTAGCTCTTACATGTGCTTGAAGGTGTTTGGGTCTGGGGACCCAGAAAGTACCCTTATTCTTTCAATATCGTTACTTATAAAAATCTTTAAGATAGCCAAATTGTGATTTTTTGCAGCTTTTTCACTCTTTAAGATAAATCCTTGACCCAAAATGTCTTCTAAAAGGAGTAAATGGGACATGAAAACACATGTATACAATTGTAGACATTAGTGGAAAGCTCTGTAGCATATAGGGGGTGTTGAAACGGCACAAAAAAATTTATAGTTTTACAGGGATGGCATCTGTTATTAACGTTCAAAAAAGGAAAATTTTTTAGTGTTTATGGACGTATACATGTCTGAAAAGAAAGAAATATCTAAAAATATCTCGATTCTTTTTTTAAATGAGTTTTTAAGAGATTGAATTTCTTCTCTGAAACTTATTGCCGTTTCAACACCCCCTATATGCTACAGAGCTTTCCACTAATGTCTACAATTGTATACATGTGTTCTCATGTCGCATTTACTCCTTTTAGAAGACATTTTGGGTCAAGGATTTATCTTAAAGAGTGAAAAAGCTGCAAAAAATCACAATTTGGCTACCTAAAGATTTTTATAAGTAACGATATTGAAAGAATAAGGGTACTTTCTGGGTCCCCAGACCTAAACACCTTCAAGCACATGTAAGAGCTACAAAAAACAATAGTTCACGGTCTGATACCACTTGCCAAAAATGACCCAGAGGCTAAAACGTGCCAAAAATGATGATTAGACCAATATCTCCCAATAAAACCTTAAAAAATCCATTTAAAGTTAGCACATACGTTTGAAAACATGCGTTGAGTTTAGGAATAACAATATTCTTTAGAGAAAACATAAAATTTACCGTTAAATACCTCTCACATCGACGTTTCTGTCACTGCTCCAAATGTGTAATGGAACTCCATTTTCACTGGAGGGCCCATTAACCCCCTTAAGTTATTGGTAGGTAAAATTTGTTCGCGGGCCCTGTATTCCCACTAGTAGAACAACTTGTGGTATGATTTTCATGTATGAAACATAATTCTACTTGGAGTTAGGTTGAAAAAACAGCTCCGTGCTTAACTTTTGGAAGTGAGTGTATATACTCAAGTACCTAATATTCAAAATTTCAAAAGCTATTTACGGAAAAGAACAGGGATCTACACTCTATAGCAGGGGTTCCCAAACTTTTTTGGCCCGTGGATCCCCTGACGACATTTTTCGTACCCCGTGGACCCCCTGTCTTAGGGACCTTTCAAAAAGTAGCTAAAAATCTTATGTTTATGATACAACATATATATTTCTAAGCCACGAATAAATTTTGTAATTTTTTCAAGTGTTTTTAATGCATTAATAAGCATTTAATTTCACACTTTTACATATTTTTTTAAAAAATCTTGTGGTTTTTTAAACTTTTGCCATTCATATTGTTAATTGATATTTTTAAGGATATTATAACAATCAAACATTTTAAAAGTTTGAAATAAAAACAAATCTAAACTTTTAATATCACTACATTTCAAGACAAACTTTTTTATTTTAAGAATAAGTTTTGGTTGCAAGCTTTTTAAAGCTAATGGCTTATGTATAGTTATTCATTCACCAAATTATAGAATTTTCAGAAATAATAAAAATTAATATGGAATGTTAACAAACAATATATAATTAAATTCAACTATGAATAGAAATCAAATTGCCATTGATGGTTAAACAACATTTTGAATAAAATTATAAAGATAAAACATTTTGAAACTAAAAACAATACTAAACTTTTAATATCATTACATTTCAAGGCACAAAAACTTTTAGCTTTAGCAATTAAAGTGTTGGTCACAAACTTGTTAAAGTTAATAGCTTATGAGTGAGTTATTCATTCACCAAATCATAAAATTTCAGAAATAATTAAAAGTAATATAGGGCATGTTAACAAACAACAATACTTAATTAAGTTCAACTATGAAAAGAAATTAAATTATACACTACAAAAATATAGTTTTTTTTTATGAAATTGAAAAAAAGTTTTTGCTGTAAAAAATATATGTTGCTTATTATACATACATTAAGAAATATGTGCATTTACATATAATATTGAACAGCATTTATAAATTTTAAAAATACTTAATGAGTTTTCCATAGAAGAAAATTAACGGTTCTCCTTTCACGAAAGGAGAACCGTTAACGGAAATATTCAATGGTAAAAAGCGATTATCAACATTAAAATATAAACAAAATTATATTTAAATTTTAAAAATTGGGTACTTGCGAGGTTCAAATCTTGAAAACACGCCTTTATTATTGACATTTAAAACAAGTTACACATGAGAAAATGATCATCAATGGCTAAGGCTAAATGTAACCGAAGTCAAACGATAAGGTTTGTTATAATGTTTTAATTATTTATTAATATAACATTTAATTTTTGACAAAGATTTCATCTCCCCTGTTCGCGTTGCGAGGACTCAGTGATAACTGAAAGCCAACTTTTCATATTACAAAATTTGATTATAAAAGACAAAATTTATGAAACTTATCGTGTCAAAATTTTTCATTTTAATGAAATTTTCCCTGTTGCCCTCTGAAAGTTGCTGTGGACCCCCTAGAAGTTGCTGTGGACCCCCAATTTTCATTTTCATGCCTGTGGACCCCCTGGAAGTCGCTGTGGTCCCCTGGGGGTCCATATGGACCACTTTGGGAACCGCTGCTCTATAGTTACTGTATCTTTCAGGATCAAAGTTTTAAGGAATAAAATGCTTTTAAATTAAGAATTTATATCATAACTAAACTGTGTCATAACTTTTTTAAATGTTTTGTATTATATCTATTCTTTTACCGTTTCAGGTTGCTCCTCTGCTTATGGTAACAGTATTTTTAGAACAGTTCCTACTTTTTTATCAAAGAAAACCAATATGGAGGATTTCAGATGCTATGTCAAACGTGTTCCATGGATTCCTAATGGAATTTTCAAAGTAAGTAACAAAGTAAAACCTACATTAGGGTGATTTGAAAAAAAAATTTTTCGAAATCTCTCGAAGCTGGGATGGCAAAAGTTGTGGATCCATAAGCGTATTGGTATCAATAAGACGTGTGCAAACTTTGGGGGAAATCAAACACCTGCTAGAGATTGTGCATTGAGTTTGAAATCTAGAAATATTAGAAAAATACACCTTTTGTCTAGAAACAAGTTGTAGATAGCAAACATTTCTTAAAACGATTAATTCTTGCTTATATCTTAAGATATGTTCAGAAGATAAAAACAGCTCGTAGTTTTTATCTTCTATAGCCACTGTTATAGTTTTAAACTGTTAAAAAGTGTTAGTTAATGACGCAACTCGTAATGGTAGGGAGAAAATAGCTCAAAATAGATCCTTATCTGAATAGTATTCAAACACAAGATTTTTCATAAGTTTTCAGCTCTATCAAATGAACTTACTGACAGGAAAAAAGTTAATCATTATTTGATGAACGAAAGGATATTTTTTTCTTCCAAGATAGTGGCCAATACACATCATGATATCGTTCATATTGGGTTGTCCCATAAGTTCTGTTACTTTTTACGAAGTTTCGTATTTCAAAATTTTTAGTGAAAAACTGGTCATAGGTGGAGATTTCAAACAAAGGGGGTTTTGATATATGTATATTTATGAACATAATGTGTGATTTTGGTAATTCTTGTGATATTATTTCTTTTCAAAATGGCGGTTTGAAAAAAAGACCGCAAACGACGATTTTCACTTAATTTTTTTCTTTTGTTTAAAAAGCTAGGAAGAACGCATAATTCATCGATAAAAAGTTTTATTGTATATTTGAAATGTTAAGATTAAGATGTCATAGTTTCAAAATGATTCAATAAGTTTAAGGTAGGAAATTTTGGTCTCAAACATAACATCAATTGCAAAACACTTACCTCAGTAATGTTAGTCATTTCAAAGAAATTTTCAAGAAAAAAAGCATCAAAATCAATAAAAAAGCTTACAGATAGACCCAAGTAATTAAAAATATGCAGTATATTAAATTATCTCTGTAATTAAGTTTAGAAAGTAGTGCGCACAATTAAAGCGCGCAACGTTTTAGCTTATCAGAATTACACTAGCTGAGCTTACGTTAATCGAACAAAGCAATTCTTTGCTTCATACGAAAACACTACAATAAAAACAACTAGTTGGAATTTAGAAATAAATCAATTTAAAGATATTATGAAAAGTGGATTTCAATATATAAACCATTGAAACAAGCATTATGGTTCAAAAAACATCTGCCTTTAATTTGCTTCACACCAGCTGCTTAGAAAAACAATAGGTGTGCTTTAAAAAACACGTGAAATCACCAATATATGAAGTTTTACAGCCAAAATTTCCTACCTTAAACTTATCGAATCATTTTGAAACTATGACATCTTAATCTAAACATTTCAAATATACAGTAAAACTTTTTTTAGCCATGAATTATGCGTTCTTCCTAGTTTTTTAAACAAAAGAAAAAAATTACGCGAGAATCGTCGTTTGCGGTCTTTTTTTCAAACCGCCATTTTGAAAAGAAATAATATCACGAAAACTACCAAAATCACACATTATGTTCATAAATATACATATATCAAAACCCCTATTGTTTGAAATCTCCACTTATTACCAGTTTTTCATAAAAAGTTTTCAAAGACGAAACTTCGTAAAAAGTAACAGAACTTATGGGACAACCCAATATTTTGATTTAAAAGCAAAAAATAGCTGTAATTTTTCGTAATGGAATTGATTTCTAGGTAGTATCAATTCCATCTGTGGATATTTATGAATATTTAAATAGATTTTAGAACCATAAAACCGAAAATTGCTTGTTTTGTATTGCTTTTGAACACTTATTTCGATCCACCCTACTCTAAATGTCTATTTTTTTATCATCTGATCTCAAACATTGAAACTGAAAACAGCGAAACTAATTTAAAAGAGAACCAATAATAATTTTACTCTAGAAAGCATCATTGGACTAAAATTGTTATTGTTTTGAGCTTCAAATAAATAGAACTAAGTAAACAACACTAGCCAGAAATACTTTTCATTCAAATAAATTTACTGTAAATCATAATTAAGATACAAAATCTCGAAAAATTGATTTTTGAAACAATATCATCTTATACATCGGTTTAGAAAGAAAAGAAAACTATCTACTATTTTGTTTTATTTTAAACCATGGAGGTATTTTCCCCTTATAACTCCATCTCATACTGTAAAGAAAACAAAAAGCTATGTTAATCAAGATATTGATACACTTTGTAGTGTAGGCTATAACGATTATAAAATCAAACAAAAAATAACACATGATAGGACTAGCAATGAAATTCAATATTGTTCTCAACTTGAAACAATTTAAAATAGATAAAATAACGAAAACATTGCTTATCAGTTTTCTCTCTTTAAAATCAATTAATGTAATTAAAGTATTAAATTGAGAGCATTAATTTTTTACGTATAAATGGCAGAATCCCTTTCAAAGGAGCAGAAGTGTTGGTCTACACTTGGATTTACAAGAACTACAGGATAATGGAGCTGCCTTGGGATTCTCCGTGGACTTGGGTAGCGTGCTGGTTCATCACAGACTTTGGCTATTACTGGATGCACAGGATGATACATCGTTAGTGACGGTTTTCCTTTGACCCTATTTTTTAAATTGCTATAAAATATGAATGAGGCTTTTAATCGTTTCATACCAATTTTTAAAGATAACCATACTTATTTAAGATATAGTCTTTTGTGGAACTGTAATGTCAAAAGGTATATTCAGGTTATGAAATTATTATAAGTGCGCACACATTTTTGACAATAAAAACACTAGGTATTAAAGTAACTTTTAAAAATCAACAAATAGGATAGTTAAGCCTTAGGTTTCCTATGGCTATACAGAAAAAATAAGTTTTTTATAAAAAGGTATAGTGCTGTTCTTTAAAAAAACCAACTCCAAATTGTACCCTAAAAACCCATTGGGATATTTTAAATAAATAATTAAAATAATTTTAAATTCTCATGTCCCCTGTCCTTCTATGCCATTTAGAGTGGAAATAAGGAACTTGAAAACAAGTCAAAGAACCGTTTATTTACTTACTAGCTGTTATACCCGGCCTTGCACGGGTGGGGTGTATAAATTTATTTTTTAAAATATTTCTTAAAATACATTTATAATTTTGTAAATTAGCAATATTACAAATCATCCCGGTATCCCAGGCGCCTCTTTCCTATCCCAGTGTTCCCGGTAATCTTATCCCGTTGCCCGGTGATCATGGTAATTTTTCTAATCCCGGCTGCGTTCCCGGTAATTTTCCTATCTCAGTGTTTACGGTAATTTTTATATTCCGGTATTCTGGGTGTCTTTATGGTAAATTTCCTATCCCAGTGTTCTCGGTAATTTTTCCTTCCCGATGTTCTCGCTAATTTTCCAATCCCGGTGTTCTTGTCACTTTTTACAATTCCGATGTTTCTGATAATGTTTAATAATATCTTGGTGCCTTTATAAAATAACAAATTTGAAACCGTAGTAAAAAGTCTAGTGAACAAATTAAGAAATTTAAAACCAGTGTTTAAAACTAAAATAAAAGATCTAGTAAATGAAAAAGTCTAGTGATCTGTGTCTCATTTGAAACAATGTTTTATTTTTAACTCGTTGTATGACTGGTAAAACAGGTTTTCAAACACGGAAAAATAAGTGAAAAAAAGCAGGAAAAACGGGAAAAAAAGAATGAAGGACTGATTTTCTCTTTATAAATTATAGCCTATGTGTTATTCTGATGTATAAGCTACATTATGGTAAAATTTCATTAAAATCCATTCAGTAGTTTTTGCGTGAAAGAGTAACAAACATCCGGACAAACATTCACAATTATAATAGTAGTAGGATTCATTTGAATAATAAGAAAATGTCGATTTTTGGCCAACAATGTGGTTTAGTTATGCAGATTTTGATGTTGTAAAAATGTATGATATAAGCATTTTAAAGCATCTTTTACGTGTTTTTGTGTTATCCCGTTACTTTGAGAATAAAATATTAAAATTTCAGCTCAGTCCGGCAATTAGGGACCTTACGGAAGTCTTTGAAATGAGGGGTTAAAAAAACCCATAGGGTGCCTAAAAAACCCACTTTACATTTTGTATTAAATGACAAAATAAATAAAAACTAATGCAAAAAAGTTAATAGTATTCATGATATACAACTAATTATGCAAATAGAATAATTGTTTCAGAAATTCTTAATTTTTTTTCGGTTACTTTTAATAAAAACTCAATGATACCAAAAACATCCATTTTACATGCAAAGATAGCAATTAACTGAGTTTTACTTGAAAATGGGTAATTGGAAGTTAAAAGTTTGGGTTTAAAATTAAATATCGGTGCCAATTACAATTTTTTAGTCTTCTTTATAAAAATTGAATAGAGTATTTTTATTTTAATAGGTCGTTTTCAACAAAATACGTACAACAGTATAAACGCTATTGTCGATGCGTTTTGAAGACAGAATCTTGGAAATTTTAACTTTAGTCCAAGAAAGTTAGCTCAAAAAAGGGGTTGAGGTGGAACAAATTGTAAAAGAAAGTTTGATGGGTGATTCTTATAGGAAATTTTCCGTAGAAAACGATGGTGAAACGTATACCAAAATTAACCTCGCCCTTTAGCCAATATGGCGGATTTTCCAAAATGGCGGACAATCGTTTTTAACTTATAACTTCCTAAAAAATGTTAATAAAATTATAAATTTTGCAGTAAATGATTAGAATTTAGTAGCAAAAACAATGGGACACTGTTTTTTTTCTCTTACGATTTGCCATTTATCCAATATGGCGGATTTTCCAAAATGGCGTCCACTAATGTTTATAATAAAAAAATTATGATGATAAATTCGTAATTTTTTCAGGATATGGTAAGAATTAAGTCATAATAATATTCATATCAATTTCCTTTCCTCAATGTATCAAATATGGCGGATTTTTCAAAATGGCGGACAATCGTGTTTTACTAATATGCTAAAATTCGTTAATAAAATAAAACTTTTGCTGTAAATTATTAGAATTTAGTAGCAAAAATAATGTGGAACTGTTTTTTGTCTCTTACGATAAGTCATTTATCCAATATGGCGGATTTTTCAAAATGGCGTCCACCTAATGTTTAAAATAAATAAATTATGATAATAAATTCGTAATTTTTAGAGGATATGGTTAGAATTAAGTCACAATAATATTGATTTAAGTTTCCCCACCATCAATGTATCAAATATGGCGGATTTTCCAAAATGGCGGCCACTTATTTAGAGCCTTTTTATTTTTAATTTTTATTTTCTTAATAATTAGAAATATTAAATGTTATTAGGTAAAATAAAAGCAGAATACTTATAATTTTCTAAAATTTACTTTTAAATAATGTTAAAGGTAGGTAGAAATTCAAAAATTACCATTTACCACTAAGTTTGAAATTTGCGGCCGCCTTTTTGGACATTATTTCTATTATCGCAAAATCTTGGTTAATAGACTATTTTATAGGTAATTTAATATATAATTATTTATTTTATGCCAAAATAAAATTTATATATATATATGTAAAAACGTTAAAAATAAAAAGGATCTAAATAAGTGGCCGCCATTTTGGAAAATCAGCTACATTTTATACATTGATGGTGGGGAAACTTAAATCAATATTATTGTGACTTAATTCTAACCATATCCTCTAAAATTACGAATTTATTATCATAATTTATTTATTTTAAACATTAGGTGGACGCCATTTTGAAAAATCCGCCATATTGGATAAATGACTTATCGTAAGAGACAAAAAACAGTTCCACATTATTTTTGCTACTAAATTCTAATAATTTACAGCAAAAGTTTTATTTTATTAACGAATTTTAGCATATTAGTAAAACACGATTGTCCGCCATTTTGAAAAATCCGCCATATTTGATACATTGAGGAAAGGAAATTGATATGAATATTATTATGACTTAATTCTTACCATATCCTGAAAAAATTACGAATTTATCATCATAATTTTTTTATTATAAACATTAGTGGACGCCATTTTGGAAAATCCGCCATATTGGATAAATGGCAAATCGTAAGAGAAAAAAAACAGTGTCCCATTGTTTTTGCTACTAAATTCTAATCATTTACTGCAAAATTTATAATTTTATTAACATTTTTTAGGAAGTTATAAGTTAAAAACGATTGTCCGCCATTTTGGAAAATCCGCCATATTGGCTAAAGGGCGAGGTTAATTTTGGTATACGTTTCACCATCGTTTTCTACGGAAAATTTCCTATAAGAATCACCCATCAAACTTTCTTTTACAATTTGTTCCACCTCAACCCTTAACTTTCTTGGACTACTTATCACAGTTTTAATTTTAGAAATAACATGTAATAAACTTGGTTTTAATTAGTTTAAGTATATTCTATTCTATCAAAAAAAACTTTTAATCATATTTCGTTTTCTTTATTTTTGAGTATTTTCAAGCATGGGGTTTTTTAGGGTACATGGATTTTTTTAGGAAAATTGTTTTTTTTTGGATTCTTACTAAATTGTCTGTCAATTTGTAACGGAGAGTTGGAAATAAAAATACTAAGCACTAAAATGTAGGGGAGGATGAGCCGTTAGAACACTATTTTGTTCGATTTAATTATCACATTTTTTAAGCTTTTAATGAAAGAAAAGTAAAAAAGTGGGTTTTTTTAAAGGACAGCACTATATGTAAAAGAAATTTTTCTGGTCCTTAGTTTTTAATTTCTTTCTTTAAAAAGTATGTTTTTCGTGTAGCAAAGTTTTTTTAATGGATGACTTAATTCTTGTAATATATTATCCTTCTTTATCAACCTCTTATCGTTATATTTATAGTATACAGGGTGATTCAGAAATAATCATCAATATGTGGGGTGGAGGTAGAGGGGCCCTAGACAAGCATATTTCGAATAGGGATGGTGTGGCGCAGCCTTACCATTAAAGAGCTTGGACCTAATGTAGTGCGAGCGCGTTTCAAAAGGCAGTTTTTAGAAGGCCCGTGTGAAGAAACAAATCATAATAAAATGAAAAACATTATTGCATGAGGTACAGGAGTATCCGTACTACTTAAATCCTCAATGTAATAGAAATTGGACCACTTGCTAAACCGTGGGGTGAGTTTTAAAACTTGCAGTATTAATCTTTTAGTCAAAGAATGGAGATTCTTTAATGGTATTTAGAAAAATGATGATCGGGGAAGGAATTTTCAATGATCGTAACATTGATCATTGAAACTATTTGATCATTGAAAATTCCTTCCCCGATCATCATTTTTCTAAATACCATTAAGGAATCTCCATTCTTTGACTAAAAGATTAATATTGCAGTTTTAAAACTCATCCACGGTTTAGCAAGTGGTACAATTTCTATCACATCGAGGATTTAAGTAGTACGGATTCTCTTGTATCTCATGCAATAATGTTTTTCATTTTTTTTTGTTTTGTTTCTTCACACAGGCCTTATAAAAACGGCCTTTTGAAACGCGCTTGCACTACATTAGGTCCTAGCTCTTTAACGGTAAGGCTGCGCCCCACTATCCCTATTCGAAATATGCTTGTCTAGAGCCCCTCTACCTCCACCCCAATTATTGATGATTATTTCTGAATCACCCTGTATATTATATTTCCTTGATCCTTTAGAATTTTTTTAGATAGAAATGTATTAAAATAAGTAATAAATCATTAATAAGTCTAGAAGAAATGAAAAACCGTATTAATCAAAGTTTTATGAACTGAAATGATGGAAACTTTTCAGCTCCTTTGAAACTGGGAAGTATTTTATATTAACCATATTAAATATAATTTATTTCAGAGGTAAATATTTTATGGGCCATACATGAAACTCATCATACCCCAGAAGACATGATGCTTACATCCCCAATGAGAAACCACATATTTTTACTACCTATTCATTGGGTAAGAAAATCCTGCTTTGTATTTAAAATTTTGATACTATTTTTAATGGTTCTTTTATTTTTTATCTCATTCTCAAAGAAAAGAGTACCTACATTTAACCAGCTTTAAGGTTTGAAGATGTGTTAAAATTTAAAATTATATAGTTTTAAAAATTTTTTTGATTATGATCTTCAAAAATAAATCTTAAGTTAAAGTGTTATTTTCCACTTCTTTATGAATCAAAACCCGTTATTTATCCTTGAATTATCCTTCATCGTTATTTATCCTTCCTTATATTTGAAATTTTTAAACTTTGAGAACTTTTAAAAAGAAAAACATGCCTTATAGTATACAGGGTGGTCCTAAATTCGTGGTACGAAATGGGTAGGGTAGGTAGAGGAGACCTAGACCAGCATATTTTGAATAGGAATAGGGGGGCGCAGTTACACCGTTAAAGAGGGGCTTAATGTAGGGCGAGAGCGTTACAAAAGGACGTTTTGCCAAGGCCCGTTTAACGAAAAAAAAAACATAATGAAATAAAAAAAAATTTTGCATGAGGTACAGCAGTGTCCGTACTACTTACATCATAAATTTGATAAAAATTGGACCACTTGCTAAACCATGGGGTGTGTTTTAAAACATGAAATATTGATCTTTTAGCCAAAGAATGGAGTTCCTTTAAATTAGTGTAATGGTATTTAGAAAAATGATGATCGGGGAAGGAATTTTCAATGATCATACAGTTTCAATGATCAATGTATGATCATTGAAAATTCCTTCCCTGATCATCATTTTTCTAAATACCATTAAGGGAATTCCATTCTTTGGCTAAAAGATTAATACTGCGTGTTTTAAGACTCACCCCACGGTTTAGCAAGTGGTCCAATTTCTATCAAATTTATGGTGTAAGTAGTACGAATACTGCTGTACCACATGCAATAAATTTTTTCATTTTATATGTTTTTTTTCGTTAAACGGGCCTTGGCAACTAAACCCTGTGTACTCTACCTTAAGTAGCGACATCACGCTCAATCGGCCGCCATTATGGGGAGAACTCACTACTACCGACGATAAGCTAGACAATCCAGACTAGTAGTGAGTTCTCCGCATAATTGCGCCCGATTGAGCGTGATGTCACTACTTAAGGTAGAGTATCCAGGGCTTTAGGCAAAACGTCCTTTTGTAACGCTCTCGCACTACATTAGGTCCTAGCTCTTTAACGGTCTATCTCCGCCTCCTCTTCCTATTCGAAATATGCTTGTCTAGGTCTCCTCTACCTACCCTACCCAGTTTGTACCACGAATTTAGGACCACCCTGTAAAAGTGAGAGCATATTTTAAATGCTTTTTATTTTCAAAAAATTTATGTAAAAATATCTTTTTTTTAATTCCAGTTAACATACATGCCTATGGCTTTTGCCATTCCACCCACCACATATCTCGTACACTACCAAATCAGCATAATTTATCAATATTGGCTACACACAGAGGTAACACAATTCATCCCTTACTCCAATGTACTATATAGTCAAAAATCACGGATATGAATTTCGTATAAATTTTTCTTTACTTTTAGATGATTGGTAAATTACCAGCTCCTGTGGAATATGTCCTTAGCACCCCAAGTCATCACAGGGCTCATCATGGTAAATTATCTGTATTTCTTAATAGTAGTACATATTTCTTAAGCATTGAAACTGTACTTAATTTTTTGAAGTATTCCTACCCAATTCACGACTTATTAAAATAAAAAAATGGTGAAAAATCTTTTTTTTCGGAAACATGAAGTTAACTATAACCTACCAGCTCATTATAATATCCACTTGTCTTTCTTAGGTCGTAATAGACGCTATATAGATAAAAATTTCGGTGGATTCTTGATCATCTGGGATAGACTGTTCGGTACATTTGAAGCTGAGGATCCAGAAGAAAAGCCTTTGTATGGGGTAACGACACAGATGAAGTCTTACAACCCACTAGTTGTGCAGGTAAATTCTTTTGGTAGTATTTGGTTAAACGATATAGAACATGTGTCCTTACAAATTAACAGTTAACAAGTACTTAAGAAATTATGTCTAATATTCTGCTTTGTTTCAGACCCGTCATTTTAGGGTGATATGGAAAAAGTTTTGGGAGTACGAAAAGCTAAGTGACAAATTGTCCGTCATTTTTAAAGGACCCGGTTGGTCACCAGGAAAGCCTTGGGTTGGAAGCATTGAAGACATACCACACGTAAATTATTTTTTTAGCTTCAGTACAATATACATGTATACAATATACAAGCATTTTTAATTTTTAATTAAACATAAATGCATATCATCAAAAATTTATTCATTCTTTAAAACGTACATGTCCCAATTAAATTATCCCAGATATTTTAGATTGGATTATAATATAGTTAAAAGATTGGTTGACATTGATAAGTTGTTGAATAATTCTTAAACCTGTGAGAGTCCCATTTAGCCTATGAAAAAAAATTTGATTCCCATATTTATGGTAAAAAAATTAAGACTTTTCTATCAACTATCGTAAAGTTTGAATCAACTTATTAAAATAAAAGGAAAAATTCTAGAATTATTTAATCAACTATGAAATAATATAATTTTTATTAACTATATGTGGTAGCTATCATAACTTCTGCCCAAACAAGCTACTTTGAAGAATTAAACAAATGTTTTGTTCCTTTAGCCTGCTCCAGTATGGGAAAAGTACAATCCAGTTATGCCTCTTTGGTGCAAATACTACGCCATCGTTAACTTTGGTCTCTTGGTAAACGCCTACATGACGTTAGTAATGAACATGCCGGTAAGTCAAACCACAGTCTATTTTTATTACTCCGGTACTTATTAAAAAAATAAGTACCTGAGTAAGGTACTTATTTTTTACCTCATGAAAATAACTGAGCGTCAAAGAAGAAATATTGAATTTTCAGTTTAAACTAAGCAGTATAATAAATAGAAGAAGTCAAAAGTAGAAGACCAACAAGAACTATACTTATTATTTCATTCAATAACAATTTGGTTGGTTAAAATACTTATTACAAAACTACATTTAAATAAAATCATATCAAAGTTGGCAATTAACGTCAAAACTTTTGATGTTATTTAAAGATTACAAACAAATGGTGTCACGTTAACAACACAAACGTTTTGTTATCGTTGCAACATTGAATTCTTTGCAAAAATTATCATTACTAGAATTTTGGGAAAAAAATCATAAAAGAAACTGTTATTTTTGTTTACTTTTTTATAAATACTCCATACTTTTCATAAGTTAATAGTATTTTATATCAATACTCCATTAAAGGTAATTATAATATTTAAAAAAAACTTCTATGTAGTACTTTACTTCTATGTACTTTAATGGGGTATTCTTTACTTCCCCTTATTTAAATTTTGAATGCTATATGATACTTATTGTGTTTTGTCGCATACAGATATAAAATAAATGCTCCTTAACAAGCTTCAATTGTAAATTAGATGTACTTCATTTTCAGATTCAAAAAGTCAGCGAGATTTATTCAATTTTTTTTTCGAATAGAAACTTAAATAAGAAAATAAAATAGTTTGATTTAGTAAAAATTGAAGTTCTTGATTTAAATATAATTTCACTTGATTAAATGGGACCTAATCCAATTCCCTAATCTTCAATTTCCTCCTCTTTCTTTTTAACCCTAAAAGGTCCGTGTGTGGACCATTTTGGAGATCAGGGATGTAAACTGTTTAATATTAAATACTATTGTTCTTTACACTCTTTTCTTTTTTCATGTAAGCTGTTATCAAAAACTTTCATTTACACTTCTGCATCGTTCATATCTTATACCTGTATTTCTCTTGGATTTTTACTGGACAACAGGTATGTACTTCATGTTCGTTTACTTATAGTAGAATGGTTCAAAATGTTTTTTCTTATCTCACATTACGTTGAATGTTTACTTTAAAACTTTATTCATGACGAAAAAAATTTCAGAATCGCTTCTGTTTTTATGAATTTAAGTTATATTAATTTCTCTCTCCGAATTAATTCCATACAAAATTGGGATTAATTGTAGTAAATTGCATTTTAGTTTAAGGACTTAGATCAGATAATTACTTCACAAAAGAATATTTCTTTTCTGTAATTAAGTTTATAGAAGTTATTTTAATACCGGGATTCCCTTTAAACTTGTTCAAAAAACACTCTAAAAAATATCGTAAATACATTCAGTTTTAAAAAAATTGAAATAATAGTATCTTCAAGTAGACCTTTACCTCTCTATTACCTGACTACCTTATGAAAAACTATTTTAACCAAAGCAAACGTAATTCTTATCATTCAAATATTTTTTTCAGCCAATATGGGCCACCACTAGAATTTGTCAGATGCATCTTATATTTCCTAGCGGATAAAATAATATTCCCTGAAGTCAGATCATTCGGGGCCGTTCCGGTAATCATTGTCTACGTGTACAGAACCTGGTACATTATATCAAGTGTAATATGGATAAGCTACTACACCTTCCACAGTCTTCGTAAAGCCTATAAGGAGAAATCCCTGTGAACAAATCGATGAGTGAATCGTTATTGGAAGAGAAGAGAAACACTACCAGGTTATATTAACCGACCAACATATCTTTCGAGCTCTATTACTTACAAAGCTGTTCGTTGTTTCAATGTTACTTACTTTTAAAGACACTGATAATTAAATATTTCTTAATAAAGAAAAGTAAATGTTGAATATCTTTACACTGAGGATTTGTCAGATTGAAGTGGGTAACACTGTGCATCTTTTGATTCGATTTAATCTCGATTTGAGATACATTCTTGTGGAGTAGTTCAAAAGAAACTATTCTTTGGTTGTGATGAAATATCAAAATAAATGGAAATGTTTTTTAAACATATTTCCTAATTCCATTTTGTACGATTTTCACTTTTACATATTAAGAACCAATCAAGGCGTTCCGGAAAGATTGACAATCCCATATTTGGAGAAAAATAATATAGGAGTTCTCGGTCACATCTTACGAAGTGAAATTGGGAAATATGAGGGTTTTTTTAAACTTTAACATTCTAGCTCATGTGCGATACTTCCCTAAAGGAGAATATGTTTGTTTTCATATGCAAATCAAAAAATCATTTTAGTATTAAAACCAGTAGTTTTCTTAAATACACAATGCATTCTGAATCATTAGATTTTATTTCATTGTGAATAATACATAAAGAGTGTAAAGATAGTTTTATTTGGGAAAATGTTAACTTTTTCCTCTAATGAAGACAAACAAATAAAATAAAATAGAAATATTGTCGAAACAGTAAAAATTTTGAATTCAATAGATTCTCCTTTTAACCATAATTAAATGAAGAAATTTAAAATCGTCTTGAAATTTAAAGACATATACTTAAGGGTTAAAATGTATAAAATAAACACAGCTATGGATAAACATTTTTATACGTATGGTACGGTTGTTTTAGTCATATCATGATCATATTGTAAATTAATTAACATGTTTTTGTAAGAAAATAGTATGATGATTTTATTGAATGCATGTAACCTTTTGTAAAAAATATAACATTATACTTTCAATAAATATTAATAGAATAATATAGTGTAGTATTTTGAATTTTTCCCCGTCTTTATCATAACTTTCTTACCTCAGAAGGGTGAAATATGGTAAAACGGGGCAATTTAATACAAGGGGCCCATTCATACACTTTCAATATCTCAAAAACTGTCAAGGTTATTTAGGTCGTTTTTTCACGAAAAGTTACCTTTATATGGCTGAGCATAACAAATGAAACCGTTAACCCTTTATTTACCGACGGTACTTACAAGTACCGCCAACTTTAAAATTACATAGAATAACCATCCTTGCGAATATATTGACGATAATTTGCAGGAACACTCTTTCAGTTATCCTCTTCCAGGATAAAAAGCAGCGAAGGTTCTATGATGAGTATTTTAGCGGGAAATGCGAATAGATTTAACTAAAGTTGTAAGTTTAGCTGCCATTTCGATCGGATTCACATGATTGTCATTTATCAATATTTGTTCCCGCAAGTAAGTAGTTAAAGTCAAAAGTTAAGTGTATTATTTTTAAGACTTATTACTGCGAAAAAAAGCTATGTTTTTCTTGTATTGTGAGAATATTTTAGCACCCCGTGTACTGACAGTACCCAAAAGTATCAATTTAAGTAATTGGCTCTAGCGGATTCAATTTTCCAAAGATGATTATTTTATTTATGTATATCCCTTAATTTTCAATATAGTGACTCAAAAAAAGTATTTTCACGAAAAAAATTGCAGCGAATCATAATGCGGTAAATAAAGGGTTAAGCTCTGTAATAAGTCTATAAATTTTAGTGAAATAAACTAAATTTTTTTTCGTCAAAAACTACCAAAAGTAATTTTTTAAGTAAAATGTAAAATTTTCCTGAAGCTATAGGGGAGAGTGTTGTACCTATGGACAAAAATCACGTTTGGATTATTCTAAGACAGGTAAAATCACATTTTGACCATTTAAAGTGCCCAACCTGTAGTTCTAATCTTTGTGAGTAGAGATATATTTTTTATTATCCGAAATCTTGAAAATTGGATTTTTAATCATTTATAATAACTTGGAAAAATTTGTGTCCAAAGGTACAACAACCTGTTCTACCTATGGACAGACTCAGTTGTACCTGTGGACACCCTTAAAAAGGGAAGTTTTAGTTGAAAAAAGCTAAGAATGAACATTTTTATTGATGAATTACCTTTTAATAACCTATTTCAAGCCTTTTTAAAATTGAAAATAGATTTTTTAAAGTAATGTAATTTTAGATCATAAATGATCATTAAAACGAAGTTGAATGATGAAAGTCTTGATTTTTTTACCAAAAACACAAAAATCACATGGTATTTTCAGATCAGAATTTAAGGTAATAGTTTCATAAATTATGCTGATTGATCTGACAACTTCACTGATTCACCCAATCAGTGAACCCAATCAGTTCACCCCACTTCACCCAATTCGATCGACACTTACTTGTGCAAGCATTTGGTGGTAATAACAGTAATAATTTGGTGGTAAATCTTCTTCAGTGGAAAGTTTTTTTAATCATCATACTTAAATGTGATAGGGTGCTTAGGGTTTTACACCATATTTTACATTAAATTCCAAATAGAATCATAAATTTAAAAAAGTAGTTTAGATCACAAAATATTTGATTTTTCATCTAAAATTCACTTGAAAATAATCGCTGACAAATAGATTACCATTTTGAATTAATTTAACATTTATTAAAATGTATTCCGTTAAATGAAAACTGATTCTAAAACGCTGATTAGCTACAGACACCCACAATAACGTGTCCGTAGGTACAGTCGCAGAAAAAAAAAGTGAGACAGTTCGCATTGTAAGCGAACTACTGGGGTTAGGATAATAATTTTTGTGTCATTTTCCATGATTTAACTTCTTCTTGAAAATAAAATATAGTTTATGTCCTTAGGGGGCTGTCTACATATTAAACGAAGCACCAACTTTTGTTTTTCCTATGGGCGACATCAAAGATTATTCCAGATTCTGAAAGAGCACCCCCTAAAACCCCCCAAAACCAATTTTCATGTCATTTGGTCTCCAAATAAAGCCAGGAGTTGGGGTTGAAGTTCGTCGAATTTACGTTGAAATCTTGTTTTTCACGTTGAATTCTCGTGCGGGGTTGATGGTTGTAAAGATCGAAATCGAGAATTCAACGTAAAAAACGAGATTTCAACGAGAAATTCGTGAAGTTCAACCCCCACTCCTGGCTTTATTTGGAGAGCAAATGAGATTAAAATTGGTTTTGGGGGGTTTTAGGGGGTGCTCTTTCAGAATCTGGAATAATCTTTGATGTCACCCATAGGAAAAACAAAAGTTGGTGCTTCGTTTAATATGTAGACGGCCCCCTAAGGACATAAACTATATTTCATTTTCAAGAAGAAGTTAAATCATGAAATATGACACAAAATTATCATCCTAACCCCAGTAGTTCGCTCACAATGTGAACTGTCTCACTTTTTTTTCTGCGACTGTACAACACTTATGGTGTCCGAAGGTACAGCATTAGGTGTTTTTGCATTCAAAGTTCTATAAAAGATAAAAGAATTGAGATCTGACGATTTCTAATATCAAAACTAAAAAGTCAAAATCTCGGGGATTCCCCCATATATTCCATTTTATCATATCATAATCATAGAGGAAGAAAATAATTAATGTAGTGATGCACTAAAAAAAACTTTGAGCACCTAAAAACAGTATTTTTATTATAGAAAATTTAAATAATATTTTAAACAGCTGATTTCACGTTAGCAACTAGATAGCATCTGTTTACATTCAAAATTGACCACAAATTCAAATTTACATTTTTTCCCGAATTTTAAAATGAGGTGGCTGAAGGTACAACCGTCCGTAGGTACAGTCGCAGAAAAAAAAAGTGAGACAGTTCGCATTGTGAGCGAACTACTGGGATTAGGATGATAATTTTTGTGTCATTTTTCATGATTTAACTTCTTCTTGAAAATAAAATATAGTTTATGTCCTTAGGGGGCCGTCTACATATTAAACGAAGCACCAACTTTTGTTTTTCCTATGGACGACATCAAAGATTATTCCAGATTCTGAAAGAGCACCCCCTAAAACCAATTTTCATGTCATTTGGTCCCCAAATAAAGCCAGGAGTGGGGGTTGAAGTTCGTCGAATTTACGTTGAAATCTCGTTTTTGACGTTGAATTCTCGTGCGGGGTTGATGGTTGTAAGGATCAAAATCGAGAATTCAACGTCAAAAACGAGATTTCAATGTAAATTCGACCAACTTCAACCCCCACTCCTGGCTTTATTTGGGGACCAAATGACATGAAAATTGGTTTTGGGGTGTTTTAGGGGGTGCTCTTTCAGAATCGGGAATAATCTTTGATGTCGCCCATAGGAAACACGAAAGTTGGTGCTTCGTTTAATATGTAGACGGCCCCCTAAGGACATAAACTATATTTCATTTTCAAGAAGAAGTTAAATCATGAAAAATGACACAGAAATTATCATCCTAATCCCAGTAGTTCGCTCACAATGCGAACTGTCTCACTTTTTTTTTCTGCGACTGTACAACACTCCTATTCTACTTGGAATACAGAGATCTGTATATTCAAAAAACAAGTTTATCCTTGTTACCGATGGGGGGAGTAATTAGGGGGTGATTAAGTTTTAAATAACCTATGCCAATTTTTTATGTTTTTGTTCAAAAACAACAAATGGGGCAAATTGATACACTTGGAGGTGGGGTACTTTGATACACTCGTTGACACGTTGATACACATAAAAAATCAGTTAAGGGTAAGTTAGATCTACAGTGAGGGATATTTATGTCAATTTTTGAGTCTGGGTTCTAACATAAGTGTTTGAGATTGAAAACTGTTTACATTCTAGCTAAGGTAAATGTGGGTATAGTGGACACTTTAAGGAAAATATTTGCTTAAATTCTCAATAAATACCAACCTATTTGTTTGGAAACCGCTATCATCCTATTTTTAGATTAATTGGATCTTCTTCTTTCTATTTTACCATTAAAAATTTTAATTAAATTGGGTAAAGTATTTTTAATTAATTTTTAAAAAGCCCCAATTGCTGCGAGCAATTGGGGCAATTTAACCTTCCGCGCCGGCACGTTTGGTCGCTTGTTATAGTATCGGAGGTTGTCACTCCAGTTTGATTTAAGCTCAAAAGTTTGTTTTATAGCTCAGTGCCTATTATTGGCTTGCATGACTGGTAAAACAGGTTTTCAAACACGGAAAAATAAGTGAAAAAAAGCAGGAAAAATGGGAAAAAAAGAATGAAGGACTGATTTTCTCTTTATAAATTATAGCCTATGTCCTATTCTGATGTATAAGCTACATTATTGTAAAATTTCATTAAAATCCATTAAGTAGTTTTTGCGTGAAAGAGTAACAAACATACAGACAAACTTTCACAATTATAATAGTAGTAGGATGACTGGTAAAACAGGTTTTCAAACACGGAAAAATAAGTGAAAAAAAGCAGGAAAAATTGGAAAAAAAGAATGAAGGACTGATTTTCTCTTTATATATTATAGCCTATGTCCTATTCTGATGTACTCGTATAAGCTATATTATTGTAAAATTTCATTAAAATCCATTCAGTAGTTTTTGCGTGAAATAGTAACAAACATACAGACAAACTTTCACAATTATAAAAGTAGTAGGATGTGTATTTCATATATCTATGATTTGAGACAAAATTAACAGAAATGATGGATATTCTTTTCTGAAAAGCAGAAAAATGCTCGATGTGGGCAAGAGAATAAGAAATTCTATTAGCAAGCGATGTTCCAAAGTAATCACCCTACCAATAGTCCGAGAGCTGAGAGTTTAACCGGAAAAACATATTTCTGAAAATTTTATAATAGATTGGGCACTTCTTAATAAATAAATTTCGCTCGGTCAGCCCACGGCTAAACTTGATCGCGACCGTAGGTTATACGGCTTATCCACTTTCCAAAAGATCAAAAGAGCCGACGCACGGCCGACGGCGCCGGAAGTTTCCAGTTTTTACCGCTTGAGGGGGTACCGCGCGTAATGGCTCGTTAGGGTTGGTTGGTTGGTTTGCTTCGGCTCTTCAAAATACGCAGTACACAGAAAAATCCTAACACAGGTTCCAAAACGATATTTTCAAATTCTGGAAGGATTGGAGGGCGTATTATTTTTTTTATAATATATAATTATATTATATATATTTTTTGTCGTATAATTTTTGTTTTTACGTTCTAAGAACACTTTTAGTCATTTACCTAAGTCATAAAAATACAAATTTATGATTTTTCATGATTGTGATTCATTATCGTGATCATGAAATTTATGATTTTTTTTATTCTTCACCATACTACCAACCCTGTGAACTAGCCACGAAAAATAATCAACCCGGTTGATGACCAAGTTGCTCGTCTGTGACTCCTTTTAAGCATATTTATCTTTGAATCGTATGAAATCAACCAACCAATAATTATTTTCCAGTGGAATGCCATGAATGACAGATAGATGGCGCTAACATCGTACATCCCAGTTTCTTGAACCTACCTTTTCGCGTAATTGCGCAAGCCGTATATAAACACAGTTAATCCAGTCTAGCCGTGGTCAGCCTGAGCAAAGCGGTTGCTTTTGAGGGGTCATCTCAAAATAGCCAAATATTGCATCGAGTTTAACCGGAAAAACGTATACATGATTTTTACGTCATTCGAAAGGCTTCGACCCCCTGAACACAAATATGCTGGTCAGACGGCCGAAAGCGGTTGTTTTCGAGGGGTCAGCTCCGGGTCAAAGTTGCAAAAACCCAATTCAAGCCTATGTAATCCTTTTTGCGGAAATTTCATTGTTGTGTAAAGCACTATCATTATGCTTAAATTGAGAGTCCAAGATGACGGTGGTGTTTTGAAAGTGGTGGATTTTCCCCTGAAGGGATTTTGTAGGAATTTTGGAATATCGATCAGGACACTATCTTGTACGTTTCCACCAATTTTCAGCTTGTTATTTTTAATTTCTAACAACATTTCAACCCAGCAAATAACTTATTCAAAAGATATTAATAATAATTAAATTAATTTTTTCATTTCGAACTTTTTCACGTTGTCGCTTAAAATTCACATTATTAAGCAATTCAGGACAAAAACAACTCAATCGGGTTCTTGGTTCAGTCGCTATGCTTGAAAACTCAATCCAAGATGGCGGTGGTTTTTCCAAAATGGCGGATTTTCTCCTTCTCAGAATTTTTGGGAATTTCAGGATATCAATAAAGACATTATCTTCTACATTTCCACCAATTTTCAGCCTGTTATATTGAATATCCGGGTCAATATGGACTAAGTGGATTGTTTAAATGTGGCGTGGTGAAAAGTATCATCTTTTCGCACTGCGCGCACAATATCTCTATAACTATTCAATCAAATTGTCCAAAACTTTTACAGTATCTTTCTTGCATATGTATCTTCAAATTAATGTACGGGTTTGAAATTTTGATTAATGCATTCCAATTTACAAACAATTAAAATCAAGGTTTTTTTCTCAAAATTTGAAAATTTAACTTTGAAAATTTTAATAATGGTGAAATAATTTAAATAAGTTTTTCGTTCTTCGTTAATTTAAAGATAAGTGTCTTTTGAATGTTCAGAAAAAGAAACAGCGGAAAAATATCATTTACTTTTCTAAAAAAGCTGCGCGCAGTAAAAAAATGGCCTAAAAACTACCAAGTACTTAAAGCGTTTTATTCAAACACAAATTATTTTTAAAAAATGTTTTGTTGGATATGTTTTGAATAAGAAAGTATTTTCAAAATAATTTCTCCAAAAATCTCCTTGAAAGAAACATTTTTTAAGAACTACATCATCTTAAAAATTCTTGTAGACTATCCCCATTTCAGACATCCCAATGGGAAAACCCATACTATAACCATTTGAAAACTAAGATAATTTTAAAAAGTTGGTCGCTGCAAGTATTTCTTTTATAAAAAATAATAAACAGGATAACATAGGTTTGAATAGGGTTTTTGCAACTTTGACCCGAGCTGACCCCTCGAAAGCAACCGATTTCGGCCGGCTGACCAGCATATTAGTGTTCAGGGGGTCAAAGCCTTTCGAATGACGTAAAAATCATGTATACTTTTTTCCGGTTAAACTCGATGCAATTTTTGGCTATTTTGACCCTAGCTGACCCCTTGAAAGCAACCGCTTTGCGCAGGCTGACCGATCGAATTTTGTTTATTAAGAAGTGGCTAATCTATTATAAAATTTTCAGAAATATGTTTTTCCGGTTAAACTCTCATGTAGCCAGCTCTCGGACTACAAGTATTGCCCGTACCTGGAAGTGCTTAACTTCGGTGATGAATAAATGTGCTAGTGTTGGTTTAGACTCGATTTAAGCAGCAACCATACGAAACCATATTTGGCTATTTATTTCACTGTCAATTGAAACAATCGACAACTACATCAAACCAAGACCCTCTATATAAAGGCCTCCCAACTCGGCCGTGCAACGTCATAACTTTCACTCATCTTTGACGTCACTCCATAGACTTAACATGGCAATTTTCACCCACGTCTGACGTCATCACCCGGAGTTGGATGGCCATGTATATAGAGGGTTTTGATCAAACTGTCTTTTTCCGATGTTAGATGTGCGGTATTGCATCTTCCACGACGGTATGTAATATTGATTCCAGCTTCAGTAAAACTGAAAATTTCAAATTTTGTTTTATTGCTGTTTATTTTTAAATCATTTGTGTCAAACTAATTTTTAACCTTTAATAGATGTTCTTTAACTTTATCTGTATCATAATCATTTGCAGCATAATATTATTACTGTGTCGAAAACCTTAGAAAACTGATAGTGAAATAAAGAAATATGATTTGTTTGTTAAACCCACATGTATTATCCCTTTCAGTCCTAAGGCGCCCAGGAATACCGTTGGATCCAATGGGAAAATATGGGGCGGATGTAGGACTAAAAAGGTTGTAGCATCTTTTTATCACAATTTACGTACTGAAACTCCTCCTAGCCACCCAACAGGCTTTCTGTTTACTCAGTTTATCCTTCCATAATATTGTTGACTCTGAGAAAGTCCAACACAAGGAGATAATTGAAATAGAGTTATTCCTCCCTGTGGGTCCCAAACGTAAGTTTTATGTAATTAGAATAATTAATTAATTGTATTTAAAGATAAAAATTTTTAATGCTTTAATAAAAAATAATGTTGTGTGTGAACAAAAATACTAAGAAATAGTACTACTAATATAAATTCAAAACACAAATTTAATTGCTCTTTCAATAAGGATTCCATTCTTAAAATTCGCATAAAAATCAAATAATAATAATGATGATTGTCAAACTATTACAATAAGAATTAATTAAGAGTATGTACGTATATAGTTATTTTCTATTATATTGTATTTTTATTCTCGTAATCAAAGTAAAAAGGTTTGAGGCAGAAATAATATGAAATATTTTCTAACTTGAGACAGAGAGAGTGGCATGGTGGGCAAAGTAGTTAGTAATAAACAGGAAGTGTAAAAATATTCTTAAAAAAACTTTAAATGCTTTTGTTTGTAAAATTTCTAAAACTTTGAGGACCTGGATGAAACATTTAAGCTTGATGCAAAAATTTTAAACCTCGGTAAACTTGCATAATAAACTCATTGTTTAATTGTATTTCTGTATACCATCATTGAAGCTACTACCACATGTAAATAATGGATGACATTGCAATCATACATATGATCCCAATGAAATAACGTTCTCTGGCATCAGAACTCTAATAAAACTTTGATTAAAAAATTTAAAATACACCCAATATGATCTAGTTCAAGGTAAATCAAAAGGCTTGGCGCCAAAAAAATGGTGTTAAAATTCTGGATTCTGGCAACCCAATTCTATAAAAGTCGAATAAACATCTTTGGCAACACAAATTATGCCAAAAATGTCAACCAAAGTCTTTAGACTTTACTCGCTGCCCACCACGCTAGCAGCCTGCGCGCTGTACCGTCGTCGGTTCGATTCCGGCCTAGCCCTGGGTGTATTTTCTCTCTCTCTCTGTCAGTAAATTCTATTTGTGTCTGTCTTACTTGACGAGGGTTTATAAGCGGATCCTTTGAGATCAAGCACACAGACCTGAAAATGTATGTCTCCAAACAAACAAACAAACAAAAGTCTTTAGATTTACCTCAAGTTCATTCTATCTTTAGATTGAGCACAAGTTTAAAATCACGTATCTCGCACTTTTTAGTCGTTTCAATGCATCTTCCGCATCCCACACTCTATAACATAACTGCTTTTCAGTATATTAGTTAGCAACACATAGTCAAATACATAAAGTTACGTATTCACAACCTTATCTCATTCCTTGCACTCCCATTCAATGTTCAAGAGATTCATCTAACAAAAAGAAATCCGTAAAATCCGTGGACCGGTACATTTTCTTCAAAATCTTATTGCGGAATCGGACGTTTTCGAACTGAGTCACCTTCTGCACGAAAGTATCATACCGTTCAGTTTTCTTCCAAGAATAATAATACTGTACGATTTCTTGGGTGCTACGCGTGAGCATAGTCTTCTGCAGACGATAAAAGTCTTTACCGTGCTTCGCCAATCCATAGTCAAAGTGGTGGCACTCCTCAGCCGACCACGTGGAGGGATGCACAGCGGAGGCAGGCAACAGGTGGAACTTTTTCAGAGCTTCTTCCGTGTTATAGTCACTCGTGTGAAGCAGATACAACGCACTTTCTTCATTGAGTCCTTTCCAGCCGTACGCTTTCACACACTTAAGGTAATTCTGAACCGTCTCTGGAGGCAAAATGTTGGGGTTCCACAGCATTCTCTCCATGTCGAACAGTTTGGATTCCACCTCTTGCTTGACGAGGATGCTCGGCACCTCTGCTTGGAAGGCCTTCCCCACTCGAGACTCTCGAACTATTCGTTTTGACCGAGACCTTCTCAGATATCTTTTCGTTCGAGACGACATTTTCGGACGATTGCTGACCACAGAATTTTTTTGCGAATAATCGTTCGAAAGGGACGAAAGTAGAACGAGTGTTCCGATCAGAAGGACTGTTTGCAGACTACGTCTAGAACACAAAAGGCTCGATCGGCGATCAGACGGTGAAATAAACGAACAGTTTTGAGAGAGGGGAATTGTTTACCATTCTGACGTTCCGGGGCAGACGTCCCGTCGCTTAGGCAACGCACAAAAAGAACTGTTCTTGTTCGTGTGAGTGGACGAATGTTCGTTGCGAATGGCAACGGAGGGAAGAGAGTAATCTCCCCCGACGATATCACCGCAAAAATGATAGATTAGGAAGGTTCGAAAACACTCGGCGAGATTTTCTTATGTTTTCTTTGCGTAGAAAGAGTATTTGAAAGAAGGATAGAAGAACGTAGAGAGAAGGATGAATAATTTTCCCCTCCTTTTAAACTGTAAAATTGGAGTAAACTTACCAATCATAAAAAAGGGATAGAGGTGTTATAAGGAAAGAGAGTGGGAACTGTATTAAGATTAAAAATTGTACAAACATACTTTTAAAAAGTCAAGTGTAAAATACAGAGTCGCAAAGAGGGGTCTTAGAGGTCCTTCTCCAGAAAATTTTTGAAAAATGAAAATTTGAGCCTTAAAAGTAGTATTTCGACTAATTTTAGGACAATTAGACTACTCGAAGAAAACCTCTCATTTTACGTCGCGGAATTAGAAAAGAAAACAGTACATATCTAATAACAATAACTCTTGCAAGAGTCGTAAAAATTTCGGCAAGTGAAAACTACTTAACACCCTTTAAGGATTCAGCCCTAAAGTTTTCTCCCCCTTTTAGAAGAAAGTTTGGTAAAAATATAGTTTTGACTGATTTAAATTTCAACGGCATTAAAAACAATATGTAATGTAACTGTAATAAAAATGTATATCAAAATAATATGTATTAGAATGTAAAAATATTTGTAAATGGAAATTCTTCATTGATGTCTGAAAGTGTCCAAAAAATAAAACGTTTAATCGAAAACTTTGATTATATAGTGACACAAGTAGAAGGGAAACTCTCTATAGGAGCATGCTTTATAGGAGCGTCTTTTTACGTCAACCCTTGTCGTCACCGTCGTCGTACTGACAGTAAACGCTGTAATATAGTACTTATTACTAGATTTGTTGCAAATGCTTCAAAGTTCGAAAAAAATGCCGGTTTTTTTTGCAAAAAACAGCAAAAAAACTAGCAAAAATAAAGCCCTCACATCTTATTTATGATAATTTATTGATGAACTAGTAGTTTGTAGTTTTATGAATCTTACTTCTTATTATAGTCCAAGAAAGATAAGGTTTGAAGTGGAACAAATTGTAAAAGAAAGTTTGAGTGATTCTTATAGGAAATTTTCCGTAGAAAACGATGGTGAAACGTATACCAAAATTAACCGTGTCCTTAAGCCAATATGGCGGATTTTCCAAAATGGCGGTCAATCGTTTTTAACTTATTACTTCCTAAAAATTTATAATAAAATTATAAATTTTGCAGTAAATGATTGAAATTTAGTAGCAAAATTAATGGCGAACTGTTTTTTTCTCTTACGATAAGTCATTTATCCAATATGGCGGATTTTCCAAAATGGCGTCCACTAATGTTTATAATAAGTAAAATTCTGATGTTAAATTCGTAATTTTTTCAGGATATAGTAAGAATTAAGTCATAATAATATTCATATAAGTTTCATCTCCTCAATGTATCAAATATGGCGGATTTTTCAAAATGGAGGACAATCGTGTTTTACTTATTTGCTAAAAATCGTTAATAAAATAAAACTTTTGCAGCAAATTATTAGAATTTAGTTGCAAAAATAATGTGGAACTGTTTTTTTCTCTTACGATAAGTCATTTATCCAATATGGCGGATTTTCCAAAATGGCGTCCACCTAATGTTTAAAATACATAAATTATGATAATAAATTCATAATTTGTACAGGATACGGTTAGAATTAAGTCACAATAATATTGATAAAAGTTTCCTCCCCCTCCATGTATCAAATATGGCGGATTTTCCAAAATGGCGGCCACTTATTTAGATCCTTTTTATTTTTGATTTTTTTTCTTAATAATTAGAAATATTAAATGTTATTAGGTAAAATATAAGCAGAATACTTATATTTTACTAAAATTTACTGGTAAATAATGTTAAAGGTAGGTAGAAATTCAAAAATTACCATTTACCACTAAGTTTGAAATATGGGGCCGCCTTTTCGGAAATTGTTTTTATGTATCGCAAAATCTTGGTTAATATATTATTTTATAGGTAATTTAATATATAAATATTTATGTTATGCCAAAATAAAATTTATTTATATGTAAAAACGTTAAAAATAAAAAGGCTCTAAATAAGTGGCCGCCATTTTGGAAAATCCGCCATATTTGATACATTGAGGGGGAGGAAACTTTTATCAATATTATTGTGACTTAATTCTAACCGTATCCTGTACAAATTATGAATTTATCATCAGAATTTATGTATTATCACGGCTAGACTGGATTAACTGTGTTTATATACGGCTTGCGCAATTACGCGAAAAGGTAGGTTCAAGAAACTGGGATCTACGATGTTAGCGCCATCTATCTGTCATTCATGGCATTCCACTGGAAAATAATTATTGGTTGGTTGATTTCATACGATTCAAAGATATGCTTAAAAGGAGCCACAGACGAGCAACTTGGTCATCAACCGGGTTGATTATTTTTCCATGGATCGTGAACCTGGTTGAATGTGACCTGCTCGTCTGTGGGGTCGTGGCTAGTTCACAGGGTTGGTAGTATGGTGAAGAATAAAAAAACATAAATTTCATGATCACGATAATGAATCACAATCATGAAAAATCATAAATTTGTATTTTTATGACTTAGGTAAATGACTAAAAGTGTTCTTAGAACGTAAAAACAAAAATTATACGACAAAAATATATATAACTAGCTGTTATACCCGGCCTTGCACGGGTGGGGTGAATAAATTAATTTTTTAAATATTTCTTAAAATACATTTATAATTTTGTAAATTAGCAATATTACAAATCATCCCGGTATCCCAGGCGCCTCTTTCCTATCCCAGTGTGTTCCCGGTAATCTTATCCCGGTGGTCACGGCAATTTTTCTAATCCCGGCGTTCCCGGTAATTTTCCTATATCAGTGTTTACGGTAATTTTTATATTCCGGTATTCTGGGTGTCTTTATGGTAAATTTCCTATCCCAGTGTTCTCGGTAATTTTTATAACCCGGTAATTTTTCCATCCCGATGTTCTCGCTAATTTTCCAATCCCGGTGTTCTTGTCACTTTTTACAATCCCGATGTTCCTGATAATGTTTAATATCTTGGTGCCTTTATAAAATAACCAATTTGTAACCATAGTAAAAAGTCTGGTAAATTAGTAAGTCTAGTGAACAAATTAACAAATTTAAAACCAGTGTTTAAAACTAAACTAAAAGATCTAGTAAATGAAAAAGTCTAGTGATCTGTCTCATTTGAAACAATGTTTTATTTTTAACTCGTTGTATGACTGGTAAAACAGGTTTTCAAACACGGAAAAATAAGTGAAAAAAAGCAGGAAAAACGGGAAAAAAAGAACGAAGGACTGATTTTCTCTTTATAAATTATAGCCCATGTCCTATTCTGATGTATCAGCTACATTATGGTAGAATTTCATTAAAATCCATTCAGTAGTTTTTGCGTGAAAGAGTAACAAACATCCAGACAAACATTCACAATTATAATAGTAGTAGGATATAATTATATATTATAAAAAAAATAATACGCCCTCCAATCCTTCCAGAATTTGAAAATATCGTTTTGGAACCTGTGTTAGGATTTTTCTGTGTACTGCGTATTTTGAAGAGCCGAAGCAAACCAACCAACCAACCCTAACGAGCCACTACGCGCGGTACCCCCTCAAGCGGTAAAAACTGGAAACTTCCGGCGCCGCGCCGTCGGCCGTGCGTCGGCTCTTTTGATCTTTTGGATAGTGGATAAGCCGTATAACCTACGGTCGCGATCAAGTTTAGCCGTGGTATTATAAACATAAGTGGACGCCATTTTGGAAAATCCGCCATATTGGATAAATGACTTATCGTAAGAGAAAAAAAACAGTTCCACATTACTTTTGCAACTGAATTCTAATAATTTACTGCAAAAGTTTTATTTTATTAACGATTTTTAGCAAATAAGTAAAACACGATTGTCCGCCATTTTGAAAAATCCGCCATATTTGATACATTGAGGAGATGAAACTTATATGAATATTATTATGACTTAATTCTAACCATATCCTGTAAAAATTACAAATTTACCATCATAATTTTATGATGAATACTAATATTTATTTATAGAGGCTTCCAGAATGAAGATTTTTGTTGTTTAAAGGATAAATTTTAAGTAGGAACTGATTTTTCAATAATTTTAAAATCAATGTTTGTTTTTAAAAACAATTGGCGGTATAATGTTTAGAATCTTTGTTGTTAAAATGAAAAAAGCGAAAGATTAAAATATATTGTAATTTATTCAAATTTTCCCATTATCAAAGGAAAAAAGTAAACAAAATGAATAAATCTTCCTTTGAAATGAAATGGAAGTGATCTAGAACTGAAAATGCATACACAGTGTGCTTATTTTTTGATTAAATATCGTCTGGTAATACTATATGATGAGGACTATATTATTTACTGTTACAAATGATTTCTGTTTCCTTAATTTATTTCTTGCGTTTTTATTAGTATGCAAACCTTATAATTTTTTTAAAAAGAACCTTCCAATAGCCAATTATTTGCAAAGTACGTTTCAATGCTATTCTTACCTTTTAATGGTTCATTATCACTAACTTTATTTGTGAAAATATTAATTAATGTTGAGTTATGTATTAATTATTAAATTAGAACTGCGCCTATCTTGTAATTACTGTTGACTTTTAAATCTAGTCTTTATCCCATTCCCTTATTGTATTTCCTTCAGTTTATTGATTATATTTTAAATGAAGCCATGCTGAACTTTTTTTGAAGTTTTTAAATATTTGAGTAAGTTCAAATTACCTTTCTCGAGTAATAAAATATTAATCAATTTGAAAATATAAAATTGAAATATATCTATGTTTTAACTAAACCTGTTCAAAAGCATTGTTTCGAAATGCCTGCAATCTCTATAAAATACCTACTTAATTTTTTTTAAATAAATTCTTCAATTTTCAGGGGCTTTTGTATCTGTGTTAGTTGCATTCAAGGCCATCAACAATGGTTTTATTATGATTCCTCTGCACTTTCAAAATTGCAATGCTTTTTGTATTATAAAACTAATTTTTATATATTCACTAGGGGGCTACCGCCCCCTGCTCGCTATCGCTCGCCAACCCCCGTTAACTGCTTGCGCAGCAATTTTCGCAATCCTCACAAAACCCAGCTCACTGCACTTACTACTCACTTTATAAAACATTTTTAAAGCAGGGGTAGTACTTCTCCGGGGTATTCTTTCAAAAATGACGGGTATTTATTCAGTGGCGGAATTTTAACAGTTCCTCTATGGTAACATGAATTGGCCGATGGCCCTATAATTCCAATGAAATTAACAGCAGAGCAATGTAAACATTCTTTTACTATTTCCCCAAGGTAATGTTTGGTAAAATCCTAGTATACGTAACCGGCTAGGCGCGATTTTGAAAAAGTTGCCAACTCTTTAAAAGTTGGCGACTTTTTCAAAATCGTCACAAACAAAATGGCCGCTAATTGGCGTGGGCAAGAACATTGAAAATACCATGTCAAAAATTTTAATATATAATGAAAAATAATGTAAATATTACACGGATAAGTGAACTTGAAATTTAAGCATTAGTAAATTTTAACAGACCTAAAAAATCCTAGGTTCGTTTCCACTAAATACCGCCAAGCTCTAAAAATAAATTTTTTCAAAGATTCATTAAGAAGCACTGAGACATCTCGGGAATAAGTTTAACTTTCTTAAAATTTGTAATGATTTTTATTGATTGGCTGTGAAAAATGTAGTAATTATCGTAAACATCACGAAAATTTAGAATTTTATCTTCATTAGAACAAACAAACGTCGAAGCTGTATCAGTTTCATAGAAATGTCACGAATGTCTGGACTTTTAAAATTTTCGATTTTTATCTTTATTTCTAAAATATTCACCCGTGTTATCTAGTTTTTTGCGTTTTGGCATTATGAAATAAAAAGTTACATTTTACTACCTTAAAAAACATACCTGCAAAAAGATATAAAAATAATAATTATTGGTATAATATAATTGGTTATTTAATCTATTTGAATAATAAAAAACCAGTGAAATAATGTTTTCAATTGTTTTAAAATTCATAGTTTCTTGCTTTGTAACTGCGACCTTATCCGTTATCTAAAAGAATGGAAATATTTTAAAATTGAGAATTGTTTTGAAAAATCGAAGGGCCTATATATATACTCGGAAATCCGGAAAGAATCCGGACATTTTGATACCATATATGTGTCATTCGGTTCAGTAATTAAAAAGCCTTTCTCTGGAAACCGTTCACCAAAAACTTTTTTTTAGAATAGAGAGATTATATTTTAATTTGTGTGTTGTAAAGCAGAAATGTCTTTGAGTCAGGTAATAAATTTAACAATAATCTGTGTGAACATTTCTAAAAATTTTCTTCTATGTTTAATTCTATTGTGGAATATTATAATGTTGACAAAATTCCTCAAGAAATTCAAGGTATCTATTTCAACTTGTCTAAGTCATTGAAAACTGATGATAATTTTTTAAAAAGAAAAATGTTTCATTTTTGTAAATTATACCTAGATATCACTAAAACTTGTTTAGTGTGGCTGGTTTTTCTTATTCAAATTATGTAATATTGTAACTGGGAACCTCAGTTGTGTTATTTTATTTTTTTAAATTTGTCTTATATTTTTGAATACATCCCTTCTACTGATTCTTGGGATACTAGAAATACTGTTTGTAAAATTTGTCTTAATTTGTGTATATATCTGTTCAATAAACTGTTTTTGTTTTGCTATTTGGATTTAATGTGTGGAAATAAATATTAGGTAAGGAAAATTTTCCTGTGTTTCTTTCAATCTTTTCACCTAAGAAAAATTATTTTTTCCTTTTTTGAAATTTTAATCTTTTTGAAAAAAATATTTCATGTTAAAGATGTTTTATGGATGGTACTTTTTTAATTTGTGTAGAAAAACTTAAAATCATTTTGAAAATAGAATTGTTTTATTTATGGTGTTTGTTCTTAGAGTAATAGAAATTGCTCACAGTAATAGGAAACAACCTTTCAAAAAAGAATTGTATTATAGATTTTTTTAAAATATTTATTCTTGATATTTTATAAGTACTGGTTATTTATAAATAATGTTTAAATATGTGCTAACTTGATCCAATGATTTGACAAAATATATCCATCAAATTGATCATTTGAATGAAGTTAGCATATTTTAAACATTATTTATTTCTGTGATATTCACATATCACAGAAATTTAGAAAGACGAGAGCTTTGCTTAAGATTCCAAACTACGTTCGGAGATCTGTTTTTAAATTCTGCAAATTATAAACATGTTATTAGTTAAAGGTGATAATTTGAAATTATTAGATAAGTAATTTATAATAAAAAAAACTAAATATATGGCATCGATCTCCTATATTTACCCCCGTTTGACTCTACTAAAGGCAGAAAGTTTAGAATTTCTGCTTCCACAAACAGTATATTGAAACTTGAATATTTTTTCTGCCCCTCTCACTCTCCCTGATCGCAACCTACCATGGAGTTTCGTATTGTTAAGTGTTTAAAGGAAAAATTAGGCTGAAATGTATGCTCCTACAAGAGGAAAAATAAGTTACAACTTAAAAGTTAAGAATTTTTCTTTATTTTTTTCTACACTTTTTCGGCCTTATTTGAAGTATAAGAACCGTTCGAAAATGGGTTTTTGCACTTTCCCCATCCTTGCTGTCAATAAACAGAACATTCATCCGCAGTTGGTGCATAAAACAAATTATTTTTGTGTTTATAAATTGCTGATTTTCGTGCTTTTTTTCTTGCCTCTCTCCCTAGTGACTAGTGAGCCCTGTCAGATTTCTACTGTCGCAATTCCTTTTCGCCTGAGAATAAGGAAAAGAATGGATCCTTTCATTATGTTAATTTACGACTTTAACACGAACCTCAAAGAAAATAATCAATCAAATTTTCACATTCGACTTCATTCTTCCACCCAGGGATGCAGAAAATGTTTTTACTTCCAAGATTTCCCCAAATCAGTACAAAAATGTCCCCAAAATTTTAAAAAGTGATTAAGATCTACAAAAAGTCAGATTCATGTTTGCAAGTAACGATTGGAAACGCGAAATGAAAGCGAACCTTAGATCTGTGAGGAAGGTGAAAATCACCACATAAATTTTGATGAATGTACTGAAATTGAGAGTTCCATATTATACTTTTCCACAAAATTTCCCCATGTGGCTAAAATTTCCCCGATCCTAGATCGCCGGATCGGACATATTCTGCATCCGTGCTTCCATCCCCTCGCCAAGTGAATGGATCCTTTCCTCACTCTAAGTTCTATAAGTCCTCCCTCACCTCTCTTGTATTATGGAGCATTTGAACTAATTAAAAAAATAAAAAGAACAAATAATATACTCCAAATAACACAAAATCGAAATCCGTTGATTTTCCTCTTCTGCGCCTCTCACCATCCCCAATAACAGACCCGAAATGTCCAACATCGCGATTCGTAAACTACAGAGTCTAAGGAACAAAATGACTATTTTCATTAAGCATCTTCACGAAAAAGCAGACGAAGTCCATTTTTTGTAGTTATTAGAAAACTGACTATTTCGAGATCTACATCCTCCCCAAGAATCGGAAGTGTTATTTATTTTACCCATTGATAACCCCTGAAATTACTCCAAATTCCCTCTCTCCGAAATTTCAATATCCTGCTTGTTTGTAAATAACTCTCAGACGCCCACCGAAGTCTTAGCGCGCTTTTTAAAAAAAATGTTAATTTTCAAAACTAAAAACAAGAAAGACGGCGAGAAACAGAAAACCAGTCACGTTGAGGCCGAAATTTCACAAAAACTGCGTCATTTAACCTCCAACCCAAAATGCCACTATTTCATTCCGCCACATAATTTCGCACAATGCGTGGTTGTCCTAAATTTTTTGGCGGAATAGACGACATTAGTCATGACGTCACTTGCTTGTTTGGATACATTGATTCCATCCGTGATTGGTTCCGTAATTAGAAGTAATTCCGTACGGAGCCAATCACGGATAGAATCAAAGTATCCAAACAAGCAAGTGACGTCACACTAATGTCGTCTATTGATTTGGACGAATCTCCAGATTCGTCGCGACGAATTATTTTTGGTGAAATGATTCGTCGCAGTGCGTAGTAGGGCCCCTGGCAAGTTTTTTAAAGCGTATTTCCGATTTTCAATGCGTGAAATACGCTCTTAAAGGCGTTAAAATTATCTCTGGCCACTATCATATCGACTCACGACTTTAATAGCCAATAGAAATCATAAAAATGACTAAAGGATTAAACCAAGCATTTTTATGACTGATCCGATATTTACCCCGCACTAGTCGGAATTTGTTTTACTAAAGAAATAAGAAAAAATCGAAATTATCACTTATTTAAAATTTTACAGCAAAGAAATCTTAGCAAGAGTTAGGATTCTTCCGGGGGCACTAAAAATTGAGGATAAGAATTTATTTTTTGGTTAAACTAGGGAGCTACCGCCCCCTGCTCGCTATCGCTCGCCAACCCCCGTTGACGCAGACACGTTTGAACCGCTTCGCAATTCCTCACAAAACCCTGCTCACTGCACTTACTCACTTTATAAAACATTCTTAAAACAGGGTTAGTACTTCTCCGGGGTATTCTTTCGAAAATGATGGATACATTCAGTAGCGGAAATTTAACAGTTCCTTTATGGTAACATTAATTGGCGGGTCGCCTTATAATTCCAAGAAAATTAACAACAGAGCAATGTAACGTTCCTTTACCATTTCCCCAAGGTAATGTTTTTTTCACAGATCCATTAAGAAGCACTGAAACATCTCAGGAATAAATTTAACCTTTTAAACGCCGCAATTCAAATTTCGAATTAAAGGTTCTCATTTTTGGCTTAAATGACTCGTTTTGTCATTACTAAAACCATTCTAGTCATTTTTTGGCAGAAAAAAATCCTAAGTATGATTTTGAGGATGGTCCCATTTGGGAACATCGGCGTATGGGGTGAAGTTTTTAATGGGATTTCCAAAAGGCACAACATTTTTCTTGCACTATGGGTAATATTTTGGTATGAAAAATACATAAGAGTGTTCCCGTGTGCTTCAGAGCTAATTGTTACGATTCTTTGAAAAAAATTAGTTTTAATTACGGTTCTATACGGATATCTAGCATAAAATCCACTAATTGCATTCAAATCTAATTAGCTTTCAAAAGTTATAATCATAATTATCTCCATTGATTCATTAAACATGTGATTCTCATGGAAGATTCCGAACTGAACCATATATCTCTTACATCCGACTTACGTTAGAAGAGGGTTTTTAGATGTAGGCACTTTTTCTTATTTTCAAAATTCTTCAATTTTATTCCAAAAATTTTTATGTAAAAAAGTACTTCAACAAAATATACACGCAAATCCTCAGAAGTACTCCAACTATGCTCTTTGCATAACCCATAATGATAATTACTGAAAATTAATCGATCGGGGAGTTAGAAAAATATACAAGTGTAAGAATCTGCTATAAAGATTTCGCACTTTTTTCTCCATAAATTAGGTGAAAAAATAAAAATTACAGATTTTTGAATTTAAAACATCACTCTCAACCTTTGAGACTAAAACGTTTCAAAAAATTAAAGAAAATAGGAAATAACTTGAATTTCGGAGTAGGTGTATACAAAAACCAAGGTAGGCCCTGTTTTTAGGGTTAAATTTCCAAAATTTTTGGGGGGTAACCTCCACATCCCTCTTTTTACTTGAAACTCTATTATTTATTCTCAAGTTTTTTTTTACTATATTCAGTTTATCAAAATGAAAATCCTGCTAAAAATGTAAATCTAAATTTTGGAATAGGTGTGCTAAAACTACTTAAAAACCTGTCTTTTATAGTCAACTTTCAATAATTTTTCTGGGGGGGACCCCCAAACCCCCCTTCGATACTTCCAGCTTTATTACAACCTTTCCCTATTGGAAAAAAATTTGCTGGTATTCCATAAACCAGAATGAATTATACTGGATCCCCAGTATCATTTATACTGGTTCCAGTATCGTTTATACTGGTTCCAGTATCGTTTATACTGGTTCCAGTATCATTTATACTGGATCCAGTATAATTCATACTGGTTTATGGAATACAGCAAAAATTTTTTTCCAATAGGGTTCTTACATAAAATTCCTTTATAACACAAATTCTACTTAAGAAAAAAGAACTATTAAATATACATCCAAAAAATTTTAACCATTTTTTGAGGGGGTGCCCCGAATTTTTTTTAGCTCGCTAGGAGTGCCGCGGCTGAAAAAGTTTGAGAACCCCTGCTATATGAAATGTCTCCTTTTGTTTCTTATCACCAACTCCTCCAGGGAGGGTCCTCCGACTTTGGAAATAGGAGAAGCAGTCATTGTTCCATTTTTCGGGGTCCTATTCGACCCCACGTAATGTGGAGAAGGAGATATTTTGTATTTGTAGAGGTCATGCAGTTGAATTTTTGTTTTGGTGCTATTGACCGTAGCTGCTGCTCCTATCACACTACTGCTATATTACGTAATATTTTTTAATTTTCCCAAAAAGGTAAAAATCTTTTATAGCTTTTTATTTGCAAAATTGATAGGAACAATAATTTATGCTTCTTTCTATTTTTTAACTAAATAATTACTTTGGAGGATGTTTATATGTGCCGCCAGGGCCGTATCCAAGGCGGTGATAGGGGTTCAAACTTCTCCCGAAATTCAGACATAAATTTTTATACTATTTTTCCATAAAAAATAACAGTGACGACTCAAAAGGAGCAGTGTAACCCAAAGGGTCTCAAAACCAGTTATAACACTACTTTCAAGGGTAAAAATTTCAACAATTTTCTGGGGGTGGACCCCCAAGCCCCCCTAAAATTTTCAAATCTATTATGGGGTGTTTTTCCCTGAAACTTACGTAACTTATGAGTGATCCTCCTTTTGTGTGACATAAAGAGAAGGGCTCTAAGAATGAATTAAAAAACTACTTTTAGGGGCAAATTTCCAAAATTTTTTTGAAGTAGGACCCCTAAACTCCCTCAAAATTTTGCTGTTTATTATACTATACTGGTATGTTTCTTTGAAATTTATGCCGCTTAAAATGAGCCGTGCTTTAAAGGTGTAATCCCAAACACTACTTTTTGAGTTAAAGGTAAAAATCTATCAGGAGCTCAAACAAGTGCAAAAATTGCACTTTTCTGATTCCCTTGCCGTGGCGCACTTTGGCACTACTACTTCGCTTGGCGTTTGAACCCACTTCTAGATTTAAGCCGTGTTAAATTTTTAAAAATTTTCTGGGGGTGACCCCAAACCCCCTATTATACTGTAACATTTTAACCTAATGTGGAATAGAATTTGAATATTACTTTTAAGTAACCTAAAACTCAACGTACATATACTCGTTAAGGGGTACTTTTAAGAATACAACTTTAGGTGTTCAAAATCTTGGGGGAGCGATGTCTAACAGCGGCGATCGAGAGTTTAAGAACCGCTGTTATACAGGGTGTATCTGAAATGGTGCAACAAACTTTCAGGGATGATAGTACTCATCAAGACGAACAAGAATCGGTATAGAAAGGGGGTCCCAGACCAAATCCCAGGGAGTTAAAAATGGAGCGACACCCCAAAAAAAATCATTGAAAAATTCAATTTGTAGAAGAACTACTATTGGTAAAAACTTAATTATGGTCTCAAAAATTGTGGTTAAATATGATCTTTAAAATTACCTCAAAAGTCTTCACAAAATTTTTTTATTATGAAAAAGTTAAAAAACACAAACAAATGTGAAAACTCTGCCAAAACCTTATTTTGTATTTCAAAATCCTTTCTTTTGATTTGATACTCTAAAAGATCATAGTTGAAAACCCTTAAGTCCAAAGTTTCACGTAAATACAATCAATATTAAACGCTTGAGATCCTGTTCAAGTTTGTTTTTTGCGTGCGCAAACAGCTGTTCTGGAAACAGCTCTAGAAAACTGCTTCCGCACCCAAAAGAAAGGATTTCGAAATACTAAATAAGGTTTTGGCAGAGTTTTCACATTTTTTGCGTTTTTTAACTTTTTTCATAATAAAAAAATTTTAAAGTGAAGACTTTTGAGGTAATTTTAAAGATCATATTAAACCACAATTTTTGAGACCATAATTGAATCGTCAGTTTGAAGAAGGGAATAAGTCCAAAAAATGACAAATTGACTTTTTGTGCTCAAAACAATCTCCAAGCTTTGCTCTACACATGGGTGAAAAGAGCGGGAAAATAACTAACCCCTATAGGGAGATATCGTCCCTTGAAGTTGTGAAATCGATGTCCATTCATTGTATTTTTCAAGTTAATTTGGAGTGAAAGTTAATTTGTCTTTCGTTTCCTATTCTTTGAGCTGTAAACTAAGTTAAAATGAAATTTTCTTTTAATTTCAAATTTTTTCAAACTTTTTTTATGCAGGGAATGTTTAACTCCATTCATATTCACTCACTCCATTGATACTGCTCTAATAACTCAGTTTCACTATAATTTTGAATTTTGTTAGTCTTATTCCTTTTATTTCACCCTTTTGTGGTGTAAACTAACGAGAAATATAATTTAAATGTGAATTTAATGGTTTTTTAAGATTTTTTCATCAGAAAAATTTCATAAGGTTGAAGAAGGGAATAAGTCCATCAATTTATTTTGACTGTAAAATATTTTTGAATATACTTATATTTGTTTCGATGGTTGCTTTGTTTTCTAAATAGGGTTGTGAACTTCCAGTAAAAATTTGGTGATTATACAATGAAAATTCTATTACTTATACAGTTTTTTTCGAGTTTCTCAAAACTTGGTTTATGGACTTATTCCCTTCTTCAAACTGACGATTCAATTAAGTTTTTACCAATAGTAGTTCTTCTACAAATTGAATTTTTCAATGATTTTTTGGGGTGTCGCTCCATTTTTAACTCCCTGGGATTTGGTCTGGGACCCCCTTTCTATACCGATTCTTGTTCGCCTTGATGAGTACTATCATCCCTGAAAGTTTGTTGCACTATTTCAGATACACCCTGTATATGGAATATCTAATAGTATCTTTATTGTTTAGTTCTGCCCCCCCCAATATTTTATAAAAGTCGGCGCCTATGACCCAAGGTATGATAGTAAAACATTTTTTGATGGCTGAAACTATCTCTAGACAATGTGTAGAATAGAATCGGTTAGAATTTATCCTGATTCTATAATTCTAACACAAGGGGAGTTATGATTATTTAAAAAACTTTCCTCAACAGTGATCCGATTCCCCCGTTTTACGGTACTTCAAAAATGCGGAAAAACAACTGTAGAGAAAATTTCTTTAACATTTAAATATTATTACTCTTAAGATAGGGAATAATAAAAATGAAACCTAGAACCAATAGTGAACCATGTTCATTATAAAAAAAATTATGAACCTAATGCGATGAATTATAAATTTGGGGTTTTTGCTGCGATTTTTAAATCGAATTTTATTTTCATGACACCCTATATTAAAAATGTCTTAGGCTTATGGTGTCCGTTTCAGCTCTTTAATGGATTCTTAAAAATTGTAGCAACTGCTTTTAAATTTGATGCTGAATTTCAACAGCATAAAATACGTAATATATTTCATTCGATAAAAAGATTGAATTCAGTTCATCCCCCGATAATTCTCTCTGGACGTTCTGAGGGTGAAGAAGGTGTTTATAACTGCTTTAATTTAATCTCTAGCTAGACAGTAATGTTTGGCACTAGTTAACTAAAAGTAGTTAACTACTAGTTAACTAGTAGTTCAACTACTTTTGGTTTAGAGTAGTTGAACTAGTAGTTTAACTACTTTTTTCACCAACTACTAGTTCCAACTACTTTCAAAAAGTTCAACTACTTCAAAAAATATTGAAAGATCAAAACTATAGTCAGTGTAACGGATGAACACTAGTGAATTTTTCATCTTTAATATAGAAGTTACGTATGGAAGTAAAAAATTTCACTAATTTTCATCTTCCAATTTTCGTTACAGACATAGAAAATAGGGAGTTCAGGGTTTTCCTGGAAATTCCAGCACTTTGAAAAGCGATTTTAATTTTAGGCTAGGTTTAAGAGGATTCTAGATGTTTTTTCTGCATTAAAAATTAGTAAGGCAATAATTAAAGTTAACGGCCCAATTTTGTGCTTAAAATATTATTGTTCAGGCTAAGGGGGTTTAGAACCCTTAACCCCCCTTATATACGACATTGTACTGACTAATATAAATACAACTTAGAAAACTTTAAGACACCAAAAACCTGTAAACCTATCAAAAATTGGCGAATATTTAGACTTGATATTTTTGCTATGAAGCCCAGTGGCTCAGTGGTAGTGCTTCGCGCTTCCACACCACAGGCCCGGGGTTCAAATCCCGGGCTGGGCTTGGGCAAGGTCCACTCAGCCTTTCATCCCTTCACAGTGGGTTGATAAAATGAGGACCAAGCTTGCTTGGGAACTAAACACTGGGGTCTCGCGTTAGAATGACCACCTAACCGGGAAACATGCCTCAACTTGCACCCCAGGGCCCCACGGTCACGAAAACGGCCCACTAGGGCTGTTGCGCCAATGAGTTTAGTTTATTTTATCAACTGCTAGTTACAACTACTTCCAAGAAAAAGTAGTTCCTAGTAGTTACAACTACTTTTGCCCAGACTAGTTGGTAGTTAACTACTTTTTGACCAGTAGTTGCCGAACAGGAACATTACTAGACAGTATAGTGGATTCAGAGGGTGACACGGGGTTTGCGACATGCGATGCGTGGTTACACCACGCAGTTTGCGACAGCGATTCTGCGACATGTGATTCGCGACAAAAATTGACCCTCTTCCCCTCTTCCCTTAATTGAACAGCGCCTTCTTTTGAGAGGTCACTGAGTTACTGCAGTTGTCGCAATAGCAGAAAATCGCAGAATCGCTGTCGCAAACCGCGTGGTGTAAAGCCTCCTTTACCCCATTTCCCCAATTAATAGTTATTTTTTGTTAATTAATTTCAAATGAACTAATTGCCAGTTTTAAATTAATTAATTATTAATCTGAACTAATTAATATTTAAAAACTTTATGATAACAATAAAATACAGTAGAACCCCAATTATCCGCGGTGCGGACAATCCACGAATGCCAAGAAAAGAATTTTAATGATGAGAGCAAATTTTAGATGAGATTAGAGATTTTAGATGCAGAGAAAAGGTTTCTGCTGTACTGTACATATTTTAAAAGTTTTACATATCATGTTCTTTGTACAATAAAACATAGTTTTTATGCTGAAATATTCTTTTCGTGTTTTCACCTCATTTTTAGTCTTTTTTCGGGTTATCCGCGATTTTCACTATCCGTAGGACCCTTGCCACCCAATTCCGCGGATAATCGGGGCTCTATTGTAATATCGGCAATACTTATTCTATTAAAATTAGTTTTTATATAAAAAGATTGAAAGTAGTATTAATTTCAAAAATCATTTTGAATTGATAAATAAAAATAGCTTATGCATTTTAAAGTTTTTCAATGAAGTGATTCAATTATTTAATGTTAAATAGAAAAAACTCAAATTAAAAAAATGAAATTAAACAAGTTTAAAATAAAGTATTGTACGTTGAGAAATGTAGTAGACTTTTACATCCATCGGTTTAAAACTCCTTCACGAAAAGTCCTTCACGTCCGCGTACCTAGATAATAACTCATCCCTTACTAAAAATAATTAAGCACTTAAAGGATGGGATTCGATTCAGCACCAAAAACAGAGGGGGTCTGGGGGTCCTCCCCCGTAAAATTTTTGAAATTTAGATCTTAAAAAGTAGTGTTTCAACTCAATTTTGGACATTTTAGACACACAAGGAACCACTCCTTGTACCCTCCAGAATTTTCAAGAGGGGACAATACATATTTTATTAAAAGCCGAATTTCATTGGACATTGAACCCCTAACAACCTATTTGGATAGAGCCCAAATTAATTAAAACTTTAATAATTTGAAAAAAATTTAGGTAGTAGTAGTTTTTAATTCACATATTTTCATATAAATTTAAAAGAAAACTAATTTTTAAAAATGTAGAATGAAGTGCTGCATTTATAATAACATATACTAAAACTTATAAATGTTTATTTAGTATAAAAGTAGTTGTAAATAAAGTGCTTTGGAGAAATGCACTTCAATTCAAATGCTAATAATCCCAGTATTTTAAATATTTAAAGAAATGAAAACCACACCTGAACACCGTTGTCATTTATTTGATTCTCCACATGATCCTCATTAACTTGATGTAAATACTCCACTTCTCTGTCCTCGTTAAACAGCAATTTAAGCATTAAAATAGTATAGCAATAATTTAAGTTTTAAATAGAAGAGAACTAGGCGTGCGAACAGCGACCGCTGAGAATGATACTTGTTTTGAGCCATTAACTCTCCTCTCACAAATGCTCCAGCCTTTTTTTGTTTTTACTTTTTCTGGGAAGGAGATTATGGGCTCTTGGTTAATCCCTGTGGCATACCTTTTCTGTAACAGGAGAAGATGGGGAGACGATTGTTTAGGTCTCTTTGCAATTTGTTTACATGTTTTTGTAATGCGAGGACAGTCTCCCGCGTAAAACGTGTATTTTCTATAAAAAAAACCACCCCGACTCGACTCATTCTAATACACCTGTCAAACACTTCTCGGAAGATGAGAACAGAGGGACCTCCACGTTACGTGTGTTGAGAGAAGTTTGAAAGGCCGGTTTCTACGAAACACAGTGGGCTAAACGTTGACGAGGGTTTTGTAGTTTTTCAAAAAGCAGCGCGAATAATTTCAGTTGTTTTAGAAATGGGGGGATGGATTTTAGTGGAAATGAAAGTGGAGGGACGCGTCACCGCGCGTAATCATGAAACTTGAAAATCATGTAAAAACAAATTAAAAAGCTTGATTATTTTTTTAAAAGAGAGAGAATCCTATATTTTGGGGAATTTTATTAAGTTTTCAAGGTAAATAATAATGAATAACTTAGTTTTTAATTACAGTAAAGCACCGTTTATACGTCTTTCAAGGGACCGACGTAAAACGACGTATAAATGAAAAGGCGTATAATTGAAAACAATTTTGATTATTTGAATGAATTGGGACTCAGTGAAAACGACGTATAAATGTAAAAGACGTATAAATGAGAGAAGTATAAACGGTGCTCTACTGTAATTATATAAATTTTTAATTTTCAAAGACGCCTTAAAGCTTTCAGTCTAGCTCATAGGTTCCCAAACTTTTTGGGACTACCACCCCTTTTTTAAGAAGAAAGTTTTAAAACGCCCCTTTCCAAATATTTTATAAATTTTTGCCTGTAATTTGTTTATATTTTATAGAATTTTATACAAACAATAACAATTTGTTATTTAAAGACTTAAATTTATAACCGAACGAAATAAAAAAAATTAAAGCTAGTATGGGACAATATTCAAAAGTTAAGTTTTCTTACCTTAAAATTTTATTTGAAATAATTAGGTAATAATTCTACCTTTTGTATGACTATTTCCAAAAGCTTTGATTTAAAAAAATTCTTTCCGAATAAACACAAATTTTTGTCTACTTCCAAAGGAAATGTATTGCATCTTGCATTCATCATAAAAGTATCAAAACTTTTAATATCTCAATCTAAAGTCAAAGAAAATTTTTGAATTTTAACATGCCAAAAAAGGATTTTAACCTTCCTACCCCTTTGGGGTCTTTTTCGACCCCAGACGCACTTTGACGCTTGATATCTCCCATGCATTTTTGTTTTGACAGTTTCCGATGCTACTATTCCTTAATTACGCAAAGTTTTACAATGGGTAAAAATTTTGGAGTTATTATTCCATTTTTAAGTGTCTTGGGAGAAATAGTCACATATTCCCCCTCTGGGGTCTTCTGAGACCCCAGTCATGAATGGCGGTAAAACAGTATCAAATAAAGTTTAGTATTTTATTTTTTGTTGTATTATAGATAAAAAAAGGTTTGCATGTTTGTTTAGAACGTTTGGAGAAATATTAGAAAGATATTTTCGTAGAAATTGTCATTTTTTTACAAAAAGAAGATTGCGGCTAAATACATTGAATCACTCGCTATTTCTTAAATTTTTTATTCACATTCTAAGAAAAATATGCTATTTATAGAAATCTTTTGAGTATCTAACAGTTGCAGCAAAAAAAACTCAGACAACTGTCGCCATTACTTCCTGTTGAACACATTCTTTACAAAAACAATATAAATTCATGGTTGATTGTAAATAGGTTTTTATAATCAGTCTTCTTTGAAAAATAAGAATGCTTTCAAATATTTTTGAGTGTTTACGGAAGTCCAGAATGTGATTTCGAAGAATTATCAAGAAAAAAAACCAATTTTATGTTAAAACTTACATAAGCAAGCGAGATACTGATATCACTAAGAAATCTGAACCGATCATTTTTTTTTGTATTATTTCAATTTTAAAAAGAAGAATCCAAACTTTACATGTTTCATAATACTAAATAAATTAATCTGGGGTGACAGGTAGCTGATAATGCAGAATAGAGAATATATGCAGCTTCATAAATCGTTTAAAATAAACTACTAAATTCTACCCGTGCAAGACCGGGTATATCAACTAGTATGCTTTAAACAGTGTGATTATAAATATTTTAAGTAAAACAACTTCAATGTAGTTCATTTCTGTAATTTAATTCTTGTTTGAAGGTCCAGATGATATAAAAAACGTGTATCAAAAGAAACCCAATTAAGCCGTAATAAGACGAAAAAAATGAGAAAAATACCAAAAAATTGGATAAATTATTCTGAAGCATCTTTCTAGAAATAAAAAATGACAATTCTTCTCCATTTAAAGAATTTTTAACCTTTATTAGAGTCATAGGCATGTTTTACGCATGGGGTCCTCAGAGACCCCACGAGGGGAATATGTGACTATTTTTTCAAGAGGGTAGGAAGGTTAAGCTAGTTTTACCTGGATTTTTTTAATTATTTTATGGATTTATTAAGCAATAGTTTTAAGTAGTCAATGCCCCCAATTTCCTTTAAACTCACCACCGCCCCCTTAATAAATCCAGTTGACCAGGATGCCCCATACAATTTGTTTTAGCTTAGACGCCCTTAAAGCTTTCAAAGTCGCACATGTTCTAATTTTCACTCAGGGTGGACACTGGGCGCTTTGAATAGATTCATTTGATGGGGGCTCCCAACATAATTTGGATGTCAGAATGTTAAAATTTGGGCGAGGGCGCCCCTCAATAAATCCGATTGATCAGGGTACCTCGTTCAATTTATGGTTTATCTTATACGCCCTTTACAGATTTCAAAGTCAGACGTGTTTTAGTTTTCACTCTGGGTAGGAGCTCGGCGCCTAAACAGATTCATTTGATGAGGACGCCCCACTTAATTTGGTTTTTCTAAGAAACCTTAAAGCTCTCAAAGACTGATTTTCAATCAGGGTGGTTGCCCCAAATAAATCCAATTGATCAGGGCGCCTCCCACAATTTGGTTAAGCTTAGACGCCCCTTGCAGCTTTCAAAGTCAAACATGTTCTAATACTTCTAATATTCACTCAGGGTGGGCGCTTGGCGCCCTGAATCGATTCATTTCATGGGGGTGCCCCCCATAATTTGGGTTTGCTAAGAATCCTTAAAGCTTTCAAAGTCTAGCATGTTAAAATTTTCAATCAGGGTGAGCGGAGCGCCCTTTAATAAATCCAATTGATCAGGGCGCCTCATACAATTGGGTTATGCTTAGACGCCCTGGGCGCTTGGCTCCCTGAATAGATTCATTTGATGGGGGGCCCCCCATACAATTTGGTTTTGCTAAGAATCTTTAAAGCTTTCAAAGTCTAGCATGTTAAAATTTTCAATCAGGGTTGGTGCCCCTTAATAAATCCAATTGATCAGGGCGCCTCATACAATTGGGTTAAGCTTAGACGCCCTGGGCGCCCTGAATGGATTCATTTGATAGTTGCGCCCCTACATAATTTGGTTTTGCTGAGAATCCTTAAAGCTTTCAAAGTCTAGAATGTTAAAATTTTCGATCAGGGTGGGCGCCCCTTAATAAATCCAATTGATCAGGGTGCCTCGTACAATAGATTCACTTGATGGGGGCGCCCCATACAAACTGGTCGAAAAGCACTTTTGACACCTATTAGTTGGAGGACCAGCGTGTATATTTTAATTCAGTAAGGGCGCTCTTTATTCATTTGTGGGCGCCTCTCAAATCTTTTTTGTTTTACTTTAAGTGAGACGGTAATATATTTTTTTTCTTAAAGTTAGGGGTCAAAAAATTTTTTGAAGGCGCATCCTCCTAGCTTGGCGCCTCCGTGCAGGCACGGCCTGCCCGCCCGGCCGGATCGGCCCTGCATCTGAAAATAATCTCTAAAAAAAATCGTAGTTTTGAAGCTTTTAAATGCTTGAATATGTATAGCTTTGTAGCCGAAAAAGCATATATTATCCTTCAATATCTTCAAAAACATCACCGTTTCTGCTGCTGGAGTTGTTTTAAAAATCCTGGTGTCCCCCGCCCCCCCCTAGAAGTCAAACCTGGATCCGTCCCTGTCTCTAAGTCAAGCCCTCTAAAAAGGAATGGGCTTAATAATGGATTCCTTCGAATGTAATAGGATCCCTTCGAATAACCTTTTGTTCATTAGAGGGCAGCACTACTCTAGGTTGAGTCTTTTCTGTAATGGAGGTACCTTCTACCAATCCCCATTTCTAGCAGAGCTAGATAAAGTCCATAGGTACCTTCATTAGAAGAGGTACAGATTTTTGCAATTCGCGGAGCCCATAAGATAATTATAAGAAGCTATAATTACCCACAATGAAGCCTCTTCTTCGGGGGTTTTAAACTGGCAGGTCGTGGCCCCCTTGGACGGTCCCAGGATGTGTCTAGAATATATATTATATTAATGTGTAGGAATAAATGTTTTTATTTGTAATAAGGATATCATCGGGTCCGAGAGCTAGTCCCGAGTTTAACAAATTTGGTGCCTAAGTTTATCGGGATTTTTATATCGGGTTCATTAAAAATTACTTTTAATATTAACTGGAATTTTCAGGAATTCTAAATTCTGGAATTTTCTTAGTGGGGGCGTTGAAAAATTTTACATTAAAGGGGTGATAGCTTTAAAAAGGTTGAGAACCACTGACCTAAGCCTTCATAACCTCAGGGGGAATTTAAGGGCATATTATCTGTATCTCCCTCTGAAATTTAATTCTTTCACAATAGAAAATGATCGAAGCCATTCCAAAGCCATTCGAGGGTTCTTCCCCGAAAAATTTTTGTATGCTAAAAAGTGTTTTAGGGTTTTTTTTGGGGGGGAGGGGGGTTCATGGAGCTTTGTGGCCCGCAAAAAAATGACCTGGCGGGACGTCAGTTGGAAACCCCTGGTCTATAGAGTATCTAGACACATCCTGGCATTATAACTAAACTATCTATAGACAGAGACACATTATAACTATCTTATGGGCTCCGCGAGATGCAAAAATTTAGAGAGTGTGGGGAAAAACTTTTTTTAAATAAATCGAAATATTTCAACAAAATTATTGTGATTGTATAAAATCACAGGTTTTATTAGTTGTCTTAATTAAAGTGATATGTAATTATTTTTTATAATGGTCTTTTCCCCATGTATTGCAAAAAATGTAGCGATAAAATATAGTCTGAAATTATGCTCCACTTTTTCTAAAAAAAATTTCTAAGACTTATTAACTGAAATCTATAACTTTTTTTAATGTGTGATTCCAAGTTCTTTGCATCTAATATCAATAGTCAGGGAGCCGAATGGCAAAAAGGGGTCAACCTTGAAAATATTTTAGCAGCATATCTTTAATTTGATTGCATATTCTTAAATTAAGTTTAATTAATATGAACATGAAGGCAAATAGTATTTAATATGTGGCACAAAATGTATCACTTTGAATAAATAAGTAGTGTTTTAATGATCCAGTCAATATTTTTGCATTGGATAGGTATTCAAAGTAAGAAAATCCTTAAGTGGAACTCATCTAGAAATTGTCGAAATAAATGTTCCTGTGTTGAAATAAGCTAGACTTGCTTGTGTTGTATAAAATAGAAATGCGTAGCATAATATAATTTCACTTTTTTCTGTCTGTGCCACTCCACTCCCTCCAAAAATTTGAATTGGTCCTCGGGTAAATAAAGGATGGACCACACTGCATTAAAGGAATGTACTATTAAAATATCATAAATGATTCACAAGGCACATTTTTGGAACATGTATTTATTAACTTACAAAGATACATTTTCAGAGCTTTCAAAAATTCAATCTTAATTAACGTTAGGAATAATTCTCTTCATTTAAATTTTATTTCCAAGGTAGATATTAAATAAAACTTTAAACAAATATTAAATAACTAAAATTTTAAGTAAATAATTATTGAAATTACTATTTTCTTCTCAAAACTTCAACATTAGTTACGCAAAAACATTATACAATTTAAATCTACATAATAACGTTTAATATACATACAAGTTTAGACTCATCAACATGCTGAATTGGCAGAGTATATTTTAGGTATTAAACTCAAAAGTAAAATCGCACCAGAATTCAGTGAAATGATGCCAAAAGATTCAATATCAACAAGTATCCACAAGTCTGAAACTGAAACCTAAATTTTAATCAGCAATTTAAGTTGATGGAGTAGTAGCAATAACACCAATATATACTGATTCAAAGCTTTAAAAATTATATTAACTCATTAGCGCCCAGTGATCTATTTCTAGATCGCTACATATAGGGTCATAAATGCTCTCTTAAATTACCTTAAATTCACCCAACAGTAACGAAACTGCACATATGGCAAGAGAAAACATCCCTCAATCCTAATACCCTGTGTTTTTTGTGTTTGCTTCATTTATTTTGTAATAGGGGTGGGCTAAAGTTCGAATTTGCAGTTTCGATCGAAAATAATTTGGGCGTTAATGGGTTAATACAAATCTATATTGTAGATAGGCAGTTTTATTTTTTAGTTTACTTCGGGAAGATTTTTTTCAAAAACCTCTGACAAATTTACGAACATAGAATTATGAATCCAGGGGTCTGTCCAGACTTTTTGTGAAGGGTCCGGTTTTATTAAAAATTGTGAAAATCTACTCATAATTTTGTGAATTTTAGTTAGCGTTAAAATAGTTCTTTTCAACCAGGAGCCTGTTTTTGTAAAAATAAGCTCACAAATTTGCAGTATTGTGAAAAATAGTGTCCATTTAAAGGCCAAAATACTTTGTGAAGTGTCCGTTTTTAAGGTAAAATACTTTGTGAAAGGTCCGTTTTCACAATGAAACATTTTGTGAAGGGTCCGAAAACGGACCCGAATTTCTTCTAAACAGACCCCTGGATTCATAACTAGAAACTAATTCACATGACAAACACTACACAAATTTATAAATGAAAAATACAAAACACACATCAAAACAGAAGTCAAAAATAATAAAATATTTTAGAATAGAAATAAATAACCAGGAACTCAATTACAAACATTACATCAATAGAATTTGTTTTCCTTCTTGCTACAGGGGTGTTTTAAAATTTGTATCTGGATTAATACATATTTATATAAAGATTAATACATTTCACAATTGAATTCAATAAAGCATTCATATTACTAAAGATTCAATTACTTTGTTATCTTCTCTTAATAAAAGACTGAACTATTTGGTTCCCAAACTTTTACTTGTATTTTTGCAACATTATTCTGTAGAATCCCAATCATTTACCATTGTAAAAGTAGGTGTTTTCCTCTGAAAATTTAAAGAAATATAAACTAAGCACTCAAGATCATAAAATAGAAAATCACATGATAATAAACATTCTTATATGAAAAATTTTGGGAGGCAACTAAAAATTGGGTTACATTATAGCAGCTTTAAAATGAAACATTTGTTCAGGATTGAGGAAAAGATAAAAATTGCAACTTCACACCACTGCAGTTCAGAGCTTATGAACTTTGATTTAACAATGAATCATAAACATTCAACTATTCCATATAACATACAAACAAAAAACTCTATAGCAAAAATACATTATGATTGTTATAACTGGAATTCTGAAGAGGGACATTTATTTCAATACAGAGGAAGAGTTGGGTCAATTTCATCATGCCAAGCATATAAGCCTCCTTTAATGTCTCGCCAAACACAATCTGGAATGTGTTTCTGAAGTAAACGTACTGCCAGCTGGGAATCATTTCCTCGTCGACACAGAACAAAGTTATCTTTGCAATCCCTTTCTTCAATCATTCTTTTCAATAGAAAAATAGCACCTTTGTCTTCAAGCTTGTGCATGGGGATATTCAATACTTTAGGCAAACGACATATGTCCAACTCAGTTGGGGAACGGACATCTACCAAAATATGCTTGTAACCTTTATCTCTTAATTTCTTATATTCAGTGCAAGAAATTCTTTCGGATTCTGAGAGAATAGAAACAGTTTCATCTTTGTCAGTAGCTTTGGTGTTGCAAAACACTTCATAGTCAATAAGTTTCTTGATAATGGGCTGTTCTCCACAAACAGCACAATCAGGCTTTTTACTTCGCAGCTTAATAATCCTCATGTCACCACAAAGTCCGTCAAAAAGTAACAGTTTTTTATAGTATGAAGGTTCAAGTCCAACGGCAAGTTTAATTACTTCCAACGCTTGTAAACTACCAATCACACCCGTCAAGGCTCCCATTACTCCTCCTTCAGAGCAGTTGGTAGTAACCCCCGCATTGGGAGGAGTAGGATACAAGCAACGATAACAAGGACCATCCAAGTAGTTATAAACAGTTAGTTGGCCTTCAAATCTAAGGGCTGAACCCGACACAAGGTATTTTTTGAAAAGCACAGCGGCATCATTTAATAAATACCTAGTCGGCACGTTGTCTGAGGCATCCACAATAATACTATAAGGTTCAATCACTTGTTCGATGTTCTTAGAGTTGAGAAGTAGGGGATATGTTGTGCATTGAATATCAGGATTTATTTCCAACAATGCACGTTTTAATGATTGACTTTTTGCATTTCCGACGGAATTTACGGTATGGGCTATTTGGCGATGAAGATTACTCATGTCAACGACATCGTGATCTACTATTCCAATGTGGCCAACTCCAGCAGCAGCCAAATAGATTCCCACGGGGCAACCTAGCCCCCCAGCTCCAACAATCAAAACTGATGTCTTTTTCAATAATAATTGACCAGACATACCTATTTCTGGTAAAATAAGCTGTCGGCTGTACCTCGAGATTTCGTTAGACGACAGGCCGTCTTCGGCAGAAAAGGGGTTTTCAATTTCCCCCAATTCAGCAAGTGGTTCAGATGTTGCACCACTAGTCATCTTTGTTTCATCCTCCATAGTTGAGAATAGTTAGGATTTAATAACACAAACTCTTGATAGAATTACACAACTGTTTTTGTTATTGTTTTCTTTACACGTGAATTTGTTGATGTCGCGGTCACAGGTCGCTATGCTACAGGAATGGAGGTTTTGATTTAATGAACAAAGAGTTAAGAATACCAGTATTGTTCACCCTTCAAATCATGATGATCTTCATTTTAAATTTCATTTTTATAAATATATTTTAAAGAACCGTGATCCATCCTTTAGATATAAATCTTAATTGATAAATTTATGCTTATATTTCAATCACCTAATTCTATAAAACGGAAATTGATTGGCACGTTTCAAATATAGATCAGAATCAAAGATTTTATTTGAAACATAAGAATTTATTTCATTTTAAAAAGCATTTATTTTGAAAAATATACCAACCTCTCTGCCCCTCCCGCCTCCGTCTGTCTGCTGCCGGATAACACTTCTGGTTTGAGAATAGATTGATGCTCGGCGCGGCAGCTTTCTGTACAGGAAGCCCATGTGTATAAAATCTAGTTTTTAACCTCAAAATTAATGCAGCATTTCATTATGTTTTAATTCTTTCATGCTGAATCCTGAAGAATTTGTACTTCTTCTTCACCAGAAATGCCAAAGAAATTATCACAAGTTAATATCATTTTTAAAATTTTCTAATATCCTGTTCAGCTGTATTAAAATTAAAATTACGTATTCAGATTTATATAATCCTAAAAAAGCAGTCGTAAGAGCGAATGCGGGACTAAAATTCATGCAAGTGTTACATGTTTAAATGCTCATGTGTAATTTTCATCTACCTTTTTAATTATGCCGGTCTCGCCCATTTCTCCGTGCTACGAAATGTATCGCACGGTCTATTTTCTGTCAACTATGTTAAAAACGGGTCAAAATGAATAAAAATGCTCAGTCATGTGTAATTTTAGGTTGAAGTTTGTCCCTTCTGCAATAGATATTTTTTTGCATGCGTATTTCCAAGTACCTATGTTATGCAGCTGACCAAGAAGTAGCATGAAATTACTATATACCTACCTATTTCTTTCCAGTTGGCTTCCAATTTAATATTTTGTTTAGAATATTTCCCTTCTTTTTGCTTATTTTAGAGGTTAATGAGCATTTCCCTCTTAAAGTTTGCTAAATTTATCTCAGACTGAAAATTTATCTTGATTTCTTAAAATATCCTGTGTACTTATTGAAATGTTGTGTTGCAATCATAAGAAAAGGATTCTTAAATAATTCTGATCTTTTTGTATGAAGATAAAATATTCCCAATTAGTTAACTGATTGATAAGGATTTTTCAACTAATTCTGTAATAAATTGTAATTATTCTTTTCTGATACAGTTTCTTCTTTCAGGCTTTCCAGGATTAATCGAGTAGCATAAAGGACTTATTGTTACTCAAGAATGCAAAGTCCTCTTAGAGTGTTTTAATTCCAAAATGTCTGCGTCATTCAGCAGCTGAATTCTCCATCTGTTGGATTTTCAGATATTTCGGAAGTGAAAACAGTTTTATACTTAGTTTCAACATGTATCACAGCTTGTATCCCACTTCATGGTTTGTAGCCAACCAACCTGGGAAAGCTCCATTCCTTTTAACTTATGGCGATTTATCACTCATTCCAATTGACCATTTGACTGCCTTTATGCCAACTGCCTTGCAACAGCAACAACATCCAGTCTTTGTTGCGTCTCAAGTAGCATTTGATGTTCCAAATATGAAGAGGTTACCTGTAAATATGTTGATGCAAAGTATGGAATCTGTGAACAGCTACATGCCTTTTCTTAGGAGACGTAATTTGAATCAGCCCACATTGAATCGGCAGTTGTCGAAGGAAAGTTTGCAAGAGTCTGCTTGTGGAGACAGCGGTGTTTCAAGTTCTCGTTCCTCAACACCCTCTTCCGTTGAGACTTCAGGAAGTAACGAACCTTTAAGTGTAAACCCTGTGTTTGACAGCAGTACACCATCAGATTCCATTCGTCCTCGGTAGACATAATTTTATCATTCTAACATGCAAGACTGGCTTTAGGCTTTAAAAACAAGTTTTTTGGAATGAATACCATGCATTAATAATCCATACTTGGGTAGTTTTTACCTAAAACTTTAAAGTAATATATTTAATTTTTGAGATGAGTAATTTTTATGCTTTTTCTATGAACTAAAAAATATTCTAGCAGTTCTGTTGCATTCTATTTCAATTTTCTGAAAAGTTAACGTATTATCCAAAATAAAATTTTAGCTGCACAACCCTAAGGCCAGTTCCCTTTTTTTACATACATAAATAGGACACTTTTTTAATACCATTAAATTTGCCAACTATATGTATGCCTGATATTCAATAGTCTTCATACTATTGTACCTACCAAATTAATTGCATTTGTTAACCAAATTAGACATGACATTTTAACAACATTAGCATCTGAAATATTTTAATTTTGAGGAATATTATATTTACTTGCTAAACCCTCAAATAAAAATTGGTTTTTAAATTTCCTATAAAATTTCTTATTTTTTAACTTGAGTTGACAGTTATTTGTAAGACAAATGTCATATAATGTGGAAGAACTAAACCATAAAATTAAAAAATATCTCTTAATAAAATCTAATTTGCTGTATGAGGGAAAATGAAACTATTTTTTCTTAATCTGTTAAACTTCTATATTAATCTTAAATTATCTTCCAAAAGAACTATTATTATTGCCATTTTGTATTATGGTTTCTGTTTTATCTCAATCATTTTTATTGCAAATTTTTCATAGGAGAAAAGTAGAGCATGGCAACAGTTCTCAGGGACAGAACAGTCATCGACGATTTCATCAAAACCAAAGGCGTTTGACTCATAGCTCAAAAGCTTTTAATGGTTACATTCCTTTTCGCAAAATACCTCTGAATCCTAAGGATGAATGGAACAGAGTAAGTATTGAAAAACCATTTTGCTTGACAAAAAAAACATTGCATTTGTCCAACAGACTTAGTAATTTTGTAAGTAATTTAACAGTAATTTTGTAAGTAATTTAACAGTAATTTTGTCAGTTAATTTCCAAAGATTTTTAAAACAGTTTTTTACATTTTGCTATGTTTAACTAACAGTTTTCAAATTTAGTAGCAGATCAATTCATTGTAGGCTTAATACCAGGGAGTTGGAAGTTATTTCAAGTTAACCCCCTGTTGAAATTTTGATGTTAATTTTTTACTGTTTTTTTCCTTGAAAATTCTGCAACTTGCAAAGAAAGGTCATCTTTGGGTCTGTAAATGGATAACACTGCTTTTAAGGGTGTAAAACCCCCTCAAAAGTTTCACGTCCATTACTAATACTGTTTTTTTCCTTAAAATTTTACTCATTTCAAGGGGTGGTCCTCTTTAGTATAGCACTACTTTTAAGGAGCAAATTTCAAAATTTTTAGGAGTGTGGACCCTTTGTTCCCTTGAAATTATTACACCTATTTATGTATTATTTTTCCTTGAAAATTCTGTGACTTACTAAAATAATTGAGCCTCTATGAGATTCTCTGAATCACTTTTTTTTTGTTTTGCATCAATAGAAAATCTTAATTATTTTGTAGTGTAAAGTCTTTTATCTACTACCTACTTTATACTTTTATTTTTAATAATATTCTGGATTTCATTAGGTATCTCTTGGAATTTGGGACCATTATTTAAAAACTAGACAAAAAGAAGATATGTATGTGAAAAAAATGAACCTAAGATGTGCAGTACATGGTCTCTTGAACCAGATTTTTCCTAGTAAGTCAAGTGCTATTTACTTTTAGTGATAGTTATTAACCCTTTCAGTTGGACCTGGAAAAAGTTGAAACCTTCCCCTGAACCTAATAGAATTTCCCCAAACCTTATGTATTGCTCCTGTGGAGCTGGCAGGGGCTTCCCATGAACCAGGTTTGTAGGTTCGGGCACTTTTTCCAGGACCGCTTTCAGTCCTAGACCACCTAAGTTTCTCATTGAATCCAATGAAAAATTTAAGCCACCTAGTAAAGAAAAGGTTAATCTTGGGTATGGGTCAAAGTTACTATTTGAAACCAAAAGCTATCTGACTGTTAGCCTGTTCTATTATCAAACTTGATAGTACAAATAAATTTACTTGTAATTGGGAGTCAAAAAATTTTAATTGGATTAAACTTTTTTATTAACAGTTTTTGCAATTATTCTAGCTTCCACCTGCAAATATTCACCTTCATCCTTGCATCAACCATATCTATCATTTCACAATTTAGTATATGTAAATCATAAAATGAATACTAAAAATTTATGTACAGTAACGTACCCTTTATCCGGAAACCGTTCAGAAATTGTTTTTATATTTTAAAGAATTTTTAGTGAGTAAATGCTGCTACGACGCGTAATGGTTGCGCCAATAATGCAAATGAATATTAATCATGTGGCATAACTTCTAAAATTTGTTTTATAACTGTTGCAACATTTTTTAGATTGTGGTTTGAGAGTGGTGGGGTCTTCTGTAAACGGCTTAGGTACCAATAGCAGTGATGTTGACATGTGTCTCATTCTTGCATCTGCCCTGGAGGTATGTATTGATTTGTATATTTAATTATTGACATTATATCTCTTTAAGACCTAGCTGCCCGAAATTCCCATTGGATTCAACCATAATATTGTGTAGCTTAGGACTTCAAGGGGTATATAACTACTAATTGTTTGTTATTAAGTCCATCTAAAAAATTAGTTTTGAAAAGTTATTTTATTTAGCCTTATTTAAGTAAATTTAGACTGCTTTTATGAGTTCTTCTATGGCCAAAACTGGCAATCCCAGTTAAATAAGACTTAATTGGCTACCAATCACAATAGATAATACTTACCAAAGCTGTGCCTAAATTTCCAGGGTTGGGGAAAAAACCTGGTTTTTTGGTTTAAACAAAGTTTTTTTTAGAATTTTTTTTTCAGAATAAGTTATTTTAGCAGTGAATTTTGATATTGAGTTGTAAATGAGACATTTATTTCAGGGGTTGTTTATAATTGATAAATGATTTATATATTTCAATTAATTATTTAATTAAAATTAAATTCAATTGTAAAAATAATTTTTGTTTTAAAATATTCCAATTTGAATATCTAATTGTAAATAAAAATCAGTGTTAATTTATCTTGGATAAATGGTTGAAATAATCAAATTATTTATCTTAATTATATATGGATTAATTTTGAACTCAAGAAATTTCTTCAGAAAGATAATTTTATTTTTTAAATTAGTAAAAGTGAAATGTAAGCAACTAATGTTAATTGAAATTGGATAATTAATTAGATTAATTACTAAATGGTAAAATAATCAAATTATTTTAATTATATGGATTAATTTATGAACTTAAATTAAATTTTCCCTTTTTAAAGAAATTTCTCTTTAAATAAATAAAAGTGAAATGTAGCAACTAATGTTAATGTTAAGTAAGACAAATTGGTTTTATCAATTAAAATCCAAGCCATCTTTTATCAGTGAAAAACAGATAACTTTTGTGTATCTTTAGTTACTCTTTGAAATAATGTTTAATTTTAAAGGAAATTAATAAATAAAATATCTCTTGAAACATATAATAAGTTTAACTTAAGCATTTTAGGTTAAGTTTAGAGAGAATTCAATAATTAAAACCATTAAATTAAAATATTTCTGATATTTAATCACCTTAAAATGTCAAAATTTTGATAAATCTAACCTTTTTTGTGCAAAGCATTATACTTAATAACACTTTTTTAATCCTGAAAATATTTTATAATTTCTAAAGAAAACTAAAGAAAAAAGTGGTTTTTTGGTAAAAAAACATTTGGTTTAAACCTTGCCAACCCTGTGAATTTTATTGGAAATTAAGACATCAGGATCTCATTTGTTAAACATAAACATTTTCTAATTAACAAGAAAAATGCACAAACAGGAATGTTGACTTTACTTAAATCTCTTTACTCCTAAAAAATGCATGAGGCTGCAGCAGGAAACTGCGCTTCTGTTTTTATGGCATTAACCAGAATTTTGGTGTAATTTTATTTCTCAGATTGATCAACAAACAGAAGCTATGCATCTCCTCCAGTGTGCTCAAAGACTACTTAATCACTGTTGTAAGTATTGAAAAAATTGCTGATTAATTTACCAATCCAATTTTAGTCAGCAGAAAAGTTTTTCTACTCGCATTTAAAAGTTGACAATCTATAATAAACTTAAATCCCATTACTTGCAATTCAGATCATAGATTTCAGTTTTGTGAAATACTATCCCCATCCTCTTAAGTATGTATGTTATAATCTAGCAGACATTTTACTTGCCTTTGAATTTGGTAAAAACAGTGGTTCCCAAAGTGGGCGGTACTGCTCCCTGGGGCGTTGAATAATTCTAGTAGCCGGTGATGAGTTGAAAGGAAATTGGGGCGATATTGGAGTAAAAGGGGCTTTAAAAACTTTTTAACTATTCCTCAATATCATTTTTATGGGTTAAAACATTAAAAAAATCCAGGTGAAAGTAGTTTAAAATCCCTTTCTTAACACATTTCTTAATTTGGGATTTTAAAAGGCTAAAAAAGAGAACCAATGGTCCGAATGACTTGATATTTTACCTGGGTAATTTTGGAATAGTGGATTTTTTAAGCAAGAAAAAAAAATTACCAAAATTAGTCTATAAGAACTTCCTTCCTTCCTTCCTCACTGGCTCGACAGGCCAGGATGGGCCTTGGCCTTCTCTAGTAGTTTTCTCCAAGCTGTCCTTCCTCTGGCAATGGATTTCCAATTTTTTATTTTCAATGTAGAGAGATCTTTCTCCAGGGTATCTAGCCAAATCTATAAGAACACTACTCATTAAACCTTCATACCATCGGCTGTTGCTAGCCGACCGTCGTACGACGGACGGCTAGTCCCACGGCCATGGCGACCGACGTATTGTTTTGTACTGTATTTCACAATCCCTGCAAGATTTTTATACTTTATTAGCAATGCCCATCCATGTGGACTTGATTCTTGCTGTTTCTATAAAATATTTTAGCGAAATAATTTTATTTTCAATAAATTAATAATTTAAAATTTTTTTTAAAAAAATTAGACTAAGTAAAACATTTAAAAAAACACAATGAATTTAATTAAATAAGGAATGACTGTTAAACAAGAGCAATTAATTCTTGCAATTTTTAATGGAATAATAAAAATTAAATTTACTGAAAAATAATTCCTGGGTTCGAACCTACGACCTTCCGCGTGCCAGCCAGACACACTACCACTTCCCCATCCGGGCCACGCTAGATGCAATCCTAAATACATGAAAACCACGCCTTTAACCCGAGCATGCGCACAACGGTTACCCGACGGTTTGCTAGTCACTCCCCATACCAGACTTAGACTGGTCTGGAGAGGTTTAAATAAAAACACCTCTATAGGTAAATTTTTGATACTATTTTGATACAAAAAAAGTTCCCTTGCTTTTCTATTATACCCTGATGGGATATTAACGGCCATATTCACCGGTAACCTGACCGGCGGTCAGGTCAGGAAACCATGGTTACAGCCTCTGATTGGTGGAATTTGGATTTCTGATTTGAATTCCACCAATCAAAGGCTGTAACCATGGTTTCCTGACCTGACCGCCGGTCAGGTTACCGGTGAATATGGCCGTAAGTCATTCTGTGACCTGTGGCTCTCTTTTTACAGCCTTTTAAAACTTAAGCTTTACTTATAACCACTCTATTTTGTAGAATAAATTTCTATTTTTCTTTTAGCATTTGTGAAGAGTACAGATCTTATCACTGCTAAGGTTCCTATTTTGAAGTTTACTGAAAAGTACAAGTTAGTAAATTCATATAGTAAAAACAAGTTCTGTGGATAGATTTTAATTCCCATAATACATTTTTCAAATTTGTAAACTAAAATTAAAACAAAAGTGTTGTATCCAAAGTCTGTTAGATAGCTCAACAAAAAAAGCCACCTAGTTATTCTGGTCAATGTAAGAAGTGGTTGGTAAATCCTGGTCAAAAAATTTATTGCTTTACCCATGTTATGAATTTGTTTTTTATTGATCGGAATTTTCTGACCAGTTTTTACATTGACAGGAATGATTATATAACCTATATTTTGGAGGTTCTGTGTTTTGTGAAAATTAAACTAGTTTTATCTAGGCTATGTAGTGATTGAAAATTAGGTTTTAGTTCTTTCTGTATTTTGGGTTGTAGTTAAAACTGTTAAGGGAAATAAAAACAAAAAAACATTTTTTAATATCTATTTAGTAAATGTTTTCATAAAAATAATATTTAAAGATAGTTACATTCAGTGGCGGCTCGTCCATAGGGGCTGCGGGGCTGCAGCACCCTCAACCAAAATTTCCCAAAATTCCAATTTTTATTTGCTTTACAATATTTAAAAAATTATCTATTTCCCCCTTTAATCTTTGTCCTTATTAATCATTTTTCAATTAATAATTCTCTGCTATGCCGTCTCGCCAACAGATTTCTTTCCGGGTCGATCAGCCCCCGCAGATATACCAGTCGTGGTATAAAACACTAGCTCTATCATATCAAATGAAAATATCAAGAATTTAGCATGCGAATCTGTTGGGAGAAAAGGGGCTGCTTTTCAGCAGCCCCGACCAAAAGAATGATAGCGTTTTCTCTTGAAAAAATAAACGATTTCTACTACTAATAAATCACATTGGCTTTTTTATCTCACTCCAACGCTGTTTTAATTTTTTATTTATAGCTTCTTTTTTTCTTTTCAACAGAGTGAACAAAATCTTTTCCGATGTTTCGGCAAGTCAATAAAGATTTATGTTTACTTTTTTGTAGCTAAGTTTTTATTTCTTTTTATAATGAACAAATCGAATTCGAAATGTCGATTTTAGCTTCATTTGCCTTTGAGATACTAAATGAAATAGACTTCATCTTTAATTCTTCATATTCGTAATAATCAGCTAAATATAGGTAAGTGACAGTTTTTGAATGCTTTATTAAGTGTAAAATCGAAATTTTAAATTGTTCCCATCTTTTCTATTTGATTTTTTCCACGTTTTAGTTCAGGGGTTCTCAACCTTTTTGACTCCACGACCCCCTTTTCTGGGAAAATATTTTGGCGACCCCCTCAGACCTAAAATGTTAAGACTTAAATAATTATCTACCATTTAGTTGTAATCTCACTCGCAATACGCTGCCGATGCATCCTACTTTTACTCTTATTCAAAATAGTTCATGCATGAAACGAACTATTCTCTCTAATAATCTATAACCTATAAGTTTTAAAAATTGTTGTGTCGGTATAAAAAATAACTCTGTAAATATGACTGTTTTTAAATTTTGTTTCGCGACCCCCCTAGGCATGCCCCGCGACCCCTAGGGGGTCGCGACCCACCGGTTGAGAACCCCTGTTTTAGTTTAATAGAAAAAGTGAAGAATGGCATTACCTCATGTTACAGTCAGTGAAGACTTTGAATCGGGTTTAATAATACTTTGTACTTATCAAATCTGATTAAGGCATCTTTAAACCATTTTAAAGTTTTTTTTAGAGATTTTTTGGCATTATATCGCATAAAATATGTTGCCAACTTGGTACCTTCGGAGCAGCACCCCTTACAATATTACCTTCGAGCCGCCACTGGTTACATTTTTTTCTAATTAGTTTTTATATTATTTCTTTATTTTAAATTTAAATCAAACCAAGGTTTGGTTTTTGTACAGTTTTATTTGAAGTGCTTTACAATATTATTAAATTGATCAATATTAAATTGATACTTTCAATCATCTGCAATGCTAAAATTTTATAGGGGTGTAATGTTTTAGGGCCGTATTCAGAAACTTTAACACGAGATGGAAACGTTGTAAAATCTCGCGTAACGATCACGAAATGATAAATTGGAAATGGTCGTTCAAGAGCACCCGTCTCTTTAAAAGTGAGAAATTTAGCTGACTCTGATTGGCTGAAAAGAAAATCTCGTCTTGGTCTGCTTGGTGACGTAGGAGATTTTATCCAATGAGGGAAAGGATCGGAAACTCCCGTTAGTGTTTCGGGAAAATATCATTTCAAATTCATCGTTTCCATAATGTTCTCGTTCTCATCTCGTTTCCATCTCGTGTTAAAGTTTCTGAATACGGCCCTTAAGCTACCATTTAAAAACTATTTATGAACATTTTGCTAAAAAAAACTTAATGTGTGAATCATCATAATCTAGCACAGGAGCAAAAATTTTTACATTGGGATTCAGATAAATGCATTTCAATTTTAATGGGTACATTAAAATTGGCAATAACTAACTTAAGTTATCATTACCAATGTCCTTTTAAGTGAAGTTTTGTTTTACATTTATAACCTATACCTTTATTCTTTCAGTAACATTCAAGTAGATTTGAATATCAATAATACTGTTGGCATAGCAAACACACAACTTTTAGGAGCTTATAGTCAATGTAAGTATCAAAACTGTACCGATTGTACAAGTATTAAAACCAATTGTACAAGTGAAACATGGAATTGGTTGTAGCACTTCTAAAAAATTAGAATCTGAATTTGTTATGGAAAAATAGCTTGTCGGTACAAATAAACACTTCAACACCAAACAAGTGAAAAGTAAAAGCTTAACAAACTATACATTTTTTTCAGTGGATTGGAGAGTTCCACCATTGATTCTAGTCATTAAGAAATGGGCTCAAGATTGTAAAATCAACAATGCCAAGGAAATGACCCTCTCCAGTTATTCCCTTGTGCTAATGGTGATACATTACTTTCAGTGTAAGTAATTTACTAAAGTTTTTAATTAACTAATTATGAATTTTGAAGGTATTTCAATTTTAGAATTTTCTACTTGTATGTTGGTAGGTGTTTTAAGAGGGGGAATGCATTCTGAAATTTGGTTATTTTATGGTTGGTTTTAACGGAAGTAAAAATGTTGGATTAATATGAGATTTTTTATTCCAGGTGGCTGTGATCCTCCTGTTTTACCATGTCTGCAGAAAATGCAATCAGTAAGTCATTTTCAACAAAGTACTCCCAATATCTTGAAACTTCACTGTATAAAACTTCAGTATTCACTATTCAGTTAATTTTCCTCCTTGAGCTTTTCTAACTCTAAGTTTTAACATCAGAAAAATTGGACTTTTCTGATTTTATAAGTAACATTGTTGCCTTTTTTAGTGCATTGAACTTGCATGACAATTTTCCTCACATTTTAAATTAGTTTTTCTAGTATCCTAAACTAGACAACTCCAGTTATGTTCCTTCTCACAAGTTAATAAATAAGGTTTTATGCAATTTAAGTTTAATATTGGTATTGCATACACTCCAACTACTACGAAATTTACGTAGTCCCTACGAAAATTGAGTTGAAACTACGAAAACATACTAAAAACTATGAATTTAGCTCAAAATATTCATCGCTGATCCGCTCTTCCGGTTATCGCTTCTTTCTACCCAACCTGCCGCGTTTACTCGGGGAAAAAACTTGTTTAAGTTAAAAGTATAACATTTGCTCTTATTTCTTTTTTCAGGAATTAATATTTAAATTAGGTATATGCTTGCTTTACTGTGCTTTAAAATTTAGATTAATAAAAAAGTTTTGTTAATTAAAATTTAGTGTGCTGTTTTTTTTAATTTTTTGGTTATATATTTAATTAATGATGATCACATGAAATATATTGTTTATAAAGTAAAATAACAACCGTCGCTAATATGGATATGCTAGTATGCATTATGTCGGTAAATGGACTACTAATTGAAGGGTTGTCAATGTTGGAGTGTATGGTATTGCATCTTTGAAAACAATTGTATCCTTTTTTTAATGGCAGTTGTGAAGAATTCCCTTTTTGATGATACTAGTTAAATTATTTCTTGAGTTAGTTCCTTTTATGAAAATATTTTAAATGAATATTTCCAGAAAACACACAAGTTTAAAAAGTATGTATGAAGTTTTTAAAGGGTTTCTAATGCAAAGAGTTTCTAAATGCATTTCTATTGATGGTTTATACTAATTGTACCGAATTTCTCCCTGAATCTTATTAATACAGACTTATTCTGAAACTCTGGAGCATGAAACTAATAATGTTTTATCAATGAAGTAGACTTAACCCTTTAGTGCTAACTTATTTGATTATATACAAAAAATACTTTATAGAAACGTTTGTTCTCGACTAGGTTTGTCGATTATGTTCAAGCCTATTTTCATAGCATAAATCTTAATTTTTTGAGGATTTTGTTATAGAAGAAAGAATATTTGTGTGTGTCAAGAAAAATATTTATTGAATACTAACTAATAAAAATAATATAGTTCTCTTATTTTTCTGTTTTGGTCAAAGATAAAGCTACTCATTTCAATTAACAATTCTAACTCGCCACTCAAATAGTGGTCAACAAATACAGAATATTTGTGTAGAAATCTTCATCGTCAATAATTTGCTTGGGTGTAACTTATTGAACAGTAAATTAATTTCTTTTTAAAGCCTTTAAAACTAGTTCAATATTCTGATATGGAGTAGATTCCATACCCATTTTCATAAAGCGATTCATAAAACTAAAAACAAGAACTAAACTTGAGTCGTCTGGTTTCAAAACCGGATAGATCCATTTTGGCACAGCTTTCGCAAGAGTCGCCGGGGTCGCCAAGTAGAAGACAAGTTAGCGCTATATCACGGCCGGTCGCCTGTTCCGGCCGCCATGTTTTACCACGACTCAAATGATAACTCTTAAGTGCGTTACGAATTATAATTTTGTTATTTTTAAATTAAACAATTACCGGGGATCGAAATATGCATCTTCCCCATGCAGAGCGGGAGCCATACCGCAGAGCCAGCGGGATATACTGAAATCATAATAACTTGTTATAACATCCATCCTTTTTCTTGGGTTAATCTTCATTTGAGACGTGGTAAAACATGGCGGCCGGAACGGCGACCTGCAGTGATATAGTGCCAAGTAGTCTTCCATTTGGCGACCGATTCGCGGTTGCCAAATGGTCGACTCTTTTATCAAAGCTATGTCAAAATGGATCTATCTGGTTTTAAAACTAGACGGCTCACTTAAGTATCGGAAACGTTGTTGAAAAATATTTCCCATGTTTGATAAATCTTACAGTAGTTATTTACTTTAATTTTAGAGACGGTACGAGGCTGGTGATTATGGAAAATGGATTATTTCATATGGAGATGGCATGAACTTTCGATCAAAAAATTTACTATCATTAGGAAGTCTTCTATATGGATTTTTCGATTACTATTCAGATAAGTTTGAGTGAGTTGCATTAGTTATTTAACTGTTTAAGTCATGTAATGCAGCACATATAAATTTTTCTTTAATGTTTTTTCTCAGTTTTTCTAAAGATGTGATTTCTGTACGACTGGGATGCAAGCTTCCAAAACCTGTGGCAATGAATTTTAGATCAACAAAAAACAAAAGAGGTCATTGGAAATTTATATGTATTGAAGGTAAGATAATGTTGCTTTAAATATTTCTTTGAGATAAATCTTGAAGTTTCTGAAGAATAAGAATTTTTGGTCAGAGAATGTTTTTCAAAAATTACTTCTTTTGTAAATATATAAATAGATGCAATGAATTTCAGGCTGTTTAGGATCAAAACTGAGTTAAGTAGTATCTTAACCCTTTCAATCTTAGCCACTCCAAATTTTCCACTGGATTAAATGCCAATTTCGAGCAGTCTAGGATCAAAAGCGTTTATTTAATTATGCTTGAGTGTGAATTACTTAATAGACAGCTCTTTTCCCTGTATTTCATACTTGGTTTCAAAGACTAAGACTGAAAAACTTTTATTAATTTTGACTTCAGTTTTCATATTTATACATTTAAATTTTTATCTTAACCATTTCAGAACCCTTCAATAGAACCAATACTGCATGTGCTGTTTATGATCAAGATTCCTTCAATAGAATTACAAGTGCTTTTAAAAGTACATGTCTTCAACTGATGGAGAAAAAAGAGATGGCATCAGTTCTTAGTATACCAACTTTAGCTTTAAAATAAGACCTTCTAGAAATTTTTTAAAAAATGCTTTGCATCCCTTTTGGTTAAGTTGTTTTGCTATCTTGCCAAAGAACTACCAAATCCTTATAGTAATTTATATTTATAAATGCTCAAAGCTTATATATAGTATTCCAAATACTTTTTGCTTGTGATAGTGTCCTTTTGTGAAGGAGTGTTTGAGTGTTCCTAATTTAATGTGAAGATTTTATTTTATGTATTATTCTGGTAGATTTTTAACCTCATGATGCTATGCATGAGTTAAAAACAAACCAAAATGTTCCCTGTAACATTACCTCAACCTGTGTATATATGCTTAAAGTGATAAAAGTGTAAAACTTTATAAACTGTTTGTATATTTTACTGTAAGTAGTTTAAAAAAATAAAGAATTATGGATTTAATAAAACTGAGTTAAATTTGGATTGTACCATAAAAAATCAAAGGTACAAATGACTCCACTTACTGTAATCATGGTTGGTTAATGAAAGTCAAAATTAACAGGGTTAGTCAATTTTATTCAACTGGATGCAAAATGTATTTAATGTTGTAAAAAATTCAAGTTTCAAAAGCAAATTTTTAACAATAATCTACATTTTTCTAAATATCAACTGTACCGCTCTTCTTCTAGGAAAATAACATAACAGGCAATTCTCAGAATAGAAAGTAATTTATTAATGTTAATATTTTTTCTAAATAAGTTGCAAAAATACCTTGTTTAAAAAAGTCAATATGTGTATGTGCTTGTTTGTCTCGTGCAAATCTACAATTATATTCTGATCTGCACAAAACTAATGAAATTTTAAAACCTTGTTTTTAAAATGGACTAAAATTTTTAAAGTATTTTTCCTTACTCCTTTGAATAAGCAAGCTGAGGTATTGCTAAGTTATCTATTGCCTAGGATTTTGAAAAATTATTTTATACTATTGTCCAGTGGTGCCCAACCTTTTCTCACGCACTTCATAATAAGATAAAGCTTGCAGGCCAGAAAAGATACCCAATTTTACAAATGAATTACTCTTTAAAATCACATTTCTAGCCCTTCAGAAGCTTCATAAAAGGGAAAAGCAGACCACACGAATCAGCTTTGCAAAACAGGTAGGGCACCATTGCCTTGTCTGGAGTTTTTTAGTTTCATTAATGATCTGCTTTTTAGTTTTGTGTTTTGAAATTTACTAAAACTACTCTCGAGGATTTTATTTCTTTCATGAAAACTAAAAAATGCTTTTTCGACTAAGAACATCAATAAGAATATTTCTATATCGAGTTTTGTTGACTTAGAAGGAAGAAAAATCAAAAAAGATAAAATGTTCCTGATTGTTTGACTGGAGTGGGTGGTCATTAGGGTGTCTCAAAAAAAACTTTTTTTCGAAAACCCTCGCTCCCCAGGGCTTTTCCCATTCCTTTTGGTTCCAAAAGATTGTGTGTGAAGTTTCAGCCCCCTAAGTTAACCCTAGGGTTTGCCTGTAGAGCCCCAAAGTTTGAAAAAAGTGGAAAAAATGACCAATTTTCAGAATTTTTAAAAATTATATTTTAAGATTGATACTGCAATAAACTTATTTTGGTGAAATATATTTATTTATGTGTATCAACTGTACCCTATACCCCTATAATTTAAGATTAAAACGTACTACTTAGGGACGTTGCACTCGCCAAACCTTATAATGCACTGCCGGTGGACGAAATGAATTAAATCCGAATTTCTTCGAAGGAACTCCCTCAAATGATGCCATTTGGAGCTAAAATGATATAAATGAGGAAGTTGCATGATTTTTTTATATTTTTTTAATCGATTCCTCTTGCAAAAATAAGCAACTACCCAAAATTTGAGGCCAATCGAGAAATTTTTTGATTGTCAAAAAAATTAACAAAAATCCCCTTTTTAAAAGCGCGCGAAAACACCAAGAGTTTGGATGTGACGTCATCTTATACTAAACCAGGGTGGCCACAAAACTGGAATACCGGGAATTATCAGGGAATTTTAAAAAACCGGGAAATATCAGGGAATTTTAGAAAAATCTAAAATATCAGGGAATTCCTTGAAAAACCTCAAGCTGCTACCGAATTTTGTTAATAGAATGAGTAAAAAAAACTGCAAAAAAACATAATCGTGCGTCGGGCGCATTCCTTTTCCTTTGATTCGAGCGCACGCACAAGGGGGGGGGGACTTCTCTTTTTGTTTATCGAAACCGAAACTTTGGGGTTGTTTTTTTTGCGGATGATTGACTGCAGCTGTGGTGAAGGATTTAGCCTTTTCGGTAAGTTATATTTTGTTTATCTTTGGTTCTCCGTTGAAGGATCATGGTTTATGGAATTTAAGTGGTGAAAATGTATAAAATGCTGAATCGTTTTCTTCAATGTAAGAAGCATTAATTTTCAACCTCCTCCTTTTCATAGGACATGCCGTTTTTTTCATTCAACATTCCGCATCACCATTGCTAAATCAGGCACAGTTAAATGTAATCAAAATAGGCAATTGACAACAGGTTTTGGCCGATAGATTTAGCTCACTATCGTTTTTTAATTTTGTTCGAGTTTCTGTTATTTCGTTCTCTTTTATGAAGTATCGAAAGTCGGGAATTTTGTACGACTGGGGTGCATTACTCCTAGATGGCTACTTTTTTTGCCGGTCCGATAATCAGGAAAATAAATTTTCATTTTCTTTTTAAGATAATTTTATGTGGTTCAGCAAAACAATTATTCGGGTGAAGCTTATGTCTTAAATGGAAATGCTCACACTTAATTGTTGATCGAGCAACGCGGGCCTTATAGCGCGCCCGTTATCACGGGCCGCGGTAAGGTTTTTAAAACATTCGCCAGTGAATTAGCCAAATCATAAATTTATTAGCCAAATTTATTAGCTATTAGCCATTTTTTTTAAGTTAACTCCATCCAAAAATTAAAGCGTTCGCGGGCAGTCCGTGGCTGGCGCCGGCGTAATCGGATATCGGGTAAAACCGGCATTAACGTAGCTTCATTACATAAAACAGCTAATAAATACAGCGCCATGGCGCTGTATTTATCGCTTATCTACTAGACAGGTTTCGATTCTCAAAATCAGTTAAAAAGATACTTTTTAAATCCAAGTCAATCGGCTCATTAATTATGTAAAAAAAATTCTAAATCATTAAGATAATAATCTATACAGCAAGCTTTTTGCTCAAGATCGATTATTTTTTTATTATCAACAAATACTTATGAGGCAGCTCGTTAACCCTCCGTCGGTCGCAACTGAACTTTTTCGCACACCTCATACATTTTCGTTCGCGTTTCCGTTATTTTGGGGGTTAGAAGTCTGAAATTTTTGCTAGTCTCCTATCTTTACCGGATGTATGGCGCCAACCAATTCATTTAATTCGCACGCTTTGTTTAGTTTGGTTTTCATCATGATTTTACTATTTGAGACAGCGCGTTCGATCGTGTAATTGGTCTCTAAGGTACGTAATATTACTTTTTTGTAATCTCGGATGCTTTTTTATTTATTTTATGTGTCGTTATGCATCAATATTATTAAATTTTCCCCAATATGTATGTTATTTTTCTAATTATTTTTGGTTTATTGCGTTCGAACATACACCTACAAAATCGTACCTTATACAATAAACTCGCTAAAAACAATGTTGTGCAATATGGAAATCTACGTTTACTACCTGTAATTTGACAGTTTAAAGCTAAAATATTGTATTTTGGAGTTATTTTACGATATCTACAGGAACTGCCAGTGGTCAATTTGCCCAGCCTAATATTACCTGTTCAAGTTTTGTTTGTGAATGGTTATTATTTGGACATGAGTTTCAAAAAAATAATTTAGAATTAATATCCCTCAGTTTCACATCATGAAGTATATTTTTTGACTAATATATTGAATTATTCATCCCGCTGAAGTAAGCTTAATTTTATGCTATTTTTAATTTTTTTTTTAATTATTTACAACATCTATCAAATTTTTTATGTCTGAATAATACTATGAACATCTTTTATTGTTTTTAAGACCTTATCATTGAAATTAAAAGGTAGAAATTTGCGATTCTTTCGATTGTGCGTTTTGGCACATTGCGACCTAACACGTCAGTTTAATATTGCGACCGACGGAGGGTTAAACAAAATTCTTTTTTTTTCGCAATCTTTTTTAATCGTCGAAATTTTCAATGGGGTATTTAAATATTAAAGGAGTATTAGAACCTGAGAATCTTAATAACATAAAATTATGATTATTTTGTAATTATGTTCAGTAGATTGTGGCGTAAGCGAAGCCGCGAACGGTTGTTTCGGTGCTCGTAGCGCGGTCGCGGCGCGGTGCACGCGGAAATACGATTTCAAGCCAACCGCATCCGCGAATGCTCGCGGCTGTACAGCCAAACCATTTTTGGCGAGTAATCGCAAACGGGCGACTTTTAAAAACGAAAGTTAAGTTCTGAAATTTATCGATTACTTTTGGAAGTTCACTAAAACGGAAAAAAGTATTCGCCAGTACTTTTCGCCAAAATTACTTTTTTCTCGCCATTTTTGCGATTTACTCGCATTTGGCGAATGGTTAGCGCGGCCCCTGTATCATAAGAATAAACTTAACTACAGAGTGTCCAAAAATTTACTGAACTATTTCAAAAGTTTATAAAAAAAAACTAGAAAGGATAGCAACATGCAGTTTGCTGCAACCTACTTTTTCCCAGTCTGGTAGGTGTTTTTGTACAAAATTTCGTGACTAACAGAGGATTTTAAAGAAATATGAAAACTTAAGGGAAATAAAACAACAGCCCGAATACATATTTCTAAAATATCTCTGATATTTAAAATATTTTCTAGAATCGAAGAATTCTTGTGTTGAATTCTTTTTTTTTGTCAAAAGGGTCTGTTTTAAAGGAATTGGACAAATTAGATTTTTTAAATGTGTTTAGAATCTTAATTTTGAAAGGTATGAAATTTTTTACAGAAAGCTCCTTGGCTGAAAGTAGTTTGCAGCTAGCCACTTATTTTTATCTCTATTCTATTTTTTATAATTTTTTAAATTGTCCAGTACATTTTGGGGCACTGTATCCTTGTCAGTGTTCTGATTTTGATGTAAACCTTTTTATTTCAGAAAATAAATTTTAGAGGGAGAAAATTTGGTTAAGAATCTAAAACACCGGGGTGATAAAATTTTAAAATAGCTATCAAAAATAACTGAGTACATTTTAATTTTGTATTAAAATTAAATTTTTAAAAATTAATAATATATTAGATAAGATTGAGATAATGGTGTAACTTATCATTGAAAAATCTACTTTTTAACAGATATTTCAGCAAACACGAAAAAATGAAAATTAAATTTGTCGGTGGTACATCAGGGAAAAATATCTCAAAATATCAGGGAAAACCTGGAATTATCAGGGAATTTTGAAACAAGTTTTCTGTGGCCACCCTGTAAACATTCTTGTAAAGCAATGGAGTTGATGGTATCATTGTCGACGTCATCTTATAGTTTAAACAATAAACGTTTTCAGTCACATGTTTTTTTTCTCGACTTTTAAATTAAAATATTTAATTACCTGTACTTTTTTTGAAAAACTAACTAGATATTTCATTTTACCATACAAAAAATCATATGGAACACTTGTTTGTTTTTGAAAATCTGACACATGCAACTTCCTTATTATGAAAACCAGTGAAATAAGTTTTTGGCCCTTCCACTGAGCTTTTAATGTAAAAAGTGTTTTTCTCCAAAATTTCTCGTTTTCAGCTGATAAAACCCAAAATTTATACTAAAAAAGGGGGGTTGTTGTACTTTTTAGATACGAAACTTTGAAATCTTTATAGGGGTTTCATTTTTAATAAGTAGAATTAAATTTTAAAGCGCACAGATCGGAAATGACATGGATATTTCCTATACCAGACGTGAAAATCTATTTTCTTTTTTAAGTTTGGAAAATTACTTCCTTTTAACGTATTAGGGTAAATTTTTAATTAAAAACTTCTTTCCTTAACATTTCAACCAAGATTCACAAGTATTGAACTATTTTCCTAACTTTGAAAGAAGAACATAGATTTTCTCATCAGGTATAGGAATTATCCATGTCATTTCCGATCTGTGCTGTGTAAAATTTAATTCTACTTGAAAAAATGAAACCTATATAAAGGTTTCAATGTTTTTTATCTAAAAAAGTTCCACAACCCCCTTTTTTATTATACGTTTTGGGTTTCATCAGCTGGAAACGAGAAATTTTGAAGAAAAGTTCTTTTTACATTAAAAGCTCTGTGGAAGGATTCAAACAGTAGCGGATTTCTAAATAGGCTAGCTAGGCTATAGCCTACGGCGGCAAATTTTCGACAGCAGAATTTTTTTCTTAAAAAAAGAGAAGAGAAAGGAAACACTAAACATAACCTCTGGAAAGATGGAGAACGTCCTTTCAGAAAATCAATTCTGTGGTTTACAAGAAACTGTTCTCTTTGTTACCCAATGGGTCTCAAAATGAGCCAAAACTACTTTAATGGGCAATTTCCAAAAAAATGTCGGGGGAGAACCTCCAAACTCAAATTTTTATCTGTTACAGTGTTTTTCCCTTGAAAAGTACGCCGCCTACAGGAAACTTTTCCCGTTTGGTGCTCTGTCTATAAAGTTTGAAAAGTAGATAAACACAAGTTCGGGGGAATTTCCAAAAACATTTTCTGGAATTTACCTTGAAACTTAAGAGTCCTCTTTCCCGATACGCGACCTTGAGTGCTCCCCATGTTATCCAATGGGACATTTTTGAATTGAACTACAGCTTTCAATTTTGATCGTACATTCTCAATTTTTGCTGCATGTGCAAAAGCAGAAAAAAACCTTTTTTTATAACTGCTTTTAGTAGCTGAAATCGCATTATTAATATTTTTAATCAATTTTTGAAAGTGCCATGAACAGCTTAGTCACCTTTTAAACAGGAATTTCACTAAGATATTTTTAAAAAAATGACACGAAAATTAGTTATGGCAATAGCTTATGCTTTTAGGAATCGAAAAATCATTAAATATTTCGTAAAAAATTGAAATATCTATTTTTAAAATGAATACAATTGAAATTTTTCTCATTGAAACATCGAAGTTAAAGCAACCCTAAAACCCAACTAGTGATTGATGATCTACCCCTCCCCTCGTTCCCTCTCGCTCCGGTCAGTGGGGTGAGGGGGACTGGAGTTGTTTTTACAAGATCGGGGTATGGGGTCGTAATCAGTTGAATGCGGATGTGTTCGTTTTTCCTTTTCCTGTCTTTCGGTAGTTATGTCAAAAATCTAGATCCGCGTCTTGTGAAACTTCTTGATAGAAGTTTGGTGATGGTCTCATTTTCTTAGTTTACATAAAATGTCATTATTGCTAATTTCCAAAGTTAGCTATCTGGATTTAAAAAAACTTAAACAGGACAAATGATTAATTAGCAAGGTAATTTTAATGCTGTATAATTTATTGAAATTACACTCAGAAAAAAGTTCTATTTTTAAACAATCAATGGACAAAGAACTTTTCAAGTTTAGGTTGCGAAGTTGGTTTTTAGTTTTTTAATTCCTCTTTTAAAAAGTTATGAAATTTCTTCATTCAACCATGGAGGAACACAAATCCAAATTTAAAATACAAATTAAAATTATTCAAAAAAGTTAAATTGGTACTATTTTAATAAAAATATTTATTTTCAATTGGTGAAACAACAAACAAAATATGAAAAATAATATTGGTTACCAAGGGGACTCAATCCCGTCTAGGTAATCGAAAAAATATACCCATTGAGTAAGACTTTAATATATATTTTATTAAAAAATATATAATATATAACATCAATGAGATATAAATAATACAAAAAAGAAAATACAAGTACAAAATAATGAATTTTATAAAATGATTAATTAATCATGATATTTTTTAAATGGCTCACAAAATTTAAGTAATAATAATGTTATCAACCTGAACTTGCAACAATGTTTATAAGAAGGGTATGGGATTTTTCTTTAAAATAAGAAAAAAATGGATTTATAATACTAGAATTTCATAATGAATCATGTTAAATTCAAAACTATTTAAATAACCTTGAAAGTATCCCAAAAGTTATTTTAATAATTTTCTCATTTTAAATTATCTAAATATTTTCCTGAATAGAACTGTTCTTTCTTCTCTAGATAAAAGTTTAAAAAATACATAAACTTTATAAATAAATACTGTTTATATAATTTAAAACGAAAGCAAAGTATAAGTCGTATATATTTTCGAATAAAAGTCGAAGTATTTTCGTATAAGTCGCACACCTCATGCTTCGGGCCGTATCCTAAAAGAAACCCCCCGAAATTTCAACGTCAATTTTTTAACTACTGTTTTTCCTTAAAATTCGTCTTAAAATGCATAAAACCCTGCAATGCATACTTTTTAGGTTCAAAATCCAACCAAAATGGAAATTAAATTCTTGAAACTGTATGTCCGAAATCCAAATTAGGTGAACAAAACGAGTTGAAAATCTGCTTTTTAGACTTAAATTTCCAAAAAATTTTCTGGGGGAGGACCCCCAGAACCACCCTTTAGGACATTCGAAGATGTTTTTAATAATGAAAATTCTTAGCCCCCCGAAAAAAACAAATCCTGGATACGCCGCTGTCTACTTACCTTGGTCATCAATAATATTGTACTAAAGTTTCAAGAACATTTTTTGCCCCCCCCCCCCCGAAAAAAAGTTTAGTTACGGCCCTGCTCTACGTAATTAGTTATTTTGTTGCCTGAGTCTTCCCAGCTTTATAAGGGGTGGGATACATTGGTTTGGAGAATTACTACCCCAAAAAACTGTCCCAGTGTTTCATTGAAATCCAAATCTCGTATGTGTTCCTTCCTTTGTTTACCACTTGATATTTAATAACCTCCCAAGAAGCTCCTTGAGGTATTATGCATATGCACTTATGTTTTAGAGTTTCAGTCCCTTGTCAATGATTTTTTATGGTCAACGAAGCACGAAGGTCAAGAGCGATTTTATACTGCAAATACTATATAGGTGTATTGCAGGGATTCGTAAATAGAAAAACAGTGCATAAAGTTTTTAATAAGTTTTTTTTTCTTTTATGTGGTAGATAATTTTTTCTAACTCTAACTATTCATTGCATATTATTGAAAAAAAAAACTGGTAGAAAATGTAGATTTTTTTCATTGCGGGGAATCCGTGCGTTAGGAATCGAAAAATAAAACGCAAAGTCCTTTTTGAGTGATTTTAATTAGGAAAATTAGAACAGGGGCTGGTGTACTCTAATTTTCTTAGCCGAATACTCCAATATACTTATTTTATCATTACTATATTTAACTTTATCTTCAAACATGTTTCAAAAGGCTTTCAGTTAATATTATTCCTGCTGCATGAAGAATAGATTTGAAGGGAATGGGAAAGAATCAATCAAGTTCAATGGGAAAGAATATAGGAGTAAGTAATTGTGCTGAGTCATGTGAACGAACGAGATGTCCAGGAGAGATAAGTCCCTGTTTGTAAATTTATTTTGTCTTTTCTTTTACAAAGCATGTTCAATTTTGAAAAGATAATTTTTCTTTTCTACCTGATTCCGATTATTGATCTTACTTTTATAAAGATATAGAAAAATATGGCCTGAATATTTTTCAGATTTAATGCTCCAGTAATCAGATCCTACCTCTTTATGTTTTTGAAAGCTATTTATCAACTTCTTACAATCACAATCTGAGGATTCACCAAAAATATTTTACTGAGTTAACGTAAATTTTACTCGGATGTTCACCTTGCAATTGTTTTACTTTTATTTTATTTATTATATTTATTCCAATTTATATTATTTATTCCGGAAGTTAATTACTCATTTGATAATTTTTATGAGTTTCCTATTTTCTCTTTGACCCTTGGATAACTCATACATAAATATTCAATTGTTTTCTTTTGTGTCTCCTCTTATTTTAAAATTTTATTTCTTAGTATTTTATGAAAAATATTTTGTGTATACTAAATAAAGGTTTTTGTTCCCTTGATACTAAGAAATACGAAACAGATGAGTAGCAATTTCTGTATGTTCTTCATTTATTTACAATTTTTGAAGTTTCTCATTTATATCCCTATTGGAAATTTTTTTTCTGGTATTCCATAAACCAGTATGAAATATACTGGATCCAGTATAAATGAAACTGGAACCAGTATAAATGATACTGGATCCAGTATAATTCATTCTGGTTTATGGAATACCAGAAAAATTATTTCCAATAGGGATAAGTTAACATCATATGTTTATCCCACGCGCCTCAAAAAAAGATCTTTCTAACCTTAAATTTTTGATAAAAATGCCCACATTGAAATTTGGCAAAAGTGAGGATGCGATATTTTAATCCTTATTCCATTGTGAAAACCAATATAATGTTCACCTATCAAAGGTAAAAGTTACGATATGCTCGAGTCTCTATCTTACCATTGAATAATGAATGACAAGGACTTATTAGAACTAAATAAACTATTAAAACAACTGATTTAAATTATCTTAAAAGCAAAAAAATTGTTTTCGTCGCCTAATTACCTGTTAAACTTTCACCCAATGCATTTATTTAGCCTCTGGTCGTTTGGATAAAATGTCAAGTTTAGAGGATTTTTGAAGTTTATTGGCATTTTTGACATAATGGCGATATTAAAAGCAAGAGGTTTTCACATCCAAGTACCACTTTCACAAAGTCAGATACTACCAAATATGATGAGAATAATTTGTTGAGGGTTATTGTAGGGGTATCGGTATATTCTAAATAGCACTCATTTTTTGCCACTAAATCGAAGAGGCTAAGGTAATTTTTGGTAGCTATTATAAAGTATTTTATAACTTTTTTTCGCGTAGCTTTTAGAAGTATGTTATCCTGCTACCTATTCAAGGTCAAAATAGGCGAAGGGTCGGTTGGAAAAAACGAATGGACATTCAGCACGCGTAGTGGCTTTAGTACTAAAACGCAAATATTTCGATTACGCGTTATACAAAAACGAGACATGATAGAGAAAACCTAAATGCAGATTTAAAATCAGCATCAAAATTACTACAAAACCTACATAAACTCGTTTCTGATGATTTTTCAGTGTTGACCTGGGTTAATTATTTACATGAAAATACTTTTTAATTATTTATAGCGTTAGTGTGGTTGTAAAATGCCAAAAACAACGTTGTTTTGACTTCCAGAAATACCTGACTGGAGAGGTCATATTGTAAATTTGTCCTACTAATTTATGTTGGAAAATAACCAATAAACAAAGTAAGGTTTTTAAAAAAGTTGACACCCTGTATTTATATAGCCTAAAAAATCTCAATCCAAATTAGAGTAAGTTGAATAGTCAATTAATTATAACAATCGGTAAAAGTACAAAACGGATATATTATTTGGAATTGAAAATTACAACTCTACTCATTTTTTACGATGAACTTATCAAACAAGGGACGGAATAAGCGTGTGTGGAATCATGGAAATATGGTAGGTTTTTTGCGTAGCCCAGCCAGGAAAGCAGCTCTTTTCCTCCCTGCGTTCGGTCAGTGGGGGGGGGGAAGAATCGTCAGGGGTGATGGTGTTGTGTTTCAAACCTGTCTCGCCTCACACTGGGGTATGAAATGGGGGTCGTAAGCAGTGGAATGCATTGCATAGTCCAATCGGTACAACCCGAAGTTTAGCAAAATATCACATTGTAGTCGAAGGTGCAACTTCGTTGTGTATATTTCGATGATGCTATGAAACTTGATACATTTGTTCCGGGGATCTATTGAATGAGTTTTTCATCGGCTGCCAAGAAAAACTTCCACGAGATTTTAAAATTTTTAACTTCCCCAAGAACCCAAATTTGATGTCGATAAGCAAGCAATGATTTTTAGGAAAAGCGTCACCGTCCAATAGTCATCAACGAAGAGTAATCTCCGAAAAATTCAAGTACTATTCATATTTTTAAAAGTAGAAAAATGAAATTTTTTTTATTTTAATACTTTCTTTTGTAGAAATTGTTCAGTTGTTTAGTAAATGACAGTTTTTAAACGAAATTCAGTGTTTCACGCCGTGCGTGATCCATAGAGCCTCAGAGAAAGGGTGTTTTTTTTAAACCCATACGCAATTACCACACACTTTGGCATTCCTTAGATCTGCCGTTTATAATCGTGATATAAGGTAACCAATATAGTATTTTTTTTTTCAAATCTATTTCTTCGGGATCGCATCTTAAATTTCTGTATAATTTAAAGCCCCCTTTCACCTTTTTTATAAAATTTCATTTATAAAATTTATTTATAAAATTTTAGAGTTTTTTTTTCAAAAAAGATATCGTTCTTCTAATCATGTTTAAGATTATATAAATTTAAGAAAATGTATAAATTTGAAGGCGTGCTATACGAATAGGAGGTAAAAAGGATTGGGCATAAATTTATTACTTTAAAAAATTAAATTAAATACCGTAAAATTGTAGTTTTAAAATTTAAAGTCCCTGATCGTGTCCTTAGTATTTTTTAAATAACGACTGATATGTATCGTGACGTGATGGATTATAAATTTATAGTTTTTAACAGTTACCATATTTAGTTTGAATCAAACCAAGTACACCACAAAAATACAGCTATCATATATGAAATTTAGTTTTCCAATGGTTTTGACGCCTTTTCCACTGAGGATGTCTTCCGATCTTTCTGAGATATGAAAACATAACTCTTCCGGCCTAGGAAGGGTTCCGGAGATCGTCCTCGCGTCAACCCAATCCCCGTGAACATGGTAAGAAAAAAAAACAACACGTAAAATGAGTAAAAATATATATATTTTTAAAAGAATAATAAAAAACCATTTAAATTTTATATGAAACTGGGCTAGAATTTTCCAACGATTCCAAATCCGTTAGAATTATTTCAATATCTTTATTAGTTCAAAATTTGCGATTTGTGAACCCGTATGGTCTAGTACTCCAAAGAGGAGATAAGATCTTGATACCGCTCTTGTAGGGCCACCTGCGATGCCCCTCTTTCTTGGAATTCTTGCGCTCTTCTCTCCACTCAATGGCGATAGAATTTATCGCCAACCTTCAAAATCAGACCGGTAATGACCAGGACCGCGGGAGAAATTTTTTGCCAAGGATAAATGCCCTCGCCATGGGAACCCAGGGCGCGCTATTTTGACAGGTTTTCGGGGCGCCATCTGTATTACAAATTATCGTGACTCGGAGTTGGCTTTTTAAGGAAGAGGACTCTTAAGGGTTTTACAAGGAGTGATCCTTTTTGATGTAACCTAAAGTGTCTCAACATGAGTTAAAATGCCACTTTCAGGGGCAAAATTTAAAAAATTTTCTGGAATAGGAACCTCTAAACCCCTTAGAAATTTTCCAATTCATAATACTATAAACTTTTTTCCTTGAAAATTCTGCCCCTGACAATGAGTGGTGCTCTTTGGGTGGAATCTAAAAGGTTTCAAAATAAGCTAAAACACTATTTTGAGGGGCAAATTTTCAAAATTTTTTTGGGGAGAACCCCCAGACCCCCTTTTACTTCGAGTTGACATATTTACACAATTTTGAAATTTAGTGCACCAAAATTAAAACCTTACGAAGTCAACTCTCCTACAACTTAGTATTCCTAAGATTAGACCTCAGAAAAGATGTTGAGTAACCACCATAACCAAAAGTCTAGCTACGGCACTGGCAACCCCCTCCCCTTTCAGTTGCTAACATTAATATTTGAACAGCCCATAATCATAATAGCAATTAAGTTATTCGTGAAACTCAGCCCCCACAGACAAAAATCCTGGATTCCCCACTGCCTCCCCCAAACCAAAACTGAAGTTTTATTTTGGGAGAGACGCCATGGGGGTCGCCTGTTTGCGTCTCCAGTTGCGATGAGAAAGAAGCGCGGCACGCTTTTTGTTTGGTAAACCAGGGGCCTTAGCACCAACACGTTGATTTGGAAAGCAACATCGACGAATTCCGATGTTGCTTTCGGAAGATCGTTGAAATCCCATATCAACCTTCGCTTAAGAGTACTCTTCCTTAAAAAGCCAACTCCGAGTCACGATAATTTGTAATACAGATGGCGCCCCGACAAGCTGTCAAAATAGCGCGCCCTGGGTTCCCATGGCGAGGGCATTTATCCTTGGCAAAAAATTTCTCCCGCGGTCCTGGTCATTACCGGTCTGATTTTGAAGGTTGGCGATAAATTCTATCGCCATTGAGTGGAGAGAAGAGCGCAAGAATTCCAAGAAAGAGGGGCATCGCAGGTGGCCCTACAAGAGCGGTATCAAGATCTTATCTCCTCTTTGGAGTACTAGACCATACGGGTTCACAAATCGCAAATTTTGAACTAATAAAGATATTGAAATAATTCTAACGGATTTGGAATCGTTGGAAAATTCTAGCCCAGTTTCATATAAAATTCAAATGGTTTTTTATTATTCTTTTAAAAATATATATATTTTTACTCATTTTACGAGTTGTTTTTTTTTCTTACCATGTTCACGGGGATTGGGTTGACGCGAGGACGATCTCCGGGAAACCTTCCTAGGCCGGAAGAGTTATGTTTTCATATCTCAGAAAGATCGGAAGACATCCTCAGTGGAAAAGGCGTCAAAACCATTGGAAAACTAAATAATCGACATCAAATCTGGGTTCTTAGGGAAGTTAAAATTTTTAAAATCTCTATGATAGCTATATTTTTGTGGTGTTCTTGGTTTGATTCAAACCAAATATGGTAACTGTTAAAAACTATAAATATTATAATCCATCACATCACGATACATATCAGTCGTTATTTGAAAAATACTAAGGACACGATCAGGGACTTTAAATTTTAAAACTACAATTTTACGGTATTTAATTTAATTTTTTAAAGTAATAAATTTATCCCCAATCCTTTTTACCTCCTATTCGTATAGCACGCCTTCAAATTTATACAGTTTCTTAAATTTATATACAGTAGAACCCTGATGATCCGCGGTGCGGATTATCCGCGAGTGCCACGAAAAAACTTTTTTTAAGATGAGAGCAAATTTTAGATGAGATTAGAGATGAGATTAGACGCAGAGCAAAGGTTTCTGCTGTACTGTACATATTTTAAAAGTTTTACAGATCATGTTTTTTGTAAAATAAAACTTAGTTTTTATGCTGAAATATTTTTTTGTGTTTTTACCTCATTTTTGTCCTTTTTCGGGTTATCCGCGATTTTCACTATCCGCGGTACCCTTGCCATCCAATTCCGCGGATAATCGGGGCTCTACTGTACTTTTTTTAAAAAAAAATTTAAAATTGAAATTTTATAAAAAGGTGAAAGGGGGCTTTAAATTATACAGAAATTTAAGATGCGATCCCGAAGATCGGCAGATTGCCAAAGTGTGTGGTGATTGCGTATGGTATGCGTTTTAAAAAAAACACCCTTTCTCTGAGGCTCTATGGATCACGCACGGCGTGAAACACTGAATTTCGTTTAAAAACGGTCATTTACTAAACAACTGAACAATTTCTACAAAAGAAAGTATTAAAATAAAAAAAAATCATTTTTCAACTTTTAAAAATATGAATAGTACTTGAATTTTTCGGACATAACTCTTCGTTGATGACTATTGGACGGTGACGCTTTTCCTAAAAATCACTGCTTGCTTATCGACATCAAATTTGGGTTCTTGGGGAAGTTAAAATTTTTAAAATATTGTGGAAGTTTTTCAATAGATCCCCGGAACAAATGTATCAAGTTTCATAGCATCATCGAAATATACACAACGAAGTTGCACCTTCGACTACAATAAATGTGATATTTTGCTAAACATCGGGTTGTACCGATTGGACTATGAATTCCACTGCTTACGACCCCCATTTCATACCCCAGTGTGAGGCGAGACAGGTTTGAAACACAACACCATCACCCCCTGACGATTCTTCCCCCCCACTGACCGAACGCAGGGAGGAAAACGGCTTCTGCTTTCCTGGCTGGTATTTCCATGATTCCACACACGCTTATTCCGTCCCTTGTTTGATAAGTTCATCGTAAAAAATGAGTAGAGTTGTAACTTTCATTAAAAAAACAATTCCAAATAATATATCCGTTCGTACTTTTAACGATTATTATACTCGTAATTAATTGACTATTCAACTTACTCTAATTTGGATTGAGATTTTTTAGGCTATATAAATACAGGGTGTCAACTTTTAAAAACCTTACTTTGTTTATTGGTTATTTTCCAACATAAATTAGTAGGACAAATTTACAATATGACCTCACCAGTCAGGTATTTCTGGAACTCAAAACAATGTTGTTTTTGGCATTTTACAACCACACTAACGCTATATATAATTAAAAAGTATTTTCATGTAAATAATTAACACATGTCAACACTGAAAAATCCTCAGAAACGAGTTTATGTAGGTTTTGTAGTAATTTTGATGCTGATTTTAAATCTGCGCTTAGGTTTTCTTTATCATGTCTCGTTTTTGTATAACGCGTAATCGAAATATTTGCGTTTTAGTACTAAAGCCACTACGCGTGCTGAATGTCCATTCGTTTTTTCAACCGACCCTTCGCCTATTTTGACCTTGAATAGGTAGCAGGATAACATACTTCTAAAAACTACGCGAAAAAAGTTATAAAATACTTTATAATAGCTACCAAAAATTACCTTAGCCTCTTCGGTTTAGTGGCAAAAAATGAGTGCTATTTAGAATATACCGATACCCCCTACAATAACCCTCAACAAATTATTCTCATCATATTTGGTAGTATCTGACTTAGTGAAAGTGGTACTTGGATGTGTAAACCTCTTGCTTTTAATATCGCCATTATGTCAAAAATGCCAATAAACTTCAAAAATCCTCTAAATTTGACATTTTATCCAAACGACCAGAGGCTAAATAAATGCATTGGGTGAAACTTTAACAGGTAATTAGGCGACGAAAATGGACACAGTGGAATAAGGATTAAAATATCGCATCGTCACTTTTGCCAAATTCCAATGTGGGCATTTTTATCAAAATTTTAAGTTTAGAAAGATCTTTTTTTGAGGCGCATGGGATAAACATATGATGTTAACTTATATAAATGAGAAACTTCAAAAATTATAAAAAAATGAAGAACATCTGTTTCGTATTTCTTAGTATCAAGTAAACAAAAACCTTTATTTAGTATACACAAAATATTTTTCATAAAACACTAAGAAATAAAATTTTAAAATAAGAGGAGACACAAAAGAAAAAAATTCAATATTTATGTATGAGTTATCCAAGGGTCAAAGAGAAAATAGGAAACTCATAAAAATTATCAAATGAGCAATTAACTTCTGGAATAAATATAAATTGGAATAAATATAATAAAGATAAAATAAGAGAAAAGTTAAACAATTGCAAGGTGAACATCCGAGTAAAATTTACGTAATTCAGTAAAATATTTTTGGTGAATCCTCAGATTGTGATTGTAAGAAGTGGATTAGCTTTCAAAAAGATAAAAAGGTAGGATCTCTCTGATTGCTGGAGCAGTAAATCTGAAAATATTCAGGCCATATTGTTCTATATCTTTTTAAAAGTAAGATCAGAAATCAGAATCAGGTAGAAAAGAAAAATTATCTTTTCAAAATTGAACATGCTTTGTAAAAGAAAAGACAAAATAAATTTACAAACAGGGACTTATCTGTCCTGAACATCTCGTTCGTTCACATGACTCAGCACAACAGCAACAGAGATGTGTGCTTACACATTACGAAAATATCTCCTCTGTAGACAAGTTTTTCCTCACACATTTGAACTGGCGAAGCCCCTCTGCAACACGCCAGTTATTAAAAAACTGAAACCAGGGCGATGTCCGGGTCTAGCTTGAAATAAACAGGGTCTTCTTTTGTTATAAATTATAACTTGACAATTCCTCCTCATCTATGGCTAATGTATAAATTCTCTAAATTTCACCGCTGTTTGTAATTATAATTTTTCAAGAACCATTCATAGAACATATTTTAAAAACCTTCCCAGTTCCCCGCTTTTTAACCTTTAAGAATAAATTACATTTATCAAATAATTAAAAAGTAATTTAAGAAAAATTTAAATTTGATGAAAGTGTTATCCTTATTTTTATTCTTGGATTAATTTTTAACAGGAATATTTATTTTCCCGCTGTATGTTTTGTTATAAACAAATATAGAAGTTAAATAACAATTGACTTAGTGACTAATGTTTCGATCACCAATTTTCCATTCCGAGGTAAAAGCACTTTTATAAAATTTATAAAATAAAAAATTAAATTACTTTTATGCAATTTAGAAAATTTTGACTTTAACAAACATTGACTATAATTAGTCCACATTTTTTGAGTCCACGTTGGAAGTCTTTCATGACACCGTCGGTCTGCGTCTCCTATAACGGCGTCTAGGGTGTTGGCCTAGGGGGGTATCGTAACCTACCAGAATAATATTCTCCATTATGGGTGGTCATTTCGGAAGACCACAGGGAAGGGAAATTTTCCAAGAAAATCATCATTAGGGGAAAGGTAGGAAATGTTTATTTCTCACAGGGGAGGGAGGGTGATCACCTGAACACTTGTATAATAAGGAATCTTAAAAGACTGTCATTATTATTTTCATGCATTCTGTATTTATTTATCCGGTAAATAGGGTTTCTTCTGAACGACTTGGAATTGTTATAATTTAATTTTGGGATATATTTTTTCAATTTGTCTGTTATTTTTTATGGGGATCATGCGGTTAAATGTAAAAATCATTCAAAAATATTAATGCTTGACAAGTGGATGGATTTTAATACCTTTCCTCCGGTAAAATAAGGTGGAATAAAATGTATTGAAAATTTTAACAAGAAAGCTATAATTCCACCCGTGCAAGGCCGGGCATATCAGCTAAGGAATTATAAAAACCGGAATTGTAAAAAAAAAAAAACGTGACGCCCGAGGAAAAAATGGAGGTCATTTTCGGATTCAGCGCACTCAAAAAGATTAAGATCTTTATTTCCATATTTTTCAATTAAGAACACATGTAAAACAGAAATCAAATGTATTCTATAAAGACAAAAATTCACAAACTGTTCTATCACAATTTAAAAGATAAAAACATTTTGAAAATCTTTTTTGAAAGTGAAATAATCTTGAAGAATTCAACCTTTATTATTTTGATGCATTTATGAAGAACTGTATTTTACGAAAAATATACTATAAGACAGGCCCGGACTGGCTACCTGGGGAAAGCCATGTAGACAGGGGCCAAATCATTAACTTCATCTTATTTTTAAGAGTAGTTCAGAAAAATTAGATCTTCAACAAATCCAAAATGAGCAATACCAAGAAACTCGCTTTTTCCAAATCCTCAAAAAAAATCCTCCAGAGCTAACAATGCGTACCCCGATATGCATACCGGCTATGCATGGGGCCAATTCATCCATTCTCCACCGTGAAATGGCCATCTTATCACACAGGTGTACCTCTGCCCAAGGTTCCGAAGAAGATGGCTTAGCGACCTCCGGAGATAAAATAAACTACTGTCGTCCACCTACCAGAAATTTTCTGGGGAAAGACCCCCACACCCCCTTTGACACTTGGGCCTGCAATATTTACTAGTTTTTATAATACGTTCGTCAAATGCAAAAATTCCTCTTGCTAAAGAAATGTAATAAATTCGTAAAAAAGGTATTAAGCTCGAAATTCGGGTTAGATGTACCAAAATGAGTTTAAAACCTGCGTTTTAAATCTTAATTACCAAAAACTTTCTGGGGGAGGACCCCCAGACCCCCCTTTAAGTAATTACAATTACAATACGACATTAATAACCTTCTTTATATTATGATCATTGATAAGAATATAAGATTCAGTTTAATTTGGGAACATTTTTAGCCCCCCCCCCAAAAAAAACACAAATCCTTCATCCGCCACTGCCTTTCGACACAAAAATTCGTATAAGAATAAGAGAAATAACATATCGGGAAGTGCCCAAAAATCGAGTTTTAAAATTCCACCCGTAAAACGCCGCCAAAAGCAAGTAGAATAAAAGCGTTTAAAAAGGGGGCCAACATGAAGTTTTCCCACCACCGGGGTCAACTGCTAGCCAGTCCGGCCCTGCTATAAGAATCACACACAACCATCACACTTTCTTTTACTATTAGTTCCTCGGTTAGCCCATTTTTGAGCTATCTTTCTAGCATAGTACGCATGAATCCATTCCCAATAAACAAAAACACAAAAACAAACAGGCAGAGGAAATCCTACCCTTCGTTGAAGAAGGTAATAAAAACACCCCTCTCCCCGTTGCAGAGATGGAGAGCAGAGATAGAAGAAACCCCGCGCGCAATAAATCAAGGCTTGGATATAGGGTTGCTGTAATAGCCAGTTTTAAGCTAAGAAAAATTACATTAATTGCCTTTTAAAAATAGATTTTTAAATTTTTTCACAAAAATATGGTTATGAATCGGTGAAGAAAAACATAGTGCAGGATTGGTTTTCATTTTCAAGTCGTTTTTCCGAAAATATCTAGGTGAAATTAGCTGTTTAAAAGACGATCAAGCAATTCATGAACTTTCAAAAATTATTTAAAAATACTAATAATGCGAGTTTAACTCCCGATTCAAAAATCTGTCCTAGAGATTTAATGGATCTTGCGTATAAAGCAAAAATCGAGCATGTGCGATAAAAATTCGAGGCTAAAACAGGGTATCACAGATTCTCCGTAGAATAACATAGGAATCGCTCGAGGGGGGGAATCGGGTAAGAGGACTCTTAAAGGAAGGTTTATATGCATCCGGCAAGTGCGGCAAAATCGCATGCGAATGCGAATTTCTTTCCTATTTTTCACACCGTTGGAAAGGACCAATAGGAAGCCTCGAATCTTTCCCGCGCAGCCAAAGGGAGATCTGCCGGAATCGCCGCACTATCTCAAAAAGCAAATTGCGTCAGGGTGACGTGATCTAGATTGCCCCAATGGAAATACAATAATTTGTTTGAAATACACGTATTTAACCGTAGGTCTCTGAAAATTTCAAATATTATTTTTAATATAATTAATAAATAATAAATTTCAGTATTTTAACCAAAGATTAGCGGATAATTTTAGTCGTGCTGCCATCTGTAATCGTACCAGTGAAGTACAACTAGATTCTTTTGTATATATACTTTAATTCGAATTCTTGTTTTTCTACTGCACGAAACTTCTATAAGACTCTTTAAAAAATAAATTTGAACAATTTGAGACAGAATATGCATCACGATTACCATCATAACTACATAATGACAATATGAAGCCTCGAATCTTTCCCGCGCAGCACAAGGGAGATCTGCGGGAATAGACGCACTATCGCAAAAATCAAATTGCGGCAGGGTCCCGTGATCAAGATTGCTCCGTTGGAAATACAATAATTTGTTTGAAATACAATTATCATGTATGCGAGTATCAAAAACGGAATGTAAAAATAAACGCGTCGTCGCCGAAACCAAAACAAATGATGCGGCAGACAATCGCACGATCGCACTCGACGCATTCGCATGAAACGCAGCGCCATTTGAAGACGCGGCATAAACGTTCACAAACGGCAGGAAAAATTCTTCCGTCGCAGTCGCACTCGCCGCACTTGCCGGCTGCATATAAACCCTCCTTAACTTCGTAGCACGAAGTCCGGAATTCCAACTGTTGATTTGGAAAAGTCGCGAAAGCGATGTTGAAATGGGAATGGCGCTGGCCAATCACAGAATAGCTAACATTGGGGAAGGGATGGATTTCATTGGTTCTCAGGTTCATTCTTGTTTTTGAGCTCGACTCGCGCGGACGCTTCGTCGTCCCTCTCATCGTATCACCCTAAATTGCATGCGTGATGTTTCGAAATAGTTTATTTTTGAAGTAGTTATCCAATTACAGTATCAAACTCATTGGTTTTAAACTATCAAACTCTTTTGTAATTAATTATGAGCATAAAAATGTGCATCTATTTGTAGGAAATATGCACGCCTAATATTATTTTAAGTCGTTAATTTATTTAACAAACAATGTAAAAAAAACCAAATAGTTCGTAAAAAATAGTAGATAAATGTTTCTTTAACTCTTAATGCATTTTATTTAAGTAAATAGATTATTCCTATCTTTATGGGCCTTAAAAAGCAATTCAGCTTCAATTCTGTCTTCAAAACAATTAATACTTAATTGTTTTATATGTATTGTTATCTAGAATTATCTGAAATGTCTGTCTAAAAACACATGCGCCACTTTAAAAACTCTATAACTAGGAGCATGTGAATAGATGTTCAAAATACGTAGTCACTCTAATGTTTTACATATTAAGTGATACCATTCAAATTTATTTAATCTATTTTGCAAGAGAAATTTATATAAAATATTTCACTTTTTAAAGTGAATTTAAAATAAGGTCTATGCTCTAACACAGTTGTGGCCAACCTTTCTGTGGTAAAAGTGCCACTATTCAGAGGAAAAAAATTAAATGAGGCACTTCTAATTTAATGAATATACAAAACCCTCCATACATTAACCAATATAAAACCTCGATATAAAAAATTATGAGTATAGTAGTAGAAATTGGAAGTGATTGTAGTAAGAAAACAAACACTCAAATTCAATTTTATTCCCGAAGTTTCATTAATTAAGAATATAATAAATTTTAACCTAATTGAACATTTTTATAATTCTTAATAATTTTATTGCCAATGATTCTAAATGATTAATACTGCTAATGTGAGTTGGTCAGTTTCAGTTGTTCAGATATTTTTACTAAGTCATCAAAATTAATACAACTTACCACACAGATATTAAAATTTGATGCTTTAATGTCAATTTTAGGTGGAACTTGATAAAATGTTTCAAAACACATTCCTAAACACTTGAAAAATCAAATAATAAACACAAGTTTTTGTTTTAAATGAATAAAACTTCATGCTTAGAACATGGATTGGCATGGTTTTCCCAATTAATTGGGGCATTCCCTTAAACAACGAGCTAACTCCAACAACTTTATATTGTAGTTGGCTCGTAGTTGCAAGTGCCTCAATGTAAAGCTTTTGACATTAGCTTGTTGTTGCAACTACTTCAATTAAAGGTAACAATTATCAAATATTTTTAAAATTCAAATTAATTTCTTTCACCATAATGCAATGTACAGTAATAAGAAATAAATAACAAGAAAATATGCAGATAAAACAGACTGGAGGTTTATTCAAGTACAAATAAAATATGAACAGTAAGATGCATCATTTTCATAATCTTTCAATTCCAAGTTCATCTGAAATAGGAAACAAAATATTAGATGAAATAAATGCTATACAGTTAAGATACAGGAAATCTGTGTTCAAATGAAAAAAATTGCATACAAGGTTACACAAAATTAGGCAATATCTGAATGTTTTCTTTAGTGCCATACCATCTCACATTTCAGCTGGTTCAATCATTTTTAATAAGCAACTCAGTTCTTTTCTTTTGTAAGCTGAGGATACTCAACCAAAATTGTATTAAGACTGATATCCCAATATAAAGATTTTAAAATTGTCACTGTGTTCAATTTATTACATAGTTAAAGGTGGGTTATTCCACGGGTAACTGACATTTTTAAGAAAAACACTTAGTATTTTGTAATTTTCTTCCCAAAAATAAATGATAAAAAAATACTTTCCACCCAGTTTATTGCTTTCTTGTTAGCTTAATCTAATGGCACAATTAAATTTTCAAAATATGTTTTTATTTATTTTTGAAAAATTTTAAACATGGTAACTGACTAACATTTATGTCAGTCAGTTACCATGTTGTTTAAAATTTTTCAAATTTCAGGATTGAGAACCCCTTCTCGGAAAAAGTTAATGAAAATTGATTTAATAACTACCAAAGAAATAAACATTTCAATATTCTCTTACTAACCACCCACTGGCTCTTACCAATTTAATACTTAGTTAAAACAAAGGTTTAAGGTTTCTTTGAAATTCGTGTTGAAATATAGGTTTATTTTGTCAAAAGCTTTTTGGGAGAACTAGTAGTTCTTAATAATAAGAGAAGAGGATCTGAAGGTTCCCCCAAAGAAATGTTTTTGAAAATTTGACCATCAGAATCAGGGTTAACCTGTGTTGTAATTGGAACAAAAAATTTTGGGGGACTTAACTTTTATTTTACTTTCAACTCTTTTAACCTGTTGGGAAAAACCACTTGTATCTGTCGTGGGCAAAGCCAAGCTTATTGCAATACATTACCTTGTTTTGTTTATCTTTGTCATTCTATCAGATCATGCTAATTAAAAATCCTGATATGTATTAAAATCAAGGCTGGCAAAAGGAACAAAATAATCATTTTGTTAATGTTCCTTAACAATATTAACAACTAAGCAGCAAGATCAATTAAGCTCTAGAAAAAATTACACCTCAAAATAGTTTCCCTCTTGACCGATATTCTCCGCTTTGGTCATTATTTATTATTAGGAGCTTTAGATGAGTCATTTCAAAGTTCATTTAACCCCGATTTAAATATAAGTAATTGGAGAGACAATAAGTGAATTTGAAGGCCCCCCACACAAAAAAGAAATGTATTATTTTTAGTGGTGTTCAAAGTGATTGAAGTTAAGTTAATAGTAAATTTAAAACATATTGGCAAGACTTAGACATTTGTCATTATTAAAAATATTTTGACATATGTGGATAATTGAGTAGAATCAAGTACTTAAAACAATAACAGATCACTACTTACTACATTAATTGAGTGATTTTCCTTTTATTTTAAGTAACGCTTCCAATTGGAATGACAGTCATCTATTTACAGCATGTCGATTCCTTTTTTCAACATTCCTTGCATCCTAAAAACAAAAAATTATTGAAGATCATAGTCTAACAAAATGTGAATGTCTATGCTTCAAATAGAAGCAAGTCAAAACACTTGTTTAGTACTTAGGAACCAATTCCTTTATCCATTAAATTGAAAAAACCAAGTACCCTCGGGGAAACAATTATCCCAAATTACAGTCTGCATATTATTATCTATAGGCACACACATATTTCAGGGTTTGTCATTTCTGCCGTGTCTCTGTTAGTGCTAAACTTTTGTTGTGCTACTTTAAGATAAGCCAGGTGCTAATCTCCCCAATAGGACATTATTGGTGACATTTTACAACTTATTATTGTTACCTATAGGAAAAAATAAAAACAATGCTGTAGATTCTTGTTGTTCAAGTTGCTGCAACTTGGTACTATATTGGATTGGGCCAATTGTTCTATTAAGCGAATTGGTCTGACATTTGAGCCCGCTGAAACCTCTCATCTATTTAGAAAAGTGTTCGTGCAAATAGGGACTAGTACCTATCTCAATGGAATATTATAACAAATTTTCTGTGTTCTTTACATTCACATTATTTTTTAAATCTGTTACCTGTCCCGCTAAATATCAAGCTGTTTTAACACAAAATATTCCAAGATTATGCTTGTCGTTGATGTAGAGCTGTATATTTAAATAGATCAGTTTGCAATTTTTAGTGTCATTCCTAATTTTTGGCATCCAAAATAGCTTGATGTTTAGCAAGACAGTTATTGAACTAAGCAGTAAAGAGTGTTCCGCAAATGTGATCAAGGTACTAATACGCTTGAAAACATAGTACTAACAAAATGTACTGCATGAAAAAAGGGTGGTATTTTAGGATTAGCCGGGTGCAAATTTTGCTCGAGAAAATTTATGTAGGTCCTCAACAGCAAAAAGGACGACAGTTGTAAAGATATGGAGACTGTCCGAATGGCGACTGCTTTATTTTAGAGCTTTTATTTATGGTCGCTGTGAATATCTACATAAAATATTTTCCGACTTGTTAATTAGACTATGTTGTCAATGTGTGAGGTTACAAAAAAAACTAACAAACATTTTAAGTATCAATTTGTTAAGATATTTAATGTTTTTTTTAATATTTATATTTGATTGTGTTTGGGGGATTTATTATAATATAAAGTAATTGCACCTGGCTTATCCTACAATACCAATGGTATGATGAAAGTAGTAATGGGTTAAGATAGATGCAGCTTTAAATAGAATTAACCAATTTTTACCTATTTTTGGAAAATATTGCCACTTTTTTTCTGGAACAGTTGAATTATCAGGAACGGCACACTTTGTTGACCGCGTTGAAAAAACTGCTCCATAACGTTGATATATCAGCTGAATATTGCTTGTCTTCAGATGCCGCTATCAGCAAAAGGACCAAACACCTACAAAAATTTAAAAGGTCAACAGAAACCAGTTTTGAACTAGTCGTTAACAAAAAAATGTGTTAATTCCGTTAAAGCTTCCACTATCACCAAGTTTTTAAGAGCGCCATAATTCAAATATCGACCAGTTTTTCTGATTTTTATTGATAAACTAAGTAGTTATTGATCTAACTAAATATTTTAATCGGTAAAATCCTATTTCATGGGTACGCCTTGGCGCGTTTTTTGGCGCTAAGTTTTTTTTTGTCGCCAAAATCGAAAGGCGCCAAATTCCAAGCTGCAGACAGCTAAAAACATAGTCTAAACTGCTTAAACGTAATAAGGAAACAATTTATACATATTATAACATAATTTAAAGTATTTATCACTTGATTGACGAATTTTCAAGACTTAAATATACTATGATGCAATATTAATCTAACTATGACGTCTTGTTTCTCGTCCGATAAATTAAGAAATGACATATAATTTCAAAGATTAATTACCCTTATAAGATACGCATAATTACTCATGTATTTCAATACGCTTTACTGAATATTAAGGTTCCGGCGAATATTCTTAATATAGTAAAATACTTATACAAATATCCTAATTCAACTTAATAACTCTTCATTAATGCATTTTAAGTAATAAAAAACACAAATAACATACCATATTCCCGTACTGAAAACTTACACATCTCTGCCTTTCAAAACAAAAGAACTGTTTTGAAATGCGCAGACATCGTAATATTTGAAATCCGCGCATATTCAACGCGATTGCCACAACTAAGTTCTTAATATTTTCTGAAGGGATTCCGGAATCGAACCCTTGAAGGAATCGATTCCAGCAGAAATAGAATCTTAGGAATCGTACTTAACAAATTTGCTAATAATTATCTGTATTAATTTAGAAATAATAAATTATAATTATATATTTTTCTATTATTATATATTTTTATTATTAGTTATTACTATTATTACTATTTTATATTATTATTATTACTATTTTATATTATTATTATCATTATTATTATTACTATTTTATATTATTATTATTATTATTATTATTATATTACTATTTTATATTATTATTACTATTATATATTCATATTATTATATATTATTTTTATCTCTTATAATACCCGTATTTTTTAGTATAATATCCGTATTAACTAATTATAATTGATTTTACTAATTATCCTTCCTACTTTTTCGATAGTGGCCCTAAGGAATCGATTCTAGGTTGGAATCAAGCCTCAAGAATCAATTCCGGAATCGAATGAAACGATTTTTTAGATCCCTAAGCACAACATGACAGCTGATTGGTTTTCCGAGTCATTTGCGTCATCACTTCTCAATTGGCCATTCGAAATGTTACAATACAACGCAGAACACAAAAGCGCATTCTTACGTCAATTTGGATGAATCGCGCACAGCATTCGTCATTCAACTCGCGATTGCCAGACTTGGCAATCTATCTCTGACTACGTCATCTATCGCCAACCCGTACCCATCAACTAGGCTCGATCCATTTTAATCTATTAATTTGATATTATTTAGCAATAATATTTCAACTTTTAGGTCCAAAAGAGCATGGCAGTATTTAGCGGGACCTTTAATGGAATTGAACCAAAAAATAATAGTTCAAACAATCATCTGGGGAACAGATTTGACGTAAATTCCAATGGCGGCTGCCAACTAGAGCCAATTATACTTTAACTCATTGATTATTAACTGAAAACCTAACTGAAAGTATCCTTAGATAAAATTATGGGTGCATTAAGTTATTTCTGTCAAGAAGATTAACCCTGCGGAATTCTATAGCGACCTCTCACCGCTAGACGTAGAGTTCGAACACTTGCAGTTCAAGCAAATTAAGAAATTGGTTAACCGGAAAGGAGATGGATGTTGTAACAATTACAATTACACATAGATTTAATCAAAACTGTTATAACCTACTTTATTAGACCGAAGGTTGTGAATGTAAAATATAAACAATAGTTTGGCTTAAACTCAAAAAAATTGGGATAAAAGTCCCACATAATTCATAAAGTACCCATTGCACTGTCTTTATGGACGTAAAATTTGTTTGAGCACATTAAGCATTTGTGAATCAAACACAACAATCATGCTAACACAAGAGTTTTAGGTCTCCAATGAAATTATATTGAAGCACTATATATCTAGTAAAGCCTAAAAAACTATTATAAAGTTCTTTTTTAATCATATGGATCAATTTAAAAATTCTTATTTAGAAAAATATGCATTTAGCACAAATATTTGTTCGGAGTCTTGTGACTCACGCGATCACTGTAGGGTTAAAGATATACGCATGAAAATATAGTTTTAGAAGTTATAAAACTGTAAAATCAATTCATAACACACATAATATGATCTAATGATGAAAAAAAATCATGAATAACTTACTTTAATTCAACTTCAAAAGCATCGGCTGAATCACTTGACGATCAAAACACCTCGAGATCGCCGAAATCAACAACGCTTTGGACATTTCCCGCTCGGAGGAGGAGGTGGAATTTGGTGATGCCATTCCGACGAAGATATCAACTAGAATTTCAATGTTGATTTGTTGGGTGTTGATATGGAGAGGCTCGTGCTACGGATTTTTCGCAACTGTTGAAATTTGACGTCATCGGTCACGTGATAGGGATAATTTCAACGTTGCTTTCCAAATCAAGGTGTTGGTGCTAAGGCCCCAGATGTCCAGTCTTCGGTTGCAATGTTGTTTTAAGACACAGTAGGGGTGACGATTGACAGAGAATGGGGTAGGACGTGTGAAAGATTTATGGACCAGACGGACTAGGAAGGTTTTGTTCTGCCTGGGGCTTACTTCAAAGGGGGTGCTGTTGTGATAACAAACATTTCAGGTTTCTTGACCAAAGAATTCCATGAAAATCTTGAGTGCCCAGGGATGGAAAGAACGTTCAATTAGTTCCATTGCCACCTGCTCAAAGGGGTCATAAATAAATCGAAGATAAAGAATTCCCAACGCTTCTTTAGCTCTTCATCAGCTATCGGTTCATTTTACGAAAAAACAATCCTGTGTATTCGGGGGTTGGTTTTCATCCCCTTTCATTGAATGTGTTCACGAGACCGCTTCCATATAAGCTCTGTTTTGCTTCTATATTGGTAGTAGCCCTGAACAGAGAGAGACCTTCTAAATTTGTGTAATGTAAGTTCAAAAATACAAATTGAAACATCGTTTTCTGGTAAGTTCCTATTTTTTTTTTCGTATTTTACTGTATTAATCAATAAATTTCATAAAATAATTGGATATTCGTACTTGCCATCTTGCCAACTTTTAAGGTTTGTCCGTAAAATGTTAGTATTTTCGTTTAGTTTACGGTCTTACTGATGGATCGAAAATTTCTGCGGTTATTGGGTTTATTTTCACATCAAAATCAGATTCCTCTGCTAATCCCTGTCCATTTGATTTTCACAATTTTGGTCTTTTTATTAAATTAATTTTAGACTTTTTTGTAAGTCTTGGATTCGCTCGCAAGTCTCCTGAGTCTTCATGGGCATTCTCCGGGTAAGTTTGCTTATCTAACAACTTAACCGAGATAAGACCCTGAAAGATGCTTCGATGCATGAAACTTGTTTTCAATCAATGTTTCATATTATTTCTCTTAGTAATAGTTGATACGAGTGATAATTTATAAAACATTTACTAGAAAATAGATGAAGGAAATATTTGTTTATTTCTTAGAAACTATTGCAGATTTTTAATTATATTTTATGCAATTTTGCATACTGTTTTATAATTTCAATTGCTTTCTTGAGTTAAAACACTAATTTCGAGGATCAAATTTTAAAAAAAAGGAAAAAAAATTCTGGTAGAGAACCCCCAATCCCCAAAATTTAGCCTTGGTTTTAGGTAGTGTTTTTCTCATTAAAAATTCTGATGCCTAAATGAAGAGGTCTCCTTTAGGTGTTTCCCCAAGTGTGTCGAAATAAAGAAGACTTCTAGTTCCCCTCCAAAATTTTTCGTCTATTTATGACTATTTTCCTTTAAAATTCAGTGATTTTTAAGGTCTCAAAATGAACTAAAACACTTTTTTTCCGAGACAAAAATTTTTCTGAGGGAGACCCCCAGATTTACTTAAGCTCACATTAAAAAATTTCGACAATTTGTGCAACACATTCAAGAGCTTCTTTCAAGTGATGATTAAAAGTTTAACGCATAAATAATGGTACTCGTTAGGGGTACATTAACGTTAAAAACGTTGAGTCAAAAAGTCTGGTTATAGCCCTAAAATTTCCCCACATAAAAGGGGTGGTTTAAAAAATAAAGGGGTCGCCAATGAGCCATCTTCACCCCGGGCGCCGTTTTACCACGGCACGGCTCTGTGTAGGCGGCAAATTTTGGTTCAGCCTATAGGCGGCGCATTTGGAAATCCGCCACTGGATTCAAAACTGTTATTTCACTGGATTTTATAATTTATAATATCATTTTAGCCCTAAATGGCATCATCTGAGGGAGTTCCTTTGAAGAAATTCGGATTTAATTAATTTCGTCCACCGGTAATGCATTATAAGCTTTGGCACATGCAACATCCTGAAGTAGTACGTTTTAATCTTAAATTATAGGGGCTATAGGGTACAGTTAATACACATGAATAAATATATTCCATCTAAATAAGTCCTAAATGAGGCATTTGAACCAGTTTTATTTGCATTATCAATCTTAAACATAATTTTTTAAAATTCTGAAAATTTTTCGTTTTTTCCACAATCATTTTTCAAACTTTGGGGCTCTACAGGCAAACCCTAGAGTTAACTTAGGGGGCTGAAACTTCACACACAATCTTTTGGGACCAAAAGGAATGGGAAAAGCCCGGGGGAGCAAGGTTTTTCGAAAAAAGGTTTTTCCGAGACACCCTAGTAGTCATGGAAGTTTAATCACAGAAAATGGATTTTATCCCTTTAAAATTCGAATATCAAAAATCTGCTGCTGAGTGAATGTACTTGCAGCCACTCATTGAATAGGGTTAGAAGTTTTGAAATACATCAAATTAATTTTCAGGCAATACTGGAATTTTCAGTTGGATGCATTTCAAAACGGGGTAGAAATGCATCCAACTGAAAATGCATTTCAAAACGGGGTAGAAATGCATCCAACTGAAAATGCATTTCAAAACGGGGTAATAGGCAATACCAGCATTTTTTTAAAACAAAAAATTCATTTTCCAGTAAAAGAAATGGATATAAATTCAAAAATCAACATGAAAAGTTTGAAAAAATTTAGTTTATTCAATACTTTAAAATGCAAATCGACAATCCCTTTGCATTTGTTTAGGATTGAATAACATCAGATCAGATCTGTTTTGGCCTAACTTTAAAGTGAAAATCGATGATCTTTTTGAATCCTGACGGGTTGAAAACATGTTTCGGATTAAATGACGTCACATTTGACATTCTCGCCCCTTTTTAGTCAAACTAGTTTAGTTTTAGTTAAAAAAAATTTTGCATGCAAGTTCTTTTCTTAGATACCTCTATCAAATAAAAAAACAAATACTGGACTTGCCCATTGTGGGAGAGGTATTCTAATTTCCAATGACAGGCACTAAAACACTGTACTACCTTAAATCAATCCCTGAACAAGACATTAGCTATGCCAAAATGTACTTCATATTTATACCACTGTAAGTTATAATTCCTTTTTAATATTTCAGTTGGAAAAAAATTAATGAACCCTTTTTTTCTTTAGTCTCATCATATAACTTTTATAACACATGAAGAATAGGTTTAGTTTTTAACATTAAAAATAATGATAATAAAATATTCCAATGCATAATTTCAATGCAGACCTTTATGAAGAAGCCTTAAAATGAGGTAAATGCAGAATACTTAAAAATTTATTTCATGGTTTATATACATAATATAAGCTGTGCAAACACTTACAAAACTGTACTTGTAAGATAACATCAAACAATGACTATTTAAAATGATGAATTTCATGTACAAAAAAAGTAAATAACATACCAAAAAGGTTACTTTTTGAATTTGTTTTTTACAGTTAAATTAGTGCCTTCAATATCAAAGCTTTCATAAATCCACCTGCGGTTCCGTCGACATTCATGGCCACATTTTACGGATGCACATCTTGGACAGGTCAAGAAACACCCCGGACATTCAACATTCAGGCAATCGCACAAATCTTTCTGCGATTCTTTATGAATCCCACTGGAATCAAACTTTGCTCCTCTAAATTCTCCTTTTTTGGCACTAAAATCAAGATAGGGGAAAACTGGCTTTTAAAAATTCTGCAAAAGGTAGGTAGTCTTGTATAGGTAGGGAAGAGTTGGGATGTATGAAACAAAATTCACACAATTAATACTAATATTGCAAAAACTACATTACATTTTTCCAATTCTGTAAGAGGTTTAAAACCAATATTATTTAACTATGGGGTCAATTCATCGCCAGAGGGCGTTAGTATTGATTATCACATGACAGCTTTACAAAAACCACGGCTAAACTTGATCGCGACCGTAGGTTATACGGCTTATCCACTTTCCAAAAGATCAAAAGAGCCGACGCACGGCCGACGGCGCCGGAAGTTTCCAGTTTTTACCGCTTGAGGGGGTACCGCGCGTAATGGCTCGTTAGGGTTGGTTGGTTGGTTTGCTTCGGCTCTTCAAAATACGCAGTACACAGAAAAATCCTAACACAGGTTCCAAAACGATATTTTCAAATTCTGGAAGGATTGGAGGGCGTATTATTTTTTTTATAATATATAATTATATTATATATATTTTTTGTCGTATAATTTTTGTTTTTACGTTCTAAGAACACTTTTAGTCATTTACCTAAGTCATAAAAATACAAATTTATGATTTTTCATGATTGTGATTCATTATCGTGATCATGAAATTTATGATTTTTTTTATTCTTCACCATACTACCAACCCTGTGAACTAGCCACGAAAAATAATCAACCCGGTTGATGACCAAGTTGCTCGTCTGTGACTCCTTTTAAGCATATTTATCTTTGAATCGTATGAAATCAACCAACCAATAATTATTTTCCAGTGGAATGCCATGAATGACAGATAGATGGCGCTAACATCGTACATCCCAGTTTCTTGAACCTACCTTTTCGCGTAATTGCGCAAGCCGTATATAAACACAGTTAATCCAGTCTAGCCGTGCAAAAACAAAGTGAATTGATACTATGCTGCTATACTTAACAGCAACGTTTCCTGAACCCAGTACGTCACTACGCGGAAAGAAAGTGAGTAAACATAAAGCCTGTTGGGTTGATAGGAGGAATTTTGATTCGTGAATTGTGATAAAAAGACACTATTTATACATGGGTTTAACAAAATAATCATTTTTTAAATTGACATTCTTTGTTTCACTCGAAATTCAGACACTGCGATGGGAACTACTTTGTTAATGACGTAGTAGGTTCAACTTAAGTTGCTGTCTAGTATACTGCCGTCCTAAGCGAAAGTGTACACAAACGCAATTTCTCACAGATTTACTTTGAAAAAAATCTCGCCAAAAGAATATTTGGCGGATTTTTAATTCTATGCGGTAGACCCTCCTTTTAAGATCAAATATTAGCTAAGCCCAAAAAAACCTCTGTTATCAGTTGCAGCGTTGGGTTGCGTTAGGGTCCGGAATGCGTATATATTTATGGCAAGCAGGGTTCAATTACACAATTACAATTTATTAGCATTTCAGCTGCAAACTCGAGCGAGTCGTATATTCCAGATGTATTAATGACATTGATATACAGTCGAATCCGCTTAATGTGATCGCATTTGTCCGATATTAAATTGATAACATTATCCGATTGATAACAATAAGCGATTTCCTATCAAAAAGTAGAAAACAGTGTAACTAGATTATTTGCTTTAATATTAAAGTTATGTAACCGTAATTAATGTTTTCAAAACAATTTTACACTACATATGTACTTTGCAACTTCAAATTTTTAGGGTAAAATATAAGTGTAATTAATAAAAATAAAATAATCGCTTTCTTTGTAATTTCATTTATGTTAACTTTACACCTATGCGATTCCGCTCATAAATTTGTTTTCTTTCGACTTCTTGACGAGATATCATCCATATTTTTCAAAATTTTACATAGAAAAGGCTCAGAAACATAAATAACCACTGAAATTCATCTAAATTCCACTAAACAAGAAAAAAGAATCAAAAATCTCTTATCAGAAACATCTGCAAGGCCCCGATGGTGATATCCAATGACAAGCATGGATTCGCTCCCCCGTTTTCTTTCAATGTATGAGGTCGAAGAACATCCAGTGTTTTATTTTTCTTACATTCAAAGTAAAGATACATAACAGTGCAACTGTGAACTTAACTGAGTTTCAGAAAAAAAATTAACTTCAAAACTAAACTCGAAAGCAGACGTTTTTTAGGGGATATGGACAAATTTCGATAACATTAAGCGGCCTGTTGATCACAATAAACGATGGATTTTACATTAAATTAAATAGGAATGATCGGGACCTGTTGATTTCGATAACATTATCCGATTGATAACATTAACCGTGATCACATTAAGCGGACTCGACTGTATTATATGTTCTTAAAACAATATGTTTAAAAATATTCCGTTTTAGTTTTAATATTATTTTCAATTTAAAATGATGTTAATTTCAATCTTACAAAAATATTAGTTTGCTTTCAATTCCGATAATTAAGGAGTTTTTTCAAGATCTTTCCAACCATTCTAGTGGCTTGGAAGTAACGAGATACATTCTCGCCAATTTAAAAACGCGCCAAGAGAGAAAGAAAATGAAGTTTTAAGAAAACTCGTTTACGTACATTTTGCTTAGGACGGCAGTATAGTAATGCATTCACTAGTAAACAAAGCTAGAAATGTAGCTATCATGTCGCACCCTTGCTACTAAAGTGCCACAACTCAAAAAACTATGTTTTCCAGGAATTGCAAAAACTGACTAGGCACATTTTAGTATTTTCGAATTTGTCAATACGAAGAACGATACATCTCAAACTATGATCTTTAGCCATTGTTCTAGTAGTTCATACTCAACGACGGCTGGACGACAAATCAAGACGTGGCATTTTAGTAGAAGGAATCATAGCCATCTTGATTACAACAAAACGCCATAACTTCCATCTGGTGGCTGATTTTTCAATGCAACTTCTGGCTCTTTTGAAGATTGGTAGAGACGTGAAAACTACGCCTAATGGCGGTCATAACTCAAAAATTACAATTTTTGAGTTGTGGCACTTTAGTAGCAAGGGTGCCATGTGATCGCTGACGTCACGTGAATTGAGCCCATTGGTTACTGTTTGAATAAATGTATTCAATAAAAAAGCCATCATTTAACATGTTCGCTGCTGGCACTTTTAACGAAAACCGAAGGCAGTACTATCGTACGGTTCTTTGACGTTTCAGATCGTCTGTATACATTATACCTTTCTTGATACTTTTCCATTATCCCAAACCAACAAGTACTATCACTTCTTACTATTGCCAAGTTGGCGTCTTTGCATGTTTTTGCGATGTGCCCTAATTGCAGCTTTCCTAAAATTGGCATCAATAACTATTTTATTTCATTTCTTTTCAGGTACCATTATGCATGATTTTTTGCCTAAAATTTTATGTCTTGGATAACAAATTATTATCCAGGAAATATTCTATGAGGCTGCGTCCTTATTAAATTATTACCTTATTAAAACAGAGACTCCAACTTTCAAAGATGGTTGTCAGTAGTCCTTATGAGTAAGGAAAATTTTTTGGAAGTTGATCCTAAAAACAGGGTTGTTTTATACACCTAGTCTGATTTTTTAGGGGTGGATCCCCTGCCATCCCCCTTGATGTCATATCTGAAACAGGTTATAATCTAACTCTGAAACAGGTTATAATCTAACAAGATTTTAAAAAAAACTGCATTAAGCTTCAGAGTGATCTATCAGTAAAAATTTACAACTTAGGAAATCCTTAAGAAAAATTAGTTGAAAACACTGACTAAAATCGATATAAACGCGATCCGAGAGGTATCACTGGACTTACTAGGCTCCTCATGGTCATGCTTAAATTTTTCCTACAGTGTAATTACAATGTGAAAAGAAGCCAGCTTCAACTACGCGCCGGGAAAACGGTACTTACGCGAAAAATCGCTATTTTTCGACTTTTCCGCCGAATGCGGTCCTAAACACCGGACGACGGCTTCTAACCACTGTAAAGTATTTTTTTCCACATCGCACTAACAACGCAAGAAGAAGTCGAGGGAAGAACGGAATACCCCGCATGCAACACGAAACCCGATCGCTCGCCACCCTGTTTTATGAAGACTGAAAATATCCTAAAAATAGAGCTTATTTGGGAAAAAAAACTTGCTCTTTTAAGTGCTTTTTATGATAGATTTCCGATTTTCCGTAGCTTTTTCGATGTTATCCGTAGTCCGTAGTTTAACGACGGCATCCGTAGAAACTACGGAGAATCCGTAGTAGTTGGAGTCTCTGTTAAAATTCGGGCATGTGATTTTTCCGCTAATTTTAGTGGTATTGATTATCAGAATTCCGATTTCTTGAAATTTTATATTCCGCTCAATTGTTTGAGGAATTAATTTTTCAAAGCGGAAAAATCTGAATATTTCACTTACGTTTAAAAAATTTTATTTGAAGCAAGTAAGGTCATTTGAAGGTACTATTGAATAAGTTTTTTTTCGGAAAATGATGGGTTGGTAGGTACGGGTAAAACGGTCATCATTTGCAATATTTATTTTGCGCACACTTAAAATTTGTGGGAGGTCCGGAGCAGACATAGTGTGTACCAAAACGAGTTAAAACGCTGTTTTTAGAGTTTAATTTCAAAAAAAATCTGGGGTAGGACCCCCAGCCCCCCTTTAGAATTTGTAGCTCGAATATTCAGAATTTTGTTTTGATTGAGTGTAGCAAGATAAGAATCCTAACTAAAAGTACATTAGAAAGCTTAATTGAACCTATTGTATGGGTGGGGGCTGAGGAATAATTTGGGCCCTCCAAAAAATTTTCAGATAATTTCTTTCTTGAGCAATCACATGCCTGAAAATTTGATTAAATTTCACCAGGAGGCTGGACAGATCGTTTGATTCAGTATAATAAAAATCTAACTCACAATAAAGATCTAACATACACTTGGACCAGTTATGTTGTATATTTCTAACTAAATGGGGACTGAATTGCGTTAGCTCTGTTATTGGATTGAATCAGACCCGAACAGAAAAGCTGTTATGGTATTTCAGAGTACCAAGCTCATAATCAGAGGGTTTAAGGTGCGATTCTTGAAAAATATGATAGATATCATTCTGTGTCACCTGTACCACCGGTGAAATTAGCTAAGAGACTTGAAGGGTACTCATGAAATTTAGAATGGGCTAGGTTTTTAATGAGCGCTTTAAAAGCTGGTGTATTGAATTGGATTTCGTGACGTATATTCCTTGCCTTGTGGGCTTGGTCCATCAAGTAATACAGACATAAACAGAATTTTTACTACCACTGAGAGAAAAATACATCCAGCGCAAAGCCGGGAATCGGACTGTTGCAAAGCTGCCCCCGTCCACAAAGAGAGAGAGAGAGCAAAAATTAAAACTTTTACTCGTTCAAATTTAATTAATTTGAAGTGTAAGCTGTATTTTACCCATTTAGATGCAGATATTAATATTTTACATATATTTTCTGGTTTGTGTGCTTGATCTCAAGGATCTGCTTATAAACCTTCATAAAGTAAGACAGACACAAACAGAATTTTTACGGACACAGAAGAGAGAAAGTACACCCAGGGCAAGGCCGGAATTGAACCGACGATGGTACAGCACACAGACTGTTAGCATGGTGGGCAACGAGTGAACCTACCAGGCACATCTGTTACCAACTATTTTATTTTAGTTAAAAGAAATTTTCTAGATCTAAGGATGGCATCAAAAGGAAATCCCTCTAATTGCAGAAATAAGGAAAGCGTTTACATGTTCCCTCGCCAAAAGACGCCAGCTTGGCAGTAGAAAGAAGTTATAGTACTTGTATTCGGCGTGAAATGGAAGAGTACCGATAAATGCGTTAGTTACAGATGCTCCCAAAAAATTATATAATTTTAAAGTAGATCCCAGCGCTCTTTTTTCCATCACGCCTTAAGACATGATCTGCACTGATCAGCACTAAGCTGCAGGAAAAAATTAAATTTAAATGAATTTATGTATTTTGTCTCATTGTCATGGGACAAGTACACTAGCGGAAATAAAAATCCCAACACCAAGAAGGAAAGGAGATATCAAAGTCAAATTTATTTCTATGATTACACAGTATCAATGTGAATTGCTTAAAAAATCAGCCTTCCTGGATATTAGGGGGCCGAGAAAAACAGGGAGGAGTGTTGTCTAGGCTTACCATACGTCCGGGATTACCCCGGACAGTCCAGGTTTTTTAGAGCTGTCCGGGGAAATGTCCTGGGACTCTAAAATGTCCGGGGTTTCATACATTTAAGATTTGCCAGACATTTTTATGAAAAAATTCTGACCAAACTATTTAAAATTGCGTATTTTTACGTTTTCTAATGTCTGTATTACTTCAGAAAACTTACTTTCAGTGAATTTTGTGATAAAAATTAAGTCAATCAAACAATTTTCGAAAAAGTAATGTTAAATAAAAAAAACAAAATTTGATATTGTTGCCTAATGTTTATTAGTTTGAATAGTTTTTTTTCTTAGTTTTTAATCTTTGGTAATTTGATATGGCACTTATAAAGAAATTTCAAAAATATGTCCTGGGTTGGCCCCGAGAAAATATGGTAAGCCTAGTGTTGTCTCCATAGGTGTCCATTACCGCCGTCATACGTCATGGTATTGAGTGACAGGGGTAGTCCACTGAAAATAGCGAAAAAAAGGGCCGAACCTCGGACAAATTGCAATAAAAGGTTTCTCAACGGTTTTCACTTAGGAATGACCTCAATAATAACATACTAAAAATCGGCCAAAATCGGCCGGGGGGAAGTTTAATTTTTTTTAAATTTTTAAAAAATGGCCGAAAAAATATTTCAAAAAATCAAATTATAAAAATAGAGACTTATGATACATGTTTATAGGCTATTTTTCAGTGCTGAATACGAATATACCATTTAAATTTTAAAAAATTTAAAATTTCAATTTTTAAAAATTAATTCAAAATTTGTAAAGTCGAAAAAATTAAAACATCGCTCAAAACCACAAAATAATTGCAAAAGAAATAATTTAAACGGTTTTCAATTAGAAATGACTTAAATAATAACATACTAAAAATGGAAGAAAATCGGACAATAAAAAGTTTAATTTTTTTCAAATTTTCAATTTTTTTGGCCTCAAAAATCGACCTTTTTAAAAACTCTTGTTAAAAACGTTTGAGGCATTTACCAAGGTCATTTTTCCATGGATGTTGTAGGTATATACCTCTATAACATAAAAAAACCACAATTGGTGATTATATCATTAGTTAATTAATTAATTTATAAAAATTAACGTTGAAAATACAGGTAAAATCTTTCAATCAAGTAATAAGGAAAATATTTAGGCAATATTTGGTAATAAATCATTTTAAAAATAATTAAATTGAAAAAGGACAAAATATCTTTCAAAAAATTAAAATTTTAAATTAATTTAAAAAATTTAAATTTTTTAAAATTTTTAAATTTTGTAGTATATGCATTAGGGTGGAGCGAAAAACAGGAATTTTCGAATTTGAATTTTGGTTAGCTCCAAAAAGTTGCCTTTTAGTGCCAAAAGAACACCTGTAAAATTTTATGAATTTTGAATAACTCCTTCAGGTCTCTACCAGGGCTCATTTGTTTACAAAAAATAGGTTTTTACTATAAATTTCCCATTTACATTGTTTATTGGCAAACTTTTCTGCCAATTTTGTGTTTTTAATATAAAATGTAACTTTCAAGGCCCCTCAATAGATTTTTTAAATGAAAAAGTTAATGAAAAGGCACTAATAAATGTAAAGTACAGGTTAAATGTGCTACAAATACTTGGGTGGAGCAAAAAAATTTTTCTTCGAAATCGGTGTGCGGCTTTTGCTCAAAGTTTGTGGTTGGTGGTCTTAATAACCTATAAAAAATTTGAACTTGATCGGATAATATCTTCAGGTCGCACTTTTGAGTTGAAATATGAAAATTTTATGAAAAATTTAAAAAAAATTTGAAAATTTTCCTAATAATTTCTAAACGATACCGATGTCATTTTAACGCAAATAATTACAGGTATTGCTTGTATGTTGCTTAACATTAGCAAGTTAGAATCTTTGAATGACGCAAAAATGGTTTAATAATTCTTCAAAATTCGTCAGTGGACTATGTAATGCAGTTATGTTAAAGATATGATATAATTACACTATATGATGGTTAGAAACAATGTTTATTGAACAAATCCGGCTGACTCTTTTGTTAAATTACCCCCTGTGTTCTCATGAGTGGTCAAAAAGGTTTTATGTACTATAAAATCAACATTTTTAGCTAGGTGATATATTTAAAAGGCGATTTTTCCATATTACTTGTAAAAAATCATTAAAAATTTTTTCATCTATCCTTTTTCTTATATTTTTCACTAAATACTACTTCGATTGTTCTTTTCCCATTTCTTTTATTTGGGAATGTGTAGATGTGGATGAGATATTGTTTAAATTCGGTTAAGCGAAAAATACAAGTATAGCATTAAAACGCGAAACCCCTCGTAATCAGTTACATAGATTTTTCTCAATTAATAAGGAAAAATTGCGTTTTAAATAAATCACCTAGATAAAAATGTTGATTTTTTAGTACATGAAACCTTTTTGACCTCTCAATAGAAATTTAAAGTGTAAAGTAATCTCTTAATACTAAAAAAAACTAAATTTATAGGCATAAAATTACTGAAAAGGAATTGAAATAAATTTGAGGATGTCCCCCCAAAAGCAAAGGTTGGTGGTGCAAACGGAGGTCATATTCGGACACAGGGGGTAATTTAACAAAAGAGTCAGTCGGATTTGTTCCGTAAACATTGTTTCTATAACCATCATAGTGTAATTATATATTATCTTTAACATAACTGCATTACATAGTCCATTTAAGAATTTTGAAGATTTATTAAACCATTTTTGCGTCATTCAAGGATTCTAATTTGCTAATGTTAAGCAACATACAAGCAATACCTGTAATTATTTGCGTTAAAATGACATCGGTATCGTTTAGAAATTATTAGGAAAATTTTCAAATTTTTTTACATTTTTTATAAAATTTTCATATTTCAACTCAAAAGTGCGACCTGAAGATATTATCCGATCAAGTTCAAATTTTTTATAGGTTATTAGGACCACCAACCACAATCTTTGAGCAATAGCCGCACACCGATTTCGAAGAAAAATTTTTTTGCTCCACCCAAGTATTGTAGCACATTTAACCTGTATTTTACATTTATTTTTGCCTTTTCATTAACTTTTTCATTTAAAAAATCTATTGAGGGGCCTGGAAAGTTACATTTTATATTAAAAACACAAAATTGGCAGAAAAGTTTGCCAATAAACAATTTAAATGGGATATTTATAGTAAAAATCTATTTTTTGTAAACATATGAGCCCTGGTAGAGACCTGAAGGAGTTATTCAAAATTCATAAAATTTTACAGGTGTTCTTTTGGCACTAAAAGGCAACTTTTTGGAGCTAACCAAAATTCAAATTCGAAAATTCGTGTTTTTCGCTCCACCCTAATATGCATGTGATACATGTCTCTAGGCTATATTTTAGTGCTGTTTACGAATATCACGCCAACTTTTCAATAAAATTTAAATTAACTGTGGAAAAATTGAAGCATTTTTCTCAATAATTTTGTTTTTTATGCTTCAATTTTTCCACAGTTAATTTAAATTTTATTGAAAAGTTGGCGTGATATTCGTAAACAGCACTAAAATATAGCCTAGAGACATGTATCACATGCATATACTACAAAATTTAAAAATTTTTAAAAATTTAAATTTTTTAAATTAATTTAAAATTTTAATTTTTTGAAAGATATTTTGTCCTTTTTCAATTTAATTATTTTTAAAATGATTTATTACCAAATATTGTCTAAATATTTTCCTTATTACTTGATAGAAAGATTTTACCTGTATTTTCAACGTTAATTTTTATAAATTAATTAATTAACTAATGATATAATCACTAATTGTGGTTTTTTTATGTTATAGAGGTATATACCTACAACATCCATGGAAAAATGACCTTGGTAAATGCCTCAAACGTTTTTAACAAGAGTTTTTAAAAAGGTCGATTTTTGAGTCCAAAAAAATTGAAAATTTGAAAAAAATTAAACTTTTTATTGTCCGATTTTCTTCCATTTTTAGTATGTTATTATTTAAGTCATTTCTAATTGAAAACCGTTTAAATTATTTCTTTTGCAATTATTTTGTGGTTTTGAGCGATGTTTTAATTTTTTCGACTTTACAAATTTTGAATTAATTTTTAAAAATTGAAATTTTAAATTTTTTAAAATTTAAATGGTATATTCGTATTCAGCACTGAAAAATAGCCTATAAACATGTATCATAAGTCTCTATTTTTATAATTTGATTTTTTGAAATATTTTTTCGGCCATTTTTTAAAAATTTAAAAAAAATTAAACTTCCCCCCGGCCGATTTTGGCCGATTTTTAGTATGTTATTATTGAGGTCATTCCTAAGTGAAAACCGTTGAGAAACCTTTTATTGCAATTTGTCCGAGGTTCAACTCTATTTTCAGTGGACTAGGGGTCTAAATGACTTTTGAGGGATTGGAGGACCATGTTGCCTCCTCAGGTAGTCAAAATTCATATGGTGCACCAGCAGATGTTGCATACCAGGCTAGGTGATTTCTCCTCTTTCTCCGGACATGTTTTTTGAGCGTTGGTTCTTACGAACGGATAGGCCAGGGTAAAAATGCAACATAGGGGGTTAAGAAGAAAGCTTGGACATTGCATACAACCTGTGGTTGTGCATGTTTCTCTTGAAATTTGTCCCCAGGACAGGTCTGAAGGTAAGAACGGACAACCGGCTAAAAATCCTCAATATAGCAGCTCTGGTTGGACAAAGTACCGGTAGATCATACTGAGGAGAAGCGGCAGTGGGATGGATGTCGTTTGTAGTACTGCGGATTGTCCATTTGGTCCGCATAGCTTCCTACATCTTTGCCTATAAACAAGGGGCTGAAAATGGGCTTTCTGTTTCCAATAGTGCACGAAATAAGGAAATGAAAATCCCAATTTCATGACATTGTGTTTATGAGAGAATCCTGCTTCGGTTTGGAGCACCACAACGGTTGGGTTTCAGTTTGAAGACGCATTGGAGAGAGCGCACTCAGCTGATGATTTTCTAACCGTTCCACGGAGTGGTGATGCAGGATAACGGAGTGGGGATGCATTGGATTCCATTTTTGCAACTCCTGAGTATGATTCACCAGTACTTTTTCCAACCAGAGCTGGGTCATAGAGGTTTTGCAGCCAGTAGCCCGTCCTTACCTTCAGACCTGTCCTGGGGACAAATTTCATGAGAAACATGCACAACCACAGGTTGTATGCAATGTCCAAGCTTTCTTCTTAACCCCCTATGTTGCATTTTTACCCTGGCCTATCCGTTCGTAAGAACCAACGCTCACAAAACAAGTCCGGAGAAGAGGAGAAATCACCTAGCCCGGTATGCAACGTCCGCTGGTGCACCATATGAATTTGGACTACCTGAGGAGGCAACATGGTCCTCCAATCCCTCAAGGTCATTTAGAGCCCCAGTCACTAAATACCATGACGTGTGACGGCGGTAATGGACACCTATGGAGACAACACTCCTCCCTGGTTTTCTCGGCCCCCTAACATCCAGGAAGGCTGAATTTTTAATCAATTCACATTGATATCTCCTTTCCTTCTTGGTGTTGGGATTTTTATTTTTGCTAGTGTAATAAAAAGTAAGGAATTTTCAAAAAAATATTTTATATTCTATATTGCATAAGGCTTAACTTTTTGAAGGAACAATGGACTTCCTATTTTCTAAAGAAAAACATTAAAAGGCATTTAAAGGAGAAAAAACAACTGCTTCATTAAGTGGAATTAAATTAACATCAACTGATGCAACTGTTTTGTTCTTTCAGTTTCTTCCTCTTTTTACAAGTTAAAAAGTTAGGGTAACTTAAATTCAGTATTAAAACAACCTTCATAATTTTTTATATGATTATGGTCTTTAATACCCTAAAAACCCCCATCTTCTTTATTTGTGACATAAATTCCCTAAGAATGTAAAAACTAAAAGCATAAAGTAATACATTACATACCCATTTTTACGAGCTCTTTTAGTTTCACGAGAGCTGTTATCAGAACTATCATGAGATCTTTCACTTGCTGTTACACTCCTCCTCAGTTTCTAAAACAAGAAGTAACGATAAATAGAAGTAATGGTTTGTGCAAGTCGATCTTTAGTTCAACAGATCATAATGAAAAACCTCACTTCATCAACAAAGACCTTAGTCATCCTGATATTGTGTTTCTGGACATACTTATTGCTTGTAACAAGTTAGTTAGCCAAGTGTTATGATAAATTGCCAAAAAATCAAAGAACAAATATCACAACTAGCAGCACTGTTTTATTATTAAATATAATTTAACATTGCCAATTAAGTACTTTATTAGTGAGATTTGTGCTAAGCTAATCCACAAGTAAGATATGTACTATTATTTCTATAAAATAGTATAGTACATGACATTCAGATAAAAATCAATGCTTTTTCTAATTTTAATTTTTGGTTCTTGCATATTAGCCCCATTGACCGTCAATTTCAGCGGCATTTTGATAAATTTTGGATTAGATGTGCATTTTTGTTTTCAGAGTATGGTCAACGGGATAATACAAATTACCCATTTTGAAACAAAATATTATTAGGTCCTTCTCAATGAAAAGGGCTAAGAACTGAAGACCCGCCAAACAGCAGCTGCTAGAGCAAGTAATCAGTTTCCGAAGAGGACCTACCTACATCAAATCCGTTTCCCCATTTTTTATTATTCAACAATAATGTGTTTTTATTTTATTACTCACCAGAGTATTTTGAATTTTAATTTTGGCGCCTTTTCTTTACAAATTTAAAAATTTACAGCCTTATGAAACTTTTGTTGAACATTCAATTTTCAAACTAGGAGGAATATACTTAGTATTTTCGCTTACTCTATTGAATGTTGTCTTTATTTCAACTTTATATCCTTTTCTTTTAACCACTGGTGAAATTTTCTTCATAGAATGGACATTAAAAATAGATGGAACTGCATCTGGTATTAACCTTTTATTTAAAAAGGTATGCAAGAAGTCTGAGTCTTTAAAATGCTGGCTACAAACTACAGATTTGTCTTGAGGAATAAAGTTTTCTCTTGGTATAGCTTTTAACCAGAGTACGCGACGATCCTGCCTGGAAGGAATTTCGTGAAAGGACACACCTTTTGTCCTCCCTTTTTTTGCCTTACAAAATGGAATGCAACAAACAACCATTATTATTTAAGGCAAATTTAAACATCGATCACCAAAAGCAGAATTTAAAACACAACAAAAGAGCTAGATTCAGTAATTAGGGATTTCTACAAATAGCATAGTGAGATGTATGAGGGGATAAGGCGCCACCATTCGGAATTTCGATATTCCAAGTTTCCCAATGCAAAGCTGCCAAATGAAAACCCAGCGTGAAGAGAAGTTCGTTTTCTTTCAATTATATCAAGGACAGTCAGTCAGTCATTCATTACTTACAGTTCTTTCATCAGTGACTCTCTCTCGAAGTGTCATACTCGAAGTGTATGAGGAGCTAGCCATATCAAAGTATGAAGATAACTTTATTTAAAATATTATTTCTAAATTTTCTCATATATTTACATTTAACAATCTGACATCAAATTCTTCCAATTTTTCTGTTTATAAACAACTCCAAAAATACTGTACCAAAAGCAAAACAATCTAATTGAGTTGAGTTGCAGTCACAATGAGGATGTGGTAAAAGAAACCAGAAGAGGCTTTGCATTAAGGCTTTGCTTATAAAATAAAACAAAGCCTTTGCTTCTAGGCACTGTATATTTGCACGGCCATTTTTCAACTAAACTCTACTCTAACTTCCACGGCTAGGCGTACCATTGTGGTTCCATCACTAAGCGCCGAGACTGCTACGTCATCACGAGACCTACAGCGCATGCGCCACTGGCCGTTTTGGCCGTCCAAATATACACTTCGTTGCTTTCTTTTTGCTTTCTAATTGGAGATATTCAATACTAAAAAAATATATATATATATATATATTTACTGGACCTTATAAAAAAACAAATGCGTAATATGCCGGAATAGAACGAAAATCGAAAACTGGGGGTTCTCAACTTTAACTTCAATTTTTACCAAAGTGACGTTATATATATTTGTTGACACTTGACAGACAACACGTATAACTCTGCCGACATCGATTACTTTTGAAATAAAATTTAAAATTAAATAGATCACCCACAAATGGCGAATAGAACAAGTGCAGATGTTCTTTTTGAAGTTAAAAATTCATTTTATATAGGAAACTACCAATATTGTATTAATGAAGCCCAAAAGTTGAAGGTTTGTCTTTTTTCAACTCGATACTAAACATCAGTTCTTTTATGTGTATTGTACTATTAATTATCAAAATTAATAATTTCTTTATATAGCTACAATGTAAAATTATTACTTCGGTGAAAAACTGTGCTTTTCGTATCGTTGTTAGACATATATGGGTTTATAATTTGGTAGGGGAGACCGGGCAGGGATGGGACACATTTAATAAATCTTATAATTAAAAATGAAATTAGTTTTTGAGTGTTCCACCAGGTAAAGCCACCATGGCTTCATACTTGTTGCTGTTTACTATTTTAGTTGCAAGCTCCTACAAGTTTCTGAATGCAAAAGATGGTTTCACTATAGCAAAAGTAACTAAGTATTACACTTTCTTAAGTAAATTTTAAATCTCGTTCTTGGTTGCTTTCTTAATGGTTTATATTGTTTTTTAAAATGAATAATATATACTTTATGAATAATTAATTGAGTTAAGCCACAGTTCTTTTACAAGAACCTATTTTTTAAAACTGTTGCTACCGGGGTGGGATGGGACACCTGGACTTGGGGTGCGATGGGACATGCCCGATTCCTCTTAATACCTAAATACAAGCTATTGCATACAATTCTTTAGATGCCTTTTTTTGAAACTGTTTAGTATTGCAGTTGAAAACATATTTTTTTAGATTAAAGAAGAATTTTAACTATTTTGTATATTTCACTTTAGTTAAGATTTTTCGAAGTAAATATAGGGTAAAATAACTGTTTTTTTTGTAATAAATCTTTAAAATGTGTAAAATACTTCACCATCTTTGTGGTTTTTAATAATTATATTTAAAAATTAATAATAAATTTTAATTTTAAAAAAATGTCCCATCCTGCACCGGGGTGGGATGGGACATTTTTAGACTTACTTTAATTCGTTTATAAATCTTAAGTTTTATTTATTATCACATTGGTTATATTTTTTAAACATGTTAAAATGTTTCAAGATGTTTTTTTGAAAGTTTCAAATTTATACAAGGAAAACTGAATTTTTAAAAAATATTCTTGTAAAAAATTCCCATCCCTCCCCGGTCTCCTCTATTTGATTAATTTTGGAAAGTTATCATAAATCTTGGTACTCACGCACGCCTGGCTAATCCTAATGTACTGATTCAAAGGTGCGATGTTTAATGAAGTGTCCCTCTTTCTGGTACTTTCTTGTAATTTAATAATCATTTTGGCTGTTCTTCATTTCTAAGGTGAAAATAATGGTAGCTCTTAACAGAACGGAGACCCCATTATTGGCACCAAATCAAGCTAAAACAGATTTTTAAAAGTAACCAACTTACAAATAGTGGATTTCCAGCCCTTTTTATTTGTGATCTTTAAGAAAAAATGGACTAATTCTAAATACTAAAAAAGGCATTCAAAAGTAATATTTTTAGTAAAAGTGGGGAACTTACGGGACAATTGATTCAAAACACAGCAATAATAGCCACATAAGGAAATTTTTAAAATTAATTTTTAGAAATTAATAGTTAAAACGCAATTACCGATGGAATGGTCGAAATCGCCCCGAAAATATTCAGTAAACCCTCTTTACCTATTATTAAAAACGTCACTAATTGGCTAAGGATTGAGGAAATTTTGGAAAACAGTTGACATTTTAAGTATAACTAGGGATTATCTAAAAATCGAAATTAGTATTATTGGGGTCTGTATGCCAAAAGTCTTAAGTTATCGTAATTTTGCAGCTCCAAATTACTCCAAAAAATTTACTGCTCCAAAAAGTTTTTTTAATGCTCCAAACTGCTTAACGCATTTTTACTGCTCCATAATAGGGTTTCACCTGTTCCACCTTGCTAAAGTCAAACTAAAAATTTCTTAAAAAGATACGTAGAACTTATGAAACTAATAGGAGTTTTTTCCCCACAAAATATCGTTTAGGCTGTTTTTCAGACTTTTTGCTTTTTTGTCAAATCTTATCCCTACAACTTGGCCCAACTATGGAATCTACCCACAAGTGGCATCACACCAATTTCTTTAATAAAAAGTGGTTTTGAGTTCTAAAATTGTTGCATTTAATCATATTGTGTCTTCAATATGGATACTTTGAAAAAGTAAGTTTGTTTGGTGTATTTCTTTATCAGTGTTAGTCACATATTACATAATTAATTTTCTTTTGTTTAAACAGTCTAGCAATCCTGCTCATCAATTGGAGAAAGACATTTTCATGTACCGTGCCTATATAGCGCAACATAAATATGGTGTGGTATGTAGAGATATCACTCCATCAAGTGCTCCTGAATTGCAATACATTCAATTGTTAGCTAGCTACTACAATGGAAATCAAGATAAAAAGTATGTTGCCTGAATAGTTTGATCTGTTATTTATATTTATCTTAATTATATTTATATGGTTAGCTTACAGGAGAAAGGCACCAAGTCATTTGTAGAATTTTTTGGTACAATTCTGTTAACTGTCCTGTTAAATATAGGCAAGTTGTTTTGAATGGCAAATATTAGAAACATTGGTCAACTTTAGAAAGATTCCTCCAGCTACCATGCTTACCCACAGTTCAAATGATGACTGTTAACCATAAAAATCTAATTATACTAATATTATTATTAGATCCTAAAGTAATGATAATTATCTTAGGATCTAATAATAATATTAATAATTGGATCACTATAATTATCAGTCATCATTTGAGCTGTGTGTAAACATGGCCATTGGAGGACTCTTTCTAAAGCTGTAGCTAAAAGACAAACGAACTAATTGAAGTGTATTGTTTCTATGTTTTATGTAATGTTTTCTATGTTCATTTTATTTTTTCTTTGAATTCTGTAAATAAAGATAATTGGTGTAATTTTATCTTAGGAAAGAAGTGGTTAATTCATTGGATAAGAAGTTGCAAAATCTTGATCCAGAGGATAAAATTTTGCCTTTAGTTGGTGGATTAATTTACTACTTGGAAGAGGTAATACTTTTTTTGTATATTCCTTTTATTCTGAGTTATTTTTTTGTTAACCCTCTGACTGCGCAATTTTTAAACCGAAATTGCTTCAAAAATTTTATTTTCTCTTAATTTCTTCTTAATTAATATTAATTTTTTAATTTCATCTTTTAAATCTATATATATTAGGGAATTAAAAAATGCAATTTTTTTCTAGAAAGTATTTTTATATAGATTTTTATTGTGTGAAAGTATGTTGCCAGAAAAACAAATTTCAGATGTTATCACCAAATTTCAATTGAATCAGTCTTTTTTAGTTTATAGAGCTTGTTTATTGAATCACAGGATCAGATTCCTCGCTATGTGGAGCAGTCTGAAAAATCTATATCACTATCACACTAACAAAACTAAAATCGCTTTCAGAATCTGATACGTCATCAGGAATATACGCTCTGTCAATCGCTGAACGTTTTCTATCAGCCATTTCTGATAATAAAAAAAGCAGTATAGTGAAGTTTGAGCAGTAATACCTCAAATTCCTTCAAATGCCCAATTTAGTGGACAACTAAGGTCATTAGTTGACCCTGTAGTTTAGTGGACAACTAACAACATTTGTTGGCCAAAACGTAAATTAAACATCTAATACTTTGTATAATTTAATTTCTGTGATTAAACGGGAAAATAATGGGATGTGCTCCTCAATGAGGGAAGAAAAACACATGCCAGCGTAAATCGCGGGATGCGCAGATTTTGTTACATTTGAGTTACCCGTGGAAATTACGGGATGCTCAGTCAGAAGGTTAAACACATCATACTTGTGCAATGTACAAACCGAAATTAAGTATCTCACATGATTTTATTGCTTATTTCAGAATTATGATGCAGTGCTTAGATTACTACACAAAAGTGATAACTTAGAATGGTAAGAACTATGTGACTTTTATCATATTTGTTTTATTTTTTCTTAAAATCTTTGCTAAACACAAGAAATTTAAAGCATACTCATAGCAACTAAAAAAATCAAGACCTAGGGCTTCTGGTAGAACTTTTTTCACTAGTATTTTCTTACAATCTTGCTTTATTTTTCATAAGTGTATTTTTCTTTTAAATCTAAAATCCCTATCAATTTACACCTACAGTCTCCTAAATTTTTCATCATAATATTCACAGCAATGTCATCTTAATTCTTCCAAAGAAATTTCTCTCTATATTAAAAAAAAGTAACAGTGACCGCCGCCGTCACCGCCGCTGATTTTGAAAATTTTATTTTTGAACACTTTGAACTATCACTACGCAAAAACTATTTGAAGGAATATTATGAAATTTTCACCATTGGTAGACAAATGTATGAGGGTCATTTCAGTTTCCAGACCTTATTAATTAGATAATTAGTTCTGGAGTTATTTAATTTCAAAGTCGAAAATTATTTTTTTCGGCTGCGAGTTTGCCCCCAGAAAAATCTATTTACAGCAGAAACATGATTTTTTGCAGACACATACTCTTAGGTATGAAGTTTTGCACCTCGTCGCCCTTTTTTCGAATTTCAAATTATTTTAGGAGTAATTAAATTCTAAAGTTTCGAAATTTTTTACTCTTTTTCGGTTTTTTCATTATAATAGAAAAACTAATCACAGTAGAAATATGATATTTTAAAAACGCATACAATTATTTTTTATAGAAAGATTGGCGTTTCGTTTTTTAAAAAATTCGAATTAGTTTTAGAATTATTAAGATACCAAGTTTCAATTTTTTCTTCTCTTTCTGGTCGTTCACTAGAGAAACAGGCGATTATTTTTATGAGTCTGATTTCTTATTCCTTATGATTCACTAGATACACACGTGCATTTTATATATTTAAAAGGTTTTTTTAATGGCATGTGTTTTTTCTCTAAGATGGTTGATGATATTTAGTAGACTTGCTGGATATTTTTGAAAACATTTCGGTTAAATTATTGGTAAAATAAAAAGGAATATTTTAGTAACAGTTTTATTTTGATATTTTTGTAGTAATGGTCCGCATTAAGTTATTGATAAGTTAGAGAGATAAAAGGTTTCGATTTTAAATGATCATTAACTAAGCAGACAAGTTTTAGGTTTTACTGGATAGTTGAGATGAAACAAGCGAGCTCTGCTCGCTAAGATCGCGAAGCGATCTTCAAAGAACTGTGAAGCAGTTCCGGGGGTTGGTGAGCGATAGCGAGCAGGGGGCAGAGCCCCCTAGTTGATTAAAAAAATAACTTTATTTACTTAACATGAAAATGTTGTGCGATTACACATAACATTCACCTAGAAGTGCACAAGTTAATCCATATATTGGTTTTATTTTCATCATCACCTTACTTTTGTTTATTTGTTTTATTTAATGGTTTGGTTTCATTCCCAACTTTTATTGCAGTTGTGCTCTCTGTGTTCAAACTTATTTGAAGATCAACAGGATTGATCTGGCTTTGTAAGTAATATATTTTTATGTAAAAAGGCAGCAATGTCTTCTACTTTGAGAATTTTCTAGCTTAAATATCTTCCCTTTTTACTTTTTTGTGTAACTAAAGCCAACCTCACTGGAATAGAACTAACTGAAATAACCAACACTTGATATGTGTATTGTGTTTTTTCCCAATTTTATCCAATGTATTCACCCTTTCAGTCCTAGGTCTTTGGTTGTCTGAAAGGGTTTAATAGATAACGTATCTGATAGTTTCTTTTCAACTTAAACCATTGATCTTCAAAGTGTATAACAGGTTTCTAGCAAGTGCCCTTGGGCCACTATCCAAAACACTTATTTTCGCAGTAAGTTAAACACTTTTTTTCGCAACTTATGTCGCAGCAAGTCTTGGATAATATAGACATAGATACCAGGCATAAAAAGTTTTAGATATTTTGCATAAAATCTTTTTAATTAATTTAAATTTATGATTTATAAAAATACTTTTTCCTTAAGTTTGTGTTTAAAAAGCCCTTATTTATGTGAACAATTGGGCTGTCATTATCTTAGTTAAAATTTAAAGGTATAAGGGCCCTCTCTCTGTATTAAATAGCAAAAAGTATTTAATGATGTTCTTATGCAAAAGTTTTCATTTTTATCCAAGTCAAAGCTTCATAACACTGCAGGATGCAGTGTTCTTTAACCCCCCACAGACATCTTTGGGGGGGTAAATATAAAGTTTAGTACTTTGGAGTTGGTCGAATGCAAATCTTGCTTATCTGACTTAATTGGTGTCATTTTGATAATTACACAAAACAATATACTAAAAAGCAACACTGATAGTTGACATCAATATTTAGTTTTTTCAGTGATTTATCAAAACACTTGATGCTTGTGCCCTGCTAATACTAAGTACCTTACTTTTTCTGTATCTAATTATCTATTATAAAACTCTTTTGCAGAGTTCCTGTACAATTGAAACCTTTTTAAACAGCCAATTTATACTTTACTTCAACTTGATACTTATCAGTAGATGTGAAATGTTTTTACAATTTAGTGTAGGATTTAAGAGTTTTGGCAATTATGGATCAGGGGCTTGAACTTGAAACAAAGTCATAATCCTAGTGTCCTGTTCCATACCTGCCAACCGTTCCGATTAAATCATATTTGTTCCGATTTTTCACTGTTCCGAAAATACGATTTCAGTACCAAATGTTCCGTTTTTACGTCCCCCTGTCCCGCCATTTTCGACCTACTCTAATTGTGCAATAATAAGGCGGAGCAAGAATCGTCTTTTCATTCGACGCATGCGCGAACGTGTTATTGCTCGGGAATCGCTCACGACACACAGCCTGCCGAATGATAACTTCTCTGAGTCACCGCTTTGGCAACAGTTTGATGCAAAGAACTGAAGTGAAGAGTTAAGTGTTTGTGTTTCTCTACAGAAGATCAATCACGTGTACGCGAGATTAGTTTTTGTTTTATCATTTCGTGTGAGATGATGTCGAAGCCCCGTCGAAATCAAACTTTCCGGGATTCTTACTCCCAAGAATTCTATTTTATTTTGAAGTTGCAAAGAGGCAACGAATATGCTTATTGCATAAAATGTAACTGTATTATTAGAATATCTCACGGTGGAAGAACCGATATAGACTGACTAAAACAAGACTGACTCTCGGAGTTTCATGGACTCCGATACTATACAGGCGTTGCTAGCTGCGAAAATACGAAGTAATTCTGATCAATGCTATAATAAATCTTTCAGTGCTGACCTATTAAAAGGGGCAAAATCAGCTACTTTTGAAGCACTTAATAAAGATTAATTTTTCTCTTTTCCAAACAATGTTTGCTTACTCCACTGTTTCCTTTTATTAGTATTTACTAAGTATTTTTAAATCTTTATGAGTTATTATGTATGAAATTCCCAGTGTTTGACATCTTGAGTCATTTTTGTTCTATTTGCAGAAATTTAAATCCAGATAAAAGGAAGACAAATTTAACTTTATTATATCCTAGTATAAATGTAGATAATTATTATACAGAATATAAACTTAGTCCTCTTAATAACCATAAGATATCTTGGATAAGAGATAAAAGTTATGAATTACAAGCTCTTTTTTTAATAATACCCCTTCAACACATTCAAAATGTGTTGTGCGTGTTGTTCCTATTTCTGTTTCCGAAATGTTGGCAGGTATGCTGTTCTCATTAAAGATTTTTTAAGTTTCCCAAGATAGTTATAACCTGAGTTGATTCTTTGTGCTCTTCAATTTTATGTTACGCTATCTATTTTTGAGTAACATTTTATTGATACTTTTTTTTGGTTTAGGAAAGAGCTAAATACAATGAAAGAAATTGATGAAGACAATACACTTACTCAGCTTAGCTTAGCCTGGGTTCATTTGGCTAAGGTAAAAATGTTACTCTTTCTTATTATTGACTTTTTGTAAGTTATGAAAATTGTTAGCATATTCTTTTCATCCCTTACATTGAAATATTTATGTCCAAATTTTTTTATTAATAAACTAAAGTTAGTTTCACTATTTTTATTGTTTTAAAACTTCAATTTTTACAGAATGGAGAAAAACTGCAGGATGCATATTATATCTTCCAAGAGCTCTGTGACAAATACTCATCTACACCTATGCTTTTAAATGGTCAGGCAGCTGCTCTAATTGCTCTTGGCAAATATGAAGAAGCAGAACCTTTACTTCAAGAATCTTTAGATAAGGTAAAATTAGAATTTTAAATAATATTATAAAATTTTTATTCATACCTCTGAATGCTTTAACCAACTGTGCTAAGGATATTTTGCTTTAGACCTATAAATTATCCTTTAAAAGTACTGTAAAGTCATTCAGATTCACTTAGTATTCTTTTTATTTTACATTCTCATGAGTATTACTTAGGATCAGATATTTCAAACTAGATACCCTTAGGCTATATCTGGCCCTTGGTGCTCATTCGTGTGGCCTTATGAACCATTTAAAAATATATCATGCTAGTAGTGGTTCCAGGGAGCACTACTTCCCCAATACCCCGTAAATTAGTGATGCACAACCTGCGGCCCGCGGGCCACATGCGGCCCTCGAACCATCAACATGCGGCCCGCGAACGAATTTGGATATTTCAGATAATTCCTAACTTTTGTTACTTTCCTTATTTTAACCGAGAAAAAGTGACGATTTATAGCGGAAAAAAGTCGGGAAAATCGCGATTTTTCGAGTTTCGTTTTGCTCGCGAAGTGTTCCGTTCCTGCCGAGATTTTTCGGCGGGCGCCAAATTGAAGTTGGCTTCTTCTTGTATTGTTTGTGCGACAGTGCGATGTGGAAAAAACAACTTAACAATGGTTTGAAGTTTTGAAGCCAGAAGTCCGGTGTTTAGGATCACGCGCCGCGGAAAAGTCGAAAAATAGCGATTTTTCGCGAAAGTGCCGTTTTTACGGCGCCTAGTTGAAGCTGGCTTCTTTTCACATTGTAATTGCAATGCAGAAAAATTTAAGCGTGGTCAGAGGAGTCTAATAAGTCTAGTGATACCTCTGACATAGCTTTTTTTTTATCAATTTTAGTATTTTCAACAAATTTTTCTTAAGGATTTCCGAAGTTCTAAATTTTTGCAAAAAGATCACTTTGAAACAAGATTAGATAATAATGCTGTGTATTTTTTAATTCTTATTAGATCATAACCTGTTTCAGATATGCTATCAAGGGGGATAGCAGAAGGCTGGGGGCCTGTCCCCCCAAAAAAAATCGAACTTGATTTCTAAAATAAGTTAAAACCCTGTTTTTTAGGGTCAAATTTCCAAAATTTTTCTGGGGTAAGACCCCCAGACCCCCCTTTACATTTGGAATTCTATAATTATCATTTTTTAAATAAATATTAATCAAAATGCAAATCCCATCTTAAAATATATGTGCAATATTTGGGCTAAATGTGAAAAAACTAGTCAATGCTTTGTTTTTTTGGGGTTAAATTTCAAAAATTTTCTTGGGAGGACCCCTAGAACCCTTTAATGGTACAAACTCAATTATTCACATCTTATATTAAGTTCCTTGAGATGCAAATTCTACCTTATTTTTACTGTTACTGTTTGCGGCCCTCCGTGTCTCAATCAACTATGTGAGTGGCCCCCCTCCCAAAAAGGTTGTGCATCCCTACCGTAAATGTAGCTTCAAAACATTTTTTGACATCCTATAATTCAAAAAAAATTTCAGGGGAGGCCCCAGGATCCCTATTTACCTCTTAGGTTGTAGAGTGGTTTAAATGTTATGCTGTAAAAAGAAACTCAAAATTTTCTGGAGGGGATACTCTGAAATTCCCTCTAAGGGAAAAGGGGTCAAGTATCTAAAAATGTGTTAAAAAAACTATTTTTTAGTAATATTTTTAAAAGATTTCTGGGGGAACCCCAAGACCTACCTCCACTTGTACGTATGGAAATAGAGCTTACTCATACAACATTGATTTTGCTACATTTGTATTTTATGCATTTATTATACTATAAACTCTTTTTTTAGGACCCTAACTGCCCTGAAACTCTGATAAATATGTCAGTTCTTTCACAGCATATTGGAAAATCTTCTGAAGTAAGTTAGACAAAATTGTTTTGGAATTTATAAAGACACTAGCCGGACCTGAAAAAAGTTGTAACCTTCCCCTGAACCTAATAAAATTTCCCCCAAAACCTTATGCATTGCTCCTATGGAGCTGGTCCCCCAAACCAGGTTTGTAGGTTCTGGCACTTTGTCCAGGTCCGACACTAACTGATTTGCCCAGCTTGGGTAGAGTTTATTAAAGTTTTATCAAATTGCACTTTTTTCGGTATTAGCAGTTACCTTTATCATCCCAAGCACTGTTTTTCATGACTGTTTCTCTGTGTTAATCTCCCCAAACCCATTTTGTCCCAGTGTTGTACATTTAACTGTGGAAGTTACAAAATTACACCTTCTAAGTGAAACACCTTCTAAGTGATTACACCTTCTAAGTAAGATATTTCATAAATCTTTTAAAGCAATTTTTATGAAGCTTTCCCTGTGTTATTTTGAATTCCACATCTGTTTTCAAACATCACAATTAAAACTTATCGAGTGAAAATTTATCAAAACTCTTTTAAACTTTTATCATCTGTGATTTTCATACTCATCTCCAATAACTGTCAGCATAATAGTAGGAGACAGATGTTAGTAAAACACTTTTAAACTGTTGGCTTTCAGCAACTCTGTATGAGGTTACTCCAAAATTATTGATGTAGGATCGCTTTCTTTTGCATCCAGAAATTTCACCAGCACTATGGTGCTTTTCAGCTTGGTAATAATTTCAAAATCCCATCATTTGTTGGAGTCATTCTACCATCTACTGCTTTCAAAAGGTTTTTTAAATAGACTTCCATCTGTAAACTGACAAAATGAAAATTAGTATTGGATTGAGAACCCTTTTACTTATCTTGAACTTTTTGTAAAAATGTCTTACATGCATAGTACTTTTCTCCTGTAAGCTGATGAAATAAAAACGAGATAGAATGAAAACCGCTTTTTTAAATATCTTATAACTTTCAGTTATTACAGGAAATACCTTACATGAATACAAACCTTGTTATTTTGGAATTTTCTTAATGTTTTCAAAAATAATATATATGATCAGCGGGGAACTTCTATTGGATTTTGCTAAGATTCATGCTTGAAAATAATTTTAGAAAAAGTGGTTAAGGGGAGGGCTAATACATAATTGCCACACTTTTAACCACATTTCTTCCTTTTAAGAGGAGTGCAGTTTAGATTCTCTGTCATTTTTTAATAAAAAAGGGGGAAATATTTCTACTGAATAATATTTGTTTCAAAAGCTGACCTCCTATGATAAGAAAGGCTTCATTACTTTGACTAAAAGTGTCTCCCTTATTTTAATTCAGATTTTAATGAACTTATTATAACTGCATTTCATATTTTCATTTTTTAGGTTAGTACCAGATATCTGAACCAGTTAAAGGATTCTCACAGTGATCATCCTTTCATTGAAGACTATAAAATCAAAGTAAGTGCAGAATTAAAATGTTGGACATCAAAAAAATATTGATGGACTTCAATTTTCTTATCTATTACAGTTTAATACCAGTGTAACTTTCTTCTCAGGTTTTTGTGTCTTAACTATTTATAAGCTTCTAAATAAGTAAAGAATGACTATACTTTCTGATATTCCTGCAATACGTTCGCACACCTATTTATTTTAAACCTTTTTAACTCAAAATTCAGTTGCTAATGTAAATACATTTTTATAATTAAGGTATACAAAATCATTAGAGTATTCAAAACCAGTTAATAATATTAAGCTATTATGATTAACTTCTAGTTATTTTTACTAAGCTTTTGCACCTTGGTTCTGAATCTTTAAATCATGTTAAAGGTTTTTAGCTAAACTCCCATTAGTTCTACTAATTAACACCTTAAATCTAACTCTAATACAAAAAATTTCTTGTCCATTCAATAATTTATGAACATCAAAAAATAATTTAGAATTAGAAGTATCAAAATGAAAATCTCTAGAAAAATTATAATTTTCAATGAAAATATGCTTCTGCTACTAACCAAAAAAATTTTCCCCTTTTGAATATGATATTCTTTTCTGGTCATTCCAATGACAAAAATAAATTTACAAGTTTGTTTTCTGTCATTTCCTTTCACTAGTTAATGGGGGGAAACATCTTTTTATTAATGTTTTCAACTATTCTAAATACTGTATAATATTTTATCAACTGTTTTTAGTTTGCATGGTTTAAATTTCCAATCAAACATGTTGTTAGTAAGAATTAAAAGTTGCCCATGTGTTTAATAAATTTTAACTTTTCCTATTGTGGATTTTTTTCTAGGAACAAGAATTTGATCGCCTTGTTAAGATGTATGCCCCTGCCTAAGAATTCAAAACTATTTTGTGTTTTAAAAAGATTTTTGTAAATTTTCTGCTAGTTATTTTTCTTATTTAATTTTGTATTATGCATTTTTACCCTTTTGAGTATAAGATTGGAACATAATATTCTATTTGCTTTCATTCTGTTATAAGAAGTTCTATTTTAGAAATTTATATGGTGTTTTCAGTATGAGCATTTGAGTCCTCATTGAAATAAAGTTATACTCTTAGTAAAAATGTTGCTTTATCTTATTATACTACTAGTGGGTTTGTCTTTGTTGGGCAGAAACCAAATATTTTAGAGGACAACATTATCTCTATCAGCATTACTAAGGTTATGCAGCAGTTACATTATAATCAGGTTGCATTGTATTGTCAATATTGGTTTTCAAATTGATTAGTCTTGAGAAATTTGAAGTTTCATGATAGGTATTATAATTCTTCTGAAATTATCAAAGAAACACTTTTTTTCGTATCATCAGTACTTGGTTTTGGAATTGTAAAAACTTATGTACTTTGTTAGATAATCCCTAAATTTTTGAGTTAATTCTTTCATTCAAAATATTTATCTCAGGGTTGTCACGTTTAAAAAACTTTGTTTTAATCACTTGTTTTAAACATGTTTAAAACAAAGCAAAAAAAACATTGTTTAAAACACATGTAGTTTTTAGCAAGTTGCTCCCTTTATTTAGGCAACAAACTCACTATTTTCATGTATGGATCACCCAGAGCCTTAAAAGATGGTGGTATATATAAGGCTTGGGTACAAACCACCAAATTGCCATGACATAGGCAGTGCATTGCTTGATAAAGAGCACGATGCTGTGAAGAAAACTTACAAAAATCATTAAAAGAATGAACTGTTAGTGGTGTATTTAAAAGTATAGCTTTATTAATCTAATTTCGATTTGAAAAGTCAAATTCAAATTTTTTAAAATCATGGATTTTTTTATCATTTTTATGTCAAGGGTAAGAAAAAACAAATAAAACGTTTTTAACAAAAAAAAACGTTTAAAACAAATAAAACATGTTTTTTGTTTTTTATTAAAAAACATGTTTATTTCCAACCCTAATTTATCTGCACCTGAATATAAATTAAAACTAAGCTCACCTATAAAGCCTTAAGACAGCGATTCTTAAACTTTCTATCGTCACAGACCACTGTATGGAGCATCCAGTCATTGCGGACCCCCAACATTTTAAATTTAAACACCAAAAGCCGTAACCAGACTTTTGTTTTGACTGTAAGATCAATTAAAATTAGTATATAAATTATAATTAAGTTTACAATTACTCCAGAGGCGTATATAGAAATTTATTTCAGGAGGGGACAAAATTTATCCTTCAGCCCCCGGAATGGGACGATTCGACGCCAGTCCAGTATATTTCATAGGTCCAAGTAGCTTTGTAGTACATTTGTAAGTAGAATTTGCTTCTTAGGGAACTTAATATTAAAAGGTCATGGGTAATTAAGTTCTACCTACCAAAGGGGGGGTATGGGGGTCCTCCCCCAGAAAAATTTTAGAAAATTCTACTAGAAAAACAGGTTTTTAATTAGTTTTGATGCCCCTAGTTAGAATTTTTTTAATATAAATTTTTGTGAGATTTACTTTACATTTTGATTAACCTAATGTAAAAAATAGTTCATAATAGAGTTTTAAGAACAAAAAGGTATCTGGGAGGTTATCCTCAAAAAGGTACCAGATAAATTTGTCCCTAAAACACACAGGATTTTAACTTGGTTTTGATACACTTCGTCTGAATTTCAGACTATTCTTATGTAGGATTTCAATTTTGATGAACTTATTTTTAAAAAGTTTTTATTAATAAAGTACCAAGTACTATAGGTGTTCCAGGAGTCCTCCCTCAGAAAATTTTTGAGATTTGATCCAAAAAACAGGGTTTTGATACACCAAGTCCAAATTTCAGGAAAGGGGCAAAGCCCCCTTACCCACCCTTATATACGCCCCTGAATTACTCCAAGTCTCTGAGGTGGAGGCGAGGGTCTAGTAATTGCAAGGAAAAAATTATGCATTGAAGTCAAAATTTCAAAGGGGGCTGGAGGGCCAAAATTATAGGTTCATATATATAATTTTATAGTGGGTGTAGTTATTAGGGCCTAATTATAGGTTGGGGGCCAAAATTAGCCCTCAGCCCCTCCCATGCATAATTAATAGGTCCAATGTAGCTTTTGAATCTTTTTAAGGTAGAATTCGCGTCTCAAAGAACTGTTTAATATTAGAAAAGTTGTAGAAAGCTCCAAGTACCAAAGAGGGGCTTGGGGGTCCTCCCCCAGAAAAATTTTGCAAAGTTGACTATAAAAGACTAGAAGACAGGTTTTTAACTAGTTTTGGTACACCTAATCCGAATTTTGGATATACATTTTTAGGCAGGATTTGCATTATTATGAACTTAATATAACCTAACAAAAGTTGTGAAAGTACCAAAAGGCACTGGGGGTCATCCCCCAGAAAATTTTTTGAAATTTATGCTAAAAACAGGGGTTTAACTTGGTTTGGTACACCTAGTCCGAATTTCGGGCCTGATCAGACTGATTTCTAGGATAGGATAGAGAGCCTGTATACGAGAGAGAGAGGAGACAACTCGCTTAAAAGCGTCTCTGCTCAACCTTAAAACTTAACAAATCCGCCTGCGGTGAACAGAAAACGCTGTTTACCGATCTGCGCTCGCTATACCGAGTTGTCGTCTCTCTCGTATACAGGCTCTCTATAGTCCAAGAAAGTTAGCTCAAAAAAGGGGTTCAAGAGGAAAAAATTGCAAAATAAAGTTTGATGGGTGATTCTTATAGGAAATTTTTGCGTAGAAAACGATGGTGAAAAGTCTACCAAAATTAACCGAGTCTTTTAGCCAATATGGCGGATTTTCCAAAATGGCGGTCAATCGTTTTTAACTTATTACTTCCTAAAAATGGTTAATAAAATTATAAATTTTGCAGTAAATGATTAAAATTTACTAGTAAAATTAATGGGGAACTGTTTTTTTCTCTTACGATAAGTCATTTATCCAATATGACGGATTTTCCGAAATGGCGTCCACTTTTATAATACATAAATTCTGATGATAAATTAGTAATTTTTACAGGATATGGTTAGAATTAAGTCACAATATATATACAATATACCGCCATATTTGATACATTGAGGAGGGGAAACTGATATGAATATTATTAGGACTTAATTCTAACCATATCCTGTAAAAATTATGAATTTATCATCAAAATTTTACTTTTTATAAACATTAGTGGCATTTTGTAAAATGGTCTTGGAAAATCAACCTTCAATCTCAATCCCAATCGTTGAACTGTACGCCAAGACTCCAAGCCATATTTTCATCAATTTTTTTAATAATAATTGATTAATAGAAAATAGATAGAAAATAAGCTTCAAATTACTCTACCATAAGTTTATTCAACGCTTATAGAGGGCTATAGTAATGAACTCCGCCTACCGACTATTTTTCTTTTATTCTGTTTATTTATTTTTCCCTGAAAGAAGAAAAACGAAATGAAATTTCAAAACTAAATTATTTTGATTTCGGATTGTCAGCAGCTGAGTGTTGAGTGCATGGAAGTGTCACTTGATTAGTTTTGTACTTTCATTTGATTTGATTAATTGTGTCAAAATGGTTGTCCCAGTCGACGAACAAGAAGCAACTGAAGAATTACACATAAAACTCAGAAACACATTTTTAGAAAACCTAAACTCTAATGGAAACTATGGTACGTAAAGTTTTGAAGTTGTTCTTTAACATAGTTCAAGTCTATAGGTTGAACTCTACTTTTGTGTTTTCATTTAAGTGCCTATATTTTGCTTTAATTCGAGTAAATAAATGAAATTTTATGTGGGTGTCATCGTGGTTTCGTGAACAATAATCATATTTCCTCATTGACGACGTAGACATGAGAAACTTGCTTGAACTGTATTCAAGCCTTTCCTACCGTTATTTTAAATGAATAAATAAAAAAAATTTTAGGCAACTAAAGTTAGGAAAATATAAATCAGTTGCCTTTTTCTCAGCATGCTACCTATTGGAATTCTGGATTCAATATTCATTATTAAGGTTGTTTATTATGTTGTATGATTTTTCTTACAACAGAAGTGTCTGCTTGGGGTATAGAAAGGGGGTAGGGAAGGCCTAGTGAGCATCAGGGGGTGCCACAGTCTCAGATGAAAAAATAAATATTCTGTATTATTAAAGGTTAGTTGGTAAAAATCTAGAAGTGGGCTCGGGTTGGTGCCTCTTGTCGAATTTTTAGTCGCCAACTTCACTTTGATACTTACTGTTGGACCTGGAAAAAGTGCCAGAAACTACGAACCTGGTTCGGGGGAAGCCCTTGCCAGCTCCATAGGAGCAATACATAAGGTTTGGGGAAATTCTATTAGGTTCGTGGGAAGGTTACAACTTTTTCCAGGTCCGCTTACTGTCGAACCAACGATAGTAAGAGGGTCACGTGATTTTGACATACTCGGAGGGGAGAAAGGAAGAAGCTGAGGGGCAGTTGATCAAAAGAGGAAGATACATTTACTCCTCTAACCTTAGTTATACCCTCTATATACATAAAAAATCAGTATACTATTTTAAATAAAATAAAAAATACTGAAGCAAGAAAGAATGGTACAGCTTTAGAATAAGTCCACTTTTTGAATGGTCGCCAAGTTGGCGGTATTTCATGGCCTGTCGGCCATGAAATTGTATGTTAACATGACAGCCAGGTTTCAAATACGGTGGCCGGCGCCAAGGTCGCCAAAAGTAGACTTATTCTAAAGCTGTTCCGAAAGAATAAATGAATTAAGAGAAAGAATTAATGAATGTACTGAATTGATCAAATCAATTACCATTCAAATCATACTAAAACTATGTAATTAATAGTGCCCAAAATTTAGGTCACTATCATCAGATAGGGATGTGATGTCAAGGTGAGTTACAATGCTATCTAAATAAGAGGTTAATTTTAAGAATCCGAGCCATGCCAAATCCTTGGCGAAAGTTGGGCGATGATTCTCCCTAGCAACCTTGATGTCATTCGTACGGCAACCCTAAAATCTCAAATTCTGCTCTCCTCACCACCTGCTCATTGATGGCTAAGCTTATCAAGCTTATCTTATCAAGCTAAGCTCATCTAATTAGCATTTTCAATGTTTTTTCAGAGTGATCATTATGCGGTATCAGTTCCAAATGCATCGTACCTTTCTTCTATATCAGCTCTTTTTTTTACTTACGTCATTATTTCAAAAGGAGGATGTTATTTCGTTAGACAAATTTTAATTGGTTGAAGGGGTTGTCGCTTGAATTTGTTTAACGATCATTTTGTCAGAATGATTCATTTTCGGATATTGCCTTGACCTAGAGGCCGCGTTTCGTTGAGCTTGAGCCTTTGTTGTTCGGACGAACGAATACTCCCGCACTTTTACCGGGTAACTGCCAGCCCGCTTCATCCTTTTTCTTCTGGGTCACTGGATTAGTGTGGTAATGTGGTAATTTTCAATTCCTCCAAGTTCACTGGTAAAATTTGAGGCAATAGTGCCGGTGCGATCTTGTATTCCGTTCTGAATCTGAGTATCTTCTATTCCGTTAAGTAATTCTGATTAAACACCATCAGCACCGCCTTTCTAAATACTAGTTTCATCAGCAGAACCATCAGTCAGTCTAGTAATGTACTCGATTATCTTCCTTCAAAGCATTTATCGTTTCAATACCCTTTGTCAGAATACTTGCAGTTGAGTTGAGTCTTTTTTAGTACAAGGCTTAACAAGGTTTGTACAAATTGTTGTATTCTGAGGGATAGTCAAGGAGAAGTAAGGTTCCTCGAGAATAGTCAGGGTATCATGTTCGAGATTGTCCAGCCGCGTATTCGTATTGACCTGCTCTTATTCTCTGAAATAGACCTCTACAATGACATTTTACAGAGATTGCGAGGGCTGTCATCTCCGCCCATGGCAATATTTGATTTGCACTCGTCGTGGACACGACTTGATCATCATCATGATCGAGACTAATTTCACTTCTAATTTCAGTCATATTGCATGGTGAAGGACCTCTTTAAGTCTGGTTCCACTGGTCCAATTTTGTAAAGTTCTTTGTAAAACATGATCAGTAGAGTGGCTTCTGACTTTGGTGAAGCTAATCGTTTGATACTTTCTCCTTTTTTCGAGGGTATCAAGGCCACATTCCCAGAGACTCCAACTACTACGGATTCTCCGTAGTTTCTACGGATGCTGTCGTTATACTACGGATAACATCGAAAAAGCTACGGAAAATCGGAAATCTATCATACAAAGCACTTAAAAGCGCATGTTTTATCCCAATAATGCTCTATTTTTAGGATATTTTCATCTTCATAAAACAGGGTGGCGAGCGATTCCGTTCTTCCCTCGACTTCTTTCGGACGGCGCAGCGGTGGGCGCCAAGTTGAAATCGGCTTCTTCTTGCGTTGTTAGTGCGATGTAGAAAAAACAACTTTATAGTGGTTAGAAGCCGTCGTCCGGTGTTTAGGACCGCATTCGGCGGAAAAGTAAAAAAATAACAATTTTGTCGCGTAAGTACCATTTTCCCGGCGCGTAGTTGAAGCTGGCTTCTTTTCACATTGTAATTAGTACACTGTAGGAAAAATTTAAGCATAACCAGAGGAGCCTAATAAGTCCAGTGATACCTCTCAGATCGCGTTTATATCGATTTTAGTCAGTGTTTTCAACTAATTTTTCTTAAGGATTTCCTAAGTTGTAAATTTTTACTGATAGATCACTCTGAACCTTAATGCAGTATTTTTAAAAATCTTGTTAGATTATAACCTGTTTCAGATATGACATCAAGGGGGATGGCAGGGGATCCACCCCTAAAAAAATCGGACTAGGTGTATGAAACAACACTGTTTTTAGGATCAACTTCCAAAAAAATTTTCCTTACTCATAAGGACTACTGACAACCATCTTTGAAAGTTGGAGTCTCTGCATTCCCGTAAAACTTAATTGTTATAAGTGGAGGAAACTGCGCCACTAATTATTTTTGCCGCTCTAGCCTGGACATTTTCTAAGAAGTCGAGTGCTGTCGTAGATGAAGCAACTGCTCATATGGCAGCAGCGTACTCAAGATGTGGTCTAATGATCGTAGTGTAGGGTGTTCGAAGAGTCTTGGGGTTCGCGCCCCAATCGGTTCCGATTTTCTGTTTGCATGAGGGGGTATTTATTATCCATTGCATTAGAATAGTTGACTTGAATTGTTTTCTGTGCCTTCGATCTATTGTAAAAACCGTGAGGAACGTTCCCAAAAGACGTTCTTTTACTTAATGAAAACTTAGGCAGTTCCAGTTGTGTTTTATGAATGAAAATAAAACAGGCTGTAATTTGAGGCGTTGAGAGTCAGAGTGGACCAACCCCAGTAGCTGTTATTTCGAGAAAAACGCTTTAAAAAATTGTAGTTATATTTAAAATTTCTCTTTTAAGGTTAGTATTTAATGTTTAGTTTTGATCTTCTCGTGATCAATAATTAGAGGATCCTGTTGAAAGTCAGAATCAGAATATACCAAGTGGCTTGATCCATTCTGGCATTAAATTTTTGTGCGATTTTAATTACTAGATCAAACGAAAAAGTGATGGCATCTTGTGGGAACTAAAAAAATGCATTATTTTCTAACTGAAATCAATAGATGTCTCAACATTCTCCTGAAAAATTAAAAAAAACGCTTTTTCAATTTTTTGTGGGTTGGTCCACTCTGACTCTCAACGCCTCATTCATTTGTTTAGTGTATTAGGAATTCATATTAATTATAAATTTATTCAAGTTTTTATGCTTCAACTATTATAAGTTTCAAGAGGACGTTCCTCCTCGCCTCCTACTATTACATCACCTACTCCCTATACTACGTAAGTTGTGTCCCCTGGTTACTAGTAAAGATTTAGTATAAGGTACTTGTACCCAATATGGACAGGGCTCTCAATATGGACACCCCTAATATCTTAAAAAGTAAGAAACTTGATCGCGAGAGTTGGCACTACATGTTCTTGAAGAAAAGTAGTTTAAAAGATAATTTAGTCTGGAAAGTGCAATAAAAGCGCGATGTTCGCCATTTTGAAGGAAATTTGTGTTTTCATGGTGTGCTTATCGTTTTTACAGGTTAAGTTTAAATTCTTGTTAGATATGGTAAAATTACTTTAAAAATTAAAAAGTGGAGTGTTTTAGAAAGTGGATAAAATATATTTTCGTTTGCTATTGCGTATATTGCTTAAAAATGTTTTCTTTGCTTATTTATTACAAGGTTAAGTAAAACTACACCCTGTTCCCATTATGGACACCCTACGTTCACATTGGAAGTACAGCAAGTGAATCTTCAGATTCAGAAATTTGTAAAATAATTATCTGTTTTATGTTATTTTATTTAGCTAATTCATAATAAATTAATGTTTATAGTATTTTTAATCTTAATTATAGTATCCGTACATAACATTACGAAGTACCATCACCCGACCGACGACATCGTCGGTCGTTACTGGGAGGCTCGGCGTCAGATGGCCGAAAGGCCAAGAACGGGCGTAGGATAAAGTAAAGTATAGTACATTACGAAGTGCATATTCTGAAGTTATTTACTGTGCCCCCCCCCCTCCCCCGCAATACTTTAAGAAATATTTTTTTACCCCCTCTCCTCTAAAATCCCTTGGAAGAGTGGTTCTTCCATACACCCTGTGTAGAAGGTTAATAAGTAGCCACCTATCCATAATAGGGACAGGTGGTTCTTAATATGGACACTTGCAAACATTTTTTGTTTTTATCATTGAAATTAAACGAGAATAATTACAAGCTCGCTAATTTTAATAATGATAGTCAACAGTCCAGGGATAGTGGTCATGCATTTTTTTTGGAGTCCTATGACGTGTACAAGGGGGTGAAAAAATATTTTCCTTAGGGTGTCCATATTAGGTACAGGTACCTTACTTTTAAAAAACATTTTTATTTATTTATTCCATTGATTGACGCCGGGACATCTCATAATCCAAAATCTACATCTTGTATATTAGGCCTATTGAGGTTAAGGAGTGTTATAATAAATTGCGGAACAGCCTCACAGATGTTTTCAATTACGGATTACCGCATTTAGAAATTTCCAATGGGTCTCATATTCTTGATTGCTCAACTAAGATCGACTTTTATAAAAAATAACTGACGAGTCTCAATGATGCTATTTTAATCACTAGTAAGAAACTGCCATTGCTTTTTATGTCAATTAGAAAGCAACACGCAAACAAACGGAAACTCACGTGGCAAGATTGAAAACGAGATTTGACCTTCGAAAATTCTTTATCGCGAACGGACCTTGTGATCATAATAAGCAGGGAAGGTTATTCAGTGCCAGTATACGATTGACCTTATTTCTTGTATGTATACGGCTACTGGAGTCGACAGGAAAAAAATACTTGAATTTTTTTTTCTCAGACTTTTACTGAAGTTTTTTCTTTCAATAAATTTATATTAAACTTTCCTAAACCATAATTTCACTGCCTCTTTATTTTTCGTGCTATCATTCCCTAAATATTTGATAAACAATAGAAAACAAAATACTTCACAATTGTTAAAGTTGAGTGGAGTAAAACAGGCAAGGATATAGTCTACTTAACCCCGCTTATTCATTTTACCCCACCCTACCCTATTAAGTCATTTTTTATTAAAAAACTCATCTCCCTCAAACTCTACTTCCTTGGTCAATTTCTCCTGATGGAATGAACCTACCCTACCTACCGCGTGTTTTTAGACTAAAATTTACAAATTAAGAGAGAACACATTATTCAGTTAGAAATGTCGCTCATGGTGACGAATCTTTCTAAAAGTAAATGCTTCCTCATCATGTGGTTAAAAGTGTTTATTTTACTGGGAAATCAATTTATCTGAATGCATGACACGTAATTGTTGATGAGAAACGCGAAGGAAAGATAACAACAACGATTTATCGTTGTTACAAAAGTTAGAATAGCAATTCATCTTATCATTGTTACGAGTCCAATCGACATCGTAATGATAACAAATTGGTTTTGGCTCTAAAATTAAATATTGTGAGATATTCCAAAGAAAAGATTATTTTCCAAAAGTTTGAAAAAGTACGAGTGTAAACTAATTAAAGCGCTTCAGAACGTTACGCTGCGGTTTTTTATTTAGTTAACCGTAATAGAGATAGCACTATATCAAGTAAGATTTAATTTGGTAATTGTAAGGAATTTTCGTCTTGCTCCATTAAGATAAATTCCTGTTGAAATAATTCACGAAAAGGAGCTACCATTTTCAGGAAATTCGTTAGAAATAGATGGGGGATCGAGATATTTCGTTTTGAAGAAAACTCTTTTCGATCGAATCGAGCATTTATAGAACTCGACCTCATATTAACAATCGAATATTTATGTTTATAATATCTTAAATATTTTTTTTCGAAACAGTATTGCAGATACATAAAAGAGTTCGTGTAGAAGTTAGAAATGTAGCATCCTTGAAAGGCGACATCTCAGACTTGCGTGAATGGGCAAGTCAAATTTTTCATTTGGAGAGACCCTGTAGTATAGAGCTGCTTGCGTTAGATGGATAACTTTAATATTGAAGTCAATCGGTCACTTTTGCACTCACTGTATTTCCTCATCTTTTGAAGCCAACGGTAAATTGGCCTTCCAATGTTAGTCTCCTTCAACAAGGAAATTCTCATAAAAGATTCTTCCTTGTCTTTGTAATTCTTGAATAATATCCTTCGCGTTAGATAAGTTTTTGAAGTTTGTTAGCAACTTTTTTCTTTTGGCATTCATTTAAAAATCTAAGCGGATAGAATAGGCAATACCAGCATTTTTGGAAAACAGAAAAAATGCATTTTTCCAGTAAAAGTATAGTCACTTTAGTAAAAGAAATATATCTAAATTCAGGAATGACATGAGAAGTTTTAAAACTATTTAGTCAATTCAATATTTTAAAATAAAAATAGAGAGAGAGACAACCACTTTGCCTTTGTTTAGGATTGATTGACGTCAGATCTGTTTCGGCCGCTCACCTTTTTAAAGTCAAACTTTGAAATTAAATTAAAAAATAAATAATCATCGCAATTAAAAAAATTTGCGCGTATATTCCTCTGTTGGATACTTCTATCGAATAAAAAAGTAAAATAAAATACAAAATACTGGACTTGCCCATTGTATTATTTGGAATAACTAGACCTGTGGGTTTAAATTAGTGATGGGCAAAATCGATAATTTTAGGTATCGAATACTTTGGTATCGAATACTTATAGGTATCGAATACTTTGGTATCGAATACTTATAGGTATCGAGTACTTTTAGGTATCGAGTACTTTTTTTCAATGTCGGGAAATGAACCTGAAGGGACAATTTTTTTAGGGCCTATCCATAATCAGACTAATATTCAAAAAACTGAAAGCGATCCATCAAAAAGCCCCGTAGCTACGGGCCTGGAGGTGGATTGAGGCGAAGGATTTGGCGGGGGAAAAACCTAGCCGCGTCAAATTTCTCTCGCGGATGATAACGACTTGGGTTTGAGCGTTGCAAAATGAAAACGGAAACAGGCTGCGTTTGATCTACAGTAGGTATTATAAAGATTACTTCATTGAAAAATTTAAAACAAAATATGTCAATCAAGTATCGATACTTTTGTGGGTATCGAATACACTCGATACCTATAGGTATCGAGTACTTAAGTATTTGGTATCGATACCTGCCCATCACTAGTTTAAATTTAAAATATTGTTCCTCGAATTTAAGATACATTAAATTCCTTTACAGAAAACAAGTACCTATTCAAATTGTTTGAGGTGCAATTCGAAATAAAAATGATTCAGTATACTTAGTAGTAATTAGGTTCCATTGAAATCAATTTTAGGCTTTTTTTCCTAGTGCAACTTGTGACACTCGCTCCTTTGGTTTTGCAAAATTTCTTGTCGAACCGGTTTAGACCAATAAGAGAAATTTTCTAACGTTTTCCTCACCACATACTATTTGTTTCTTTAAGAATTTATGTCAGTTTTAACAGAAAAAACTTACTTGCAGCTCAAAATGTAGAAAATCCCTTTTATTGGAAAGGCAAAATTAAGGCTAACAATGTAAGTGACTAACATAAAAAAACTTTTTAAACTGTTAAAATAACAATTAACGAAATTGAAACTCTCTTACCGAATTTCAAAATTTAAGGTGTTCAACCTTTTGGTTCATTAGTTAAAGATTTGTTTTATTAAAGTTTTTTGTTGGACGTCGAAATTATGAAATTTTGTTTTATTGAACAAAAACATAATTATGTTGAGCAAAAATAGGTAGAATAGTTAAATTTAAAACCATAACTTTTTCTCTTATAATTCTGCATATATATTTTTATTGGGATTATAAATATTCCGAATTACCTTGGGTCGCTTGTTACCTGGGGTACACGGAAGTAGACGTTCTGAACTGTATATGTTTATTAAGTTAGGCAAAAACTATTGGTGATGGTGGAGGAACCCTCAATCAGGGCCGTAGCCAGACTTTTGTTTCGGGGGGTTAACTCGACATTTTTTCTTGGGTTTCTCCTTGGGAATACTAAGTTTTAGGTGAGTGGACTTCTTAGGACGTAAGATTTTAATTTTGGCGCACTAAATTACATAATTGTGTAAAAATGTAAATCCCAAGTATAATGGGGGTCTGGGGGTCCTCCCCCATAAAAATTTTGGAAATTTGCCCCTCAAAATAGTGTTTTAGCTCATTTTGAAACCATTTAGATTGCACCCAAAGAGCACCGCTCATGTAAGCGACAGAATTTTCAAGGAAAATGGTTATAATTTTCAAGCAAAAAGTATACAGTATTATCAATGGAAAAATTTCGAGGGGGTTTTATGGTTCCTGCTCCAAAAATTTTTTGAATTTTGCCCCTGAAAGAGGCATTTTGAGACGCTTCAGGTTAGTTACATCAAAGAGAACCACTCCTTGTAAATCCCTAAAGTTTCAAGAAAAACCGTACTTATTAGATTCCAAAATTTCGTGGGGGTTTGGTGGTCCTCCCCCAGAAAAATTGTGGAATTTTTACCCTTAAAAGTAGGGTTCTGACTCACATTTTGAAACCCTTTGGGTTACACACGAAGAGGACCGCTCCTTGTGACACATAATTTTTATAAAAAATAACAGTACAAAAATTGATAAAAAAAATTTTCAAGGGGGGGTGAACCCCTAAACCCCCCCTTTGATACGGTGCTAAGGGTTAAGGTACAACTGAATTTATTTTTGAGATGGGGGTTAGGGGTTTGTTAAAACCCCAACCCCTTCCTAAATACGGCCCTGCCCTCAATGTTCAAACTTCATTGATTTTAATTCAAACTTTTTTTACAGATGATTATGAACCAGCTGATATTGAAAGAATTAGAAATGATGATAATTACTGCAAGAGATTTATCAGGCATAAAAAAGGGAATTTTGAACTTGCCCTTGCGATGGTCGAGGAAGCCTTGAAATGGCGTAAATCATTTGGCGTCAAAGGTAAGGAAAGTGGAAACCTAATATGTAAAAAAGTTATTTTGTTTCAATTGCGTTTTATGAAAATTTCTAGATGTTTTTAATTTGTTATCTGGGAAAATTATTTGATTAAAAAAAGTAATAAAGTATAAAGTTTTTAATTTGTAGAAATTTGTTCAAAATTTTTCGATTGCATATACACTCCAACATTTGTAACCCTTTCATCAGTAGTGCATTTACCGACATAATGCGTATCCATATTAACGGCTAATTATTATGTTATTAAATAACAATATAAACATTTTAAACAATATTCAATATTATTTTTAAAAAATTATCATAAAAGAACTGTGTGAAATATATATATTTTTTAAAAAACAACACAATGCAATTTTGTTGATTATAATTAACTATTTATTAAAAATTATCCTACATTTTAAAGCAGTAAACAAGCCCTTAATTCATTATTTAGGTTTTCCATAATTTATTTTTAGAAAAGCACATTTAAGCAAGCATAAAACATGTTAAATATTAAGATAATAATCCATACTCGCGGAAAAACTGAAGTTACGCCAAAAATCGCTATTTTCCGAATTCAGGCTTTTAATCACGGTAAAGTTGCTTTCTCTACATCGCAATAACAACGCAAGAAGAAGACAACTTGAATTGGCACCATTGGCCGTTCAAGAAGCAGTCGCGGGAGAATCGGAACACACTGATTTAACTTAAAAAAGTATGGATTATCTGAAAAAACCCAAATTTGTTCGCGGGCCCCCGATGATCCGTAGTTTTCGGTATCTATCCGTAACTCCGTAGTTTCCACTCTATTTCCGTAGCAACTACAGAAATTCCGTAGAAGTTGGAGTGTATGCGATTGTATTAATTTTAATGATGAAAATGCTTAATTGAATTTTTTTCTTTGGATTAAGGAAAAATACATACAAATATAAAACATAGCAAACAACCAAAAAATTTAATATTTTATTTCTCTATTTGTTTTTCAGATGTTACCATGGCTATAATACCATTAGAGTTTTTTCAAGCTAAGGCTGTTTTTCCTTATAATGAGGATAAGGAAGGAAACCCCATAAGTATGAAACTAGTGTTTTGTTGCAAATCTTCATTGACAGTACCTACTATAATTTGCCTAAAATGACTTAACCTTTGGGTCAATAAAACAATTATTTACATTTTTAAACCTAATTATTTGCATCTAATTACAAAAGCTTCCTTTTTAGCAAAAAAACATTTAGTTGTAAAATGAATAATAAATCTTAAGTTTCTTAGTAGTTTGTTCCATTTTTCTGATTGCAATGTGCTTGTTTTCCAGTTTTAATCCTTGTAAAATATCACAAAAAATCACCAGAGTTTGCATCTGAATTGAGACGCTTTGTAATTTATTGGGTTGAGTTGATGGAAGAGCAAACACATGGAGGGCGGATGACCGTTATTATGAGTTGTGAAGGAGCTGGTCTTAGTAATTTAGTAAGTATAATATGTTTAAATCTTTTAAAAACAGTACTTACATAATGACCACTTATTATTCTAAAAGTTTAAATGAGTTTTAAAAGACATTCTAAAAGTTTTTAAAGATTTTAAAAAACTTTTATGGAAACTGTTCAGTGAATTGATTTATTGTAAAGCAACCTACCAATAAATGCAATAACAAAAACTTAGCTTACTAAAAATTTTACAAGGAACTTTCCCATTTATTTTAGACTTGAACTGCTTGAGTAATTTATCTACTTTATTATCTCTATCTTTTTGAGATTGAATTTGTTATTTTAAGATTGTAATCCACTGTTGCTTAGTGTAAAATAAACTTTTTTTTTAGGATTTAGATCTTATTAAATTTCTGATCACATTGTTTCGTTCTTACTATCCAGATAGCTTAGGTATGTAACTACTTCATTTCTACATGTATTTAGTATTAATTTCAAAGAATTTTCTAAATCAGTTTTATAAAATAATTTTGAGTTTTAATATTTTACAGCCCATATTCTAATTTATGAAATGCCTTGGATTTTGAATCGTAAGTAACAAATGAGCATTTTATTCTTAATATGTTGATGGTGATATAAAATTTATCTTTGTCATTGATTTGAATAAATTTTATTTTAGCTGCTTGGAAAATAATTAAAGCTTGGCTACCTGAAGATTTTGTTGATAAAATAAAGTTTGTAAACAAAACCAATCTTCAAGAATATGTAACAGAAGATAATCTTCCTGTATACATGGGTGGAACAGTACGTATTAACCTAATTTTTCATTTGTAATAGCTCAAATTAATCTAATTGCAATTTAAAAGCTCTGTAGGGGTTTCAGATTATATTGAATAAGTCTTTTAAGTCAGTCAAATGTTTTTCTCTATCTTTTGAAATGTGTAATTGTCAAAAAAAAGTCAGATACTATACAGGCTCTAAAGTTCGTTTGAACTTTTGATGCTCTATTTTCAAAAAATCACGCTGTTGTGGTGGTGATGTTTTCTGGGTTTTTGAATTTACCCCTCCAGATTTTTAAAATTGTTTCACAATTCACTCATTGTTATCAGCTTTTTAAGATGTTAGTATATTAGATCTCAGGAATATTTCCATGATGTTTGTTAATATTTTTTGTTTTTATTTATTTATTTTTAATTTTGCTGATATTTAGGGTAATTTTCAGGTTTCTCATTCATGTTCACAAAAAACCCTTGAAGGCAGTAGATTTGATATTTTGTTATTCTTAATAAAATTTGTTTAAAATTTAAAGGTTGGTATTTATTTTTTAGAATACTACTGAGTATGTACCACCTACGGAATTGGAAATGGAAAATGCCAAGAATGGAAAAAAAGTATGTTTTTTGTTTTTAATTTATTTTTGTATATTCCATTTATACGTAGTAGGGTCAAAAGGTTCCCGGAATGTGTGGCCTTCAAAGTACTTTCTTCCTGCATCCACACTAGGGTGGTCGCAAGAAATCAACTTTCGAATTTCTTCGGTGGCAACCCCCTAAAATGTGCCAATAGGCTAGAAAATAGTATTGGCGAAGTTTCAGCCCAATCGGATAATTTTAAGACCCGGCTCATTGAGATCAAAGTTGAGAAAAACAGTGATTTTTAGCAAAAGATCGTAGTTTTTCAGGTATAAAACAAACTATTCGTCTCAGAAGCATGATTCTTATCTCATTTGATAGTAAATTTTATTGGCTTGAAGTTAGAACCCATCTACATTTTTTAACTCAAAGTGATAGGGGGCATATCAGCATTTTTTCAGGTGAGATCGAAGAACAACGCCTTGAAAGTTAGCTTTCTTGCAAAAACGAAAAACATCATATTATTGAACCAAATCTAATTTTTAGATTTTATGTTGGTATTTTTCATTTTGCACATTTGAAAGGCTTCAGCTAGAGGTATTTTCAAAAGAATATGCTACAATATATAAATTTCAAATATTAAAATTAGGGGTAAATTTGAGGAAACAGAAAGGGAAATAACACTAAGTGTTTAAATGGGAATTATTAACAGATTCTTATGTAAAATGACCCCCTGAATCCGAATCTGACCTCCGTTTTTCTCCATCATCCTCAGATTTTCGGGGAACAACCCCTCCTCCTTGTTTACGTTTTTTGATGATTTAATGACTTTGAATTCGATTTTCAGAGTCGAAAGCATTACTGTAGTCTTTAAATTACTCCCAAGTGGACAAGAAAGGTTAAAGTTTCTAAAATATGAAAGTTTGAAGAAAATGGAAAAGTTTAAAGGGTGATTACATCCCTAACATGCAAAAAAGTTGTGAAAATAGGTTATTTTGCATTATTTTTCTGTTATTTTTTACGCATTTTTTAAAGGGTCCTTACCCTTCCTAAAGGACCCAAATTTAATGAAAATATGCTTAACTATTTTTTACTAAAAGCGGTTGAGGTGTTAGTTCCCCTGAAGCACCCGCAGAAGGGTTCAGAGGACTATAGGAATCATTTTCCCACTTGTGTCTTTAGGAATTAATATTCATGCTTTGGAAATTTAAAAAATGAAATTGTTCATTTATTTTGAGCATTTACTAAGTTTAAAGTGTAATTATATGTTTAAAGCTGTTATTAGATGAGCGTGGCTGATGAAAACAATTTAGCACTTAAAAGTTTTACTGGTATACTAGGGTTTGTTGGAAGCGCCACCTAAAAATTGGGGATTTGGAAGGAAAAGGGTGTAATATTTGAATTCAGAATGTCATTACAGGTATTCTGTTACTGACTTTCTGACTTTTTGTACTCTAAAATGCTGCATTGTAATACTCAGGTTTGTATCTGTTTTGTATTTATATATTGTAGCATATTCTTTTGAAAATACCTCTAGCTGAAGCCTTTTCAATGTACAAAATGAAAAATACCAACATAAAAATCTAAAAATTAGATTTGGTTCAATAATATGATGTTTTTTTGGGGGTATTCCACGTCAAATCAACACACTCATTCACACTTGATGTCTCAGATTTTCTTGATTTTTGGTATGCAGTAAGTCATCATAGAGATATGAAAAAATTCCAAATTTCAGCTTCCTAGCTCAAATACTTTTGAAGTTATAAATTTTTAAAGTTTTGAATTTTCCTCAAAAAACTGCACTTTTTGACATCTTTGATTGCTTGTAAGTTGGCAACCAATTATAATACAGTCTTGGGAGTGGTATCATTGTAAAGCCCATTTGTGGGGCTTTAAAATGATGTGCAGCAATACCGGGTCACCAATAAATTTTTTTTGAAATTTTAAAATTAAATTTTAAAATTTAAATATCTCAAAAAATGGTATTTTTAAAAATCTGAAAAAATTACCAAAAATAGTTTGTGTTGACTACTCACTTATGGCAAAAGCTTGTGATGGGATCTCAATGGGATCAGGTGATAATAAGCACCCAAAAAACACATGTTTTATGAATACTGTAAAGATATGTACTATTAAAGATATTTTTATGTACTAATTTTGCTTCATTGAGTATGTAGAATATGTAAAATATTAGAAAAGTTGGGATTTCCCCTTTTAACAAAAAAAACTAAGCAAATTTAACAAATTTTAAAAATTTCAAATTTTTAAAAATTTTTAAATTTTGTAGTACAGGCATGTGATACATGTCTATATGCTATATTTTAGTGCTGTTTACGAATATCAGGCCAACTTTTGAATAAAATTTAGAATAAGTGTGGAAAAATTGAATAATTTATCTTTAATTACTTCTTTTGTTTAAATTATTTCAATTTTTCCACACTTATTCTAAATTTTATTCAAAAGTTGGCTGAATATTCGTAAACAGCACTAAAATATAGCCTATAGACATCTATCACATGCCTGTACTACAAAATTTAAAAAATTTTAAAATTGTTAAAAATTTAAATTTTTTGAAATATTTTTTGTAGGTAGGTTTGAAGAATGTTAGTATTTATTTTAACTTAGAAACACATGAGTATAGTACATGCATTTCAGAGTAATTGATATTAAATTTATTTTACCTGTCTTTAGTTTACAGAATGTATATTTTTCCTTTTGAAGTTTTTTTAAATTAAAATATCAATTAATACAATAACTTCAAAAAAATATAAAAAAATAAAACCACTCAAACCCTAAATTAACTGAACAATAAGTATTTTAAATGGGTTACCCTTAAAAAGGACTTGCTAAAATTGGAAGAAAATAGGACAGTTAAAAGTTATTTTCTTTTCAAACTTTCAGGGGACTATTTTTATATGTTATTTTGTGTTAAACATTGTGTTATTTCAAAAATCAACTTTTTTAAATGATAAGCTATATATATATATAAACCTCTATTTACGACGCAGGGAAATCAAATAATACAAGACCACAGGACCAAGCAGAGTTATTTGCAAACTCATTTAAGAAGGAAACCGTTGAAGAACATATACCACTAGATTTGAGTAGTCATAACGATGAATGGTATAACCATCCCTTTACCCTAGGCGAATTAAAACAAGCCATAAAAGATTCAAAAAATTCAACACCAGGCATTGACAAAATAAGTAACAAATTTTTAAAGCTTCTAGATCAAAATCAGCTAAATACCCTATTAGATATATATAATGAAAGCTGGGAAACCGGACAAATACCTAAAGATTGGAAGAAAGCAATCACTCTACCTATCATTAAACCTAACAAAGATAAAGATCAAACGAAGTCTTATAGACCAATTTCCTTGACCTCAGTCGTAAGTAAAACCTTCGAAAAGATGATTTTAAAAAGACTCATTAGACATACAATAAATTCGTTTAACGAAAATCATGCAGGTTTCATCCCGTTTAAAGACGTCACATATTGTCAATCAATCCTATTCCAAGAAATAAGCCAAGCTAAAAACAAAGAAGAATTTTTCATTTTGGTTGCTTTGGACATAAGTTCAGCCTATGATTCAGTTTACATCGACGGCCTCATCTTAAAATTACTAGAAAAGGGAATCAAAGGAAATGCCGCAAATTGGATAATGAATTTCCTAAAAGACAGAGAGTTCCAAGTTAGATGGAGAAACACCTTGTCCACCAGCAAAAAATCAAACCGCGGTCTTGCCCAAGGAAGCGTTTTAAGCGGATTCCTCTATACCGTCTACATGTCAGACCTTTTCGAATACCTATCCAATGCCAAAATATTAATATACGCGGACGACATTTTTGTATATTCACACCATCCTAATCTCACTCAAACAATGAATAACATGCAAAAAGCCTTATACAAGATAAGTTCATGGTGTAAAGTGTGGAAAAATTGAAGCACTTTGAACAAAAGAAGTAATTAAAGATAAATTATTCAATTTTTCCACACTTATTCTAAATTTTATTCAAAAGTTGGCCTGATATTCGTAAACAGCACTAAAATATAGCATATAGACATGTATCACATGCCTGTACTACAAAATTTAAAAAATTTAAAATTTTTTAAATTTGTTAAATTTGCTTAGTTTTTTTATTAAAAGGGGAAATCCCAACTTTTCTAATATTTTACATATTCTACATACTCAATGAAGCAAAATTAGTACATAAAAATATCTTTATTAGTACATATCTTTACAGTATTCATAAAACATGTGTTTTTTGGGTGCTTATTATCACCTGATCCCATTGAGATCCCATCACAAGCTTTTGCCATAAGTAAGTAGTCAACACAAACTATTTTTGGTAATTTTTTCAGATTTTTAAAAATACCATTTTTTGAGATATTTAAATTTTAAAATTTAATTTTAAAATTTCAAAAAAAAATTTAATGGTGACCCGGTATTGCTGCACATCATTTTAAAGCCCCACGAATGGGCTTTACAATGATACCACTCCCAAGACTGTATTATAATTGGTTGCCAACTTACAGGCAATCAAAGATGTCAAAAAGTGCAGTTTTTTGAGGAAAATTCAAAACTTTAAAAATTTATAACTTCAAAAGTATTTGAGCTAGGAAGCTGAAATTTTGCATTTTTTCATATCTCTATGATGACTTACTGCATACCAAAAATCAAGAAAATCTGAGACTTGAAGTCCTAAAATGTCCCAAAACTGTGTTGATTTGACATGGAATACCCCTTTGGTTTTCGCAGGAAAGCTAACTTTCAAGGCGTTTTTCTTCGATCTCACCTGAAAAAATGCTTATATACCCCCTATCACTTTGAGTTAAAAAATGTAGATGGGATCCAACTTCAAGCCAATTAAATTTACTATCAAATGAGATAAGAATCATGCTTCTGTGACGAATAGTTTCAGTTTTATAGCCGAAAAACTACGATTTTTTGCTAAAAATCACGGTTTTTCTCAACTTTGACCTCAATGAGGCGGGTCTTAATATTATCCGATTGAGCTGAAACTTTGTCAATACTATTTTCTAGCCTATTGGCATATTTTAGGGGGTTGCCATCGATGATCCGGTGAAAAAAAGTTTTCCCCATGTTACTTGCGACCACCCTAATCCACACACTTCTTCCAGCATTTGTATAACTATTTAAAACACTCTTGGGATCCATTTTTGAGAGGTCCTTTCCATCACCTAGTCCAATGGAGCACAGTCCAAGAAGGATCTTTAATATTCACACTGCTTTAAAGATTAAATATCATAGTACAGTGGCGGATCTAGAATGTGAGCAAGGGGGGGCTAACATATAATCTTGTTGAAGGTGATACTTAAATGAAGTATATCTTCCCTTGTGCGTTTTTACCATTAAAATGTCTTAAATAATAAGAGTAGCTATGCATACTAATTAGTTTAGTTAAATATAACTAATTAATTCATTAGTAATTAAATTTATATCAAAAATTTATATTAATGGTGTGTCAACCCAAAGTTTTGCGATGATTTTGGCCAAATGGTAAAAAATAATTAGTTTTTTATTTTAACTTCATTCATTCCTACTTTTTTGAAAGGTGAAATAGAGATACTACAAGCCTTATACAGGGCCTTAAGGATACTTTTGATCTCGAGAGGTTTTGTGCTCCAAATATTATTCTAAATCTTATGCGATTATATTATATGTCAAATGCTCAAATGTGAACCTTCATGGCATTTAATTTTTGAGTTTAGCAATTAATATCTAACCCCAAGCATAAAAGGGGGTCTGGGGGTCCTCCCTCAGAAATTTTTTTGATATTTGATCTTAAAAAGTTACTTTTTGACTTAGTTTTGGTCATTTAGCACCCTTTGAATGGCACCCGAAAAAAATGATTTCTTGGACTCTTTTTCAAGAGATAAATAGGATATAAAAATAATTATGATAATTTATTTCAAAGGGGGGGGTGAACTTCCGACTCCCTCTATTATTTCTCAAAATAGATTTGTAGATGTGCAGCATAGAAGTAGCTAAAACTGTTTGGATTTCATTGCAAAAAAAGTAATTTTCTAGTTGGAGCTAAATGGACCATTTCAATTGTGAAAACGACCTATTAAAAGCCAGGGGACTAAAAATCCTGGAGAGCTTTGTAAGAGAATAAATAATGTCCATCGGACCATTTTGGATGATGATAAAGATCTTGGAGAGGGGCTAAATATCATTGGCAATATGAAATTTTGAATCAGATCTATAAAAAATGTAGGGTGTGTAAAGATTTTGGAGGGAGCTCATGTGTTCTGTAGTGGTTGAAGCTCTTATTGGAATCTTTATGTTGTGTTATATAAAAATAAAAATGCAAGGGGACTAATGCTTGGTAGGGGCTAAAGCTCATTTGCCCCTTTAAATTGTGAATTGAATCTTTCAGAAACTAAAGTAGGGGGCAATAGATTATTAATGGGATAAAGCGCTTTAAAATAAACTACATAAGATGCAAGAAGGCTAAAGCTCCTTGCTCCCTTTAAATTGTGAATCGAACCTATGAAAATATAGGGGGAAAATAGTGAACTTTTCGAAAATTATTTGAAAAACTTTAATTTTATCTAGTTTAAACCTAAGTCCCAAAGGGGGGGCTATAGCCATAGATCCGCCACTGTCAAAGTACAACAAATTGAAAATTCACTTTATCAGAAATTATCTGCAGCTAACACTGACAGTACCGAAAATGAATTCCTGATGGCTGTGTGTTTTCCTTATGTGTTACAAACCTCTTAAAACACCTGCTTGAATGTAGGTGACCATTCCAGAAACTTTTTTTACTCTACTACATATATAAATTAGTAATTAATGTAAAATTATTTCTTAATTTTAAAATTTCAGTCAAGAGGAGATATTTTCCTTCTCTATTCAAAATGCAGGATTTTTCGTATTCTTTCACATAATAAATTTTATATTTGTTTCCTTTATTATGTTAGTTTTTAGGTAGTTTCAAATAATTTTGTTAGAAGACATTTGGACAAACAATTTAAACTTTATCAATGAAAACTGATTTTTTGTATGTTTGTCAATCTTATTTTATTATTTAATATATTATGAAATCTTAAAATGAAAACAATAATTAAAGCTAAATCAGTTGAAAATTTATTTTGAGTACATAACTAGTAAATTAACCTGCTGATTTATTCAGTGATACTTAGATAAGTTCAAACAAAATTTGCAAACTTACCAAGGCTGCAGCATAAATTTTAAATCTTGAAGCTACCATTTAAAATAAATTTCAGTCTTTATTTAATACATTAGTTTATTCTATCTTTTTTCTTTCATCAGTAGAAACTTTTTTTATCAGCATGCTAATATAGTTAGAGGTTTGTCCAAACTTGTTGCAAAAGGTCCTGTTTTTGTAAAATTGTGAAAATTGATTCATAATTTTGTAAATTCAAAATTAGTTTAAATTGGGTTCTTAAGACTTTTTTTATTTCCAATGCAGCTGGCGGTAACAAACATTATCCTTACGCCATACAGAGATCGAAACAAAAAGAACAATAAAATACTTGGATACATACTGTATAAGAAGTAACGTTAAACACAAAATAAGTACTAACAAAACACAAATGCAGAATAAAGAACTGGAGGGAAAATTAAGATGACAAATTGGGAAAGATCTCTGGCTGCAGAATTGTTACTCATTTAGTTACTCACCCAGGGAGCACGTGTAGCTTTAGGATGCTTGCTAGGGACGCGAGTAATGTTGCCCCCTCCGGTTCTTAAGACTACAGACCATTGTAAATTATAAAAATAATAAAATAGTAAAATTATGACTGATAAGCATATAAAAAGGGTCTGTTTTAGAGGGGAAAATATTGTGAAGATCTTTTTTAAGCTAAATTATTTTGCGAAGGGTCCTTTACTATAGTGTACTTGTCCAAAGTTGTAATGGAAGCCATTCAGTGATTTGGGCTTTTACTGCTGAATCACATATACCCAAATTACCTTTTCTCTCTATATTAAAAAAAAGTAACAGTTACCGCCGCTGCCGCCGCCGCTGTTTCAGAAAATGATATTTTTGAACACTTTGAATTATCACTACGCAAAAACTATTTGAAGGAATATTATGAAATTTTGACCATTGATAGACAAATGTATGAGGGTCATTTCAGTTTCCAAACCTAATTAATTAGATAATTAGTTCTGGAGTAATTTAATGTCAAAGTCGAAAATTATTTTTTTCGGCTGCGAGTTCGCCCCCAGCAAAATCTATTTACAGCAGAAACATGATTTTTTGCAGACACATACTCTTAGGTATGAAGTTGTGCACCTCGTCGCCCTTTTTTCGAATTTCGAAGTATTTTGGGAGTAATTAAATTCTAAAGTTTCGAAATTTTTTACCCTTTTTCGGTTTTTTCGTTATAATAGAAAAACTAATCACAGTAGAACTATGATATTTTAAACACGCATACAAATATTTTTTATAGAAAGATTGGCGTTTCATTTTTTTAAAAATTCGAATTAGTTTTAGAATTATTAAGATACCAAGTTTCAATTTTTTCTTCTCTTTCTGGTCGTTCACTAGAGAAACAGGCGATTATTTTTATGAGTCTGATTTCTTATTCCCGATGATTCACTAGATACAGACGTGCATTTTATAAATTTAAAAGCTTTTTAATGGCATGTTTTTTTTCTCTAAGATGGTTGATGATAATTAGTAGACTTGCTGGATATTTTTGAAAACATTTCGGTTAAATTATTGGTAAACTAAAAAGGAATATTTTAGTAACAGTTTTATTTTGATATTTTTGTAGTTATGGTCCGCATTAAGTTATTGGTAAGTTAGAGAGATAAAAGGTTTCGATTTTAAAGGATCATTAACTATAAGCAGACAAGTTCCAGGTTTTACTGGATAGTTGAGATGAAACAAGCGAGCTCTGCTCGCTAAAATCGCGAAGCGATCTTCATAGAACTGCAAAGCAGTTCCGGGGGTTGGTGAGCGATAGCGAGCAGGGGGCAGAGCCCCCTAGTCTATGAAAAAATAAATGATGCCTAGAGTTTTTTGCAATTTTATGGGTCACTAAGTTTTTTTGTATTAAACTTAGTTTTAATGTTTTATTTGCTTTGTTGGTGCCAAAAAGTATTGTTCTTTATACTTAGATTATGCATTAAGTATTCTTATTTTAAACAGCAAAATAAACCTCTGTACCTCCTGGAACCTTTGTACCTCCTTTGCTCTTTTGACTGATTTTTCTGACCCATACCCCTTTGTTTCTTTCAACTAATGCTTAAAATTTAAACTATATGTCTGATAACTAAAGCTTTCCATTAGGTTCATTTCTCTCATAACCCTGAATCAAATCGAGCTTTAAAAGGTGTAAGTATTCTGATTTTGTACATTGCATGTACTTTCAAAGCATGTCTGTGGCAAAAATTCTTTTACATCTTTTGTCTGAATTATTTTATTGAATTTTTGATATTTTAAACTGATTCCCTTCTTTTAATGGGAGCAGAAAACCATTTATGGAATTCAGTTCTAAATTAAAACGATAAAATCTGCTTATTTCTATGCTCCTGAAAGCACATCTATGTAGCTAATGCTTCTTAAAATGCTTAACATCTTAGTGCTCCCACAAACACCACCAAAACAATAGCTCCAATGCTTAATGTGCATTATTTAGTATATTTTGCATTTGCTATCAATTCTTTAAGGTTCATCACTCTTAATTTAATTTTTCAGAAATGTTTATTACTGATTTTATGCTTTTATACAATAATTGTACTGTTTTTATTACGTTTTGCTATGAGGATACTATTATTTTTAAAGTTTAAAAACATTTCCAAAATTCTATTTTATTCTTGGAAAGATACTTTAAGCCCATGATTATCTCACTATGTGCACTTACAAATATATAATAACCAGTTCACTTTCTTTACTTAACTTATTACTAACTAGTGACTGACTTTCTTAATAACTTTACTTGAATGTAATAAGCTTTTGCGTAGTGTTTTGTATTTTTGCAATTTTTTAGGGCTTGTATGATATAATCTGTTTTTAATAATCCAGAGTAGTAACATATTTAAATTTGTGTTGTTTTTAGTGTGTGTGTGTCATTTGTTTTACTTTTTTGTTTTTGACATCTTTGAAAAAAATGTTTTCCAAGTTTTTAATTAAAATACCAATTGTGATTGTATTCTGAGAACACCCCCGGTTTTCAGGTCTTTTTATTGACCCTTCCAGCTTTTCCAATGGACCTATTTTGGCGTTTTCATTTTAAATAGTTTTTTAAATATTTATATTCCTAATTTTATCAAAGTTTTTGAGAATATATTCAGGTTTTTAAAACTACTTGATTTTAGCAGATCATTATATTTTCATTAATTTAATACAAATTACCCAAAAGTCAAAAAGGAAAATGGAAAGAAATATGAGATAAATAAAAGTTTAAACCATTAAAAGTTTAAAGTTTAAAAATCCTGGTTTTGAATTTGAAATTTAATTTTGTTTATATCTTTGATTTTAGCAGTATTTTTAGGAGTCTTTAATTCTCAGAGTGCATACGGTCATGAAAAGTCCTTAAAAACTGCTTACTTTTAATTTTAAGTTGATAAGGCCCTTAAATGTGCTTACTTTAAGTTTGTAATAAGCGCTTTAAAGTTTTCAAGGTGCTGAAAAGCTTGTCATTTTTTAAACATTTCCGAGCTGGAAACGTTCTGCTTTTCGTGTTCTCAATCGCAATTTTTTTTTGCACTCCCGCCTTCTAAATCAAATTGCGATCTCTCAATCATCAAGTTATTAGTATTGCGTAATTGCTAGAGTGTGGATGTATCTTTTCCAGGTCTTCGAGTGGGTGAATTCTGGTTCCATCCTTTATAGCTTTGGTCGGTTTTGTTTCGTTATTCTTTTTGTTACAGTTTTCTATTTATAAATTATTCCGCATAAGAATTGGAATCTATTTGCATTAGGTCTAAAAACTGCAGGGCAAATTCCGGCGACGCATTTCATAACACAAAATTATTCCGCAATTTCAAGAAATTTGCTCGTTTTCTTGAAGATTTATGCTGACTTCCCAACACTTCTGCATTGGCTGTAGTGTCAGACGGCGCTATGTTCGCGCGCACTTTGTGGAGAAGGCCTTGCGGTTAAGTTAGCTTCCATCCTTTTGAGTTTTTACTTTTCAAGAAAACCAACTTGGCTCAAATGGCAGAGCTTCTCATCAATCTTTCAATTTTCTATTGATGAGAACATTGATAAAAATTATAAAAGGTCGGTTTGTTAGTGTAATTAGTTTTCATTAGGAGTTAAATCTGAATATATCTATTTTGAAATTTTAATTTTTTATAACATACTATAATATTCTTTAAAGGGACTATATCTGGATTTCAAAGTTTGTTATACATTTATTATACTACTTCAAATTTATTTTTAAAGCTATTTTAACAAAATTGAAAACAGCCAAATCTTAATGCAGGTTTTGAGTTAGATCTTTGCATTTTTCAAATGTTTTCATCAAAGAGGGGGGGCTCTATTGGTCTACCACTACCATCAAATGATTTGAGACTCAAAGGGTCTCAAATGTTCCAAAGTTAGTTAAATTTCTTAAAACTCTGGTGTGGTCCCCAGAAGCCACTTATGAAGTTGAAGAACTCTATATCTCCTAAAAGCATAATTTGACAGCCCACTTCTTCAGGACAAGAATTTTTTTTCCTCAAGGGTTAATTTTCATTGTACCCAAAAGAGAAGATGTAATTATTATTCTTCTAAAAAGGAAGTTTAATGGTGGGCAATCTGAGATATCCATTGGATGAAGCTTAGGGATGCAACTTGGTGTAATAGAAGTATATTTTTAAATAAGGAATAATGATTATATAAGTATTTAAAATTTAGAGTCCTGATTTTTGACTTAAAAGGGCTTATTAAGACCTTAAAAAGTGCATACTTTTTTTTAGCATTTTTTATTACGCACCCTGATTCTTTCAAATTGAAGTTGTTTGTTTTTGTGGAATAAACTTGAACAAGTAGAATACAAAATATCTATATGATCAATACAAATGCTAAACTAAAGCTTGTTTTCCAATGAAAAAACTATGACAACCCTTAGAATTTTTTTTATTTGAAGGGAATTTAAATAAATTCTAAACTTAAAATAAAATTTTATTTGTAAGCTATAATTATTGAATTCTAAGAAAATATTTGAATATAGTGTTTTAATTGTAATTTATAGGTTGGAGAAAATGGAATCAGTAGACCTAATGATGTTGTCATTACTGATGACTATACTGTGATAGGAGGAGTTTTAAAAATAAGGTTAGTATTGAATAGATGTTTTTAATTAATTAAAAACACTAGTACCATATTGATGATTTTATTTTTTTCATTTTTTCAGTCCAGCTACTCACTTGGTTTTTAATCCATCTGAAACTTCAACAAATGATGCCACAATAACTTTAACTTGTGTGTCTACAAAACCTGTTACTTATAAAGTAAGTTGCATATTATGAGGATTTTTTATTTTTTGAAAAAGTTGGTTGTAAAAATTTCTGAGAAAATTTAGATATGGAAAACTTGATTGGTTTACATTCTTTTTTATATCATTATAGGTGAAAACAAACAATATTGAGAGTTATAGAGTAAAACCAGCTGTTGGGATTCTTGAACCTAATGCTAGTGTTGAAATAAATGTAGTTATATTACCAGGTAATGTGTTGATTGAAATTTTAAATCATAGCTGTACCATTTAGAAATTAGTTTGCAACAAATAAATTTTTATTTCTTAAGTTTGCTACTTAGTTGAAATTTCTATGACTGGAATTCTTTGTTAAGTCTTAAGGTTAACAATTTTTAAAATTAAAATTGCATTTTTCTAGGTTTTGATCCTCAACAATCTGACAAGTTTCTTATTATGGCTATGGAGGTATCAGATGCATCCCTTTCTATTTCCAATATCAATGCTCTTTGGAAATCTTCACCATCAGTTGTGATGTCAGATCATAAGTATGTTTTGTTATTATAGTGTGTTCAATGTGTTTAAAGTATGTTAAATCACTTTGATTTACTTATTTTACAAAACTAGTTTAAAATTAAGAGTACGAAGGAATTTTAATGTAGCTAGAAATTACACAATTTAGTATCTAGACAGATATTTCTTTAATTACCCAGAATATTATACAAGTTTACAGTATTAAAGATAAACTATGTAAAATGCAATATTACACTGACACAACATTTTAAAATAAAAGTACTGGTGTGTGTTATATATAGCTTTAATTTAACTTTTATAAGTCTATCTTTCTTGAATGGCCTTGTTCACCCTGACCAGCGATCAAAGAAGGAAAGTGAGCTTTTTGTTGGATCTGGTTGTCAGAATCCTTTGTTTAACCAATTGTTTCCTTTGTTTAACCGTTTGTAAGGTAGCTGTGAATAAGGCTGTAAGAGTAACCATCTGATCATAATTTTTTTCTTTAGATTAAAATGCCTTATCAAGAGTGATTCAGCTGTTGAAGAATCAAGCACAGAGAAGAGTCTGAAGAAAATTACTGAAGTCCTTTCAAATATTAATAACAGGGTAAGAAAATACTTACGTAATTGTGATAAATTTTATTTTTACTGAAATTAAAAAAAGTTTCGGTTCTGTGTATGAAATTGGTTTTAAATTTAGTTTCTATTGTTTAATTTTATATTTTTGAACTTCTAAATAACTTTTTTTTCAAAAAGATGTGTTAACACCTTTTTCATAATTTAATTTTTGTGATAAATTTAATTTTTACTGAAATAAAAAAGTTTCAGTTCTGTATGTGAAATCAGTTTTAAATTTAGTTTCTGTGGTTAAGTTTTATATTTTTGAAATTCTAAATAACTTTTTATCCAAAAGCTGTGTCAACACCTTTTTTCATTATTTAATTTTTGTTATTTTGATAGTAAAAAAGTTTTGAGTTATGTATAATATTTTTATGGATTACGAAGTAGGGTCGGGTCGACTGGGGTGATTCCCGGATAAAAATCAAAAACATCCTAATATCATAAAAATTATTAAAGCTAGAGTTATAAATGTTGGTATGAAATAAGCTTACTGGACAATACTTCTACCCAAATTTTTGTTTCACTGTGACTTGCTAATATTTTAAGTAATAAAAATTAATTGGTGTCCGGGATTCACCTTGGAGATGGGGTAATTCCTGAACACTCTTGGCATAATTCCTGGACAGTTGCAAATATAGTGGAAATTTGTCTTATTAAATTAAAGTTTTTTGTTGTTATCATCATAGTAAACTATGGCACTATCATTATAATCATGTTTTACTAATTAAATATAATTCACATACACTCTTGAGCTCCTTTTATGTATAAGTAACATTTTTACTATAAAAAAAACTTACACAGGAATATTTTTAAAAAGTAGTTTTGTACAACTAGCAATATTTATTTTAAAATATCAAATATTTTGTTTGAAAAGTGGCATAATTTTTGTACAATTAATAAACTTTTCTTAAAAATATCTAATATTATAAAAGGAAAAGGGTCTAGGTTAAAATCAACCAATATTGTAATAATTTGATTTTCTTAAATTGAATGTAAAGTAGGACCAGGATCAGATGCAGCTCCCAATTACATCTGATTAGGGTTATTTAATAAAAATATTAACTTTTATACTAAACTGAAGTCATTTTCCAGTGGAAAGTGAATCTCATCTTTTCTCATTTACACAAAATACTCGCATTTAACATAATTATTAAAATATTCTGAAATGGTATAATGAATCTTATAGAATAATTATAATTTATAATAATACCAATTAAAGACAAATTTTACATAAACAAAGCATAAAAAGTGCAGTGTCCGGGAATTACCCTGGTGTTCGAGAAATACCCCTAGAACATGAGGTGAATTTGGACACCCCCAGTTATTCGTTTGAAATAATTTTATATATAAAAATACAGTTTTTGAGTAGTTCAAACAGTCTAAATATTACCTGAAAAGAAATTCTAGATAAAGGGATTAAAATATAGCAATGGGAACAATCTTTGTAAAAAGTGCCAAAACTCAGACCAATGTCATTTTATAGATATTTGACAAGCAGTTCAAAAAATAGATTTTCCAAGAAGTAAATAATCAGTTAACTATTGAAACTTAAGAACCTTAAAGATGATAGTTCAGAATATTTGATTTTTTTTTCATTTAGCTGAAGAGCTTTTTTTAAATATGAAAACGCCAGCGTCCGGAAATTGCCCCGGAAACTTGGTGTTCGGGAATTACCCTGATCGACCTATCATTTCTTTTTTGGAAAAAAAATAAAACTTGAAATTTAATTAATTCATACTCAAGGAATTTTACATGTTGAAATTCTAATGTTTTCTGAATTTAAATTGTATTCAATTTTTGATATTTTCAGACTGAGCAACATTTTCAATGCTTTTTAAATTAAATGATTGTCCATCACACTTTTTTTTGTTTATTTTTAGGTACAATCTTTAGAGTCCAAACAGTCTACTCTGCTTTTCAGACAAAACATTACCCTCTCTCTTATCTTTTTCATGATGTGCCTGCTTGTATTTCATGTATCCTTCAATACAGAAGCTATCTACAATTTTCTATCAGACTGTTTCTAAACTCATGTTCAATCTTTGTATTTTGTTGTTTCATGCAAAGTGATGAGTAAGTACTTTTTTCAAGCCATATCTTGAACTTTTATTTTAATTACTGATGTCAATACCAAATGGTTTGTTTTTGAAGCTCTTAAGACAATCTCAATTATCTGTAAGTGTTTCTTTTGCTTCAGCTCCCCAAGTGCAACTGAGAGTTTTGTGATATATTTTGTGACAGTTTTTTTCTTGTGTGTCTTTTAACCTTTATAGTATCAAATGCATTAATTTTGTAAAATTTCAAATTGTTTTGTTTTTAAATGTTTAAATTTTATTAGTTGTATTTGAATATTCAACACTTAATTGTGATTTATTTGTTTGTGGGATGGATTGTCGAATGTTTAAATCAAAAGGAATTCATTTATAGTCTTTACTAAACTTCTTGTATTTAGTTTAAAACTGTTATTTTGATAGATTTATACTTGCATATTTATATAGCATTTTTTGGTACCTTATAAATAAGTTCAAGTATTTTGATAATATATCTTATAAAGTATTTGAACAAATTTTACTGTTTTTTATGGATTTATAATGTATCAAAATAAATTATTTTTCCAATAGCGGATTTTTCAATGAATCTTTTATATTCACATTTAAATCAGTGACAATATTGCTCAAATTTGTCATGTAGGAAAGGTGAGTAATTTATTAAGTGGGAATTTTCATTAGTTTATTTATTCAGTTTTTATATATTTTTTAAAATCAGATTTTTCATTCAAATAGCATAATTTTTAAATTCTGATAAGCATTCTTTTGTAAATAGAATAGGCTAAAGTTGGGTATACTTATGATTATTTATATTTTAGCGCATCTTACTCTTAGCCAAAAATGTGCTTCTATGAAAATTTTTCTTCATGGGAAAGTATGAATTGAGATTATGTCTGTTTTCATTAAACAAGGTAGGTTTGAACAAATCAAAGAATAACCATGAAATTCACCAAGGAGGCTGTTACCAAGTGTTCATTTATTTTACATATAATTTTTAGTGAAAGAAAAACTAGATTTTTTTGCTTGGAAGGGCTTCAAACAAATGAAAGTCTGTGATTTTGGCTTGTTACTTCCAGTAAGCATTGGTCCGATATAAAACTTACATTTAATACTTATTCATTAAAGATTTTATCATTGCGTGTTAAGTGTGGTAATATGGCTAGAAATATATCCATATTTTTGATACTACATAAACACAATAAGCAGGGCTTGAAATATCTTACCAAACTTTTTTAAATTAAGCAATTATACATTATAATTCTTACATTGCAGTTTTACCAGCCAATCCACATGTTCCATAATATCTTTAGGTTCCAATGGACTAGTGCTGACTGAGTAATCAACATTTTTGAACTGTTTGTTTTGAACCTCAAATATTAGGGAACTATTTAATAATAAATTTTTTGTCAAGGGAAACTATTTTATCTTATGACATTTCTTTGTAAGGGTACTTGGCAAAGTATTTCTGAAGTTTAATATCAAGAGTAGGGATGCACAAGATAAGCTTTGAAGAAAGGTAATCTTTGTTAAAAAATAGCTGACATTTGAAACTGAATCACAGTGATAAATAAAAAAATTATTTAATATTTAATTAATTTTTTGAAATATCATTTGAAAGAAATTGCCTAAGAAACATGAAAAATTGTTATTCAAAATTGTCTTAATCACATCAGGTGCCTTGTTACCAGTTAGAATTAAATTTGAACAAAATCTAGCAATTTTTTATCTCAATCTAGCAAAGCATCTACTCATTTGAAATTTGATATTACTCAGAATTAGGTAGCTTAAGGTAATTTATAAGCAAATTAGCATGTTTTCAATATCCTTACTCTACTTTAAACTTAAAATTTTAATTGAAAAGGGTGGAGATTCTGGAATATACATGAATAAAAGAGGACTAGCTTTATCTGAATAAATACTTTGATAAGATGATGTAGCTATTTCTAGTGCAACTGTTATTTCTCATGATATGAACCATTTGAATTCACATCATAGAATATCTATAATAAAAGAATTAAGATGAAAACCTCATTTCCCCTCTTCTTGATTTAAAATTGGTTATTGCAAGTAACGCCACAGAAAGGAAGATCCAATGACGCCATCAAACGTGTGGGGGAGGGGAAGAAAGTAAATGGCAATCCGTGGCACTTTTAAATAGGCTTGTCTATCGTATTCCCGTACATACTTCCGACCTCTCCCACAATTCCCTCGCCATTTCCACGTCCTTGGCCAACCTCGACGTCCACGCCGCCTTACAGTCGACAAAGTACTTCCCCGACGTCTTCTCGACTTCCTCGGCCACCGCCAGGTAAATAGAAGTCTGCGCGCCGCTCCTGGCGCTCTTCAGGAAAAAATAGATGAACGGCACGATGAGGTACCTGATGAACCACTGCCCATTACGGGCGATCCCCGTCCTCACCCCTCCGGGATGCAGGGCGTTGACCGTCACCCCCGTGTCGCCCAACCTGCTGGCGAGCTCCTTCACGAACAGCAAGTTGGCCAGCTTGGTGCTGCAGTACACCCAGTACGGGTGGCGAGGATGCTTCTCGCAGTTGAGGTTGTCCAAGTCCAGCCTCGCCCACCAGTGGGTGACGGAGGACACCACGACGATTCTGGACGGCGCGGACCGCTTCAGGAGGTCCAGCAGGAGGTGGGTCAGAAGGAAAGGGCCGAAGTGGTTCGTCTGGAACTGCACTTCGAGGTTGTCGGCGGTCAGGTGACGTCCGGGAGGGGGCGTCATCCCCGCGTTGTGTACCAGCACGTCCAGTCGCTTCTCTGTTGAGTTGATCGTCCTCGCGAACTCCCGCACCGATTCCAGCGATGATAGATCCAGACGATGCACCGCGACGTTCCTGGATCCGGTCCTGGTGGCGATGGTCTGTGCGGCCCGTAGTCCCCTGCCCATGTCACGACAGGCGAGGATGACCCGCGCTTTCCGTGCTGCCAGGTCGCATGCCGTCTCGAACCCTATGCCGCAGTTGGCGCCCGTCACGATGACCACCTTGCCTTCCATCGATGCCTTGCTTCGGCACACTCCGGCGGATATCATCAAGTAGATCTTCGTTAGGAATATAAGCGATACAGGGATGATCACCCACATCGGATCCATATCGCGACATCAAATGAGTGAGTACTGCGAGTAAGCCACCATCTTTGAGAAGTCCCCGTTACCAAATGCGGAGGAAAACATGAACAGCTTTTTTCCTTTTTAACATTCAGCAGCACATCTCTTTCAGCCTCGCGCGCGTGGAAAAATAAGGGCAATTAGCAGCGGCGGACCTTATGCGAACAGTTTGTAGGTCACTCGAACGTCGAACTACTATTTCGAGTTTCGGGCTCTGGGCTGGAGATGAGCGAGAGTTGAAGTCGCTGGAGTGGAAAAGAGGACACGCCTCATCGGGGGGCGATTGCGTTGTCAGAAAACAGGAAGTAGTAGAGTGATTGCAGTCAGTGGCGTAGCTAGTCTGGGTGTCACCCGGGGCGGAAGCTCTCGATGTCACCCCCTTTTGGAATTCGGTTATAAAAAATAATAAAATTTGCGACACCAGTCCAGTCTAGAACTGAGAGTCTCAGGTGGAACCCCATTTTATATTTGTGTTCTTATGTCATTTAATTTATTATTTAAAAATTGAAGGTTTTAATTTACCTTTGCCTTTAATTTCCCAACTTTGCAACAACGAGTTATGATATATCAGTCCAAACCGTATTTAGAAATAATAAAGTTGTAACTACGAAAAGGGGGCCTGGGGGTTCTCCCCCAGAAAATTTTAGAAAAATTGACTCAAAAATCAAATTTTTAACAAGTTTTGAAGCCTTTAGCTCGAATTTCGGATACACATTTTTAAATGGGATTTGCATTTTAACCAAAGTTCCAAGTACAAAAGAGGGTCTGGGGTCCTCTCCCAGGAAATTTTTGGAAATTTGACCCTAAAAACAAGATTTTAACTTGTTTTTGTATACAACGTAGTCCGAATTTCGGGCTCCCCCCTTTTACGCCCTTGGTCAACAAATTCGGATAATTCAATCCATTGGCGTACATGGAAATTTCTTTCGAAAGGGGCCTAAAATATTATTCTTTTAAGCATTTTAATAGGCTCAATCTAGCCTTTTCATACATTAATTGTAGCTAAAATTAGCATTTTGCGGAACTTAATATAAAAGAAATTGCAGTAAATAAAGTTCCAAGTAATCAAAGAAGGGGTCTGGGTCTGGGGGTCTTCCCTAGAAAAATTTTTCAAATGTGATCTTTAAATATAGTGTACAAACTTATGTTTGGATATTTGTGACACTGGGTGACACCCCTGATAAAACCATTCTTATGTAGGAAAAATTTTCAAACGATGATGACTAGCGAAACCAGAAGATGAAACAGTTGGGGTATTCAGATTTTTCCTGAGGTAAAATGTGAATTTAAAATTTACTCATTTAAGATTAAAATAAATATCTGATGGAAATTTTTTCTCTGCCACCTCTTTACCTTGGTTTTTAAAATGATTCAAACTAGAGTTTGAATTTGAATGTCACCTCCCAGCTAGCTGAATGGGTGACACCCGGGTTGAAGGGTTTATATCCCATAGTAGTTTTCAGTTGAATTTGTTTTGTTGAACTACTAGGAAAACTTTAATGTCCCCCCTAGCCAAAGGGGTGACACCCCTCTCAAAATGGGTTGAAAACTCATTTAATAATTTTCATTTATTTAATGATTTTTTTCGCTCAATAAAAACATTTTTGTGTGATCGAGAACGCTTGTATCATCAATAAAGCTCGATGGGTGACACCCCAGTTCATACCCCTAAAAACTGTTAATTATTTAAATCAATTCTTACACTTATATTTCTTACGTTTATATTTAAAACTGCGTTCAAAATTTTTAAGCTTGGGTTGGTTGGGTGTCACCCCTCCTACGTAGCCAGCCAAATGAGTACCAGCCAAATGAGTATTTTCCAGGATGATCAATTTTTTTTGTTCAAGGAAGGCATATTTACCAACTTAGGGCAAAATTCGAAGACTTCGGTATCACTCTCCCACAAAGTTTGAGGGTGACAACCGATATGTTAAACCCTAATTTATTTCATTAGTAGAGTGAATTCAACATTTTTTTTCAAGGAAAGCATACAACATGAAAAAAGTGACAAGTTCACTAGTTTGGGTGTCAACCCCTTCGGGGTGACACCCGGGGCGGACCGCCCCCCCGTAATCAAAATTTAAGATTTTTTCTTCTTAAAATATAGGACGCCAAGTGTGGTTGCTGCAAGAGATAGAAATTAAGAAAACCGCTGGTCGTGATCAAGTGTCTTAATAGGGTAATTTTGTGATGCAACAAAAAATGCGCTTTCTTAATTTTTAAACTAATGATAAAGATAAAATTTTCCTATGAAATTAAACATTTGCAAAATAATATAAGGAAAAGTAAAAAAGTTCGGGTGACTGGGAATGATATTTTTGATAGTCTATTTTCTTGTTAGAAAACTTTCATCGTAGTGTTTCATAGGATTTATTGTTTGCATAGAAGATGAAGACACTTCCACATACATGACATATTTTTAATGTTTTTACATGTAAACATAATATCTAAAAGATACCCCTGTTGCATTTATATTGTTAAAAATTCTTTTTAATCCATAAAATTAACTTCGTTGTTAGTCGTATAAATGTCGATAAAAAGTTTTATGCCAGTTTATTAACTGTCAACACCAGTAATGCTTTTAGTAAGTATGAAGATATGCAATTTACAAGATCCATAACTGAAAACCTGTCAACATCGTAACTTTAAGTTCTAAGAAATCACGTATCTGCGTTTATGAGAGTAAATGTACGAATGTACGTACTATGCATCATTTGCCAAAAAAAGTAGAGTGTTATATAATTTTACTAGCAAACTAGTAATTCTAGATGGACAAGCTTCTTATGATCAATATGATCACGGACTTTTTTCCACAACCGTCAGTTATCATGGAATATAAATCATTCCAGTTATCAAACATTAACAATTTTTTTCATATATTATCTTACAGTTACCTTTATACCCTGTACGTGTACAATGGTGACAGTAGTGCAATAGTGACGTTTTATCTCTTTTTACACCCCTGCCTGAGAACACAAGTATTTTATTTATTTTAAATTTATATTAATATGTATTTTAAAGTATTTTCGGGGTTATAAAGTTTAAGTAGTATTTTTGGCACAGCTGGGATAAGAGTCGACCATTTGGCGACCGCTTCGCGGCCGATATAATATATCCAACGTGGTGATATAACGTCAACTAGACTTCCATTTGGCGACCACATCTTCCATTTGGCATGGTCGACTCTTATCCCAGCTGTGCCGTATTTTTATATGTAAGGAAGGAAATATATGGAGTACAATATTTTTTAAAGAAAAAGAGGTGTTGTGAATATTTTTTATTGAAGATTTGGTCTCTTCGGTGTGATTTATAGTGTCAAGTCAATTTTATTTTCATTGTTGAGGTATTTTTGAAAATAATCAAATTGGGGAAATTTGATGGTTTTATAATCTATAATGATTAAAATTAACAATGCTATATGGTTCTACTCAAACTACTGTTCTAGATGAAACTTTTCAATAGATAATAGTACTAATAAAACATTTAGATGATTATTAAAATTAAATAATATTAATGAACAAATATATTTCCTAACAAAGGTGGGATATAGTTACTAAATTGACTAGTATGCATGATAGTTAGTCTGTTCTGAAGCACTGATTAGCAGACATTAGCCGGACGCTCGTAGCAAGAAGTAAGTGAAGCACTGACTATAGTCCGTGTAAATAATATTGGCGGTTCACTACTAGTCGCAATACATTTCTATTACACTGTCATGGTGATGGGATGAGCCGCCAATTTTATTTAAAGACTATAATTAAGCCTTTTACCTATAAAAAATCGACACAATATCCAACGAATTAAAAAGGAACTTTGAAGAATATTAATGGTATCTCTACAAAACCCTTAATGCTGTTCTTTTCTTGAAGAACAGCGCATTATTCTTTCGTAACCTGGTGAAACAAACTGATCAGTCTGTCCAATCCAATATCTTACTACGTAGATGGTGTGAGCAGAAATATAAATCAAATACTAATAGTGGAAATAAAGAACTGTTAAGAGAGTTAGTCATCGACATCAATCGACGTTTCGAAAGTGCTCTTAGGAACCAATTCGAGTTGCACAGGCTTCAAGAGCGAATGCTACTTCTAATTATTGAGTACAGTAGAGCCCCGATTATCCGCGGAATTGGGTGGCAAGGGTACCACGGATAGTGAAAATTGCGGATAACCCGAAAAAAGACTAAAAATGAGGTGAAAAAACGAAAAAAATATTTCAGCATAACAACTATGTTTTATTGTACAAAAAACATTATATGTAAAACTTTTAAAATATGTACAGTACAGCAGAAACCTTTGCTCTACATCTAAAATCTCTCCAATCTCACCTAAAATTTACTCTCATCATTAAAATTTTTATCTTGGCGGATAATCGGGGTTCTACTGTATAGTGAGAGTGATCTCTTTAACATCTTAGCTTCGAGGAGGCTCAGGAATAGAACGCCACTGTTGCAGCAGAGCCACATTTCGTCAATTAGATATCAATCCCCTATGGAGTCCTTGCATAGATGGCTCACTCGACGAGCCTCTCGTCCGCCGCCGGGGCATCGTCGTCCTCCACCGCCGCCACCAGGGAGTTCTTCCCGGACGACAGCTGCTGCTGGCGGGCCAACTTCGGCTGCCTCAGGTTGGGCTGCTTCCACAGGTCGGTGGCATTGTTGTAGGACGGCGGGGGACAGTCCGTGCTGAAACGGCGGTTCACCTGCGGCAGACGATAGCTCTGGCGGAAGGTCTCCAGCACGGGGGGGAACAACACCTCCTCCTCCTTCTTGGGAGGGGGCGGCCGGCCCTGGTGGGGGGACAGATTGTAGGTGGAGGAGGGCGCCGAGCTGAGGACGGAACAGGCGCTGGACATGCGCTTGACGGCCGTGTTGAAGGCCGCCTTGATGGAAGGCCGCTGGACGTCGACGTAGACCGCCCCGCACGCGACGGAGTGCCGCCGCCCCCCGGACGACTTCGGGGGGCCCTCCAGGAGGTGTTCGATTGACTCTGAGGAGAGTTGGCGGTAAATCTTGGATCCCTGGGAATCGCGCCTTCGGCGCACTGGCTGCGGCGAAGGCATAGTGTCGTTGACGGCGCTCTGGCGTACCAGCCTATGGCGGAGCATGCCGGCGCAATGCGGGCGATGCCATCGTAAGCCGCGGGAGTGACGTAGTAGCGACTGATAGGGACTTTAACGCGATTAGGACGTTTTGGCAAGGGCAGCAGCTTAAACCCGTGAACATCTTCTTTCTGCTGCGGCTTGCGTGGGGCTTCTTCCCCTTGGCTTCGCGTTGTCGGATGTGGTTCGGAGTTGTCGCGAACAGTTTGTTTTTCAGAGGATTTTTTTCCACCCGGTTTTTGTTGTTATTTTTTTGGGAGGGATTGGTATTCTGAATGACACGTCCTTAATCAAGGTTATCTGAGCTTTTGTTCTTTGTTTCAGGTTACCTTTGAAACAGTGGCCATTATCGTAACATAGTTGTTTTTTTCGTGTCTCCTAGATTCATCTACCTTTTCTTTATTATTTTTGTTAGTAATTTTTTAGCACCAAAAAGTAATTTTTCTTCTGCACAAATTTTACACACTCCCCTACCCTTTAAATAGTACCCTTTTAAAAAAAACTTTTACTTAATGCTAAGTATTAGGATAATGTTTTATTTTTAAGAACTGTCTGGCAATACATATATGCATTAGTATATTTAAATTTTGAGGATTTTAGAAACAAATTCAACTCCTGAAGAAATCATTTATAGAAATAATAAATGATAGGAAAAGTGATTAGGTGCAGGATATCGTCTAGTATTCCCATGAAAATCTCTCAAACGAAACTATTTGACCTAACTAGTTATATGCACATTCTTTGTATATTTTTCTCTCTATATTAAAAAAAGTAACAGTGACCGCCGTCACCGCCGCTGATTTTGAAAATTTTATTTTTGAAAACTTTGAACTATCACTACGCAAAAACTATTTTAAGGAATATTATGAAATTTTGACCATTGGTAGACAAATGTATGAGGGTGATTTCAGTTTCCAGACCTAATTAATTAGATAATTAGTTCTGGAGTTATTTAATGTCAAAGTCGAAAATTATTTTTTTCGGCTGCGAGTTCGCCCCCAGAAAAATCTATTTACAGCAGAAACATGATTTTTTGCAGACACATACTCTTAGGTATGAAGTTTTGCACCTCGTCACCCTTTTTTCGAATTTCGAATTATTTTTGGAGTAATTAAATTCTTAAGTTTCGAAATTTTTTACTCTTTTTCGGTTTTTTCGTTATAATAGAAAAACTAATCACAGTAGAAATATGATATTTTAAACATCAATTTTTTCTTCTCTTTCTGGTCGTTCACTAGTGAAACAGGCGATTATTTTTAAGAGTCTGATTTCTTATTCCCAATGATTCACTAGATACACACGTGCATTTTATAAATTTAAAGTTTTTTTTAATGGCATGTGTTTTTTCTCTAAGATGGTTGATGATATTTAGTAGACTTGCTGGATATTTTTGATAACATTTCGGTTTCGGTGGTAAACTAAAAAGGAATATTTTAGTAACAGTTTTATTTTGATATTTTTGTAGTAATGGTCCGCATTAAGTTATTGATAAGTTAGAGAGATAAAAGGTTTCGATTTTAAATTATCATTAACTAAGCAGACAAGTTTCAGGTTTTACTGGATAGTTGAGATGAAACAAGCAAGCTCTGCTCGCTAAGATCGCGAAGCGATCATCAAAGAACTGCGAAGCAGTTCCGGGGTTTGGTGAGCGATAGCGAGCAGGGGGCAGAGCCCCCTAGTTTGAAAAAAAATGAGCTATAACAAACCAGAAGAAAATAACTATTGTTTGATATTTAGGTTTAGTTCGACTAAATTATTCATTTCGAATTAGTAAAAATAGTTTTAATTCATTCCATCATCACATTTTTGAAACACGAAAAAATTTTATTATTTTTTGTGTGATTGTAAAAATTAAACTCATAAATTTCAGAGAAGGATAAAAATATCCGAACTCGAAATAACCACTTTTATTGAAGTTATTGGGCTTTTATGAAGATACATTACTAACATTACTGACCAACCTTTTAACAATTCAAATGTTAAGAATAATAAATTCAGCAAGTCAAAAAATTCCATTATTTTCATTGATACCTGTTTTCTTCAGCATGTCGATCCGCTTCAACTTTCCGGATAAGTTCAGATCTCCCGAACCTCATGTGCCCATAGTCATCGTCGTATTGTCGCTTGACCACGTCGTCCAGTTCGAAGTCCTGGACTGCCCAAGACTCTCCAGAGTCCTCCAAACCATTCGGGAGCCCAATGATGGGGTTTCGTTTGTTCAGCATTGGTCTCGGTGGAAACCTCCGGTGCTTATATGGCGTCGCTGCACTCGTGGCGGGTGGTATGGTGAGGTATATGACCAGAAGAAGAATAAGAGTTCGGTTTGCTATTTTTCGGTGCATGGTGGGTTGGAAAATGAAAGATCGATTTTGAGATTGATTGGTGTGATGGAACTGAAAAAGATTGTCGTGCAGTATAGTAGTTTTTATTACAAGTTAGAGCAATCATGATTGGCAATAAATAATTTGAAACTGAATAATGAGTTAAGCCCCAATTACACATTTTTCACATTTCACGGCAACTTTTTTTCCCGCACACTAGCATCTCAGGATTGTGTCTGGGACCATTTTTCCTTACGATTCTGAAATTTTTTAGGACAATCTACACCTTTTAAAATTTGGCTCTTTTTGATCACCCTGTCTGTACTACTTCATTATCTGAATTTAAATATCTTTCTTTTAGTTTTTATGAAATTGTTGTCCAAAAATTGTGCGCTCAACGTTTGTTCGTCTATGTTTCCCTTTGTGTTTTCACTGCAACAAGTGTGTCATAAAGGAAAAGCAACATCTACAGGCAAAGTTGGTTTCACTGCAATAAGAGTGCTATGAAGGAAATGCAACATCTACAGTTGAGTTGCTTTCGCTACCGTGATTGAATCGTCAGTTTGAAAAAGAGAATAAGTCCAAATAAAAAACCAAGTTTTGAGAAAATCGAGGGAAAAAAGAAAACTGTACAAGTAGTGAAATTTTCATTACATAACCACTTAATTTTTACTTTTTATGTTGAAAGTTGAAAAAAATATAGTTGAAAATTGAACTTAAATTGACAATTAAATTACAGTTTTGCTAAGTTAACAGAATAAGTGGAAAATAGAAAAACTAAGACAAATTGAGAGATTGACTGATTAATTTAAATTTCAAATTAAATAAAAAAATTCTATGAACGGACGTCGATTTCACTAAATTCAATTCCTTCCACTCACGTGTAGAGCATAGCTTGGAGATATTTTGAGCATAAAAAGACAATTTGCCATTTTTTTGGACTTATTCCTTTTTTCGAACTGACGATTCAATTAGATATAGAGTAAAAAGTACCTTTTTTGTATTAAAAAAAATAATGTTTTCACTGCTACTATTGAGTTTTAAAGCTAAACAGATTTATATATATTTTTAACTGCTTAGCTCTTTTTGCGGGGTTTCATATAGACAAAAGTAGCCTTTTACTATTTACTACACAGTGTTATTTTTAACGTAATTTTAGATTTCTGTATGAAATTTGATTGTCATAACATGAAAATATGAAGAAATAATAAAAAAGATTTTGCATCATAGAATTTTTGATAGATTAAATCATCTATTTTTTTTCTCTAACATTTGTTAAAATTTCCTAGTAATTAATTTCTTTCGCTTTAGGTTTCCCAGTAATTAGTTTCGCTCAGTTCGTTAATTTTTTTTGAAAGTGTGAAAAAATACCGCTAAAGTAATTATCTTTAAAAATGTTAAATTGACTTAAAGTAATTGGCCTGTAAATATGATAAATTAATATTATCATAATTTTCAATGACCAATATCCAAAGTATATATTTTTGAAAATTTTAATCTAGTAGTATATATACCTACAACCAATTTAAGACAATTTGTGTCAAGATACTATTTTAAATTCAACTTTAATCACACAGAAAGTATGAAAATTAATTATTAAAAATACATTCATAACCTAACCATCTTTAAATACTAAAATAATTATTATATAATGCTCTTAGTTAAAATACTCGCATTCAAGAAATTTCATAATACCTTCTTTATAATACATAATAGCTATTAAATTTTTTTTAATAGTAATAGATAATAAAAAATTGCACAAATCAATAACTTCAAAAAATGAAAAATGATGGAAAACTTTCTTACCCTTTCAAAACTTTGAAATGTTCTCACAACTTTATATGAGGGGCTTTTGTAGGACCAGAAAGATATTTTATAGCTAAAGGGCGGAGTCAAGTTGACGTCATCTTCTCTCCATTAAAGTGATTGGGCGAGTCATCTCAATGAAAATTTGTTTATAGATTTTCTTTCGTTTTTTTCCTCTTTATGCTATTTCAAGAGGTTTTCAATATTCAAAGAAGTATTGAAAAGGGATAGAGAAACCTGATTGATTTTGATAAGTTTTCAATTTTCCATACTCTTTCTGAAATCTCTGGAAGCCTAAAGGATTTGGTGATTCAAGAAATAAGATTACTTTAAAAAAATCTTCTGGGGATATTTTTATCATTTGCGGACTGTGTTAAGAAGAGAGATCCAGAGTTTGTAACTGGTAAATTTTTAAAAATGTTTGGAAGCAACTGTTTTAATTTTTTAATGTTAATATTTATTTTTTTATTTCAAGTATTAAAAATTTTAGGATGACACACAACCAAAACTAAAACGTTTTTCATTAAAAGTAAATTTAACTTTTTATAGTCCTTTCAAAATTAATTAAGATGGCTATTTAAGACAATTTTTCCTATTAAAAACTTAATTTTTCATGTCTTAAGAACATAGCACAAAAAAACCCTGTATAGTAAAATATAATATTCCGGTAGTTGTAACTTTATTGCAATTTTCTTTACTTTTACACTTAACTTAAAAATTGGAGCCTATGTGTTTGTAAGATGGTTCTAAAAGTGGGAAAACTGGGATTACTAAGGATCCATATTTATGCAGTTTATTTATTTCATTTTTGATTGGACCGTTATTTATTATCTAAAAATAGTTTATTGGAATGCTTAAAGTTTCAAATGAAAACTTTGTACATGTACTGTACAGTATTTGCTATTATGAAGCAACTCCTCACAGGGTAGAAGTTACGAAAAGAAAGAAAACATTAATGTATCATTTTCTTATATCCCAGAAATTATCAATACGCGTGTTTACATAAAAGGAACTTCCAAAATTTAATCATCGTTAGAACCAAAATATATCTGAGCATTATGTAATTTTTCTTTATTTTGGTGTTATGATCAATGCTGATTACAAAAGATGTGTTATTAAACTCAGCAGGAAGTTAAGCTAAATGTAACTTTTGAAAGTTCTATCTATACGTCTATTACATTATCTTTTATTAAAAAATATTATGGGGGAAAAAGAACAGCCGCGTATCTTTTCAGCATGTTTACAAGTATTGTATTGAAGTCTATTGAGATAGGAGATTCTCCTTTCATCGGATCGATATTTGCTGAGTTTATACCATCGGGGGATCATCTTGCGAGCAACTCATTTAGGCCCACAAAAGAACTTAAATATTACACTGTCAGGAGATTGATTTTTGTGTGTTGAATACTATCGTATAAAATTTTACAGGTTTAAAATTTAGCTGAAATTAACTTTTTGAGCTAATACTAAATCAAGACTTTAAATGGCGACTAAAATATGTATTAATATTGATTCATTTTATTTAACTGATTATTTAAATCTTTTGATAATTAAAATTTTAAGACCGACCGTTTGGTCTAATTGTTATTGTTTTAAATTAACTGCTTAAATTGTATAAAAAATTAAGGGGGTTGGAGCTTATAGTTCTGTACAAAAAAAATTTTAATGTTAAATTTTGTCTTCTTTCTTTTGAAGTTTTGCTCCTAAAATTTCCCGAATAATGTTACTAAGTACTGGAAAAAAACCTAAACAGCCCAAGTTTGACATTAACTCACCTTTATCTTTATACGATTTAGTTTGTTGAATTCAAAATGATTATAACTGAAGTTTTTTAAATGGGAAATCGTTTTCAACTAAAATACTTTTTAATATATGGATTTTTTATTGATCTCTATTGATTTCTGTTCTTAAATGCCAAAATTGTTTTCAAACCCATGCTTTGAATTGCATTTAATTTAGTAACTATATTATGAAAAATAATCAATGAAAAAAAACCTTTTTAAACAACAACGTTTTTAAAATGCACTAAAAAGTATAAAATAATTTTTTGCAACTCCTTGTAAAACAAAAAACGTGGGGATCATGCAATAATATTTACAGCCACTACTCTTGTCACTCTATTTACCATTATATCCACCGTTAAAAATTATTTAAATGAATGATGAAATTAAGTTGGATTAAATACCTAATGCCTGATCCCCACGTTTTTCGTTTTACAAGGAGTTGCAAAAAATTATTTTATACTTTTTAGTGCATTTTAAAAACGTTGTTGTTTAAAAAGGTTTTTTTTTCATTGATTATTTTCTGGTTTTTAGTTTTGTTGTGTAAAGTTTAGAATTCGCGACCTGAACGCCTTCCAAGAATTTTATTCTTTTCTCTTTTTAATAAAACTAAAAAGTGTTTTTTCCTGAAATTTAACTATAACACATGGCTTTACTCTGTTTTGTTAAAATCATTGCACAGTTTTTGCCTTTATCTATTATTCAGATGACGTTGGAAATTTTTGAAACACTAGTAATATAAAAAAAAGTGTTTTAAAAATATATTGGTGAGAAACTTTTCAGTAACTAATTAATAAAGTCAGTCCCTTAGATGTATTACAAATACAAAACTTGCATGAAGTACTGCATGTACTGTGTATTACTTTTATTCTTACAAATTTTCATTTTACTAATATTTTATACAACACTTCTAAAGCCATCTTGATAACGAGAGGAGGCAAACTGCACAACAATGATTTTTTAACAATAAGGTCCTATAGTTGAACTTCTAAACTTTAAGTACCCCTGGGGGTTCAGGGACAGCAAATTGAACCGAACTAACGAGATAATATCGTATTGTCATCCAGATCTGAACTACGTTCAAAATTTCAAGTCTCTAGCTCATGGGGAAGTATGCTTAAAATTGATTACTAAATTCCTCCCGAACAGACAGATAGACGGACGGACGGACGGACGGACGGACAGACAAGATTGAAAGCGACCTAATAATAAAAAAAAACGTTGTAAAATTTGGTTTGTTGATTTCTTTTAGTTAATGAAAAATGAACAATAAAATAATATTAACCCTACAATGCATGATTTTTTAAACTCACTTGAAAATCATTTATGTGTCTTCTATTATGGTGTAAATTGGTAAAAAATACTAAAAAAATTAATTTAATTTTTTTCTACTTTTAATTGACAAAAAACTTTGTCCTTGTGAAATTACTTTGTGTACCTTGTGAAATTAATTGTGAAGTGAAATAAAACCAAATATGCTCTAAAATATAAAAAAACAACTTATCTTTTCAAAACAATTTCTTTTCAAGCTGGAAATTTTTTTTATTTTAATTTATATGGTGTAACGTGCATACGGCCCCCCTCTGGCGCGCGCAGCCACCTGGCGGCAGAACTGAGTAGAGACGAAAAGGAGAGAGCGATGGCGGCAAGCCGGGTGAACGGATAATGCAACAATGTCCATTTAATACCTTTTTGTTTGTATCCTGTGTTCGTCGTTGTCCCCCCCTTGATGTCGTGTATCCCGACTGTATCCCAACTGTATCCCGTGTGTTGTGAAGGAATAAACTAAAAGTTTGTTCAAGAATGCTAGCCGTGGTTCTTGTCTACAAACACCGGGCTATAACGGTCCTTTTATTTTGGCGTTTTCTGTGTCTTGACTTTCGTCTCACTAGCTACTAACAAATGTCTCAAAATAGAACCCCTGCTGCCACTGGCAATCTAAAGTGCAAATATAATGGAATGTTATATTTATTGTACTTATTGAATGGTGTTGTCGTTTGAAAATGGAAGCTCGAGTAGAAAATGGGGGAAAATGTCGTGTTGCCAAATGGAAACAGTATGCACTGTAGGGTTAAGTATTTGCAGTTTATCTCAATGATCTTGAAATTTAAAATTGATGCCTTAAAAAACTCTAAAAAAGTAATTTAAGAATTTGAAGTTAAGCACAAATTTGAAGTAGTATAAGGTTTTCTAGCATGGCCTATGATTGATCGTTTTAAGTGAAAATAAAATAGGCAATAACTTCTCTAAACATTAACTTGCATCTAAGTAAAAATAGAAAATTCTAAAAGAATACGACACTATTTTGCAGTTGTTGAAAAGTATCGCGAAAAGGATATTAACACTAGAAAATATGTGAAGCTAAACCTGAAGAAATGATTGATAGCCCTACCCTATATGATAAGAAATTATTTTTAATGTAGATTCTTTTTTTTCTTCTTCTTCTTTCTAAAGAAAATTTCTTTTTTTTAGATTAGGCTCCTTCATTACTTAAGGTTTTTCATCTACTAAAAATTACTTTTTTAAAGAATTTTTACACGTTAATGATTTCATGACTTTCTGTTAAAAGAAAACAGTGTTAAAAATTGTATAACCGTATGCTTTTCATGTGTTTGAAAACTATACTTCCTTAATGTATTCATTTATTTATATCTTCATTACTTAAGGTTTTTCATCTACTAAAAATTACTTTTTTAAGAATTTTTACACGTTAATGATTTCATGGCTTTCTGTTAAAAGAAAACAGTGTTAAAAATTGTATAACCGTATGCTTTTCATGTGTTTGAGAACTATACTTCCTTAATGTATTCATTTATTTATCATCTTAAAAACATCCTATTTTTAATTCTGTGGATAAAATTTATATTGACTAGAAATTCTTAAGTGTAACCAATATGTGTTGTATTGGTATTCGATGAAAGCATGACGCATTTTCAATTCAATTTTTTTATTCTAACCTTTATAAGGTAGAACATAAAAATTCAACCAATATAGTAATGGACAATCTATCGATTTTTTATTTTATTATAATATAATTGATTTTTTCCACTTTGATTTTTTTTCTAGAATGGCTAGGATGAAATTGAGTTCTTTACGAGTGACATAAGTTTTGGATGGTTCTTCTCCGATGATCCAAATGGTTTCTTGTTTAAGTTTGGCCATCGTTTATTTAAGTTAGCATCCAGTGTGCAGCTGCGTTTGCGTTGCAAATTTGCTATACAAAGTTGAAAAAGAATAGCACTAAAGTAAATACTACTTATTAGGTGGTATCTTGAAGAATAACAGTTAATTGAAAGTACTTTATTCAATTTATGATACACTAAGTTTATTTGAACTACCATATTTACATCATTTTAAAATTAATCCTAGTGCGTAGAAATAACCTAAAACTTGGTTACGAGTAAATTTATGGTGAAACATTTGATACATTACGGATATTTGATATAACACATTTTAAAAACATGCTTGTACTACCGAAATATTGTTATAAATGGAAAATGAAATTCAATCAATGTAATAGTTTCATTTAATGAATATAAATTGAGCTTATTATTATGTCATCTAATTCAATTTGAGATTAATTAAAATGCATTTTATCAATTACTTTTTATAGTAGCAATGCTATGGGAATTTTATTTGTCTACATAGGATTATATAATACAAAGGATTCGCCACTATATTCGATTCCTAAGAAACTTAAGTCGTGTTTAACTAGAAGAAATGCAACTGCACAGTGTAACACGACCTTATGAATCATGGTATTTTTTACGCGTAGATTTCATTCTTGGGTCAATCCGAAAATTTGAAGTCTTATTTCAAAAGTTTCATAAAACCGCAATAAAATTCCATGGGTGAAAAAAAACTCCTATCGAAGCTAGTAGCAAATAAAACGAAGACAAAAGCAAAGGATACATGAAAGAAAACTTGATTTAAGATATGAATGGAACTCCAAATTGAAGGTAACATATCACAAGATGTTTTATTTGATTTTTGAACTTCACTCACTTCACTCAGTCCTATTAAATTGTATTTGTTATTTTAAGTCAATCTTTCAAATAGAACAGTTCTTTTATGAAAAAAAAACTAGTTTTGACAAATTAATGCGGAAATAATTTTATAAGTTATACAGTAGAGCCCCGATTATCCGCGCAATTGGGTGGCAAGGGTACCGCGGATAACGAAAATCGCGGATAATCCAAAAAAAAGACTAAAAATGAGGTGAAAACACGAAAAAAATTTTCAGCATAAAAACTATGTTTTATTGTACAAAAAACATGATATGTAAAACTTTTAAAATCTGTACAATACAGCAGAAACCTTTGCTCTACATCTAAAATATCTCTAATCTCATCTAAAATTTGCTCTCATCGTTAAAAAATGTTCTTCGTGGCACTCGCGGATAACCCGCACCGCGGATAATCCGCTCGCGGATAATCGGGGTTCTACTGTATTAACCTCATATAGAAAGGAATTTTTTTGTAATATATCACATTTTAAAATTTAGTTAATTTTTTTGTAAATTTGAAAGAGACACATAGTTTAGTAACCACTCGAGTACGTGTATTTAATTGAAGAGGAAGTGTTGTATAAATTTTCTGGAATGCATTTTCTTAATAGCTCTAAACTGGGACAGTATCATAGAGTTATTGATGACAGGCAGTATCTACATCCCATTTATAATTACTCCTCTTTTTTTGAGTATATCTCAAAAACATTAATCTATATATATAAAATCCAAATACCACTGACTGACTGATTGACTCATCATACGGATCTGACTGACGGACATATACTCATGAAATCGCCAAAACTACTGGACCGAGAGGCTTGAAATTTGACAAAAACCTTCTTCTCAGCTATTAGACGCGCACTAAGAAAGGATTTTAAAATCGAACAACTCCTTCCCTGTTTTTTGGCGCTTTTTCGACTCCGTTTTGCCCATTGAAATAGCATTGTGCATTGTTGAAATGCATAAATTGAATCGTCAGTTGGAAGAAGGGAATAAGTCCAAAAACCAAGTTTTGAGAAAATCGAAAAAAACTGTATAAGTAATGGAATTTTCATTGTATGACCACCAAATTTTTACTGAAAGTTCAGAACCCTATTTAGAAAGCCGAGCCATCATCAAAACAAATATAAGTACTATATTCCAAAATATTTTATAGTCAAAATAAATTGATGGACTTATTCCCTTCTTCAACCTTATGAAATTTTTCTGATGAAAAAACCTTTAAAAACCCTTAAATTCACATTTAAATTATATTTCTCCTTAGGTTACACCACAAAAAGGTGAAATAAAAAGAATAAGACAAATAAAATTCAAAATTATAGTGAAACTGAGTTATTAAAGCAGTATCAATGGATGGAGTGAATACAAATGGAGTCAAACATTCCCTGCATAAAAAAAGTTTGAAAAACTTTGAAAATTAAGAGAAATTTTATTTTAACTCAGTTTACAGCACAAAGAATATGAAAAGAAAGACAAATTAACTTTAATTCCATATTCACTTAAAAAATAAAATGAATGGACATTGATTTCACAACTTCAAGGGGCGATATCTTCCCATAGGGGTTAGTTATTTTTCCCCTCTTTTCATCCATGTGTAGAACAAAGCTTGGAGATCGTTTTAAGCACAAAAAGTCAATTTGTCATTTTTTGGACTTATTCCCTTCTTCAAACTGACGATTCAATTGTAGTGTTTACTTCTCTCTTAATTCGACGTCTTGCCTCACTTGAATAAATATAACTTCAAAACATTTTATAATTTACAACGAAATTTAAGAAGAAAAACAGTGTGAATACCTGTATTTAAATATTATAACAGTTATCAGAAAACCGATAAATTAAAATAATTAATTTACTTTCTTTAAGATTTTAATTTCACAAAAATAAATCTAGGGTTGTTTTTTAATTAACTTCCGTTTTGCTCCTGAAAAAAAAGTAGTACGAATTTCAAAATAATTTTGCTACTGGTAGATAGGTACATTCTTAAGAATCAATTTACCTCTTTCCTGAAAAAAAAAATCGGAAATTTTTTCTATTATTATTTATCGAATTTACAAGCGCGCTCCTCGAACTCATTTCCCGCCGGCCCGGCCCATAGAGAATTTCTATTCCTTTAAACTTCGTTCGCATTAATAATAGACAATCGGCAGGCAGGTGATTTTTGCAGCATGCTAATGTGCACGCTAAAAACCATATTTATTGCATCTGCCAAGTTCCAGGCATTGGGGATTCTGGAGTTACAGCCATAATAAACAAGGCAACATCGATAGATTCGCAGGCAAAGTGTGCGCTGTGGGGGAAAACGGCTGTCCGAACCGATGTGAAGCTCAACGAAAAATCAAACTTTTCATGAAGCGGGATCGAAAAATTTGTGAAAAAGTACAGTAAAAGGTCTATTTAAAGGTGATAACGTTTAAAAGCAATTAAAGATGTTTGTAACCTTCCGTAAAACCTTATTTTTAAATATTCATTTATTTTTTTTATTTTAAAAAAATCGAAAATGGGAAAATTTCGAAAAAGAGGATTTCTCTATGGGTTGGCGGGAAATAAGTTCAAGGAGCGCGCTTGTAAATTCGATAAATAATAGAAAAAACGTCCGATTTTTTTAAGTAAAGAGGTAAATTGATCCTCAAGGATGTACCTATCTATCAGTAGCAAAATTATTTCGAAATTCTTGCTACTTTTTTTTCTGGAGCAAAGCGGAAGTTAATTAAAAAACAACCCTCGTATTAATGGAATAGCAAGAATTTAAAAGTTTTCAAGGAAACAGAGCTAAAATTTCATTGTTTCATAGCAGTGGCGGATCCAGGATTTGGTTTTGGGGGGGGCTAAGAATTTTCATAACCCAATTGATTCTTCTTGTTAATGGTAATACGGAAAAGGTAGTGAATTATCCTACTCAAATCAATAAAAGGGGGGTCTGGGGGTCCTCCCCCAGAAAATTTTTGGAAATTATAGTCAAAAACCCCACTTTTTCAACTCATTTTGGTACGCCTCATCCGAATTTCGGATATAGATTTTTTGCGTTTTGACAAACTTAGTAAAATATTAGACGTTTGGGGGGGGCTTCAGCCCGAAAGCCCCCCCCGTAGATCCGCCACTGTTTCATAGGGAAGGGTTTACAAGACTATGATAACTAGATTTTTATTATGACTAGCAATCTGTTTTTACTTTTTCAAAGTAGCTTTTAAAGAAGTTGGTTTTATTAAAAAGAAGACAGGCTTACTACTTAGATAACTTTTTATCCAGGGATTTTTGAAATTTATTTTATTTTGAAATTGAATTTTTGTGGAATTTTAAAAGGATAGCAGGAATACTTCATGAAAGTTAAGTTTAAGATTTTAAACACTTGATTTAAAAAAAGAGATGATTTCAATTGGATTGTTTTTATCTCATGGAAAGGATAAATGTTTAATAGACAAAAAATCGAGGAAGAAAGAGGAACCGGGAATACCGGGATGAAAATTATTGGGAACACCTGGATATGAAAATTACCGGGAACACCGGGATATGAAAGGTACCAGGAATACTGGGATATGAAAAGTTTCCGGGAAAACCGGGTTATGAAAATTATTGGGAACACCGGGATATGGAAAAAGTACCGGGGACACCGAGGTGATTTGTGATACGAAAAATCGGACTTATAACTTGGGAGAATTTTAAAAAAGGAATCAATACACTCCACCCGTACAAGGGCTGGGCAAATCAGCTAGACTATAATTAATAAACGAGCTTTACCATTCATTCATCGATTCACCTATCAACGCACAGCAAAATCTACCGGGGCTAAAGACCCGAAACTTGGTGCGGTGTAAGACCTTACGATGTATACGCGCAGGCGCACTAAGAAGGGATTTTTTGAAATTCTTTTTTTCTGACCCACAGGGGTGCTTGAAGTGTTTTCTACGTTTTCGAGCCTAGCACCGTCTCACATGACCCCAGATCTTCGTAATTCGTATTATTGGGGGGACGCGTCTTCCCCGGGATCAACACCCGTGAGTTCAACTGTGTTATGTCACAAAGCCCTCAAGGACTTCCAACTGTATTGTGCAAATAGGAAATACAATTTATCTCTAATGTTATGGAAGTGCACGGAGTCTTTGGGCCGTATTCACGAACTTTAAGTCGAGAGAGACACGAAACGCATTCGAAACGCAAACGATGAAATCTCAGGAGCCTTTCTGTTAAGAAATACCACAAGTAATTACTAGTAACACAAGTAGTACAAGTAAGGCACTAGATGTCCATTACTTTCGTAATATATTAATGTCTGAGGACTAATTTAAGTTATAAATAGCTGTTTTAGATTTTTTAAAACTATAAAAACGGGCCGGAACCAATCGGAATGCGCTTCGGAATCTCAAAAAACAAGATGCATGGCGGCCGATACGTTTTTGAGGAGACGTGAGCTCCGAGACGAACGTTTCCAAAATAATCGTTTCGAGTACGTTTGCGTTTCGAATGCGTTTCGTGTCTCTCTCGACTTAAAGTTCGTGAATACGGCCCTTTGTCTTTGATCGATTTTCGCTAAAACTTCAAATGAGAAATCTTCGTGAGTATTTTAGGGGCCATCCATAAATTACGTGAGGTCAAAAAGGGGGGGAGGGGTTTGGAAAAATCTCACCAAGAGGGGAGGGGGGTCGATTAAAATATCACGTCAACTTTTTAAGTTAGAAATTAAACGATTTTTTTAAATATGAGAAAGGAATAATACCCACAGATAAGATACTGTGGTGATATTTAGGCGAAATAATGTCCTTTTCCCCCACATCATTAATAATGGAAAAGTTTTAGGTGCTGTGAAGCACAAAATGCAAACGAATAGGATAGAAAATTATTTTTAAAGGTTGTAGGTAAATCTCACCAAGGGGGGAGGGGGGGGGGTCCAGATTTTGGAAAAAACACCTCACGTAATTTATGGATGTCCCCTTATTAAACTTCTTTCAGGTTTGATTCCCTTTTACCCCCAATCCCATGGTTGGCATATACCCGATACCCTCACCCTCGTTATATCTCGAAAACCTTCATATCTCAAAACAATAATATTCTTCTTAAAATAAAATATTATACTAATTAATTTATGTTTGGAGTAACCTGGTTACTGTCTTGTCTGTTACCTTGAAAACTTGATAACTCAAATTTATGTTTGGGTTTCTTAGATTTCGAGATATCGAGTTTATACTGTTTGTCCTTTTTTTAGACTAGAAATAAATAGACTAGAAATAAATAGTTGAAAATTAAAACCATTAAATTGCTATGGCTTATTATTATTTGAGTTTCTGGTAAAAAAAATTCAAAATTTTATATTTTCAATTATTTCTTTCCTTTCATAAGACGTCAAAATCAACCTTTTGTTCTGATCTAGATGGCAGCACCACCTAGAAAGACAGAATCGGAAGGACCAATAATATTTTCCGTTTTCCGATACTTACCAGTAGATTGCATACAACTCAACTTGAACCAACAGACCATGTTTTGTAAAAAAAAGTAAACAAACCGGGATTTTGTAGGACTCCTATTAAATTTTAAGTAAGTTAACTGATACTTTTAAAATTTATTTTAGTGTTCTATTAAAAAGGTAATTTACCTTATCTGCGTAATAAAACCTAATCCAGGCAATGAAGTTGTTTTTAGGTGATCTTATCTATCTATATATATAAAAATGAATATTTGTATGTATGTCCTTTATAGTTTTAAACTTTTAAAACCTAAGTTAACTATAAACTTTATCCCGTTGATCTACTCGCTCCCGGGAAGGTTTCTGAATAAAAATAATTTAAAATCGAAGCATCCTAAAAATTTTTTGGTCAATTGTATGATTGTATGCTTTAAACCCCATATTTCATACCTAACTTCATGGCAAAACCACACTGTTGTAAATATAATAAGAGAAGATGTAACATTAATTATAATAGGGGCATATGATATCGATTGTTAAAGTTTAAAATCAATTGTTGTGGCATAAACATAAAAATCTATCCATTTTTTAATTATTTCTCACTCTGCCGGGCATATTGTCCGCGTAACGCCTGGCCTAGCACACAGTGCTACACATTTGAACTGGAAAAGCCCCTATGTAGCACATCAGATTATATTTATTAAAAAACTGAAGCCTGCTGAAAAACTGAACTGATATTAATATAATCAATATTGTCCACCCAATATTCTGCTTTGCAAGTTGGAATTCATAGCTTGAACTGACCACACTTCAGTGGCAGATCCAGGGGGGTGGCACTCTGGAAAGTTCCCCCCCTTGGAGACCCAAAAAGGTTCTCAAAATGAGTAAATACCCAACTTTTACAGGTCAAATTCAATTTTTTTTCTGGGGAGAACCCCCATACCCCCAATGGTACCACAAGGGGATCTTGTCTGGAAAAGTACCCTCCCTTGAAGCCGTGCTGGATCCAGATTTGAATAATTCAATAACTTTGAAATAAATATTTTTAAAATTTCATATCCACACAAAATGATTGAAAATATAACTTATAGGCAGAAACAAACAAAGATTTAGAAGATGCCGTTTTCAAGTGTTTTTTGCACCAAAAATCTGTGGAAAACCCTATTTCCGGTTCTATTCTTTGTGTAAAAGCTAAGATCTTAGCTGAGATGCTTAGTTGTCCATATTTTACAGCAAGTAACGGCTGGCTAAGAACCCTTTTATAGACTCTTTTTTCGGGAAAAATCCAATTATCAGAATTTTTGATTATTTATCCGATTGGGGCCCGGTCCCAATTGATTAGATTTGGATAATTGGAGTTCTTCTGTATATCACAGTGATTTAATACTATTATCTCTAGGGTAATATTGCCAAATTGTGTAATTAACAAAATATATTAAAAAATAATCAAATTTTTATTGTTGTCTATATAAAAAAGCATTTAAATATCTAAATAGCTTTCTCTGAATTTTAATGAGCCCTAAAATCTCTTAAGCTTTTGGATTAGCTTAAATATATCTATTATCAGATTGCATTACCAAAGTTCTACAAACTATGCATAAATATCTGTAAGCAAAAGTCTGTAGGACTCCTATTCCTTTTGTGTGGATATGAAATTTTAAAAATATTTATTTCAAAGTTATTGAATTATTCAAATCTGGATCCAGCACGGCTTCAAGGGTACTTAGAACATTGGGGCCTATGATAAAGTAACCCTTTTTAATAAAAGTATTTAAATGCATACCTGATTAATGTCATTGCATCATGTGATTCTTCCTAATTTAAAGTTCTCTTTTAGATCTTCTATGTGAAAAAATAAAGTAATAAAATTTAAGGGTAAAATAAGGGTAAGTACTATATTTTCTTCCTATATCTAAAATTGCTTGATACTGTGCTGTCCACCCAAGACCGTGAAGGGTTCTTTAATGTCCTGTTCTTGACGCCCACTTACATTGACTTTCCTTTATTTTTGTAAATCGCAGCTGTTTTGCTTCATTAAAATAAGTTAAGAATCTTGTAGATATTTTGGTGTTTTAGGCAGGGATGCCAACCTGTGACGACACTCAATCGTAATCAAGCCAAACATAAAAAGCAAAAAAGGCTTGTGAGAAAAACATAAGCTATTCCGGTAAGTTACAGCAGCGTTTCTTAACCGGGGTTCCGCGAGGCTTCCTCAAGGGTTCCGCTAGGGATCCGAAAACCTTTTTTTTGTTGTTCTGGTTTACATTTTAGAATAACCATCTAAATAAATGAGGCATCAGCCAGCCAAATGTGAGCAAGTGTTTTTCCGTTGAACATTTTCTTCTGTAGCCCTTGGGTGTTCTACGAAGAGTTTGAAAATAAGATAAACACTAGTTTGAAGGGGAATTTCAGAATTAATTTCTGTGGAAGGACATCTGCCCCCCTTGAAATTTTGGCGCTAATTATATTTTTCCCCTTGAAAATTCTGTGTTTTACAAGGAACTGTTCTTTTCAGATGTAACCCAAAAATTCTTAAAATACACTGAAACTCTACTTTAAGTGGCAAATTTCGAAACATTTCTAGGGAGAACTCCCAAACTTCTATCTAAAATTTTGACGTCTATTATACAGCGTTTTCCTCTTGAGCATTCTGCTGTCTCAAGAATCTTTTCTCCTTAAGTGTTCTACAAAAAGTTTGAAAAAGGAGATAAAACACTAGTTTTAAGGGTAATTTTAAAAATAAATTCTGAGGGAGGACAAAATAGCAAGAAAAAATATTTTTGCATGGCAGTGGCGTATATAAGGGTGACCGAGGGGGCCTTGCCCTCCCCCGAAACCCGTGAAAACTCTTTTATGAAAATTGAAATCCTACCTAAAAATGAAAATCCAAAATTTGGACTAAATGTTAAAAAACGAGTTAAAACCTAGTTTTTAGGGTGGGATTTCTAAAAACTCTCTGGGGGAGTACCCCCACCCCCCTTCCTACTCGGAACTTTATTAATCACAATTTTCATTAGATTAAGTTCTCATGGATGCAAATTTCACATAAAAATGCATTAAAAAGCTACGTTAAACCTATTTTAAATATACTTTTGAGGTGTTGAGTAATAATTTTGGGCCCCTCCCTAAATAAATTTTTATATACGCCACTGTTGTATGGACGCTAGGGTTCCCTGGAGCTTGATCATTATCAAAAGGGTTCTGTGAGAGTAAAAAGGTTGAGAAACGCTGAGTTACAGAACGAAAAAAAAAGTATCTCAGCAAAGAAAAAAAAGCCTTTGTGTGTGCCTTTCTCGCATGAATCATCTATGCAGATTTGAATGTTGTGATTGATTCCCCCTTCCTATTGCTCATCAGTTAACTAGCGTTATCGTTTTCATTCACAATTCTAAGTAAAATAATTATGTATTCAGGGGTCTTTTTAGGAGAAATATGGGTCCGTTTTCGGATGCTTCACAAAAATGTTTAATTTTGAAAAAGGACCCTTCACAAAATGTTTTACCTTAAAAATGGACCCTTCACAAAGTATTTGACACTATTTTTCACAATGTACTACAAATGAGACCCTATTTTCATAAAATCAAGCTTTTGGCTGGATAAAACTAATTTAACGCTAACTTCAAATTTGCAAATCATGAGTAATTTTTACTTAAAACGGACCCTTCACAAAAAGTCTGTAAAGACCCCTGGTATTGAAAGGATTGAAGCTAAAAACAAAGAATTAAGAAGACAATTTTAATACAATATTTTAAAAATGTAATTAGCATAGTTTCCAGTTTTTTTTAGCTTTATCCGCAATTGTAGAATTTTGGGCCAAAATGCAGAATGATTCTGCAAAATCTGGAATGTTTGGCATCACTAGTTTTAGGTTAAAAGGTAAAAATTTCTATTAATGTGAAACTGGGCTAAAGCTTCAAGACTTTATGTAACAAAATTCAAAATCTATTTGAAAACCATTCCATCTTAAACAAATCAATTACATGAAAGTTTTAAACAAAATTTGTGATTGAATTATTATTGAAAATAGGAAAAAAATACAGGTATCTTCAACTTTTTCTTATTCCCCCCAAATTTCTACCGAGCTGTGCTATGGCACATGTTTTCAGTTAAGTTGAAAATGTTGAATTTCAGTTTTATAGCAGAAACTAGTCGAGCGACATCGCTTAGAGACTTGGGAACTATGAATCACTTTATTAAAATAGTTGATAGAATCTCTTCCCAAGCATATTTAAAAGAATTCAAAGGCCTGTAAAACAAAAACAGTTTTACAGCCCATGAAATTACTAAACAAAATCTAATTGACACAATGATGGTTTCTTAATTAATATTTTTAATTGGATGACCATTTTTTATGAGTAAGCAGTTAAATTGAAAAGAAGAGTTCTTCACCAGTAACCTCTGGTTAAAGGAATGTGTGAGGAATGTCGCTTGAGAGCTGGAGTTTTCTCACACATTCCTTTAACCAGAGGTTACTGGTGAAGAACTCTTCTTTTCATACCTTGCCTTTCGGGAATTAAATCTGTTCTAGGGAATGCGCAGTTCATTCCGGCAGATAGTGGAGGACTGATCAATAGCCACCACTTTTTCCGTTATAGTCGGCTAGACTAAAAGCTCTTCCTCCGCTCTCTTGCGTTACCTTCCTATACCGTGCTGATGAGCCCTAACAAGGGCGAAACCGGTCCACGGTTGGAGGCTGCTTGAGAGCTGGAGTTTTCTCTAGCAGTTAAATTATTTTATAAAAAAGATATCTCCACAAACAGAAACAGGAAATTTTTTTAAAAGGTTAAAGGTTAGTTTTAATTAAGTTAAATCACACACACATAAATTCTATCTTTGTAAATCTGGTCTTGATCAACTTAAAATAATATCCCTTATACTATACAGGGGTTTTTTGCAAACCTCTTTGTTAATTTAAGAAAGTTCCACAGTTCTCATTGTAACGGTTTAATTACATTGCAATGTGAAAAAAAAATGATTTAAAGAGTGATATATTTGAAAACGTATCTAATCCTATCAAATTTAAAATAATTCTAATTATGTTGATTTTTATTTTACAGAATTAAAATGGCTGGCATCTTGAGGTTTTGCAAACCACTCACCAATTTTGCCAGCAACATAATCTCCACTTCAAAATGTAAGACATTCTTTCCATACATATAAATTATTATAAGATTGTCTAATTTTCAAAAACTTACTGTTTTTTTGTTGAGCTTATATGAAGGAAATAATTCTACTTATAATGTTAGTGTGTTTTATATTTTTATAATAACTAGTTGTTGAGATGTTTTCTCTTGCTTGGGTTTATATTGTTTGTAAATAAACAGTGGGTTGTATTTTAAGGAATTTGTGGTATGTTTAACCATGTTTAATGCTTTGTGTTCCTTTTGCAGAAACTTAAAAAATTACTTCAGTTTATACAAAACTTGCCCCTTTGGTCAAAAATTGTACTGTTAAACCACAATTTAACATATATTAGTCTCAATAATTTCCTAGACATGCTAACTTCCTGATTAACATTATATTTCATAGTTGGCTTGCATGGCATTGAATCATGGTTTAAGTGTGCTAATAATACAAAAAATACGAGTAATACAAGTAAAAAATTATTTTAATTTTTTTATAAATTTACTGGCAAACTTAAGTTGCTCAAAATTACAAAAAAATAAAGTAAAGTTTTTGAAGCTCCCAAATTATTTTAGTTTTTTATGACAGTTAAAGAGAAAGTGCATTAATAATTAGATCTGGAAAACAATCTGATTCCATATGGAGGAAAATATCCCCTTCCCTCCTCAGCTTGACTCTCACATGCTGATCGTTCGCTTTCTATTTCTCGCTCATATGTGAGAGTCCAGCTGCAGGTATTCAGTAGTAATATTCTTAAAAGATTAGATAAATCCATTTCATGTATATTTTTTATACAATTTTCTTGAATGAAAAAATACACATTTACAAGCATTTTCTCAAAATTTATTTGAGAGTAAGAGAGATATACTTTGTATGCCTTTCTTTTATTAATAGGAAGCAATAAATAAAATGGTACTGAACAGTTTGAGGTTTGAAAGTGTTAGTAGATAACTTTTTGAACATAGTAATTTAAGAAATTTCAAATTTTTGTTAAAAAAGGAATTTGAAATCACAATGAAAAATGAATGAATCTTAAATTTAATAGGTAGTAATAACAGAGTCTATTAAGTCATCATTACATTTATACCAATGTTTAATCCACTCTAAACTATATTTGAATCTGCTAAGTAGAGTCAAGTATTCACACTATTTGATTTTACAAATGTAATCATTTCATTGTCTCAAATTCAGATGTGAATATTTCAAAATTTTCTCCTGGTACTTCAAGCTTCCTGTTAAAATACAATAAATGTTAAAAAATATTGGATAAGTTGAAGTTCAATTGTTTTAATTCATAGTCTTAATCTTAAAACTTTTGCCTTGTGTCAAATATTTGACCTTTCACTATTTAAGATCCCTAGAGGAATCATAAACCTGATTAAAAAATTGTGTTTAGTGTTAAAAGTAGTAATTACAATGTGTCTGAGATGTTAATAACACTTTTAAAAATTCTTTTAATTAAAGCTGAGTTAAGAAAAATTCTATTTGAAGCTGAATATAACATAACCATAAAATGGTTTAAATTTGTAAATTAGAATTTATAAACTTGCTGTTTAGGAATTTGTCACATTTACAAAATGTTTCGAAGCTCTCATCAGTTTAGCAGGCTGGGCAGGGTCTACTCAGCCTTTCATCCCTTCAATGGGTCGATAAACTGAGGACCAAGCATGCTTGGGAACTAAACACTAGGGGTCTCACGTTAGACTGACCACCTAACTGGGACATTTGCCTAGCACCCCAGGCCCACGGTCACGAAAACGAAGATGGGCATCGTAGGCCTTGGCCCACTAGGGCTGTTGGGCCGATGGTTTAGTTTTTAGAGGTCTATCATCGGCTTGGAATTATTTTAAAAACGCAATAACAAACTTAAACTTTCTTATACACTAAAGGATCATAGTACAAATACAAAGGTTGCTGATTTGACTCCCATATTTATTCTAACCTACGCAAGGTTTATACAGCAACCTTACAGCACGCCAAAAATCATTTAAAGTAATTATTAGTCAATTGAAAATGGAGATACTTTATTTTTGTTCCAACAATGGCCTCAATTGTGAATACACCGGATGAACTAAACATATGTTGTAAAGCAGCATGGGTTGAAAGCCCATTTATAGCTTTCTCTCTCTCTCAGGTCATTGTTTTTTCTTTATATACCATTTTGTTTGTTAAGAGTGCATAGTGCTTATTTCTTTTTTATCAATTATTAAATTTTAATGCATTTTTACAAGGTAATAACTGATAACTACTTTTCTCTAATAACAGTTAAAAGTTTTTAATATGCAATTATTTTTTAAAAACTAGTCTTCAGAAAATAACAATACATAGTTTGTTTATAAGAGGTTGTGAGTAAGAATAAAATGTACCTACACTTTGGGTATTATTTAGAGTCCTAAATTGCATTTTAGAAATAATTATTTTGAAATTAAATTATTTTGAAGTTATGACAGTTTAGAAAGACCTGAAAAAGTAGTATAACCCTACAAAATTGTCATATCTTTATGATGCATACTAAAAAATTCAATCGGATGCTTAGTATTTATTTTTAATGCATTTCAATCTACTTTAAAACTTTCAAATCACTCTCCTGAAAAAAAATCAGGTTTTTATATATGATGTGTAGAAAGGAGTGAGCAATATGTTTTCTGTATACTTTATTATTTTTACTTTATATTTCAAACTTTCCATTCCAGATGCCTTTTCATCACACTTACCTCTCGTACAGAGATTTTCTAACCTAATGTCTCCACAATTCTCCAAGGCAGTGATGAGTGCTCATGCCCCATCTGAAAAATCACTCTTCGAAACAACATTTAGCAGCCCCTTGTTGTCCCACTGCAGGAACCTCTGGAAGGAACCATCTGAGGACCGAATTCTCTTTATCATTCACCAATCCAAACCCAAGATAAAAACAAAGAGGAGGCACCCTTTAGACAGCAATCCTCAATTGAAAGGGGTTGTGCTGAAGACATTGATTAAAAAGCCGAAGAAACCCAACTCAGCCAACAGGAAGTGTGTTTTGGTTCGCTTGTCCAATGGTAAGGAAGCTACAGCATACGTGCCTGGAGAAGGGCACAACTTACAAGAACATAACATAGTGTTAGTGAGGTTTGGTCGTGTCAAAGATGTGCCAGGATTAAGGTTAAAAGTTATTAGGGGGAAATATGATTGTCCACATGTTACAAAGAAGACAGGTGTCATTCGCTAGAAGAATAGTGGTGATTTATGTAGGTTTTTCTGTGCTTGAATAAATGTTAGACTATTTTCATTTCTCAAGGTTGATGTCATTCTTTTCAATCTATTCATTTGGGTTGTTTCTCGATGTGATTTCCCAATAGGGTGTTTTGGTTACTCTTCTATTACATTAATTCTAGTTTTCTTTTTAACATATCAAAACTAGATATAATAGTTTTGACTAGAGACTTATAAGAGATGCCTAATAACCTATAGTTTCAGTTTGATTTTTTCTCAATTCATATTGAATAAATAAATAACACTTCTAATTTTGAAATTATTAACTGCATGTGGGCTGCAAGAAATTCATAACTTAAGATTAGAATTTGATATTATATTAACAATTTTACAATTATTATTATATTACAATTTCTTCTGTTTATTGGTGGAAAAATCTGAAATAGTGTTTACTGTTGATTCAACATTTTTATTTAGTGACTTTTATTCTTAAAATATTTCTTTTTCTCCAGATTTTAGTATTTAAGTTGCCTGAAGAGTTATATTTCCTCTTCCTTTAGCTTATAAAAAACCAATAAAACTATTTAAGCAAGACTCCTTAAGTAAAGTGTCATTTACTTATTGGTTTTAAGTCCATGTTTACAATCATGTTTACGATAATTATGTAATTTCTTTTAGATAATTTTAAAACAAAATGTTGAGGTTTAAATGTGAAAATATGATTTCTTGTATAATTCTACTTTAGTGCTTAAAATTAGGTCTTAGTTTTTTTTCAATTTGTCAGTGTTACACATGGACTTAGATTAAATACAAAGAACTTCCAACACTATGTGAAGTTAGAAAAAATTGCATATTTTATTTCTACCAATGTATTATGAACATGCAGCGTAAAAAGAGACATAATTTATGGTTACAATAGTAATGGTCCGTTTTCTCAATCTGGTTGACTTTCAATCCAACACAGAACTGGCAGATATTTAAAATACAAAATTAACTTCAACATGTGGCAATCATGAAACACATTAAAGCAAGTCTTTTGATAAAAGGGACTCTAAACTGGTACAAATCAAATAGCAAAACTGATTTGCAGTTGTATATATATCACAGGTAGCTCAAGTAATGGCTGAGTTCATTTTCTCAAAAGGACAGAGTTCAAAGAGGTTGCATTGTGATATTATACTTGTACATGAATGGGTCATTCAGGAACCTGAGCAACTCTGTGCACTGGACCTCACTACATATGGTGTTACTGCTCCAATAAATAATATTCTCACCACACTCAGTTTAAAGGCAATGAATAAGCATTGATGATTTTTGAAAACGTTAAAATTTTTCTTCAAGGCATAAATTTATTAATTCAAGTTTCAGTGTTCATTGAACTATGAAATTCAACTGGGCAATAGTTAGCTTCTCAATTTTAAAATAGCTATGAAATGAGGTCCTAGTGCCATCCATGTGCAGTAGTATCATAATCATGCATGTAATGCATATATTTCACATGTCCTCTTGTTACAGTCAGCCAGTACTGTGTCTCTGGCAACACACAAACATTGCCTGATCTTGTTTGTCACTAACTCCACAGTCAAACAAATATGAAGTACGAGGCAGGTATGGTATGAAATAGTTGAGCTATTGCCTTTTGATGTATTTCTGGCATGTCAAAAGAATATTTGGAAATGGAATAGTTAAAACTTGATAGTTGTGATAGTTGACTCAACAGATGTATGTAGTTTGAAATCGTTATTTATGTATGAAGTGTAGTAATATAAGGAATTTTAAAATCTCAGAATGGATAATGTAGGTTTGCAAAAGTTACAACCCACAGTACTAATAATTTGAGTGGATTTTCACTAGAAGTTTTTATCAAATGCATAAAATTATTAAGCTAAAAGGATGTTAGGGCATTTTAACCATTCAGTCAAATTTATATATTAAATTTTCTTCTTAAGATCATCTGATATCATAGTAAAAGAACTTAGCAATATTAACTTTTGTGATATGTGGCATAGAAATTCAGTTCAGATTTATTTCTCCAGCTCCAATTCTCTAGAAGTAAAGGTAAAGAAATATTATGAAATTCCTGGGTTGTTTACTGTACTAAACCAAATATTTGGATACCTCTTACATAGTATATTATGGCCCAATCTCTTCCCAAGTAAGATTGCACTAAGCAGGAAATCAGGTAATTGACCAGCATTCAAAAAAACGTCACACCCTAAGCTAAGGGAGGACTAGATTCAGCATGTAGCCAGAGGAAAAAGAAAAGAGCCGATGTGATGGTGTAAAATAACTTGGGCAGCAAGATCAAAAATAAATATGACAACACATGTGGGCAAGACACTCAATGATATACCAACATTGCAGGAAGATGAATCGAGTGACAATTTATGTAAAGGAAGCCATAAATCAGAGTGCACTAAATGAGTTTCAGCAACAGGGTGTTCCTATGTGCTGACTGGCAGATTGGAGCCTAGAAGTCTTCTGGGTTCAATGCCAAGTTCCAATTCATGCTTTCCTTAATGCCAAATGTTTGGAATTCAAGTGGAAGGTTTTGCAAGTATTGGAAATCTGTTGAGGCTACCATGATAACTCTTCCATACCATCCTTATGGGCCCTCTGCACACTGGCCTTCATCATGACCACCATAGATCGTTACCACACTGATGCATCCATACTCGGTGAGCACCCGAACATCAGTGATGTCTGAAGGCTGAATTCACACAACTCCAGATCCCAGTAGGAAATAGTAGTTACCACAGAGTACCAGAAAAGAGAGTCCATGGCCATAGGCAATAATGGAAATCTTAAAAACATCGTGTATGCTTAGCGATAGGGGATCTGGTGGCATTGAGATCGCATAAAACTAACAACTACATTGTCCCGTCATGATAGTCGGAGGAACATCAGAATCTCAATCATCTAAGGCTGCTGCTACATTGCAGCGTAACAACGCCAGTCCCATTAATCAAGGAGGGGAGAAAAGCATAAAGTTGAGCCTGTCTCCCCTATCTTGACAGGTCTGTCAAGATACCCCTCCGAAAGTGACAGATTGAATGAACACGTCACAGCCCAGACTACCAAATGTACTGCCCACCCTTCTGTCTCATCCAACTTTTGGATCAATTTGATCAAACTGCACTGCTTGCTGGACAAGACAACAACACTTCTGCCAATCATTGATATTTGCAGTGCTGCCCTTTATCATACGGTGGCATTTGAAAATAGCGTTCTGGACCCTCTCTGTTAGGCTTTTTCTCTGTGGTAATTACCAATGTATGCATAGAATTATTTTTTCACTGGCGATCTGCAGTTGTGAAATGGCCTCCAGCAGCTTGACTTCAACTGGTTGGCACATCTTGGTGTGTGAGAGGGAGAGACGCACTTTTTTTCGAGACACAACAAGAACGATGATCACATGAAGGTGGCGGAGTGAAAAGCCGGCATCATGTCCCCGTAGGAACTCCCGCCCTCCTCCGTCCTCGGATGCTGCTGACTTAGCGGCTTAGTGTCCCGGGGGGCCAGACTAGGTGGGAGGGGCAGATCGTCCTCGTCAATGGTCGAGTAGATGTTCTCCTGGGAGGCGTATCGGCCCCAGTCGCCGCCCTCGTCGCTAGAGGCGGGGTCTCGGCACAGGTCCCCGCCCGTGGACCCTCGCACGCTGCTCGTGGCGGAGCCTTCGCGGCTCGGGAACTCGTCGTCCAGAGTGTCCGTCTCGTAGCTCTTGGACTTGTCGCCGCCCCCGATGGAGGGCGCCTGCGACACCTCCTCGTAGACGGGGTGGTGGAAGGGCTTCGGAACCACGCCCCCTAGGTGGTGGATGGGAGGGACCATGTCCGGCCGGCCAGGGTGGTAGCAGGGGGCGGTCATGTCGCCCAGCTTCACGTCCAGAATCTGCAAGGACGGATTATTTTAGCAAATATGAATGACAAATGGGATGTTATTATACATTTTGAAGGCTTCAGAAAAGGTCTTTACTTTTCAAACCTAGATTCCCCGAGATTTTCCTTTCCAACAGTTTCCCCCTTTAAAAAACCCCTTTGAGTCAGTCACTTTTGCCTCTTGCAGTGGGTGAAAGTTTTTCCGTCGTAAGAAAAAATTTACATCAACTCATTCCTTGTTAGAAATAACTTTGACTGATTGAGGCTCCTTTAGGAGGCTCCTAATACCAGTTGCGCAAATTATGTGAAACAGTGTTAATTAGTCTCAAGGGTCGAATCCAGCTGGTTTCTAAATTAAATGAAATTATTGAAATATACACATTATATCATTCCTAAGACTCTTAAATTCAAGTCAGTTTCCGTCGAGGACAAAAAAGGTAGAGACATGGAATGTTCCAAAAAAGTGTAAATATCTCGGAAAAGTAGTAATGTCTTCAAAGAATTGGACTGAAACGGTTGCAGTTAAGAGTTGAAGGGAAAATATGTTAAAGCCCCCCTTTAAAACGCAGGAATAAAAATTTAAAAATGCCTAACTGCTGCATTTATGTCCGAGTGCTATACCCGGGGAGAGGCTCAGGCTCGAACCGCGGGAGATTCAATCTGAGGGCCTTATGGATAAAGCATGCTGGTGCACTAACCCAGTGGTCCCCACCTTTTTACCACCACGGACCGGTCAACGTTTGATAATTTTACCGTGGCCCGCTGGGGGGGGCTTTGATTGGTTTTTCTAGATTATTTTGATTTATTAATTTTAATTTAGTTGTATTTAAACATGCTTTCAAAATAAGATACAGTTACACCAAAAAATAAATGTATAGTGATTTATAATTCATTTCATTCATTAATTTGGAGTTTAAACCTAGGAGTTAAAATTTATTTTCAATGAAATGATCGGCCCGCGGACCGGTACCATTTGATCCACGGACCGGCACCGGTCCGCGGACCGGGGGTTGGAGACCACTGCACTAACCCACCAAGCCATCCGTTCCTGTAACCTAACTGATTCTCTAATTAATTTGAAGTTGATATTTAAAAACTTTAAAAAAACAATTCTGGAGAACCGAACTGTGAACCTTTATAAATGGGAGTGCCAGTGCTTTAACTAATCTTACCATCCGTTCCTGCACCCATACCCACATTAATTTAAAGTTTATACATAAAAATAATTTGGAAATTTGAAATAAAATGCCACACAGCAGGGTTTGATCCGTGGACGTTCCAGCTCGAAGCAATATTGTCACTGATGACAGTGACAACCATAGCGATTTCAAAACAGCAGATCAACTGTAAACTACCTGACATAGATTAAGTGTAGATAAGTCCAAAGGACTTGTTAGTTAAATCTGAAATGAAGAGTATAACGCAAGAATAAAAACTATCATAGTCGATACAATGTTAGACTATGTTCTTAATGAATCCTAGTTCCGAAAAAAAAATTTCCAACTGAATCCCCGAAAAAAAGCAAGAGAACCATCTACAATTGAACAAGGCTTTAAGGACACCTTTACTAGCAAGTAAGGAGGATTCCCCCAGTAATCAAGGGTCTCTCCTCCCCTGGCCGTTAAGAAGAGAAAGGATCCCCTTACCTCCAGTGGCATCAGTGACTGGCTGCCCGCGAGGTGTCCCTGGGGTATCCTGGTCGGATGGCGATTGATGAGGACATCTTCGTACGTAATTCCGTTGGCAGCACCGAGTTCTCCCAGGTGACCCTGTTGCTCGTTTTTACAAGGGAGCAGGTTCTGCACTTTCGTTTTATGCCTGCAAGAGAAAGAGATATGTGCTGCTCAATAATGCATGATGGTCATGTTTATTCATTTGCAGAAAATCAGTTTTAGGTAGTAACGCAAAAGAATAAAAAAGAACTGTTACAGAAGTGATTGTGAGAGAATGGCTAGGAAGATGATTTGGGAGACATTTTACAAGGTTTAGTCAGTGTATTTTCGAAAACTATGCAAAACATTTTACATTTTTCTTTTCTAGTCGTCTTCATACGCAACGCGCAACCTTCTCTACTGCGGTGACATTGCTTAATATTCTGAATGAGCACACTAAAAACCCATATGAATAAAATTTTAATAAACTTGGACATTGTATAAAAAGTTATGTCAGGGATATTCGAAAATTTACCATAAAAAGTGAAAATTTATTGGAATTTTCTTGAATAACGTAATAGTAATTGCTTTATAGGAAGTAGGAACTTTTTGTTGATATTTTGTAGTTTTCTTCATGCGAGTTTAAAGAACTTTTTAAGTATGAAATTGAAATAAATTAACAATATAGATCGAAGTTCATTCATGGATACTTAAAAGGTGCATAGAAATACAAAGTATCTCCCCTCTAGCATTTATACCAGTGGTTCCCAACAGGTGGTCCGCGGACCACTGGTGGTCCGTGAGGCCTTCACAGGTGGTCCGTGAGAAGATTTTTAAATAACTTATACAAAAAATGTGTGGAAAATTTTAAAAAATAGTTTTCCTAATCACACATTCCAGGAAATAGTAAAAACACTACAGATACAAAAAGATACATAAAGAATCGAATGATCGGACTTATTCTTGGTTTGATACGAAGCAAAGTGTGGAAGTGTTGAAAGATACTTCAAATTGGGATGCTATGGTCAGGCAGAGGGTCTTCGAGAAATCGTGGTATGAAAAGAGGAAATTTCTGAGATACAAGTGAAATAAGTTTGTTCGAATATATGAGAAAAATTTACCGTCAAAAATGCGAAAGTTTTTGAACCAATAAATTATTTTCTATTTTAATCTCTCCTTTGAAATAATTATTGACTTTTGACGCGGTTTCTTTGTTTCTTTCGGGAGAACATCAGCCTCGCCTATAGAGAATTTCCTCTGTCACAACTCACAGTCAGTGCATGTCCAGTTTGCTTTTTTGTGATCAACAGAATTCCTGGTTATCTCACTCGTCCTGCAGTTAAATTTAAAGCTAAGTGCTTTCTTTCAAATTTAAATCTACTAATAATATACTAACTTATTTGTTGGTTATGAAAAAGAAGAAACATTACTATTTTATACTGTTTTTTTAAACCTGTAACTTTTGTGTAGGTGTGGACCCTTCCAGGGTTAATAGATAAAAAGGCTTGATAAAAATGGTTAAATGGTATTTTATAAAAGGTATATTTTTAAATAATTAGATATAAAACTAATGAATGTTAATTTTTCATTTAAGTTTAATTGATTTTCTAAGCTCTATTTAGAAACATTATAAGACTCCGTTTCTCTTACTTCAGAAAAAAAGTCAAAATTTTAGACCCTCTATGAGAAATGAATGCACTGAAAAAAAGTTAAAATTTTGAGGATACAGTTAGGGATAGAGATGGTCCGGGGAGGTTCAAATTTAAGTGAAGTGGTCCGCAGACATTTTTGAGTTGGGAACCACTGATTTATACGTACAATGTATGAACATGAACATGGAACATTCATTGTATCAATGAGAACGCACAACGCAGTATCAATGTCGAAAAGAGATGATTTTGTACAAAACTGACTAAACCCAAAATACACTCACATAGAAAATACCTGGAACAACACACACACAACAAAGAAATAAAGCACTTAAGCAGACATCCATAACTAGTCTCCAGATTAGCGAATAAATCAGACAGCCAGTACGCGAAGATGTGACAAAAAAGGTCTCAAGGGGGATGGAGAATCGACGTGGAACGTAGCTGCCATCCGAAGCAAATAAATATTCCCGCCAACAAACCGTAAGGTGTAAAAAGAAAGCTACAAAGTTTGTTATTGAAAGCAACAACAGCTGTGGTACTACTCAAGTTAGCTGTGCATAAAGAAAAAAGCCTGCATGAGTGGGCATTTTCCAACAATTTATTCCAATATGTGTCTTGATAAATATTCATGCATGGATTTTTCCTATTACGCGGACTTGGTCATACATCACTGCAATAATGATGTATGTGCTATGCGTTCTTAATAACTGCGCCTAATAGCTGCCTATATTCCTTTAGTTACGGCTAATAATTAATAAGCAGCAGCTTTTGGCGTTATTTATTGCTATGGGCTGAATATTGGGGGTCTCTTCTTTCTTCCCTTCTCGCCTCTGAGAGCCGTGTATAGGATTTATATTCGGCTGTTTGAACATGCCTTTCTCACTCATTAAGTCGGGGTTTACATTATTAACTTAGGGGAAGGGGATCGAAGCTTGTTGGCACTTCTCATAACCGTTTTTTGTGCTAGGGTTCGTTGAGCAAATTTGAGATTAGCATATTTTGATAGTTTCCCCCGCTTTGTTCTTTAGGAGTCACTCCTTTTAATTTATGTTTGTTTCCGGATCAAGTTGTGTGTCTAGATCTAGAGTTTTGACTGGTTTCAAGAAATTAAAAATAATGCCGTGAAACTTTTCTTAATTGGGGAAAGTACTATATATAAAAATGTCACTTTTTCATGCTTCATTTCAAAGCACTACAGAACATGAACCTTTTTCTAGACACGCATAAGAGGAATAAGTTTTTTTTCAAGTATTTTTATATAGGTCGTATAAAAGAATTTTTTCTTTTTTATTTCAGGTTGAAATTTGCTATTTAACTACATCTAGAAAATATAATTAATTAAAAAATTTGGTGAAGAATGCATCATAATTTTACAATTGTTCAATATCAAAGGAAATTTTGTTTGGTACCTATTGGTTTAGAATTAAATATCATTCTCAAGAAACTTCAATTTAAAGGGATTATAAATGACCAGAGTTAATACGAACACCGCGAAAAATACCATCCTCTACCCATCAGCAAATACTAAAAATACTTCCTCTACCCATCAGCAAACCCAACAGTGATTCTCCACCTGCTGTGATACCACACACGCCTAATCGTAAATGACATTTCTATATCCTCATCCTCTCAAACAAAAGCCGACAACCCAGGATACCTAGCGAAAAATGACGGACTCCCCAAGTTTGAACCCCATTCTCAACTAGATTCCATCTGTCATTCAATTACACACAATGGCTTTGACAATTAAAAAAAAGAAGAACCGTAATATCGTTCTGAACTCATTACAATCAACTTGGAGAGTCCAAAAGAAAGCCGAACATTCTTCGATCCTCGCCTCAATGTCGTTTCCATTAAGTCTTTGAAACGCTTTCACAAGAGTTCAGAGGTGAAACGATCTTGTCCTGGAAAATCTGGTCTTTATTCGCTCGCTGCCATTTTGAATGGACTTCCTCTTCTTGTTAAGGATTGTCGCTGGAGGACAGTGATTCGGATACTGGTTATTGAGTGTTCGAAGGAGAGAGAGAGTGGATAATTAACCGAAGACATAGCTTAAAGAAATAACTTTGTTTAGTAAAAGCTTATGAAAGAAATACACTAAGTTTGTAGAATCGCGAATGAAGATATATTTAAGGAAAACGGAGTCATCATAGAGAATTGTCAAATTTTACACCAGAAAAGAGAAGACGAAAATGAATCGGAAACTTTTATGTGAATTTGTGAGTTTCATAAATCCTTTTTAAAGAAATTCTGTATATTTAAGGAATGTTAAGAAGGAAAGTCTAGCTAGCTTATATGTGCGCGATTTAACACAGCAAAATTTTTTGTTGTTTCTTATCCTAATTTGGTTTGACCGAAACATCAAACCAGATTCATGAAACCACGAGCTATTAAGCCTCTCAGGAGCACTTCTGGCCTAGAATAAATGTCCGCTCTTTTGCATCCAATACAAGAAAGTATACAGCAGGGGCACCAAAAAGTTTTAACCGCCCTCAAAATTTTTTTGTCCTTCCATAAAAAACACCTACCACTTATGAAAAGGGAATTTTATGAAACGATATTACACCGCACGCATTTATATAAATTAACTGGTGAAGCAGCAGTGGGCACTTTCCTTCACATAAAACTTAGTCATTAACTTTCTAAATTCACACAGAAAAATCTACTTCTATCCCACCCCTCATCGAACTAAACTACTCATTGTTCGGCGGACCATTCCATAACCATTCACTATGGACTCTTTATCCAGTAGGAATCTGGGTAAATCACTTTTTGATATCCCCTCATATTCACAACAGGGAAGAGAAAGTGCGGCACAAAAAGAGTTACATAGGGGTTCAGGTAAAAGAGTTGGTTCACTTTCTGCTGTTAATCTAATTACTTTCCATTCCACTGGCTGGCTCCTCACCGACTGATTTTCAATACACTCCCCTTTTCTATGTGTTCTTTTTCTTCCGACCCAACCACCCCTTCCTTTTTTTTAGGGGAGGACCTCTTCCCTATTAGCTGCAGACGATATTGAATGGGTTAAACGAGGCCTGAAAGCGCTGACTCATACGTTCAGTTTGGAAGGCACACACCGAGTCGTATGGATTGGAAGACAGAGGACGGGGAACGTTCTGAAGAGCCTCTTCATGGGCCACGTGACTAGGCCGTGATGCCCACACCCCTTTGGGCACGAGTCAAACATATGGCCTGCCATTAGAATGATGATGCGACAAAGTGAAGCAGATGGAACCCCCGTCTGTTTCTTATTTTAGAAATTTAAAGCTCACATAGGAAGGAAAAGTTATGGATCAAAATAGAAGTGAAGAGCTTAAGAAGTAGTTAATAAAAATGTAGTCAGATTTTAAACAAGCTTAATACACGCCAATTATTTAGTGTGTTAGTGGTAGGTAAATTCAGTAAGCTAGATTGATGCTTATAAATAAAAAAAATTTTAACCCCGGATTTTTAGAACTAATTCCAAATAATTCTACTGTATAGTCTTAATTCACGCCAAATAGTTACAATAATCGTTGTTTTAATATCATTTGACGGCTGGTTGGTTATAATTGTTTTTTTTATGGCGCAAGACTAATACTAATACCATTTGAAAAAATGCCTTTCTGATCATAGCTATTATGGGCAAGACTGAAAGGAATTAAAATAATTGGTTGAAAAAAGTTAAGCCATAATATAGAAAGGATCATAATTTCTACCATTACCTGGTCAAACATATGCATTATGCATAGCCCACTACTAACGTGAAATACTAAATTTGTAACAATATGGAACTCTACCAATAAAAAAAGCAACGCATCACCAATATTTTACCTTTAGCAAAGGCTAGGGGACATCCATAAATTACGTGAGGTCAAAAAGGGGGGGAGGGGTTCTGAAAAATCTAACCAAATCTCCAGGGCCGTATTTAGGCACGTGCAACATGTGCTATAGCACAGGGCGGCAAAATTTTTAGGGGCGGCAGATTACAAAAATTCCAAATGCTACTTTTGAAAAAAAATGTACCACACAGTTTTCACTACGGGTGGATTCTAGTATCTAGGGTTGAGTCGTTCCCAGCATCCAACAGTCACATCCCCCCAAAATATCCGAACGATGGCTTTTGTTTCCCGGAATGGAGATCAGACGGCATGGTCATATTCGTTCTGTTCCGATATTGTCAGTTTGTTACCCTTCATCTCAGGGAAAGGAGTTTTTTTGTTAAAATGGATGGGCTTGCTTAAGTGGATTGGCGTATAGGAAAAAGAGTCGTCGAGAAAAAATATTTTCTCTTCTTAATTAAATAGGATTAAATACTAATTTCACCCATTTGGATCCAAGAGGGGGCACTCTTGACAGTGCCCCCTCTTGGACCCAAAAATGTTCTCAAAATGAGTTAAAACCCTACTTTTACCAGTCCAATTTCAAAATTTTTTCTGGGAGAGAACCCCCATACCCCCCTGCGCTTCCACAATGGAATCTTGCTTGACACTTTTGAGAAAATCCCCAAAATTTTGTGTCAAAAGATAAAAGTGATGGACCCAAAAGGTTCTCAAAATTAGTTAAATCCTTTTGCTTTTAAAGGTCGAATTTTAAAATTTCTTCTGGGGGAGGACCCCCCATATCCCCCAGCGGTACCATAAGGGTAATCTTACGTGATACTCTTTAAAAAAAACCAACATTTTGATATTTTGTCTTTGTGTCAAAAGGTAAAGACCTTAAAGGTTTAAGCAGTAGACTTTAAAAGAAACAAGGGGGTGCTTTCTTGAAACTGGAAATGAAATACAGTAGAACCCCGATTATCCGCGGAATTGGGTGGCAAGGGTACCGCGGATAGCGAAAATCGCGGATAACCCGAAAAAAGACTAAAAATGAGGTGAAAACACGAAAAAAATATTTCAGCATAAAAACTATGTTTTATTGTACAAAAAACACACTTAAAAAAGTTTAAAATATGTGCAGTACACAGCAGAAACCTTTGCTCTACATCTAAAATGTCTCTAATCACATCTAAAATTTGCTCTTATCGTTAAAAAAATTGTTTCGTGGCACTCGCGGATAATCCGCACCGCGGATCATCCGCTCGCGGATAATCGGGGTTCTACTGTAGAGGGGGCGGCAATAAATCGATATGCACAGGGCGGCAAAACACTTAAATACGGGCCTGCAAATCTCACCAAGGGGGGAGGGGGGGTCGGTTAAAATCTCACGTCAACTTTTTAAGTTAGAAATTATACGATTTTCTTTCTTTTTTAAGTATGAGAAAGGAATATATGAGTGGAAAGAGAGTAATTATTTTTAAAGGTTGTAGGTAAATCTCACGTGGGGGGAGGGGGGGTCCAGATTTTGGAAAAAACACGTCACGTAATTTATGGATGTCCCCAAATGGCATACTCTCAAACAGAACGTTTTATTGCTTGTTTTCACTCTGACTAACAAGAACCGCATAAATTGAGTCATGAATATCAAATGCATTAACCTAAGAGCAACCAATATTTTTCGTTCTGACTGATAAAAGCTCACTAAATTAAAACAATAAGGAAGACCAACTGAAGAAGAAAAACTACCTACCATAGAAACGACAGTCTCTTTATTGTCATGAGCTATAGGGGTTACAATAATGCGAACACTAGAACTTGCAAGTTGAAGAGAAAGGGTTTGGGTCGAGTAAAAAAGCAAATGCTATTTTCATTACATATATACAGGGATAAGATTGACAAAAAAGCAAAAAGTCTGAAAAACTGCGTAAACGACATTTTCAATATTGTTTTCCAATTTATTTTAGGAAAAATTTTAAAAACAGGTCCAAGTACTAAAAGGTTTTTTTTCAAGCACAAGTTTTTCCTTGGCCCTTACAACTATTCACATTAAATAAGGGCACTTACTTTCAGAATCTATTCATTAGGGGTATTCCCCCGAAAATTTTTGGAAATTTGATCCTAAAATTCAAGGTTTTAGCTTATTTTTAACACCTTGTCCGAATATTTCGCAGTGGGAGGTTTGAGGAAAAAATCTGAAAATTCTCAGGAAAATCAGAAAAATTTGGAAAATCCGACAAAAATAGGAAGAATCTCATGCCTGTATATATGAAAACAGGTCTGTAAATGATTGAAACTTCCACAGACAATACATTTTTGCTCGAAATTATTTTAATTTTCAGACTATCCCCTCGTGAGAAGCCATATGGCAGACAGGGGATCGTAAATCGCAGAAGGTCAACGGGGAATCGTTTTAGGAAGTTGTTTTCCTTAGTTTCTCAGACGATTTATCTTTAGCTGCCATTTGGAAACCATCCGACGTCACTGATCTGCTTTCCATTATGTTCTGTAAAACGATCCTCATCGAAAACTCCTTTAATTCTTTTTTTTATCATGGGTCGTTGAGGATAAAGAGGGAGTCGAGTGGAACTGGTTGATTTTCAGGCCTCACAAGACTGTTTTTGGAATTCAGAACAGACTAATTTTAAAAGGCAAACACATCTGACAAATTTCCCTTCGTTTTCCTGATGCATTGGACTAAAATTAAAGCATATTCAATTTCGACATTGTATGTGATTTATATAAAAAAACTTACTTATACACACAGGTTGTTAAAACTTACTTATACACACAGGGTGTCCCCAAAAAGACCGACACATTTTAAAAATCAATAATTTATAATTCGAAAACTAAAAAAGATAATAGGAGTACCTAGCATACAACAAACCGCGTATTTCTATTTATTATTAGAGTATCAATTATGGATTTTTAAAATGTGTCAGTCTTTTTTGGGACACCCTGTACTTATTAAAAAAACTTAACTATACTCGTTTAATCAACTCTTTGAGACGCTATAAAGTATAAACTATCCTTCCTTTGAATTTCTTTCCTGGCATTTATATTTTGCTGAATTAGAAATTTTTGCTTAATGGGTTCAAAAATTAACCGAATAGTTTTCTTTCCCAAAGATGAACTGACACTTCACTCTGAATCTTATTCTGGCTAAATTATGAGGTTTTTTTATGTTTTAGAAAATTCGTCCACTGTTGTATCCCTCTCCTATCATCTTTAATGAAAATATCTAATTCATAAGACTTTTCTTTTGTGTTAACATCTGGAAGTCTAATAGCCATGTTTAACGCAAAATATGTGGAAAATTCATTAACGACAACGAAAAACAATACTTAAAATACATTCCAAGGACTAAATTATGAAAATATTTTCGAACAAAATCGTTGGAACTTTAGCATTAACCTATATACTATACTCCATTCATTTAGAATTGGCGCTCGAGTAATAGTGCTTTCCCCCACGCTAGAAGCGTTACCATAGTTACGATCTTCGAGCAGCCAATGGTAAGCCTTCTTCGTCACTTTGACGTAGATAGTTGCTATGGTTACCGATCGGTGGTGGGGGAAGGAAATATTTTCAAGCGCCAGTTCAAAATGAACAGAGTAAGCATATACCTATACTTTAAACCAGTTAAATTATAACTATTGTGCATATCTCTCTAATCATCGTGCTAATTTGAAGTAACCCACAGCTCCAAAACCTTATCAATCGAATCCAAATAATTTTATTCCCCTTAAAAGGATTAAATAACAGTAATAAAACCTTTCCTTTTTCATGAAACGAACCAAGTTACATCACCGACTGTTATTTTCACTCCGTTTGAGCCTCGCGGGCACTAGAAAATGGAACATTTCTGTTCTTAAAAACTGTTACAATGAGAAGCTTTTTTTCCCCTTAAACCCCGTCCCCCTAGGCTCCTTCGGGAGAATAAATCATAGTATTTCCAATACCGGCCACAAAATACGACAGTCCCCGCAGAAATAGAAAAACAGACACAAGCCAAAGGGGAAGGTGTGGTATTAGAGTTCATTAGACTCAACTGATTGGCTTTTTGCTCTGCGTCTATAGGAAAGGATCTTCGATCCAAGGAATCGGGCCGATTTGGTATGCACACTTATCTTTGATTAATGATATTAACCCCTCATTGGCTGGTAGATTAGAAATATTGGAAACTGCTCGTATGGCGGAAAGCCTGATTGTAGGGTAGTCGGGAATCATTCGAGTCGGTGATTTTTAAAATAGGCGTTTTGGGAGGAAAAATTATAGGGGGTCGAAGAGTGTTTTTCGATCAGAGGAAATGAAGGTGGTTCCTGGTACATTTAAATTTGATGGATTATAAGGAGTAAGATAATTATTGTGTTTTGAAGAATTCTGAGACTAGTCATTTTTTCTAACTAGTTGCAGTAGAGCACGCGATGATATCTGTAAACTACGTAGGTCAACTACTTTCGGATAGCTTGTATAAGTATGTGAAGAATTAAATTTTACTCATATCAAATAAGGTTATTAAAACCTTGTTAAGTTGTGAGTGGAAACAAACGCCGTGGTAGATAATAAGGAAGTTGCATGTGTCAGATTTTCAAAAACAAACAAGTGTTCCGTATGGTTTTTTGTATGGTAAAATGAAATATCTAGTCAGTTTTTCAAAAAAATGTACAGGTAATTAAATATTTTAATTTAAAAGTCGAGAAAAAAACACATGACTGAAATCGTTTATTGTTTAAACTACAGGGTGATTCTGAAATGGTCCGCCAAACTTTGAAGGGTGATAGTACTCATCAAGACCAACAAGAATTGATGCGGAAAGGGGGGTCGCAGTTACACCGTTAAAGAGCTAGGTCCTAATGTAGTGCGAGAGCGTTACAAAAGGACGTTTTGCCAAGGCCCGTTTAACGAAAAAACATAATGAAATGAAAAAATTTATTGCATGAGGTACAGAAGTATCCGTACTACTTACATCATAAATTTGATAGAAATTGGACCACTAACTAAACCGTAGAGTTAGTTTTAAAACATGCAATATTAATCTTTTAGCCGAAGAATGGAGTTGGTCCACAGCGACTTCCAGGGGGTCCACGGGCATGAAAATGAAAATTGGGGGTCCACAGCAACTTCTAGGGGGTCCACCACGACTTTTTAGAGGTTCACGGGAAAATTTCATTAAAATGTAAAACTTTAATAAGTTTCAAAAATTTTGTCTTTTTTATAATCAAATTTTAGTAATATGAAAAGTTGGTTATCACCGAATCCTCGCAAAGCGAGCAGGGACGATGGAATCATTTCTCTTAGCGCGGTGGAGATTCCCCTACCAGCCTCGCATAATTCAATTTCATAAATTAAAATTAAATTTCCGTAATGTATAATTTTACTTCTTTTGATAGTTGAACTTAATTAAATATTGTTTGTTAACATGGCATATATTAATTGTAATTATTTCTGAACTTTTATGATTTGGTGAATAAATAACTCACTCATAATCCATTAACTTTGACAAGCTTGCGCGACCAAAACTTATTAAGATTAAAAGTATTTGTGTCTTGAAATGTAGAGATATTAAAAGTTTAGATTTGTTTTTATTTCAAACTTTTTGAATGTTTGATTATTATTATTTCCTTTAAAATATCGTGTAACCATATGAAGGCAAAAATTTAAAAAAATGGTTTTTAAAAGATATGTAATTACCCCTTAAACCATCCATTTGTTATAATTTTATCATATTTTATTATTTTAAACATTTCTTGTTACCTGGGGGCAATTTGAAGACTAAAACAATGCTTTTTGACCCTGAAAATCGAGTTTGAAGTTATAAAGTCGTCGAAAAACGTAAAAAGGGGGAGGGGCTGTTCCCCGAAAATCCTGAGTCAATTGAAAATTTTAATGGTGATTTTCGTATTCAGCGACCCAAAATCTATAAGAGATGACTAATTTCATCAAGGAAAAAATTTTGAAGGTCAAATTTGTTGAACAGTGATATTCACGTAAAAGTATTTTAAAGACATTTTTAAATTCGAAAGTTTAGTCTTTTTAAGTATAGTTTCCTTTTTTCCCCTATATTTATACTTTCTTTAACAAATAGAGATCGATACCTTAAACTGATACAAAATAGCAGCATACAAATATATCAATGCAGTTACTTGACAAACAACTTTTCTGATGCGAAAGAAAACAGAACCGAAGGATTAACACTAACAACGAAGTCTCTCCACAAATCAACAAAGATATTATTTCTGAGCTACTAGAGAACGAGGCAAAGGGATCGGCCAATTCCACGAAGTTCAATAAGGATCTCGGTGTACAAACTAATCTCGGAAAACTAGAGAAAGAAGACAACAAAAGCACGTCCTAAAAAAAGAATACCGTTTTAAGGAGGAATTTAATTACGAAAATAACAGGGATTCCGAAGGATCGAGATTTTCAGAGCCGCAATAAAAAATAAAGACGATGGCAAAAAAGACGAAACAAAAATAGCCGTCTTCTCTTCAGTAATTAACATGTCCCATCAAAGTGGGGATATGGTCCCCAGGGGTCACACATAAATTACTGCATAGAGGGGGATTTTATATTTTGGCAATATTTGAAACATCGTATTCATAGGTCATGAAGTGATTCCGAATTGAAATACAATCTTTAATTTTCATTTTGACTGGATTGTTTGATCATCATATATCTTGAAATAGTAATTTTTGTACAAAATTCAAATAATAAATTTAAAGGGAGGGAAGTTTATGAATAGTATTCTTATTAATATTGTAATACTAAAAGAAGTTATTAATAGAACAAGATAATACAAGGAGAATGGCCATTAAAAAGGTGTCATATAATGACTTTTTTTTCATTGATTCAAGTGAGTATTTATAAGGTTAATACTTTTTAATATAAGGTAAAAAATATGGATTTTAATGAGAAATAAAAAACATTATATAAAGGTATGCAGAACATACTTGAGTAAATGACTTTAAAGTATTCTTTGTTCATTAAATTGAAAATTTCTCATTTTCGCCTCGTGAGGAGCGTTTTAAGACGTAAAATCTACTTAAATTCAACCTAGTTGAGCGTGCGTTTAGTGGTTTTATTCAAGATATTTTTCTGCTTAAGGTGTCTTTTCCTACTAAATCAATGCAGCTCTACAAATATCTTATAGTTTTAAAATAAAATTTATAACTAATAAAATTTCCACTAAAGGGCGTTGAATATTGTTACATCGGAGGGCATGGTCACTTTACTATACCTAGACCCCACTTTCATGTCTATATCTTGGGGTTCAATAGCTAAAGGGTGTGGCCACTTATTTTGGAACACCCTGTTAGAAATTTAATATTTTAAAGGTAAGGAAAATAGTAAACTCAAAATATGAGAAAAAAAAACGCTAGTGGATTTTACTTTCAAAAGAAGAGAAACTTAAATTTTAACGAAGACTTGATAAAGTAAAAACACATATTGCACTTAGTAAGGAGTAGTATTAAATACCTTGATTGGTGTTTGATATCGGCCTATTCTGGCCAGACACTGATTTACATTACGTTCGATGAATTTTATAGATGGTTATTTCCAGATTGTTACATAGTCTTTTAAGTACCAACCCCCCCTTAACCTATTCTACACTTGCCCCTTACGTAATTTATCCAAGATCCCCTTATTCGTTCTATTATTTGTTTTCACAGCTCTTTCTCATATAGAAAAGGATGCTGCCGTTATTGCCTTCGAGAAGTAGAGTTCACAATTGAAGTAGCAAGGGATGAAACAACGTTTTCCAGAAGATGGAAGAACCTTCGCAGAGGGAGTAAGGACGGAGGGATGTATTGTTGAAAAGGGGGGGGGTAGATGCTCTTTATCGAAGACGAGTTCTTTTAATAGATTAAGCTTTTCTTCGAAAGCGGGGAGTATTTTTCTGGAGAAAAAAACCCCGATCTCGATTTTTAATAAAGTTTATCCTCTTGGGTGTTGGGAAGCAGAGCGGATGAAAATTTGTGCAGAAATTTAATTCGCAATGAAGAAAATCAGTTCAAAAGAGAATGGATAAAGTTAAAATGTGCTGCTTTTATAAGAAGTTTGAAACATGGTTTTGTGTTAACAATAGTGGAGGCTGGATAATTTAAAAAATGGATTACCGATTAACCATTTGTGTTTTTTATACTTTCATTCGGGGAGGAGTCAGTTTATGATTAAGGAGATCATCTAGAATCTAATAAAATTAGATTTAAAGAACCAGTCCAGTTTTATTTAGTTCTTGGTGTAAATAAAAAAAGCTCACGAAGTAAAAGGTTATCAGTAATTTTAAGTAAATTTATAGATAATCCCAATATTTTATTATTATTTTTATCTCTTTCTAAATATCTTTTTTTCATTATCATAAACTAAGCACACAATTACAAAATTAGAAATTTCGATTCAAACGTTTTACTTGTTCTCAAAGATAAATACTGTTATTACGGTTTAAAAAACACCATAAGCTATTAACTTCATCTTTTTTAAAAACCATGTTTATAACACAAAATTGTGAATGTCCACACACAAACTACAAATGGGAATAATTCATATGTTTGGTTAATAACCCTCTCTTATAAAAACTGCCCTTAATACACCACATAAATTCAATTCAGACTGAAATTTCAAAAACGTAATTACTACTTCTCTATTTCAAATATTAAAATAAATCCACAGATCACAAGAAAACCGACATACGGGGTGCAGGAAGTCAAATAATTGGGTTGATACGGTAGCTTTTCCAAAAAGTTCATTAATAACAGCTCTTGCAAAATCTATCTTCTTCTCTGTTATTATAAATTCCATATGCTACACCGGCAAGGCATGGCTGAGAAGACAAGAAAAAGATTTTCCTAATATCTGGTGAGACTGTTTCTCTAAATTGAAGTCCAGAGCGGGAACTTCAAAGACCTGTTGTTAACTGCAAAACGTGTCTTTGTGGATGCTTTTTAGTTTTTGATTATTAATAATTTATTTAACTGATGCTGTGGGTTCTTTAACCTTCATTAGAATCAGACAACTTTTTGAAAAGAAAAAAGAACGTAAAATGCCTTTTACCTTAACTCAAACTATCCTGAAAAAATTACAGGTTGTGAACTTTTTATGCAATAGTAATGCGACATAAGCTCTGTGTGTGTATTCTAGTTAATATTACTTAATTTTTCATTTATTAAAAGAAGGGGCTGTAGTTTTTTGTTTTATACACATACTTGTAATTTTTATTCACTAGATTAAAGCATAGAACTAACTTGTGAATAATATAGAACAAATTGGTTTTTATGATTATTTTTACAAAAAAAATTGAAATTCATAGTACATAATAAGTTCAAGAAAGCATGAGTCCCTTGCACGACTACATCCTTAAAAAGTGTGACACATTTTATTCCTAACAAATACACGCATTGAGATAGTTTTAATTAGGAGAGAGGTCTTGGAAATAAATGAAGCACTGCCACATTTATAGTAGAGGCAAAAAACAGGTTTACAACATTTGACATTTGTGTTATGAAAATATTCTATTTTTGGAAACGTTTTTAAGCATAGTATTGAGGATAAAAGGATTTTATAAAGGTGAGTTGTTTATAAAACAAGGAAATATAATCTGAAACACTTTGAAAACATACATGCTATCATAACACAGAATTCTATACAAGAGGAAACGCAACACAACTCTGAAAATTCATACAATAACCATAACAGACTCAGATGGGTGTTTCTTGTCAAAAGCAATAACAGAAACCGTTTCTCCACACTCAGAATGACCCCTTTTCCCCAGAGGGAGAGAATAACTATTTGGTGAAATATCGTTAGGGAAGTGTCTTACCGAAATCGAATGACCTGTTTTTCCTAACGATTGGTATTTGGAAACAAACAGTGGAAGTACTGTCGTAAATGATACACTGTTTGAAAACAGTGCAAACATTGATTCAAAGTTTCTTGCCACTTATGGGAAGTAACTTCCGCGTGGGGATGCCGGATCTGGGGCTTCGCTTGTAACGGAGTTGTGCAATAATGATGGTGAAATTGACTGGAGGACTGACAGTGGATAACGGAATAAGTTGGAAAATTCTAATAACTTGATTTAAGTTGCACATTTAACACAAATATTAGAGGTGTAATAGATCAGGGGGACAAAAAAAAGGTGCGGTCAAATGTAAAAAAAATAATATCAGTTCCATTTGCGGTTACAGTGGTCTCCTTAGTGCAGTTTTTTTAATAATAGCAATACTTTTGACAACCGAAAAATAAAACTAATATCTCCAGGCCACTAAACTTTACTGTTTAGATCTCAGGAGTATAGTCAACCAACCTTCTGTATCTACTGTCCACTTTTGTATCTCCATTAGTTTTGAAATTTCTCGCTGCCCACCGGATACACTGAATTGAATTTATAAAGTACAAAAGTACTGATTTTATTCTGTAATACTATTGCTTTACTCTGTAATACTATTTATGAAACAGTTAAGTTGTAATAATTATTTATGAAATACTTTATGTAACACTTTTGCTAAATTTGGTAGAATAAATCATACTAGATATCTTACGGTAGTTAAATCCACCTAATTGTAAATATACTTAACGTCCTCTATGAAAGCTGGAGCGTCCTTTTCTAGGTGAGTAAAGGGACCAGGTTGACTTCCACTGGCTCAGATTTTAGTTTCTACCTTTTACCATAAAGAAAACAGTAAATAATACAAATAGCAAACAATAAAAAAAGAAAACCAAGTGAGCTTATGTACGAGCAACAAAGTAACATTTAGGTTACAAATTAACCAAAGTACTATCAATGGAGACGTGATGAGAAAAGTAGCTCAACACCCATTTCTAAAACAACAAAATGAAACAACATTCACTCTTAATCCCTGCAGATAAAAGTAGCAACATAGCCCTCCCCCTCTTATTTGATCAACACCATCTCAACACGCTTCATGACAAGTGCAAGCGAGCAAACGAACAAATCGGGAGCGCAAAGCTACACGGCGGCACATTCCTTCTGTAATTAGACGGCTCCCCTACAATGAAACGGAATAATTAATGGCTTTATGTGTTGCCAGCCCGTGTACGTAATTAATTTCTGAATCATGATAGAAATCGAAAACGTTTCGACATAGCAGTGATCCAATTTCGATGCTCGCCATTTGGAATGATTCCCGCTGCCAGTTCCTTCGGCGGCTTTGAAAAATGAACTGGTTTTTAGGAACAATTACGGATTACGCGATCGGTGTTAATAGAAAATTACAGCGATTGATAATTTTAGCGTTTGATCTCGAGGGTTATTCCATTTGGAGATTTTGTGGCGTGATACAAGAGTTGGATGCTCCGGTGTTTTCCCAACAGTTATTGCAATCAATTGATGAAATTAATTCCTTCTTTCTTGAAAGCTTTTCGCTTGAGATGATAACTGTCGAACAGGATAATGAAATAAAAGAAAATAATATTTGTGTAGATAATAAAGATTAATTAATAAAGATGATTTAAAAAATTTAGGTACAGAGTGGTCCGCTATAAAATTATAAAAAGCTAAGTAAAATAAAACGTAACACCAGTGGCTCCTAAAGTGAGTGCCGTGAAGAGATAACAGGGGTGCCGCGACATGGACATATTATTTAGGTTGGGTATTCTAGGAAGGGAGGACACACTGTAAACCATGGGGGGCAAGCTATCCCTAATGGATCTGGAAACATGATTTACCAGTAATAATTATAATTTATTTAGGAAGTTGGAGAGGGGAATTAATTCACCTCCCCAACTTAATTACCTTCTAGATCCACCCGTGTGTTTTATTCACTCTCCTTTTTCTAATGTGCATCATCGTCTAGGGTAGGGTGTGGGTCATGGTGGATAAATGACACCGTCATGTTAATTAAATACTTGTAATTATAGCTGAGCGAATATATTTTTAAAAACTATCATTAGTCACCACCCAGAATATTAAGAAAAATATTTAAAGTTCAGCATCCATCCTTTCTATCTAATGGCATCTAGACCAGGTATTTCCGATTGGTAACCTGTGGAGCGGAGCCTTTTGATGAACCCAAAAGTAGCTTCATAACACTTCTAGCATTTTCTATGTTTAATACAGCTTGTCTTTTTCTGGAGGGTGGCTGAGAATTGCGAAATCTTGTACTGTGGAAGGTAAGATTTTTTCCGTAGTTATTAGCCTCCTTCCGGAGAAGGACAAGCTGCTACACTCTTAAAACGACAATCTCAAAACTGAGTAAAAAAGTACTCAAACTGGCTCCGATCCAAATGTACTCAATTTTGAAAACATGAATAATTGAATATACTCATTTCTGAAAATGTGCATACTCAAAAATGAAACATCTTAAGCTTAAACTCAAAAATGAGCTCATGATGTTTCATTTTTGAGAATGCACATTTTCAGAAACGAGTATATTCACTATATTCATGTTTTCAAAATTGAGTACATTTGGATCGGAGCCAGTTTGAGTACTCTTTACTCAGTTTTGAGACTCGTTTAAGAGTGTATAAAATTCAAAAGTTGGCACGAAGAGAAAAATTAGGATCAATATATATTACATAAATCCTCCTCAACACGCCTTCCACAAATGAAAGAAAGAACAAACATTAAGAGCTGAGAGGAAAAAAGTATAACTAATGAACCGAGAACCTTGCATCAGCAAAAGATACAAGAACCGGTATAAAAATCTAAGATCCGGGAAACATTTCATTTTCGAGACAGGCCGAGTTGTCCGGATTACAACACTTCCAAACTTGATCCCGGAAAAAGAACACCGGTCACAGGATCCGTTCATTTCCCGAAAATCTACCCGTATAATTTCTCCTCAGAAAAAAACATCAAAGAAAAAAAAAATAAATCGAAGAAACTCCACTGGTTTTAAGCCACCGACCATCTCTCTCTTCGGATAGCTTCCCAAATCGTTAATAGCCAAGTGCGAAATGGCCATAATTTACTCGCCGAGGATGGCAACAGTTCGCGAAGAGATGGCCGATAGTAGAATCCCTGGCCTCGCTCTTTTAATGAACCCGAGAAGGAATCGTAAAAGGGGTTTTATGGCCTCGGCAATCGATGACGCTGATGGGAGTAATGAAGGAATGAATGAATGAATTTGCGTGCCAGAGAGCAAAAGGGGCTTTTACGAGGGGGCAGGTTGAGGAAAAAACCTCAGACCGGATATCTTTTGGTTAAGTAAATCACATTATCATTACGGAGCTGAATGGAGGGCATTACATGAAGGTAGTCCAGTGCCGATTTCCAGAATCAATCAGTTTTCTCATGACCAATGATTGACCATAATCGTGACGACGCGATAAGTGAATATAAAATTATCTGGTTGAAATTGGGTAAATTTATTTTAAGCTGCTAGAATCAGTTCTAAGTATGAGTATAAACTAATGATTCTTTTAACAGGACATTTAAAAAATAATTTCGAGCGAAAGAGGATATGAAGAATTTTTCCATTGAAATAAGGAACATGAAAGCTGTTCATTTCTAAAATAATTTTGAATCTCATATTAAGGTCAGATTTAAAAACATGATGTACAGGGTGTTTCAGATAAATGTTTTTCACAACTTCTAGGGGAGGTAGGGTACATCAAGACGAACAAGAATTGGTGTAGGTTAGGGGGTCGCAAGTGGGGTTAAAGGTGTGAAAATCAGGGGTCAAAATTATAAATAATTGTTTTACAGGGTGTTTCTTTCTGTATAGGTATCTAAAATATAAGGGTATCAATAATTTTTCGTAGGGTAGGGGGATTTTACTGGGAGTTACTATAAAAAATAAATGACGTTTCTGACGAAAATCAGAAAAAAACATGGAGCACCAAACAACCTTTTCAGAAGAATGCCGATATTAATGTAAAGTGGCGTGGTTTTAATTTTGGATATCAGTACAAAATCTAAATATTGTACACAAAAATATCCTTTAGCAAATAAGGTTTTTAAGAAATTATGGCCTTATTCACTGGTACCTGACCAGTGGTTGGACATCAGTTAAAGAAGGATTCCACCAATCAAGGTCAGCAAAAAACTATCTTTTTTTAGCTGCTGGTGAACCACTGGTCAAGTTTCAGTGAATAAGGTCGTTAAAGTTTTCTGACGTTTGGAGGTAATCCATCATTATACTATTCAAATCAAGTATTATCCATGCTAAAAAGTGAATACTTAAAATGTAAATAATAAAATAAATGATGGAATTCCAGGTTTTTTATGTCCAACGAATTATGCCTACCTCTCCCAGCATTTTGCTATTCACCATCATAGGAAAACATAATTAACATTTTTAAAACCTACTTATTAGTCCTAGAAAGATTCAGAAAATGGTACTGAGATAAAACCCTCGTCGTTTGACTATGGAATAGAAGCTTGAGGTAAATATTCAAAGCAAAAATGCAAACCCAACCTGAAACGATCATCATCAAAAGATCTGAAGCAAACTTGATTGTCAAACCCCTAATTATGGCTCCACACCATTTCAGTTGCAGTGAATGACCACACAAGTCAATTCATTGCCAGCAAAAAAAACTCTTCAGAGCGATGCCATTGGCTCGATAATAATAAAAGGGAATTTTATCGCATGGAAGTTTTGGTCCTATCTTGGAAGTGCATCACGAATGCTCACCTCATAGATCATAGATTATAGCGTTGAGTTTTTTATTAGAAACGATTAGTTTTATGAGATAACTCAGTCCACAATATAAACTGTGGGGAAATGGAAAAAATTTCGACTCGCTGACAGCTGCAGATGTTCGTGAAGTTGTTGAAGGAAATGGACCAAGCGTGCTGAGTATATGGAATACTTAACTAGGTTTCATTAGGAATTTTTTTTCTTAACTTATGAGCAAATCTGACTTTTTTCAACAGAAATATGAGCAATAAAAAGTCATTTCCACCTCAGAAATTACCTTATTTGAGGTAAAACTTATGACAGTAAACAAACAATAACTTAAACGTTTCACTGAAAATTCTGGTCTCTTCTAAATTGTTCGTAAAACGATTTATCTTATTTACTAGTACCAGTAACTAGAATTAAGTTTAGATGGAGTAGTCGATAAACTATTTCTTCGACAATAGAACCCCACCGTTCCAAAACATAAACATAAGCATAATGTTTATTATTTTATATTGCAATTTTACATGCAGCATAAAAGGAACGAACAAAACACAGAAACTAAAAAATGTACATAAGAATACATATCTATTATAAACAATAGAGAAAAAAAATATTAATAAAGTTGTTTGTATTACTCAGGGGTCAGCGCAGTGACCCATAAAAAAGGGCACAATGCCTTGGGATATTTATATTCAATAGACAATTTTTTGTGGGTAAAAATAAGTACCATACATAAAGGAGTATCTCCACAGAAAGTTTTTAAAAATTTGACTTCTAAAAACAGAGATTCAACTCATTTTTCAGCATATGGAAGAAGGGTACAGACCCTCGTTGCGCATAGAACTTTTAAGGAAAAACTACATGGGGGTGAAAACTCTATAATTGCCCTTAGGATTAGTGATGGGCAGGTATCGATACCAAATACTTAAGTACTCGATACCTATAGGTATCGAGTGTATTCGATACCCACAAAAGTATCGATACTTTATTGACATATTTCGTTTTAAATTTTTCAATAAAGTAATCTTTATAATACCTACTGTAGATCAAACGCAGCCTGTTTCCTTTTTCATTTTGCAACGCTCAAACCCAAGTCGTTATCATCCGCGAGAGAAATTTGACGCGGCTAGGTTTTCCCCCCGCCAAATCCTTCGCCTCTATCCACCTCCAGGCCCGTAGCTACGGGGCTTTTTGATGGATCGCTTTCAGTTTTTTGAATATTAGTCTGATTATGGATAGGCCCTAAAAAAATTGTCCCTTCAGGTTCATTTCCCGACATTGAAAAAAGTACTCGATACCTAAAAGTACTCGATACCTATAAGTATTCGATACCAAAGTATTCGATACCTATAAGTATTCGATACCAAAGTATTCGATACCTAAAATTATCGATTTTGCCCATCACTACTTAGGATACCGTCCTGACGGTTAAAGTCTATGTCCACTCATGTTGTACACATCTAAATTCCTTCCCTCCGTGTCTCAACCCCTTAATTTCAGGAACGGAAGGAAAAGAAAAAAACCTGACAATTCCTTCATGTCAAAGATCATCTACCTTTAGGCTGAGCCCAAGGCAATAAATACAGGGAAGAAGGGACCAAAAATTTCTGAACTGGGGAACTCCCAAACCTTCACGACATTTGGACTTACATTCATCCCAACTCCAGATAAACGAACACGAAAAAAAATCCGATCCGAGTCATCAGTTGTGGATAAAAAAGAAGAAGAAAAGGGGCGATGTCAGACAGAAGGACCTCATTTATCGCAAGGGGGAGGAGAAACCTGTGACGTCAGGACGTATCGAACGCCGCTAATCGCTTCGGTCACGGCACCGCCGCTCACCTGAGTCCGGAATGTCCGGCCGAAATGGCAATAATTCGGAATGAAATTACGGCTGTCGTCCCGAATGCGGCCCGGCCGTAACTCAGGGGCTCCCTTTATTGCAAAAACGGATCACGTTCCATAAATACGCCTAATTGCCGTCCGGGAAAATATGGAATCGAGAGCGTGCCAGGCGGACATTAGTGTGTTTAGAAGCGGCCCATTGTTGCCGGTGGTAATTAAGTAACGCAAATGGCGGTTTAATGTGAGGTGCATTTCGCCCTCTTTCTTATTTGGATGTGATTTACAAATACGTGCGGCGACAGCGCTCAAGTCGGTTTCCGTTCTGGCGAGAAAAAAACAATGGAGGAAGAGGTATAGAGACCCCCCACGTCCGTTTATATCATCGGACTTCATAACCTCTAATCAGTCACGATAGAGTGGAAGGGGTGATTTGCATAAATGAGGGGACGAGGAAAGAAATTAAGGACAGTTATCAGAGAGAGAGTAGAAGAGAAAAGCAATAGAACAAAGGCAGAGATCTGTAAAAAGAAATATTGTCTTAGATTAGTACATCAGTCCTTCCATAATAAGCCACCCAGATATCGAAACAAATAATCAGAAAACTTCCCCATACTTTCAAATAGTAAATATAAAGATTAAAACATCCGATCATTATAATGTTTTGTATTGACTCCCCTTTAAAAAACTTTTACACATACACTAATTTAAACTCAAAAAATAACTAAAAAAATAAAACAAAATTTTAATCCTTTTGCAGTAAACTTTTGAAGAGTACCTGAATGAAAGCTGACACATTAAAACTAAAGCCCTGGATACTGTATCTTAAGGTAGAGTATCCAGGGCTTTAATTAAAACAAGACACCCACCTAAAAATGTAGCACTACTCTTTTACCATAAATAGCGTATCAACTTTTGGTTTGAAGATAGTTCATAGTTTTATTATGGATTTAACGCAATAAAAAATAGTATGGTGTGCACACCTACAGGTTTCGTTTTTCCTACACACTATGTAGGTTGTAGATATTCATTCAATTCCTTACTCAGGTAGATCAAACACGCAAATAATAACCATAGAACTAGAAAGTTTGTTTTTCAAAGCTACCAAACGCTTCCTTGGTAATCAAATAAAGCTGAAAATACTTTTTTCATCTTTCAAAAACAAACACCTGGCCCCTAAGTGCACTGAAATTTATCCCTGCCCCAAGTTAATTCCCTCTTCCAATTACATGTGTCTACGGCAGGTATGACGCCTACAGCGTTTAGCTTTGAAGGAATCACTCCACTTCATAATCCCAAGCTATCCTCACAGAAGATTGCAGCTAATGTAAGCCTGTCATCAGGGAGGGATGAGCCCTCAAATCGTAATTTTCGAGGTTTTTATCACTTATAAGCTGCGCAGCGTCTCAATCTTTCAGTATATTAGATAACTTATCTTTGCCTTCCGGAAATGATACATCTGATCCACAACGCTTCGAAACAATTTTGTTGTTTTAGGAGAGTGTAATTAGAACAAATTTAATTTGTTCCTTTCCAATACATGGATTTAAATGGGACTTAATACAACCATAAGAGTTTTTCTTTCTAAAGTAAAAGTTACGATGTTGTCTTTTGGAATTAAAAGATAATAGAAAATACAAGCACTTTCTGGGTAACTTTTATGTTTTGTTTCTTAAGTCACAAGTTATTGAGTAATTATCCAAGAGTTTGGTATTTTTATTCATAATATATAAGTAATGTCTGGCGCCTTAGGGATGAAAGGGTTTAATCTCTTTTCGTAACCTCTTGCATTAGAACAAGACTTGGATACTTTTGATACTAAGCTTTTTTCTATCTTACACATGCCAGTTTGTTATTCAAAATAAGTTTAGGAATATGTTAAATAAACATTTTGATTACATTGCTGTTTCTTGATAAATCTAAATGCTATTATTCCAAACAATTACATATATTTATTGTATACCTGAGGAACTATATTGATTGACATAAAATACCAGACTGATAAGATTTGAATTGAGTCATTTGCTTCATTGCAGAAAGTCACTTTACAGCTTTTTTCCAGTTCATAACATATGCATACCCCAACCTAAAACATTTTCGAAAACCCTCATCCCCAGAATCAACCTCTTCCCACTTCCTTTCTCCTGTAGAGACCATTGCAAAAATAAAAGTTCTACTGACAAGATATCGAAAAAGGAAGGAGAGAAAAACACAAGAGGATGGGAAAAAGAAAAATTTTTTTCCCTCTACCCTCTCAACAACTCTTCGGTGTCAGAAAGCTCCGGACATCTATATAAAATACCCGGATCTGGGCAGTTGTTGACAGCACTCGCAGAGAGCGTCCTTAATCAAAGTACTAATACACGAGCATAAATCAAGGGGAACCTGTGGGGAAGGTTTCTTTATTTCCACAGAATATTCGGGTGCTTCTGAATAAATGGTGCGTGATGTCAGTAGGGAAATATGGCTTGGACTCCGGCCATGCATGTTTTAAAAGTAAGAATTCTCTTCGGGAATGGTGAAGTAACTGGGCACGCAAGTTTTCGAGAAGGTAGGTCAAATGCAGTATCATTGCTTTTTCTTCCTAACGTTGAGATAGTTTGGATAATACTCTTGGTTAATCATTGCCTACTTACTAATGCATTCAAAGAGTCAAGGAAATAAAAATAAATTTCATTCAAGTACAAAATAAGAACAACTAAAAATACCACTAGAAAAATATTTCACTACTACAAATCCATTTTTAATAGTATAATTACTAATTTTTAATATAATATGTTTTTTTTTAAATTCAAATTTAAATATCTATATCAATGAGCAATCTTGAAAATTATTCCTATTACTGCAAATCACATTTCAAACATTTAAATAAGTATTAGAATTTCACCCTTGTAATAGAAAAGATAACCAACACGGGGTTATCTCTTTCAATAAGGTTGGTCTGAACCATCTCCTCAGAATAAAAACCAATAACTTTCTCCTGGCAATTACAGACGATTATCACATCAACAGGTATGGGCGATGGACTTGGACGGAGAAATTATTTGGGAGTGGAAAATACCTTAGTAATGGTCCACCGGGTTATTTATTGCTTTTCAGATAATTGAATGCGCTCGTACCAGGTATTTAAAAAAACACAAACAAAGTGAAGTTTGTAATCAAATTAGTGTGATTTATTTCGCTGAAGGTAAAGAGGGAAGCAGTTTTCAATTTGAAACCCACACCCACGTTATCTGATAGGATCTTTGAAGTTTGTAACGTATTTTTTAAAGCCTATCACAAAATAATTAGACTAAAAGCATTTACTGACTCGAAGATAATCGATTTCGATTCACTGAGAAAAATGAACTTGAAAGTGTTCTAAATCATGTAAGGAGTTTTTCTGCAGTTACGAGTTACGTTTAGGTAAAAGGGAAGACATTTAACTTTTGGAATTAAATAAGGCCAATAAAAACAACAACATACCTACTAAAAAAAAATTAGTATCAATGCCATTAAAGGAAAATACAAAACTTTACAAAAATGTTAACAAGTATTTCTAAAAATAGTTATTAGAGAAATTTAATTACAAATGTAAAACTCAATAAATGTAAATGTTATTATAAAAACTGTATTCACAGTTGGTTTACATTTAAGTTTTTCATTTCAATTGTTATTAATTGTAAATACCTGATAAAATAGTCTGCAATATGAAAATAAAACGTTACAAACCATTAATTTCACTAGAAGGGACTATCTCTGAAATAAATGTTTCAATAGACTAAAAACTTTTAAGTAACTTCACTCTAAATTTGAGTAATTCTTTCTTTTATTGTACACTAGGGTGGCCCAAAAAATTTTTTTTTCAGGTTGAATTCTGGGCACCCTCTACTTTTTTCGAACAGCTAATAGAAGCTCACAGCCAAAATTTCAACTCTGTATTCGAATTAGAAGTCGATGACCAAGAGGAGTGAAAAAGTCCAAATTCGAAGATATTTTTATACAAACAACTAAAAAACCAAAGATCAAACCATCTTATTTTGTTCATGTTTTTTTATAAAAAACTACTAACGTTATAGATATAATGTTCCAGGTTTTGTTTTTTTTATCACCTTTATTTTGGTTGTAGTAATTTTCTAATGTCCACAGAACCGTAAAGTTGTTTTTTCTGCATTTTTAAACAGCTAATAACTCTAGAATTATACAACTTAAAAACCTGAAATTACCCCATTTTTTTAAATATTTTTTCTTTGATTTATGTGAATCATGACCATCATTTTCAAAAAGTTTTCTTCAGAATAAAAAAAATGAAAAAAAAATTTAATGAAATTTTTTTTGATTTGACATTTTTTGCATGTTTGAAGTCGTATGGACACCCTCAAGCGAATTTATGAATTTTCCATGAGTGAATCTCTCTTGCTGTATAATTTTAGGGATAGTTTAGGGACTTACCTAAATTTCAAATATTTTTATTTTTTATACATAATTAAATTTTATTTTCAACTTAAAATTTGGTAGTAATGTTCATTTTAAGAGTTAAAGGCTTTTAATATTTTTCAAAAAAAATTTCAAAAATTTTCATTCATTAAAATTTTTTTCACTTGTTTTAATTTTGAAAAAAACTTTTAAAAATGATGGTCACGATGCACATTAAATCAAAGACAAAACATTTACAAACAAAAGGGAACTAATTTCAGGTTTTTAAGTTGTATAGTTCTTAGTTTCTTTTCATGAACAAAATGAGAGGGTTTGATCTTTGGTTTTTTAGTTGTTTTGTATAAAAATATTCGAATTTGGACTTTTTCACTCCTCTTGGTCATCGCTTTTTAATTAAGGTACAGAGCCCAAACTTTGCCTGAATAGTTTTATCTGAAGGTCTAACAAATTGAGGGGGTGCCGTGGCAATTTCATAACACTTTGTTTTTTCCCATAGAAAAGTGGGCCACCCTATTGTACGCACACATAATCTATCATTAAACTAAGCAAGATAATTTGCAAACTTTTCTTTAGATTCACTATATTATATATCCCACTATAATTTCTCTCGGACCAGTAAAGAGACATTAAGAAGTGGACGAACAATTTTGAAATAATTTAACATCAATACTAAACAAGTTTCCACATTTGAGTTGACGAGAACACTTTAAAGATGTAGTATTTGTATAGTATAGATATAACTCAAATAATAATTCAGTTCCTAATAAATAATAATAGTTCAGCTCAAATATTAATTTAATTTAACATCTTCCCTTATTTTAGAATTTTAAATGAAAAATACCTTTTGAGTTTTTGAAAAAGCCCCTGTGCCAATTTACCAAGTGAAAATGACATTTTATCCAACAGTAATCGTTACCTTAATTTTTCATATATTAAATAAAATTTCCGAAATGGCATGAGATTAATTGTTCTATCAGTTCCAAAATTTTTCCTGGTGAATAAAAACACTGAAGAAAGCAGCAGTATTGATGTATCATTGCAGTTCCATTTGAAAAAATTGTAGTAGATACTGGGATATACTTAATCCCAAATTCAGTTTTTAATTTTTTTTCTCCGTTGAAAATTATCAGATTTCAGAAATTTTTGACAATAACAATGGTATGCTATTCCTCTCAACAAATAATATTTTTATTTGAAATTAATCAAGTAATTTTAGTGAAATAATTTTTTTTAAATTTTTTGTAACAAAAGGATCGTGCATTCCTTGATGTGGGATACTTGATCCCACTCAGAAATCACATTAGATATTCATTATTTCAGCAATGTATCTATTAAATATAATTAAATGAATAATATTTATAAAAAATAACAATAATTCTGATTTTTCTTAGGTATAACAACAATATAAATATAAAAAGCGCACTTTTTGTTTTAAAATCAACTTTTCAATGTTTAAAAAACATTTAGCGTACTATCTATTAGCATTCATCATACAAATGTGTTATGATGTTTTTGATCACTTTTTTTACTCTCTGATACGGTTGTGCACACTCACAATACATTTTATAAATAATATTAACCTTTTTTCCAAATTAGTAGTTCTTTTAAGGAAGCTAAAATTACAACAAATAATACGAAAACTCCAATCATAACTACAAAAAAACTTATTTACTTCTTAATATGCATTAACAAAATTAATTAAAATAGAATAATTTTATTTATTGAAAATAAAAGTGAAAGTGTATGTTGACCAGAATACTTGGAAAAAAGAAAATAAAGTTTAGCAAAAGTTTTTAAAACCTAAAAATTTAAATGCAAACATTCAATTAGTACACAATATTATACTTTCTTATCAGGTTCACTGGAGTTTATATCTAATAATGTATAGAAAAACAAAAGAAATCATGTAATGGGATACTTGAAAGAAGGATCAAGTATCCCTATAATATGATATTTATACAAAACATTCAGTTTGAATTTTAAACAATTAAAGGTTGTTCACTAACGAAATTACTTAATTATTAAAGACAGTTTATACTTTAAACTACATTTAATACGTAATATTATAAGCTAAAACAAAAAGACTGAAAAAGACTAATTGTTGCTGGTTTTGTGAGCAAGTAAGTATACAATTCCAGTAATACAGTAAGTACAGAATTTAAGTAAGTATATAAGTAAGCACAAAATTAATGTTAAAATTGTTACTAGGTATCAAAGATCTAATTAATTTTGGTATATTTTTTGCTGAGGGATCAAGTATCCCCAGTTTTCCCTAATATTTTTACATAATGAGAAATTCAATAGCGATAAACAATTTCAGACTTTTTCCTCTCGTAAGCTAGATAAAAAGTGCGTTTAATTTATCTTATCAAATTTTTAAACTACGAAGATATAAAAAAACTAATAAGCCTATTAAAATACGACCAAAATGATAAACAGTTATTGAATTTCCTTCGGCAAATAGAAAATAGTATCAAATTACAGATAATAAAAGCTCCGTCTCCAATTTCTAATCACATTAACTCTTATCTGTCTATCAGGATAATAAACAAGAGTCTAATACTTTGATGGTAAGCAAAGCTTGCAACGACTAAACTAATCAGATAAACAAATAATTACAGACATGGACGAATGTATTTGTTCAAATGACCAGCAATCAACCTTCATTCCACGCACAACCTCAACCCTAATCAGGACCGACACATAGTCTGGAAAAATAGAAGTACGCTTTTTTCCCAAGATTAACCAACACAAATTAAAAATAATCACGACCAAGTATACGGTGGAATTGTCAACAAACCGATCTGGTACATAAACGGTGTTTACCGTGCTACATAAACGCTAGACCTCAGACAGAGATAAAAAGGCAGAAATATGTTGATGGGGACAGAAAAGAAGCAAGGGCGTTTTTCTTTTATTATTGTTCTTATTATTACTATCTCGGAGCCCGGTGTGTCGCCCCAGAAAATGCATTGCTGGAGGGGCGTGGCCAACACATTTAAGAAAGCCGATCATTTTCTCGGCCCTATCACTGTAATCAGCCCCTTCCTTCTTCCCTCGGTGGATATTTTTTTGTTCTTTTATTCTTTTCCTTCTTTAATAAGACCGGTTCCGAGTCACCAGGATCTATCTACCGGGGTTTAGCAGCATCTTCCTTCTTTTGCTTGTTGATCGTGTCGGTGGGGGATTCTTTTGCAAAACGAATGGGGTAATTGGTCCAAGATCAAGGCGATTTTTCAGGGCAAACAATAATTTGTGTATTGGTTTTGCCGAACATTCGAAGTAGTTATTACTTTGGAGTGGTTCGGGGAGTTGAGAAAATGGTTTGCTTCCTTCCATTTTTCAATCAAGAGCTCTGCAAGCGGTGTGACTAGATAACCAGTTGATTCGGAAATCAATGGATCTTTGGTTAATCATTCATAAATTCAAATAATCAGAGGGCAGAGGAGCGGGATAATTTCATATTTTTTCGAGAGAGGAAAAACGCATGGAAGACAAGCTCGGTTAATGTTCTTCACTGTAGAATCCCGTCCTAAGGTCAAAAACGGTGTGTCTGAACTGCAATCTTCATGTCATTTTTGGGTTCTTATTACTTTCTCTTTTTCCATGAAAGGGGACTAATATTTCAGTTGCATAAAAAAGTTAAAAGCTTATTTTCCCCACTTATTTTTTATAAGGAAAATGCAATTTAAGTTCTCCCGTCAAAAGAATTCTAGGAGGTAATCTTTTTACAGTCTCGTGGGGATAATCTTTATTTTTAAAAACACCCTAGACTTACACCCAATTGAATTTTTTAAATTAATATTTTCTGGAAGAGGTTGTCGTCAGTAAAAAATTACGGTCATAATAATTAATACTAATGATAATTTATTACTAATAATAACACCATAGATAAATACCAACAAAGAAGATAGTCTTGTGGAAAGATATAAAACCAATTGACAATGATAAAGTATGCGACCTACCACTTTTAGTTAGTTGGACTTTATATTAGATATGGAATTGGTTATAAAATATTGATTGATTGCTTTATAAAGTGCAATATCGTTGGCCAATTTCATTGTCACCATCTAATCAAAATCTAACAACTAAAAAGTGGTAGGATGCACATTAAGTTCATTAAGTGGTGAAATACCATAGTGAATAATACCATTAAGAGATTACATTTAGGAAATACCTAAAAAAAGAGGTAAGATTGTAAATTATTTTTCAAAATCAAGTTCTGAACACTTAAAAGCATCCCGCAAAAAGTAAATATATTTACACGTTCGTCTGTTCCAAACCAATGAGATTTAATGTTCCAGCCTATGACATGAAACTCTGGCAAACATATCATCGCAAAACTTGTAATTTGTAATCCTTCCATTACCCTTTGATAAGTCCCATTACGACCAAAAGAAAAAAAAGTTTCATAAAAAAACTTACAAAAAACGAAGTATAACCTATGAGTATAACCCACGAAATCACCAGAGGAAGAGCCTACCCACCAACAGCTGCTTTAGATGAAATAGGACAGAGTTCATTTGCAGCGAGTGCACACTATAAATTCCGTACTTTCTTTGCATAGCTCCCGTGGAGTAATTTCAGGCCCGAAAGAGATAGAAAAACGAAAGCCCCGGGTTTTATAGACGTTAGGCACGCAACGATAACTGTAGAATTTTACACACAAACGACCATTAGCCGAAAATGTAACGTAGGAGAAAGATTATTTACAATAGAGTGCAGTTATGGTTTTTTTTCTTCGGGTTCCCTCCTTTTCGAGATTTATGGCAGTCGACATCTGTGAGTAGGCGAAAGTTCCCGGCCGAATGTATCGAACTGAGGATGCATTTGGATTGCTCAGAGTACAAGGAGGCCAAGTACGTTTCTAAATTCGAGTGAGATGAAAACAGCAAATATGAAACTCAAGTACACCAATTAGAAGAGAAATGGTTTCTCGGCAGGAGATATATGAATAAAGATTTTTCGGGCTAAATTGCCGAGGTCTAGCTGATAAAAGCTCAGACGTTTCACCTGAAACTGTGTCAGGCATCTTTACCACAAGTTGCCGACGATCTCAACGTTTAATTGAGAGAAATCAATTTCACTGAAGATGCCTGACACAGTTTCAGGCGAAACGTCTGAGCTTTTATCAGCTAGACCTCGGCAATTTAGCCCGAAAAATCTTTATTCATATTAAGTACACCATTTTTAGTTTTGAAGATATCCATTAATTTAAAATAATAACTGGGTAAATAGTTAAACCCTTTCAGCCCTAGACACCCCAAAATTTTCATAGCATTTAATAGCAAGGTTAATGAAAGGTTTAAAGGAGTTATAATGGAACAACTGCATACAAAGTACACATAAGGTATACTAAACAGAGGAATTAAACGTTTTAAAGTATTAATTTCATGTTTCAAAATGAAAGAAAAAAAACAAATTCATAAAAAAGCATAGTAGGACTCGATAAGCTTGAGTATAATAGTGGATTTTTTATATTCAAATGAGATCCCACGTTTTTCCAATTTTATAGCGGATGAGGATCTTTGTAATTTCCTAATTCAGAAATGTGTCTATCATAAAGTATGAGTGAGAGTTAAATTGGGTTAAGGGGTTTCTGAAACGAGCATTTCAAATAAAAAATTACAATATATAAGCAGGGTTCGTACAGAAGTTTAAAGAGTAAAATTAAGTACTTTTTAAGGACTTTCTTAAAACAAGTTGACTAATTTTAAGGACCCCCTTGAATGCAATTTATATTTAAACTGTAAATAAAATGATTTCTACGACTTTTCAAGAATACTCTAAAACATTTCCCTTTCATATAGATAGCTAGATGAACCAAAATCTAGTCCTTTGTAAAGAACAGGATACACCACGGAGGCAGAAATCTGAGGATTCCCACATTAAAACAACTAAAGCATTGACTTAGCCCTTTTATGCTCTAAACCACCTATGCAATGATGTGGTTTTCTCTCCCTCAAGATGAGAGAGAGCAAGCAAGATTTATGATGTAAAGGCCGGAACGAAGTTTTGCAGATTTCTTCAGCAGGCGGTACTACACTCTTGATAGAAATCTATCTGCTGGCGTAGAGATAAAACAAAGCTGGTTTTTGAGAAGGAACCCATGGTTTGCGTATGGTTGTGATTCTTTTAGCTGTTTTTCGGAACTGAAGGATGATGCCATACGGAGGGAAAAGAAAACATGTTGCAGTGGGCAGAACGAATACGTGCGTCAGAAAAGGTTGGGAAAGAAATATTTTGCTGTTTTAGATAGTTTTCGATTCTAAAAAGAGAAGGTTTAGTGCGTTTAACTGGGAATTCTCAGTAGAAGAAGGCAGAAGTAGTGAATCCAGATGATAAAACAATAAACTGAAGATGTGAGGCAAAAAAAGTATTAGAATGAATGGGATATGGCTCAACCACCATTGGATCCAACGGTGTTTAATTATCCATAATATTTAGTTCTTTATTTTGTCCCACACAACTCTGACCAATTTAATACTTAATACCATAAAAGACAATATCTAAAATCAACGTTTTTCCTAAAAAAATTTTAGAAATATTGTTATTTATTTATCTTGAGAACCTTTGCATGTTTTTGAAGTTGGTATTTTAATGATGGATAATAAATATAATTGTTCATAGTGAGAATTTACTAAAAAACCTTATACGAAATACTTTAAAGTAGAAAAAATGAGGAAATTAACAGTAATTATTGAAGAAAAGGTTAATAACATCATTTGAAATTTTAAAATCAAATAAGAGGAATCATTAACAATATGATTGGATAAGAACTTTGACTCAGGTGAGAATCTTGAAATTTTTGAACGAAATCTCACCAAGTTGAAAATAACCTTATAATGAGAGTTAAGTAAGAGATTTAAGAAATGACTCTTTTTTTATAAATGAATGACTAATTTTAAGTCAGAAATGAGTATATAACTCAACTACTTTTGAGGAAGATCCAGTTAAAATGGGTAAGACAATCATAGCATCTGTAACATTTATTATAGTAGAAGGTGAAATGGTAGAACATACACTGTAAAAAAAGAACGTCTTTTGACGTATTATTTTCCGTGAATTTTTCATGGATTAATTCCGTAAACTACAAAACGGAATTTTCATCGTGAAGTTTCCGTTTTTTAATTTTCCTCTCCTCACGCATGCGTATTGTACGATTTCTCCACTAGTTCTGGTGAGACTCAAATATAGTTGTAAATAAGAAATGGAAGTTTGTGCAAGCGCCTTCAGGCGAAACGAACCTTCAGCAAATTTATTATGGGTAAGTAAGTTAAATATATTGTTTTTATTTTTTGTATTATTGGCCGTAATCGGGAATGACTAGACTGCAGACGGGTAACCGTTGTGCGCATGATCGGGTTAAAGGCGTGGTTTTAAAGTATTTAGGATGGAACCTAGCGGAGCTCGAATGGGGTTGTGGTAGCGCGTCAGTCTAGAGTGCACATGGTCGTAGGTTCGAACCCCAGTAATTATTTTTCAGTAAATTAAAATTTTTTATTATTCCATTAAAAATTGCAAGAATTAATTTCTCTTGTTTAACAGTCATTCCTTATTTAATTAAATTCATTGTGTTTTTTTAAATGTTTTACTTTATCTAATTGTAACGACCGCCTGGTCCCGTTATATTGAGGTAGGGGTAGTGAAGTGATCGGATCAGGCGGCGGGAAGAAAAAAAGAAGGAGAATGACGAGACTGTTCGGCGCGAGAGGAGGGAGAAAAAGTTGTGTTATGATATTATGTGTTCTGGTGCAAAATAAAATGCAATTATTTTAATCAACCAACAGTGTTTACTCCTGTTTGATTACACTAATTTTTAAAAAAAATTTTTTTAATTATTAATTAATTGAAAATATTATTTCGCTAAAATATTTTATAGAAACATCAAGAATCAAGTCCACAAGGATGCGCATTGCTAATAAAGTATAAAAATCTTGCAGGGATTGTGAAATACAGTACAAAACAGTATGTCGGCAGCCTAGCAACGGCCGTAGTAAACGTTACCATGCTTTAAAATAGAAATACTCTGATATACTATTTTTAAACAGATATTTAAACATCGTACGATCGCTTTCTTCACCACGTAGCTGAAGTCTTAAAATATTGCATACCTAACTAGTCTTATTAGATCGCAAAAATGTGATCTAAATAGTTGTGATAGCTTGTAACTTTTGATTAGACTTGTATTACTGTGATCGGTAGTGTAAATTATTTAAAAGAATCGTCTATTTGGATTTTACGGATTGTTTGTCATTTTTTTTTCAAAATTATAATCAGGAATATACTGAATCACAATAATATTAGTAATAATACGAACAATCCCTAAAATAACGGAAAGTTCCACTCCAATGACGAAAAGATATTAAACGAACGTTCTCTAAAATAACGGAAGGTTTCCCTCCTTTCACAGAAAAATACAAAACGGACATTCCCTCAAATGACGGAAAAAGAAAATACGGATACCTTCTCAAATGATGAAAATAATCCGGCAGCTGTGCTGCCGGGAAATTTACGTTTATTGAAGAAAGATTTTTTTACAGTGTAACGACTCTCCAAGAAAAATGAGTGGCTCATTCAAACTCATGTAAAAAGAGTGAGTTACAAATCATTACCTTCTACGGATATTAATTAAAGTTGAATGAGGCAGGCGAGGCGCTCTTCGGCCTTAGCGATGCATGCCGTGAGAAGCATGCACGACAGGCAAATGAGGCTTCACCCTCTGCTGGCAAACTAGAAACTTTCTCTCTCCACGCTCCGGCGTTTATTAGCTGTTAATGTTCTCGTCCATTCCCAAATGAACACAAAGAAATAACTGATCCCTGGCAAGAGCAGCAAAGCAAGGCAAACTCAGAAAAAGAGCAACTCTCTCTCTCTACTCGAGAGAGCCTGGGCAAAACGGCTATTTTCGCTGTGCTGTCACGGAACAATTTCCAGGAAACGACGAGAAAAACAAGGAACTCTTTTCCTAGGGTGTAGAGAAGACATTCCGAATTCCGTTACGCAGCCGTGAACGTGCATTCCGAGGAAAAACAAACAAGGCCCTCAAATTGCGAGAGGGAAGATTGAAATCGAAGTTTTTGAAAATCGTCGTCTCGGTAAAAGGAAAAAAACACTTTAGGAGGGGTTGGTCTGGGCTTGTTTTTAGTACTTTTTATTCGTTCGTGTTTACTTGGTGTCTGAATTTGAAGTTCGTGTGGTGATGAAGAGAGGAGTGTGAGATTTCGAGGCGAGATAGATACAGATGAGGTTTTCGTGTCGTATCTGTTGAACAGGATCAATATGAAAAGATACGTAAGGAGCACAGATTTAAACCTCTTACTGTTGGATGGATTTTGAGGATATAAACTTCGAAGGTCATTCTACCCTAGACTGGGTATATAATATACACACCTGTTGCTTCAAGAAATAAAGAGATAACTGTTTTAGAGATGGTGTGACATTTTGTACGAATTAGAACTCGTACAAAATAGAATTAGGGACTGGAAGCTTTTCATTGATTGGTCAAACAATAAGTAGAAAGTAAGTAAACAGAAAGCTAGAAAGATTTATAATGAATGTTTATGGTTTTTCTGCTTATCCACACATCACCGTATATCAGCTTCATGAAAATCTTTGAAATTGAAATGTGCCAAAACTACAATTAGTGTTGTATAAACTAATAAACCCCCTTACGTTATGTATGGATCAGAAAAGATAGCATCTTTGATAAAATTTTAGTGTCTATTTATTTCAAGCTGACCCAGAGTTTCCATCCGTTCAAAACAAAGTCTTTATCTTTCCTTGCAAAATATTGCAAAGAGTATTCCTTTTTTTTTTGTTTGAGTCGAGAAAAAGGAAATAAATTTGAAGATAAGGAAAAATAAAGAAAAATATCAAAACTAAAAAATATTAATTCAAGAGAAGGGAGTTTTTATAAAAAGAGAAGATATAAATAAAATTTTGATCTATTTATTTATTGAGAACTGTGGTACCTTAAAAAACCTCACAGACGAATAAAGAGTTAAACCTGAATGATTAGAAACTTTTTATTTTTCCAAAAAGACTGTCAAAGAAACGACCTACAGAGATTTTTTATACCTCAGAAAAAACCTTTTATCATCCATGAGAAAAATCATAAGATAGCTTACAGCAGAGACCATTCCCTAAAGGAAACTGATAAAAAATACCTTCAAGACATCACCTTAACTTTAGTATGTAGAAAAAGTTTCTATTTCAACTCTTTTGATTAAAGAGAAAGATTACCAAGAATCGTCTCTGAGTATCAATTCGAAGGTGAAGAAAGAAAGATATATCCCTCACATAATGGCATTTTATGGTCCTCTCAAAGAATTACCGACCGCTATCAAAGTGCATTTTGCCAATTGTCGTCAACTCACACTTCTAAGTGCTCAGCGAGAACCATTAAATAAGAAAGCAAGACGAAAGGTGGATAGAAATAATAGAGTAAAGGAAGTAGTGATGGTTGTGATGGACACTCAGGGAAAAAAGTGCCAATAATTGCAAATGTCACTTTTTCATTTATAAAATATTAAGTTGTAACAGTAAAGGTACAAAACTGCTGATTCAAGGTAATCTTTGTAGGTATCTGGATAATTATTTTTTCAGGAAGTATAACCACCTTATAGAATATAATGGAGGATGTATAAGAATCTTCAAGAAAATAAATTATACTTTGCTTACGATAAATATGCTAATAGTTATAAAATTAAAGAAGCTAAACATAGAAGGAACTGCAGTAAAGGTAGTTAAAATTGAAATATTTTCGCAGAGTAGTAGCTTCATTTAGTTTTTTAAATTTAATGATGTTTAGGAATTTTGATACAGCTCTCTTTTTGGTTAGGGTTAACAAGAAAATAATTTTGTATGCATTTTAATGAAGTATGGAATGAGAAAATAAGTGAACTGATGAGGAAGAATCATGCTCTTTATGATTTTCCGATTTGGATTAAATTTATGAGCTACAACTCTGTAAAAAATATGGTACTTTACACAAGTTGTGGGTAGAAATTGCCTCCTTAAATCAAGAGATGTTACACTGGAATGATGTTACACTCGGAGGAAGGTCCCTCTCTGGGGAGGAAGGTTCCACTAGGTTTTCATAGTTATAAGTAACTATGCTCTTTGAGGTCTAATCAGTTTTTAATAGTTCTTAACAAGTATTCCATATTACCCGACTATTCCATATTACCCTCCATTTGTAACTTTTCTTAAAGTACATTTTTTGATTAAAAAAATTAATGATGATTTATTTGATCATTATGCCTTGTGGCTTCTCCTTGGGTAGCTGGTCATGGGTCAACTCAGCCCTTCATCCTTCCGGGGTCGATAAATGAGGACCAAGCTCGCTTGGGGAATCAACTGGGGGTCCAGCGTCGGGCTAGCCACTCGGCCTGGACACACGCTAGTAGTTAGCACCCCAGACCCAAAGGCTACAGAAACGGAGATGGGCACCGCCTGATGGGCCACTAGGCCCGGGCAGACTTTGATTGATTTGATTGATATTTGATCATTGGCCCTTCATTGTCATTCGTTTTAGTATGTACTTAAAATGATTAGGCGGATTTTTATTAAAAACCAATAGAGTTATTCTCAAATATATAAAGGGTGTTCCACAATACCCTCCTCTCCTCTATATTTTAAACAATAACCATAACTGGTTTTATTTAAGTTTCGTCGATTGCTCCTTGACTTAACCACAGATGATGTTTAGATAGCAGCATCACCATGGTGACACTTCCTTCGAGAGTCAACCACCTCATCAAAAAAAGGCCCACCTTTCGGAACATCAAAGCCGGACTCATCGTCCCCTATCATCCCATCCGCTTAAACCAGGATCCCGGAGAGCGAAATGTCTCAATCCGCCCGAATGGTCGCCCATTAACTTGTTGGCCAGCAGAAGATGACAGTCGTCGTGCTATCGGGCCATCGGTCTCCCTTCGACGGAGATCGGACGGCGTCACGCGATGGTGACAACTTTGTGACATGTCGCGAGGGACGCGCTCCGCGGAACAAAGGGACGCAATTAGGGATGGGAAATGTCCCGGGGAAAGGCGTGCGAAAGAACGACAACTGTGGGTGCTAATTTGCTGGGAAGTTGGTGACGTGGAGGGAGGTGTGTAGTTCGTGTTTGGAAGTCATTTGGTGCTCTTCATGAGTTCATTTGAAGTGGAATAACACGGAGAGGGCTTTAGTTTAGGTAATTACTCCTTTGACTCGGTACCCATTCGTTTATGTCGCATTATAAGGGGGGTTGGAGGTTTACATTCTGTTGATGCGACAGATGAGTTAAGAGCAAGCACATGTTTATGTTGCCAGCGTTTCTGAATTTTAAACCGTAATTTTTCCATAAAAGTTTCAATCGAAAAGGTAAAATATAAATTCCTTAAGTTGTTCGGTGGGACTACATAAAAGGTAAGGGTAACGTTTTAACTGTTAAAAAACACGAATGAAAAGACTTTCAATGTCACCCTTTACATACTACTACTAAATGAGAACAGGAAACAAATATGTTTATTTTCAAAGGATCATTCAATATATCTTTTACAGAAAAATCGATATCTCTAAAGTTGCAGTTTATTCAATAATATTCTAGCCTCAATACTTATTGTTTAATTAGTATTATGAATCAGTAATGCAAATAGAATCTGATTTGATAGAAATCGAAACTTGGTTCAACACAAATGATTTAGCCTTAAACCTTAAGGGGTCATCCATAAATTACGTGAGGTGTTTTTTCCAAAGTCTGGACCCCCCCTCCCCCCTTGGTGAGATTTAGTGAGATTTTGCTAGACCCCCCCTCCCCCCCAAGTGAGATTTATCTACAACTTTTTAAAAATAATTTGCAGTATCTTATCCTTTCTCATACTTAAAAAAAAGAAAATCGTATAATTTCTAACTTAAAAAGTTGACGTGAGATTTTAATCGACCCCCCTCCCCCTTGGTGAGATTTGGTGAGATTTTTCCAAACCCCTCCCCCCCCCCCTTTTTGACCTCACGTAATTTATGGATGGCCCCTAACAAAACAAAATATATTCACTTTAAGTTGAGACAGTCTGAGTCTAACCTAAATATAAAATATCATGCTTTATCATGTAATAGAAATCCCAACACCTGTCAATGTCACACTCTGCAATCTGTTTTAAGTTTTAAATATTTAGGTTTGCATATTGATGCAAATCTCAAATGGAAAACTCATATCAACGAACTGGGGAAAAAGTTACGTTTTGTTTTGGTAAAATTTTACCACCTTAAAAATAAGATTCGTTTATCATTTTTGAAATCTTTATATTTTGCATGGTTTTATTCCTTATTTAATTACAGTGCTATCGTTTGGGGTGGTGAATATAAATCCAATATCCTACCAATTATCTCAATCCAAAACAAAATATTTAAAATTCTAAATCCTCAACCCTATCCTAATAATTTTAGAACCCTTAGATTACTTCCAATTCGACACAATGCATATTTCCGTATACTTCACCTTTACCGACATAGTTCTTTGTGTAACTTACGGAATAGAAATTTTAACAGTAGATCAACTGAAAGTTATCAGATTTCAAAATTTTCAAAAGATATATTTACTAAAAGTTTCTATTATCTTGCACCTAAATTATATAACAGTTTACCTCTAAATTTAATTACTATTAACAAATACTCCACTTTTAAAAGAAATTTATTTAACTTTATAATTAATATCGACGACCCGGATTCCTATTTTTCTCTCAATTGAAGCAAATCATTTTCTGATCATATTTTTTCCAGCTTATTGCCATTATTTATTTACACATTTCTTTAGCTGTTTTAATTTCTTTCCATTTATTTTGTATTTCATGTATAATTAATTTCTGTCGCCTGAACGGGACTTGTCTATTTTCCCCTTGGTGGCGAATGCATTTTTCCTTGTGTTTTGTAAATACTATTTGTGCAGTAAATAAAATTATTATTATTATTATTAAAAATTAAATTATTTAACAATTTTACATCACCAACACGTACCATACTTAAGTATGCAGAAAAACTTCCCAGTGAAACTAAACACTGATTCTAATCAACATACCGATGACGACAGAGAGAAAGAAAAAATAAATCTCAAATAAGAACACAAACCCAACGAACCCTGTCACAGAAAATTAGTTCTAAAGCGGAGAGACTCCCTAAATAGCAACAAATTTCTATAACAAGACACAACTCAATATCGGCGGCACTAAAGCCCTTCTTGTCCCGATACATAAGAGTAGAGAAGAATCGGCCTTTCTTTCGAGGGCAGGCCTAAAACACACATCATTGATCAGATCAAAGGAACCCACTGAAACAATTCCATTATGCGCCCAGGGAAAAAGATACACACAATATTGATGAAAAGCAAACAAAGGAGAGACGTCTCAAAAGGCCCCGTCAAGAAGACTTCATTGGGACGTGACAACCGCGATCCATCCCAGTTTTTGGGGCACTTTTTACGCCGTCAACAACGAAAAAATAATAAAAAAAGGCGGCTCTAATTTTCTCGTTTTGCCTCTTCATTATTTTCTCGCGGGTTTCGTTTCTTCATTAGGGTCCGTCAAGACTGTGTCCAATCATTTGGATAAGTCCCTTTTAATGGTTTTCATCATCAACTCTCTCCCGGACGCACCTGCTTCCCTGTGGAATAGATTGCGTCGCTGCCATTACGTCCAATATCGCGGGGCATTTGCCGCAAAAGGATAAAAAAATCGATGAGAAAGAAGCATTCCGTACTTAATATCCTTGCTGCAGAGCCTAATTTGATGCAAGTGTTTTCGAAGGAATGTTCGCACACTTGTAGAGGAATCACGATGTTCTGTTGACACCATTTATCAACCAGAGAGCTACAACTTATTTTGACTTGTCCGCTTTTTAATTAGTGCAGGATGATGGTGGTTCTTTTCTGGAGATCGCTCCACCCGGCAGCCGTAGAATTGCGATAAGTTAATGAATTGGTCACACACAACCCCCTAAATATATCCCCTATGTAAAAAAAATAAAACAACTTAATAAAAACTTTAAAAAGCAAGCCAAAATACACTCTTAATAATCACATATAATCGAACCTAAATAAGACTACCCGCGACCCGGCTAGAAAGGAAAATAATACCAATTTAAAAATTTTTAATGAGGTAGTGAATTTCCTAATTGGTTTGGTAGTGACCGATTTTAATCGTCTCTTCAGCTTTAACTTTTTAAAGAATAAAATAATTTACAAAATAAATAATTCACAATAAAATTAAATTCACAGTAGGTATGATGCTAGAAGACAGAAGTTTTCCTAAATAAGCCTAATGAAGATCCGGCTAAAAACCAGGTAGAAATAATACAACTAGCAATAAATGATTTGTAGTAAGTTATTTATACATTAGGAAAATTTTATAGAGACTTAATTAGACCATTAAGATAAGTTCTAAAGCAAATGAAATCACGCAAAATGTAAATATGACAATGCTAAAGTTTATTACTAGACGTTTTAAAGAAAAGCTTTCTTAGTTATAAACACATCTACAACAATTGCAAAATAATTACAATTAAATTGGTTTTAACCTCATCAAGAGAACTTTAATGAGTTGACCAGGAATGTTACATTAGCATTTATGAAAACGTTCTCTTTCTAATGAGACTAATAGAGGACGTCAGATCGAAAAAGTCTATAATTCGACGCGATGGATCATTGCATGCTTTAATTAACAAAACACGTAAAAATAAAACCATTGATTTTTCAGCTTCTATCGTGTGAGAGATCTATTAAATATCTTATTTAAAATGATGATTTCAAGTCACGAAAACCAACGAGGAAAATAATCTTATTTGTAGAAACGGATATTTAAATATTTGAAAATAACAACATCGGCCGAGTGACTGAAATTTGATTTTGCTTATTGAATCGCGTAAGGAAACGGGTATATCGGAACTGATTTTTTTGTATTTATAGTCGTTTGATTGACTTTTAAATTTATATTAAGATAAAGAAGAGTGAATAAAATGATAATAAATAAAATTTATTTTAAAATTTTGACTTTACGAGGGATTTATGGGGATGGCCACTATACCAACACAAAATCTTAGATTTTCCTATAGTGGCCACCGCAATGGCTTCTAATAGAAACTTAAATAACATTGAATTTGGATCAGTTTTTCTTCATAAACTGTTGACTGTGCTTTAAAATGAGTGTTGTATGAATTTGGTTTCATTCTGACTTCGGGAACCAAGGTTTCCAAAACATTGAATTACATGTTTTAACTCTTCTCAAATCAGCTACAGCGTAGGCTTTGGGCCGGAAACTTTCAAGTATTTTTTTAAATAAAGCTTATTTGATTTGATATAAAATACATTTCGTTGGGAAGGAAGATTTAATTAGAAATAAACGACTACACCAAAAAAACCCCATCAATTTCATACATAAACCCCTCATATAGGCAGAAAAAGAGAGGTGTCCACTATAGATGCAAGAGGTGTCCACCATAGATACAACAGCTACATCTATGTGGCCACTATAGATGCAATTTGGAGTACTTTTTAAAAATTTAGTAAAAATACTTTACCCAATCTAATTAAAATTTTTAATGGTAAAATCGAAAGAAGAAGATCCAATTAATCTAAAAATAGGATGATAATGGCTTCCAAGCAAATAGGTTGGTATTTATTGAGAATTTAAGCAAAAATTTTCCTTAAAGTGTCCGCTATACCCACATTTACCTTATATATTTTTGATTAACTCAACAGTCTATACATATAAGTTATGCATTTGATGATTATGCACTTGATGAGCTTGAGTTATTTTGCACCGTTGCATGCTTTTATAGCCCTTGCTCATTTAAATATTTATAACCAGGGGTGGCAAATTGAACGGAACTCTCAGGTTTCACTCCTTCTTGACCGAAACTAATACTCATTTACATTTAAATTTTTTCTCCGGGATGAAAAAGAAACTTCAATATGAGATTGCGCTTCCTCCGGATAAAAACCCAATTCATTTTGACTTTTGATTTTGTTCCTGGAAATAAAGTATCACGAATTAAAATTTCAGTTTCGTTCTTGATCAAAACTAAAGCGATCTCTATATTTTAATTTTGTCCCGGATCCAAATAATTTCCCTTTGCAAAACTCTAGTTTCCTCCTGAACCAAATCAAACAATACTTCGACTTTTCAGTTTTTCTCCGGATCAAAAGTCAACGCAACTTTGAAACCAAGATTTCCCCTCGGAACCGAACTAAACACGGTCTCGGCAGTTTTGCTCCGAGCAAAATTCAAGGCAGCTTTGGGGATTTAGTTTCGTTCCCGAACCTAATTACACACGGCGGCTACACTTAACTTTGGCTCCGTATATAATTTTAGCGGGGTTTAATTAGTTGGAATCGCTCTGGAACAAAATTAAATGTGCATAGAATGCTTTCATTTTGTTCCTAAGGCAACATTTTTTTCTAATTAATAATATTTTTTACATTATTTGATAAATTTCAAAGTGAAGTTTAGAAAAATCAAATAATCAATATTTAAAATATTTTGTGTCTTGTTTTTCACACAGCCAAAATCCTGGCAGTCGATATTCAGACAGCCATTATCCAGACAGCCCAGAATACTAAAAACTGAAATCTCTACAAACGAAATGCCGTCGGTCCAAAATCCCAAGAAACAAAATCCCGACAGCATGGAATCTTCTCAGTATAAAATCCCAACTAAAGAAATCCTGACTCTCCGAAATTCCAAAAATTTAAATCTCAACAGCCCAAAATCCCGTCAGTTTGAAATCCCAAGAAACAAATACCGATCAGTCATTATTAATTTATCACAAATTTTAGCTATTTATAACATCTTAAAAACTAAGGTACCTGTGCCTAATATGGACACCCTAAGGAAAATGTATTTTTTTCAGCCCCTTGTACACGTCATAGGACTCCAAAAATGTATGGCCACTAACTTTGGAATGTTGACTATCATTATTAAAATTAGCGACCTTGTAATTATTCGGGTTTAATTTCAATGATAAAAACAAAAAATGTTTGCAAGTGTCCATATTAGGAACCACCTGTCCCTATTATGGACAGGTGGCCATTATTGACCTTCTACACAAGGTGTATGGAATAACCACTCTTTCAAGGGATTTTAGAGGAGAGGGGATAAAAAATATTTCTTAAAGTATTTCGTTGGAGGGGGGCACAGTAAATATCTTCAGAACATGCACTCCTTAATTTTATGTACGGATACTATAATTAAGATTAAAAATACTTATAAACATTAATTTATTATGAATTAGCTAAATAAAATAACAAAAAACAGATAATTATTTTACAAATTTCTGAATCTGATGATTCACTTGCTGTACTTCCAATGTAGACATAAGGTGTCCATAATAGGATCAAGGCGTAGTTTTACTTAATCTTGTAATAAATAAACAAAGAAAACATTTTTAAGGAATATGCGCAATAGCAAACGAAAATATGTTTTATCCGCTTTCTAAAACACTCAACTTTTTAATATTTAAAGTAATTTTGCCATATCTAACAAGAATTTAAACTTAACCTGTAATTAAGATCAGCACACCATGAAAACACAAATTTCCTTCAAAATGGCGAACAGCGCGCTTTTTTGCACTTTACACACTAAATTATCTTTTAAAATGCTTTTCTTAGCGTCAAGTCTCGATCAAATTTCTTACTTTTTAAGATATTAGGGGTGTCCATATTGAGAGCCCTGTCCATATTGGGTACAAGTACCTTATATAAAATTCTTTCTTGAATTTTGAATTCTCTCTCTCTCAAACACAACAAACTAAACTACTTCTAGCCCCCCGTAACTGTTCGTCAGTTTGCTTAAGTTTAAATAAATTTAAAGCCTCTTTTAATAAACTTTACTCATTATTACAAATTAATTAAAATTAATTACAGATGATTATTTTTTTATTCACCTATTTTCATAAGGTTATTATTTTGGTTGAGACTCGCCTTAGGCATTCATTTTGATAGAAAGCTGGAAATTGAAGTCATTTGACGACAATACTATTGTGTAATATTAAATATATTGTGTGTAGTATTTAAATTAGAAACAATATATATCATCTTCGGAACCAAATTTAAGTATTTCACTCACATTTATTGTTGTTCCGGATCGAAACTCAAGTTTTTTAAACCCGGTAAAAAAATTTTCGGAGCAAAGTAAAGGGTTTCCTCCGTGTTGAATTTGGTTCCGGAACGAAAGTAAATAATCAGAGTTGCCTTGAATTTTTCTTGGAGCAAAACTGTCGAGACGGTGTTTAGTATGGTTCCGAGAGGAAATCTTGGTATCAAAGCTGCGTTGACTTATGATCCGGAGAAAAAATGAGAAGTTAAAGCCGTGTTTTATTTCGTTACGGAGGGCACAGTTTAGGCTGATTTAAGATCCGTATGAAAATTAAAACATAAAGAATCCCAAAGATTTGTTCCAGGAAAAAACTCAACTTTAATTCGTTTTAAGTGTAGTTCCAGGAACAAAATCCAATTTCAAAAGGCATTTGGTTCTAATCCGGAGGAAACGAAATATAAAATTTTAAGTTTGCTTTTATCGCGGAGAAAATAAAAATTTTTAGGCTGTTGAACTTTGTTCCGGGAGGAAATAAATACCTTAAAATCACAGTTTCTGAGTTTAGTTTCGTTCTTTTTGCCATCCCTGTTTATAACGCTTTCTACTAAGAATTATGAATAAAAGTATGGTCTTTTAAAATATTTTTAAAAATGTAAGCGATAGTTACAAATACGTTAAGCAAAATTGAAATACCCGAAGGGAAACGTTACTTTAAATCTTTAAAATTCCATTCTGAGTTAAGTGGTATTCGTATTCTTCATTATAAGCATTCTAAAATGTGAGGCTGCTATTGACATGGTGATTTTATAGCTTAAATTAAATTCTAAAATTGTTAAAAGTTACTACAAATTCTAAGATAGGTACTTCCAAACGAAAATTTTATCAACACCTTAAATCAAACGTAATCAGTAAATGAGTACAACGTCACTTTTAATCTCTTTTCAAAGGGTTTAAAGTGTTAAAGGGTTAAAGTTCTAAAAGGGGTTAGAAAAAAAGTTAAATAATAGTCAAGTAATTATTTTACTTCGAGAACATAGTCCTTACTTAGGTGTAAAAGGGTATCATTGGAGTTAAAGTGATTGTAAAGAAAATCATGGGACGCGGAAGTAGTGATTGTAACATTTAAAAGGAAGGCCAAGTAAAATTAACACAATAGTGTGCTGAAGAGTTGAGGACGCAAAAGCTAACTCACCTGGCATGATACAGAGTCTGGCAGGAAAGCAAAGGTAGAGGGTTCATTAAATTAAGTGGCGTAGGTATTGATTTATTTTCAAATGATACCATTTTAAATTAATTAAGTGATTAGAGACACGTAATGTAACTGAGTAATAACCACTGATCAGTATTATTTAACTTTCATTGTGCAACGCGCATAGTATATTGTTTTGTTTTAGTGTTTAAGTTTAAATAAACCAATACTGATTTAAATTTAAAACGCAATGGTTTCTCTTTTTTAATGTATTTAAACTTAAAACCACCATTTTGAAAACAAAGACAAAAAGTTCTTCTTAAATAGTGATGATAGCACATGGTCTAAAAATTCTTTTCCATAAAATAACATCTATTTCAGAAAATGAAGTCAAAAGAAAAGGAGAGAAATAAAGGAAGAAAACATATCATCTAAACACAATTGCATTATTTTGGACGAAGGGTCAAGAGAATTCTCCTCCGTAACAAACGAAAACAGAACAAAATACAACAAACCACTCCAGACACATCGTGTGAAAGAAAATAACAGAGGAGGGGGGAAGGAAATACCCCTTCAAAATAAAAATCGAGAAAGTGGATTTTTCTCTTCTTTTCGCAAAGGGTCCAACCATGCCGTGAGCAGCGTCACGTGACCACGACACTCGATGTGTTCGCTAATGATGGCAGTCAGACAAAATGGCGTGCTCTGTTTCCCCTCCACCAGTTCGTGCCCGTTAAAAACTTGGGGACGAAAAAGCTACTGCTTCTCCGCTTTTATTGTTATTATTTCACCCCAAAACAAAAAATTCATTAGAACGGGTAATTGTTAAAAATCGCTTGCTTATCTTTCGAGATCTAAGAAACCCGTGTTACTGATGATAAAAAAAATAAGATGACGAGAGGGAGGGGGGGGGGACTTCCCATGGAATAAAATTGGATCAACCGCTCCTGCATACCAATGACAAGTCGGGCAGGTCAAGATTTTTATCACGGCCGGACCCGGAGCCTATAAATTCTTCGGAGCGACAAAACAAACGAAGGTATGTTGACATTCGGTTTGAAATTCTTACCCATGTCGAGGCCGATATCCATCATTGTGATGTAGGACTGGTTTCGGGTGGAATGTTTTTCTTTTCGGTGAGCCGAAAAAGTCTTGTTTCCCGTATTATCACCGAAATCTGGAACAGTAAACTAACTGCGTAATTGCAAAGGTAAGAAGATAATGCGTTGGACAAGAGAGAGAAATATACCGAGGTCGGGTGATGGAGAAGAGGACATGTCGTGGTGAAGTAAGGACCTCGCTGTCTCCTAATTTCGGATGATAACAGGGTAAAAGTGACAGCGAGTATCTCATTGTGAAGGGAGGTTTGTATAAGCCTCGGTTCTATATTTTTTTCGCTAGCGTATTTGTCATCTTTTTGTCTGACATGTTGTAAGCAACGAATTTAGTTATAAAAGCTGTGACATCAGGAGCAATTTCAAGGAAGAGAACTCTGAAGACGCTAGTTTAAAAGTATCCATAAAATAGTATTTGATTTATTGGCGTTCCCAATCAATAAACGACTGGCAACAAAAATAGTTGTATATTTATTATAATATATTCTAGGGAATCTTAAAAATTAAATGGTACTTACAGGTTAAAAATCATATTTACCGATTTTTAAACCATTATTAAATATTTTAATTTATTTCATTTTCCGGGATGGATGGCCGTGTTTGATGAATGGAATTTCCAAACGTTTCTCTCTCTGCTTCGGGGAGCATCCTCAGTGGCAAAAAATCAACTGATAAAAATTGAAAATAAAAACAAATAACAAACAATTACAGCGTGAATGCTAACGTGGACCACGTGTATCAAACACGGCCATCCATCCCGGAAAATGAAATAAATTACTCTTCAGGTCGTGGAAGTTTTCATCAATTTACATTATTAAATATGATTGGAATGGAATCCATATTTATGATTTTCATTTCCATCCAGAAATCATATACAGGGTGTCCCATAAATAATGGGTCACACTTCTAGGGGGGATAGAAGATACCTAGACGAGTCAGAATCACATAGGATTCGGGGGTCCCAGACCAAATCCCAGGGAGTTAAAAATGGAGCGACACCCCAAAAAAATTATTGAAAAATTGAATTTGTAGAAGAACTGCTATTGGTAGAAATTTTATTATGGTCTCAAAAATTTTGGTTTAATATGATCTTTAAAATTATCTCAAAAGTCTTAACCTTAAAATTCTTTTTATTATTAAAAAAGTTAAATAACCACAAAAAAATGTGAAAATTCTGCCCAAACCTCATTTTGTATTTCGAAATCATCTTTTTTGATTTTATAATCTGAAATATCATAGTTGTAAACCCTTAAGTCCAAAGTTTCACGTAAAAATCATCAATATTAAACGCTTGAGATTCTGTTAAAGTTCGTTTTTTGAGTGCGAAAACTGGTTTCCTATAGCCGTTTCCAAAACGACAGTCTGCGGACGAAAAGACGGACTTATACCGTGCTTTAAAAGGATCTCAAGCATTGAATATTGATGGTTTTTACGTGACACTTCGGATTTATGGGTTTACAACTATGATCTTTCAGATTATAAAATCAAAAGAAAGGATTTCGAAATACAAAATGCGGTTTGGGCAGAATTTTCACATTTTTTTGTGGTTTTTTAACTTTTTTCATCATAAAAAAATTTTAAGGTGAAGACTTTTGAGATAATTTTAAAGATCATATTAAATCACAATTTTTGATACCATAATTAAATTTTTACCAAGAGCAGTTCTTCTACAAATTGAATTTTTCAATAATTTTTTTGGGGTGTCGCTCCATTTTTAACTCCCTGGGACTTGGTCTGGGACCCCCGATTCCTATGTGATTCTGACTCGCCTAGGTGTCTACTATCCCCCCTAGAAGTGTGACCCACTATTTATGGGACACCCTGTATATAGCCTGATTTCTTATTTATATTGGAGACCTTTTCTAACTATAAAACTTTAAAATCAATAAAAAATAACAGATATTCGAGGAAGAATGATATGGGAAGGGACTTGGAGAAACAAAGAGAAATCTTCAGATTTTTTTATTCAAGACTTTGAACCAAAGTTATCCAAGGTGCATTGTATCTCCAAACAACTGTTCTAGTCATCAATATATCCTGTCTTTCTTCGGAAGGCGGCTGCTAAGTATTGCGAAATCTTGTGTTAGGGAAGGCACGTTTTAGGGTTGCACTAACCCCCTAGCGAGAAAAAAGACAGGCTATACAACTTTATATCAAAATCCAGATAATTTTCCATATTTGGCTATAATTCAAACCTTTGGCGTCCTAACTAGCTAGGCGACTCTCTCTTACAGCACAATATATCAACCGATATTGCCTGACAACCTGACATTATGCAGACATAATCGACTTTATTGATATGAAAACAATATTATTAGGTATCTAGGGGGCATGTAAGGAAGAAGACTCGTTTACCTCCATAGTAGGAAGGTGGCGACGAGGACGGCTACGAGGACGACGGAGGAGCAGACGGCGATGATGGGCAGCGAGGGGAAGGAGGCCCTGTTGAAGTGCGCCCCCATCGGGCCCCCTTCCAGAGGACAGTAGTGCAGGGCGCCGCTGCAGTCGTCTGCGGAGGAAGGCGGTGGGGGCGGAGGGGGAGGAACCTCCCACCACTCCTCAGCCTCCATCACCGGCACACCTGAAACACACGCAAACGATAATGTTACGACACTTCAGAAAAGAAAGACAAATATACATAGGCAATTAGGAATAGGAAAGCACATTATAGGCAATAGGAAAGCACATTATACATAGCACATTATACATAGGCAAGCACCCATCATAAACTATGAGTAGGTTAATACATTGAAAATTTTAGGATAAACCCAAAGGAAAGGAAATAATGAAATTTCAAGTTCGTTCAATGAAGTGTGATCACAATTCACGTATTTTGAGAGTTTCCCAGACTGACCTTACTTAAAATGACATAGAGTTTATGTAGATAACTTTGCAATATTCCTTTAACTCATATATTCTTAAACAATAAAAAACTTAGTAACGGGTGAAAAGGATGTACAAAATAATCTCACTTAGGTAATTTTTCTTCTTTTATATTTCTTCATATTATTTATAAGATTTATAGCTCATTGTTTTTTAAAAGGCGTTGTTGAACTGACATTTTTCACATCATTATTCATAGGTATGAAAAGGTCTGATAAATAAAATTATTCTAAACCAATTTAAACCCGGATCACATAATGCAGTACTCTAGCACACATACATACACATTATACCTATTAATTAAGAGAAAAGTGTGAATGATAATTTAACTCTTAACGAACTTAAAAAGTGAGTATTAATAAATACAACTGTCAAAGAAAATAAAACAACTGAACTTAATCTTCCGCTTCTTTTGGAACAAAGCTTAAGGACCACAAAAGGTTACAAACTAAAATTCTAAACCTATACCCCTAAAAAAATAATAATCACAATTTTCGAACATTCACATTGTTCCGCAATAACTATTAAGAAACTCTCGAAACCGGCTGCAGTTCATTTCCCGGAACTTTAATATTATGCTAATTAGCTTCAAGAGCGTTCCATTGAGAACAGTTGGCGTCAATAGAGGTAAAAAACGGTTCCATGCGGATGGCTCGGCACCCCTTTTGTGCAGATTTCGAACGCTCCCCACCTCCTCCCAAAGGTTGTCCATTGTTATCGGTAATGATACGTGCCGTTGCCACTCCGAAACGACAAAAACAGATCGGAGGAGGGGAATAACGATAATAAAAGTGAAACAAAAGGAAAGCGGGTGGACGAGGGTACACAAAGATCGCGGCGGCGGAAAAACTGGAGTTTTGACTGGCTTTTGTGCTAACTATTTTAATTTCGGGAGTTCTGCACCGACCCTGGAGGCAACAGAAAACGAAAATGCTAATTATTTTAATGGAAAAACTGAAGGAAATAACCACAGCAAATGAACAATGGCGACATTTGAACGAAGGAATTAAGTTATGCATAGGGAATGTTTTGCGTAAGTAAGCTTAATGAAATTGTGGTGCTTCAAAAATTCTTTTATGAAATAATTTAAGAGTAAATTTCTTTTACGAAATTTTAGTCTTATAACATAATAGTAATAGTACTGTTTACTTTTTTTTCTTCTAAATTTTTCACCAACAAAAACAATAATTTATAAAGATTAAGTATGGTAAAATAGTGTGTCCACACAAAATTTGAAATTAAAATTATTTTATTATTTTCCTTGTTAATTTTAAATATAATATTCATGAAGTTTTTTCATGCCTTTTAATAATATCCCTAATATGGAAGTAATTTTAAATAAAAAAAAACTTCCCCTCATATGCGTTTTTATCTTTAAGCAGAAAAAGCACAAAGCAAATTCATGGAATTATATTATTTTAATCACACACATTACGCAAAATAATTTGTGTAACAAAGTTTTTGACCCGGAACAGAATCATCAGTTGTGTGTCCAACTCATTCATGATTATTAAAACAATCGAAACCTGTAAAACTACTTTAAAATACCTATAACAAAACAGAAAATATTATTTTTTATCAAAGTTTTAAAATAGTAAAAAATCATGGGTTTCTCACGGGTCACAACAATATTTTTTGGCCTACGAGTTAATCACATTGAACTCAGCAGTGAACAGAATCATCAACCTGTAAATCTGTTTCAACGGCGATAGGAGAAATGTTGCAGGGAAGCAACAAACTAACAACGGACTGGCAAAATCGTGAAACCGATACAGTTTGTGTTTCACTTTACCAACACGTCTAGACTTCTAATTCTTAGGTATCGAGAACTTTGAGGAAATGAATGTTGGACACTAAATACTTGACAAGATATGTTTGTTAAACTTTTTTGATACATTTAAGGGCCACATATTATAAACAATTCGTGGTCTACAAATAGCAAATTAGAGAAAATTTTGATAAAGTTTTTCAGGCCTCTCTCTCTCTCCAATCAGTTTTGTTATTAATAATCAATTAAAATACTGAAATTACGTGCATCGACTAAATCTCTTCACAATATTTTTTATTGTTACACCATTATACTTCCTCACTATTTATTTAGTTTTACAGACTTTAGGATGATGAGTACTTTCTACTAAAGCCCTAGATCCTCTACCCTATCCAGGGCTTTACTTTCTACCAGTAGTAAATAAATCCCAATTAACTATTACATAAGCGATTGTTTAATACTACTTATATTTTAAATATTTAGGTAGTGGGTTAAAATTTGAAACAAGTACAAAGTTTAATATCAATAAAACGTTTGAAAGTTGTCTAATTTTTTTAACACGTTTACTTTTGATTTTTGATCTGTAAAGGGTTCAGTTTATTTAAGCATCATTCAGCTGACGAAAGTCTACTAATTTCGACAAGACAAGCTTGACGCCCAACCTGTCAGTATTATATCGATGGGAATGTGTGGGATACATACTCCATAATGAATGAGTGCGTAAAGAGATGGTCTGATTAAGTTTTATGTTAATAACTGTCATTCGATACGGGAAACCATATCGATAACGGTGAAGAGCACTCCGGTAATGCAGCCCCGTGATGATTAGTTTTCATTCTTCGTTAGTTTTTCAGTGCACTTCACTGGTTTCGGCTATATTATACTCAGCCATTTGCATAACTAGATGTAAGGCGATTCCTTTGACTTTTTCTTTTGAAGAAGGGGGCTATAACTCTTTTTTTTCTTTCTGACGCGTGGATGTGCGTAACTTGATTTAGGGAGCAGCGGCGCTTATTTTTAGCGGCGATGAAAGAGGGATTCGAAATCGAATCCGGTTTCAATTTCATCTCGGACTTTAATGGAAGACCCGATACGAGAGAAATTTTTCATCTAAATTCAAGTTGAATTACTTTTTATGGTAGGGGATTAAAGAGACTCTCCGTGATAACTTGTGAAATGAGAGCTCGACGGTAATGTTTTTCTTTTTTTCTTCCAACTTCTTTTGGAAGTAGGTGTTGGGTTTGTAAAGGGGATGACTCATGCCTGTGTGTTTGCTCAGGGTGCACACGCAATATTTGTTAAAATTATGTCTCGCACAAAGAATTGTGTATTTGCGCTTTTCTAATTAATAGTTAACATACATAGAGGGAAACACAACATAGAAGAGCTCTCAACCTTAATGATGGCGATCATAGTAGACTATTCGTCACTATTGGCAATGTATGTCTATTTGTTATTCGTCATTATTGGAAGGTAAATAGAATGTCTATAATATCAACAGAAGTTCCCAAGTCAAGTTAATTGAAGGTTGTTCTGGCAAAACTCAACATCTCCACATTCAGAAATTTTTCAGGAGAGCCCAAAAACGTGATACATAACCCATTGGCTTCAATAAAAACGCTTTTCCCCAAGCTTTTGTTGAGGGGAACTACCCATTTTTGGAAGAAGATATTTTTACCTCTTGTGTAACCCTGGAACCTCAGTCCAAAACAGTAATAAAACCTATTTTGGTCGGGGGTGAAGATGTTGAGTTTTGCCAGATCCACCTTCAATGGGTGCATCAGATCGAGGGTTTTTAAAAATTACTTATTTTGTGGTCATAACTTCTTTCTATGAATTTAAAAATTATCTTTATCCATCTTTAGAAATCCCACCACGATTTTTCCTATGCTGTATACTTCAAATTTTGAAGAGAAAAAGCTAAATTTATCCAATCAATTACTTTTTCTTTCTTAAACATTTTACAAACAGATACACTACAAATTTCGCAAACATAGCATAAAAAGGAATAATTACAGAACATCTCAAAGATGTAATTGATATGAGTCCACGCATATTTCAAAATCAGCATTGTAAAAAATTCTCACGTTTGAGAATGATCGCCGAGTTCTATAACTCACTCCTAGAAATTAGTAAGATCTTGGCTTAACCAGGTCTAAATTGGTGTAAAGTAAAACTAAACTGACTATTAAATTAAGTTTAACGAATCAGGCCGTACCCACTAAAAACATTTTAAACAGCGAAGAAAGAAAACTCAATCAAAATTTCCACACTTAGAAAGATTTAAAGAAAACGGACGATTCAACCTCCCAAAATCTTGCAACTCCAGCAATTCCTCCGCACCTCATGCAAGGAAACGATAAAACCGACCCTCCACATCAAAAGCCATTAACTTTTTTTCCTCTTCGAAAACCCGAGAGACGCCCCATCGAAATTAACTTGTCTGTGCCCTAATCCAGCTTACTGAAGAGAAGTTTCTGCTCGTAAATCGCTGGCAGCGGCCCCGATATCGCGCAATCAAACGGATAACCTGGGCTTTAATTTTAAGCCTCTCTTCTTCAAAAGCCAGCACGCTCGGCTTGCCGCACAATATTGCCCTTTCAGAATAAATGAAAGGCAACATCTCTCTTTGTGCCTCAGGGGCAAGCCTCGGAATACATACAGATTATAACAATAATAATAATAAGGAATCCCCAAAACTTGAGTGTCGTCGCATCGCAGAGATATAACTGCAAATTAATCACGCTGCAGTAGATAAAGAGGATTAATAAGTTAAGTAGATCGAGAGGGGGAGAGCCTTTGAGGAGTTATTTATTAAGTTGGAAGACGGACAGGGGCATGGTGCGTTGGGGAAAATAACCTCCACGGCCTGATCCATCATGGCGGGAGGGAGGAAGTAGTCTTCCGGTGTTTTAAACTCTCACAGGGGACTAATTGAATTGACTTAGGCCGTAATGGAAACCTGCTGCTGGGATCTTGAGTTTCTGAGGAGTGTTATTAAGATGCTGAGAGTATTTTGAGGAGTGTTTGAGAAGTTTGTGAGAAATATTGAACCAAATATTTAGGGGAGAGGTCACTAAAAGGATAGTTCCCTAATAGGATTTTAAATGTCAGATTTAATCTTTTTTGCAAGAGTTCAAAGTGAAACCCTTTCGCTGAAACATATACGTTTGGAAGAATAGTAGGAGTTATAAGTTAGTAAAGTTTAAAAATTATAGTAGTTTGTAATAGATATTTTCCCTCTAGAATCTATTTATACTAAGCTATTTTTGCACATCTAACAGAGGTTACTCTAGATCAGTGGTTCCCAACTCAAATATGTCCGCGGACCACTTCACTTAAATTTGAACCTCTTGCGGACCATCCCTATTCCCAACTTTATCTTTAAAAATTCAAACTTTTTTCAATGCACTCATTCCTCACAGAGGGTGTAAACCAGTGTTTCCCAACCTTTTTAGGTCCATGCCCCACCAAAACCTTTCTAAATTTTCCATGCCCCCCGGTCTGAGTGGCATATAAAGAAATATATTTTGAGAGGACGCCAAAATTATTTCTTATAGCCCCTCCCTCCTAAGTGTATTTAATATGTCTAATGAAGCTTTTCAGAACATTTTTAGGAAGAATTTGCATGCTAAAGAACTAAATCCAGAGTAATTAAGTTTTAAGTACCAAGGGGGTCTGGGGGTCTTCCCCCAGCAAAATTTCGGAAATTTGACTCTAGGAAACGGGTTTTTAACTAGTTTGGTAACCCTAGTTGGGAAATTTTTTATATAAATTTTTAGGTAAGATTTGCATTTTGATAAACCTAATAATTTAAGCTAATTTAATATAAGCTTTCTTAAAACAAAGATATCTTGGGTCATCCCCCAGAAAATGTTTGGAAATTAGACTCTTAAAACAGGGTTTCAACTTGGTTTTGGATATACATACTGGTCCAGATTTCAGACATACATTCTCAGATAGGGTAATAGGATCAGATATTGATAAACATTTTTTGGATATGTTTAAAAATCTTCTCACGGACCACCACTGATGGTCTCACGGACCACCAGTGGTCCGCGGACCACCTGTTGGGAACCACTGCTCTAGATAGTATCTAGTAGACCCCTCTCCACTTTTCTAAAGTCAAAAAATTTTATCTTTTCGTTTTCATATTTTGAATAATTTATCCTAAATGGACATTTTTATGTTTACTAAACATTAATACATTTTAAGAAAATCAGATATTTGAACTCAAATGTAAAAACAGATTGTTTGCAGCTGATGGGAAAAATGATCATGAAAAAATTTTAATGCAAAAATCATTGAATATATTTAAAATTTTGTTTTGTTATAAATATAATAATGTGGAAATGTGCTTTAATCTCCATTTTACTTTTGAACGACGATACACGATTATGTGACTTAGTATACTAACTCCTAGCATGCTTGATAATCTTCCTGAAATTATCAATAATTTTATAAAAGCGTGACCAATTCTTATCAACCTTTCCCTTTCTAAATTTCAAGAGCGTTAGTTACGCTACATCAACTTAAAATGGAAGCAGTTAACATTGCTTCACAGCAAGAAGGAATGTTGCATGTCTTTTTCAAAACAGCAGCAATAAGGAAAACGCTTTTTTATGCATTGAAATCCCCCCCCATTTTCTATGCTAGACCATATGCTTTGTTCAGATCGATTGTTTTCCACCCTTTTATCATCAAGTTAAGTGAGAAATGAAAGGGAGTTTTGGGCAGCACGCAAACTCGCAAACTGATACTGTATTGGAAAATGCACGAAACTTTAAAGTTACACAAAAACCACTCTTGTTAGTTCTGCATCAACAACCTATACTTTCTAGGTGGTTTTATGGACAGAACAATTTCATATAAAAAACCATGTTCTTCCGAATGTTTTTGTTTTGCACAACATTCTTATCTGAAAACTTAACTTGACATTTTTTGTTTGAAGCATACTTTCCTTTAATATAGGTAGAGTATTATGTATAAACAGCTTTTAGAATTTAGAGGGAAACCTTGTGACATCCCTGGGCTCTGACGCTGACTCTGTGATAAAATATTCTTTTTCTGAACTAAGCTATATAGGGTAGGGCGATAGGGGGTATAACGACGGTTCTTATGTGTTGATTTTAAATGCCTTTCCTATGTTTGAATATCATGTTTTTGTGATGTCATGTGCCTTATTAAGTATCCAATAAATGTGGATGTGAATTACAATCAGTGTTGTTTTTTTGCCATGATGCCACAACCTGTTACACGATTCAGAAATTTATGTCAACGATACGTAACAAAAACACAGAAAGAGATAGTAACTGAAACAAGAAGAATCTTTATAATTTATAAAAAGAGAAAGAGAACAACTGAAATGGCAAAATCTGTGAGTGGTCTTCAACCTTTAATAAATTATGCAGCCAAACTTTTCTATAGTGCACCCGGTATTGAATACACCGAACTATCAGGTTATAGTGAATGAACAACCAACACCATAATAATATTAACTATTTTTTAACCCGCTAATGGTTCATTATCACCAAGATTAGACTGTATAAGAAATTTCGAACATAAATTTGGAATAGATAAATTTAGAATTCATAACATATGAAGAATTTCTAACAATTGTCGTATCAAGAAATTTTTTAGTTGGCATATTAAAAAAACACTGCTTAATAAAACTTAAACCTTATATGTGAGTAGCTTAAAATTCACTATATATAGTAAAAAGTAATACAACAGCAAATAAAAAAGGAAAGTAAAAAAGAAAAAATTCCAAACGGTAACATTTTTATCGATGTAATACATCCCGCACATTATTTTCCAGATCCCCTTTTGGAAATAAAAGCTACGCTTCTAAAAACACCCCCTGCAAAAATCTCGCAAGAGAGAAAACAGGACTTCTCACCGCAGTAACTGGATCTCTTAAAAGAACCAAGCCCCGTTTCTTTCAAGGAGGCGGAGAATTTAAGAATGCTGGTGCGAACTCCCTCTCTGACTTTAAGACCAGCACTTTAGAACTCTTAATCCCCCGAAGCCCTTCCTTTACAAAGTGCATTACAGCCCTGGCGATACGTGACCGGCAGGGGCGATGAGTCTTTCTTTGCTCGCGAAGGGCTGCTCCGCGGCGGGGCGCAACGAAATACTCGCGGTGGCGGTGGTTTTTAATTGCGCCCAGGCGAGAGGACATTGAGGTGGAACTGATAGAGGAAGCTGAGTGCTGTTTGGGATTTTAAGAAGGTGGTGCATAGCTTCATTTTGTAGTGGTATGGATAAATATGTTTTTTATATCTTTAGAGAGCTTTCTGTTTCGTTTATGAATACATTGAGCAAGCTTTTTCAGCGGTACAACCCTAATTGAAGGGACTGAAAGGAGCTTTGGAAAATAGTATTGTGGAAAAGTGTTGTTTTTATTATAAATTCAACGTAAAAAACATCGTAAACTCTCATAATTTCTCATTTATTTTCGCAAATACGAATTGAGAACTACGAAAAACTACTTGAAAGGCATCAAATTAACTGAAGGATGTAAAGGAAAATGGAGCTTCCTACTGCTTTGTGTGTGCCAATGATAGTAAAAGGGTCACGTGATATTTTATTTTGGTATTTTTTATTTTATTTAAAATATACTGATTTTGTATGTATTTAGACTTAGAAGGTCTTGCTCTTTCGATCAACTGCCCCTTAGCTTCTTCCTTTCTCACCTCCGAGTCTGTCAAAACCACGTAACCCGTTTACTATCGTTAGTTAAGCAGTAGGAGTGAATACATTATATTTTTAACCTATCACGTTAGTAGATGTCCTTCAGAAGAAAGTCTAAAAAACTAAATAAGAATAAAGATAAAAGAATGAAGATATTAAAAATTGTCTTCATAAAAACAATGCCAGAAATAAAGACGGAAAATGCGTGCACATGATAAGGCTTTCAAAAATGGAATCCTATAAATATCATGCATGGTTTCTTACGAAATATAAGGTATTTAAATCCATAAAGAATAATATACTCCAAATTTTATAGATAACTACTGATAAAATAAATATACCTCAACCAACACCTATTAAAATCACCGAATCAGGTCCAAGTCAAAAAGTAATCAAGTTCCACGGAAGAAAATATCAAACAATATACGCCAAAGTGAAAATGTCACTGAACACACACAAACGGCACATCACGACACCCAAATACGACAGTACCTTGATTGAGACGCCCCACTCCCTCCCCCCTCCAGTTGATTCCCACACGAATAGGGGATTGTTCGTCGAATTCCAAACCAAGGCCTGCTAAAAAACACCAGCTGTCCAAATAACAGAACTGCAGAGACAGCATATATACGAGAAAGATGTTATTGAGCGGGGGAGAGAGCGGGAATGTCTTCATTCCTTGGGTCATTATCCGCACGCGGATCTTTCGACACCATCTCCGCGGACGATTTTGGGTGGAGAACACAAGGAGGGGGGTAGATGAGGGGGCATCCCTGAGACTTCATTTTATTCCCGTTCTTCCTTTCATCGGCTCACATCAAAAACATATTTGGAGGGGATAGTTGAGCTCGGGGTGTGGGTTTCCCTTGTTTATTTATTTCAGGGGAGTCGATGCAGCTTGTGTTTTGAGGGAGAATAGCTGGATTATGTTTACACTACTGTTGTTTCATTGAACAACAACAGAGGTGCTAAAATAAGACATCAAATGAGATATGGAAATGTAAAGTCAAATCCGTTAAAAGCAGGGTTGCCAACCTGAGACAACGCTCATCCGTAATCGCCCCCCACCCGCAAAAAAAAAATCCGACGTGACGCGTGGCTTGCCTACCGATGCCATGCCTTCTGCATGTAGAATAATGTCCCAATCTTTGGATAAGTTTTAGAAAAGTCCTGAAAACGCAAATATTTGAGAAAATAAGGCCTTTTTTTCTCCCCATGAATCAATCATCAGTGCAGATTAGAATATTCCGAATTCCGATTGATTCCCCCTTCTTATTGCCCATCTCATTAGTTACTAGCGACTAGCGTTATCGTTTTCATTCGCAACTCTAAGTAAAAAAAATATGCATTGTAAGGATTGTAGGCTAAAAACAGAGAATTAAGAAGAAAAATTCAATACATTGTCTTTAAAATATAAGCAGCGTAGTTTCCGTAGTTTTTCTAGCTTTATCCGTAATTGCGGAATTCGGGGCCAAATTGCGGAATGATTCCGCAAAATCCGGAATGGTTGGCATCTCTGTAAAAGAATACTGTTAGCAGCTGGGCTAAATAATCTTTTGACTAAGACTTCTCAATATTTAAGAGAAGTTTTTAATTTAAATTAATTTTACGTTTTACACTTAATTTTCTTTATTGAAAGAAGCTGCTAGGATGTTGTTGAATACCTATGAAATCGTTATATTTCGCTAAATATACACGAATAAATTTGTACCTACTGCATTTTTAAATTGTTTCATCAAATATCTGCGTTCGAAATGATTTAGTCCGAATGGTGTTAAGAGATCACTTGTTGATTGAGAGGAGTAAGTTTTATGGAATTATATGCAAAAAAAAGATGTATCCGTTCTTGCAATGGATACAACAATTCCTGTATAATTTAAGATAAAATGAAATATTACAGAGCATGCAAAATGATAAACACTGCTTCTAGAACGTCTCACATCCGAGACAAAGGAATATATGCACAAAATAAAAAGACAGGTCTGAGTCAAAAATTTGTTTTTGCTCCTGAATCATCTACTACTCTTGGGAAAAAAGCCAAAACAACTCAGAAAACAACAAAACTGAAAACACGGTGGTTATCCCTCGCTCTTCCTTTGACTAGCTTTCCACAGCTCGTGGGAGGTTTCATCTCAAGAAATCTCTCGTCCGTTTCGGAAACAAAGGGCCAGTGGTAACAGAAAGAAGAATCAACGCAGAGACACAACAAATCTGGAAACACCGGTGCCCCACAAAAAAAATATCAGACTAATTCCCACACACCCCCAATGAAAAATGCGCTCTCCCTCCCCCTACAAAAAATAAAGAGAACAAAACGCTCGTGACCATTCATCTCCGGGGTTCCCGCCTCTTTTCGGAAATTCAAATGCAACCACAATGCATCGAAAATGAATACTAAATCAGGAGGAGTACGTATAGAGGGATGCTACGGCGTTGGTTGCGGACCGTGCCTGGCTGAGCAGAGAAACGATTACGCTTTTCCTCGGTTTCTCTCGAAATGATAGCCTCGACCGTGATTATTGATGATGCCGAGTGCTCTGCTGATTCCGTGAGGTTTAATTGCGATGGTGCTGTACCTGCCTCATCTGTCATGCTAATGCGGTACACGTTAGGGACATTTTTGCGGTGGTGTCGGCACCGTTGGGTATTGTATGTCGTATGGATGGTATTTCCTGGGAGGTTTTGTGGTTTTATGGGGACGATTCAGCAGGTGGCGTGGTTCTGGGAATGGAAGAGACAGTAATAGGTAGGTATGAGAATCAATGTAGACGAAGGATTTTCTTTCAGTGGCATAGGATGCATGGCAAATATTAAGCATATCAATTTTTTAGATAAAAGAATTTTGTACGCCTTTCCTTATACTCCCTCTCAAATAAAAATAATTGATTAACAGCCATTGGCTAGATAAATCATTACATAAATAAGTTTTTTTTATTATTTTACTGCCTTCGCAAGAAGAAACACATTTTACAGCTTTCAATAAAGACCCTTAAGCCAGAAGGCATCATCTTTAAGGACAAAAATAAAATTTTTATGAAGCTAACAAGGTTTATTTAATAAATTGAATACTATTTTTTTACATATGGGATGTTTGCATAAAGCAGAGCTGTTCTAAAAATAGAAATTTTTTCATTGATGTACCTATATCAAGCCACCAATGAAAAATTTCCCTTTCCAGCCTACTTTTTTGATCTCAAGTATCTAGTCAGTCTAGTTAATAAAAGGTAGTAAAGTAATTTTTCCAAATATCTTTGTTCTATCAAATGTGTATAAGAAGCTTGAATTATTGTAAAAGGATGCTACATTCAACCATTTAAAAAATGAGGTCAATTCACAAATTTCTTACACCTCAAAAAGTCAGTGAGCCGAATTAAAGCCTTACACAAGCAGTCAAAGACCATAAATAGCTAAACAAAGACCCAAAATGAATATTCCATTCATTTTCTCTTGAATTTCCCATTCAAGAATCATTGAATTCATTTCTCTTGAAACCACAGGAATCTCAAGAGCAAACCATCTCGGGGAAAAACAAAGTGGCAATTCTGATCAAAAATAGTTCCGCTCCTTCACAAACGGCGCTACCTAATACTTCTTCAACAACGGGAGCACCTACTGCGCTCACAGCAGCTGGTAAATAAGAAATCGAATACGTCGTTAACATCGCCCCACCGCACTGAAAAACCCTCGGACGCCCGAATAAAAAAGGGTCCCTTTCTCCAGCGGGCCACAAAGGGTCCGACTGTTCAGATATTCATGCAAGACCGAGGGGTGCCCTTCTCTACTCCAGGGGCACCCACCCCCTACACACAAAAGAACCCAGTCGAGGCGGAACACGAGGAACAGATGCTTTTCTTGAGCAGTAGCTCTCTGTGGATGTGGTCAGGATCGTGTTGGTGAGTCGAGTAGGCACAAAAGCTGTGTGTTGTGTACTTTTATTGCTTTCATGGACACAGAGAGGGAAGTATAGGTTCGGCTTTTTAAAGGTTGTTTACGTGTCAGATGGCTGGAGTTGTGACAGGTTGTCGATCTGGATTTTCGAATGGACGGGAATGTAGGTTGGGAGAGAGTAAACGACAGTTTTTGGAAGGGTGGTCGGGTCAAAATAGATGCATGTAGAAAAAAATGAGTTAAAGTTTTTGCATAAGGGGAGGCCCACACGTATATACAACAATATAGAATTATGAACATCTATAGAGAGAACGAGTTATAGTTAAGAGTTATGGCGCAAATTTATAAGTGACGATAAAAAACTTGAAACCAAGTCACCCAAATGAGATGAATTCTCAAATTATTTTCAACAAATCTAAATTCGTGAGGTTATACTCTGTTCATTTAGATTTGGCGCCTAAGACGTAATGCATTAGAAGCAGTTCTTCACTGATCATCGAAATTTTTTCTTGTGCAATGAAAAGGTAGCCGAAACGTAAGTTATTAAAATACGGTAAAAAATCGGGCACTGAAGTTTTGTGATGAGCGTTTTTGACGTTATTGAGCGTTTTTGATCCTGTTTCAGGCGCCAATTCTAAATAACCAAACTATAGTTAGGGAGCTTTATTTTGAAATAGTTTGAAGAGGGAAAATCCAACAATGTTACACAATTTTAGAAGTTGTTTCAAACGAATGTACAACTTAAGACATAAGAGGCTAAAATATGAGTATTTAACAAAGAAAGAAATCACATAGAAACAAGTTTGAAAATATTAAATTAAGCAAGCAGAGTGTATTTTACAAATATTGTTATTAAAGACAAATATTAAAGATACATCAATGGCAGATAATTACAAAAAAAATCCCGTTTCCAAATAAACCCCTAATACATACCTGAAACAATTCCAGAGTGTCGGGACACTGACCGAATAGCAATATAAGAATCTTCCCCCGGACCGGAGCTAATAACCCAACATCAAAGACACCAGCAGCAAAAAAAAAGATAAAGAGATAATGTTTCCTAGGGCTTTCTCTGGTCAATCCCTTTCTCGTCACAATAACAATAAAAAAAGCGACCGGCCGTTGTTGTTTTTGCGCATTCTTCTTTTCCGGGCTCGGTCGGTAGCAGCAAGAGAAAGGGATGGAAATGGATTCACCTCGCATAAATGAGAGGAAGGTCGTGGCGGTTCAGATCCAGTTCATTAAGTTTCTCGGTGGTTCGGTTTCTTTCTTTTGGGGAGCGCGTGAGGAACCTTGATGATCCGAACGGCGATTAAAAGAGTGCGCCCCTGACATCTGAGCTACATTCGTCGGCGTTTAAGGGTTATTTTTTGTGTTGCTTTTTTTTAAAAATTGGTCTGGGGTTTTAAAGTAGTGAGTGCTCAAGAGGGAACGCCTCTCGGTGAAATGGAGGTTTGATCGTTTATGGTGAGCTATAAACGCAAAGAAGGTGTTACATAATCATATACCCTTTCAGAAAATGAATAAAGTAGAAATAAACAAGGTGAAATTGAAGGTAAGGGGGGACTTAGAACGTGCAGATTCTTGGCAATACGTTTCCAACCCTTCCATTATTCTTATCAGCTCTATTTTAAATATTTAAAAGTTATATAAACTATAATTTTCTAGTATTTATATATATATACTATTTTTCCACATTTGAATAGTTTTCAATGTTCAATAGTTTCAATGTTCAATGTTTGAATAGTTCAATATAAACCATTGGGGTATAAAAATTATAGAAACTACTGATAAAACTAGAATTTTTTTCTGAAAAAATATGGTTTCTTTAAAAATAAAAAGAACATACAATTATAGGTCAAAAGTTTGCAGACTTTATGTCCTTTACTTTAACAAATAGTTTACATTTGAATTAATCAAAATAAAATTGACATGGTTATTATTTTAAAAACTAAGTGCATACCCAAAAGAAAATCAAGAACTTTTCAGTTCTTTTAAGATACATATGAATATGGAATGAGTAGAAGTAAGATAATTTATATTAAAATAGAAAAAGTGAGTAACTCTCGGATTGTAAAGTAGTATAAAGATATTAAAAGAGACATTCAGCGACGTTAAAGCGACACTGAAACGAGAATAATTTGGTAAAGTTAACTGAAATACGAGCTACGACGTTTGATAGTGATGCTTTTAAATTCGTCTGCGTACTTAAGTGCGGGATCCGGGTTTGAAAAAAATGGGAATAAGAAATCAAATGAATAGGAAGGGTATATAGTTTCCTAATAATTTTTCACGACGTTTCAAAAGTAAATAAAAGAGTAAGATCGTCGTAAATATAATGTAAAAAGTATTTTAACTCATTTAGTAAAATATAAATTACTGCATAAAGGAGAAAAAAACTACGACAAATAGTCGCGCTTTAAAACTTAAAACACAGAGTTTACTTTTCGATTATATAACCGGGGAAGGTCCCCTTGATAAAGTCTAGTCGATTATTACACACAAGTAAGCTGTAATATTCGTTGAGTAGTGAATTAATCCCCATCAGAAGTTTAACAACCTTTAGTTACCAGGAACAATAGAAACATACCCTAAAAACTATAACCTGATTAAACTAAGATTTCAATAAGAAATATAACAACCCCGAGGTTAAACTTACGATTATTTGAAGTAAATTGCGTAACGTTAACTGATGGATATAATTTTCTACAAACTTTTGAAAGTTCCATGTACAATTATAATGGGGATTATAGTTGTATTTCAATTTCCTAACACTACACCGAAGCAATTTTAAATTAATTCAGAATAATTTTTTCCCATATGAGTCATTTATTATAACGAACTTAATATGTTTAATACAACTTAAGACAAAATATTAACAAGAAGATGAACCAATTATTTAAATTGTATGGGATTTTCAAGGTAATTTTGAAATATGATGGTCTAGTTTAATTATACCTTTGATGTAAACTTATAAAACTACCAGAAAAGAATTTAAAGAATTTATACATATACAACAATGAAAATATTAGGAACTTTTCGACAAAGCATACATCACTACTAAACTCACGAGTATCAGGTTGGAAAACTAATTCCATTAAAACAATTTAATAACATCGAAAAAAATAGAAATAAACAGAGTAACTATGCTTAACGAATTTTTTCTATCTGTGAAAAACAACAGACATTAGCGTAAGTTTGTTTTAATAGGATTGATATTCCTAAATCGAAGCAATAGTTTGTTAAACATGAAGACACACCAAATAAATACGTATGCAATATATAAACTAATAATTAATGAAAAAAAACCTTTTTAAAGAAGAACGTTTTTAAAATGCACTAAAAAGTATAAAATAATTTTTTGCAACTCCTTGTAAAACAAAAAACGTGGGGATCATGCAATAATATTTACAGCCACTACTCTTGTCACTCTATTTACCATTATATCCACAGTTAAAAATTATTTAAATGAATGATGAAATTAAGTTGGATTAATTACCTAATGCATGATCCCCACGTTTTACAAGGAGTTGCAAAAAATTATTTATACTTTTTAGTGCATTTTAAAAACGTTGTTCTTCAAAAAGATTTTTTTCATTAATTATTTTCTGGTTTTTAGTTTTGTTGTGGTAAGTTTGGAATTCGCGACCTGAACCCCTGAAAGCCTTCCAAGAATTTGATTCCTTTCTCTTTTTAATAAAACTAAAAAGTGTTTTTTTTTCTGAACTTTAACTATAACACATGGCTTTACTCTGTTTTGTTAAAATCATTGCACAGTTTTTGCCTCTAGCTATTATTCAGATGACGATGGAAATTTTTTAAACACTAGTAATATAAAAAAGTGTTTTAAAAAATATATTGGTGACAAACTTTTCAGTAACTAATTAATAAAGTCAGTCCCTTAGATGTATTACAAATACAAAACTTGCATGAAGTACTGCATGTACTGTGTATTACTTTTATTTTTACAGATTTTCATTTTACTAATATTTTATACAACACTTCTAAAGCCATCTTGATAACGAGAGGAGGCAAACTGCACGACAATGATTTTTTAACAATAAGGTAGTTGAACTTCTTATATAGTTCTTCTATAGTTGAACTTCTAAACTTTAAGTCCCCCTGGGGTTTCAGGGAAAGCAAATTGAACCGAACTAACGAGATAATATCGTATTGTCATCCAGATCTGAACTATGTTCAAAATTTCAAGTCTCTAGCTCATGGGGAAGTATGCTTAAAATTGATTACTAAATTCCTCCCGAACAGACAGATAGACAGACAGACAAGATTGAAAGTGACCTAATAAAAACGTTGTAATAATAATAAAAATACAACTTATCTGATACTAATGTCAATAATATTAAACACAAATGGACTGAGTTATTGAGTCCATTGATAGTGACAATGGACTGATGACATAATATAAATTACTTTGTGCATTGGAGGTACTATTTTGAATTTGCATTCACGTATAAAGCATGAAAGAACGGTAGATGATCAAAATATCTGCGAATTCATTTATTTTTTGCAGAAAAGCATTACGAAACACTTAAATTGAGCATCAGCTACAATACGAGGAAACGTACAGTTTTAGACTGAAATGAAAGCTAACTGTAGCTACATATCGTCGAAAATTTCATTTTCTCCTTAAAATCTATATTTATGCATTCTTCCAAAATCGCCGGATAGATAAGTCTCGGAACCAAGATGTTTTCTGTTTATTCTTAATGACATCGAGGAAGAAATGGAGGAAGATAACCGAAATAAAACTTATTATCGGATTCCTCTATCACGGGGAACGGATCTAATGAAATTATGAATATTAGTCATTATTGATGTCGTTAATAATGCGACGTGATCGAATAGAGAATGAATGACACATCATTACCAAGTCTTCCTCTCTAGTGGATCGAATGAATATTAGAATGAAGAAGAAGTTCGCCTGGCGCCGGCGAAACCGGATTTAATCCTGAAATCTGGTGCCTCCTCCTGATAATTTTTTTTACCTTCACTACGAAGGAACCCGTGGAGTAGCTTATTCGTATATATCATTCCATACATTTTCTCATATGGTTAAAGAGTAAAAAATGCTTTTTCAATAAGCTATTAAATGAGTACTATTTTTAAAGGTATTTTTTATCAATTAAAACAAACGTAGAAACACTATTTGAGTTTTTTCAAACTGGTAATTAATAGAGGAACACTAATCAAGATATTTAATGAATTGGAATAATGACTATATAAGTTTAATGCTAGTAAAAGAATTATTGAAAGTGGTAGTACAAACAAAAATTAGGAAAAATTACTCCAAAACTTTAAAAAGCTGTAGAAAAAAATTATAATCAGTTACTGAAAAGCAAACCATACTTAGATTCCTAAGGACAAGTAATTACCACAAAATAATACAGAAACAAGTATGGTTCATTTAAGAGTTGAAGTTAATACCAATAGGTTTGGTGTTCCATATTTTATCAGGATTAATATTTGGCAGGGTAAAATACCGTTTGTGTAAAAGTCAAATATTTAATCTGTACATGATGTTATTTTTAGTTTTAATTAACTTGAAAACGAAGGTACCAATTCATTCACGAAGAAATTAACATTTATTTGCAAACCTAAGAAGCAATGGGAAATTCAATTTAAATAATAACAAGAGAAACAGCACCCATTTCCCAATTAAATAACTAATTCAATATTACTTCAAATGTTTTCATCTAATAAGTTTTACGAAGAATCCTGACTTCGTGGGAATGGGGATTGTATTCCAAAAAACTGAAAGCCAACCCAGAAGGAAATACGCCTTCCAACAAGACACTGTACTAAAAAAAAGTTCCAGAAGCGAATCGTGTTTTTTGCAAGGAACAGCGTGGCAAGAATAATGTTCGTGGGGCAAGGGGAATCCATTTGACGCGATTTGAAATAGAGCACCGAGAGAAGCGAGGTAAAAAACGGCCCCCAAACTGCCCCTTGGGTCGCTCTTTCTGTCCCTCCCCCCTAATCCACATTGTGGTGGTGGGGCGCAAGGGGACATGACTCGGCCCTAGACAGAACCCGACACTCATAAATACCGATTAAGGAAGCCAGGGGCAGCAGCGACCTCATTGAAAAAAAGAACAGTTCTGTTGGACAGGGAATATATCTTTGTTGGCGGGAAAATGTTAGCCAGGAAAATGTACTGCCATATGGTTGAGATGGGAGTTTAAATTGTCTCTCTTAGTAAAACAAAGGTAAAAGAGTTTTTTATTCAATGAAATAATTGTTAAGGAATAAAATAATTATGGGAAGAGAGAGAGAGATACATTTTTTACAAATTTAACGTATTTTAATGAACGAAATTTAAAAATTTTTGACAGTATATCGTTTACTATAAATGTAAAAAATGTATCCTTATTGCGTTTTAAAAAGTGTTAATAGAGATTTTGAGAAAGATTTAATCCTTTGTGATTTCATAGATATTTGCATGGAAACAAATATCACATTTCTGAATTTTGAAAACACATCAGGAGTTCATCTCTCTATTCTAAAAAAAAGTTTTTGGTGAACGGTTTCCAGAGAAAGGCTTTTTAATTACTGAACCAAATGACACATATATGGTATCAAAATGTCCGAATTCTTTCCGGATTTCCGAGTAAGCCCTTCGATTTTTCAAAAAAATTCTTAATTTTAAAATATTTCCATTTTTTTAGATTTCGGATAAGGTCGCAGTTACAAAGCAAGAAACTATGAATTTTAAAACAATTGAAAATATATTTCACTGGTTTTTTAACATTCAAATACATTAAATAATCATCTTTCTATTTATCACACTAATTAAAAAATATATATTGGATTCTTTTTAACAATAGTTATATTTTTGCTGTTCAAACGATTTTAATTATATTTAAAACTAATGTATAATTAATTTATCTTTTATTTTTAAATAATTAATTCATATTTATATATTTATCTTTGTCGTTGTGGCAACCTAATCATTACTATATTTACAATAAAATATAAACTCGCTTTCAGAAATTTTGAACTTTTACATTTATTTATTACAATAATAATTATTTTTATATCCTTTTGCAAGTTATATTATTTAAGGTAGTAAAAGGTAACTTTTTTTATAATGCCAAAACGCAAAACTAGATATGGCGGGGGAATGTTTTAGAAATAAAGATAAAAATCGAAAGTCAGAACATTCGTGTCATTGCTATGAAACTGACACAATTTCGATGTTTATTTGTTCTCATGAAGCAAAATTCTAAATTTTCGTGATGTTTACGATAATTACTACATTTTTCACAGACAATCAATGAAAATCATTACAAATTTTAAGAAAGTAAAATTTATTCCGGAGATGTTTCAGTGCTTCTGAATGGATCTGTGTGAGAAAAACATTACCTTGGGGAAATGGTAAAAGAAAGTTTACACTGCTTTGTTACTAATTTTCTTGGAATTAAATGGCGATCCGCCAATTCATATTGCCATAAAGGAACTGTTAAAATTTCGCCGCTGAATGAATATTCCCCTTTTTTGAAAGAATACCCCAGAGAAGTAGTTCCCCTGTTTTAAGAATGTTTTATAAAATGAGTAAGTGCTGTGAGCTGTGTTTTGTGAGGATGGCAAAGAGATCCTTAAGTATCAGCGTCAGCAGTTAACGGGGGTTGGCGAGCGATAGAGAGCAGGGGGCGGTAGCTCCCTAGTGTAATAAAATTTAATAATTATTGTTTAAATATTGCTTATTGCCTCACTTTTCTGTTTAGAGAATTTATGTAATTAGCATTTTAACAATAATATAAAAAATAAATATGACTAAAAGAACAAAAATAAAATATTTTGGTAACAAAATACGAAAAAGGAATAGATAAATTGGAAAATTTTTGAAGAATCTCCAAACTACACCCTTTAAACATGGGAATAAAAGTAGAAGGAAGCTTTACTTTTAATAAAAAGATATGGAAACATGTACAAAAAATTTTTTTTATCTCATCACAGCAGGTGCGAATTAAAGTGTGCGCCTGATTAACTACACGAAGTTAATTTACACAAAGCCAATCCCTTCCCTTCATTCTTTTTCTAAGAGACAAGAGTCGGAAACAGGTGGTTATGCTAGAGCAGCTGTTGATCGCTCCGAACTTAAAAAACGAGTTAAACACAATAGGGAATCGATGCCTCCACACACAAAGGGGTTCGAAGCCGTTGAAGTTTTCTTAAAAATATTTCTAGACAACTGCAGTTCAAAAGATAACGTCTTTTTCATCATCTTTAAAAAAAGAAATGGTGGAGAACATCCCCGATTTCACTGCTCGAAATGAAAATCGATCTCCATTTTTGTTCAGGGGGGTTTACTGTTTTTAAGAAACAAAAACATCAAGAAAACTAAAATATGATTTTTTTCCTTTCTTTTTTATAACCGATTGTTGCGAACACATAATCACTCCATAGTATTAGAATACATATTATTAAAATAATTAATACACACCGTACTTTGAAAGCAATTATACCAGAAAAATGATTAAATATCCATTAAGAGAGACAATTATCACCAAATTTAAATCTGCTATATTCCTTTTTTTGAATCACGCACTGAAGTCCTACGACTAAAGCAAATTATTACTATATCCTTTTGCTTCCATCAAACATTAAGAATCGGCACGACCTCGTGCTCTACATACACAAAACTCGACACTGAACTTGCATCCATCCATTCATTAATTCGCTCTCAAACAAAATAATCGTATGCAACAACAAAACAAATTAGCATTCAGTCGAAATATTCAACAGAGAGAGAGAGAGAGTAACTGGAGTTTTTCTTTCTCTCTCTCGTGTCTCTCTGCCAAAGATACTAGTAGCAGATAACCAACCCTGACTTGACTAGGGTCGAGGTTTGATTAATGAGATCTGGTGGACATGTCGGGATATAAACGGGGTGGGACTCTGGCGTTCGAAGTCATGGAAACGTAATTATGCATCATTTAATGCAGACGTGTCGGGCATTTAAAATCTGTTGTGCGTTCACATTAAAGCGTCGGAATCGTTGCGAACACACGCCAGTGTATGCAGGGTCTATTAGGGTTTGAAATACCAGTAGCCCTCAGTGATGAGCGTCGAATAACACTGACATCTATTCTTAGTTTGGGATAATAACATCCACAGTGTTACAAGGGTTAATTTTCTAATTTACGGTGGGGGCTAAAGCCTAAGATTTTTCTCAGATATACTCGATATGCGATTTTGAACAGTCGAGGAAATATTAATTAGAAGTTTTAAGGATAGGGCAGCTTTTTTTACAATTAGGCTAAGCGCGCACTAAGAGACTTCTGTCTCGGCGACTTAAAACACTAGTCACTCGAGAGCAATGCATTTCTATGAGGAAATTCTTGGCCTAGTGATCTTGGTCTCGTCGCCATGTGCGCGCACTCTAGCTTCTTGCAATAGCCAGGGAAGCAATTTTGTCTTTGTCTCCGAGAGCAATTTTGTCTTTGTCTCCTAGTGCGCGCTTAGCCTAAGTAACACTAGTTATTTCTAAAAAAATGTTGCTCAGTATATAACATTTACTTGTGAGAACCTGATTAAATGAAACATTCTTCAATGAACAACTGCTATAACTAGAAACTAAATTGATCTCAAAACGTTTTAACGAGAGTTAAACCTCTTTAGTCTAGTTATGCAGTTTATTGCTATTACCTCTGGGGTAACTATGGTCAAGAATACTATCATAAATGCTTTAAACTTCACCCCTCTCAAATCTTATATGGGAAAAACCTACAAAAGTTCTTTAACTTCAGTTTATCTAGAAAATATTAATTTGAAGAAATTAAATCAGCACCATCAAGGTCCGAAGGCTGGATGTAGAGAAACCCGGATATGAACATAATACTTTCAAACTCCTGATCTTGGCTATGAAAATGTAAAAGATCGTAGAAGAAGTGTTCAGAAAATTTGGAAAATCATGTCAAAATAACTAATAGTTGATTTATGGGTTGGAAGGTTAAAAAAGGTTGCAATAGATAACTTACTAAAGTCAGTCAAGGTAAATTCTATCCTGACGAATCTACTGCCTGCTGCTTACAAATTTGAGAGGTCTGAGAATTGTTTAGATGGAAAATTGTCATACAAATATCATAATTTAAGAACAAATAAAATCAAACACAATTACTGTTATATCTGAATAAACTGTTCACATATTCCAAGGGTACTCCCACTCAACGACACGAGGTAGTACTAATGACCAAAAACCGTTTTCGCTGCTTTTCTGAGTAATACAACAATCAGTTTTCCTCCTAAATACGAAATTGCGGAGGTTATGGGAATTTACATCAAAATCGCCCTGCTCAGTGAAGCAGGAAATCCAGCCGTGTTTTTCAGCCGCCACCGCGAGGCACCTCCTTTGTGTTGGCCGGATCCTCAATACCCTATCATTACACAACGCACGAGGGACTCGCCCGTTCGAATCTGAAGACACGTTCAGCAAAATAAACAGCCCAGTCCCAGAAATTTCACACCGAGCCGACCCTTTACTTTCAACAGGCTTTTTCACCAACAGTTTCGCACCGAAAAAAAGAATATCAGCGTGAAGGTTTTAAGCAGTTGTTAAATTTTAAACTCGTGATTACTATCATCATGCTTTTAAGTCCATGCTAAAGAACCTTTGGAGCTCTAAAATGGTCGTATTTTAAACTGCTATTTTAGTATGTAGTTCAGGACAAGCAGAAATTTTATTTTTAGGCTCTATAGAAAATTCTGCCAACAATGGATTGAAATTTGGAATAAAAATTTTATAATGGGTTTTAAAAATCCCGGATACTCTTTCACAAAGACCCATTTGAGTTTTCAATCCACAGGTATATTTAGAGCCTGTCATCTATAGATATTCTAAAACATACAAATAACTTTACCGAGTACTAAGAGCAATGGTAAGTAAATTTGATTGCTGACTGTTATTGCAGTTTTTTATCTCTTCCACAGTTCCTGTTTGAATTACTTTGGATACATAAAATTAAAGATAAATCCTTCAATTTGAGGCATGAAAAGACGGAAACAAACCCACAGGAATAATTTTCATTAATTGATTATGGAAATAACAGTTTAAAGTTAGTACTCCCCAACCTCTCTTGGAGTACAAGCTAATTTAGGAATCCTCCCAAAAGACCCTTCACCCAATTGATCGTACTCCGTACTGTTAAATAATCTATTTACCAAATATTTGGTTTGTAAGATTGGGCTTATTAGCCAGTTACCCTCCAGCGATGGTCCATATCGAATGTAATGGAACTGCTTATATGTTTGCAGTAATTCGTGATCGACTTATGACATCGATTCTCAAACGACTAAGGAACCCTTGAGAGCATCCCTTATAATCTTTAATGATGTTTAATAAATACAAATATTACTTACTCTGGGTATAAGAGGATCATGCTTATCCAGAAAGAACTACTACGAGCGGAACGAACTGTTTTGAACAAACAATATCATTTGATTGGTGTACAAGTATTTTTAAAATAAGAGTAGAAGTTAATGTTGTGTGTGTTGAAGAAATTTGCAAATTTTAAGCAACAGGGAAAGGTGGTGTACCTTGGATGTAAGCGCACCTTGGTCCCATATATTTATTAAGCGTAACTTTTAGCGATAAGGCAACACTACAAATGTAGTTCCTTCTTACCAGAGTTCTCTGTCTAGCTAAATTACTTATAGAAAAAAACGACTATTTCTGATAAAATCTGGATGTTAAAAAATTATTTCGCCCATCCTATGTAGTTTTTTTAAAAAGTTTGATTTTTGAACTACAGTTCAAAATATACAGATTCCGTTAGTAAATTTAATAGCTTAAAGTGTTTTGTTTTAGCTCTAATATTAAATTCTCAAAATGTGGCTAGAAGTAAACTCACCATAGTAATTAGATATTTTCAGTAAATGATAATTAGACCTAAGGAAAGCAGTGTACCTCTTTGACCGGTCCAAGGTACACTACACTAAGGTATCTAGGGTTACAACAAAAATCACCAAGCAAGTGTATTTGTATGGGAAAGGGCCTATAAAAGTCTCGACATAAATCCCGATAAAATTGTGAGTCTGAAAAAAACTATTACCAACATCTTTTATTTGAAAATTAATTTTAAATTTAATTAAAGGCAACAAACACATATTTTTATCGGCCAATATTTATCATGCTCAATATGATTATAGATATGGTTGTAAATTTCTCATCTTTTAAAAATGGGAAGAGCATCATGAGTCGGGCAAGAAAGAAGATCACGGCTATGCGCGCTAAGTAGGATCGAATACCGATTTCACACCCTTCAGTCCATTTCAATTTGACGACTTTTAAACTATTTAACGAGCGTCTTGAACTTGACCAGACAGGTCCGCAAATCGCCTCCCTCGTTATGCAGGTAATTACATTTGGAAGGTGACTACACAGTGGTATAACCAGCCGTTTCCTCCATTAGGGCCTTCCCATGAGATGGGCGTGGAGCTAGGAACCATTAATCTCTGGAGCCCTCGCGCACATTTAAAAATTAGTTGTCTATTCAGCTCATTCAAAGAAGGCTGGCTTGGCCCGGTACTGCAAGCATGACGAATACAAAAGACCGGATAAATGGTCTCCTTTCTCTCTTTCTCCGGTTTTAATTCCGAGTTTAAATGCAGAGAGGCGAGCATCTTAATTTTCAAACGGCTTGATGGCTGTGGAGAACCGGAGAATTTAAATTCCAACTATAGCAATAAGAGTTTGTTGGTTTTGAATGCAGTGCACGAAAGTTATATTAGGGGGAAAAGCTAACCTCTCTGGAATCGGTTAGTACTCCACTTTGATTCGGTCGTGACTCTCCAGGGTCCATTACCAAAGTATGTAAGAAGTTCTGAAGTCACACAGATAAATTATGGTCATAATCCTTTTCTGCGAAATGTATGGTATTAGCATCAAAAGTAAATTAGGAAGTTTTGGCTATGCCCGTAAAACACTTCCCAAAATGATGCACTTTCATAAAACCTCTAAAATTTTAAATGTCCCAACCAAGGTGTATGGTCCAGAATCCTTTATGCAAAAAATATTTATTTTGTAGTTATTTTATTGCTACTAAATTTAAATTAGGAATAATAAATATAAACTTTTGATGGGATGATACGTATTAATAAATAAATTCCCTCTTAAGTAAACTTGAAGAGTTTCACGGACGGTGTCACAAATGATTTTCCGGGTATATTCCCGCAGAGAACGATGAAACGTTTGTGTAAACTTTCTCTGGAATACGGTCCATCTACCCGAAAATTCATTATGATCTTAGTACATTTCCTCTTATTAGATCCATTAACTCTTTTATTTATCAAATTAATATTTGTTGAGCTATAACACTTTTATCACAGTATATTTTTTAAGCATTAATTTTGCAAACTATTCATTTTAATACACACAATTATGAATATTCCTTTAGAAAAACACCGAGATTAACAAATTTCTTCCATTATTTACGATACATCATTTCATTACTTCCGAATCGTAACCACCCTGAGAAAGCGTGAAACATTCGCAACCAGAGAGAAAAGAATATCACGTCTTCTCAGAGAAGCCCAGCATCCATAAAAAGCACACGATACACACGTTTCCACTACCGGAGAAGCTCACCGACATAAATCAAATTAGCATCACAATGGACTCTCAGGGGTTTTTTTAGAACGCATCATCCCTGTTATTCCGATTCCGCTTTCCCACAAGCAGCGGAAAAAATCAAGCCTATAGAACAAAAACAAGGAGCAGCCCAGAAGTGGATCATTAAAATATTATTCCACAACGTGACTTCTTCATATTTTTTTTATTGCTACCTGACGGTTTCGCAGCAATTAGCGAAATGCATAAGTTACCGCCATTATTTTTTGCGGTGCCTCTGGGCCTCGCTAATAAAAATGTTGCATATTCATCATAACCATCTCTAACAGGGAGGTTTTTCCTCTACCTTTTTACAGCACTATGGATGGAGATATAACCCCTGGTAGGGAGGTTATTGCCGTATTATGGCGGACATAATGGGTTTTATTAGCATCCCGCAATTACGGCCCGGCTGTAGTTTTTGTGGGTGCTCGCCGGTGAAGCCAACAATCCGCGTCTTTGTTCCCTCTTTTTGCGGGGAAGGGAGACAAAGAAATGTCATTTAGGCACAGAGTGCTCCTTTTTTTCTTTTTCGTCAGACTGCTCGTTGGGGAACGAAAAATGAAACTCGTTAGAACAATCGCCCTTAAATGTGTGCGTAATGAGGAAAGAGTTTTTTTATTTTATGAAATGCTCTCTCTTTGCCAACACTAATGCTCGGGAAACATTCCTTAGCGAGTTACTGCGATAAATTCTGTTTGTCAGTCATGGTTCTGAGAAATGCAAATTGCTTGACAGCTGGCTAACAGGAGAAGCTGAAAATTTCTTGTGTGAATTAGAGGAACTTATTATATTACTACCCGTTTTTGGTTGGTTTAAAAATTTTTTTCCCAACAATGTCAGATTTGAGTGATTAGTAAGAAACTACTTTTGAAAAAAAAGTTTAAAATAGACATGGAAAATAGATTTCCATAAAAAAGAAACACCTTTTAAAACTGATTAACCCCCCCCCCAAATCCAATTTTAAGTAAAAAAAACGAGTTAAAATATTTTAAATGAAGTGAACAGCCAAGCAAAATATGAAAATTATAAGAACATGATGATGATGATGTCGTGTCCAAGATGAGTCCAAATCAAATAAATTTTTAATACTGGTAAATTAATCACCATTTATTCCTAAATTATACCGTTTATTTTAATTGGATTTTTGAACTTTTTGCCATATTTTAAAATTTTTTTTACTTACTTTAAAATTAAATTGCTCATTATGACGGAAATTTTATCAAGTAATTATTAAAATCACATAAAATTTTCAACTTCCATTCCTCTATGGTCACAAGTTTACGGAAAATTAAAAAAAAAATCAGGTATTCTTTATTTATATAAAAAATACTAATACAACATTAGAGAAAACAGCAAAAAAGGTAATTTTTTAAACGTATTTCTGGAATTTCTCCTGAGCACTCAGCGTATATCTTTTTAAATAAATAAATCCGTAACTAACATTACACAGCGTCTTCCAAGTTACTTTCATAAACAATCCCTGTGAATACAACTTCCAAATTGACAGCTCTCCAAGACTGGTTAAAAAAACTTCCCAACTCTTTCCGGCTCATATAATTTTAAAAATTTCTGAGGAAAATGAAATATACTTGTTTTTCTCGAAGATCATTGTTCGTTCGCATTCTGTTGACCCCACAGACAATGATGAATTACACTGGGGTCAACAGACGTTGAGAGGGATACGAGTTTCGCGTTTATAATACTCAGCGTCAAATGGAACTGGAATATAAGCATAACGTAATGAGCAGGAACCATGGGAGTATTTTGTGTTGATAATATTGCCATCTCTGAGAAATAATAAAGTGAATTTAACCATGTCTAATCTAGAAATGATTTGAATTGCCATAGAGATTTTAAAATACATTGGGCTGTACACGAAATAGAGGGAAAGGTGATAAATTGGGCCCAAGTTATTATATTTGAGAATAAGTTCATTGATCTTTAAAGATTTCGTTAAATGTTTTAGTTAACGAGATTTTTGCCCTATAAAACATTTATAAAAAACAAATATATTCTTTAAAGGATTAAAGAGCATAATAAGAACTATCATTAAATTAAAAAAACGATAAAAATTATTTATAATCCATGAGAATTTAGGGGGTGAGGTTCATTAATAATTTTTCACAGTTCACAGTCACAATTTTACAGAAGGGGAGTTTTTCTTATTTAACTTATTCCAAACATATGAACTTAATTGTTCATTGAAAATTCTTTATTTACGTTTTAAAAGAAAGGGATAAAAGAGGTTTCTTAAAAATAGGTTGTTATTTTTTAAAATTCAAGGACTTAAGATTTGGACTGGGGATGCTGTACCCCTATTTTGGCCCTATTTTGTGTTTATGGATTCGGTCCTGTCACAATTAATCTCAGAGCTATATCTTATACCATTTTACCAGCTACCTAATATGACGTAAAAATTTTCAACTACATAATTGTAAAATTTTAAAAACATAGTTTCAGAACACATAGAAACTACAAGACCAGTAAAGAGTTTATTATGGTAAAGACATATCATAACATTTGGATTTCTTTTTGGAATAGAAATAATTTTTAAATGTTGTAAAAGCAAAAAGCATCTTGTAATTTTGAATCGCACTTTTCCCATCACGTTACTTTTAATTCCAACTGAATTTCCAACAAACCCATGGTATCCCTGGAGTCGCCCCACTAATCCAATCTACCGGAGTGCTTTTGCGGTTAGTTGGTGCACCGCATCAAAAAGCAATGGCAGAGAGAACAGATATTCCCCATTCAGGAAATCACAGCAGTCGCAATTTCAAAGCAGCTTTCGATGATGCATTAGTATGCCGCAAGCACACGCATTTTAAACTATGAATATCGCGCAAGGTATAGCCGTATGGCCTAATAAATGTCAGATCTAATCTGGAAACCTGAGTTACGGTGGGCACGGTAAATGCCTTTTAAATTACTCACAGTCTGGAAATAGTTGCACACGGACATTCGGGATCAAGCATTAAACTTCCCCAAGTGTATATTTCTGCTAGATTAATCAAAAACTTACTAGGTAATGATTAGGGCAGTCGAAATATGATTCCGTCGCTTTGAACGCATTTGGGAAAAGTTTTGAATTCTGATTAGCGAAAGTGATAGGACCGAATATTATTTAGTTCTACAGGATTTGTTTGGATGGTTTAAACATTTTCCTTTATTTCAAGCTTTATCTCAGACTGCGTAAGACTTTAGGTTCCATCGGACTGATGAACATGGAACATTGACAACGAGGAGTAGATGCATGATTAAGTATTTGATTATGTGCTGTTTCAAAGGCTTAAATAAAGAGTCATACTAAAGATACACAAATTCTCAAAGGGGTTTATACAAGGTACGACATTTATAACTGGGTTTTACAAACCTGAAACCTCGTGCAGCTGACATGGACAAATAATGACTACATATCTTGAATAAGTCCAATGGAGAGGCACTGTCTTAAGGAGCTGTGATTAGAAAAACCAACGGACAAAATTGTAAAAGGGTCGGTCCTTTAAAATACGATCCAGTTCCATCCAGTATTCTGAAAACTTCCATCAAGATAACAGAGGTTCCTTTTGCAGAATTTTGTAATACTTTAGTGCACTCAAATGTTTAAAATGTCCAGGAAATTTTAGGTTCCATTATGAACTAAAATTATTTGCTAGGTTGTTTATGTTGTTTAAAAATTCTTGTGTTTTGGGCTTTTAATGAAGAGCTTAGTTCAAATTCATCAGAATATTTTTAGTTATTGTCTTTCGCCGAGAGTTTAAAGATTATTCCGCAAAATTTATAAGTTTAAATATGATTTTAACTAAGATTTTTTCAAGAACTTCTTAAAAGTCAAAGACTTGATTTTGAAAAATTTAAAGTCTAACGCTGAATATTTCTTTCTTGTACGTAACGGCCAGCTAAGTAATTTTCATGCAATCCTATGGCCTTGCAGCTAAGAACTGTTTAAACCTTAAAATATTAAATTAAACAACTATCATTATACATCATCAAGGCTTGGTATTTTATCCTCGACCCTAACAAGCGTCAGCTGTGATCTCAAATACCAAATACAACATTTCAAATCAACTCTTCACATGAATGATATAAGTGGACAAAGATGGATTAGGATTGTACAAATTGCTCAGAGGGGACTCAAACCGTCATTATAACTAATGAAGACTAATGCAGCATTAACCCTAAAAGAAACGATTTATGTCTCCCATAGAGACCGCAGACGAGGCTCCAACAGGAACTCTATTCCCTTATTATAATAGTATTTCACTCATTCCAGAACAAGGGAGCCACTGTGCCGACGAACTTCTAATAGGGTGATAAAGTGGAGACGAGGGAGACGATTGTCAAATGAAAACACTTCAGAAAAACAGCTCTTAAATATTTATTTGAGACTCCAAATGGGTGTGTATGAGGTGAGATTCGACTGATAGTAGGAGGTCTTGATATACGGAAGGATGTACAGAAACTTTAATTTTATTTTTGATATTCAAAAATTATGTTTGGTTTTAAGTAACACATGTTTCATATTTTGTTATTCAGCAATGAAAAAAATCAAGTTACTAATAGGATAAAATCAAGCTAAAAATTTTAGAAGGTTTATTATAGGAAGAAAGAGAGAAGGAGTTGCTGGGGAGATGTTTTTTTTTGTTTCTATTTTGGCGTTGTTTCTATTTTGAACATAAATGTTTAGGTGCTATGAATTTTTATAAAACTTGACATCCCCTCATCACGATTACAAAGTTTTTGTAATACGGTCAATGTAACAGAACATAAGCATAGAATACTAAATAATTGAAGGATTCTTGCAGTGTTAACATCGAGAAAACTCTCTTGCAATGAGAAATTTAAGTAACAAAGAAATTTAAAAACCATTCTTGTTTTCTAAAAATTATACACTCAATAGGTTTTGCTATGAGAAGACATTCCAGTCATTCCCAAACATTTAAGCAGAATATTATACTTGAATTAATATATATGAAAATTTTTCACAGATAAATTTTACAGTTACGTCAAAAAAAGCTACCGATAAAATTCTGAGTCAAAAACATGTAAATTTACGGTAATGATTTTTCCTGCTGCCTAAATATATGTTCACGAACTCACTAACTTTATAACAAAAACTTGGTATGAAACTCACACGAAACACGGAAACAATTTCCTTTCCATTGAATTAGTCGCACGCATTCGTCTCGAAGCAACTCAAGAGGAAATACAAATTAAACACCCAATTCATTCATTGCCTTCATCTCCCCGAAAACAACTCAACTCATCTTCGAAAGACAAAAGATGAACCCCGACCCGTAAGGTCTCAATTCATCAACTTGCGGAGGACAAGAGGGTTCATCCCGTATTCATGAAAACTTATGAGTAAAATCGAGGAAACGAAACAAAAAAAGACACAAGCGAGGGAAAACGAAGTGGCAACAAAAGGCACTGAACAACGTTTCAATTCCGAAAAAGACGCCGTCTTAAATTTAATTTATCGCTTCTTGATTGGGTGGAATGCAATTGACGGATGAGATCGATTCATCTAAGTCATCGCCGTTGCCACACCGAAGCTCCTTAATTCTCGAGTCGGGGGGCAGCAGCGCTTGAGAGCATACGGAAAGTTGTTAGGCCAGTCAGAAGGTTGTGACACCTCTATGCAAAACAGGATATTCCTAAGGAGACACTTAATTGTAAAGAGTCTTTTTTGGACGTCTGGCTTATACGATGTCATCCTGTCGCTTGGTTGTCGAAGCTGGGTTGAATGTGTCACGTGCTTAGTATGATTTAAATTATTCCACTACCCTCTACAGAAGGGTTTTCAAAGACAACCGCTCGTTTTTATTTGCCTTCAAAAGTCAATCTGAATTTGAAGCGAATTAATTTTTGTGCCCCAAAGCATATTTGGAGTGAAATTGTCTCGGGCTCCTTTTGGACGCAATTAAGAAAGCAGTCGTAAAAAATGCGTGTCTAGTATGGGGGGGGTGAGAATGCACGTTATATTATTAGCGTAGAAATGAAAATAATAGCATAACTTCACCTTTGAAGAGAGAGAGAGGGGGGTTTTGACGAAAAATAAAACCTTTTCGATTGAGGGATCTTGAAGTCTGGGTTTACAATGGAGATCTGAACTAAACTAAATATTGTATAAAAAAACTTTAGAAACTTTTCAAAAACTTTCTCTCGTATAATTTGCTGAGTAAGTCATTTGGTGAGTGTTTCGTAGCATTTTTCCTAAACTTTTTGTTTGGAAGAATAAATAACATTCGAAAACTTAATTACCATGTAACATGAATGACCATGTAAAAACCTTTCTTATTTCAAAGATGGCAAACGGATGTAGTAATTTTTGCGTCATATTCTAAAATGAAAACTTGTATTTGTAAGACGGGACTAGACGTTTCTACATCACTGAAAACCTACAGGCCAGCAAATGACATAAATAGGCATGAACGAGGAGATGAAAGAACACATAATTCTGCGAATCCAAACCCAAGACAATTAGACAGTTCCTTAGTTCAGTTCCTTTTTAAACGCTTTTATTCTACTTGCTTTTGGCAGCGTTTTACGGGAGGAATTTTAAAACTCGATTTTCAGGCATTTCCCGAAATGTTAGGGCCCCGAAACTTTGCACATAGGTGTAACCCTCATGACACTCCAATATCCAACCATTCTCTAGTCCAGGTATGGGCAACCTTTTCGAATCCGCGGGCCGGATTCAATGATTATAATGACGTGGAGGGCCATAGATTAGATAACCTAATATTTTTTAAGTAAAAAATTAGTAGTTTTATTACATATATTTACGAAGTTTGATTCTAAAGTTAAAATTTAATCTGGAATTATACAATATATTGATTACATACAATAATTATAATTAAGTTACATTAATCTGGACTATAATAACATTATATACAATAACTATAAAGTTAGTTACATTAATCTGGACTAAAATAATATCTTGAATACATACAATAATTATAATATTAAGGTTACATTAATATGAGCTAAAATAATATTCAGAGCTCATAGTAATAAAAAAATATTTCAGGATACACTTTTAACAATTGTTATTGCATGATACAAGAAAATTAATGGAGGAGGAATTAATGTTCAGGAGGACAGATTAACTTTAGCAGCATTGAGAATGACTACCAAGTTACTCTCTACTGCCAAGTTAGGGTGAAACAGGAGGGGAATATCAACCGTCGGCGATCGTCCGTCGTGAAGTAACAACTCTCCCACACTTATAGACGCATCCCATGAACGAAATATAGTTGTACAGCATGTTTTAACTGCTAAAATTAAGTTATTTTCGGGGGGAAGTTCTGTATCCCCTCTTTTGCTCTTGTTGACGAAAACCAGAGTGATTTTTAGTACAATTTTTAAAATGTTTCACGGGCCGGATCAAATAACGAGGCGGGCCGGATCCGGCCCGCGGGCCGTAGGTTGCCCATCGTTGCTCTAGTCAAACAACCAAAGGATTAAGTTAATTAACGAGTATTTTTAATTAACAGAAACACCAGATTTTGAGACCTTTCCCAAGGGGCTATTCTCCCTAAACCGCGCACAATGTTGTATAAGGCATAACTTCATCCTATTTAAAAGTCAAAACGAGAATTGCCCAGTAATTACAATATTTTATGGACGATTAATCACTTTTTTTTACAAGATCTTGTACATAAAATTTCAGGCACTTCCAAACGATATAAAGTTCTGAAACTTTGCACCATGGTGTAAACTCGATGACAATGCAATATTCAATAATCAACTAGTCAAAACCTCCGTAATTAAGGTAATTAACGAGTGTTTTTAGTTATCCTTTTAATTCAAATTTGAGACACTTCCGTGAAGCCAATGGATCCCAAAACCTGTAAGATAATATATTAGGTATATCACTACAATACTTAATCTTCAAAACGTGATTTCTTACCTTCCAATTAACAATTAAGATAATTAGCGATTTAAGATAATAACCGCGAGAAAGAAATTGCCAGAAGAGCGAGAAATCGCCGAAAATTGGTGCCCATCCCGAGGAATCGGGTTATAAGAAAAATATGCTACTTTTATAATTTATGGACTACTAAAAAGCCTGAATGGGATGCTTTTTCTTTTTCTTGTGAATCTTTTTGATATGAACGGATTTTATCGGCGAGTGAGCGTGTTATATTTCACCATCATATTGTTGAAAACTAAAATTCCATTCTAACATCAGATTAAATATGGTTGAAATAAATACATTTTTTCTCGTGAGTTTTTGTTAAAAAAATACCATGACTAAAAAGTAGAAAATAAAAAAAAGTAAAAAAAAGATTTTTTAAAAAACGCTTTTATTGAAGTGTTCTAAAAGGTCAAAAATAATTAATTCGGTTTGACAAATAATTTATTGGGAAGTAGAAAATAACTTTTTGGTAAGTAAATAATAACTGATTTTCTAATCACTAAACATAAAAGCGTCGGCGCTAGTAACTCTTTATTCACTATTTATTCTAACTTGTTTATTCTATGTTCTATGTAAAATTATACATAAATACCGACGTAATGGCCTAGTGTTTAGAGCATCTGACTGCAAAGCCGTACGTCTGGGGTTCGAACCCTCGTTCGGCATAGATGTTAGTGTTACTAAACTTGAATTACATAAACGGGTCCATACCTTCAGGTGAATTTGTACAAATTAAAAAAAAATAAAAAAAATTAAATTAAAAAATATATAAATTACTAGCGCCCACGCTTTTATTTTTAGTGATTAGAAAATCAGTTATTATTTACTTACCAAAAAGTTATTTTCTACTTCCCAATAAATTATTTGTCAAACCGAATTAATTATTTTTGACCTTTTAGAACACTTCAATAAAAGCGTTTTTTAAAAAATATTTTTTTTACTCTTTTTTTAACGAACCGATTTGCAATTAACTTGAGTAAAGCATTTATTCCCTCTGAAGAAATAAGATCTGCATTTTGCACTATTTTAATAATGAATATGTCAGTCTGAAAATGAATTTCATTGAGAATGACTAATCTCTATTCCACCAAAAGACAATCGTTTCAAATATGCTGGAAAAAATTAAAACCTTGACCGAACTTTTTAGTGACCTATAAAAAGAGACGAGTAAAACTAAAACACATCGGCTTGTAAGCACACATTGTGGTTAAAAGTTTCCTGTTTCCAAAGGCAGAAATGCCTAAGCTTTCACAGGTAAAAAATCCAAAGCTAATCAACCAACCAACAGGGAGAAGAGGCATCTCTTTATTCAACCCAGTAAAGCGAAATTTATTACTGAATCCCAAAAATGAGGCACCATCTCGCATAAAAGTAGAGACCTTTTCTCCCGAGATGAAGCTATAACAGATGGTTAAAAAGTTGCTAATTGGGGAAGCAGGAAAAAAAGCGAAGTCCATCTCCGAACCATCTCATTTCCGCAGAAAAAAGGGACTGTTTGAAGTAAAGGAGGGAGGAGGGATGGATAAAAAGACAGGAGAAGAAAAAATAGGAGAGGTTGCGTAAATCCGTGGCTATAATTAGCAGAAGAGAGAGACACCTGGCGTAGTTTCATTTCCAGAGAGAGAGCTGGCTACTAGAGAAAGAGGGAGTGTCGTAATTGCTTTTCGGGCAGAGTTCGTTTGGTGACTGCGCGGCTTTGGACAAACACGTCTGTCCTGTGATGCGGCCACGCGCTCGAATGGAAAAAGAGCAGGTCGGATTGCAGTGAATATGTGTAATTAGTTTCAGATTATGATGCAACAGCAGTCGTGGTATGAAAAGATGTTCTTAAACTATTCCATCAATAAGAAAGGGTCCATTTGGAGAATCGTATTAGACAACGAATTTATTCGGAACTTATAAGTTGAATTTTTTCTTACCCTTTTATCCTAGACTTTTTTCGATACAGGACTTTTATTCGAAATGTTCTACATAAGATTGAACGTAAAGCAGTTCTGAAGGTTTTTAATGGCACCCCTTTTTACAGAAGACCCAAGAAGAGATGGAATGCCTGCCTATATAAAGATTTTGCCATCATATAAACTGGCTAAAAACAGGAGATTGATTTCTAAGCATGCATAAAGGAAGTAACCCTTGAGGAGGGCTCGGGCACACAAATGAATGTCGTCCCAATGTTGATAATACTCTGATGTGTTCAAATGATGCAAAAAAGTAAAATCTGAACTGATCATAACAGACTATGATATCTAAAACTATCAATTTTATGTTCATTTAATGACTTTAGGTCAGTTAACTATTATCACCATCATCATATTAGATTGCTTATAAGCTAAACTAAGTCACCAATCCTTATACCTGGAATTTAGTATATTTTCAATTCACAAAAATGTGATAAAAGGTAAAAACTCCCATTGTGACTTTCACTAAAATATAAAGGGTTTCTTTACCTTTTTTGCTTCCATCTATATTTCTCCACTACAGTAAAAAAGCATTAACTATGGTTAGACAAGCAAAGTTCGGATAAACGACGTTTTTATGTAAAACCCCTCCAAACTCCATTTCCAGTCTTTAAAGAGAGCAAAGTTAAGAGAGCATTCTTCTAGCATTTAATCGTACGGGGAAATGTATAATTATGAGTAGAAGGGAGCATGAAATTAGCATACAGCTCAGACGGGAGCGAGATCAAAGTTCAGATTTGCCCATGTGAATCTGAAACTGGTAGCGATAAACAAGGATCTTGTTATTTATACTCAACTTGATTTATTTACTTGTAGCTTGGTATTCCTCCCCAGATTTTCTGTTTTTTGCATTTAGTGTCAAGGAACATTGTATTTGATGGACGTTTACCAAAAGGATCTAAGGAGCGACGGCTAAGAAAATAGTATAAAAGAAGTTTCAGAAACAAGTCAATTAAGGAGAGCCTTTTCATAGAAGGTATTTATTATCAAACTATTGAAATGAATTAAGATGTCAAATAGAAAAAAAATATTAAAATGACTTTTTATGGATGTTTTTAATTTTATGTATTCAAGGAACTTTTATAGAAAGAAGGTTGTTTTAGAGGACTTTGTTAATTGATTTCCCTTCATAAAATTTGCTTAATTATTCATTTTAAAATTTCGAAATAAAAATATTGTATCCGACAAAAAAAGAATCCCCAAAATAATCTTTGAAATAATTGTTTTTATGTGTACCCAGCAAGTAATATAAAAAGTGACAACTAAATGGAACATAATTTGATAGAATTGAATTAGTTTTTTAATAGAATGATTGATTGAGCACAAATATTAATTTAAAAATCTGATATGCACCAGAGCAAGTTTTCTACTTAAAAGTACGTAAGGTAAAGCTTAAAAAGAAAAGGATTCGTCTATTACCCTTCCAATGTTTTTCAAAACTGCATTTTTTAGTGACTCACTCACATAAACATAATCTATAAAAGGCGGGTGCATTTAGTTCACTAACTTAAGTTGTAAAATACAAAGGTAAGACTCTGTGAACCAGAAAGTGTAATTATCCAAGTGTGTTAGGAAACAATAGAGTGAAACATTTAACGGTTGCATTTGTTTGAGAGCACAAAGCAGCCTGTGTTGAGTCAACAGAAAATTAAAAGCTAGGGGTGAAAGCCCTAGCTCTGGTTGATAGATATTTAATGGAGAAGATGAAAATTTGAAAGAAAAAATGTAGAGGAAATAGCACAACTGGAAAATATCGCAGGGCTTTAAAATGTAATTAAATAAACTTTTCTTCAATTAAAAAATGTGATGTTTGAAGGTCTTCAATAAAGATTTCACTATTATTTGAATAAATTTTCCTATAGAAGGCTTAAACTTTTACGTAAATTACTTTAGAATATCTAGATATTTAGGAAATCTCTGCATTTTCAGCGAATGCAAATCAGGGTAAAAACTAGAAGTGCATTTCGTTTCACCTGCACGCACATCCCACAAAATAATGTTGTTTCCTAACTAGAAGAAAATCCAGTCATTCAAATATTCGTAAAAGAATATTAAATCGGTAGACATTTAAAGGCCTGAGAGAGTTCCGTGTTGAAGCTTAAAAAAACTTTTAACTTTTTCTACACTGTATCTAGTTTTTCACTTAAGTCAAATAAGAAAAAAAAAGACGGACCTTACAGAGATTTATCTAAGAAAAATATCTACAAAATCTGTCACTAATCCCTCCTAATTCCAACAAATGACCAATTCATAACTCTTCGAAACAATTCGCCTATCAATCTAGCCCAAATTCAACAACGGACAATTTACCACATAAATAACCATGCACTACAACAGGCTTCAGAGGAACAGGATTTTCCTAACAAGGAGAAAGTCTCACTTTTCCAATGACCTGTTGAACACCACACCATTAACACGCTCATCCGCAGGCACCTTAACTACCGATTGTATGCTAATACCACAGCGAAGAATGTCATCAAAGGGACAAACACAGCACGAGCAGAGGCAATTCGAAGAGACCGTCCGGCCCCCTCCATAATAAATCTCGCCTTTAATTTTTTGGTCAGGGTGTTTCTTTACGAAGGAAAAGACACTTAATCACGTGGCATCATAAAACTTTTTTTTTCGTCACAGCATTATTATTATTATTTGAGCACCTGTAATTATCCATCGGAATTACCTGGCTCAAATTATGTTCCACAGGATGATTAGCGACTAGCGACAATTTACTGCGACATTCGCGGGATAGTATTTTATGCTGGTATATTATACTTTTTTGTCTCTTTTATCGTATCAGGTTCGTTGTACCGTTCTGTGATTGGTCAAGGAAAAAAATCGTACGCCTCCTTTGTTTTCCCCTTTTACCCCACGGAAATCACGTGATATTTTTGATGGTAGAAGATCTATTCATCTAACGTTTGTCGCATAATAATAGGATGTCTGAATATCCTATACGGTAAAATAAGGCCCAAGGTTAACCTGCTGAATTTTGATGGGATAAAGGGGTACAAGTATGAGAAATGGTAAAAAACCCCATAGAAATTAGTTTCTGAAGGATATAGTTTTACTATATTTTATTAAACACTAAACACTACCCCCAAAATTTTTAATATTCATAAATGACGATGGCTGAGCAATGAGCAGAGCATGGTCTGTTGGACTTACTTCTCCAACAGACAGACAACCACGTTTACGCCGAAGTAAATTGGTGGGAATAGAAAATTTACAATTAATAAAAACTGATTATGTAGTTGTTCTTTATGTTGAAATTTTTTTTTCAAATTTCAGAGTAAAATTTCGTAGCGGAACAACATGTGTGTTTTTAAAACAATATAACTGCAACGTTACCAAATATCAAAAAACAAGTTTTTAAGAATGTACTAAAATGCATACTGAAAGGAAACTCTACGTACCATGATATTTTACAATTTACCAAAATTTTCCTATCTTTTGCATTTACAACTGCTCGAATATAGCTCTGTATATTCATATTAATTTTGGTATACATAATAAACAAGAGTTTTTCAATATTCACTTCTCAATAATAAACATTTTCCATTATTCTTCCACAACGTTCCAAGAACTCCGTCTTTTTCAATTTGTTAAACTGAGAAAAACAACTCTTTTCAATCGAATTTAAGTTCCCTTTCCTTGAAATGTCAAAAAAGGAAAAGCAATAAGTGTAACGTTACTGTTATTGAAACAAGTCGTGAATTGTTGAGCAGAAAACTAAAAGTGGATGTGTTTTTAACAACCAGTGGGTAGTTGAAGTAGTTGGGCTTGGTACAGAATAAACTCGTTCATACAAGGTTAAGGAATTACTTCTTGAGAGAAACGTGTGTGTTTAAATACTTTGCCCATTTTCAAAAAAATTGTCCAGCTAGGATTGCCCAGGCACGAATTTTCTACACGACTTGTGAAAGAGATTCAATGCTCCATGTGATTCATGTGTGACGATGTGTGACGAGGAATGTTTATTAAAAACAACATTTAGATTTGCAAAACAGAAGAGCAACAATTATACAAAGAATGTTAATTTAAGGAAAATATAAATTATAAGTGCCTAAATTGAAAATTTTAGTATATCTCAAGTCGTTTTATAATGCATGTTTAATTTGATTCTTAAACAGACGTGTATTTCTGATTCCCACTGATTTCCAATAAAAAAGCATTTAATTTTTTCCTCAAGTTTAGCAATAATCTAGCAATCTGAAGACCTCTAACTTAAGCTTGATATCTCCAAAAAATTTAAACCTTTTATTTTTTATGCATTGTGGTGTTTTTCTCGCCAAATTTTAGTTACTTCGGTAAGCTCCGTAAACCTTTTGTTTGTTTCTAATAAAAAAAAACAAAAGTTTATGAATAATCGTGTGAAGGCAATTTAAATACTTCACGACTAACAAAAATCTATCGATCAAACTACAGGTGACAGGTAAAATCTCTTTTTCTATCGAAATTATCTTTTTCTGTTCATGGCTGTCCTTAGAAACTTGGAAATACCGCACTTAATAGGTCTGTAACCATCATTATTAGTTCATGATTAAACTAATAAGGTCTGGTGAATCTTCATTACTAGCAGTCTGAAAATCAATAATAGCAAAACCAACCAACCATCCAACCAGAGTATTCCAACGATATAAAAAAAGCTATTCGAGGACATTTGATGAAAAAAGTTATAAAAGCACCTCTGATTTCCACTCAACAAGATAAACACAGAGTTGCTAACTTATATGACGACTGGACACCAACGGCGTCTCTCTTTCAATTCCGGACGCGGGGAGGGAAAAAAACCCGCAAAAATTTCCAAACAATTTTCCACTCACTGAACAAGAAAAATGGCAGCAGTGCAATTACAATCGAGCAGAGACAGTTTCCAGTTTTTACGACTCGGTCATCGAAGGCACAGGGGCAAGGCCAGTCCAACACGGGATCCAAGGTTCGGAAGAAGAGGGACTGAGCTGGGATTTATTTAAATTACTTTATTTTCAAGATAAAGTTCTATTTTTTAAGTACTTATTCTACAAATATAGTAAGTTTAGTACAAGCTATTCTTATAAATTAGAACTGTGTAACTAGAAAACAGTTAATTAAATGATTTTAAATGCAACATCTAGTTCTAGATATAAAGAAATAGTTTTATCGATTAGGATCTCGAGTGTTTATCCAATTGATTAACAAGACTAGTAATATGTTCTCCATTTTCATTTAAATTCATCACATTGAAACAATTCCTTTCCAACAATTCCTTAGCAATGACGATATATTTAACTGCTGTTTACTTATAATTTATGTTTATCCCTTAAGGTCTAAATTAACGTTTCGAATTTATTGTTTAGTAGAATTCAGTAGTAATAGTTCTAGCACTATTAAAAAATTTTAATGTTTACATAAACCACAATTAGATATCAGTTGACTACATATTGATGTTTTTTATTATCTATGTTTACTACAGATTAATAATTACAATGTTTTTAATTTATCTTTATTCTTTTAAATTTATATTTAGTTCATCTTAATAAGGAATTTTTATCACTGCCAAACAAAAAAGTTTACAAAAACTCAAGATAGAAATTTGTGTAACTACGCTTCGGTAAATGTTTAAATCTTATCTTGCCAAAAGAAGAGATACATTTATACTATTATTATGTAAAATTGCGAAAAAGACAAGGAAATCTAAAATAAATGTTATTCCAGCTATTTTTAAATTTCGTGAAAATTCTGGTACGTTTATAAGTTCAAAAAGAAACCAAAGTTTCTATACATTTTTTATCAAAATTAAAACGATCAAATACTTTCAAAACACGATGTTGTCCACTTCGAGCTGCCCAAGTACTGGGAGACTAAAATTCAACTACGTATCTGCACGCGTTTCGCTAATAATGTGCCTCAGTTTTTCACCTGAAATAATATTACCAGCTTTCAGCACCACGTTTTAAGCGAGCCCCAGTTAGGAGTCGACGAATATAACTGCCTTTAACCAGGTGCGAAATCCATTTTTCACTCCTTAAACTTCTTTTGCACCTGCTTCTGTGAAGTCATATTATAATAATAAGAAGGAGCCGAAAAGAGAAAGTGCAGCGGCCATTCGGAGAGACAACGCCTCGAGGAGGTCAACCTGTTGAGGTCAGTCGTCAATCTGGAAGGTTATTCATTAGGCGTATCCCTCGCAGTTTTAATTGGGAAATGAGATCGCTCAGGTGCCTTGTTCTTGCTGTTTCCCGCTAAACAAGTCCTTTCAAAATGTCGAAGGTTCGACCGGGGGGTTTAAAATATAAGTGTGATGGGTTGGAGTTTGATGGAAGGGGTCGTCCAGAAACTACGTGGTCGTCGTTAATACGAGGAAAAAAATGTGTATAATTATAACAAGGGATAAATATGATAGTAAAAATGGAATAACAAAAAATAAAATTACTCAAAAATTTTGTCCACAAATGCATATGAATCACTCAATTAGAAAAGTTCTTATGACATTTAACAACATTTTAACCAACCATCTTTAATTTAACCAAAATTACATAACCTATACAAAATTAATTAGGATTTTCCCTTTTTTGCCAAAATTAAGTTATATGACAAGAAACTGTCTCAAGAAGCACAAATGTTTAAGTTTCGTACAATATTTGTCATGTATGGCCAAATTCCGTTTACTTCTGGTTGCAGTTACGTAAACTTGTCATGTTTGATATGAGCTGTGCTACTTGGAGTGATATCACACTTGAATGCCATAACAGCCGACAAAAAAGACCGGTTTATATCATTGAAATTTTAACACGAATAAATTCTAAATGTTGATACAAATGGATATAGTTTTGTCGTTAAAATTATCGTAATAAAATTTGTGAACGGCCCCTTTAACTAATGGTCAGACGTGTGGAACAACACCTTTAGTAAAAGAGGATGGGTAAGTTACAATCCTACGCCCACTCTTGGCATTTCTGCCATTTGATGATTAGTGGAGGGCAGGTATTTTAGAAATGCCAAAAAGAATAAATGTAAAATCATGTAAGGTTGATGAACTTTTTATTGAGATAACATGACAACATAAATGGGCGTTTTCGAGAAGAAAGTTTTCAAAACAGTATTTCTTTCATAAAATAGAATGTTTTTAGTACGTTGTAATCATTTAATATTTTTATTAAAAACTTTAAACTTAAAAAAAAATTTTAATCCAACATTAGTATCAGGTAAGTTTTAATAAGACACGGATGTATAGTATGCTAAAGAATTTTTCTAAAGAACAAGATATCTCAGAATTAAAAGCAATAATTTAACAAGATAAACAAATATCAATCAATATTTTTCACCTGAGAAAGATTCGTTTCATTGAGGCAGATTTAAAGTAAAAAGGTCACACATCATTAACAAGGTGAAGAGAGGTATATGTATCTTTATAGAAAGTAAATGTCATTAATTTATAATTTATGTGATATGACACACGTATAATTTTCATTGAGAATTAATCAAGTTCCACCAAATGAATAATGAATCAAATTTAAGCGCTCCTCAATAGTTAAAACAAATATACTTTTAAACAGTTAAATAAGTACAAACTTTGAAAGGGTAACTTAAATTTAACTCATGGAAAGTTTTCTTCAAGATATCCTACCAAAAAATTATTTCACAAAATAAAAATTTCTAATCTCTCTATTCTAAAAAAAAGTTTTTGGTGAACGGTTTCCAGGGAAAGGCTTTTTAATTACTGATCCGTATAACACATATTTGGTATCAAACTGTCCGGATTCTTTTGAGGATATGCAAAGTGCCTTTAGAATTTCTAAAAAAAATCTCAATTTTAAAATATTTCCATTTTTTTAGATTATGGATAAGGTTGCAGTTATAAAGCAAGAAACTATGAATTTCAAAAAGAATTGAAAACATATTTCACTGGTTTTTAATATTCAAATAAATTAAATAATCATCTTTCTATTTATAACACGAATTTAAAAAATATATTTTGGGTTATTTTTAACAATATTTATATTTCTGTTGTTTAAACGGTTTTAATTATATTTAAAACTTATGTATAAATAATTTATCTTTTATTTTTTAAATAACAAATTAATATTTTTACATTTATCTTTGTCGTTGTGGCAACCTAATCATTACCATATTTACAACAAAATATAAACTCGCTTTCGGAAATTTTGAACTTTTGCATTTATTTTTTACAATTATTATTATTTTTATATTCTTTTGCAAGTATGTTTTTTAAGGTAGTAAAATGTGACACCTTATTTCATAATGCCAAAACGCAAACAACTAGATAACACGGGGGACTGTTTTAGAAATTAAGATAAATTAAAATAAAATGTTTGAAGTCTAAACATTCGTATCATTGCTATGAAACTGACACAACTTCGACGTTTGTTTGTTCTCATGAAGATAAAATTCTAAATTTTCGTGATGTTTACGGTAATTACTACATTTTTCACAGCCAATCGATGAAAATAGTTACAAATTTTAAGAACGTTAAATTTATTCCTGAGATGTTTCAGTGCTTCTTAATGGATCTGTGAAAAAAACATTACCTTGGGGAAATGGTAAAGGAATGTTACATTGCTCTGTTGTTAATTTTCTTGGAATTATAAGGCGACCCGCCAATTAATGTTACCATAAAGGAACTGTTAAATTTCCGCTACTGAATGTATATCTACCATTTTCGAAAGAATACCCCGGAGAAGTACTAACCCTGTTTTAAGAATGTTTTATAAAGTGAGTAAGTGCAGTGAGCAGGGTTTTGTGAGGAATTGCGAAGCGGTTCAAACGTGTCTGCGTCAGCAGTTAACGGGGGTTGGCGAGCGATAGAGAGCAGGGGGCGGTAGCTCCCTAGTATTAAAAATATTCTAGATTTTTAAACAGGCCAGAAGTTCTCAAGGCAAAAAATAGAAATCAGAAAAAAGAAAAGTACACCGTTTAAAAAATCTTTGTTTAAATAAAAATTTTATTTTAATTGAAAACCATGAACCTTCTTAACCGTAACATAAAACTTCACAAGTATATCCATTTTTATCAAACAGCATGTTATCCACGAAAAAAAGAAACACTTAATCTCTGGACATCTCCCGTAAAAAAGGAAAATTTGAGGATAAAATAAGAGTACTTTCAAATTATATTATACACATAAAGCTTGATAGGAGGGGGACCAAAAAGGGGCTTTCAAAACAAACGAAAAGCGCTCAGAGGGGGGTAAGAGGTATCGATTTGTAGAGGGGTGGGAGCGCCCCCATTGGCCGAATGCAAACAACTTTGTCCATCACTATGGCAACCGAGAGGAACGAAATATCTGCATCAGTCTCAAGAGATATGGGCACTAGTCTCCTCTTGTAAAAAAAGTTAAAGTTGCCCCGGGTGTTCTGTTCGCGAAATTTAAAACAAACACTATTTATACACGCATTCTTGGGGAAGTTACAAAACACGATTACTGTAATTCCGGGGGAAACAATGGGGAAGGGGCAAATAGCCCCGTTTGAGGACACGCCGGGCAATTAAAATGATGGATCTGGATGAATTGCCGTCTGTCCCATGTCGGTTGCCGCGAGTGGACTTTCGTTAGTGCAGTAATTGAGTAGTTTTTACGTGCAAAGTCAATAATTTTTTTACGGTCGTGGAGCTTCGTGACGCGATTGGCTGTTTCATTAATGGATTTTTGCCCCGAGAAAGAATCTCAGAGAGGCTTAGAGTGGATTTATTTGGAGTTTTTTAGACAGTGTAAAGACTGTTTTAAAGTTTTCCCTTCAGTGATGGTGGTAAGAATCTGATAAGTGCGTCAGGTGCAAATAACGCAGCTGGGGTAAAAAGCATTTTTAAAAAATGTTTTTTACAGTGTAATTTATGTTAAACGATTGTTAAAAACAATGAAAATCAATCAAGAGCTGGTGAAGGTAAAAGAGTGTTTAAGAATGTATTTTTTACTTTAACCCACAAATTCATAAATTTCACACAGGGTGTATTGTAAACCTTAAGATATAATATTTTGACCCCCTTTTACAACCTTCGTAAAATAAAGTTTTACAACATTGAAAAGCGAATTTGTTTTTAAGAATTTATTAATGGATACCGTGATAATAGAAATATAAAAAAACAATTACTATCTTAAGAAACAATAATATGGAATAATTTACTCCTTAGTTGCAACTATCAATGGAATAGTAATTTAAAGCAATTTCTTTTAGAATTCGTACTACTTACTTTCATCTTTTGTATGTTTTCAGCTGGTACAGTAATTTTATAGCTCATTTTGGTTTTTGGTAGATAAAGAATGTTTTTACAGAAGATAATGGTATAATGGTATTAAATAATATTTAATAAGTGTTTTAATACGGTTAAAATATTAATTAGTGCTTTTTAAAGAACCTCGTCTTTGATATCTCTAACATAGTAGTTTTTCTATGAACCCCTGGAAAGAAACTATCTTAGACCTGAATGTTCCTTCTTTCACTAGAGGGGATGAAAATAATGTTTTTGTGACACCAAGAGGACTTCAAATAATCGAAACCTGTCATCTACATTCTCTTTGGAACTGCTAAGATGGGGAATAATATACATGGTAACAAAATGAGAACGTAGATCTTGTTTTTATTTTCTTTTAAAACTTTTTTGTAAATTTGGCGCTAGTGAAATATACAGTATCTACAGATATTTTGTGATCAAAAATATACACACATGAAGAATTTAAATAAGAGGCCAATATTCTCAATTTCTTCATGCTTCAGCAATTAAATTAAAATGAGACTGAGGATTGTTAAAATTAAGATAAATGTTGTCAAATATCTGCTCTATATTAGCTTTTTGATTAATGATTATCTGGATTTTCTAATCTTAGGTTTTTATAAAGCATAAACAGGAACAATCGATTAAATAACGGAGTGCATTATTCAGCGAATTTTCTCTCAATAGCAATTCTCACCCTGGGAGAACACACCCTTGTGTGTTGTTGCCAATTAAGTAGGATAAATATTCCCTTGAAAATAACCATTGTCAATCAATACGTTTTGATGTGACAGTTCAGTGATAACCTTGATTTGAAGGAACTGATTTTGATCTAGTTCTCAGCTAATATAATTGCACACCATGCTTTTTAACAAAGAGCTCTGCTTAAAAGTGTTACCTTTAAAGGAGAAAAAAAATGATAAACATATGTAGGGATTGATGTAAAAATGTATAATTTGAATAATACATTTGTAAAAATAAAATGCTGGCAAAGCATTCTCAAAAAAGTTCTTAATTCTGTATTTTTTCACACTTTCATTTTCACTTTTTTGACTTTCGTGGTTCTGTAAAAGTTCTACGTATCCCCTTTGTTAGAAACTAGATAACAAAACTTATATACTGTTTATTCGCAATTTTCCTGAGGACTGTTTACATTCAATTTTAAATTACACTAGCGGAAATAAAATCCCAACACCAAGAAGGAAAGGAGATATCAAACTCAAATTTATTTCTATGATTGCACATAGTATGAATGTGAATTGCTTAAAAAATCAGCCTTCCTGGATGTTAGGGGGCCGAGAAAAACAGGAAGGAGTGTTGTCTCCATAGGTGTCCATTACCGCCGTCACACGTTATGGTAGTGAGTGACAGGGGCTCTAGTTGACTTTTGAGGGATTGGAGGACCATGTTGTCTCCTCAGATAGTCCAAATTCATATGGTGCACCAGTGGACGTTGCATACCGGGATAGGTGATTTCTTCTCTTTCTCCAGACATGTTTTGTGAGCGTTGGTTCTAGAGAACGGGAAAGACGGTGTAAAATTGCAACCTAGGGTGTTAAGAAGAAAGCTTGGACATTGCATACAACATGTGGTTGTGCATGTTTCTCTTCAATTTTGTACCCAGGACAGGTCTGAAGGTAAGGACGGTCTACCGGCTGCAAAACCTCAATGACGCAGCTCTGGTTGGAAAAAGTACTGGTGAATCATACTCAGGAGACGCAGAAATGGAATCCAATGCATCCCCACTCCGTTACCCTGCATCATCACTTTGTGGAGCGATTGGAAAATCGTCAGCTGAGTGCGCTCTCTCCATTGTGTCTTCAAACTCATACCCAACTGTCGTGATGCTCCAAACCGAAGCAGGATTCTCTCATAAACACAATGTCATGAAATTGGGATTTTCATTTCCTTATTTCGTGCACTATTGGAAACAGAAAGGCCCATTTTCAGCCCCTTGTTTATAGACAAAGATGTAAGAAGCTATGCGGACTAAACGGACAATCCGCAATACTGTAAACGATACCCATCCCACTGCCGCTTGTCCTCAGTATGATCTACCGGTACTTTGGCCAACCAGAGCTTCTTCATTGAGGTTTTTTACCCGGTTGTCCGTCCTTACCTTCAGACCTGTCCCGAGGACAAATTTTAAGAGAAAAATGCACAAACACATGCTTTATGCAATGTCCAAGCTTTCTTCTTAACCCCCTATATTGCATTTTTACCCTGGCCTATCCGTTCGTAAGAACCAACGCTCACAAAACATGTCTGGAGAAAGAGGAGAAATCACCTAGCCCGGTATGCAACGTCCGCTGATCAGTGGCGGATCCAGGGGGGGGGCAACAGGCCTTTTGCCCCCCCCCCCTTGGGCTCAGGTACCTTTTTAAAAAATAACGGTAGGAAAAGGAAAAAACGAAAATCGGACATCCGAAATTGGGATAAGATATACCAAAACAAGTTAAAACCCTGTTTTATTGGGTCAAATTTCCGAAAATTTTCTGGGGGAGGACCCCCCAGACCCCCTTTTGTATTTGGAACTCAATTATTCACAGCTTCTGGCGCAAGTTTAGAACTGCTGATGCGCCAAGTTTTTAGCGATAAAAAACAATATATAGTAACCCCCACTAATGTTAAATGAATTATGTGGCTTCTAAATATGGCGCCAAATAGCCAAAACTCGCCAACCATCAGCAGTTCTAAACTTGCGCCACTAAAAACTAGCTAAAAACCTGTTTTTAGTGTCAATTTTTCTAAAAAATCTTCTGGGGAAGAGCCCCCAGTCCCCCTTTGGTACATCAAACTTAATAAATTGCTCACAACTTCTCTTATTCTGTATTTCTTTAAGATGCAAATGTTAAAACCCTGATTTTTAGGGTCAAATATCCAAAAAATTTCTCGGGTAAGACCCCCAGATCTCCTTTTTGATATTCAAAATATACTTTATTTTATTTTGTTTTACATTTTTATACTATAAACTAGCGCTAAAGCGCTAGACCCGGCTTTGCCCGGGCGCAGTAGCGCTGACGCGCTAGACCCGGGCTTCGCCCGGGTTTCCGTTTTTTAATAAATGTCATCAGGTGCGTTACAGATGGGCTTCGCCAGTCCATTTTTAAAGAAAATTATTCTGGTGTGTTACAGAGGGGCTTCGCCAGTCCATTGAAAAAACTATTCTGGTGTGTTACAGATGGGCTTCGCCAGTCCAAATGGGGAAATAGTTAAATAAAGGATCTATTTTAATGTTTATGTTACAACAATGGATTTTAAACTTCAACAATCGATTTCATATGCAACAATTCGAGAATATGCCTGCAACAATTAAAGTTACATCTTCTTTACAACAATGTGGTTTTGCCCTGAAGTCAGGCATGAAAAATTGGTTTTTGAGCATAAAATTGACCAAAAAAGTTATTAGGATGCATCGATTTTAAATTATTATTCTTCAGAAACCTTCCTTGGAGGGAGTAGATCAACGTGGTATAGTTTAATAGTTAATGTAGGTTCGAAAAGTTTAAAACTATAAAGGACATACATACAAACATACAGACAGACAGACAGACAGACAGACAGACAGACATTGATTTTTATATATATAGATAATAAATATACTATACATCAAAATGCGAATCTTTCCTATATATGCATTAAAAAAGTACATCCCCCGATCCCATCTTAAATGTTCAAAAATGAGTCAAAAGACTACTTTTTAAGGTAAAATTTCAAAAAATTTTCTGGGGGAGGACCCCCAGACCCCCTTTTTCCCTGGGACGTCATACAAGTAATTTCAATAATAGACTCAAATTTTCAACATTTTTCTTGGGAAGAACCTCCAACCTCCTTAAAATGTGGTTGCCCCCCCCTTAGGTCCAGGCTGGATCCGCCACTGCCGCTGATGCACCATATGAATTTGGACTATCTGAGGAGACAACATGGTCCTCCAATCCCTCAAAAGTCAATTAGAGCCCCTGTCACTCACTACCATAACGTGTGACGGCGGTAATGGACACCTATGGAGACAACACTCCTCCCTGTTTTTCTCGGCCCCCTAATATCCAGGAAGGCTGATTTTTTAAGCAATTCACATTCATACTATGTGCAATCATAGAAATAAATTTGAGTTTGATATCTCCTTTCCTTCTTGGTGTTGGGATTTTTATTTCCGCTAGTGTATATAGTCACAGAGTTACTTTTCTTTTTTTTTACTAAAAACCCGTTTTTTATTGGCTGGATCTACTAATAGAAAGTTTTTTTATTACATTTGATTGTAGGTATTGGAGAAATTACAATGCTCACAAAAAAACTATATACAGTAAATTTTAAATTATGCTATTACAATACAATTCCAAACCTTGTTTAAAGCATAATTAGATATTCCAGTTTTCGGGCTATTTTACATAAACCAACATTAACCAACATTTAATGACCAATGCAGGTAAAAACCGAAGTTCCAAATCCCATCACCACAGCTGTGATTGTTACCCGCAACCAGAGATTGCCCCTCCAACCACTTCATTAGCCCTTCTCATCAAACTATTATCTTCCTATCCCCGAACCGATGCGGATGATTACAACCCTCACACATATTAAATATCCCCGGAGCACTGTTCCACAAGATCCTAATGGCAATTAAAATGATCCACACATACGACGAGAATCAACAACAATGAAGGATCAGAGAAGATCACAACGTCCATGTCACCCCCAAGGGCACAACATGAAGCCGACATTTTCTCATCAGGTTCCTCCCTTAAAGAACAACAAAATGGAGGACTTTTGTCACTATTCATGGGGTGTGTAGTAGTAATTACAGGAGCAAACTATCAGAGCTCCGATGGAGGGTAATTTATTATTACATCGAGTCCGATCCACGTACTTCTGATGGTTTATTGATAGGAATTTCACGTGACAGAGTTGGAATGGGGTTGATTTCGCCTCGGGTGAGGACTGACCGCTTGCTACATATTCGCTGGAAATTTAGATGGTAATCTCGACGAATTTCCATGTATAGACAGAGGGACTGCCGTTGAACCTGTGATCAGTCCCAAGCAATGGACAAAGGGATGAAGGGGGAAGTGGTAGTTGGGGACATTGTCATGAAATCGAGGTGACAGCCGATAGGATTAGAAGGATTGCTTCATTACTGAGTTATCAATTCGACCATATATATACTGCTAAGATTGTAAGACGTCCTTGTATTTGTAGAAAGTGGCAAGTATACACCGATAAAGGCTCAAATTAGATATATATGTTACCGTTAAAGTATGAAATCCGTTATTTCATAAAATATCTAGTTATTCCATGGAATAACTGATCGTGTCCGTTAAAGTGTTAAACTCTCTTGTATTTCATGGTTTAACTAGCTATTTCATAGAATAACGATCTGCAGCCCTTTAAAGTGTAAAATAATCTATACATCATATATCTCGCACGACAAATATTTTAATTTAGACAGACATTTTAATTGTCTATCATTAGTTTAATTTCATTTTAGATAAATTGTTTATTTTACGTTTTTGTTTTAGAAATAATGTTCATTGTAATTTCAAGTGTCATTTCATTAATCCTTGTTGTAACAAATGATTTTATGGTACGTTTCCATAAATACCATTTATACGCTGCATAAATTAGATAAATTGCTTCTTTTTCATTTCAATTGTCAATCATTAGTTTAATTTCATTTTAGATAAACTGTTTATTTTACGTTTTTGTTTTAGAAATAATGTTCTTTGTATAATTCCAAGTGTCATTTTATTAATCCTTGTTGTAACAAATGATTTTATGGTACGTTTCCATAAATACCATTTATAAGCTGCATAAATTCGATAAATTGCTTCTTTTTCATTTTAATTGTCTATCATTAGTTTAATTTCATTATAGATAAATTGTTTATTTTACACTTTAACTGTCTCTCATTAATTAATTTATAGAATACCTAGTTAATTTATAGAATACCTAGTTAATTTATAGAATACCTAGTTATTTCATAGAATAACTAGTTAAAGTGTCAAATTAATAACATATTACACACTTTAACGGACACGATCAGTTATTCCATAGAATAACTAGGTATTCTATGAAATAACTGCATTATATACTTTAACGGTAACATATGTTTTACATGATTTTGTACGTAGCTACTTATCACTTTAAGTTGTAGTTATGTTTTGAAGTTTAAAGTCAGGTGTAAATGTAAATTAGAAAATTATCGGTGTTTTATGTAAAGCAGATAAGCATAAGATAGTAAAAAAAAGGAATACTATGATATGAGCTATGGGTAACCAAATTTTAAATTTTGCATGGTTGTGAAAATCTCACTGAAACAAATATGTAATTGCGAGTTTAAGTTTCAAAAACTAAAAAAACTTTGAAGCTGCAAATTGATGACTTCTTTCAGCAACACGATTCTTTCATTAAAAACAGCAAAACAATGTTAAAAAATAATACCTGCAAAGCTATTATGAACCTTTAGTACATACAAGAATCTCTCATATAAAAGCCCACGTCACTCACTGACTCACTGACTCACTGATTCTGGAACGCTCGCACACTATGATGCCATCTCGCAATAATCAGAAAAATAAATAAATAAAAGTAATTAAAATTAAAATAATATAATAGCTTTTAAATATCTTTCAAGAAAGTTGGTTTACTTAATAAAGGTTAAAAAGTTACTTTTAGGGAAGTTGGTTTCTAATTCAACAATAATAAATCTAATAAATAATCGTATAAAAAGCGCTTTTTGATTTTTTTTTTGGCAATAATCTTTATTTACTTTCGGAAACGAAAAATTAATTATTTCTTAAGTAAGTAAATAATTGAATTTTATTTATTTTTCAACTGATTTATATAACTTATTCACTTTTAGAATCAGCTTTCAATAGTAATCATCTCAATTTTTACTATTCATTTTTTTCTTTCTCATAGTCATTGTCATGGGTGATGATGAAGATCCTACCTCAAAAAAACGTCGCTTAGCTAAAGAAAGAAAGCAAAGATGGCGTGCTAGACCTAAATACGTGGGCGCCGTAGGCGCCCCATAACAAACTATCTTCAAATAATGAGGCAAATTAAAATCAAATAATAATTTAATAATGGAATGTTTGGGGAGAATGCCATTTAAAATGAGTTTATATAAGGGTAGTAAGATTTGATTTAAGAATAAATTTGCCCAAATCAGCTCGGTGGTGGTCAGCCGAAATTGAGTGACTTATTTGAATATGATAAATTAGTGATATTTCAGCGGTAAGATAAAGAAGTTAAACTTCTTATTTAATGTATAATTAATAGGAACTTGAAGTAGTAACGAGGGAAGCTCGCATAAAAGGCTAGCCTAGCTGTAAGACCCGGCTTTGCCGGGTCGTAACAGCTAGTCGTATAATAGTCAAACACTTTTTTACACGTAATTTCTAAGATTACTAGCAGGCAACAGATAGCAGCCGAAGAAAATAAGCTCTCCAGCGAAAATTAAGTCCCATCCCCCCAAAAGCTGTCACTTTTGCCAGACTGGTCGCTGCATTTTAATATTCTCCGGCGAAGGCCTTCATAACACAAGTGGCGAACTGTTTAAAATGCGACGGTGGGTTAAGGGTCATAAATAAAAGACTTTCCAATATCCCGACGGCATAAATATTCCCCTTTATACACTTTTAAACGCATTAAAAAATAATATCACGCTTAACAGTAAACTAGTAGTAGTAGGATGTGGGCACAGCAAATTCTTTGTCATAAATCTCTAGTCTGCGCGAACTTTATTTATTTTGTGTTTTAGTCGGACGCGAAGAATGCAACCTCGTTTGTCTTTTTCCGAGGGCAAAAAGCAAAGACAGTTTCAGGGAAAATGCACGTGACAGATTTTTTGGGTTCTTTCTTTATTTATTTACCCTTTTCCACTTTTTTATGTGCTCCTCTTCCACAAAATAAGTTAGGGATTTTATTTCCGATGGAGTTACTAAACTTTAAAGGTTTTTTTTCGTTTTTTCCCTCTCACAACTGCAGTAGCGTCGCCTTTAAAAAATATTAAAGCGGTCTTTTTTATGTAAAAATATAAAATTTTCAGTTGAAATAACTGTCCTAGACGATAGGTTATTTTTTAAGGAAGGGAAATAAAATTGATGTATTAGAATAATGCCTGAAGCAAATGAAAATATCTCATCTTATCATTTATAACGAATGTAATGGAGTAGACACCTAAGAAATAGAAATTAATCTTAAGTGGTGTCAAGTGTTGATACAAAAAGTGGTTTAAAGATAATAGCTATAGTAAATGAAATATTTATTTAACATAAAATACCATCGGGGGAAATTTTTTATACGAGTTTTTAACATTATAAAATGAAAACTTTGGTTTCTAAATAACTGTAAACATTTATTGAAAAGTATTTTTTTGTTTAACAAACATTATATAAACTAGACACTCTATAAATGACAAAATATACTACAAATGTCCAAAAAATGTCCATAAAAAATGTGTCTTTATAAATTTTTTTACTAAAATTTATAAACATTCACAGAGAGAGAGGTCCATTGTTTTCAACCTAATTTAAGGATTTATATTTTCCGGGTTAATGCGTAGTAACGAATAAATATACTGACAGTGACAAACTGAGAAGATTTCATCAGACACCGGTCTAGTCAAAGTTATCCTGGTCGATCAACATCACCACACAAAAGAAATAGAAAAAGGACTACAGGAAATATATTGTAACTATGATGTCCCTTTATAACTGTTGCCATTTTCAAACCATTTCAGGCCTCATTTTTTGCTACTATGTTTTAAACTGTATTATATTCGATTAATAAACTATTTTGGTAGCCGTTAGTTTGTTATGAAACCTACTATGCTTAAATTTTACTGGTGTATTTTGTAAGTATTTTAGTAAAATTTTTACTTTAAACTTTTCGATGAATCTTAAATTTTACCAAACTTTCATTTCAATTCTAAACACTTATTTAATTAAATTATTTTTTTAAAACCCTCAAATACATAAATGTACCAATCATTCAAACTAAACAGGTCAAACGAAAAAAATCATTTACTCCATCACGCGATTCAGACCTTCTAGTAAAGCAAACACAAATTTCTCCATTGCGTTCTTTATATTACTTCAGTGACCGAGTGATTCACTAATGGGTCATTAAGGAGTCTTTTCGATCTGTTTGATCCTATGCAAAACAGAGCCCTGTTAATCACAAGTGCTTCCTATATGCATGGAAATGGATTGCGCGAGAGCCAATTTCCTTTCTTTGATGCGTGATCTCCTCGAATGACACGCAGCCGGCGCTATCAATTTCACATAACGAGGTTCCGCTCAAAGAAGCGTCCGTCATAGTATTGATTTTGCTAAAAGCCGATTCACCTGCCGAAAGTGGACTGGCGATTGCGACATCACAAATTTCTACCCTTTGGGACTGTTAAATAATTGCGTTACACAGTTTTTAAGGATTTTATATCTATTAATTTCTCTTTTATACAAATTGTAAAATTTGTAAGGTGTTATTCTTTTAAAAGTGTGTTAAGGTAAAGTGTTATTCTTTTAAAAACTTGTTATTTTGCATTATGTTTTTTTGTAACAATGGGGTGAACAGATCTCTTCTGGAGGAGAAATAAAGCTATTTCAGCAAAATGACCATAAAAGGGTCAAGGGGTCAATTAAAGTTTTCGAAACATAGCCTATGTTTTTTCTTGAGTTTTTTACGTAGGTATACCAAGTTTGGTGCCGAATAAGAAGGGGAATATTTTTTTAGTATCGTAACAGAGGTGAACTATTAGAAACCAAAACCAACACTTAGAAATGTAATGTGAAAAATTTTAAATCCACTTCCTCATTTGTTACATTCTGTCATAGAGCTTATAATTAATTTGTGTACTTTTTTGTTAAACACCAATTTTACTTTTAAGTTAACATAGTAACGATGAACAATTTCTTCGACTAAAATCATATTCCCTGGAAACGAATTTGTAGAACATGTTTCCACTTAAAATGTTTTAATCTGATTGACTTGATATAAAAAATGAATAAGAATAGTTATAGCAGCAAAACAATAAGCAACCTTTCCTGTAAAACCTGTTTCACCTTGATTGCACATTTTTGGCAGAAAAGCAAGCTACCAGGAAATTGTTGGATTTTACAACCCAATACAATTTTTGTTTGATTCAATATGGAATGAATATAAACAAAATTATCTAAATTTATATGCTTCTTTTGTGACAGTGCGAAAGAAACGCATATAAAAACTTTTTAAAGTATAGAAGGAAAGTTGAATTTAGACTTGTTTCAAGGAACGGATATAGACATTTTCCTTAAGTCAGGGATGTTACACCTCGGGGTTCTTTTTTAAATTTAAATAATTAGACGTGTAATGAACACTGTAAATATTTTACTACCCCCGTCCCATAACATTAAGTCACTCTGATATCTTCTTATACCAAGTTTCCGAAAAATAAAAGAGATGCACTAAAGGATATCTTTGTCACATTCCAGTTTCATGTAGACACTTTTTATTCAGTTAATGGACGAATTATGTGAGAGATATTGGATGAATGCCCACTTCATCATAATGAGTAGAGGGAGGTTCTTTCGAACGGGGTTCAGAAATATTCGTCACATGACCCGGGACCTCGACTGAAAAGGCGTCAGCAAGTGAGTTCCATTAAACGGGTGGAGAGCCAAATTTTAAAGGCAGGGTGAGGGCAGGGGTCGGCACGAGCACTGTCACGTGGAGGGTTTTTCAATGCCTCCCACGAATTTCACATGACTTTTTCGACTTCATCATAAAGCCTAAAAATGAAGTCTGCATTATTGTCATTGTTCTATTATTGACAATTGATATCGTATGAATGAATCATCTGAGTAAACATGATAGGTTGATAGTAATACGGTAATATACGTAATGGTTCCATGACTACTAGCATGGGGATTATGCGTAATAGGTTGCGTGACTATATTTCATGTTTTTGCTCTGAGTAAAGATTTCCTCATTCCAACTAATATTTCCAACATTTCCTCTAAAACTTACTTCAAAATTCACAAGACTAAATTAAGATTACAAACAAATTAAAATACCAGTACGGTCAAAATAATTAAAAATAAAAAGAATGTATTCCCCCCCGTTTTGATTATAATAGGATCATTTTAATTCAACAAATAGGTTTTCAATTCTATTAGAATGTATACAATGTTGTTCCGAAATAAAAATGAGTATAAAACACTATATTTTAACTGTAAATAATCCCATTCTGATATTTTAATTTTTTTATAACCCCAGATAGAAATCGCAGACCTAAATATCTTTATTAGACTATTGTATTGTGGATATTCGCAGAGAATAAGTCTGAAGAAGTAAAATTTGTTCAGTTTTGCAAACTGCTGAATTCATCCCATATCAATCGTTGTTTGATTTTATGAAAGCAGGTAGCAAAAATGGGAGAAAATATCTCCGTTTTTCTTCACTTTATACAAGAAAACCATGACACAATAAATTCGAAACCCACTTTTATAAGTTGGATTTTAACACAAACCTTTAATTTTCTCTATCACCTCGTTACTAATAAAGCAGATAAAGAGAAACACCTTTTTAGAGTCCCTAAAATGGAAATTAGCCAACCAACCCTTGATTCCAAACGGCCCTTTAAAAATACAAAGATTACTGCCTCCAAAGCAAAAAAAAGACCCTAATGTGCGAAAATCAAGCGGGTTAACGAGCCACCAAATGAGTACTCCAAGAACCCGGTGGTTAAATTGCTCTCACCAACAGCAGCAGAATCAGATAGGTTCAGAATCGGATGAATAAATGAAGTCATTAGGCTTAAAAGTCGCTCGTGAGAGAGCAGGGAAACATTTATTTCGCCCTCATCAAGGTTGCGAATCAAGGGATGCGAGAGAGAGAGAGAGCAACAGAGATCATTACACTCTTGGACCCAGCTAGCAATCTAATTTGCGTAAAGCGGATGCAACAATAAATTCGACGAGATTAAGCAGACGAGCTGCAAACAATTCCATTTCGTCATTACTGAAGTGAGAGTTGTTTTGGAAAGGTTCTCTTTCTTAATAGAGGGAGGGCGAACACACAAGCGAGTTCGTTCGTTGATTTTTCAGTTTTGTGAAGGATGGTTTAATTTAGTGCTTATTTAATGAGAAAAACTTGATTAACTGACTTGATGAAAATGAAATGAGCAAACGAGAAGGGGAGTTTTCTCAAGTTGAGGAACTGTTAAGGAACTAACTCATAACTGTATTTTTGTATAAAAATTAAATAAAGAAAGAGGGATCTAATAACAGGGCCGTGGGGAGCCTAGTGGTTAAGGCATCGGCCTTGGGATTGGAGGGTCTAGGGTTCGATTCCCGACACCACTGAAGACCCATCGAGTATATGCGGAGTACGTGCTCGTTAAATCTGTGGGTCCGAAAGTCCTGAGGTTGGTCATGGCGCAGTTTACCTTGGGTCCAAGCGTCTATGGAGACTATTTCCCTCCCCTACAGATGCATGGCAAAATTGTGGAGGTGGCGATAGATGGTGGCGGCATCTATCATCCGAGGCTTAAGTCGGACTCCTGCCCTTCATGAGCCGCACCCCCTTTAAATCCTGTACGCTTCACGGTGGAGCTTGAATATTCCAAATGGCATAAGAAACAACAACAATACCTAAACCACAATGACAGATAACATTATAAAAAGGTCAGAAGCAGTGAGGTATAGGTAGGTAATGATAGTGAGCTAGATATTGGCAATATCATGTAAGATCAGAGGCATGTAAACCAGTGGTCGGTTACTATATCATGTGAAAAAAAAGAATTTTTATAGTCCAGTAACTTTATACATCACAGCATGCGTCAAATTCCGGTAGATCCGATTTTTTTGCAGACTTGTTTATGATGTTGGCCTAATGAATAATCCAAGTTTGTGACCTCGAGCGCCGAACGCAACTTTGTCAAAAATTGGAAAAAACCGTGAAAAAATCGTTTTTTTTTCAAAATTTTGGCGATTATAACCCTAACGAACTAGTTTTTGAAAAAACTTTCCTTGGACGTTTTTAAAGTAGACTAAATTTGCTACAATATGATACTAGAACTGTCTCTGTAGACCCAATAGTTTCCCCAGATTAAGCCTTTCAAATTTTATCATTTTTTTTCGACTTTCGCAATTTTTTGCAATATTTTAGACGTCACTCGAATTACTCTGGCGGGATGAAGTTGCGAAGTTCGAAAAAAAAATGATAAACTTTGAAAGGCTTAATCTCGGAAACTATTGGGTCTGCAGAGACAGTTCTAGTATCATATTGTAGCAAATTCAGTCTACTTTAAAAACGTCCAAAGAAAGTTTTTTTCAGAAACTAGTCCTTTAGGGTTATAATCGCCAAAATTTGAAAAAAAAACCGATTTTTTCGCGGTTTTTTTTCGATTTTTGACAAAGTTGCGTTCTGCGCTTGAGGTCACAAACTTGGATAATTCCTTAGGCTAACATCATAAACAAGTCTGCAAAAAATCAGAACTACCGGTTTTGACGTACGTTCAAGCGACAAAGTTACTGGACTATTAGTAAAGTACAACATACATAAAAATTGTGTGTACACATCACAAAACTTTAATACTATCCCTCTATAAACAGGTTTAACATCCAAAATGGATGAAACTAAAAACAGGGGAAATATTTCTTGCCCGTTTTAAGTTTGGTTTCAAGGGGTTCTGACAAATTAAAGAGCGCCTATAGGTCAATTTTGTACCAATTTTTTACGCCAAAAAAATCCCCCTGCTTCAGAAATACTAAGGTGATATATATCAAATCATTCTGATATCCAATGGTTCTCTTTTTACAACCATTAAAATCGAAACATTAAGTATTGTCCCCCTGTATTTACATAAACAACTGAGTAAGAAACATACAATAATGAAACAAAAACTTCTCAAAAGTCTTGAACTATAACAGAATAATTCTGAATATAGAAAATATATAATAAATATAGAATAGAATATAGCATTAAATATACCTCCTAACATAAATTTTAGTTTTAATAAAGCATCATCTCATTCCATCTCTAGCGTTTCTCACCGATGTTAAATACGGGCAAAGTGATTAATAGGGCATTATTAATAATGCCCAGAGTGGAAGCGGGCAAAGTGATAAATTTCATTCATATATTTCGTTGAATTTATCACATTGCCCGGGCATTATTAATAATTCCCAATTAATCACTTTGCCCGTAACATATTTCTATTTGACCTTTGAACAGCTCAATTAAAAAGTTCTTCTGATATTCCCTTTCCAACACAAAAATCCCATTTCCCCAAACGACATTTCGAGCACACATAGAGAGAAAAATAATCCCGGAAAAACGAACGGAAGGGCACCGACAGACGATTTTGCTGAATTCCCTCCGCACAGAGAGCCCGAACCATTAGTGTCTAAGCCCCAGCGCGCTCCATCAAAATAATTTAAAATCTTTACCCTGTCCCCCTTTTTTATTCGGGGATTTCCTTTTGCTTCCCACGGCGGGCACTTATGACGGCAAAATAGATGATGGAGCCCGAATTTAAATCGGATATTAATGGCATGCCCGGTAAGGAGGAAGAACACACCAGTCCACCGCTATCTCTCCCCTTTCTGGTGGATCGCATTCAGTTGGAAAGGGGACATTCAAATATTATTACGAAGAGGAATTTCGGCAGCCGAATGTCACTGCAGTTAATGGGATACTATAACTATGCGTAAAACTAATTAAATCGTCAGTTTGAAAAGGGAATAAGTCCAAAAAATGACAAATTGATTTTTTTGTTGAAAAATATCTCCAAGCTACCCCCTATAGGGAGTTATAGCCCCTTGAATTTTCGAAATCAAAGTCCATTCATTGTATTTCTTTTATAAAATTTTGAATAAAAGTTGATTTGTCTTTCTTTTCTTATTATTAGTGCTGTAAACTAAGCCAAAATAAAATTTGCTTTTAATTTAAAAGAGTTTTTTTACTTTTTTTATCCATGGAATGTTTAATTCCATTCATATTCACTTACTCCATTGATACTGCCTAAATGACTCAATTTCATAATAATTTTGAATTTTTTTTCGAAGTCTTTCTATTCCTCACTTTTGTGCTGCGCACTAGGCAGAAATATAATTTAAATTTAAGTGATTTTTTAAGATTTTTGTTCAGTTAAAATTTCATAAGGTTAAAAAAGGGAATAAGTCCAACAACTTTTACCAGCTGTAAAAGAGTTTTGAATCTACTTATATTTGTTTCGATGATTGGCCTACTTTCCAAATAGGGTCCTGAATTTCCAGTAAAAATTTGGTGGTTATACAACAAAAATTCTATTATTTGTTGTTGTTTTTTCTTCGATTTTCTTAAAACTTGGTTTTTGGTCTTATTCCCTTCTTCAAACTGACGATTAAATTTATATGGCCAAATATAAGTGGAGTAAGATTTTTCTTTTAATTACTAAGGTATATATGTTACAGTTAATGTTCATAATCTAGTAATATTCGGAATACCTAGGTAAAGTATGAAATATTTTGTACTTTACCTTAGTTTTTCTGAACATTACCGAATTTCGGACATTAACTGTAACAATACTATAACTTGTCTCTTTCAAATGCCTAAATACAAAGCTTAAATTTACAAAACCTAATAGAAGTAAATTGAATAGTTTCCCATTACATAAGCAAGCTCAGAAAAGTAGGTAATACTAAAAGAGAAAACTTAGAAGCATCATCAAATGCATATTGGATCAATATAAATTTAATTTTTAATTTTTTATACGTTACAGCTCTCCAGATGGTGTCGCAAAAATTCCGGTCAAAAAGAAAAAAATTATAGCTTTACTCAAGTAATAAATTAGTTTTTTATCGACCGGATTTTGTAGACCGGTTTTCGCTTTGACCGGAATTTTCGTATAACCATCCAGATTTATGAATATTTAGCATTCTCAATGGAAATCACTCCAAAACTATCAATTGGTTTGTATACCTGTCATTCCGTCATTTAATAATTCAGACTTCAAAATCCAAACTGTTATTACATAAAAAGATCTCTATAAAAGCTTCTAATCTCTCATATAAAAGCCCACGTCACTCACTGACTCACTGATTCTGGAACGCTCGCACACTATGATGCCATCTCGCAATAATCAGAAAAATAAATAAATAAAAGTAATTAAAATTAAAATAATATAATAGCTTTTAAATATCTTTCAAGAAAGTTGGTTTACTTAATAAAGGTTAAAAAGTTACTTTTAGGGAAGTTGGTTTCTAATTCAACAATAATAAATCTAATAAATAATCGTATAAAAAGCGCTTTTTGATTTTTTTTTTGGCAATAATCTTTATTTACTTTCGGAAACGAAAAATTAATTATTTCTTAAGTAAGTAAATAATTGAATTTTATTTATTTTTCAACTGATTTATATAACTTATTCACTTTTAGAATCAGCTTTCAATAGTAATCATCTCAATTTTTACTATTCATTTTTTTCTTTCTCATAGTCATTGTCATGGGTGATGATGAAGATCCTACCTCAAAAAAACGTCGCTTAGCTAAAGAAAGAAAGCAAAGATGGCGTGCTAGACCTAAATACGTGGGCGCCGTAGGCGCCCCATAACAAACTATCTTCAAATAATGAGGCAAATTAAAATCAAATAATAATTTAATAATGGAATGTTTGGGGAGAATGCCATTTAAAATGAGTTTATATAAGGGTAGTAAGATTTGATTTAAGAATAAATTTGCCCAAATCAGCTCGGTGGTGGTCAGCCGAAATTGAGTGACTTATTTGAATATGATAAATTAGTGATATTTCAGCGGTAAGATAAAGAAGTTAAACTTCTTATTTAATGTATAATTAATAGGAACTTGAAGTAGTAACGAGGGAAGCTCGCATAAAAGGCTAGCCTAGCTGTAAGACCCGGCTTTGCCGGGTCGTAACAGCTAGTAAAACATATAAATAATTCAAAGTGCTATACATTAATCTCAAATGAAATCGCATTTAAACCAAGTATCTCTCTCTTATCAATAGTTTAAAAATACATTGATTTTAAACCATATTCAATTTCCTGTTGTACCTAACATCCAAGCAATCACTTTAGTGTTCTTTTACGTATTTTACAAAAGAAATGAGAGAATCCCCGATTCTAAAACCTATAAAATTTTATTTTTGGCCTGACCCCCCAAGTAAACCATCTCAGAGCACTTCCACTTTCGCGTTTTCTTGCCAATCTCGACCTCCAATTTTTCTCGGATTCAGGGGGTTTATTTAAAGCGATACTACGAATGCGGGATATGCAAAACAGATACGAGGCGTACTTCTTCATGCTTTATCATATTCCCCTTTTTTCCAAGATTGAAAGCACTAAAGTAAGAGCAATCGAAAATTGTCAGACAAATATCGCACGTCGTATAATGCCCATATGTATTAACTCTTGCAGAGAGCATCGTGTTAGGTAAAAGCAAGGATTTTTAGATTTTTAGTGCCACTGTATTTCCAGCAGTTTTTACACTACTATTAATAACACTAATTTATTACTTTTATCAAAAGTATAACTCTGTGCACCATAGAAATTATTTTTCCAATGAAAAATGTTATCCGCTGGTACTACACACTTTATGTAAGAAAAGGAAATACCCACCCATTGTTAATGATAATTGATACCCGAGTATTTTAATTCTTAAGATAGAAAAAAAACTGGACTTACTTTGGATAATGTGATCAAAGAAAACATTAATAGAAAAAACTCTTTCGTGTTTTTTACATAAAATTATAATTTCTTACTGTGAATTCAAAAAAATGCTTTGGAAATAATTTATTTTAAAAGAAAACAATTAATTTCAGAAAGAAAAATGGATACTTAGGTTTTCTGGACAAAGGCCACAGGAATGTAAAATAGTGCTATTTTTAGCACGTATTTGTGTAATATTTAGTTTAGTACACAAATTAACATTCTACAGATTATAATTCTTCCTGAAATTATCTTAAAAATAAATAAATAGGACGTTAAGCGAACAATACGTATTTCATTTCAATAAATATTTTGTCAGAGTGAAAACGATAAAGACATGTAAAATTATTATCGCTTCTTTAAATTAAATATTCAAAAGAAAACAAGAAATGATATTAAAAGAAATCAATATAACGTCGAAAAAGATTTTTAAATATGGTGAAGGGAAAGTGGAGCAATTTGATACACCAAAATTCAAATCCCTTTTTTGAGTAAAAAAGGTCTTATTATTTAGATACTTTTTTATTAAAATATCCAAGTATGACCCAACTTTATGAAATCAATTAAAAAATGCATATAAGTTTAATGAAAATTAAAATTATAACGACTTTTGTAAAAAATCAATTTTGTATCTCAGTGCCCCACCGGTGGGGCAATTATACAGGGTGGTCCTTAATGCATGGTACAAACTTCTAGGGGTGTTAGAGTACACCTAGACGAACAAGAATTGGTATAGGAAGGGGGGTCGCAGTTACACCGTTAAAGAGCTAGGTCCTAATTAGTGATGGGCAGGTATCGATACCAAATACTTAAGTACTCGATACCTATAGGTATCGAGTGTATTCGATACCCACAAAAGTATCGATACTTTATTGACATATTTCGTTTTAAATTTTTCAATGAAGTAATCTTTATAATACCTACTGTAGATCAAACGCAGCCTGTTTCCGTTTTCATTTTGCAACGCTCAAACCCAAGTCGTTATCATCCGCGAGAGAAATTTGACGTGGCTAGGTTTTCCCCCCGCCAAATCCTTTGCCTCTATCCACCTCCAGGCCCGTAGCTACGGGGCTTTTTGATGGATCGCTTTCAGTTTTTTAAATATTAGTCTGATTATGGATAGGCCCTAAAAAAATTGTCCCTTCAGGTTCATTTCCCGACATTGAAAAAAAGTACTCGATACCTAAAAGTACTCGATACCTATAAGTATTCGATACCAAAGTATTCGATACCTATAAGTATTCGATACCAAAGTATTCGATACCTAAAATTATCGATTTTGCCCATCACTAGTCCTAATGTAGTGCGAGAGCGTTACAAAAGGACGTTTTGCCAAGGCCCGTTTAACGAAAAAAAACATAATGAAATGAAAAAATTTATTGCATGAGGTACAGCAGTATCCGTATTACTTACATCATAAATTTGATAGAAATTGGACCACTTTCTAAACCGTGGGGTGAGTTTTAAAACGTGCTCTTAGTCAAACAATGGAGTTCCATTAATGGTATTTAGAAAAATGATTGATAATCGGGGAAGAAATTTTCAATGATCAAACAGTTTCAATGATCCATGTTACGATCATTGAAAATTCCTTCCCCGATCATCATTTTTCTAAATACCATTAAGGAATGTGATTATTTGACTAAAAGATTAATATTGCACTTTTGAAACTAACTCCGCGGTTTAGAAAGTGGTTCAATTTCTATCAAATTTATGATGTAAGTAGTACGGATACTGCTGTACCTCATGCAATAAATTTTTTCATTTCATTATGTTTTTTTTCGTTAAACGGGCCTTGGCAAAACGTCCTTTTGTAACGCTCTCGCACTACATTAGGACCTATCTCTTTAACGGTGTAACTGCGACCCCCCTTCCTATACCAATTCTTGTTCGTCTAGGTGTACTCTAACACCCCTAGAAGTTTGTACCATGAATTAAGGACCACCCTGTATACATTGCTTGGGGCATTTTGATGCAGTGACTAATTTGCCCAAAATAGTAATTAATAAAAAAAATTTAGGGAAATAATAAACACTATTTTATTTAGAGATATCCTTAGGCCCTTTTACATTACCGTTATTTGAATATATAAATTACACATTTTTCATCCAACATTCAAGGATAAAAAAATCTAAAATTTACGGGCTTAAAAATCTGGGATTACGCCTGTAGTTGGTCGACTTGATTTGTATTAGTATTTGTATTTATTTGTATTTAAGAAATGGTCATTTTTAACAGGTTGGGGTAGGTTATTTTTGAGGTCGGTTATTTTAGGTTTATTTTAGGTCGGTTAGGTCTAATATTTTTAAGGTTATTTTGTAGGTCATTTTTAACAGGTTCGGGGTTCAACATCTTATTAGGGAAATAAGATGCTAATTTCCATAGGGGTATTCTCCTGAAATAGTTGAATGCAATTCAAAGGTATCTTTGTCGAGAGTCATCCAGAAATTAAAAAAAAAACGACCCTAATTAACTGGTTAGTTGGTTTGTCACTTTTTTAAAATATAGTTTTTTGTTACCTGTAAAAGTTATAATAGCTTCTCAGATGTTCCAGAGTTCCTGATTCCATCATTTGGTAATGCATTTATCACAATAATTTTCTTTTAGAAAGTTTATTTATTTATTTGAGATACTGCAGCCTATTTAAAGGCCTTGCAGGGTATAAATACACTATGTGTATTTATAAATACACATAGCTAGAATGCAAACAGTTTCCAATCTCAAACACTTCTTAAAAAACCCAAAGACTGAAAAATTGACATGAGGTGAATTCCAACGTAACGGATGTTACACTCGTACGAAAATTTGATGTTTAAACAATTTTTAAGGGCATCATAAAAACGTCTCATAATAATGATTATAAATTTTTTCCTAGTAAAACTAGTTCTGAATAAAAGATATACATGTTTGAAAATTTATTTCCGGGGGTTTGAAGTGGGGGGGAAATTATTGTTTTTTGTAACGGATGTTACATCAAATGGAAGCCCTTTTACACTTTAGTGTCATCAGTTTAAAAAGTCTGTGAATCTATAAGGCATTTTAGTTTAAAAAAAATTAAATAACATTACTAGACATGTACGCAATATATCACAGCATTGACTAAAAAATTCAGTCATTTTTTGTATTTTTTAAAAAATTCTAAACTTTCGTAACGGACGTTACATGGTGTAACGGACGTTACGTCGTACGAAATGCATACCATTTAGGCCTTGAATATTTAAGTCAAAGTTGAAGAGGAGGATCATAACTTTATAAGAACCACTCATGTACTCTAAGATCATCAATTGGGGTTGTTACAATATCGGCCAATATCGTAAATATCGATAAATCTTGGACATTGTGTAGCACTTTAAATTACTAAAAAACAACGTTAAAACATTCAAAATAACATTATTTTGAATGAATAATCCTGTTAAAACTAAATTTGATGTAGTTTATTAATTAAACAATGCTGCAATATCGGCCAATATCGCAAATACCGATGAATATCATAAATTGTCCAGAGCTTTAAATTAGTAAAAAACAAGGCTAAAGACATACAAAGTAATATTACTTTGAATGAATAAACCTGTTAAAATTAAATTTGGTGTAGTTTATTAATTGAAAAACGCTGCAATATCGGCCAATATCGCAAATACCGATAAATATCATACACTGTCCAGAGCTTTAAATTAGTAAAAAAACAAGGTTAAAGACAACAAAGTAATATTATTTTGAATGAATAAACCTGTTAAAATTAAATTTCCTGCAGTTAATTAATTAAACAATGTTGCGATATCGGTCAATATCGAAAAATATCATACATAGTCAAGAGCTTTAAATTTTGTAAAAAAAGGGTTAAAATATACAAAAATTATTTTGAATGATTAAACCAGTTAAAATCTACGATAATGGCCACTATCGCAAATACCGATAAATATTATGCATTGGGTAGCACTTTAAATTACTAAAAAATAAGGTTAAAAGCCCTCAAAATGACTATGAATGAATGAACGAACTTATAAATATTTAAATAATTTATTAATTTACCAATGCTACAATATTAGCCAATACCTGTAAATATCCTGCAATGAGTGGCTTTTCAAATAAAAAAAGAACAATTTTAAAAATAATCCAAATAATATTATTTTACCTACCCTTTTAAATTAAGTAAAATGTGTCTGAGAAACAGCATTGGCCAGCCAAAACAAAAATTAAGCTATATTGACTGATATTTCTAAGTACATTTTAATAATGGCCAATACTGATAATATTATATTAGTCATGCTGCTTGGAAATTTTAAGGGTAATGATAAAGTAATAGGTAAATAAGGGTAAAGTAATGATCATTACTTTCACATTAAAACTTTAAGTACCTAGAATTTAAGTTATAAAGTGCATTGTTAAAAAATTCACTACGACAACCATTTTAAAATTGAAAGTGCCATTATAATGAAGTTAAAATCGTTACTAAAATGAAGTTAACGGTTTTTAATTTATTAGCATCCTTAATACCTGATCTTGTAATTTTTATTCATGAAAAAAGGCTAAAATAAAATTGCTGAGAAAAATCGTTATACACCTTGGATCTCAGGATGCCTTTACTGAAAGTTAGTATTTGAATTCTAATTTGCTGAAAAAGTTTTAATGTTTAATTTAATTAAATATTGTTTTTGCCATTAAAAGGGGGATTATTACCCATGATGGTTGACATGGTGCCCTAGATGCCTCTGTTTTGCAAATATAGATTGGAAATTCTTGGTTGACACATAGTAAGATAAAATATAAAATTTATGACATAATTAATTTTTAATTAAAATTTATTACTTTCAATTAATTATATAATTGATAAATTAAAATAAATTAATTTATTAATAGTAGGTTCCTTATTAAGCTTTTATTATGCCAAGTTATATGTGTAACAGACGTTACATTGACATTGTAACGTCCGTTACGACAGGCGCATGTAACGTCTGTTACACCTGTATTTACAGGTTATATAATTTTTTTTCACAAACTTTGATGTTATTAGTTCTGTTACCATAAAATTAAAGTAGAAAGTAGGAATAAAAGTTTAAAAAACCATTTTTCACAATGTGAGACAAACTTAAGTAAAATTTGTAACAGACGTTACATGCTTAACCTGGTACGACAAATAGACCCCCAGCTAGGTAGTTTTTTATTAAATCACTGGTAAACACACATTTATTTTATATTTAGAGATCTAACAATAATAATATATTTCTGTGGAACAACTTTGATGGCATAATTTACAGATGTAATAAGGTAAAAAGTCGGTAATTTCAGCAGCAACAAAACTTTTACAATACATGCTTTTTGATGACTTCTCTACAAAATAGAGCTAATATTTGTAAAAACAAATGTTTGTTTCTAATTCTATAGACTTTAAGCTTTCCAATGATGTATAACACTTGAGGTTTTGATAAAGTTTATTTTTTTTCACCCGAGTGACTAGTTAGCTGGAATTCACCATAAATATCCTTCACTAACTTACACTTAACTGATTTTTAAAAAAATTGCTAAGAGATATTTATCTACTAACGCAAAATATGGGAATTGAATCGTCAATTTGAAGAAGGGAATAAGTCCAAAAATCAAGTTTTGAGAAAATCGAAAAAAAAGTAATGGAATTTTCATTGTATGGACATCGATTTCATAACTTCAAGGGGCGATATCTCCCTATAGGGGTTAGTTATTTTCCCCTTCTTTTCACCCATGTGTAGGGCAAAGCTTGGAGATTGTTTTGAGCACAAAAAGTCAATTTGTCATTTTTTGGACTTATTCCCTTCTTCAAACTGACGATTCAATTTTTATGTGTATCAATTTGCCCCATTTGTTGTTTTATGAACAAAAACCTTTATTTAAAAAAATTGGCAAAGGTTATTTAAAATTTAAGGATACCCCCTATTAATAACAAGGATAAACTTGTTTTTTTTATTTACAGATATCTCCGTATTCCAAGTAGAATAGCTTCAGGAAGATTTTACATTTTACTTAGAAATTTACTTTTAGAAATTTTGACGAAAAATTTATAGTTTCTTTCAACAAATAATTAAGAATTATTACAGAGTTTAACCGCTTAACGGTTTGATATGTTATGCTTAGGCATAGAAAGGCAACTTTTTGTAAAAACACGATCTAAATAACCTTAATGGTTTTTGAGATATTGAAAGTGTATCAATGGTCCCCTTGTATCAAATTGCCCCGTTTTCTCTTATTATCTTATTCTTTTTGGTTTTCCTGAGATATTGCTAACTCTGATGGAGCTGTAAATTCACTATTTCGGAGATGTTACAAAAAATTAATCAAGATTAAATATTATATTCAGTTAAATTTTGAAAAAAATATGGCTTTACTATTGGTTACGTGCTACGTTACAACCAACCTTAATATCAACGATAGAGCCATTACATTATTATAGCTTTTTTAAAACTAAATATTTAATAGAGGCCAAGAAAAAACATTAAAAGAAATCAATAATAACGTCGAAATAAAAATAATTAAATAAGGTTATTATAAAATCACTATTCGAAGATGTTACAAAAAATTAATCAAGATTAAGTATTCATATTCAGGACTCGGAATAAAAAATCGATAAAAACTTTCATTGAAGGTAGAAATTTTAATTATATTTAAAATTTTTAATGATTTGCCAAATTTTCAATAAATTTAAAATATTAACAGGGTTTATATTTAAAAGATAAGCCAAAAATAGTTTCCTTTTTTTATTTCATACCAATTTTGAGGCATTACATATATGTAAAAGTTACTTTTAATATTAAATTACAATCACTGCATAAAAGAAGTTTGAAAGAAGAGTAGTAATAAAAAGGAAACTTGGTTCATGAGTAAAAATATGTTATTTAATTAAATTTTAACCAATTTTATACTTAACACCACCAAAAATTAAGTTATCCTAAAAAAGTTATTTTATTTAAAATTCGTGAAAATAATTACTTTTTGTGTGAGAGTTCAATTGCACTTTGTTGTTGTTTGTTGTTGAAGTTTATTTAATATCTGAATAAATCGAAATAGTTTCTTAAATGTAGCACCCGGGATTAACTTTTTAAAGTTGACAAGTATTTGCATAAAGTTATTTTTTATTTTTTGTTCGAAAGCTTAAACATTATAATGTTTCTATAGAAACCGCATGAAACATTTGTTTACCGTTTGAACAAATTAACTTGTTTATTTCTAAACAAGTAACATATTTTGTTTTGTTTTTTCTGAAGGGGAAAAGGGAATTTTCATGACTTAGTTCACAATATTTTGCAAAACAATGGCTGAAATTATAAACAAGGAGTAATTTACTAATTAAATAAATGTAAGGTATGTCATTTTTTAAATTCGAGATGGTAACAATAAATTAAAAGAAGCCATGTATAAACTTTTAATCCTAGAGAAATTTACCTAAACATTGTGAAAAGAGCACGGCGATGAAAGAGAGAAAGTTTGAAAGGTGGAAAGCGAGCGTCAGCTGTGAACGAAAACAGGTATGCGGCGAAAAAGAACGGATCGTTCCAAACTTTTCCCTCGCCGACGCGGGAAAAAATTGGTCAAATATAACGCAAAAACTACCAACAACAGCTCTCCCCTAATAAAATGAGGTGTACTTACTGGCATGACAATCCTTCCGTTCTCTCCATGTCGCATGATGTTAATCCAAAATAATAAAAGAAAACCACGGCAAGACCGGCAATCGGCCGACGACGGAACAACAAACACGCGCGCTCGACGGACGGCACGCGAAAGTGTGTGGCTGTGGCGGCTCACGGCGACGGGCGAGACATGGCGGCGATCGCCAGCGCAGGTCAATACCTCACGCTCGAGTTAACGTTTTCACGCCAGACCGGCTAGGGTTGCCGTAGCACTTGCGTTGGCGTTTAATTAGATCGCCAGGCGAGCTTTCTTTTATGTTGTGGGCTGGATGAGGTGTTTTCGCTCTGGCTCACGAAACTCGTGATGCGCGATACTGAAATTTCGGAGGAGGATTTTTGATCTTGAACTTGAGAGAGGATCTTTCTCTAAAGGTTGAAAGAAAAACAAAGAGTGTGCGGTGTATCTAGAATTGAAAGGGTTCGGAAAATGTTACCACCCATAAAGGAGTTCGTTCTTTCCAACTGGTAATAACAATAACTTTAATTTGTTTGTGTAGGAGAAGAAATTTAAATAAAATAGAGATGAGCAAGGTAGAGAGGATGTTTCCAAATACTTAAACCAATTATGTTTCATATTTAATCACTGTAGAAAATACTCACCTTATTAAACTTTTGAAACCGGGTTTTCGGAAATAAAAGTTTGGTGGAAAAAGCACGCTAATAAACAAAAAGAATTTTTTTTGAAAATTTTATTGCAGCTTATTCAGAAATAAATGTTTTAAAACTTTTATTTCAGAAATAAAAGTTTGGTTGAAAAACAACTCTAATAATCAAAATAATATTGAAAATTTCAATTGTTGCTTATTTTGTAAAAAAAAATATAACACAAAAAATGTAATAATCCATTGGTCTCATATTATTTTTGAAGAACTGTACATAATTCTGTACATTTTCTGGTAAAGAAATTATTCACCTTTGGTATATTTTTATAGATGATGAAATAAATTTAACTATCAAGGGTTTTTTAATATCGGGAATATAAGTTTTTGAACATATACAGAAATCGACATTTATAAACAGTAATTGCTGATTCTTTTCTTTTATAGGTAATACAATTTCTTTTATAAAAATATTAGATTGAATTCCTATTTTTTTCTATTCAAGACGTAAATTCGTTAACTTTTCTATGTTACGAGTAGAATTCAAAGAAACGGTTTTTAATACACAGTGCGTTTAGAAATATTAAAAAATTGTATGTTTTAATATTTTTAAACTCATTGTCTCTCTATTCTAAAAAAAAGTTTTTAGTGAACGGTTTCCAGAGAAAGGCTTTTTAATTACTGAACCGAATGACACATATATGGTATCAAAATGTCCGGATTCTTTCCGGATTTCCGAGTAAGCCCTTCGATTTTTCAAAAAAATTCTCAACTTTAAAATATTTCCATTTTTTTAGATTAAGGATAAGGTCGCAGTTACAAAGCAAGTACTGTCATTCAAATTATTATGCATCCAATCACAACGACCGATTGACGCTATATTTTTAGATGAAACATGTTTTTTACCTTTTAAAAAAAGTACTTTCTTGATGAAATATCACTCAAAGACTGATAAAAACATATTCTAAAAACTTACATGAACGCCATTTTATACTAAAATTTCACAGTTTTTGTCCAATATTTATAATTTTTAGTCTGATTTTATCGAAATTAATTGTAAACAAACATAGAGTGATGTTTTGTCTCTTATTATTTTCAATTGCTTAAACGGTATTGTCTGGGTTAACAAGTCTGGGTTTAAAAAAAATATGAATGATATTATACTAACTATATACTAGGCATATTATACTAACGAGTTACTTTAAAATAATGGTTTTTGTTTGGTCCGAATATTGATAAACAATTAGAAATAGTTATTTTTACGGGGGTTGGCGAGCGATAGCGAGCAGGGGGCGGTAGCTCCCTAGTGAAATAAAAAAAAGTTATTTTTATTATACTTGAAACATTTGCCCAAGCATCATTGCCACTCATCGCTCTAACGAGATTTTCTATGTCAGTTTTGTAAGACATCATGTAAATAATAAATAAGTTCATCAGAAATAAGTCAAAAGTTCAGATTCCGTAACTCTTTAATGTTCATAAGTCAATAATATTCATAGGAAAAAGTCCATTCTCCCGCAATCCAACTCTCCTACCCAAACAAGCATTTACCTTCCAATCAACTTGCGCTAAAAGAAAAAAAAGAAGGTTGAATTCCTCTCTCATTGTGTTTCGGACGCTGTCCAAACAAAAGACGTGCAGCGAATACGTGTTACAAATCGGGAGGTCAGGATAACAATGTGATCCTCCCCTGGGTTCACATAAAAGCCAGTAATAGCGATGAACGAAGAGGAGGGAATTACAAGTGACAATATATGAGAGCTTCATCTCTGGTAAACAGTGGTTCCGAACGAGAGGAAGTCGATCATTATATTCTGGTCGACGCATTGACCCCTTCGGTGTAATCTCTGATGGAGCTTCTGGTCACACATCAGGGTCTGTAGGGTTCACGCAGAAAGTCTATGTAACGAGTATTTATAGTAAATGAGGGGAGTTGAGAAGTTTGAGAATCAGGTCTAGATTTAAGGGGATAAGTAATAATCTACTTGCTGAAAAGAAATCTTAGCTTGCGAAGGATAAATCTACTCAATAAAAATGTGTTTATTTTTCGTAACTATACCAAATTGTAAGCATTTTGGGTATGTGATTAAATTAGCAATGGAATGATGTAATAAACGATAAATTTATAGTTATATAGATTGTAACAGAAACACTCTTAAAACGATTGTATCAAAATGGAGTAAAAAGTACTCAAAAAGGCTCCGATCCAACAAGTACTCAAATTTGAATACATGAATATACTCATTTCTGAAAATGTGCATACTCAAAAATGAAACATCTTGAGTGCATGAAGAATATTCAATTGCATATGTGTTTAAAAATTACTTCAAAGAAAACCTTTACCTTCAAAAATGTTACATCAATGAATGAATACAGTTCACACGGATAATTCAAAAGCATCTAATGGATAATTGCATCACTTTTCGCTCCTTTTTAATTTTTAATAATAAAATAACTAATTATTTTTGAGATTTAATAATGTGATAATCGGAATTAGAAGGCCAAATTTTACCAAGAACAAACTAAATAAAGAAAATTTAAGAGATGCTGCAATTATCCATCTAATTATTTGAAAACGTGGCTATTTCAAAGATTTCTTTGGTCCCTTAAGCTATCTATATATTAATTTAATTTTTTGATGAGAAAGTTTTGAACTATTTGAACCTTATTGGTGATCCTTTCAGATGGGAATTATTCCAGTTTCATTCTATTAAAGACTCATATTTTATGAATATACGAGATATTTATTTTATTTTATCAATATAATTTTTCTTTCATAATAAATTATTGGATTTTGTTACAACGTATTACTTGCAAAATCTGTATGAGAAAAATAAGGGTTAAATTTTCTCTAAAACTATAAGGATTTTTAATAGACATGTTTTAACAAGAAAATGTTAAAAATTAATTTAACTTTTTAGTTTTTAAGGAGTTTTTCTAAGTTTAAGGTTTTGGTGGATCACCTTAGAATTCCTCAATTTAGTTCATTTTAATTTTGTTTTTATTCAAAAACATCCCATGTTGCTAATGCTAAGTGGATTATTAAGGCAATTAAATATTATTTCTATTAGGTCTGGTTTATTTCACATTCAACTTACTTTTTGGCTTGGTTTTTAAAGGGTGGTCAAAACTTAAAAATATGCCACCCGAACCCCTTAATATTGATTCATTCAATAACGAAAAAAAACAGATTGTGTGAAATATAAATGAATTGGGGAATTGCAAGGTGATCCTCAAACGTCTTGAAAAGTTTGAAAAAATCCTAAAAAATATAAAACTTAGCAGTTCATATCAATAGCAAGCTATTTTTATGGAAAACTAACTTGTATTCCAAATATTAATACATAGTAGTAAAACAATGAATTATTTAACATAGTTTTTTCGTAAGGGAAGATTTAGTGGCCGATGGATAGTTTTTTCGGTCTTCAGCAACAATTTGTAAAACGAACTGTTTATCCGTTTAATTTTTCGAACTTTTTTGAGTTTATCATTCTTTTACTATAGATTACTGTTAAGGGACCTACAAAATTTACGGGGAATTTCATTTTTTCCCAATGTGATTAAATCCAATTTCAGACTTGATATTTGGTGGTTAACTACAATAAGACTTTTTGTTTAGATTTTTTTAAATTAAAATTTTTAATTAATTTTCTTATTTTTTCACATTTTCTTCATATTTTTGAATCTTTTTGGAATGGATACTGTTCTTAATGCCCACCACTTTAAAGAGAATAAAATTACGAATAAACTGAGCCCAATTGCATGTGCTTAAGTTATGGGGTTGTGGTAGGGCGTATCACGAAAAACTTTTTTTCGAAATTCAAAAAGGCATACTGAAAAAAAGTTGCCTTAGGGGTCACATATTCACCATGAAAAATTTCAGCCCGATCAAAAAATGTTTAGGTCCCCCGGAATTGGGCCAAAGTTTTGGAAATTGCCCCATTTTTCAATAAATTGACCGAAACCTCCAAGATAAAATTTTTATATAAAGTTCATAATTTTTCTAAGATAATCTACTATCCTACCTTATAGTTGGCAGTTGGTTTCATATTTTTACTACCCTTCGTTTAGGAGTAATAATTTTTTAACATTACAAGTTATTTGTGAAGTTGTTTTTCCTGCATTACTAAAGTTACCATAAATCAAGTTCTATCTACCCTAGAAAGTTGTAGTTTGTGTCATTTTGATTAGAATTTTATTTTCTAACATATTTTATGCCCTGTACAAATTATTTTGGTTTTGTTTTACCTGAAACACCGTGTATAATTATAAAAATAGTACTAATTTTGTCGTTTACAGTAATATTTTTAAAACTCCTATGATATAAATTCGCTAAAAGAAATTTATCCATAAAAATGCACTTGAACTCAGATAACAGTATATAATAATTTAACTTTCATATATTTACTAATAATTCTAGCTATTCCAATTAAATGGAAAGTGTTTGAGTTATCCTTTTTTAAGACTATTTTTTTGGTGGAGAGTAAAAATTCTAACTGCAAATAAAACCAACAAAAAAGCCAATGTTACAAATTACAAGTAAAATAGGATTTAGTAGAAATAAGATAATCACTAAGTATTACAGTAGGTATAAAGGAATATTTACACTTTCACACATAGTACATACAAACATTTTAATTCCTTTGTTTCTGAAGAAGCATCTAAGAAATCCCGTTTACACTCTTAAAACGACAGTCTCAAAAATGAGTAAAAATTACTCAAATCTGAGTATGTCACGCTATCAAACAGGCTCCGATCCAAATATACTCAAACTTGAATACATGCATGTACTCATTTTTGAAAATGTGCAGATACTCAAATGTAAAACATCAGGTACTCATTTTTTAATTCGTCCATGACATTCTTATAAAGAGGGTGCAATGTGTTACAGTTATGATGATACTTTTGATATATTACAAATATATTAATTTTCAAATATAAATTAAAATAAGGATAATTTGAGTGGTTATTATTAAATTGTTTGAAACTGAGTATGTCTGTTGTTTCAAAATTGAAAGCATTGGGTGATCATATTTGAGGCAAAAAGTTTCATATCAAAATGAGAACATCGATTTATCAAATTTGAAACAGTCATTTTTCTAAGTGTAGTAAAAGAACATCAAACATTCCAGGGCTACATTTTTACATGGAATGGACCACTCTTCCTTCCTCATACAAAGCTCGGACAACCCAGCACAACAGCATTACGTAATTTACAAATAATCCCTTTTATAAAACTCCGGCGTTTCGTTTCCACATTACGACAGCTCAGCCCAAAAGTGACGAAAAGGACCTCTGGGACTCGTTAAGTTGGAAGTTGGGAAACAGTCATTGTTCAACTGAACGACCACTCATTAGGCGAATTCAACGCAACAGGGTGTGTCTCATCGCTCGAGCATTATTTGTTAAAAAGGTGGAAAGACTTCGTTCCCTTTGCACATAGGAGAACTTCAAAGGCGAAACGAATTTAAGATAACAAGGTCGAATAACTTCAGAATCACATTCCTTCGCTTCGGATTCTGGGAAACGGCCAAATAGGGTTTGTTATGCGCTGCGAATTTGACTTGAGTTGAAGTAATTTTTGATGAAAATGGGGGATTTTCTTTATTTTAATGTGGTTTTCTTTTTGGAAATAAATTCAATTTAATTTAATGTTAAAAAAGGATTTAAGACAAATAAGTAGGAATTCTTTTGAGCTTTTAAAGTAATTATAAGTTTAAATAATGAGGAATAAATGGATAAGATCTCAAGAAATACTTTTGAAGATAACTTTTATTGGTTTTTTATATCAATTGTATTTGGTTTTTATTATAAAAATTGAAAAATGTTAACACCAAGCCAATTAGGAGAGTGATATTTTCCATTAAATACTTTATATTGAAAAAACTTTTCATTAACCTCTTAATATACATTTCATAATTTTTCATTTAAATCAAAACATATTCAAAATATAGAACAGAACAGAATTCTTATGCTTTTTGAGAAGAAAACTAACAAAAAAGGTTAACGTATAAATATTAACACAATTGTAATGTAAGAAAGCTATATTTTTGAAATATTTTCCTTATTTAGCTCACGTCCTAGAAAAAATCCACCTAAATCTGATAAAAAAAGATTAACTGAATTAACTGTAAAACTACTTTATTACAAAGTGAATTATTGTCGAGGAGGAAGGGAAAGTTGACAAATACGATAACATTAAATTTTTTAAAAACTTATTTAGATGAAATGAGTTTTCCAAAATTCTAAATACTAATCTTAAGATAGTACTGGAAGTGATACAGAATTAAATTAATTTTATATGATTCTCGATTAATTGATATTATCCTTATTCCAAATTTATTCTTTACTTTTTGTAAAACTAGTAACTGAATTTTATTTGATAGTTATATAGAAGGTTTTAAATTTTTTGGTTCAGTGAAAATAGTGTATTTGGATTTATCACCCTTATATATTTATTCAAACCAGTCGTTGTGTTGGTACTACTTTGGCCACAGAAAAGTGTTTTCATGTGAAAAAATATTAACTTATTACTGGACGAAATCATATCTTTATTTTGGAGATACTTTTTAAATATGGTATATTACCAACAGACATTTGGGGGAGGTTAAAAACAAATATAATCCATTTTATACAGTGATGATTAAAATAACATCTAATTAAAATAATAGAAATTCGTAATTAAATTATTTGTTTACCAAGGTTGTTTCCCAACCTATAGTAAGTCAATTATCTGACATAAAAAAGATTTCACAATATAAGTATTTTATTTTTAATTTTTTGTTTTCAAAATTCAAATCTGATTTAAATAACTGACAGTAAATATTTAAGTGTCAAAAGTATCAATAAGAGGAAAACACCCCGCTTACTGTTGTATTTATTTTGAGAATTTTTTGTATTTAAAGATTTCTTTCTATCTAATAACACAAAATGAAAGTTAAATAAGCCAAAAAGTATTGTAATTTGTCATATAAAAATTAATTTTCTTCTTTTGATAACTTATCGTTGTATAGGTTAGGTTGATAAATATAGTCTAAGTATCAAAAGTCCTAATTCCTCTTTAAATGTTAGAATGTAGGAATGAATACAAAGTACAAATAAAAGTTAGTATTACTAATTTATATAATTGTATTATAATAGGATAGTTTATTTATTTAGAGTAACTAGGGGGCTCTGCCCCCTGCTCGCTATCGCTCACCAACCCCCGGAACTGCTTCGCAGTTCTTTGAAGATCGCTTCGCGATCTTAGCGAGCAGAGCTCGCTTGTTTCATCTCAACCATCCAGTACAACCTGGAACTTGTCTGCTTATAGTCTGTTCATTTAGAATAGGCGCCTGAAACAGGATCAAAAACGCTCAATAATGCTTAATAACGACGCTCATCAGACAACTCCAGTGATCGATTTTTTACAGTATTTTAACTACTTCTGCTTAGGCTGCCTTGTCATTGCAGATGAAAATTTTTTCGACGAAATTTTTTCGATAATTTCTTCTAATACATTACGTCTCAGGTGCTAATTCTAAATGAACAGAGTATAGTTAATGATCATTTAATATCGAAACTTTTTATCTCTCAAACTTTTCAATAATTTAATTCGGATCATTACCTGGAAAGTATCAAAATAAAACTATTACTGAAATATTCCTTTTTAAATTATCAATAATTTAATGGATAGGGGGCTACCACCCCCAGCTCGCTTACGCTCACCAACCCCCGTAACTGCTATGCAGCTCTTTACAGATCGCTTCGCGATCTGTAATATCTGCAATCGATCTTTAGCAGAGTAAAACAAACCCCGAAAATCCTCTTCCTTCCATCGGCACAAATAACCCTCAAAAAAGCTAAATTATTTATTTCTCTAGTAGTTCAAAAAATATCGTAGTATCTTTAAAAGATTATAATTATTAACCAAGTCTATACTATATCGCTAGCAAACTTAGAGCAAAAATGTGCAACTCAAAACTTTTAAATTTAAATATCCGTGCTCGCGACAATCTAGTGAACAGGCAAATATAAAATTTAAAAACATTAAACACGTCTGATAAAGACCTACTAAAACTATGAAAAAAATGAAACTTTGATGCTTAATAATTCCAAAACTAATTAGAATTTTTTAAAGAATTAAACGCCAATCTCTTTCTAAAAAATAAGAATATAAGTGTTTAAAAAATCATATTGATACCGTGATTAGTTTTCATTTTAGATAGAAAAAAACAAAAAAGTGTCAAAAATTTCGAAAATTAAAAAATTAATTACTCTAAACCTAATTCGAAATTCGAAAAAAGGGCGACGTAGTGCACATCTTCATACTTCAGAGTATTAGGCTGCAAAAAAACATAGTTCTGCTACTAATAGATTTCGCTGAACTGGATTACGCGGCTAAAAAAGAAAAACTTCAACTTTGACCTTAAAAATACCCCAGTAATAATTATCACATCAGTTAGTTTTTTGTTCGAGAATGTGCCCCAAATATTCCTCTACAAACATTTCAAATTTCATAAATTTCTATCAATTAGTTTTTGCGATATGAGAGTTCAAATAGTTGAAAAATTAAATTTTCTGAAACAGCGGCAGCGGCGGCGGCGGCGGCGGTGACAGTAACTTTTTTTTAATATAGAGAGATAAGCATAAGAAGTATATTTCTTTATTGTATTATAATTTTCATCACCTGAGAGATTATTTAACGATTTTGTAGAAGAAGAAATAAGCAAAAAATAATTTTTACAAATAAGAAAAAAAGGAATTGCAAAATATATATTTAAAACTTAATGCAATTAAGTATAAATGTAAATGAACAATAGGATGAAAATAATACAAAGAATAATCAATAAAATAGCATATGTTTAATTGCTATTTAATTAACTATTCCACATTAGTATTGAACTATTTTAGTAAACGATGTTCAAAAATAAAAGAAATCATTCAATCAATACAATCTTATTTCATTAAATTAAATTATTAAAAAATTGTAATAAAAAAGTAAAAGAAACTTGCGTGAAAAAATGGAATTTTTAAATACATTTAGTCAATTGAGATTATTTTAAGCTATAATTAAACAATATTTAAGGTATTAAGAATAAAAATAAATCAATGATGTTTTTATTGGGATGAGATATATTAATGTAATGTAATAAACTGTAATAAATATGCAATAAAAACTTTGAATTCAAATCATTCAGAACTTAAGAATTAATTAAACTAATGAACTAGTATTTAGAGCTAATGAGATTAATTTACATTAAAATATCAATTAAGAAATATTGCTAAAAATTGTTAAAAGTTGTTTTTTCTGACGATGATAATATTAGAACAAAAATAATATTTAAACTTTCAATAAAACTACATCGCCAGTACCGAGATAACTTGCCAAATGATGAAAGTCTAGAGTAGTCGCTTTGTAAAAAACGTGATAGAAGGAAGAATCAAGCAGGTAGAACTGAATAAAGTGAGAGTGCAAGAGTGAAAAAGTTTAAAACTTTACAAAATATTGTTCAAAAGTACACAACAATAATATTTTCAAGCGGACAGTTCATTCACTCTTTTGAAAAATTTCATAAAATCTCAAGTTTTAAAAATTTAAATGTAGTAGGATGATATGTAATAGGTAATATAAATTTTAATGTAGGCACAATAAAAAGTTAAGAAATTTTCCAAACAGTGACTGATTAGGAGTTTCTTTGTTCCTTATTTCCTATTTGTTAGGTTGTTTCCTTATTTCCTATAAATTAAAGATTAAAAGTATATAAGAACCACAAATTTCATACTTAAATTAGGCTTTCCAATGAAAGTATATATTTAAAAACTTTGTAAACAACAAAATACTTTTAAAATGTTTATAAAGTTAATCAGAATTTTAAATTGTTTCATTTTAAAGAGTAAATCTTTAGAGTATTTCTATCAGTTCCCTTTTTAATCAAACCATAATTTTTTATTTAATACTTTTTAATTTTAAATTTAACTACAATTGTATTTGTTTCCCAAATTTTCTAAAACTATATCTTTTTCCCGCTTTCAAGATTATGTCTGTATTTCAACACATGTCTGTAAAATTATTATTCATGCATACAAAATGCTAAATAAAGATTTTTGGACTCGTGCATGATCTAACTTTAGGTTTATAGGTGAACGGAATTCGAGTTATCCCCTTGGCTACTAATATGTTCTTAATTTCTGTATTTGTTTTCTGTCCTTGTGAATAAAGATTATTATTATTATTATTATTATTATTATTATTATTATTATTATTATTATTATTATTATTATTATTATTATTATTATTATTATTATTATTATTATTATTATTATTATTATTATTATTATTATTATTATTATTATTATTATTATTATTATTATTATTATTATTATTATTATTATTATTATTATTATTATTATTATTATTATTATTATTATTATTATTATTATTATTATTATTATTATTATTATTATTATTATTATTATTATTATTATTATTATTATTATTATTATTATTATTATTATTATTATTATTATTATTATTATTATTATTATTATTATTATTATTATTATTATTATTATTATTATTATTATTATTATTATTATTATTATTATTATTATTATTATTATTATTATTATTATTATTATTATTATTATTATTATTATTATTATTATTATTATTATTATTATTATTATTATTATTATTATTATTATTATTATTATTATTATTATTATTATTATTATTATTATTATTATTATTATTATTATTATTATTATTATTATTATTATTATTATTATTATTATTATTATTATTATTATTATTATTATTATTATTATTATTATTATTATTATTATTATTATTATTATTATTATTATTATTATTATTATTATTATTATTATTAAATTTCATTTCATAATGGAAATACTTTATTTTCATTTCAAAATGCTTTCTGATAATAAATGTGCCGGACTTTTGGTCTTTTCCGTACTGTTTTAAATATAATTGCCTTAATCTTTTATAAAATTTAAGGAAAATCTTTACAAATAGACAAATTAAGATTACTAATCAGTGGTTCCCAACCGGTGGTGGTTTGAGGACAATATGTAGTCCGTGGGATTATTGGAATTGATCCGTGAAGGGGTCCTGTAGCACACAAAAAAGTTTCAATAAATTCAAATTTAAGCGCATTAAAGGATTAATTATTATACATGCCGATAACTTTCGGCAGAGTATTTAGTGGGGATACCAGCCACGCCTAAATTGTTAAATAAATTTCCGCTACTATAAATATTTAAAGTGCAACCAAGGGATCTGAAAAGATTCCAATGTTCTGGTTTAGAGGTCCGTGGAACCACTGCTAAAGATGATACACCTCATCTAAATGTTCATTAAAATAAATATCTGATTCATATGTTACACTTAAAAAAAAGTCTAAAAAACTACTTTTTTGTTCTGCTGACTAGAGTTTCTCGTTTGGAGAAACTGTCATCCGTTCTTTACGACGAGGGTAAAAACAATTTCTCAGCCTAGGGCCTTCTTTAATATTTCCTGAACTATTTCTTATCTAAAATCTCGCTTTTTTGGGTAGAAAAACTTGTCCAGCACGGTTTTACAACCAAGATTTATACTTTTGGTTGTTATTCTGGGTCATACTCCCACGACCAGTGTCGCTCAGAACGAAAATTAAAAGAGATAGGTAACTCTAACTCGTGTGTACTTGCTCTTTTTTCCTACAATGTGACAACTCCAAAGTTTGAAAAGGGTAGTTGGAGTTTATTAGCTTTTTTATAGTTTTATTAAATCTTTATGATGGAGCGTTTATACGTCTTAAAGAGATTCTTAGAAATCTCTAAACCAGCTTGTTGAATCTATTACTGCTATTATTTTCGTGATCAATTTTAATTCAACATGAAATTAATATGTATAAGGTTTTTCTAAAGTTTCTCTTTCTCTCTACTTTTATTCGTAAAAAACAAAATTGAATTGAAGGAAACGAAACAGATATAAAGTTACATCAAGTTAATAATTTGTTTATTTCTAATTATTTAAACTCGTTATACCTATTTGTCATTCATATCTTAACGAAGATTAGGTTAAAATTGGATTGATAACTTGTAAGAATAGGACTTGTAGGAAATTTCATTTAACGGAAAGATTAATAACTAGAAAATTCTATAGATATGTGTTTAAATATCTAACTCTGTTCAAAACAAATTTTGATGGAAAAAATTGAAGTAAAGTTTATTTTTTTGAACGAGGATAATATAACCTAGAAGTAGATATTGTAGATTGTGTACATTATTTATAGAATCATATAGAGAAAGATAAAAAACAATTTTTGGACCAAATTATCTTAAACTTGACTTAAGCTAACTAAATTAATCGATAAAAAGTATTTTCTTGTGTTGGAAAAGTATATTTCATTCGTTTAATTTTTATTTAAAATTTTAATATCCGAGAAATGATACCTTTTAAAGAAATACACATAGCTAGAAAAAAAAAGTTTTTTATTTTTGCTATTTTGGTTCGTATGCGATAAAAATTTTGCTTTGAAAAATCTGATTTTAATACTTATTTTAAAAATTTGAATAAGAATATCAAAATTGTATGCATTTTTAATGGAAAGTTTGACGGTTTTTTTAGTTTATTAGTGAGGAAACCTTCATGTATGATATTATTTTTAAAACTTGTGCTAAAAATAAATAAAACCCATATAAGAAAACACATAAACGGTTGATTTTTTTTCAGAGAAAAATACGTAAATATGAAAACTAATATAAAAAGCGCACATTAAAAAGTGAAATAAAGAAGTAATATAGAGCAAATATTTTAAATGATAGCATCAACCGGAAGGTGCTCTTGGAAAGAATGTAAGTAAAAATATACCAGATACATACTATAAATATAAATTCAAGAAATTTTTTTAATTTCAGAGGTAAAGTTTACTTTTTTATTCATTTTATTTTATTTTATATTTTTTTCTGAAGGTAGTAAAGCATTTTATAATACTTTTTGGTGTTAACTATTCTAAACGTAATAGTCTATATAGCTTTAAGGTATTAGCATATTATGTAAAGCTAAACTGTTGCTAAACTGTAATGTCATTCTGATTTTAAAAGAATAATGTTGGATCATAATAAGCATTTATTGCTAGTGATAACTTATTAATTTACCGATTTGTTATTATGCAAAATTGGTTCATGAATAAGTAAGATAAAAAATGGTAAAAGAAAAAGTAACCACAAATGAATATAAAAGCTTTTCAGTGGTAGGGAAGAGGGACACATTTGAAAAAAAAAACATTTTTTTGCGTATAACTCTATAGTTTTATGAGAGATACTCGTACTATCCTGAAATTAATGAAGACTATGGTATTAAGTTGTTAATTTAGCTTCCCTAAAATAGATAATTTCATGGTTGATGTATTATATTAGGTATTAGGATATCATGAGGGGAAATGATAAAGTATAATTTGGAAATGATTTTCCTTCCAGACTTTTTTGCTAGGATATTATTATTTTTATTAAACTCAAACCAAAAAAATATTCAACCGATGACCTAACACAAGATATTTACATAAACTTTTCGTGAATAAATCAAATAATTTTCTCAAAGAATGGGGGAATCACTATTATACGTATAAGAACTATTAAAAAATTTCCTTTAAATAAATTTGAATAAGTTTATAATTTTTGTTTAATAATAAAACACTCATTTTTACAATACTTTTAAAAGGGAATATAAAAAATACATTAAGAGTTTAGGATATCAAATAAACATGCATTTTTATACAAAAATATATCCTTTATAATAAACTTCTATTTGCGTAAATAGTACAAATATTGTAATAATAAAAATAATGATACATAATAATACAAAAATAGTACCATAGTATATGAGCCTAAAACAATCCTAAAAATATTGAATTTTAAAATTAAATATTTTATCTAAATTAACCTATTAAATTTGAAAATACTATTTAAAATAACTGAGTGAACTCTTTAAACCGACTTCAAGAAATGTGAGATGTTCTATGCTCCCTCTGTTATCAAATGAGGGCCACTCCTCCAAACTTCTAGCATTTCATAAATTTTAAAATATCTATAAATTTTGTGCGTTTAGTATGTATAAAACTATAATTTTAAAACGATTAATTGATGCAAAGATACATTCTAAAAAAATTGAATGTAATTTATTTGTCATTAAATTTGATTTCCTAAAGAAAAGACAGGATTTATATTAAAAATTTAAAATACTAGGGAGCTACCGCCCCCTGCTCGCTATCGCTCGCCAACCCCCGTTAACTGCTGACGCTGATACTTAAGGATCTCTTTGCCATCCTCACAAAACACAGCTCACAGCACTTACTCATTTTATAAAACATTCTTAAAACAGGGGAACTACTTCTCTGGGGTATTCTTTCAAAAAAGGGGAATATTCATTCAGCGGCGAAATTTTAACAGTTCCTTTATGGCAATATGAATTGGCGGATCGCCATTTAATTCCAAGAAAATTAGTAAAAAAGCAGTGTAAACTTTCTTTTACCATTTCCCCAAGGTAATGTTTTTCTCACACAGATCCATTCAGAAGCACTGAAACATCTCCGGAATAAATTTTACTTTCTTAAAATTTCTAATGATTTTCATTGATTGTCTGTGAAAAATGTAGTAATTATCGTAAACATCACGAAAATTTAGAATTTTGCTTCATGAGAACAAATAAACATCGAAATTGTGTCAGTTTCATAGCAATGACACGAATGTTCTGACTTTCGATTTTTATCTTTATTTCTAAAACATTCCCCCGCCATATCTAGTTTTGCGTTTTGGCATTATAAAAAAAAGTTACCTTTTACTACCTTAAATAATATAACTTGCAAAAGGATATAAAAATAATTATTATTGTAATAAATAAATGCAAAAGTTCAAAATTTCTGAAAGCGAGTATATATTTTATTGTAAATATAGTAATGATTAGGTTGCCACAACGACAAAGATAAATATTCTGTCTATATATAATATAATATATAATATATATTATATATAATATATATAATATAGTGTCTGACTGCGAAGCCGTACGTCCGGGGTTCGAATCCCCGTTTGGCATGGATGTTAATTTCTGTCCTTGTGTGATGAATGAATGTGGCCCCCCTGTAAAAAGGGGTTGTGCTAGTAAATGTGTGTGTGGCGCGGGTAACAGTACCTCACCTCCGTGGCTTCGGTCCACAGGTGCTCGCTGGGTAACGCTAAGTAGGTACTTCTCAGGGCATTTCAGTGGTTAAAGGATAATAAATATATAAATATGAATTAATTATTTAAAAATAAAAGATAAACTAATTATACATTAGTTTTAAATATAATTAAAATCGTTTGAACAGCAAAAATATAAATATTGTTAAAAAGAATCCAATATATATTTTTTAAATTAGTGTGATAAATAGAAAGATGATTATTTAATGTATTTGAATGTTAAAAAAACAGTGAAATATATTTTCAATTGTTTTAAAATTCATAGTTTCTTGCTTTGTAACTGCGACCTTATCCGAAATCTAAAAAAATGGAAATATTTTAAAATTAAGAATTTTTTTGAAAAATCGAAGGGCTTACTCGGAAATCCGGAAATAATTCGGACATTTTGATACCATATATGTGTCATTTGGTTCAGTAATTAAAAAGCCTTTCTCTGGAAACCGTTCACCAAAAACTTTTTTTTAGAATAGAGAGATAATCACCTAACATTTTACTTCTGTAATTTTCTATTTTCATATAATTAAAAGGTTTTATTTTCAAAGGAACCACTTTTCTTTCTTTTCAATAAAATAAGTATCATTTTCTTTCTTCTTCGTCCAGTCTGTTACCAAAACCTTTAATATTAATTTCAATTACTATTTCAAAGAATTTTTTACATAAAAAGAAATTTTTACATAAAGAATTTTTTGCTTTTAAAACACTGTTTATAAGATATTCGCAGTTTTATTTATATGTATCGAACTATTCGTGCAATTTTGCTTTTTTTTATGATTTTATTAAGTTGTTAAGAATGTAACCACATTATTAGCCTCAAATTGACAAAGAAAAATCTGCAAATGTATATCATCCATTGCTTTTCTCATTCACTTAAATCATAGTCGAAGCACCTATTTCCATTTCCACAATTTCAAATCATGACATTAAAAAACTAATAGTGAAATGTAAGTATATGGAGAAAATAAACCTACAACAACTTTAATTCTATTTTAAAACTTCATGTTTGTGCGCATATATGGTAAATATCCTGAATCCAAATGGTACATGATATTTTTCATCTTAACATGAGATTTAAAGAGTTTGATAGTTAAAAACTTTTTGCACGTCAATAAAAAACTTTTAGAACCATCTTAAGAACTGCTAAACCGGAGAATCAAAAGTAAAACAGCGTGCGGCACAAGCTTCGTCTGGGATCTTTCAATTTTGCCGCTCGCAGGTTTCCCGTTCCCTCCGGTCAAATTATTATACTACCTTATCGCGCCTCTGAGTTTCGCCAAGAAACAAATTTAATAGCCGAGTTCGATACAACACGCTCCAGTTAAACTCTCTCTCTCTCTCTCTAGTCGCCCCGAAGGGTTGGAAATCCGATGATCTCCGACTAGAAAGGGAGAAAACTCGCGTGCTAACTCCCAGATCCAGCTTCTGATAAACTCGTATAAAAGAAATCACCTTCTCCGCCTGATGTTTATTGCAGATAGGAAGCTCCACAATTTTCTGAGCCTCTTTTCTCGCACAAACCTCGTTTTATAAAACTTTTTCTTCGCAAAATCCAAGATGGCCGGCAAATTTATCGTCTGCTAAGGTCACAGTTCTCGAGATTTCCGCGTGAATTTGTTCTTTTTCCACATCTGGTTCTGAAGGGCGTGTTTATGTATTAGTGGGCGTACGTATTCCTTTTTTCACCCTTTTTTTGTGTGTATTTTTAATTTTTTTCTTCATCTACCATGCATTCCTTTCTGCTGTTTTTTTACCTGCTCTGAGATATTTATTCCACAGAGCATCCACACTCGATTACCTAACGCAAACAAACACAGCTTCAAAAGACAAAGGATTTTAAGATGAAGGAACTGTTTAGGGAGAAAACAACAACAACAACCACATATTTTTCCAAAATAGTCCCGACAGGACTACAACGACTATTATTGTAGGCTTGTCAGGTACATTCGGGGCTGGTAAGATACGCTATCAATCATAGTCAGTTTCGGTTGCGAGATTTCTTAACATGAGAAAGGTATAATATATTTATTCGTAGGGTGGTTTAGAATGTTTTCGTACGTTTTGTCAGGTTAAATAAAGTATAGTAATGGAGATGAATTAACTTAAGACGTAATGTTTACGTCTAAGTCAGTATTAGTTATAGTTAGAAGTTGACTTTAGAATATTTGAATAAGTTTTCCAATGGTATTTACAAAAGAATAAAAGCATTTACCCGAGATACCTTCGATATTCTAATACTATTTGCAAAAATGGTAGTTTTCTGGTAGATTTTATTGTTTCAGTAGAACTAATCTAAAGTTTCTCAAACTTTTGAAAGCATTCATTCCTTAAAGGAATTTTACTTTTCTATCATTCCTCCTCTGTAAAAGCTATTAATATCTCCTTTTTTGCTAATAGTTCATAGGAATAACAAAATTAAGTTTTTTCAATAGTTTTTAAACCAATTTAAACTATCAGGGAAAAATGTAAAAATAAAAACCTTTATCAAGACCTTAGATCTTATTTGTCATAACAATAAATGTCAAGTAGATGAAAGAGTCATAATCTTGACTGGAATATATTTGAATTCAATTATCCCTGACCTTAAGATTCAACCTCTTCAATTTCTAGAGGGTAGGGTAAAGAAAACTTAATTTAAAGTCAAATCTCTAAAGTCAGTAATGCCTTTCATCGTACAAACTAGCCTAGAAAAGTCTTGTACATAGTTACAGAAAGTGACACAGTAATTAATGTGTGATATTTTTATCCTGTCTAATAATCAAAATTTTTTACTGAACTTATTCTATTATTTTTGAGTTAATTCTACTTTTTTGAAGAAAATTATCTCTCATAAACTCGTAAACAGTTTATTAACTTGTTCCTTTACTAGACGCAAGAAGCTTCTATTTTGAAACTTTTTCATACACTATGGGTAAAATCACAGCAATAGAAACAAAAGATACTAGAACTAGATAGTTAAATTTTGACTCGAAAATATCTCATCTTCATCAACACAGAACTATAATTACTTATTCGTCCCTATTTTCTATGAATTCCCTTCGTGCACATTTTAAAGAACTCATTTACTTAGATTATCCAGTTTATTTGTAAAGGAACAAAAGAAGGGTGTCATAAATTCTTTACGAATTCGACTTTACTTTCCCAATGAAGACCAATCACGCAACGTCTTTTTCTTTCCCCTGTCTCAGGAGGAGTTTGAAGCATCATAATCACACTTGATCCCTCGGTTAAAATCGATTGACATCCGTCTAACAGTCTCGCTAAAAGACGAAGAAGAATACTAGGAGCATGATGTCCCCAGAAGAACTGAATCCGCGAAGTAAATATTTGAATAAAGTACTTGATGGATCTTCCTTTGTGGGACTGTCACCCAAAAACCACGAGAACCGAGCGACGATGATGGAGCATCTTCCTCTCTTTTTGTGTCTTTTCTTTTATGTTCCGTCTGTGAATGGGGAGTTGCTATAACGCAGTTACCATCATTGGGCAACCAACTTATCAAGATCACTTGTCGTGCGAGTTGCTTTTCTTTGCTAGCTGTATAGAGATCGGCAATGGGTATACTGGCAGGCGAGTAAGGCTCAAAACACACCGCGCGGCTTATAGTCGGTACTACAATCAATCTCCATAAAAAAAGCATGGAGAAAGCCTAGTCCCCTATAGACAGGAATGAAGATTCCTGTCCAGATAGGGGGAGTCTCAGGCTGAACTCCATGCTTTTCCCCTCTTTGATTGATTGCTGTCACGTCTTATGGTCGCTAGGTCTGACTTGCCACTAACTCGGATGGTCAGTCGAGGCGGGTCTTTGCCTGTATCAATTTGTGGGAGAGCAAATTATCTGACTGTCTCTCTCGCGCGCAATCATTCATTTCATGCAGAACTGAGATTGGACTCGCCCAGTTGAAGTGTTCATCTGTTTCTCAGATTGTGATGAGGTAAAGCGGATGAGTGAGGAGGATCTTGCTCCAATCAAGTCGTACAACGTATGAATTGGTGGGGGAGATTTTTTATTGTATGAGGTCGGGTGGGATTTTTAAATCTTCTCTTTCTCTATCTGAGATGGGTTTTTGCAAGATGATCAGATGTGGTATTAAAAAGCTTGTCTTTATTTGAATTCCTTCCACTCTAAGATCAGGGATGTAGATATCAGTTGTAGAGATTACTAAGTAAGTATAAGAAGAATATGGCATCAGTGGGGAGAGGATTTCTTTCTAACATCTGAATCTGAATGAACCTTTGAATTTCAGTTTTTAAAAATACATACCTACAGAATTACTGAAATTTAAGGGAAGTTTGCATTTTTCCATATTGATCCTCGTATATGTAACCAAACTGTTGAGGAAACATACGGCTTATACTAAATCTCAATTGTTTTGTAAGCAATCATTACATTCAGGTGAATGGTTTTCAGAATCAAATAATTCCCTAATACTTTTTAAAACTGTGTTAAATCCTTGTTTTCTTTTAAAGTTTAATAATAATTGCTATTTCAGCATTTTTATAACATATTTATACGTTTAAAAAATATTTTAAAATAAAAAATCTGATATCACTTCTTTTTTATATATATATACAGGGTGTATCTGAAATGGCGCAACAAACTTTCAGGGATGATAGTACTCATAAAGACGAACAAGAATCGGTATAGAAAGGGGGTCCCAGACCAAATCCCAGGGAGTTAAAAATGGAGCGACACCCCAAAAAATCATTGAAAAATTCAATTTGTAGAAGAACTACTATTGGTAAAAACTTAATTATGGTCTCAAAAATTGTGGTTTAATATGATCTTTAAAATAACCTCAAAAGTCTTCACTTTAAAATTTGTTTTATTATGAAAAAAGTTAAAAACACAAAAAATGTGAAAACTCTGCCAAAACCTTATTTTGTATTTCGAAATCCTTTCTTTTGATTTGATAATCTGAAAGATCATAGTTGAAAACCCTTAAGTCCAAAGTTTCACGTAAATACATTCAATAATTAACGCTTGAGATCCTTTTAAAGTTTGTTTTTTGGGTGCGCAAGCAGTTTTTTAGAGCTGTTTCCAGAACAGCTATTAGCGCACGCAAAAAACAAACTTTAACAGGATCTCAAGCGTTTAATATTGATTGTATTTACGTGAAACTTTGGACTTAAGGATTTTCAACTATGATCTTTCAGATTATCAAATCAAAAGAAAGGATTTCGAATTACAAAATAAGGTTTTGGCTGAGTTTTCACATTTTTTTGTGTTTTTTAACTTTTTTCCTAATAAAACAAATTTTAAAGTGAAGACTTTTGAGGTAATTTTAAAGATCATATTAAACCACAATTTTTGAGACCATAACTAAGTTTTTACCAATAGTAGTTCTTCTACAAATTGAATTTTTAATGATTTTTTTGGGGTGTCGCTCCATTTTTAACTCCCTGGGATTTGGTCTGGGACCCCCCTTTCTATACCGATTCTTGTTCGTCTTGATGAGTACTATCATCCCTGAAAGTTTGTTGCACCATTTCAGATACACCCTGTATATTACTTTGTTGAACGTTTTTGAAAATCTTTTCTACGTCAGCAATAGACCTGTTCTACATGAAATACCTAAAATATTACTATTTTTATTTTAAAATTTGGTCTAGCTCATTACGAATTGATATTTTAGGGAGAAGAAGACGACCATATGCAAATAGGGGGACGTCTGGTAACCTCAGTGTACCCGGAATCTCGCCTCCTTTGTTTTCGTCTTCCCCAATCCCACTGTAGCCTTTCTTCCTCTAATAATGCATATTAATCCTAATCACTGTGATTTACGGTCTTTAAACGTCCCAAAAGCATAGGAGTCTAGCAAGAGGGTATAATTCAACGCAAAGTAGTTAAACGCGGAGGCTTTTCCCACCAGGAACAAGTTCTGACCCTCACAGTAAACCGGTCTTCGAATTCCTCGTCGCTTGGAACTGTTATTAATGTCGATAAAAACAGTAGCCAAGCTCCTTCTCGGAAATCGAACTTGAACCTGCTGGAATATGCTTTCCACGGTATGCCAACAATTTACGCAAATGGACTGTTTTTTAATGAAAACAAAGGTTTTTTATGTTCACGCGTGGCAATAGGGGTTAAGATGCCTTTTTTATGCCATAGAATTAACGCCGGAGCTGTATGAATTATCTTTGGTTGCTTATTATATGACTTTGGGGTCAGGATCAATGCCTGGATAGAGAAAAAAATCTGCAGATGCCATTTGCCGAGTAATGATCGAAGTTCGATGAGCTACTGAAAGTTTATGATGCGGAAGATCTTAACAAAATTATTTCCGGGAAGTATTGATTGGTTAATTTGTTTTTAAATAGTGGATAAAATGGTTTTTCTTTGTGTATCGTAAACAAAATTGTTTCAGAAGCATTCTATCCAAACTTGCTCATGAATGCAATTTCCCAATAAAGCATCTTCTTAAAATAACCTAAATGAAAACTTGCACTGAATGTAACAAAAATAGCCCTAATAAATCGAGATAAAATTATCTATCAAATTAGTCAAGTTTCCAATAAAGTTTACCAAATGTAAAAGAAAATTAATATTTAAAAAATTATTTTTAAAGTTATAAGATGATGGATTTATCCCTAATAAATGGCAAATTCAGCTTCTAGATTAATTTTTAAACATTTTAATTTCAGGAAAAAACTAAACTAACGTGTTATTTAAAGAACATAATCGTATTAACCAAATTATCTTTCAAAGACACGATTTTTTTAGTTTTATTGAAAGAAATTCTTACTTCAAAATTTTCTAAAAAATGGGCAAACACATCAACGTTTTATACCTAACCTTGCATATGGTTATTGGTTAATAAACATAATTATAAACATTATAATTTTACACATAATATTTTTCTTTGTTCCAATCTATTTTAACTTGCTTTCTGTAAGAATTTTTCTTCAAAAACAGAGCAAATTCCTAGGTCCGACTCTCGGCTTTTGTTATGCATTCACCAGTAATCACCAATCCAACAATTGGATAGTTGATGAAAGTAAACTTAATTTGTAGCAAAAAAAATGGAACGGATAAGCTTAAGAAGTCTTAAAGAACCAAACAAGCTTGTTTTCATTAAAATATCAAAATCAGTACTTTCTGATGTGTCATACGAGGTATAAAATAACGAGTTTACCACCACATTTTCGTATGCAGCTAAATTTGAAAATAAGAGATCTGATTGTTCCTTATCGAACTTCTCTCCAGCATCGACTTTTGATCTGTGAATTGTTTACTCAACATATGGTGCGGGGTTGATAAACAAGTGCTCCGACTCTTCAGAGTTTTCAGCATCCCTTCTTTGGGCCCCTAAAAGGACGATCGTCGCCTGTCAAGAGTAGGTGGTCGTATTTTGCCTTCCTGCGTGAGAAATGGAAGACTGAGGTGAGTTTATATGAGGAGGAAACAGGAATGCTTTATCTATTGAGGAAAACTGACCTCGTCGGGCCCCCTTAAGTAAAAAAAGAGACTGCATCGAACTTTGACTCAAAAAGTTCGGTCGTGGATTCTGATAAACATCCGTATACTAAGAATGAATGGAATGTGAAGGTTTTTTCAAAAGTGCAGATATAAATTGTCTAAAACATAGACTAGGTACTACGCCATACGTTCTCTTAAAATGTTTGATACTTCAACGTGATTGAAAAAGGACAGGAACAGGGAATTACTACTCGTTCTCGTACTTTAATTAAAAATAAAGAAGAAAGCAGAATTTCCCCAACTTTTTAAGGATGGCAAGCTATTTGAGAGCCTCTAAGGTACAGTAGGAACAGTACCTTTATGCTTCTTAAACCAAAGAAAATTTTATTTCTCGTCTAGGGAGAACTGCATAATAAACAAGAAAGCATGGTATGATAGACTTTTGGGCAAAATTATCTTTATCATTGTATACTCCATAACGAAATTTTTAAAATAAACTACCAGAGGGCTTCTTAAATTTGTAAATAATTTTGAATTAAGACGTTTACTTACTAAAACGTTTTAATTATTTTCAGCATTATTGAGGAATAAACTGTGGGCTTTCCGATAAAATTACATGAACATTATTTTCAAAGAAACAAAATTAATCTGGAATCACATATTCAACTCCTGTCCTTTTTATAGTTTTTTTATAGAAATAAATATAAATATACAATTTTAAACCTTTTCCTTATATTTTAACTCAAAAAGTGAGAACTACTCTGGAATTTTTATTTTACTCTATTTCTGTTTAAAACTTCGCCGAAACATAATAAGAGAATCGAATAATTTTAAAGAACCCAATATATTTTTCCAGGTTTCTTTATATATTCCATATTTTGTGTGTATTATCATTGTATGTACAACCTCCCCTGGACATTTTTGTTCCTATTTTGTAAGCGAGCAGTTTTACCTATTTCAACAAAATTTGTCTATGCCAAAGAAGTTTTTAAAAAATCGGTTTTTGTGGATGTATGTCTGTGCTTCTCTCTCGAATGTGATTATAAAGTCGGAAGCTTGTGGTAGGAGACTACATCCAAGAACACAAAAGCTGTTCACACAAATAAAAATCTTGAAAGCAAAATCAAATTAATTTATATAGTAAGTCGAATTCCTCTTTGCTATCTGTGAACAGCTTTGGCGTTCCCGGATTTGAATTTACCTACCATAGTGAGTCTAGTTGCCTACACGGAAGTAAAATCAAATCGCTTGACCCGAAGAACTTATACTATATACACATTCAGAAAAGGGGTGGCACCAATAAACCGAAACTTGCAAATGCGGCTATCCTCGAGGGAAATTACGCTTAATTGAATAATACTGGAAACAATTTGGGAACGTGTGGAAGCTCAAAGTTTAAGAGGTTGGAGCCATTTCGCAGCCCACCCTTGCAGCGAGGTTCCAAAACACTCGCAATTATTTTCCTCCGGTATACACCTCTCCAGAACTGAAGCCTCCAGTGTAAACATTTCCGGATACATCAGAGATTCAACAGCATTTAAGATTCAGAGAAAAAAAAACTCCAGAAGCAAGAGGAACAAAACAAGTTGGGAGGAAAGAATAATGCCAACAGAGACGGTCAACCAAGATGTGCTCTTGGAGAAAGTCGGAACTGGTTTTTGCCTCAAAAATCACCGCGGATTACAATAGAATTGCTGAAGATGATAGTCAGCGATTCTTCATCGTCACCCCCATTTATTTTATATTGTTGATATTTATATTTCCCCTTTTTTTAACTATTTATTATCATTCATTTTTAAAGGAGTCATATCTGAGCAAGGCAATTTGTGGTGAGGGCGGAATCAGGATAAGGCAGTGTCTGCTGCCTGGAGGTATAACAAAGGCAAGAGTAGGTGAGATAAGTGCTTGATGAATAACATTTAGAAAATTTTTCGACTTGAGTGGGGGTGAGTTCGTTTGCCTTCTTGACTTCGGAGGTGAGAAATACGACTTTGATCTGTGTTAAGTGTGAAGAAAATGAGTGATGATTATGATTGGTGGTCAGAAGATGGAGTTAGAAGCATCTCCTGACCTAAATATCCGAATAGAATTGTTACATCAGGAAAATAAATCCAGAAATTGAACCAAAAATAGAACAAGAAGGCATTAATATACACTGGAAGCAGATTTAAGTTATTAATTGTAATATGTAGTGGGTTATACAGGGTGTATCTGAAATGGTGCAACAAACTTTCAGGGATGATAGTACTCATCAAGACGAACAAGAATCGGTATAGAAAGGGGGTCTCAGACCAAAACCCAGGGAGTTAAAAATGGAGCGACACCCCAAAAAAATCATTGAAAAATTCAATTTGTAGAAGAACTACTATTGGTAAAAACTTAATTATGGTCTCAAAAATTGTGGTTAAATATGATCTTTAAAATTACCTCAAAAGTCTTCACTTTAAAATTTTTTTATTATAAAAAAAGTTAAAAAACACAAAAAAATGTGAAAACTCTGCCAAAACCTTATTTTGTATTTCAAAATCCTTTCTTTTGATTTGATAATCTAAAAGATCATAGTTGAAAACCCTTAAGTCCAAAGTTTCACGTAAATACAATCAATATTAAACGCTTGAGATCCTATTAAAGTTTGTTTTTTGCGTGCGCAAACAGCTGTTCTGGAAACAGCTCTAGAAAACTGCTTCCGCACCCAAAAAACAAACTTTAACAGGATCTCAAGCGTTTAATATTGATTGTATTTACGTGAAACTTTGGACTTAAGGGTTTTCAACTATGATCTTTCAGATTATCAAATCAAAAGAAAGGATTTCGAAATACAAAATAAGGTTTTGGCAGAGTTTTCACATTTTTTGCGTTTTTTAACTTTTTTCATAATAAAAAAATTTTAAAGTGAAGACTTTTGAGGTAATTTTAAAGATCATATTAAACCACAATTTTTGAGACCATAATTAAGTTTTTACCAAGTAGTTCTTCTACAAATTGAATTTTTCAATGATTTTTTGGGGTGTCGCTCCATTTTTAACGCCCTGGGATTTGGTCTGGGACCCCCCTTTCTATACCGATTCTTGTCCGTCTTGATGAGTACTATCATCCCTGAAAGTTTGTTGCACCATTTCAGATACACCCTGTATAACCCACTACATATTACAATTAATAACTTAAATCTGCTTCCAGTGTATATTAATGCCTTCTTGTTCTATTTTTGGTTCAATTTCTGGATTTATTTTCCTGATGTAACAATTCTATTCGGATAGCTCTCTGAAAATTGATAACAATATACAGGGTGTTTCAAAATTGCGTTGCACGGCTTTTATTCGGAACCAGCCCCTCCTAGGGTCATGGAAGTAAGGTCTACCCCTAGGTAAGTGACCCTGGAGAATCCATTGAGAGGACTTACAGCGCCCCTAGCGGCGAAATTAAAAAGTTAAAAAAATTAATTTAAAAACTAAAGGAAATAGAGCAAAAACCTCAGTAAGAGTATTGTTGCCAACGTCAAGAAGATCTCACTGAAAAAAATTTGATTAAAATATCTTGAATATTCGCGGAGATATTGGCATGTGAAAATAGCACTTTTTCAGGGGTCAAAAAATAAAAAGTTCGCATATTTCCAAATTTTTCATGGTTATTGTGTAGTTTTGTGTTTTTTAGTTGAAAGAACACAAAATTTAACCAAAAAATCAAAAAAAAATTGCAAATATGTGAACTTTTTATTTTTTGACCCTTGAAACAGGGCTATTTTCACATGCTAATATCTCCGCTAATATTCAAGATATTTTGATCAAATTTTTTTCAGTGAGTTCTTCTTGACGTTGGCAACAATACTCGCATTGAGGTTTTTGCTCTATCTCCTTTAGTTTTTAAATTAATTTTTTTAACTTTTTAATTTCGCCACTAGGGGCGCTGTAAGTCATCTCAATGGATTCTCTAGTGTCATTTACCTAGTGGTAGACCTTACTTCCATGACCCTAGGAGGCGTTGGTTCCGAATAAAAGCAGTGCAACGCAATTTTGAAACACCCTGTATTGTATATTCCGAATTTTCCTTTTCTTTTTATCAAAGAAGGGTAATAAACATTCGTTTTAGTTTCTCATGACTGATGGAGAAATATGATGTAAATATATTTCATGATAATTGCAAAGTTACAGTATCTACTCTCTTTTAAGGTTGATTAATGTAAAAATTGAAAAATTGATTTTTACCTAAATTTTCAGATATATCCCTGGGGGTTTAGTTAAAGCTTCTTAACGTTTTCATAGCTTTTTTAAATTAAGAGTTCCAATTATTTGATGAGAATCAACGTTTAATCTCTGTGTTAGTTCGAAATTTAAGTATAATAAACACAAAACTTCATCCATACTTAAAAAAATTCTTAAAGTAATATTCGCATGTGTTTTTGGAATTTACCCTAAAAAAGCGAAAAGCTAAGAGTGAAATCGGGAGAAAATCCAACAGGCTAACTTTCCCAGAATATCATCTATTTTTACTTTCTTTGACTCCAAAATACCACCCCTCCCAAAAAAAAAGTCCTAACATCAAGTAACCTAACGAGAAAAACGTAGAAGATTGAATTATGGTTAGGTTATGAATTTTTAAAAGCTCTGAAATGACTTTCGATAAAAAGGCAAGGCATCAGAGAAGACTCTACAAAGGGAAGAGGTAGGTCGTTATTCATTCAAATTAAGACGTCTCCCGGTAAAGGAATAATTCACTGGTACTTAGTTATTCTTGATGCCGGAATTGCCTTGTCTCAAACCGTAATTACATGAGCTATTCAGCAAAGATAGTAATTTCATTTTTGAAGTCAGCATTATTGATTCATAGGATTGCCTTCCAATGATCTATAAATATTTCCATTTGATTTATCTTAGCTAACGATGTTACAACGTATCTCTTTTCCATTTTATGGTGGTCTTGAAAATTCACAAGAATATGAAGCATGATAAAAGACCATACATCAAAATAAAGAGGAACTAGACTTTTTAGAGTATCTGGTGAGCTTTCTTAGAAGATTTATGGTCAGATCTGATAACTGAAAATTTTTAATTAAGTTATAATAACAATGGAGGGAACTATGATCAAAACAAGCAGACAATAAAGCTAAAATTCGAAAGTAAAATTAGTTCACTAAAACTACAAACTAGCTTCAACAAAATGATGCGGACCAGTATGAAGCTTTTATCAAACATAGCTTTACTGTGGTAATGTTTACATCGTTATTATCAAAGTGAATTAGGTTATGATAACTAAGCTTTGAGTATGTCACTGCCAACATCTATTATTGAACGTACAAAAAAAAGAGTAACCTCTGTATTCTCCAAATGTAAACGAAAATTCATTATCTTAAGGTTTGAAAAATTAACGCGTTTGTTAAAAAAAGAATAATCTCGACATTTCACAGAAACAAAACCCAACTCTTAAGAGAACACGATAAAAAGTCGCCAAACATAGCACAAGCCCATCAGAGTTGTCATACACGATTAGGGAATGTCGAAAAACACACAGGAGACACAGTGCTTGACCATAAATCTCGTCACATCTTTGCTTTATATAATCACTAACAAACAAAAAAAAGCGGCTTAAACACTCATACGCGTCAAAGCTCACTGAAAAATCTCTGGTAATTGACGATACGTCCACAAGAGGTCCTCTTTTTTGCGGAAAAAACCGCTTCATCCATTCATTAGTTAGTTTTTCATCGTGTATCTAAACTTAGAAGAAATGAGACGTTACAGATGCTCTCGCTATTTATCTCCGCAGGATCGTTAGTGCTTCCGTGCTGTTGAGAATCCCCTATCATCGCCGGCGAAATGAGCTGATTGTGTCATTTCCCACATCCGAATGGAACAATCTGTTTTCGAAGGGGAAACGATCGGCCTCTGTCCTCCCCACCCCCGCACTCCGATATCGTCTGTTGGAGAGAAACCATCGTTCGCTTTCCCCCCTTCATCGGAGCATAATTTTTGGATGAAGAGAAGAGGGGAACGGGCGCATAAACCCCCCTGATAATTGAATCGCCTGTTTGAAATAGGGGATAAGTCCAGTAACCAAGTTTTGAGACGAAGAAAAAATAGCACAAGTAATGGAATTTTTATTGTATGACTGCCAAACTTTTACTAGTAATTAAGGACCCTATTTAGTATTTAGAGAGTACGGTGTCGCGAAAATTCGGGTCAATGCAAAACCTGGTCAGCAAAATCCGGACAAAAAAATTATAGCTTTGCCAATGTAATAAATTTGGGTTCTTTGACCGGTTTTTGTATTGACCGGAATTTTCGTACATCCATTTAGAACACAGGACAATCATTGAAAAAATATTTAAAACTATTGTACAGTCGAAGAAAAGTTTAATCCCTTTTTAAAACTTTCATTAAAAAATTTCAGTTGAGGAAATCTTAAGGCACCACTTAAATGGACAATTCCATTACATGTCTGCTTAGTTCACAGCACAAAAGTGAGAAATAGAAAGGTTATCTAATAAAATGTGAAGACTAAAAAAGAAAAATCTAATCCATCTCTTTCACTTTGAAAATGAGCCCCTGTTTGGTTAATTTTTCAGCTTTCAATTTGAAAAACAGCACAAAAGCTGTAAAGTTGGCTTCTGTTTATTCACTACACAAATTTCAAAAGCAGTGATGATGGGTTGTTTAAAAAGAAAGAAAAACGGAGTAGTGAAAAGGAAGCAACACTTGCGATTTTTACGCGGTGACGCTCTCAATATAAACAGTTTATTTCCGAACTTCATAAATCTTAAGATCTTATATCTATCCAAGACGTGAGAAAGACCTAGTAGAGTGAAGATAATCAGGACTGTGCAAGTGAAGCCTTGTAGTAAAAGGATGTCATTGAAGAAAATATGCCAACTTACGTTTTTTTATTTAACATCCATGAAAAAATACCCAAATGGTTAGAAGCTTTCTTCTATCAAAGCGCTTCTATAGAATGAACAGTGGCATATCCAAGAGAGCTGTCGGGCTTGTAGATTTTCAGAGCTTTAACATAATTCTTTTTATTACTAAAAAAATTCTTGGCTTCATTATTTTAACTTATCTCTACTGTTACAAACATTAACCTCTATGGTTACAAATATGTAACAAAAATTTTATCTTCCTTACTGTAACTTTCTTTAATTCGGCAAAGAAGTAATTTTTATGGTTAAATAAACAATTTAGAATAACAAAAAAATTTACTTTTTTCTATTCAATCAAAATTTAAATATTTTCAGCAAACAGGATTCGTACAGAAGTTTAAAGAGTAAAATTTAGTACTTTTAAAGGACTTTCTAAGTATATTTTGAAAACTTTAAAGGACCTTCTTGAATGCAATTTATATTTAAACTGTAAATAAAATGCTTTCAACAACTTTTCAAGAATACTTAATATACCTATTTCCCTTTCATAGATAGGAATAACATAATTTAGATTGTTTTCTCTCTTTTACTTTTTTAATTTGCCAGCTATATGTTATTCAAATTTTATTGACTACTATAAAAAAGCACTTTCTCCAAGTTATTCTTTCTATTCTATAAAAGCCAAAGACATAAGAAAAGAAAAACGTGATTGTGACCATAGAGTTATGTGAGTGTTAAGTTGTTTTTTTTGCCGGCCGTATAGAAATGCGCAAATAAGCAAAAGCATATTTGCAAACATAAGTCCGGAAGCGTAAATTAAAATTCGCGATCTTGAAGTAACTTTAAAGCCTTTTAGAAATTAAAATTCAGGGATTTTTTTTTAAGAATCTTAGTATAAAAAATACCTTTAGGAGATTCCAGGCCTTAAAAATCAAATTTAAAATTCCAGAACTTTCAATGCAATGTTTTTAAGACCTCGTACGGGCCCTGTTTAAAATCAAGAACATCACTGTGAATTAAAACGCGCGGTTTTGAGTGAAATTCCCGATTTTGACATGGTTGTGTTTTACTAGCAAAACAATAGAAACACGTTGTGAAGCCAACTTTTCTGCAGGTAGTTCACCAAACGAACTCGCTGCAGCTGCACCATCAACACGAGTTTTCTGGGGAAAATTACTTTTAAAATTGTTCAATTTGAGTAAAAAATACGGAGAGAAGCGGCGTAGGTGAACAGAGCATCAGTGATTTCTCTCTTTTGTCAAGATCATAAATTTGCTTTTTCCGCGATGCTATCGGGTCGTATAATAGTACGGGAGCTGGCGTTAAAATGAAAAATTCATCTGCTCGTACACGATTTTAATATGACAGGATAGTGTTAATGGTGCTGATCATGGAATCGAGCGTCAGCTGGGTGCCTACTTAGATGGCCTCCGGAATTTTTCCCCGGGGAAAAATTCCCACTTCCGGAATTATGAAATTCCAATACCAAGATTCCGGAACTACAAGAAAGTGCCACTTAGATGGCAGTCTAGGAATTATAGAAGAGCATTTGGGTTCGAGACTACTTAAATTTCCCATCCGGATTTCGCGGCGACCAATCACAACTTTTGTTGTCATTTCTTACGCATCTTTTGACTGTAAACAAAAAACATAAACGTGATGTGTGTGATGAAAGGAAATTTTTTAATAAATAACGCGATCCTTCCCTCTGCGCGTGGCTTCGAATTGTGCTCTGAAACAACAGTGGACTTGAAATATCTGAAACTTGAAATTGTCATTACCGCCCATATGAATCAGCTTGATAGAAGATCATCTCGGTGCCAATTCAATACAGCATTGCTGTAAGACCTCAGGAATTTGAGTGTCAAGAATTAATTAACGCTATTAACTTTTTATCTCATCGTTTGCAAAAGCAAAATGCATAAGAACCACAAGAAGTTCTTAATATTTCCATTGTTTTGTTATCGCTATCGTGATTAAGGTGGCATAGTAAATGTAGGTACTCCAAGTTTTTATAATATTTGTTTCATGAGGGCATTTTTATATCCATCAGGGAAAATAAAAAGCATATTAAATTGATGGTCTGTGTTTGATTGTAAAATAAGAGTATTGGTAACTATTTTATTAAGATTAACTTAAGCAGTTTTCAAATTTTCTTGAATTTGGCCCCCATGTAATCCAGTGTAACACTATATTTGGTGAAAAATATTGTAAGAGCTATTGCGTAATCACTCAGTATCTTGCATCGGCTAATTTTAACAATCCAGGCCTTGGCGATAAATGGTTCTTCCAACTTCACAATGCAAGCTTAAATTCTTTTACTATGTTCATTCCACAAAGTGCTTGGCGAGAAAGCATATCGCCAAGAAGCATCTGCTGTTCCTCATTCTCAGCGATTAGCAAAAGGTTTCAGTTTGTGTTTCAGTTTCAGTTCGTGAGTACCAAATTTTTTAAATCACTTAAAAACACGACCATTACACACCAAGTAAGTTTCTAATTTTTTATTTGAAATACATCAAGTATTTGCAGGATATTTTCATCACGTTATTTAATTTATTTATACCCTTTTTAATTTACAGTTGATCATTATGTTTTGTTGAATGTTTAATATTGAAATTGTGAGTAAGATAGTGGAGTTAAACCAAGTGGCGAAGCATGAATTGTTATGTAGGAAAGCACTGTAAATCTACTGTGATCTTGCCATATTAGAATGATTAGTGTGATAGTTTTTTATAGCTTTATTCATAATAGTTTCTCCTGATTTTAGAAGTTGCTAGTACGATTTTGTTAATTCTAATAATAATTTCTTTAAATTTGTTTACCATAGTGCTTTCCCTGTAACTCATGCTTAATCGTTGGTTATATATAGACCCAATTTATAACTCTCAACCCAAATAAAAATTGACAATTTCAGTAAAATCCTAGGAGAGCCCACACCCTTGGCGACAAACCAAAATAAAGCGCCAAACCAGGACAAGATAGCGCCAAGTGCCATCTAGTGTACTAAAGTAGGGTTACCAAGATAGCGGAATTATCTCCAACTTTGGCAAGGGTGTGGGCTCTGCTAGGATCCAACCACCATTTCTAATATAACACTATAACCTTGCTATTAAAAACTTAATTTTGCATTGAGCCAACACTGCAAAAATTGAGAGTTGTCATTTTTTATAAAACTTTGCTTCAATCCTTATTGCATTTCAATTTCAATAATTTGGTCACAAACTATTTCGTTAGGATAATAAATTGCACGCACGCTGGGCCGCCGAGAGCCAAGTCGGGCCCCGGGGACAAGGTTGGGAAGCGGGCCCCCAGTGACATATCTATACTTCTCATTTTGAGGTAGGGGGAAAAAAATTCTGAAGTACCCCCCATGCATTCATAGGCTTAATGTAATTTTTAAAATATATCTTGACAAGATCTGAATTTCACTCAACTTAAAAATAACGTTTTCTTTTGATACGATGAGTAACAAGCGATAAAGGGGGTCTGGGGGTACCCCAGAAAATTTTTGAACCTCTACGTAAACAAATTAATTTCCAAAATATATCCCTCTTAGAACTCAAATATGAAAATATTTGGGTTCCGGGCCAATCGTACCCCCTCGCCCCCCCTTCTCGTCAGGCCTGCATGCACGTATTAGAAGAACAATTAACTTTCAAAAAAATTAATTAGTCAGTTTTTATTTAAAAATTAAGGTTCTTGCATATTATCCCGTCGACCATACTGCTGAATCCAAAAATGGTAAACAACCCATTGACCTTTCTATGGTCGACGGGATAATACATAAGTACCAAAATTAACTAGTTTGACCCTTAACTTTTTTTTAGTTATCTGGGATAAATTGCAGTTTCATTATTTTCATAAAAAATTCTTAAAAATTGCATTGCTCCCCCCGGTGTGGATGGAGAGTTCTACGTTTATAATCAAATCTTATTTGAATAACCGACTAGTTTTGCATTATTAGCACATTAATGTGACACATTATATGTATTTACATAAATTGATTTTTGCATTCGACACCACAAGTAGGATATTTTTTCTTATTTTTATTCTTTTTACTATATATGGTAATTTGATAAATTTCAAAAGTCAATAACACATCTGTGAAAATTATGAAAAATTCAAAATCTTCTCGCGACCCTCAGTTTGAGAAACTGCTCTTGGATGAGCCTGGTGAGTTTCGAGAAATTTAATAAACTAACTTTAATTTGCAAACATTAAACAACCTGCCAGTTATAATATTTTGATTTATTTTACTATTTGGAAATTATTGTCAGTTTTTTAAAATACATGACGCTTTCAGTGGGGTAGCCAGAAAAAAAATTTCGGAGGGGGATATTGATATTTCAGGAGGGGATATGGGGTAATTTTGGTGGTTTTCTATGGTCAAAAAGGAAATTTTCTGAGTTTCAGGGGGATATATCCCCAAATCCTCCTCTCTGACTGTGCGCCTGGACGCTTTCCCTGTTGCTTTTAATTTTTTTTATATTTATTCACCTAGTTTTCTAAAAAAACAAACAAACCATTTCACAGGCTTCCTCAACTTCCGGAATGTGCTTCTCCCATTCTTTTACACGTGCGCAGGATTCATCTCGGATTCATGTGTTCATAACAGTCATCATAACTAAAATATGTAAACAAACCCGATCACTTCAGTTGAAACCGGAACTAAAGGCTGCCTTCTGAAATACGGTGAATACATAAAATGTTACCAATATTAGTAAATAAGAGAACCCTTAGAGTACTGTTTCCTCTTAGCTATAAGAATTGAACACACAAAATAATATTTTTTAATAAAAATAACAAAATTTATTTGAGAACTATCAATCATTTCAGAATCAACAATTGTAAAACTTTTTTAATTAGACATGTGAAAGTTTACAGTTATTTCCATACAATAGTGGCATGCTAGAGTCAGTAAATGAGTCCCATAGTTTTAAAAAGATATTGATATGAAGATCCATGCATTCAAAAGATGAATCGTTGAATCCTTTATTGTTGAGGATGGGTTTACCCAGTCATGGTTACTCGGATAGATGTTGCCTGTATAAAAAGAAACAAAGAATATTATAAAAGTTGTTCAAAATAACTTAATACACTCCCCATGTCCTTTTTGTTTACATTTCCCCCTATAGGAAATGGTTAAGATTTTACTTAATTTTAGAATACTCTTCACTTTAATTTTTTTGCCGTTTCAGGGAGAGAAGGTAAGTTTTGACCAATAATGCAGTTAACCAATTACTTCAAACTCCACATTGAGGCTGTTGTTCATAAGCACATGAGCTTTTATTAAGAAATTAACATTATTGCACGCCTATCTCACCAAAAGCCACAGCAAAACAGTTACCCAAAAGTAAAAATTCCTGTCTTATTGAATAACCTTATTACACCAACAGACATTACCCCCAGTATGAAAAGCCATTTCACCGACAAGATATTTCCCTCGATTCCATAACCCTAACATGACTTGACCATTGGCCAAAAAGACAGGCGAAACAATCAATTTGATGAAATGATCTGACAGTGTTTTGGAATTCAGTAAAACTTGTTGCCTGTGTACAAGAATATGGAAAATTCTGGAATTTTTAAAATATTCTGTCTGTGTAATGGCCAATTTTGAGAAATGTTTTGCTGGGAAAATAGTCTTTCGGTGTAATGATTTGTCGGTGAATTGGATTTTGGCGAGATAAAATAGGATTATTGAGCCATTTAAATTTATACCTGGTATTTTAAATTTAAATCAGATTATATAGGTTAAGATTAGGTTATAGTGCCTAAATTCAACATAGTAAAAAGTCTTTAGGCTTTAAATACAAGTTGTGTTGAATATTCTTAAATAGTTTTATGCACAAAAGGCAAGCAGGCATCAAAATGAAAAACATTAGTTTCTTGTAGCTTAGAACAACATACAGAAAAGGGGAACCAAGTCATGAAAAAGGAAAAGAGGTGTAGTATTATAATCAGTAGTAACTTGTATTTATATTTAGTACATTAGAACTTCTTTACAATGGCCCTTATGATACGACACTGATAGAAATGCTGATAGGTTTATCACTAATAATTTCATTTGTTACAATGTCCTTTATGTTGTTTGTAGGTGGTCTCAAATTTAATACTAAGCTGTCAACTTTTTAATTTATCAATGTTAAATTAAAACTTTCCAAAAACAGAAAATGATTATATAGATGAGTAGAGCGTTAAACTTTTTTTAGAAACAGTGCTAATGTTGGCAAATTGGTCAATGACTTATCACGCAAGTGCCTTAAAATTTTACAAACCTAATCAGTTTAATCCTTGATTAAAATTTGGATTTTATAATTTTAATGTTTTAAACTTTCTTTTTGACAAAAACATATGACTAGATAAAGAATGCAAATGAAACCAACAAAGCCCTTTTATCTAAAGCATGACAGGTAATATAAATAACATTTAATCATCACAATATTTATCAGCAAAACTATAAACTAATTAAACATTTCCCTTGCAAAGTACACAACTAATAAAAGCATTCTTTTCTACTTATTAACACTCACATTACAAAAAAAGGTTATTTTACCTTCTTAGAAAACCCCATGTTTACTTTTGCAGCAGTTTTATTAGGGGTCTGAGGTCCATTACATCAAGGAAGGATGTGGTAACAACTATAAATAGAACCTAGAATGGAATATATGAATTTACTAGCACTGGAATTTTTGAAAACATTGTAGTAGTTCATTTCATAAATCAATTAATTACATAATACCAAATAATAATGAAGAGTTCTACTGTGTTTTCAAGTAAATAATTACTTTTCAACTGTGATATAATTGAATATTTATAAGCCAAAGCACTCTTTAAGATCACTGTATGTTTTATAATATGATTAGAATTTAGAGTTAGGTATTCTTACAGTTTTCTGGAAGTTATTCAAAAAAAAATTTCAGCACCTTATTTTATAAAGTACTTCATTATTATGATAATATTTAGGTGGAAGAATTGTCAAGACATCTACCAAAACGAAATTAGGACAATCTCAAAGTTACGTTTCAATAAATTATGGTTAGATTGATCGAGGCAAAATAGTTATACCAATTAATCCCCGATTATTGAATAAGTAAATCGGATATATTAAGTTAATTAATAACAATTATAGTGACTTATAACAAGGTAATTATTATAGAAAAAAGCTTACCTTTTTTTCCCTTTCACCACAGAATATGCTGTTCCTGTTGTTGTCTGTTCTTTCACGTTATATTATTCGCATTTCTTTAGTCCGAATTCTTGTTGATTAATCTTATTTTAAAAAAATAATTCCTCGTGCTGCCTCTTCCGTTAAAAAAATATAGTTATTGATTTTAATTAGAAATGAAGTCCGATCGGGATTTGTTGACACTGTCGGCCATTACTTTTCCCCACAGTGAAATTAATTTCACGCAGTTCTTTCCGGATTTTTTACAATGGAGGAAAATATGGACCTGACACCCATTGGTCGATTTATGTCACGTGACTATCTATGTTATTTTTTTAGACATTTGGTCTTGTTTTTTTTCTTTATTTTGCTGTTTGTTTTGTGGGAACTCTTTTTGGCTCAAAAACTTTGGCGAAAGGAAACGAGACAATCTCGCCAAGTGTTTTGATTTGATTTAGTTTTGATTCACCGTTGCGACTTGTGGTAATCAAAATTATCGTTCCTTTAGTGCATTATTTTTTAAGGTTTATTATATTTTAAATTACATTTTTTGTAATTCCAATCCTTTTAAGAGTATTTCTGTGTAATTTTAAATTTCTTATTAATATTTTCCCAACACGGTTCTTAGTTTTTCATTATTGTTTTGTTTCCAAGTTTAAGTAAATTAAGTTATCTAAAATTATCTAAGTTATTAAATTAGTTGAGCTAATAAAATGCGGGTACTCATAATCGGCGATTCCATGGTTAAATATCTCAATGATTATTTACCAACCACGGAATTGGATGATTATGTTCTGCGTTCCTTTTCAGGAGCTAAGATCGGGGACTCAGGTAATTATGACTGGATATTAGTTCATGTAGGGACTAATAACCTCTCGAGTTCCATTTCGGAAATTCGAGAGGAATTTTCTGGGCTCTTTCAGGTTCTCGCCAGCCATCATCCATCTTCTAAGGTGCTGATATCGTGAGTTCTACCTCGTGGCCTCAACCACTTCGAGCCATCAACGCTTAATGCCCAGATGCCCTACGTGTCTCGTCTAAACCAAAAGATACAACTGGTAAACACTGAACTGGAGGCTTCTTGCTTGTCTCATGGGACCTCTTTTTTAAAGTCTCTTGGTTCTTGGGAGGGCCTCTGGGGACGTGATGGCTTACACCTAAACCGTGAAGGGAATGGTCACCTTGCCCAGACGTTTGCTAGAGCGTTGAAACAACTGATGATAGACGAGGAGCAGTGGCGGATCCAGGATTTGGTTTCGAGGGGGGCTAAGAATTTTCATAATCCAATTGAATCTTCTTGTCAATGGTAATACGGAAAAGGTAGTGAATTATCCTACTCAAACCACTAAAAGGGGGGTCTGGGGGTCCTCCCGGAGAAAATTTTTGGAAATTTAAGTCAAAAACCCCACTTTTTCAACTCGTTTTGGTACGCCTCATCCGAATTTCGGATATAATTTTTTTGCATTTTGACAAACTTAGTAAAATATTAGACGTTTTGGGGGGGGCTTCAGCCCGAAAGCCCCCCCCGTAGATCCGCCACTGACGAGGAGGAGACTTCCTTCAAGGCGAGTAATCTTTCTTCTTCTCAAGTGTCCCTTTCTTGTACCTCTTTGACTAATGAACTAGACTTTCCTCCTCTACCTTTCTCGTCTTCTGACCTGCAAAATTCATTTTCTGTATCAAACCTTTCTGATCTCTATTCTGAATGTGTTTCTAAATCTTTGCTCAAACCTCTTCATGTTCCTAATCCTTTACCTTCTAAACCTTTTACTATGCCTACTGTTGCTTTTCCTAAACCTAAGTCTTATTCTGTCTCTAATACTTATACTCTCAGTAACTCTTACGACACAGACTTTCCTCCTCTTCCTTCTAATCCATCTAACTCAGTTTCTTTTTCTAAACCTTCTGAACTGTATTCTGTTTCTGTTCACAAGTCTTTCCTCAAACCTTCTGTTTCTAAATCTAAACTTTCTCCCTTGCCTACTTCTGGTTCTGTACCTTCTCTCTGTAAATCTTCTCTTCCCAAACCTTTTGCTTCATCTTTATCTCTCTCTAAACCTTCTCTTCCCAAACCTTTTGCTTCGTCTACATCTGTCTCTAAACCTTCTCTTCCTGAACCTTTTGCTTCTCTTCCCAAACCTTTTGCTTCTCTTCCCAAACCCTTCGCTTCTTCTAAACCTCTTCCCAAACCTTTTGTTTCATCTAAATCTCTTCCCAAACCTGTTGCCTCTCCTAAACCTTATCTTCCCAAACCTGTTGTTTCTTCTAAACCTCTCTGTAAACCTTCGCTTCCCAAACCTGTTGCTTCTCCTAAACCCTCACTTCCCAAACCTGTTGTTTCTTCTAAACCTTCTTTTCCTAAATCTTCCTCTTTGCCTGATTCAGTTTGTTCTTCTGCCACTTTTACCACTGATTTAATCACTCATTCACTTCCTGTATTTTGTAACATAACTCCTGTTGTGGTAGTATTTATTTGTTTTGTTTTTAATTTTCTTAAAGCCCTCACTTTTCAATTTGTGTCCTGTAAAACCTCTAATCTCTTGTCAGATGAGTGTTTTAAAACTGGAGGGGGAAGAAGACGTCTCGTAGGAACCAAAAAGGAATTGCACCCTCCCTTAATTGTCAAGCAAAAAATGTGTGTGAGGAGGAAGATTTGGTTACAGTCTCTTATAATCCTAACCATAACCACCCTTTGTCATTTGAAAACTGTAGGTTTTATCGTCTAAATCAAAGAACTCGAAATATAATTAAGCAACAATTACTAATGGGTATACCAGCTAAGAAAATCCTAAGTTTCTTGAGAGGTGATTATGGGGAACTAAACCACAGAGATTTTAATCCTTCTAAAGAGATCTATATTGACATAAATTTAATAAAGTCGTATAACCGTGCATTTAAAGAAAGACCTGAAAAGGATGTAGTTTCAACTTCCGCGTTAGTTGAGGAAATGAAAATAAAAGCCCGGCACCATGATCCAGTTTTGATTTTCAAACCTCGAGGTTCCCCTACTTTGTATGGTCCTTCTTCTTTAGATAATTTAAGTTCAGGCGCATTTGCTCTTGGGATACAGACAGAAGAACAGCATACTGTTTGGGAAAAAAATCCCCTAGTTTTGTGCATCGATTCTACCTTTAAGACTAATGAATGGATGTATCCCTTAATAAATCTAATCGTTGCTGATGAGTTTGGTCGCGGCTATCCAGTTGCCCACTTCATTTGCAGCTCACTTAAATTAGAGTACATGATTTGTCTTTTTCAAAGCCTTAAGGACAGATCATCCTTCCCAGAATTTAACATCATAATGACTGATGACGACCATACAACAATTACCGCTTTTCGCTCAGTATTTGGCTCCAAAGTTAATCATTTATTGTGCCAATGACGTGTTCAGAGCATGGACTAAAAATATATGTCTCTTAATATCAGATAAATTAGTTCGTAAAGAGAAAGAAAAAATTTAAAAACCTATTAAAAGAGAAAGAGCTATCAAAATTTTTAAAACTTCATGAGGATTTCCTGAACTCTTCTGGTTGTAGCAGTTTTATTCGATATTTAAAAAAAACTTACTCCAATCGCTGTGACATGTGGGCTACATCTTATCGTAGATATTATCATGGGGGAATAGACACTAATAACTACTGTGAATCATTTCATAATCAATTGAAAACTGTATACTTGAATCGTAAATTTAATAGAAGATTGGACACTCTTGTTAAAGTACTTCTAGACATTGAAAAAGATAACTTATTTAAAAGAAGGGCTAAAATTTGTTATAAAGTTCCCGAAAGTAAAAACAATAAAAGTTTAAAGTTAAAGCACAGTAAAGGTGTTAAAATTCTGGATGAAGACATAGACATACTTACTCAAAATGATTGGTTAGTAAAGTCTCAGAGTAGGAAAAATCTTAGGTACCAGGTTGAGCGAACAAATTTAAAATGCCCTTTTCCTGACAATTGCTTTGATAGATGTATCAATAGAAGTTGCCCAGATTTATGTTCTCATTTATATATTTGTAATTGTCCTGATGACTCTCGCCTTTGCAAACATATTCATAAAATTCATTCCTTTTCAACACGAAACCTGACAACCCAAGAGGATTTAAATAATTTTGGAACCCCCTAAAAATACAGTGATTTGGAAGAGCAGTCTATTGTCCCCTTTAAAAAGAACCTTTTTCCCCCAAAAACCAATAAGTTAGATAGTGTTAAAGAACTATGTAATGCTTTATCAAAAATTGTTGAGGATCCTAAAGTATCTGATGTTATGCTAGACAGAATATACGCCACACTTAATTCTTTATATAGTGTATGTCAAGGGGTTGCCAGTTGTAGTGCCAGTGTTGATGTAGATGATATCCCCCGAGAAAAAGTTTTTCCAAACCAGAAGTTAGATCATCAAGAGCATGGTACAAATTATTCAAAAAGGCGTAAAAGGGTTGATTTAAGTGATATCCCTGCTCCCCCCTAAAACGACCTAAAATCTTTCCTAGACAAACTAGTGAGCCATTAAACATTAATGATTTTAAATTTGAAAAACTAGATAGTGATATCACTGCTTCCCCACTAAAAATATCTAAACTCTCTCCTAAAAACACTAGTGAACCATTAAATAATTTGAAATTTGAAAAATTAGATAGTCGTAACTGGAGTGTTTTGAATGAAAAGTATAAAATTAACTTAGTAGATGATAGTGACTATATGGTTACTATATATGGTCCCGGATCGAAATTGGCACCCTTACAATTTCCCCGTTCAATATTGACACACTTAGATGAGAGTTTTAAGATAGAAAATTATAATGATTGTAGCGAATTAGTACCTGCATTCCCAAAATGTGTAGGAATTTATAAAATTGACGAAGTTTCATTTAAATCTTTAGATATTAAATTAAGCATGGATGAGGAAAAATTTCTTAAATCTAAAGATAAAAATTTTGTCAAAGGGTGGTTATATGATGTTGTTATTGATTCATACATTCATATTTTAATTGAAGATAACCTTGAATTTTCATTTGTAGATTCCAGTCTAACACATTTAATTGTTAATGATATTCCAACAAGTAATCCAATAAGTCCACGTGTAAAATCAATTATTTTTCCTCTTTGTCTTAATAACAACCATTGGATTCTAATCCTGGTCAACCAATTTGATAAAAATATTAATGTATATGATCCCCAATCAGACATCTTGCCTTCAAGGTATTCAAATATAGTTAATAAAATAATGAATTTCCTTAACATCACGGACAAAAATATTTGGACTACAAGATCACCAGAGCACGTATTACAAGAAGATAACATTAGTTGTGGGGTCTTTGTTATTATGTTCATCAGTTAATTTACAAAGAAGGTAATGTTAATATTAAATTTAATACCAATGAATTTAGACAGTCTATTTGTGATACTCTTGTTAATAATTCTTCATTGGTCAGAAGGTGTAATTTTTCAAAATTCAATGATGTACTTAAAAATAATGTTAATTCATGTGAGATAATTGTTGATGGTATCAAACTAACAACTTACATGTTAAAGTCTTTAGATCTAGAAATTTCACCTAAGAAGGAAAAAATTCTTAAGTCAGCCTCCTCAGCATTTAAAAAAGGTTGGCTGTATGACAGTATTATTGATGCTTTTATAATAAAATTAATTGAAACAAATAAATCTTATGTATCAATACCAACCACCTCATCATTTGATATCTTTTTAAAAAAAGAAGTCCGAGATTCTGTGTTAAAAATGATAAAACCAGAACACGAAGTCATTTTTATACCTGTAAATGTTGGGGGACATTGGATAGTTCTTATTTGTAGTAAAAATGAAGGGAAAATTGAAGTTTTGGATTCCCTTAACTGTTATGAGGGAGAAAACTCTATTAAGGGGGATTTAAAGGATTTTTTGAACTGTTGGATTACTGTGTTAAATAGGATATATGATCCTCTAATTTGGGAGGTTGATTGTCCTCGCATTGAACAACTCGACAGCTTCAACTGTGGTGTATATGTATGTTTTTTTATCTATCAAAAAGTAATGAATCTTTCCTATGAGTCTTATTTTGATGTTAAAGATTTTAGGGAACTTATTTATAATACCCTTAAGGAGTGATTTTTGCTCAGATTTTAAAAATAAAATATTTGATTACTGTCTTAATAGTTTGTTTTCTTTTTGCTAGGAGGTTAGATTTTAAAATGGGAAACACCATTTTTGTTACAATAAAATAAAGTTTGTTATTTATATTAATCACATTCATGCTCTCTGTAGTTGATAAATAATTTATTTAATTGCAATTAAAGGTTGGGCTTGTTGCTCTCAGTAATGACAATTATAATTGAAGTTATAAATTTAATTTCTTATAATTCCATGTTAGTTGCAATTAAATCAATTACAATAATATTTTTGATCATAACAATTTTTATTTATCCTGTGCCCAGTAAATAAATTGTTATGAATCAAATGTATTCAATTTACAATTAGGGCATTGCATGATTTCTTATTTTCTGTTTCATATAAATTTGCTTTCCAGTCAAAAGACTAGTTAAGAATCAAGCAAGTATGGTAATAAAAAATAGGGAAACTGTTAAAGCTGAGCCTCTAAACCTTGAATCAAAAGAAAATTAAAATCCGGATAGCCGGGTGGGGTTTGAATTTGGGTGCTGTTAATCAGCATCAATTTCAAACTCTTCCCAGTTGGATAAAAAGACAAGTTCCAAAAAAGGACTTTTTACCATGTGAGTAATTTTATATTATTCCCTTAGGTACATTTATTGGAATTAATGTATTGTACTTATAATTGAATTTCTATTCTTTTTTTCTTTGCTGTCATGTATATATCTGTCTTAAATTTAACTTAATGTGTTTAGAGTTCATTTTTTTCTCTCAACTTTACTTCATTAATTCAATGTCTATTATATCTTTCACTTTAACATGTCATTATCCCCTAGGAGGAGATACTGATATGATTTTTTAATTCTTTGTTTTATGTTATTTTGATTTAATAAAATATTTATTTTACCATAATGTAAGATTTCACTGTTGTTTATTATTCTGATTTCAGAAATTTTATGAACATACATTCTAAGACACTTGATAAAACAAACAAACATTTATAATAAAGTATACATTTGAATATAAAGAAAAGTACATTTAATAGATATGGTTTTTTTTCAAAGGAAAAGCATTATTTAGTACTTAATTGATTTTAAGTCATATTAAGCACTTGTTTTTCTTAGAAATAAAATTACTTTTAGTTTGAAGTGAGTGGGGGTAGTTTATTTTTCTTGGTTGGTGAATAAAATACTAAAATTGCAATTTTTCAGATTCCAGAAATGTCAGCTTATTAGCCTTTCTTACAAAAAATCTTATTTGAGAGAAATTTAATTAGTTGTAACTAAAATAAAAGTAAAGGGACATGGAGCACCTTGATTCACTTATTAAATTTTTTAATGTTTTTATGAAATTATATTTTTAAAACATTTTAAGTATGTAAGCATTTTGGACCAATTGTTTCTTATGTGAATCCTTAGTAAATTTTAGTAGTTATTGTAAGTTAAACTTCAAAATTAGTGCACAATGGACTAAAAACTGCACTTATTCTTTGAACTGTTTTACAAGGTTTTAAAGTAATTTAAACATCAAGAATAAAAATTCATAAGAATACTTTAAAAAATTAGTTAAGTGATTTTGAAGCTTAAAATTACTATTAATATATTAGTAAAGCGATTTTAAAGCTAGCTCTACCTCCAGTGGTTCTCAAAAAGAGTTTCTTTGAGAAATATGATTGCAGTATTAAAAATAAAAATCAGTGAAAGAGAGGGGCTAGAGTTCTTAAAGATGATTTTAGTAATTAGCTGTATCAATCTGGTGTTTAATCAAAATTTTAATTTAGTTTAAGGATGTCAAAAAAAACACCCTGAAATAACATATAACCTGGACTTCTAATTTTGGCTTGTAAATTCCATGTTAGTTATGCAGTTAAATCAATTTGAAATATTTCTGATCATGACAATTTTTATTTATCCTGTGCTCAGTAAACAAATTGCTATCAATCTATGTAGTTATTCAATTACCGATAAGAGGGGATTGCTGATTTCTTATTTTCTGTTTAAATTAAATTTATTTATCCTGTGCCCAGTAAATAAATTGTTATGAATCAATGTATTCAATTTACAATTAGGGCATTGCATGATTTCTTATTCTCTGTTTAATATGTAAATTTGCTTTCCAGCCAAAAGACTAGTTAAGAATCAAGCAAGTATGGTAATAAAAAATAGGGAAACTGTTAAAGCTGAGCCTCTAAACCTTGAATCAAAAGAAAATTAAAATCCGGATAGCCGGGTGGGGTTTGAATTTGGGTGCTGTTAATCAGCATCAATTTCAAACACTTCCCAGTTGGATACAAAAGGACAATTTAAAAAAGATTGACTGTCATTTGAGTATATATTTCAGAAGAAAAACTTTTCCATGTGAGTACATTTATATTTATAGAATTAATGTATTGTATCAATTTCTATTTTTTCCCATTGCTACTATGTATATTATCAGTCTTAAATAAAACTGAATGTGTTATAAGTGCTTTTTTTCTCTCAACTTAGCTTCATAAATTCAATGTCTAATATTTCTTCGCTATCCCTGGAAGGAGACTAATATGAGTTTTTTTTAATTGTTGTTTGTTTTATGTTATTATGATTAAATAAAATATTTATTTATGTAAATTTTCACTGTTGTTTATTATTATTCCGATTTCAGAAAAAATGAATGTAAAGAAAAGTACTTTAAATAAATAGTTATTTTTTTTTTCAAAGGAAAGGCATTGTATAGTACTTTATTGATTTTAAGTTGTCAAGCACTTGTTTTTCTAAGAAATAAAAAGAAAAATAGTTCAATCTAATAAAATTACTTTTAGTTTGAAGTAAGTGGGTAGTTAATTTTGCTTGGTTGGTGACTAAAATTACAATTTTCCAAGATTCCATAAATATGATCTTATACATTAAAAGGCCTATCTTACAAAAATCTCATTTGAGAGGAATTTAATGAATAAGTGAAATAACAGTAAAAGACATATAGCCCCCTTGAGGTACTTATCATTAAATTATTTTTCTAATATTTTTAATATTAAATGATATTTTTCAAACACTATTTCAGTAATTATTGTAAGTTTAACTTCAAAATTAGTGCAGAATGGAATAAAAACTTTCTTTGAACACTGTTATGTGAGGTTTTAAAGTATTTTATGGGGCATCACAAATACTATGAATTCATGAAGACACTTTTAAAAAATTACTATTGATTATTAAAGCAATTTTGAAGCTTAATACCTCTAATTCTCAAAAAGAGTTACTTAGAGAAATCTGATTATAGATATTAAAAATATGAATCATTGAAAGGCTGGAGTTTAATTGATTATTTTAGTAATGAGCTGTAAAAATGTCAAAGACCTTGGTATAGCATGGCCTAATTTTCTAATTTTGACAGAAAAAAGCTTTCCATACTAAATCCTCTTTTAAAATAGTTTTTGATTGTTTGTTCTAGATTATTTTATTTACCTTACTTAATATTTTAATTTCATTACCAAAGATGGAATATAAATTAAGCTTTTCTTTTTTAAAAAGGAGGATGCATCTTTTAAGTTAAAATAATAGCATAATAAAAGACAATAAAGAAACTGGTGGAAGAGCCACTGGTGTATTTATGGGGGGCCCCCTCCGGAAATCCGGTTTCAAAGCAAGCTAAAACCCTGTATTTAAGTGACAAATTTCTAGAAATTTTCTGGGGAAGGACCCCCAAACCAGTGACGGATCCAGGGAGGGGCCCCCCCGAGAAAATTTCAAAAATAGTTAAAAAACCCCTTTTTCAGAGTTAAAATTTTAAAAAATTTCATTATAATTTAATGCGATGTCTGACAAGAATAAAAACAAGGCAAAGGGGGGGCCATGCTCATCCCGAGAAAATTTCCAAAATAGTTAAAACCCCCTTCTGTTTCTGATTTGTCACCATATCTTCGGACGGGGGAGATGCTTGGGGCTTGGTGAGAAATGCTAAAAATGGAGTGTCCAATTGCAGTTTCAAATTGATGTATATCCCCTTTCCTGTTTTCGTTTCCCCCGTGACTTGACAAGGGGACCACTGGGGGTGACATTTTGTGAAAAGGTGGGTCAGTTCGTTATTTGTAATTTTGTTCTCGAGAAGTTGGTATCTCAGTGCTGCTGGATTAGCGGAAAAAACTATTTTTTCAGTCCCAGGCTTCAGTAATGGTAAGTTGTTTTAGTACAGGGACAGGGCCGTATCCAAGCGGGGGGGGGGGCTCATCCCCCCCGAAATTTCAACGTCAATTTTTTACTTACTGCTTTTCCTTAAAAATTCGTCTTAAAACGCATAAAACCTTTAAGGTTCAAAATTCAAAATTTTTCTTGGGGAGAACCCCCTTGAAATTTTGAAATATATTATTACAGATTACAGTCGTTCCTTGAAAATTTTGGGACTTACAAGAGAAAGAGGGAAAGAGTGGGAACTCGGGGGAGGAAAAAAGGGAAAAATGTCGGGAAGAAAAAAGGGGAAAATCTGCCTTTTTAGACTTAATTTTCCAAAAATTTTCTGGGGGAGGACCACTAGACCCCCCTTTAGGACATTAGAAGACAATTTTGATATTGAAAATTCTTCGCCCCTCCTCCCAAAAAAACAAATCCTGGATCCACCGCTGTCTACTTACCTTGGTCACCACCAAAATCGACCTTAGTTTCCTGGAAATTTTTGGCCAAACCTCCCCGAAAAAAAAGTCTAGTTACGGCCCTGTAATTAATAGTTATACAAATTAACTATTGTTGTATATTTGTATTAACAATACAAATTAACAATTAACCATTAATTTGCAAAAGTTTTTGAAATTGTTTTTTCTTGAACGGGATAAATTTGATTTCATATTTTAACTGTTTTTCACTTCAAAAACATAGTTCTTCTAATGATCTAATTAAAAATATTCATTTTGCATACAAAGTAATGTTTTTATAGAGAAGTATCGTATTTTTCCAAATGGCCCCCCCCGAAACTTTGGTCTGGATCCGCCCCTGCCCCAAACTCCCCTTTCTAATCGGAATTTTACTATTATAAATCCTCTTATACAGGTTCATCAAAATCTTAATCCTATCCATAAAAATAGTCCGAAATTAGGACTAGGTTTACCAAAACCAAGTAGTAATCCGGTTTTTAGTGTCAAATTTACAAACATTTACACATTACAATCCCACCAAAAATCTTTTGTTTCCAGGTTCTAACAGGAACAGGGGGGAGGAATAAGGAGAGCCTCCCTCACAGGACTGGTTTTGAAGTGTATAAAATTTTATTTTTAAACTGTCCAATCATGTAAGAATGAAAATGCGTTTTAGACCTTGTTTTAAAAGGTCAAAATTTAAAAATTTTCTGGGGGAGGACCCCCCGACCTAGGTAGCTCAGGAATATTGGCCAATATTGCAAATCTCATTGAATATTGGACAGTATTTATTGGCGATGCGTAATTTAACGTAATTAAGAACACCTTACAACCAATTTTAATTACATGTTATAAGTAACAAATGAGTTAAAAAATGAAAATAATCTTTTTACTCTATGATAAAAAACGAAAATAATGTCGAAGAAAGGATTTTGATAAATACTGGGCAATATCGTAAATTCAATGTTGGTGTGATCATACCGGCGGACCGATGTCAGAAAAACAAGATAAGTACCAATGTCGTAGACATAATATTGACCGGTGTTGTCGTACAATAGATACTGGATATTGGCCGGTTTTCGTCAGTAATATGACTTACTATCGAAGATACAATATTGACAAATGATGAATTATTTTATTTTAAAGGAGCAAAATTATGCATTATGTTTTTCTTAAGATATAATTTTATTTAGCTGGAATAGCAAGGAATATAATTATATGAATTAAAAGAGCAATATATCGAATTTTCTAGACCGGGAACTATAGGAATTGCGTGGATATGGGTCCTTTTTCCAAAGTGTGATTCTGTACTGCAGTAAAGAATCGCTAAAAAACCAATCAAACCAATTTTCATTGGGCCGGCAACCTTTGTCCTTTCATTACATTCCCATAAGCTCTCAGAATCTGGAATTTCGTGAATTTGCAACCAAAATTAGAGCTCCTGGACCCGAACGTAAGTCGCACTAAAGTCGCGATTTTTACAAAAATCAAAAAACGATATCGAGTTTTCGACCTTAAAATCTTAATATATACCCTATCATATACTTCATATTCGATTTTGGTACAAATCGGTAGGTAATTGAGTCAGCAATGGGACTTTAAGAAAGTTCAGATTTTGACGGGGAAAAACACAATTCCAAAGAAAGCTTATAAATCCGAAAATATTAATAACATATTTTTTTTTAATTTTTCATAGTAACTATAATTGTTGTGGCAAAGTTTTTCCAGAATTACGGGTTCCCATTGTGATTTTTACGTCATCCAGGATTTTTAGAACAAGACTAAGGCTACTTGTTGTTAATGCCACATACTCCATTTTTTGGGAGAAGTCGTGTCAGTAGAGTTTCGGAAAAATTCGACCCCACCCCAAGTGCCGTACATGGGTAAATCGGGAATTTTTCACAGATTACGAATATGCAAATTATTAAGGTGTGGAATAATTATTTCGGGAGTTTTTGTGAAAAAACACTATTCCAAAAACTCCGTTTTTGCCGGATTACATCCGAACTGCTTGCTCCAGTCATTTGAAATTTTGGTATATCGGCACCCTAAACCTAAGGAATCGAACTATGCATCGCATTAGGGGGTGGATTAAAATTAAAATTCCTACTTTCTCCCGCCAAAACGCTCCCGGACCATTGACTCCTTTACCAGGGCACCCCGAATAGTGCAGTAACCATTTTCTGGAGTTATTTGGTCCCAAAAATTCGAATCTTGTAAAATCTAAGCTCTATCTTGCTTGTTTTCATAGAAATTTACGAAAAAACCTTTCTGAAAAACCGATATTCCCAAAACTCCGTTTTCCCGGATTACAATCGGACCTTTTGCTCCAGGCTTCTGAAATTTCGGTATTTGTGCACCCTAAAACTATATGGAATCGAACCATGTATCGCATTAGAGGGTGGGTCAAAACTAAAATTCCTACTTTTTTCCCGCCAAAACGCTCCGGGCCAGTACGCCAGTACCTCCTTTTACAGGACGCTCCAGATAGTGCAGCAACACTTACCTGAAGCGAATCGATCCCGTAAATACGAATTTTGTAAAATCTAAGCTCTATAACTTGCTTGGTTCCAGAGAAATTTACGAAAAATCATCGATCTTTGACCATTTAGCCATTTTTTCAAGCGTCAGTTTTATAGGACACCTTTGTGTCAAACTTAGCGTCAAATAATAAATAAAGTATACAAAAAACTAACAGCCAGATGGCAACCATGGTTATACAGAAATTGTTAATGTGTACCCAAACCCCCTTTCTAATTGGAGTTTTGTTATAATCTTTTTATAATAGGTTCAACAAAATCTTAATCCTATACTTAAAATTATGTGTTCAAAATTAGGGCTAGGTTTGCTTAAAAAAAGTACAAATACAGGTTCTAGGGTCAAATTTCCAGAAATGTTCTAAAGTGAAATATTCTCTAAAAATGTTCTGAAAATGAATGACCCCCCCCAAATCCATCTTATTTTTATAAAGTTCACCCAAATAAAAATTCTATGTAAAATAAAAATGAAAAATTCGAACGAATTTTGAGTACCAAAACTGTTTAAAAACCAGTTTTTCAAATATTCAAAAATAGTCAATATTCAAATATTCAAAAATTTTCTGGAGGAGTACCCCCAGACCCCCCTTCGGTGTTAGGAACAAAATTACTCCCAAAATATGTTATTTCTTGAAAGTGAAAATTTTACAAAAAATATTTAAAAAGGTACATAGGGGGTAATAAATTTTCTTGGGAGGGGGTAAAAATAATTTTGGGCCCTCTCTCCCGAAATAAATTTCTATATACGCAACCGATTTTGAAGTAATAATAATTTGCCCTGTATCAACCATCTACACTGTATAAAGGTGCGTCCCCCCAAATATATTTTTCCAATCTCAGCACTGCAATAGCTCATGCATGGCTAACGCGCATCTCTTGTTGTTTTTTAGCGACTCTCAAATAGTTTTAAATTTCTTGGAATTTAATGAATAAATTCATAAAACTGTAAATCTTCTTTTTAATAATCCTCTTTTTAAAAAATGTCCTAAAGTAGGAATAGGTGTTTTTTAGTTAACACAAATTAAAATCCTATATAAAAATATATATGCAAAATCTGGACCTGGTGTACAGAAACAACAGTTAAAAACTAGTTTTTTAGAGTCAAATTTTCGAAAACTTTCCGGGGGAGGACCCCCAGACCCCCCCTTTGGCACTCTGGCCTCAAATTTTTTTAAAGATTAATGCTTTTGGTGGTCTATTTCTCATTTGGTTCACCAATGAATTATCCAAATTGAACTGCACATTACTAGTGAATGAATCCGGCTATAAAATTTTCCTTTATAAATAATTTTTCTCAAAGGATTTTTGAAAGGGGGTCGATGGCCTGTGTAAAATACTACCAAGGGGTCGATGCATGAAAAAGTTTGGGAAACCCTGTTCTAGAGTACATTCTGATATAGATTTTATGGTAGAATTTTTGCGTTTCGACGAAGTCATTATAAAATAAAGCTGTAATAATACAGTTAAGTACGAGGGGGGTTTGGGGGTCCTCCCCCAGAAAATTTTAGAAAATGTGACCTTAAAAACAAGGTTTTTAAATCATTTTGGGGCATTAAATTAATGGTGATTTCTGGTTCAAGGAAAAGACGCAGTATATTTTAAAAAGGAAAAATTATTGAATTTTTAGCTGTATGACTATTATTTTTATACATGAAACATTTTTTGGTTTACCTATATAGCTGTGTAATGTTTGTGCCAGCCTTGGCTTCAGCTTCATGCTTCTGCCTTTTCTCAGTTACTCATTAATCCCTCTCCATATTTCGTTATTTTAAAGAAATATTTACTTCTAATAATAGAGTTTTTCACTATAGTCTATTATGACTAGTTGAATATGTAAATCTGTTACCACTTTTACAAGTTCTAATTGTAGGTTGTGTTAAGGTAGTAATTATAGGTAGTAACACCCAAAGGAATTCAAACTTTAATCACTTGAAACATCAGTTTTTGTTGGAGAGTGTTTTATCACATCATGCCAGTGGCGTATATAAGGGGGGGAGGGAGCCCTACCCCCCACCGAAATCCGGACTTGGTGTACCAAAACAACCTAAAACCCTGTTTTTTAAGGACAAATTTCCAGAGGATTCCCAATCCCCCCTTTCTGATTGGAATTTCATTATTCAAAATCTTTTTATAGTAGGTTCATCAAAATTCTAATCTACTTAAAAATATGAGTCCAAAAATATAAGAACTAGGTGTTCCAAAACATTACAAATTCTGTTTTTAGGGTCAAATTTCCAAACATTATTTCTGATGGAGGACCCCTATATCCCCTTTCCCATTTGGAACCCTATTATTTTCAACTTTTTTCTATATTAAGTTCACCCAAATGCAAATCCTATCTATAAAAATATAAATAAAATTTTTTTGACTAGATGCACCACACATACACAAAACTAGTTAAAAACCAGTTTTTAGAGTCACATTTTCAAAAATTTTATGGGGGCGGACCCCTAGAATTTCCTTTGGAGAATTTGTAACAAAGTCACAAACAACTTTTTTTCTTTCAGTGAAAGTTCTTTAAGTACATTTTAACAAATAATGTATAAAAAGTTAGATTGTGGACGTAATAATATGGCTTGTAGGGGGAAAAACAATTTAGGGCCCCTCCTGAAATATATTTTTTAAGCATTGCACCCCCCAAAAATAATTTCTGGCTACGCCACTGGTACTAATTAAGATTCTTCTTAAAAAGTACGACGAACCGAGTACGTTCGTCTCGCTCTTCCCTATGCCGTGACGTCGTCCGTTTGCGCGGCATGGAGAGTAGAACGAATCACCGGTGAAGCGCGATATGTTTTCCCACCTAAAAAAAGAAACGCAGTAGGCGGAGTTACATGCCCATATATGGACTATGGACCTAACACGGATAGGTCGATATTGTAGAAGGCGGAGTTATATCCCATATATGGACTATGGACCTGACACGGATTGGCCAATATTGAAAAGAGAAAAAACGCTCAAGCTCGTGCTGCCATCTTGAAAGTAAGATCTAACCTTCAGCAAGATTTAACATATAATAGAAAGAGGGTTTAAATTAAAATTTGAGGCAGGGAATACTTATTTTTATTTTATGTAAATAGTTAATTTATAATGTAAGTTATGTTAATTTTATTAGCTGAAAAATTTCAACTATTCTTCAACTACTTATTTTTGGAATCCTTTTCTTTTTTCATTCCCTATTGTTTGAATTAGCACCTTTGTATTAAGTATGCATTTGTTAAATAGACATTTCCAATTAGTTGAGGGGAAAAATAAATACAAGCGCCTCTATTGGAAATTAACATGGGGACTCACTCCGATTATTAATGAAAGGAACTAATTGAATTAAATAATGGAATTAGTCACTTAATAATCAAAACTATATATTTAGGGGGTTTAGACTTGCAAGGTCGTTTTAGTAAATAAAAAATATCACTATTGTAATGCATGGGGCATGAAGTTTTTTACAACTAACTGAATTAATGTTATTTAAACTACAGATTTGTATACTAATCATAACTAAAACTGTCACAAAGGACTCTTCCCTTTCACTAATTGAAGCTTGGATTTTTAAATTTTTTGTTATTAAAATTAAATTTCAGAATCATTACATCACTAACTAACAACTGGGACTGTGATGGAGCTAATTTATGAATTTAACTCATTATGACACAAACAAGAGGTAAATTTAGATTAAAAAAATAACTTTACCCCCCAATCTATTCTTAAGAGTTTTTTGTAGGCAATATTTAAAAAATTTCTGAAGTTTTAAGCTCAAAGCCCTAATTTTTTTATTATTGAATGTTTCTTATGAATAATCTCAAATTTTAATACCCTTGTAACCTTGTAGTATTAATCACTTGCAGGACTCTTTGACATCTTAGAATAAGTTGGAGAGTTTAAAGGTTTAAAGCAAAAATAGATTTAAAAAATTTAACTAAAAGTGAGATTTTAGGCAAAACTTATTAAACTGGCTTTTTAAAAGATGTTTCACAAGATGTGTGAGAGAAATAAACTTGAGTAATATTCAAAATTCTACTATCATAAAAAACTTTAATTCAAATATTCCAGATCAGGGGTTCTAAAAGTTTTGAACATCACGACTAAATTTTGACAAAAAATAATCAAATATGTCCCACATAAGCTTGGAGTTAATTTTCCCATGTTCCTACACAATTTTAGTTTCGAGCATGTAGGGTTGGTCACCAACTATTTGGTTACTAAGCAGTTCCATCATTTCACTAAGAAATTATATAATAAGTACATTATCAGAAAAATTCAAAATCTTGGCACAATCCTCCAAAAACTCACTGGCGACCCACAGTTTGAACCTCTGTTTCAGATTGTTCTTTTGTCGCACTTATAGCCCTTGATGGGCCTTGGCCTGCTGTAATATTTTATTCTGTTCTAGATTATGAATTACAATAACATTGACTTTCATTTTAAAATAATGCATTTACACCTGTAAATACATTTCATTTCCAGTTTTGACCACTGATGCAAAATTTACTATTATAGGATAAATGTGGCATACTAAAGTAGACTTTCTCAGATTACAGAATATAATTAATAAATTACTTTCTGTAATAAAAGAACTTTCTGTTACAACAAAACTAATTTTCATACTTTAAATCTGTTTGAATTGACTTGTAGTTTCAGGAGAATAAAATTTTAATCTTTAAGCAAAATGTTTTATGTGTAATTTTTTTTGTGAGAATGAGTAATCTTTGAACAATAAATAAAAGAAGGCTGTCTTTTCAGGGTTATGATGCCCTATTTTGACAAAATTATCATATTAAAATTTTAATAAGAAAGAAGAATGTTATCAAATTGCTTTAAAAGTGTCTTTATAAATATTATAATTTTCAAAAGTATTAATAAGCAATGTAATATTAAATAGAGATGGTGTGGACAGCTTAGTGTTTTTAGCTTTACTTTACATACTAAATTTAGAATGAAAATAAAAACTACTGAACATTTGTTAAAATGTGGAAGATAACTCTTAATTCAAACGTTGATATATGATATTGATGATGATATTCAATTTAAGATAAAACCATTTATATCAGCTTTCTTTTAAATACCATTGTAACAATTAAAGTTGCAAATTAAAATTCATTGGTAAAGTTTCCCTCCATTCTATTTTCCCTCCTTGCACTTCACCATGACTCAAATTTCAAATGTAAACCTCCCACTCAATATGCAACTGACAAATTTAAGACTTTTTGAGTTAAATATTTACCACCTAAAGCAAAAATTAAGTAATAAACTTCTAATTAATCTGTATCAATCTTTAGATAATTCATAAAATATGTTTTATGGGGAGGTGTTTATTTTATAATTATATAGACTAAAAAAGATTTTTAAAGCTTCTGTGTCAACACACGACTCAATTAATATAAACCATTTCAAATCCTTAAATCTTCCTTTTCACCATCTCTTTTAGTATAAAATATCTACACCTATATTCAATACACATGAATAGATTAATATAAATCCTCAAGCTGAAAATGTTTTAAAATGATGTTCATTTTCCCATGACACCCTATGTGCCACTCAGAGTTGGTGTATCCACAGATTCGTGTATCTGTGTTGCTTCCTAATTTATCAAAAGAACTAATCTTCCAACCTTGCATACTAATAACAGCAGAAGAATTAATGTGAAATATTCAAACTCAAGAAGAAGCCAATAAAAAGTTAAATACTGCAATAGTAAAAGAACCCAAGGTTTTGGGTTGAAAGGAAAAATATTTCTAAAATTCAGGCTTTTTAAATAAAAATTTGAAACACTTTTCAACTAAAAGTAACACAATTTTCAGAGATGAACAGGTTTGTGGAGTGCCAGCACACAAATTGAGAACCACTGTGGCAAAAGTGTTGCTATAGTAAATACTCATATTTCATAATATCAAAGTTATACTTTGGTTAAAATGAGCATATTTTACTACTGTATAAAATGGTTAGACCAGTGGTTCCCAACCTTTTGTGGCCCATTGCCCCTTCCAGAGATTGACTAAAACCTATCGCCCCCCTTTCGTCCTCATTGCATGTGTCATTTTAATTCCCAGCAGTGAGCGAATCTAGGATTTGATTTATTGGGGGAAGGCTAAGAATTTTCAAAATTAAATTTCATGTTCTCAATGTTTATTGTGAGTTCAAAATAATCGTGATCTAACAAACTATTGGGGTGTCTGGGGGTCCTCCCCCAGAAATTTTGTGGAAATTTATGTCTAAAAAGCAGGTTTTATAGACTCGTTTTGATGCACGTACACCTAATCCAAATTTTGGGCATACATTTTTAAGAATTTAATATGACTTTGTAGGTTTTCTCACTTTGACTAATACAATATAAATGTAATAAACAATAAAGTTCAAAATATTGAAGGAGGTCTGTGGGATCGCTTGATCAAACGATCAGGTCACCTCGCTACGACGATCTCAACGTTTATTTGAGTGAAAATTTTATCACTGAAGATGCCTGACACAGTTTCAGGTGAAATGGCGTCTGAATTTTTATCAACTAGACCTTGGCAATCAAGCCCGGAAGATTTTAATTTACATATCTCCTGCCGAGAAACCCTTTCTGTTTAATTAAAAATTGTATAGTACGGCAAAACATTTTCTGCTGAAATTTTTGAAAATACACGTAGTAGCTTTACAATAAGTAATAATAATGTTCTGCTTTCGCTAGAAAAATTTAGATCCACTGATTACTTTGCGGCGTGCCACTTGACTTTTAATTTTAATCACGTGCCTTTAAGGACTTACTAGTTGGAAACCACTGTTCTAACATTTAAGAAAACCTGAAAATTTTCCTTAGTAAATTTTGCGGTTCACAAGTAACAGTTCTTTTCAGATAGAACCCAAAGAGCCACAAAATGAGCTTAAACACTATTTTAAGAGACAAATTTTTAAAAATTTCCTGGGGGAGAACCACCAGACCCCCCAGAGAAATTTTGAGGTCTTTTATAATTTGTTTCACCCTTAAAAATTTAGCCTCTTAAGTGAAGTTTTAACCCATGGAAATTTATACGATAATTTATATAAATACATTAAAAAGCTATTTCTTAATTGCCATCTCAAAAATAATTTTATTGACCAAAATAACATGAATGAAGAATAATGAATTATTTATTTAATTTAAAGCTACATGCTTGTAATATACCAATATCATGAGAAATCTTATTTTGAAGGGAGTATGTTTAAGTGGTTACGTGGTGGGGGTAACCTCCCCCCACGAGTCAACTCTAGTTACGCCATCGGATATTCGTAACAATTTTAAATGTGCGACTAATTTTTTACCCACCAATTGTTTATAATATGCCAACTTTTCCTTGTGGTATGAAAAGTGAGTATAGTTTTGAAATTATAGAACAGCATCAACAAAACTATCTTTAAGAAAAAGAGTACTTTAGAAAAGAATTGGTAACATATTACAAATTAAACATCAAATATAAAGAGCACCACAGCTAGATAAGGTATTTTAATTGTTTAGAATGACTACTTTTGGCATATATTGGATTTCTCGGTACTTGTCCTCAGGTAATTATTAAGTACCAACAAAGCAAAGAAAATAACAGACACCACCAATAGTAACTAGTTAGTACGTAGTTCTTTTCATAAACTTAATTTATTGCATTTATCCTTGGAAAGGTGGTACAGGTAAGCAATTTACGACAAATTTAAAATCACATATTTAAAACTTTTACATTTCCACTATTTAACTTCATATTTTATAGGAACAGGCTCCAGCTTTGTAATACTTAAATACTTGTACTTAAATATCAACCACTGTTTAAATGGGTTCATTTTGAAGCAGATGAGCTATGTTTTGATTAATTTTAAGAGTAATTTTTCACTTAATTTTTCAAGAGTAAGAAATAGAAATTCTTAAAATAGTATTAACTTAAAAAATAAAAATTGAACACAAGAAATATTAATGACTTTAAATGATATTAATGACAAAAAGTAGACAAAATAATAAAAAGGAACTGGTTAATGAAGCTAAAAAACATAAAACTTAAACATTAAACTTCCGTCATTTTGACTGGTGTTTTATTTATAAAAGTAAACAAAAAATAATTCGAAAATTTTCTAAAATCGAAAATAGTAGTTATAAGAGCGATAAAGTTGCCAATATGTCATTATTTACAAATCTATAGGGTTGCTTACAAGAAAAGGGCGATAAATATGGAAATAAGATTTCCTGTTAGGTCCATAGTGTGACGTCATAGGTTACCAGGATTTTACTGCCTTGTAATGCGTTCGTTTTTTCCGGGTGAAAAAATTCCCGCCTCAATTCCGGAAGGCAGAGGTATTTTTTTGCATCTAAGTAGCACTTTTTGAGTTTTGTATCACGTGACTCCGGAAAGTCACGTGGTCTAGGAGTTTTTCCGGAAGGGGAATTAATTTCGAGCCTCTAAGTAGGCACCACTCAAAAAGTGCTACTTAGATGCCAAAAAATACCTCTGCCTTCCGGAATTCAGGCGGGATTTTTTTCACCCGGAAAAAACTGCGTGAAATTAATTTCACTGTGGGGAAAAGTAATGGCGGACAGTATAAACAAATCCCAATCGGACCTTCATTCGTAATTAAAATCAATAACTGTATTTTTTTTACCGGAAGAGGCTGCACAAGGAATTATTTTTTATTAATAAGATTCTTCCGACAAGAAATTGGACTAAAGAAATGCGAATAATATAACGTGAAAGAACAGACAACAACAGGAACAGCATATTCTGTGGTGAAAGGAAAAAAAGGTAAGCTTTTTCTATAATAATTACCTTGTTATAAGTCACTATAATTGTTATTAATCAACTTAATATATCCGATTTACTTATTCAATAATCGGGGATTAATTGGTATAACTATTTTGCCTCGATCAATCTAACCATAATTTATTGAAATGTAACTTTGAGATTGTCCTAATTTCGTTTTTGGTAGATGTCTTGACAATTCTTCCACCTAAATATTATCATAATAATGAAGTACTTTATAAAATAAGGTGCTGAAATTTTTTTTTGAATAACTTCCAGAAAAATGTAAGAGTACCTAACTCTAAATTCTAATCATATTATAAAACATACAGTGATCTTAAAGAGTGCCTTGGCTTATAAATATTCAATTATATCACAGTTGAAAAGTAATTATTTACTTGAAAACACAGTAGAACTCTTCATTATTATTTGGTATTATGTAATTAATTGATTTATGAAATGAACTACTACAATGTTTTCAAAAATTCCAGTGGTAGTAAATTCATGTATTCCATTCTAGGTTCTATTTATAGTTGTTACCACATCCTTTCTTGATGTAATGGACCTCAGACCCCTAATAAAACTGCTGCAAAAGTAAACATGGGGTTTTCTAAGAAGGTAAAATAACATTTTTGGAATGTGAGTGTTAATAAGTAGAAAAGAATGCTTATTATTAGTTGTGTACTTTGCAAGGGAAATGTTTAATTAGTTTATAGTTTTGCTGATAAATATTATGATGATTAAATGTTATTTGTTACCTGTCATGCTTTAGATAAAATGGCTTTGTTGGTTTCATTTACATTCTTTATCTAGTCATAAATGTTTCTGTCAAAAAGAAAGTTTAAAACATTAAAATTATAAAATCCAAATTTTTATCAAGGATTAAACTGATTAGGTTTGTAAAATTTTAAGGCACTTGCTTGATAAGTCATTGATCAATTTGCCAACATTAACACTGTTTCTAAAAAAACTTTAACGCTCTACTCATCTATAATCATTTTCTGTTTTTGGAGAGTTTTAATTTAACATTGACAAATTAAAAAGTTGGCAGCTTAGTATTAAATTTGAGACCACCTACAAACAACATAAAGGACATTGTAACAAATGAAATTATTAGTGATAAACCTATCAGCATTTTTATCAGTGTCGTATCATAAGGGCCATTGTAAAGAAGTTCTAACATACAAAAGAAAATACAAGTTACTACTGATTATAATACAACTCTTTTCCCTCTTTCATGACTTGGTTCCCCCTTTCTGTATGTTGTCCTAAGCTTCAACAAACTAATGTTTTTCATTTTGATGCCTGCTTGCCTTTTGTGTATAAAACTATTTAAGAATATTCAACACAACTTGTATTTAAAGCCTAAAAACTTATTACTATGTTGAATTTAGGCACTATAACCTAATCTAAACCTATATAATCTGATTTTAATTTAAAATACCAGGTATGAATTTAAATGGCTTAATAATCCTATTTTATCTTGCCGAAATCCCATTCACCGACAAATCATTACACCGAAAGACTATTTTCCCAGCAAAACATTTCTCAAAATTGGCCATTACACAGACAGAATATTTTAAAAATTCCAGAATTTTCCATATTCTAGTACACAGACAAAAAGTTTTACTGAATTCCAAAACACTGTCAGATCATTTCACCGAATTGATTGTTTTGCCTGTCTTTTTGGCCAATGGTCAAGTCATGTTAGGGTTATGGAATCGAGGGAAATATCTTGTCGGTGAAATGGCTTTTCAGTGTTCTGGAGGTAATGTCTGTCGGTGTAATAAGGTTATTCAATAAGACAGGAATTTTTTCTTTTGGGTAACTGTTTCGCTGTGGCTTTTGGTGAGATAGGCGTGCAATTGTTATAGTAAAATAATGTTAATTTCTTAATAAAAGCTCATGTGCTTATGAACAACACCCTCAATGTATAGGGGGAAATGTAAACAAAAAGGACATGGGGAGTGTATTAAGTTATTTTGAACAACTTTTATAATATTCTTTGTTTCTTTTTCTACAGGCAACATCTATCCGAGTAACCATGACTGGGTAAACCCATCCTCAACAATAAAGATTCAACGATTCATCTTTTGAATGCATGGATCTTCATATCAATATCTTTTTAAAACTATGGGACTCATTTACTGACTCTATCATGCCACTATTGTATGGAAATAATTGTAAACTTACACATGTCTAATTTAAAAAGTTTTACAATTGTTGATTCTGAAATGATTGATAGTTCTCAAATAAATTTTGTTATTTTTATTAAAAAATATTATTTTGTGTGTTCAATTCTTATAGCTAAGAGGTAACAGTACTCTAAGGGTTCTCTCTTATTTACTAATATTGGCAACATTTTATGTATAAATATAAAAAAAATTAAAAGCAACAGGGAAAGCGTCCAGGCGCATAGCCAGAGGGGAGGATTTGGGGATATATCCCCCCGAAACTCAGAAAATTTCCTTTTTGACCATAGAAAACCACTAAAATTACATCATATTCATATCCCCTACCGAAATATCAATATCCCCCACCAAAATTTTTTTCTGGCTACGCCACTGAAAGTGTCATGTATTTTAAAAAACTGACAATAATTTCCAAATAATAAAATAAATCAAAATATTATAACTGGCAGGTTGTTTAATGTTTGCAAATTAAAGTTAGTTTATTAAATTTCTCGACACTCACCAGGCTCATCCAAGAGCAGTTTCTCAAACTGAGGGTCGCGAGAAGATTTTGAATTTTTCATAATTTTCAGATGTGTTATTGACTTTTGAAATTTATCAAATTACCATATATAGTAAAAAGAAAAAAATAAGAAAAAATATTCTATTTGTGGTGTTGAATGCAAAAGTCAATTTATGTAAATACATACCATGTGTCACATTAATGTGCTAATTATGCAAAACTAATCGGTTATTCAAATAAGATTTGATTATAAACGTAGAACTCTCCATCCACACCGGGGGAGCAATGCAATTTTTAAGAATTTTTTATGAAAATAATGTAGTTGGTTGGTTGGTTGGGTGTTTAGAGGCTTCTGCTTGCTCCTTAAGAGCCGCTTATGCCTTCTTTTTCCAGAGTGCTAATAGAGTTTCCTAGAGATCTGATTCTAGTCTTTTATTGGTTGATATAGTCCGCCAGCAGAAGGAATTTTTCTAATGCCTTCATTGCCTTGATGTTTGGTGGATGGAGTTCTAAAAAGATGTTTTCGGAAAGTGGCGTTGGGAAAATTGACTTTATCAAGTCCAGTCTAGCTACGTAGTAGATTGGGCAGAGGCATAGGACATGTTTCCTGTCCTCCACTTCTCCGCAAATACAGTTGGGGGATGAAATTATGTTATTTCGAAACAAGAGACTTTTTGTTATTAGGGTGTCAGTTCTGAACCGAGCCAGTAAAACGTCCCCGCGTCTGTTAGAAGGGATCTTGCGTATTTTCGGGGATAGGTGGTTCAGGTGACTAAAGTTTCGGGAATATTTAGTAGAATTCCACTCCATCATTTCTTCCACTAACATGTCTTTTTTTATTTCCCGGTAAATGTCTTCAAAGGACAGGATGTTCATGTTTTCGGTGTTAGTGTCCGTCATTGCCGCTAGTCTGTCCGCCTTTTCATTTGGGGCAATTCCTTTATGACTTGGTACCCATATTAAGTCTATTTTTTGAGCGATTTTTGAGGCTTGGGATAGGGAGCGCTGGAGGTCAAGAATCACGGAGTGGCTCTTAGGGCTGATAGCGAGCATTGATTGCAGGACGCTCTTGCTGTCTGTGATTATGATATAATGGGAGTGCGATGTTATAAATTTCTGGATACAGCACTTGATTCCTAGGGCTTCGGCAGTGAAGACGGAATTTAGCTGGGGGATTCTCATTACCAACCCCTGTTCGGAGGCTTCATTCCAAGCCGCGAAAGATGTAAAATTGGCCGTTTTCGAACCATCTGTAGCCAGGATGATGCTGCTATGAAAGTTGGCTCTAAAGTCCTTGTAAAGTTGAACAATCATACCTTCTGGCAAGGATTTATCTTGGAAAGGGAGGACGTTAATGAGGATAGAAATCTTCGGGTCCTTCCAAGGGATGACTGGGTAGGAATACTTTATAATGTTGTCGGGAGTCACTCTGTATTTTATTTCCAAAGATTCCAGCTCGTCTCTGAAAAGGGTATTATCCACTCTAGATTCGTCCAGGGAGTAGAAAGGGGAATGTTTATCTAGGGAGAGTTGTCGAAGAATAAATTTCTTTTTTAGCATGTCATGTCTTTGTTGGGTGGCCCTTACCTTCTACCAACATTTATATTAGCCGAGATCGTTATATAGAGTTTAGATTGCGTTGTGATTTTCTAAAAGTTACATTTAACATAAGATAACATACTAACAATACCCAGGACAATGGAATCTAGGAAATGATTTAAAAGGCTTGGATTTTACGATAAAACACATTTATTTACACTTAACACAAATACTACACAAATTTTAGACAGTAGGAATAAATATGTGGCATCTATACAAATTTTAGAAAGCTATCATTTATCTTAGGTTTATTTAATTTAAAATTTAGTTATATACATTAAGCGGGATTTCAATACTAAACTATAAACTTTCAAAACATATATACACTGAGAGAGAGCTGGTGAAATCGGGGTAACTGTATCCACTTACCCATTTTCATGCAGACTTTGATCATTCTGGTGGTTGGACGTAGAGTGGACCCTCCAATCTGGCACTATGGGAAAATTTTGGGAACCTTTCGAGGAATCTCTTGCAGCCGTATTTATGGGCCCCTTTCTTATGATTACTCCGCCCACCTAGAATTTCCTAGATAATAATATTGGTCCTGGTCCGGAGTACGGACGTCCCTCAAAAATCTAGGGTTCCCAGTGGTTAGTCATTTGGAGTTTATGTCAAGAGATTAAGCCTTCTGGTTGGTTCCCCCATCTTATTAACATTCACTCTTTCCCGGGCCTTCTTCTTATCCCCTCAATAAATTATGGGAACCTCTATTCTTATTTCTGACAATTTAAAGAAGGGTTTATGTCTGCACCTGGAATCTATAGTTAGTTATTGTTAAATATACCTTTGGGGCTATCCTTGGACCCCACACGTTGACCCGATTGAGGAATGTACACCTGGTTAGGCCGATGGACTTATAAGATATAAAATGGTGATGGGTAACTTTTGTACCCACTCAACATTCCTGCCACTTCTCCAAGAAAAAAAATTTGAAATATATTTTTTTTAAATGTGGATTCAACCTTAAATGAAATTAAACCTATGGGTCACAGCAGTATCTCTCTCAGATTAATGTGTCAACTTCTCTAAAATGAAGGTAGCATGCTATACCCTAACATTTAAACAACACAAGTTACAATAGAAACACAATACAAGACAACACAATACATTTACAGAAAATTGGTTAAAAGTAGTAGTAAAAATTTGGTTTTTCTTAAAGAGATAAAAACAGTAATAACTCAAAAAAAAATTAATTATTTTCCAATGGGATAATCATTAAATCTTGTTAGTCTATAAACATTATTACTACTACAACCAAATATTTGAATTTCTAGATTATATAAAGCGTTTTACCTGGAACCTTGAATAGCATAAAATAAGATCAAATAATAAAAAGTTATTCATAAAGAGTATTAAGTCACTTATATATGAATCATTCTAAAAACTAAGGAAGTACTAAAAAAATTCACTGGATTCAATGTTTTCTTCCTTTTGCACAGTTCACTCGACTTCAATGATACTCAGGCAAGCTAAATCACTAATGTTCGCATGATAATTATAGCACAAACAGTTTGAGAACTGGAACAGTTCGGAACTATTCGGAATACTCGATGTGGATGTTGAACAGTTTTATCAGTAGATGAATGCTCGTCGGAGCACACCAAACGTCCTTAATTGGATAACCGAGTGCACCTCAAACACAGACTCCTGTAACACAAAGTTCAATGTCGAACCTAGTAGTATGACTTCCTTCAACAGTGAGAAGTGGCATGACTTCTCGTATGGATAGAGATGCAGAGGACAGTCATAAATGCCGATTGGCATGAGGTACTAACGGTTGACTTTTGAAGTGAAGGATGAATCGTAATATGCACCCACGGTTGTACCGGCGTGGTTCAGTCATAAATGCCGGTTGACATGAGGAACTAGCAATGGGTGGTTTTCGATGGAGAACCCTTCTAGCACCCTGAGTGCACTCGAGGTTGCAGGTTGCTCCTGAACAGGCACCGCTTCGGGAGGATGCCAACGTTAGGATGAAGTAAGTGCTCCATAAAGCTTAAGCAGGTGCAAGGTTCAGTCCAATGGAAGGGCATCTTCCCGGCTGGGGATGCTACATGTGGATCCGGTGGAGTCGGTTACCGAAACTGTTGTCCAACAGTTACCCGTGGTTATTTCAGGTGATCACTTAAGTTCATAGAAGTTTCTGGGTGTGACCCCGAATTGTTTTTGGTTCACTGTAATGGGCTTGCATTGGTTATCAGCCCGATTACCTAAGTTCCAGTCTATAGGTTCAGCTGGTTATTCGAGATAAGGTTGCAGAGGTTGAGTTAGACTTCATTTCCCGAAAATGTTCGTGGTCTCTGACACAGCGTATGTCATCAGAGAGCTGTGGGCTGTAAGCAAGAGTTAGTGGACAAACAGTGACCGAACAACACCATCTCTCTCAAATGTACATAATTTAAATTTCATTTTCTTACTAATATTAATTCATTCCATATTATTATTTATTTATATTCATTTATATACAAATTTAAAAGCATTTGATCACTTTTGAGATCAATATTAGCAAATTTATCTAGTTTAATTAATTGCTGTTGCTATAACTAATGTCAGCACATTTTTATTATACTTCTCGCCTACACTCACAACCTCATCTTATTATCTACCCTGACTGTTACATGAGGTTTGCACATTTAATATTAAAACATAAATTAACACAATGCAAGGTACAATAATTTAAATTTGAATCATATATACACACTAACAGAAAATTCTTTAGCTGATTTGAATTTTCACCTTTCATTAATTTAACCAACTAATTATCATTAAGACATTACTTTAAAAGTAATTTACGAACTTTACTTTGTCCTTATGTCTTATTCTGTCAAATCTACAACACGAAGTATTTAGTCATTAACTCTGCTATATTTATATTTACATGGATGTTTTACTTATTATTTAGAGTATCCATCCCAACTGTTTATATTTTGTACAAATTCAATCTCAATCCTGTTCGGATTGTTTCTTTTTTTTCATCAATGTTCATATGTTCATAAATGTGTTTCATCTTTCATTTATATCATTTTATTACCATTAATGACACATTATTCAACCTTTCCTTCAACCATTATTTTTTCTCTTATTCATTATCGTTGTATTCTTATCATTCATTTAGTTATATTCATTTAGTCCTTGGGATGTTTGTCCCAGTATTTGTCAAAGTATCCTAAACATTCACTATATACTTTCCAATACATGCTTTTTCTACCCGAATTTCGTGTCTCCGAGTGCCCAATTACCTCGCTCTTTTTACGATCACCTCACCATTGTAGTACAGTGTGATTACCTTCCCCTCCTGTGTGAAGCGTCCGTGTCGGGCTTGCGCGGTTGTGAATCGACTAATTCCCACGACAAATTCATAGCTCTGGGGTACTAGTAAGATAGCTTTTGCACTCATGGTGTTTAGCGGTGTCGTTTGATCCCTTGAAAGGCCCGTATGTTGTCCGTGAACTTTTCCTCGGCCGAAGGGATGTTACTAACATTGGTTTGCACTGTGACAGAGCACATTTGAAGCGGCAGTCGTTGGACAGCACCTCGGTAAAATTTTCGTATCGTTCCATGATTATTTAATTGTTTTCTAGCATTCCTTATTTCATGTCTCATAGGGCTCAAATTTACATTACTTTTTATTTTGCCTCTTTCTTTGTATGATTATTTAGCACTTGGGATTACCTCATGAGATTGTTGCATGTTTAAGAGTCTTGAAACCTTTTATATTCATGGCAATTTTTTTTTAGCAAATTTTAATGCGGTTTACACCGTGGAATTTTAGTTCTTTTCCTTTTCATTTAACGCGCTATGATTTTTATTTGTTTATTTGTGACCTGATGTTTATTTTCCAATATTTTAGTTGCATAGGAATTATTATTTAGAGAAGATAGGATATTGAATTGCTAATAGGAAGATATTATTATTGAAAATTTTAATTTACCATCGTCTCAAGAATCCTGTCGGTTAATCCGACGTCGTAAGTTATTTAGTTATGTTTTTTCCACAATTTTCACTATATGTAGTTTATTAGAATAAATTATGTAAGCAGATTCACCATTCATTAATTTCCGGTTGATCAGGCCGTATTTCAATGTCTAGTGAACCTCAGAGAATTTATTAAATTAGTGTGAAATTTTACATATTTGCATTGAATAAACAACACATAAACAACATATACACCCCATGGTACCCTGTGGTATATATGGGTTTACCTTAGTTGTTTTCCATTGATTATCACTATTTTCATTACACTATTTCCACTATTTATTACACTATTTATTTAATAATTTTTCTCATTTATTTTTGTTTATTATTTTTTTTTATATTTAGTTGGATGAGTTTCACGGTGTTTATAGTTATATATTTTTGTTGTGCTATTTTTTTTTTTGTTTTGTTTAACTTGAAGAACCTGACCCGCAGGTTTTCCGTGTATCTGTCTGTTAATACTTGTTCTCGTTTATTTATTATCTCTTTTTTTTTTTCACACGCATTAAATTTTCTTCAACCCAATTATTCTTAATACAATTCAGTACTCTTTGTAATAGATATACTTATGACTTTTTTTTGTCAGTTACATTATCAATCGAAAATTTACAGGTTTATATTTGATTTTATAGATGAGTAATTTACATTTATGCAATGGCTCAATTTTTTTTCTTTTTATTAGAATTTTGATGATTATTCATTTATTTTGTATTACAATTTAATATTTTTTTTTCGTGATATCTATAATCTTTATGCCTATATTTTCTGTAATTTTGTCCTCATCAATTCATTTCCAAGATTATTTCTACTAAGTTATACACATTTTCCCGTTTCAAGTCCCATTTATTTTCCTCTCCGCGTTTTATTTCTACAATAAACCTATCTGTGCTGCTTTTACTGTACACAACAGTGTCGCTTGCTTCCCGAGGTCAATTGTATACATAATAGCGGGTCGACCTATTGAGCATGCCGCTCCAGGGGTTTCGACCTTGAGAGGGGTTGGGAATATTCTGGCGGTGACGTTTCCTTTGTTATTAGGGGGTTTGGCAACAGGTTTGGAGAGAAAATATTATATTCTGGGATTTGGATTATTAGTTAGAAAAAAAATCAATTGACAATTTTTGTAAATATCAATTATTTGTATCGTGATTGTATATTTCTTAATCACCTTTTAATTTATCCGCCATTTTATCCAAAAAGGTCAGTATTGAGGATTGTCCTTCTCGGACTTCTTCCTCCGGTGGGCGCGTGACTCGCTCCGCCCAGTTGAATAAACGAGTGCCCCAATCTTCTGCATGCACCTCTGCCACCGTATTGTCTCTCCGTGGTCGAAGGGAAAAATCGCGTTTTGGCAGATTTTCGTTAATCTGTTTCCGTTTTCTTTTGGGTTTTGGATCATTTGTTTGATTGGGGTCAGAATTACTTTTTCCATCATCCTCTTTATTTTTAGTTTCTACTACCTGTGGTGTAATATTGTTTTGTGGAGTATTTGCCTGATTCTCTGTATTGGTATCGCGATTTTCTGTAACTATATTTTGATTTCCCGTATCAATTCGATCTCCATTATCACTTTGAATATTTTCAGACATTGTGGGTATGTTAGGGGAGTTTTGTTTTTCTAATCTGTTGGTACCCCGTCTATTATCAGACAGAATGGGGTAGGGAGTGTAATCCCCTTCATCAAAGACAGCATGGGGTAATTGTTTGGGTAATGTGTGTTCTATATTTTCTGGATTTTGTTCATTAATTATTAGATTGTCTTTTCTGGAGGTATAGGGTATAAGTCGTGAGGAATGAACCCTCATTAATTTAGCCCTTGGGTTATTTATCTCTTCAATAGAGTAATTTACTGGGGTATGTTTTTCTATTATGCGAAAAATACCTTTAAAATTCCTTTTCTTAGGTAAGTGACAGTTCCTGTCATAATGGGGTTGGTGTAGAAACACTAATTGCCCTATTTGAAATTCCCTTAATTTAGCATTTCTATTTTGATAGTTCTCTTGGTTTTCAGCTGATTTTAATAGATTTTCGCGAATTATTCTCTTAATTTTTGCCAAATTTTGCATCCTTGCTTCTATGTACTCAGGGTAAGGGTTATTGAAATCTGACATTGGTTTATTATTATAGTTAATATCATCTGGTAGATCAATATCATATCCGTACAAAAGAAAACTGGGCTTTTCCCCTGTTGTAGAATGAATTGTGTTGTTATAACACATTTCAAAATTTGGGAGTTCCTTATCCCATTGTAGGGTCTCTCGCGCTAAAATTGATATTGTTTTACGCAAGGCTTTATGACTGGCCTCATTAGCGCCATTTGTTTGGGGGTGGTATGGGGTAGTATATAATTTGTCAATACCTAATTTTTCGGCAGTTGTTTTAAAAAGCTGAGCTGTGAAGTTTGTCCCACAATCAGTTAGTAAATATTCCATTTTCCCAAATTGTGTGATGTAATTATATAGTTTTTCAGCTGTATTTATCGCTGTTTGATTTTCCATCGCATACAATTTCATGTATCGCGTAAAGTGGTCAATAACGACCATTATATATTGGTTATTCTGCGCGGTTCGCGGTAATTTCCCTACAAAATCTATCGACACGACCTGACCTGGTCGATCTGGGATTAAGTTTCTTTGAATTGGGACTTTTTGTAGTCTATTTGGTGACTTAAAACCTATACATTCTGTGCAGCTTTGCACGTAATTTTTCGAATCAGAGTACAGATTATCCCAATAGTACTTTTCCTTAATTTTCTCATAAGTTTTAACATGACCAAAGTGAGCACTGTGAGCATTAGCTAAAATCACTGGTTTTAATTTGTCAGGGATAACTATTTGTTCTACTTCGTTAGTTCCTATACTTCTTTTTATCAAACCCAAGTGCATGATTAGGTCATTATGAATAAAGTAGTTGTTTTCTGAAGGGGTTAGTTCTTCTGGTCGTGTTTCTATTTTATTTCTAAGTAATGCCAATTTTGGATCATTTTTTTGTTCTATTATTATTTCTTGTAAATTTGGTACATGCCTAACTAAGTTTACGGAGTGGAAATCCCTCGAAAATATATCTGCCGCAAAGTTTTCGGCTCCGGGTATTCGTTCAAAAACGTAATCAAATTCAGCCAAAAACATAAGCCAGCGACTAACGCGATTTGCCGGGTTTGGTAGGTTCTTTATGGTTTGCAGGGATGAATTATCACACCGAATTATAAATTTTGTTCCATATAAGTAATGTGTATAGGACTTAACACTTTCAACAATAGCCAATAGCTCTTTATGCATTATGGAATATTTTAACTCAGTGGTATTTAATTTACGTGAAAAATAGGAAATAGGATGAATTATACCCTGTGAGTCTTTCTGACCTAACATCGCTGCAATAGCGTTATCTGAGGCGTCGGTTGACAAAATGAACTGTTTATTATAATTAGGATGGGTTAAAATAGGTTTCTTGGCTAACCAATCTTTTAGAGTATTAAACGCGTTTTGTTCTTTTTCAGTCCACACAAATTTATTCTTTTTCTTTGTTAATTCTGTAAGTGGAGTGGTGATATCACTATAATTTGGCAAAAATCGTCTATAATAACCGCATAAGCCCAAAAACCGTCTCGTTTTCCGTACTGTGGTTGGACGTGGAAAATCTTCTATTTTACGTAAGTTTTCGTCCGTGGGAGTGATACCATTAGCATTCAATTTATGCCCTAAAAATTTAATTTCCCGTACACCAAATATACATTTTTCGGGATTTATGGTCAACCCAAATTTCCGTATTCTTAAAAACAATTGTTTTAATTTACCGAGCATTTCCTCAAAAGTATCACTTCCTAAACAAAAATCATCAATATAATTTGCGATATTTAGTTCTTTGATATCTGCCACAAGCTTATCGGTTAATGCTTGTAAGACTCCCGGGGAGAAGTTAAGTCCCTGTGGTAATCTTTTATAAGCAAAGTTTCCGAAAACTGTATTGAAAGTAGTTATGGCCCTGTCCTTAGGCTCAAGTGGGACTTGAAAAAACGAACTCTGCAAATCTAAAGATGCGAAAAATTTTGATCCTCGTAATTTCTCTAACAGGTGGTTCGCGATGGGCATTTGATATTTTGGAAACTTAATAGCTGCATTAGTTGCGCGGTAATCTTGGACAATACGATAAGTAGGTTTATTTGGACTGGAGGTGCCTTTCTTTACTAGAATTACAGGGTGTCCTATGTGCGAATCAGACCTTTCAATTATATCCGCTTTTAACAATTTTTCTAATTGAGTTTGCAATTCTTCTCTCAGCGCATGTGGCACTGGATAAGCCCGTTTACTTTCAATTTTAGAATAATCAACTGAAAAATTTGGTGAGATTTGGTTTGTTAACCCTATAGTCTCAAGATTATCACTAAATATGTCTGCAAACTCTTTTAATAGGTTTAATAATGAGTTTCTCTGAGATGGTTGTAAATGATTTAATTTAAAATTTTGGGGATTGAACTCTCTTATTCTTCTTTTTCTTATATCCTCCATTGTCCTAAGACAATCTGGCTTAGAAATACTCGCGATTTTAGTATGTTTATTTAAAGATATCCTATCCGATGATTTATTTACTAAAGTTAAATGGGCTTCCTTATATTCATCTACGTCAACTCTCTCATTTTGGATTTTTATGTCAGGGTTATTTAGGACAGATGTGATACTGATTGTATCACCTTGCTTAACAGGACCTTCAATTAGTACAGATACGTTTTTTATTTGGTTGGGTTCCAGAATGCATTTACGAATTAATTTTGCGGAATTTCCCTGCATGTTATTTGTTGAGGGTACTGCATTTGCGTCTCTTATCTTAATAGTTAAGTTATTTGATTTTAGAATCTTTTCGTTAAAATCAATAATGAGTGAATGGGCTTGAATAAAATCAAAACCGATAACCAAAGAATAATTGGCATGGAAGTCCTGCTCAACTACATAAAATAAATGGGAGAAATTTTTATTGCCCAACACAATAGGTAATTTAAAAGCACCAGTAATATTTAGCTCATGGCCTGTTATTGCATTTACTTTCAGAATTTTGTGTATTTGTTTAATTTTGGGGTCGTGTTTAATCTTATCAAAAGTTTTCTTTTGTATTATGGATACACTCGCTCCTGTGTCCAAAAGACCCGTTAAAGTTTCCCCATTTATTTTGATATTTATTACTGGTAGGAAAAAATCATTTTGTGTGTTTACTAGTTTTGTATTTACTATGTGTGCAGTGGGTTCGCAGCTTAGTGAGGGGTCGATTTGATTTTGCACATAATATTTTTGAAAGGGTTCCTTCAAAATTGAACCTGATGGAAGTTTGTGATTTTCCACTGGAGGTTGTACATACTCAAAATCATTGAACCGACTAAATTTCACTCTTTCTCTACTTTCACTACGACTTCTTTGCTCTCGGTTAAAATTATTGTTGGGGGAGAAATCTCTACCTCTGTTATACCGTCTCTCTCCATCCCCGTCCCATCTCTTAGTTTGAGGTCTCGTTTGATAATTTCTATGTTGAGCCCAACTTGATCCCTCATTATATAATCTGGGTGGGTTTTGTCTATTCGTCAAACTGTTATAAAAGCAGTCTCTAGTTATATGGTTAGTTTTATGACATATATTACATTTTGTTTTAAAAATTTGGGAGGAATTTTCTAGCGTATTTTTTAATTTTAATCCCTCTACTTCATTTGCTATGCCTGCAATAAGCTCGTGGGTGCTCTGTATGTGTTGGTTCAACAATCCCTCATTTGGGACTACAGCATTAAGCAGTTGGGGTTGCAGTATTTTACAGTTAGATTCTAAAATCTCTAGAAATTGTACGGCTTCCTTGATGGTTTTGGGGTCTTTTAGTAGGACATGAACTTTATACTCGTCTTTCATTCCCTCTATGAATTTTGTTAATTTAGTTTGTTCCAATAATTTAAGCACAGGGGCTGAAGTAACGTCTGCTTCGCCAAAAAAGTTTTCTGTGGCAATTTCCACCCGGTTGGCGTATTGCCTCACAGTTTCAGAGGGGTGCATTTTTATTTTTGAAAATTCACATTGTGATGTGGCTCTGCTTATTTTTGCCTCAAAAAAGTCAAGGATTTTTCCTTTGAATTGTTTATAGTCCGTTTCGTTGGACAAGCTGGCTGAGTTTATCAAATGAGTTAAGGCCTCGCCTCGAAGACGCGACTTCGCAATGATTAGCCTTTCCTCATCGGAAAATTCTCCGGAATTCGCTAATTGTTCTATCGTGTTAAAAAAATATTTTGCTGTAACAGCAGATGCATTGTCAAAAGCGGGAATTAAGGTTTGAAATGCGGTTAATTTTGACAAACTGGGTGTTTCCATTTGGGAATTAGTCAAGGGGGTTTGGGTTTCAGGGGGTGCCATTTTCTTTTAGTACTCAGCAAAAAAATTTTTTTTTCTTTTATCTTCACTAATAAGTATCTAAAAGTCCCTTTCCTACTCTCTTTCCCGAGTTATCAGTTTAAAATATTTATACATACAATTTATAATGTTATTTTACCCTCATTTGCATTGGTTAAATAAGTAGGTGAACAATTGTGTCAATATAGTAAATTCATAATTTGTATCCAAGTCTTCCCAAATCATTCAATCTAGATTTCCATGACATCCATTCCCTCTTATAACTTATCAATGATCAACCCACTTTAATTTAGTTAAAGGGCACGGCACCACTTTTGTTGGGTGGCCCTTACCTTCTACCAACATTTATATTAGCCGAGATCGTTATATAGAGTTTAGATTGCGTTGTGATTTTCTAAAAGTTACATTTAACATAAGATAACATACTAACAATACCCAGGACAATGGAATCTAGGAAATGATTTAAAAGGCTTGGATTTTACGATAAAACACATTTATTTACACTTAACACAAATACTACACAAATTTTAGACAGTAGGAATAAATATGTGGCATCTATACAAATTTTAGAAAGCTATCATTTATCTTAGGTTTATTTAATTTAAAATTTAGTTATATACATTAAGCGGGATTTCAATACTAAACTATAAACTTTCAAAACATATATACACTGAGAGAGAGCTGGTGAAATCGGGGTAACTGTATCCACTTACCCATTTTCATGCAGACTTTGATCATTCTGGTGGTTGGACGTAGAGTGGACCCTCCAATCTGGCACTATGGGAAAATTTTGGGAACCTTTCGAGGAATCTCTTGCAGCCGTATTTATGGGCCCCTTTCTTATGATTACTCCGCCCACCTAGAATTTCCTAGATAATAATATTGGTCCTGGTCCGGAGTACGGACGTCCCTCAAAAATCTAGGGTTCCCAGTGGTTAGTCATTTGGAGTTTATGTCAAGAGATTAAGCCTTCTGGTTGGTTCCCCCATCTTATTAACATTCACTCTTTCCCGGGCCTTCTTCTTATCCCCTCAATAAATTATGGGAACCTCTATTCTTATTTCTGACAATTTAAAGAAGGGTTTATGTCTGCACCTGGAATCTATAGTTAGTTATTGTTAAATATACCTTTGGGGCTATCCTTGGACCCCACACGTTGACCCGATTGAGGAATGTACACCTGGTTAGGCCGATGGACTTATAAGATATAAAATGGTGATGGGTAACTTTTGTACCCACTCAACATCTTGTTCTTAATGGCATGGTGCCGGCTTCTTTTCTTAAGACTGGGAGAGGTGTGAATTTAGGGAGACCAGTAGCCACTCTCAAAGCAGCATTATAGATTATTTCCAGTTTCTTTCGGGTGTAGTCTGGAGCGCCCGAAGTAGCAGGGAACCCAAAATCAAGGAGGCTCCTTATCGTAGAGTTGATAATTTGTATCATATGATAGGATTTGACGCCCCAAGTTTTCCCAGAGATTACTTTCAATGCGTTCATTCTCCGCATGCATTTTTTCTTCAGATAGTCTGCGTGGTGGCTAAAGTTGCAATTGGAGGAGAAGGTTACCCCAAGTATTTTCATGTCATTCGTCCATTCTATGCTTTTATGGTTTAACGAGAACGTCGTGTTAGGAACCTGTCTCTTTTTAGAGAGATTGATGGCCTGGCATTTACCGGGGCTTATCGATAATTTCCAGTATTCGCACCACTTTGCGATCTGTGTCAGGGAGAATTGAAGACTGTTCCTCAACATTTGGAAAGAGGTGTTTCTCGCTACGAGAAAAATATCGTCAGCATAGATGAAACAATCTGTCAGCGGGTGAATGGCCTCATATATGTCCTTCATAAAAAGGGTGAACAGTATAGGTGATAGAACGCTGCCTTGTGGGATTCCCCTGTTGTTATTGAATTGGCGGGAGAGTGTTCCTCTCCATCTGACTCTAATGGTTCGGTCACTTAAGAACCCGAGTATCCAGTTTAGGAAACGGCCGCCAAATCCCAGACTAGCTAGTTTATGGACTAGACCTTCCTGCCAAATAGAGTCGTACGCAGACTTTATATCGAGTGATATGCATATGATATGTTGCTTTTCTCTATGTGCTAATTTTATTTCGTTATATATTTTGGCTTGACAGGACTGGCAGTCCTTGAACGGAAGGAACCCCATGTGGTTGTTATCTAGAAGGGGGAATTCTAGTAGAGTATTTATGATTCTCTGATTTAGAATTCTTTCGAATATTTTGCAGATTACCGACGTGAGTGCGATCGGTCTATAAGACGTAGTGAGGTTTTTGGGGCGGTTTAACTTTAGAATTGGGATGATAAGTGAGGATTTCCAAATTTTTGGAGGCCCATCTTCGAATACTTTGTTTAGAGTTATAGTTAGGTTTTCTAAACTTGACTGTGAGAGGTTATGAAACATTCGGATAGAGATCCTATCTTCCCCTGGGGATGAAACCTTCGTTTTGGAGATCGCCAATTCTACCTCTTCGGAACTAATCTCTGAATTCATCTGAGGGAAATTATCATTACTCATGTCGGTTGGGATGGCTGGGAGGGATTCCGGCTCGCTTAAACTCTGAGCAAACGCATCTGCTTGGAGGATTGGAGACTGAACTGCCTCATCAATGTCTTCAAAGAGGAAATTGCTGGTTTGTTGAATCTCGCTGCGGTTATTTACGGACTTCATAATTTTAAATATTTTTTTTGATGATCCCGATGAACAGCACAGCCTGTCCCAGTAATCGTCTTGCAGTTTCCTTATGGTTCTTCTTAGGCGTGAGGCTAGCTTTTAAAATAATGTAACTGCAATTTATCCCAGATAACTAAAAAAAAGTTAAAACCCAGTTTTCAAGGGTCAAACTAATTAATTTTGGTACTTACGTATTATCCCGTCGACCAAAGAAAGGTCAATGGGTTTACCGTTTTTGGATTCAGCAGTATGGTCGACGGGATAATATGCAAGAACCTTAATTTTTAAATAAAACTGACTAATTTTTTTAAAGTTAATTTTTCTTCTAATACGTGCATACAGGCCTGACGAGAGGGGGGGGCGAGGGGGTACAATTGGCCCAGAACCCAAATATTTTCATATTGAGTTCTAAGAGGGATATATTTTTGAATATTTTGAAAATTAATTTGTTTACATAGAGGTTCAAAAATTTTTTGGGGTACCCCCAGACCCCCTTTATCGCTTGTTACTCATCGTATCAAAAGAAAACGATATTTTTAAGTTGAGTGAAATTCAGATCTTGTCAAGAAATATTTTAAAAATTACATTAAGCCTATGAATGCATGGGGGGTACTTCAGAATTTTTTTCCCCCTACCTCAAAATGAGAAGTATAGATATGTCACTGGGGGCCCGCTTCCCAACCTTGTCCCCGGGGCCCGACTTGGCTCTCGGCGGCCCAGCATGCATGCAATTTATTATCCTAACGAAATAGTTTGTGACCAAATTATTGAAATTGAAATGCAATAAGGATTGAAGCAAAGTTTTATAAAAAATGACAACTTTCAATTTTGGTCGTGTTGGTTCAATGCAAAATTAAGTTTTTAATAGCAAGGTTATAGTGTTATATTGAGTTAGAAATTGTGGTTGGATCCTAGCAGAGCCCAAACCCTTTCCAAAGTTGGAGATAATTCCGCTATCTTGGTAACCCTACTTTAATACACTAGATGGCGCTTGGCGCCATCTAGTCCTGGTTCGGCACTTTATTTTGGTTTGTCGCCAAGGGTGTGGGCTCTCCTAGGATTTTACCGAAATTGTCAATTTTTATTAGGGTTGAGAGTTATAAATTGGGTCTATATATAACCAATGATTAAGCATGAGTTACAGGGAAAGCACTATGGTAAACAAATTTAAAGAAATTATGATTAGAATTAACAAAATCGTACTAGCAACTTCTAAAATCAGGAGAAACTATTATGAATAAAGCTATAAAAAACTATCACACTAATCAATCTAATATGGCAAGATCACAATAGATTTACAGTGCTTTCCTACATAACAATTCATGCTTCGCCACTTGGTTTAACTCCACTATCTTACTCACAATTTCAATATTAAACATTCAACAAAACATAATGATCAACTATAAATTAAAAAGAGTATAAATAAATTACTGGTTGTGTAGTGGTCTTACCGAAAGAATCTTACTGGTGGTGTAGTGGCCGTGTTTTTACCAGTGATTTAAAAAATTTGGTACTCACACACTGAAACTGAAACAAGAACTGAAACTTTTTGTTCCTCGCTGAGAATGAGGAACAGCAGATGCTTCTTGGCGATATGCTTTCTCGCCAAGCACTTTGCGGAATGAACATCGTAAAAGAATTTAAGGTTGCATTGTGAAGTTGGAAGAACCATTTATCGCCAAACTTTCGCCAAGGTCTGGATTGTTAAAATTAGCCAATGCAAGATACTGAGTGATTACGCAATAGCTCTTTCAATATTTTTCACCAAATATAGTGTTATACTGGATTACATGGGGGCCAAATTCAAGAAAATTTGAAAACTGCTTAAGTTAATCTTAATAAAATAGTTAACAATACTCTTATTTTACAATGAAACACAGACCATCAATTGAATATGCCTTTTATTTTCCCTGATGGATATAAAAATGCCCTCATGAAACAAATATTATAAAAAACTTGGAGTACATTTACTATGCCACCTTAATCACGATAGAGATAGCAAACTATGGAAATATTAAGAACTTTTTGTGGTTCTTATGCATTTTGCTTTTGCAAACGATGAGATAAAAAGTTCATAGCGTTCATTAATTCTTGACACTCTAATTCCTGAGGTCTTACAGCAATGCTGTATTGAATTGGCACCGAGATGATCTTCTATCAAGCTGATTCATGGGCGGTAATGACAATTCTTATTACACAAATATTTCAAGTCCACTGCTGTTTCAGAGCACAATTCGAAGCCGCGCAGAGGGAAGGATCGCGTTAATTAATTAAAAATTTCGTTTCATCACACACATCACGTTAATGTTTTTTGTTTACAGTCAAAAGAAGCGTAAGAAATAACAACAAAAGCTGTGATTGGTCGCCGCGAAATCCGGATGGGAAATTTAAGTAGTCTCGAACCCGAATGCTCTTCTATAATTCCTAGACCGATTTCATAGGGCCATCTAAGTGGCACTTTCTTGTAGTTCCGGAATCTTGGTCTTGGAATTTCATAATTCCGGAAGTGGGAATTTTTCCCCGGGGAAAAATTCCGGAGGCCATCTAAGTAGGCACCCTGGTCAGGTAGCGGTGGGTTGAGCGTGGGGAGGGGATCAAAGTTGCAAAAAAAGTGAAAAATAAATTCATCTGCTCGTGTATGAAACTTTGTGGAGATGGTAGTTTCGGCCTTCCCGATTACAAAAATGACCGTCAGCTGTCTGGGTGGCGGTGGAATGACAGTCAGCTGGTCACGTGAACTTGCAAACTAAAGATTTATCTGACAATGCATGGAACTTGGTAGGGTTGTCAATCTCTGTTACATGAAGTAATAATGAGTTACTAGTCTTCAACTTACACTAGCAACTCATGAATTAATAACTGTTGTACTAGTAACTCGTTATTATTTCTGTAACAAAGATTGACTTCCTACCAAGTTTCTTGCTTTTCCAGATAATTTTTTTGTTTGTAAGTTCATGTGACCAGGGTGCCTACTTAGATGGCCTCCGGAATTTTTCCCCGGGGAAAAATTCCCACTTCCGGAATTATGAAATTCCAATACCAAGATTCCGGAACTACAAGAAAGTGTCACTTAGATGGCACTATGAAATCGGTCTAGGAATTATAGAAGGGCATTTGGGTTCGAGACTACTTAAATTTCCCATCCGGATTTCGCGGCGACCAATCACAGCATTTGTTGTCAATTCTTACGCATTTTTTTAGAGGTAAACAAACGCTGTTACCGTGTTATAACTTTATAAGTAGCAAATTTTTAATATTTTAACTGTCAAATACATTGCTGGAAGATCACCAGGAATTTGAAATACCTGGGTTTATTTTTATTTCTATGAGATACCTGTTCTTATTGTTTTTACTAGATCTCAATCTTAAAGAGGCATGTTAGCATAAATGTATTCAAGTTTCTTTTAATTTGTAGCCATGAAGGCATTAATATCTATGGGGGGAAATTAAAAAACATTAAATTTATTGTCTGTGTTTGATTGTAAAGTAAGATTATCATATTGAGCTAAGTGGATTTTATTCAGATTTACTTCACTGGTCACCTCCTTTAAAGAAACTTCATAGCTCTGCATCATTTTTATATCCTAGATTTCTTAAAATTGGAAGATGATAGAATTGTTTTCTTCCTATTTATCTACCCATGATTACACTAAAGAGGATGAATTCCATCATAATTTGTTTCTTGGTATAAAAAACAAAATCTGTGAAATGGCACTGCCTTAAAGAGTTTTTCACTTTAGTAAATATTTCGAGACTGGTGCCTCTCTCGCTAATGCAAAAAAGACTCGCCAAGGCGAAAAAGACTATAGGGTGGTAACGGGAAAGAGCCATCCTCCTGCTTCTCCGGCGGGTTTGCCGTACTTACACGTTATCGCATTGGCGAGAGTGTCACTGGTCTCAAAAGTTTTCCCTTTTTCTGTCTCGTATATATTATATAAAATTTTAGTATACTGGAAAAGCTATTTCCCTGAATCCATTGAAAGAATTTCGGTGAATCCACCGTTCTACGGACATGATTTCATTACCTATAATTGGCCGTCAGGTCAAGTGTGTCTAGATTTGGCGAAATGTATTGTAAGACTTTCTGTGTTATCAATCAGCCATTATGCTCGTTCCCTCCGAGGGAGAGGATCTTTTGAAGGTCGGCCTGCCTTCTGTTTTTTTGGTTAGTTTGCTGTCAATCATATGGTGTAGTTTCGCTTTGAAAAATGATGCAGATCTAGGTTACTGAAAGTCTTTGAAGAAGTTCCTGATTGTCGTAGGGTAGGTGAATTTACATTTCAATTTAAACACGTCGACACCACAAATAGTAAGTCGACACTAAATCCTAGTTGAATGTTCATTATTAAAATAGTTTGCAAGATAAATAGTGAGTTCAACCCAGTGGCGAAGCATGAATTGCTTAGAGGGGAAGCACTGGAAGTCTTGTGATCTTGCAATATTTGAGATTGATTGTTATATTACTTTTTTAAAGCTATATTAGTAGTTGGAAGTATGATTTTGTAAATTCTAATCTTAATTCCTTTAAATTTGTATTGTGTTTTCATAGTGCTTTCCCTGTTTGTAACTCATACTTTACCATTGGTTAAACGGTTAAACCAAATTTCTTCTAACACTCAACCCAAATCAAAAATGACGTTTCTAATCTAACCACAACACTATATAACCTTGCTATTAACATGCTGCATTGCGAGTTGCATTCAAGTTACACCTTTTGTGTCCAAGAGACTACATGAAACAAATAAAACTCCTTTCACACTCCATTTTCCTTTGGAGGCACATGGACAGTTATTTTTGCATTTAAAGGATTGAGTCAACATGACTAAAACTGAAAGTTATTTTTTATAACTCGTTTAGAGCCATATCGTGCAATCTTTAGATGTGGAAAATTTAAGCTCACATGATGCCACCTCATGTTATTAAATACCATCATAAACTCTCGTTACTCTATGATAAGCCTAGTGGCGAAAGCGTAAAGAATTTTAATCAACTCAACAAAATTTGCAATTATTAAACAACACTGCTATAGTCTGTTCATTTAGAATTGGCAACTGAAACAGGATCAAAAACGTCTAATAACGCTCATCACACAACTTCAGGGACCAAATTTTTTTTACTGTATTTTAACTACTTCTGTTTCCACTGCCTGCACAAGAAAATTTTTTCGATGATTATTACAGTAGTAATTGCTTCTAATATATTACGTCTCAGGCACCAATTCTAAATGAGCAGAGTATAGTTATAATATTTAGGTTTATTGTGATATTTGCAAATTATAGTCAGCTTATTAAAATCCTAGATACTTTCACTGTTGCTTTTAATTTTTTTTTATAATTTCATATAATTTTTTTAAAAATAAAATGTTGCCACTATAAGTTAATATTGGAGAACCTGGCTAACCCTAGAGTATACTGTTTTCTCTTTGGTAAAAGAAATAAACAAGATGTTGAAATATTTTTTATAACAATAACAAATCTTAATTGAAACAATTTATTTAAAAACTATCAGTCATTTCTGAATCAAGAATTTCAAAACTTTATTAATCTACATGTTTAACCAATAACACACAATAGCATTACTTTCCTCGTTCATTTCATTTTTCATTTAATAGCATTTACTTAATTAGCAAGACTTAATTGCAGTTGCATTATTTTCTAAAAAAATTCTTAAAAATTGCATTGCTCTCCAGTGGCGTAGCCAGAAAAAAATTTCGGAGGGGGATGTTGATATTTCGGGAGGGGATATGGGGTATTTTTAGTGGTTTTCTATGGTCAAAAAGGAAATTTTCTGAGTTTCGGGGGGGGATATATCCCCAAATCCCCCCCTCTGGCTACGCCCCTGTTGCTCTCCCTGGTGTGTATGGGGAGTCCTACGTTTACTTTATTTTCAACATGAGTGCAGAAAATACAATACAACATATTCGTCACCAAGGGGACTTTGTCCCGTTCAGGTTAATTGTCGTTTATAATCAAATCTTACTTGAATAACCAGCTAGTTTTGCATTATAAGCGCATTAATGTGACAAATAGTATGTTTTTACATTAATTGTATTTTGCATTCGACACAAGTAGGTTATTTTTCTTATTTTACTATATATGGTAACTTGATAAATTTCAAAAATCAATAACACATCTGTAAAAACTAACAAAAATACACTATATATTCAGACAATTCAAAATATTCTCGCGACCCACCAACAATTGACTGGCGACCCACCAGTGGGTCGTGACCCTCAGTTTGAGAAACTCTGCTCTTTAATGAGCCTGGTGAGTGTCGAGAAATTAAGCAACCTGCTAGTTATAATATTTTATTTTAATATTTGGAAATGATTCTCAGTTTGTTAAAATACATGATGCCTTCCCTGTTGCTTTTAATTTTTTTATATTTATATATAAAATGTTGCCAATATAAGTTAATAAGAGAGAACCTGGCTAACCCTTTTAGTAAGTTTCCTCTTAGCTACAAGAATTGAACACACAAAATAGTCTTCAAGTTTTTTTAAAAATAACAAACAATTTATTGGAAAACTATCAATCATTTCAGAATCAACAATTGTAAAACTTTTTTAATCAACATGTGTAAGTTTACAGTTGTTTCCATACAATAGTATTACTCTCCAAGGCATGCTAGAGTCAGAAAAATAAGTCCCATAGTTTTAAAATGATATTGATATGAAGTTCCATGCATTCAAAAGATGAATCGTTGAATCCTTTATTGTTGAGGATGGGTTTACCCAGTCATGGTTATTTGGATAGATGTTGCCTGTATAAAAGAAACAAAGAATATTATAAAAGTTGTTCAAAATAACTTAATACACTCCCCATGTCCTTTTTGTTTACATTTCCCCCTATAGGAAATTGTTAAGATTTTACTTAATTTTAAAATACTCTTCACTTTAGTTTTTTTGCCGTTTCAGGGAGAGAAGGTAAGTTTTGACCAAAACTTTAATGCAGTTAACCAATTACTTCAAACTCCACATTGAGGCTGTGTTCATAAGCACATGAGCTTTTATTAAGAAATTAACATTATTTTACTATAACAATTGCACGCCTATCTCACCAAAAGCCACAGCGAAACACAGTTACCCAAAAGAAAAAATTCCTGTCTTATTGAATAACCTTATTACACCGACAGACATTACCTCCAGTATGAAAAGCCATTTCACCGACAAGATATTTCCCTCGATTCCATAACCCTAACATGACTTGACCATTGGCCAAAAAGACAGGCGAAACAATCAATTTGGTGAATTGATCTGACAGTGTTTTGGAATTCAGTAAAACTTGTTGCCTGTGTACAAGAATATGGAAAATTCTGGAATTTTTAAAATATTCTGTCTGTGTAATGGCCAATTTTGAGAAATGTTTTGCTGGGAAAATAGTCTTTCGGTGTAATGATTTGTCGGTGAATTGGATTTTGGCGAGATAAAATAGGATTATTGAGCCATTTAAATTTATACCTGGTATTTTAAATTTAAATCAGATTATATAGGTTTAGATTAGGTTATAGTGCCTAAATTCAACATAGTAAAAAGTCTTTAGGCTTTAAATACAAGTTGTGTTGAATATTCTTAAATAGTTTTATGTACAAAAGGCAAGCAGGCATCAAAATGAAAAACATTAGTTTCTTGTAGCTTAGGACAACATACAGAAAAGGGGAACCAAGTCATGAAAAAGGAAAAGAGATGTATTATAATCAGTAGTAACTTGTATTTATATTTAGTACATTAGAACTTCTTTACAATGGCCCTTATGATACGACACTGATAGAAATGCTGATAGGTTTATCACTAATAATTTCATTTGTTACAATGTCCTTTATGTTGTTTGTAGGTGGTCTCAAATTTAATACTAAGCTGTCAACTTTTCAATTTATCAATGTTAAATTAAAACTTTCCAAAAACAGAAAATGATTATAGATGAGTAGAGCGTTAAAGTTTTTTTTAGAAACAGTGTTAATGTTGGCAAATTGGTCAATGACTTATCACGCAAGTGCCTTAAAATTTTACAAACCTAATCAGTTTAATCCTTGATTAAAATTTGGATTTTATAATTTTAATGTTTTAAACTTTCTTTTTGACAAAAACATATGACTAGATAAAGAATGCAAATGAAACCAACAAAGCCCTTTTATCTAAAGCATGACAGGTAACATAAATAACATTTAATCATCACAATATTTATCAGCAAAACTATAAACTAATCAAACATTTCCCTTGCAAAGTACACAACTAATAAAAGCATTCTTTTCTACTTATTAACACTCACATTAAAAAAAAGGTTATTTTACCTTCTTAGAAAACCCCATGTTTACTTTTGCAGCAGTTTTATTAGGGGTCTGAGGTCCATTACATCAAGAAAGGGTGTGGTAACAACTATAAATAGAACCTAGAATGGAATACATGAATTTACTACCACTGGAATTTTTGAAAACATTGTAGTAGTTTATTTCATAAATCAATTAATTACATAATATCAAATAATAATGAAGAGTTCTACTGTGTTTTCAAGTAAATAATTACTTTTCAACTGATATAATTGAATATTTATAAGCCAAAGCACTCTTTAAGATCACTGTATGTTTTATAATATGATTAGAATTTAGAGTTAGGTATTCTTACAGTTTTCTGGAAGTTATTCAAAAAAAATTTTCAGCACCTTATTTTATAAAGTACTTCATTATTATGATAATATTTAGGTGGAAGAATTGTCAAGACATCTACGAAAAACGAAATTAGGACAATCTCAAAGTTACGTTTCAATAAATTATGGTTAGATTGATCGAGGCAAAATAGTTATACCAATTAATCCCCGATTATTGAATAAGTAAATCGGATATATTAAGTTAATTAATAACAATTATAGTGACTTATAACAAGGTAATTATTATAGAAAAAAGCTTACCTTTTTTTCCTTTCACCACAGAATATGCTGTTCCTGTTGTTGTCTGTTCTTTCACGTTATATTATTCGCATTTCTTTAGTCCAATTTCTTGTCAGAAGAATCTTATTAACAAAAAATAATTCCTTGTGCAGCCTCTTCCGGTAAAAAAATACAGTTATTGATTTTAATTAAAAAATTAAGGTCCGATTGGGATTTGTTTATACTGTCCGCCATTACTTTTCCCCACAGTGAAATTAATTTCACGCAGTTTTTTCCGGGTGAAAAAATTCCCGCCTCAATTCCGGAAGGCAGAGGTATTTTTTTGCATCTAAGTAGCACTTTTTGAGTTTTGTATCACGTGACTCCGGAAAGTCACGTGGTCTAGGAGTTTTTCCGGAAGGGGAATTAATTTCGAGCCTCTAAGTAGGCACCCAGCTGACTGTCATTCCACTGCCACCCAGACAGCTGACGGTCATTTTTGTAATCAGGAAGGCCGAAACTACCATCTCCACCAAGTTTCATACACGAGCAGATGAATTTATTTTTCTTTTTTTGTACCTTTGACCCCCTCCCCACGCTCAACCCACCGCTACCTGACCAGCTGACGCTCGATTCCATGATCAGCACCACTAACAGTATCCTGTAAAATTAAAATCGTGTACGAGCAGATGAATTCTTGAAATTTAACGCCAGCTCCCGTACTATAACTCTCGTCTCGGAAACTCCCGATGAAGCAGTACATTTTAAATAACCCTTTATTGTTAATTATTAGTTGGAAATCTGAATGTAGCAAAAATCCATGATATATAAGGAAGAACTAGAGAAAATTGTAAAAATTAGGAAACTGTCTCTAAAAATCGGGAAGCCGGGAGAAATTAGAACAATCAAGAGTTGACAACTTTGAACCATTCAATAAGGAAGTTGCATGTGTCAGATTTTCAAAAACAAACAAGTGTTCCGTATGGTTTTTGTATGGTAAAATGAAATATCTAGTCAATTTTTCAAAAAAACTGTACAGGTAATTAAATATTTTAATTTAAAAGGTGAGAAAAAACACGTGACTGAAAACGCTTATTGTTTAAAGATGTCAACAATCATACCATCAACTCCATTGCTTTCCAACAATGTTTATCGTATGATGACGTCAACATACGATGATCCCAGGATTTTTGTTAATTTTTTTGACAGTCAAAAAATTTCTCGATCGGCCTCACATTTTGGGTAGTTGCTTATTTTTGCAAGAAGAATCGATTAAAAAATATAAAAAATCATACAACTTCCTCATTTTAAGCTGCAGCTAACGAAAAATTTAAATAATAAAACCATATCAAATGTAGGACGTTAGTTCTCAAATAATGAAAGCGGTTCCGAGAAAGATAAAATCAGAATCTTAAGTTTCTGAACATAGGTAAAATTATTTTTTTTCACATTGCAATCAGAACACAACCAGCATCCTGCCAAAGAAATTCGCAGGTGGAGCCTGGAGCGAACTTCTTCCTGAAAATTGGTAACATGCATCGGCAAACTAAAAAAGGCAGAACTTTTTGAAAAGTACGTGCTAATATTTTTGATAAAATTCCTTTAAAAAAATTAAAAAGTAAGGACTATACTGATGTGAAAATTACGGACTTTAAGGGCCTTTTTGTAAGGACTAGGGCAATTTAAGGACTGCGATGTGCGTACCCTGAGCAAAGCATTCAACAATATTTCATCGGAAGTGTTTTACATAGGTTGTTAATTTAAAGGAGGTTTATTTTATTTCATGTTAAAAGTTTAGAAATTTCTTTCAGAGTGAGTTGTTAGTAAATACACTGAGGGAGGGGTATCCCCAGACTTTTTTCAAAATATTTCACTTTTGAAAACTGGTTATTAACACTTTAATTAATTTTTTTTAGTTTTTGTTTTTCATCTTTAAAAAGTTCATTTATTTTTTGAATTGTTTTATAAATTTGAGAAAAGATAGGGAGATGAGGGGTGAATAAATAAAATCTATTTACATGGAGGGTAGAGAAACCGAAAATTCAAAGGAGGTTTATTTTATTTCATATTAAAATTTAGAAACATCTTTCAGAGTGAGTTGTTAGTACATCAACAGAGGAGGGGGGATGGGTATCCCCAGACCTTTTAAAAATATTTCACTTTTGAAAACTGGTTATTAACACTTCAATTTTAGAAGTTTGTTTTTAGTTTTTGTTTTACACCTTTAAAAAGTATTGATTTTTTAATTGTTTTAAAAATTTGGTAAAAGATACAGGGATGAGGGGGAATAAATAAAGTAACAATACATTACCAATTGGAAAATAAATACATGGACAAAACAAAGGAAATTGAAGAGAACAAAGAAATTGAACCTCAAATAGGAAGAAGTTTCAAGGGATATCTTGATTCAGGTATTTAACCAATATTTCACAAATTAATTCTAAACAGGTAGTTTATAAAACTTTTTTTAACATTTTAAAGAAGTATAAATTAAAAAGACTTAAAGGGAAAGGAAGTTGTATTCTCCCTACAATTCGAAAACTAAAAATCCTATACTATATAGTCCTATTGACTCTAATTGATGCCCTGAGTGAGCGGAGAGAGGCAGATAATACTTATTTCTTTTAACAGATGGTTTGAAAAGCCTTTTTTCTCTCGAGCAACAGCGGATATATTAGCTAGTACTAACTAAAATATGACTAATAAAGTTGTTGAAAGGGAAATAAAAATGAGCATTTTGAAAGAAGTGATAAATAATTTATTTTGATTTAAGTTATAATGAATATAACATGTCATCTAGAAGGCAAAACATTTTGAATAGATTTGCAACAGAGATTGCTATTGTCTGTTGGAGAAAAACCATTTGATGGACATTTGGAATCAAGGCCAAGAGACACAGACGCTTCGTTTTCATCTAAAACATCAGATTCTTTATACTTGATTAAACCTAATTTAATTGTAGCAGCCAGTGCAGCAGCTTGCTCTGCATTTTTCTTATTTTTCTCTCTGAAAATATTAAAGTAAGATATTTACATGTTATGTATTAAATTCAGTAATATTAAAAAAACTGACACAGGAACACTTACAGACACCTATTTGTGTACTTTCTGCCATCAACAGATACTACAGACTGAAAACTTTTTTCAACTTGTTCCTGTAAATTTAAGATACAAATTGCTCTCATATTTTTTTGGACACAAATGATAAAAATTGAAATAAACATAACGAGTTCCATTTCGAAAACACATTTTATAGATAAAAAGAAACAATACAGAATATTTTCGAATACTTCACAGGGCCATGGAAATAGTGTGAAGGCATTTTTATTATTAGATTAAACTATAATTAACCTTTGTAGCACTGGTTTTATTGGAAAAAAATTCAGATTAAATTTTTTGTAATATGAACCATGACAGGTCAAATCCACTACAAAAAGTTAGTTTGATTTTTGATCGATAGATGGCTTTTTTACTACCAGAACAGGTGTCAAAGATTTGTTTTTTATAAGGAAAAAAATAGTAAGGATTTGATTTTACAGCAAGCTGAAACAGGAACAATGGATTGATGTGAAATGGAGGGAGTAGGGTTTATGCACCAACTGTTCCTTAATATAATACTATCTGGTTTGAAAGTTTTTTACTGTTGGCTGAATTAAGTCTTAAAACACCTAGTCAAATAAATTATCATGTGAAAAGTGCCATTTGTAATTAAAAAATCAAGCTAATTTTTTATCAACATTTCGACCCCACTGTCCACATTGCATAAATACCAAATTTTATCAACAAGTGTAAATTAGAACCAGCCCTACAAGGTACGAGAGTTCAAAATTTAATTAACCCATTGTATTAAACATACAGATAGTTTTACATTAGGTTATAATTACTATGGTTTAAATTACAATATAAAAGTAATGCAAACTGCAATGATTTAAAAAATCCTTTTTTTATTTAATAAATTGTTTACTTAATATAATATTTTTAAAGTACAGCAATAGCAGGGTATATTTAGTAGACAATCTTATCTAATTTTAACAAGATATCGATGGCGTCAGGAGAAAACCTCGTAGAATCCTGTAAAATCGCAGTCAGGATGAATACTGTATTCTAGATTGGCGAGTGTGTGTTTGTGCCAAATATGCCAATGAGGAATTACTTTCAACCAAATTTATTTACGAGTGTCAAGTCCTTAACGCCAAAACAAGGATTAAATCATTTCCACTGGGAACACCAATATCATCCTGTAACCCTAAGAGCAGTGAAGCTTTTTGCTTTGATTTCACACCTGCACTAAACTAAAACTTCTCTTCGCATCTAAAAAATAAAATAGTTTTTTCCATAGAGTTGTTCTCTCTTGCAGTTTGGCCAAGCCAGCTGAAACAAAAAATCAGTCTCCTTGTGAGAGATTATAACACCTGTTTTTTGCTTTCAGCTCATTAAAATTCACTCTCCACCTGTTGACTGCAAAAAATGGTCTTTGGCAAAAAACGAATCTCGCTCACTTATACTGTATCTAATAATAGGCAGCTGGATTTCGGATTATACGAGGTTTTTTCCTGACACCATCGATATGCTGATAAATTTCTTATATTTAAAACAGAATTAGAGACCTGTAAACTTACAGTAGTATAAGCTGGTTGCTCAAGGTTTTTGTTTTTAGACCAATGCCATAATACACTTTTTGGGAGGTCATCCATTTCAAATTTAGATCTGAAACAAGAAAGAAACAATGATGATCATTGTTTCAAAGGAACAGTGATTATCATTGGTTTTTAGAAAAAAAAACACTTTATAAAGCCTTTTCCTAAATCATTATTAAAAAAATAAAAATATAAGGCAGAAGTCCTTGTGGTAAAGGTAAATAGACGAAGGGGATCCTGTGATCCCCAAAACAATTGTATGCATTTCTTAGCTATTATTGTGGATTAAAACCGTTGACTTGATTTTTGTCTAAAATAAAAATATTAATTATAGAAAGTGGTTAAAACTGCATTTACTCCGAAAAAAATTTATAATATGAACCATATATTTCTGTGAAAAGACGAGAATTTAAAAAAAAATTTGATGCTAAAAGTGAGACGTCTGCGTATACACAGTGGTCCACAGATGAAATGGGTATTCTTTTTGCCTTAAAGTTAGACATTGGCTATTAGTCATAGCATTTTAAAGGAGTACCATTGTCAAGCCCTGATAAGAGCCAACCCCCAAAGAAGCCATAAACTGACAGGGTCTTGCTCTTGGGTGGGGTGAAGGCAACTGCAATGTTTAGATATAATCTGCTTTTTAAGGCCCCTTTATGTTAGTAATTCATGCAGGCGAAAGTGGTTACTCTATTTATACATTGGTTTTGAATTGTTGGTGGAAAAACTGTACCCTTGGCTTATACATAGAAATGTACAGCATTTATTTACCTGATAAACTTAACATCTTCTTCATGGATATCTACATCATTCACACGCCTTCTTTTCAGTGCAACTTGCAGCTCAACATCTTGTTCCTGAAACCTTTTAACTTTCTCAGCTTTGGAACTCCTCTCAATGACTTTTCTTTTCAGCAATTCATTCAAATTCCACAATTCACTGTACAGAAAAGATTGAAAAGAAAACAGAGTTTGCAAGATGCTAACAACTATACGTTTAAAATCCTGGTTTCATATCACACAAGACAAATAAAAAACATTTTAATGCAATATAACTAAATTTTTTAAAATCTCGTTAGAGAGTGGTGGATTTAAAATACCTGTCTGTTAAAATTATTTTTTCATAAAATATAATTTAGTAATAAAAATATTTTTAAACATCAGCAAAAAATATTAACATTAGTTAAATTTTTAAATACCAAGAAAAGATAAGAAAAACATAATCTAATATAATAAAATCAAGTGTGGGTATATGTGTTTGTCTTTTATACAAATCCACAGTTTACTTCCGATCTGCACCAAACTTGGTATACCTACGTAAAAAAACTCGGGAAAAAACATAGGCTATGTTTCGAAAACTTTTATTGACCCCTTGACCCTTTTTTTGTTCTTTTTATGGTCATTTTGCTGAAATAGCTTTATTTCTCCTCCAAAAGAGATCTGTTCACCACATTGTTACAAAGAAAATTTAATGCTAAACAACAATTTTTTAATAGAAACACTAGGTACAAATCTATTTAAAAATTATATTAATATTTTAAAAATCTATTTCAATGAAATTTAAAAGTTATGTATAGTTAAACATATTTTTATTTGACAGATTATCTAATTTTTATATTTTAAAAGCTTTATGGAATATCATTGTTGTTAAAATAGTGTCCATGGAAATGAGGATGTAAAATCAAAAAGTGATAATATTTTAACTTTTAAGAAAGTTGGTTAACAAACCAAAAACCATTAAAACTCCCTTTCAACTAGAAAATATTGATTTTTTTCTTAAATTTCGAAATTTAATAAGGTTTAGTTATTGAATTATTTTACCGAAAACTTTAATTCCTGAAGATATGATTAATCAAGGGATCTAAGCAATTTTAAATACTTTTTAGATTAATTTTTCCAATGTAAATGTGGAAATCATTCAAAAATTATATTGCTTGAGAACTGAAGGAATTTTAATCCATCTGGGAACACTGGGATAAGAAAAATTACTAAGAACACCGGGATAGGAAAAGTTACCGGGAAGACTGGAGTATGAAAAAGACGCCTAGGATACCGGGATGATTGGTAAATGCTGATTATCTAAAATTAGTGTATTTGGGAAAACTAAAAAATGAGGCGTTTGCTATCAAAACCAGCTTATTCCATTTTTGGAAATTTTACAGGAGAGACAAAAAAACTTCTTACGTCCACAGTTCTAAAGCTAAATATGTTTTTTAAATTTTTAACTGTAGGTAGAATTCGATTAGTTTTTCATTTTCCTTTCAGTTGCATTACCTTGGGCGTAATTACGCTAATTAGGTTAGAATGAGCTGACTTTGATGCAAAAACACGATTTTTCATACTTTTTTCAGCTTTTTTTGTTCAATTAAGTGGTGAAGTAGTTTTTTCCAGTTTATTGGGTTGGAATGAGCTGGGTTTGAGCTATATCCCTTCGCCAGGTTATGAAGGATCCTCTAAACTTTCAAAATATGCAAAAAAGTGGATTTCAGAAAAATATGGAATGAGCTGGTTTTGATAGCAAACTCCTCAAATAATAAATTTATACTCTTCACCCGTGCAAGGCCGGGCATATCAGCTAGTCTAATATAATAAAACAAAGTGTGGGTATGTATGTTTGTCTTTTATACAAATCCACAGTTTACTTCCGATCTGCACCAAACTTGGTATACATACGTAAAAAAACTCGGAAAAAAACATAGGCTATGTTTCGAAAACTTTTAATGACCCCTTGACCCCTTTTTTGTTCTTTTTATGGTCATTTTGCTGAAATAGCTTTATTTCTCCTCCAAAAGAGATCTGTTCACCCCATTGTTACAAAGAAAACTTAATGCTAAAAAATAAGTTTTTAATAGAAACACTAGGTACAAGTCTATTTAAAAATTATATTACTAATTTAAAAATCTATTTCGACAAAATTTAACAGTTTAATATAACCATATTTTTATTTGAGATTTTATCTAATTTTTATATTTTAAAAGCTTTATGGAATACCATTGTTGTTAAAATAGTCTCCATGGAAACGAAGATGTAAAATTAAAAGGTGATAATATTTTAGCTTTTAAGAAAGTTGGTTAACAAATAAAAAACTATTAAAACTCCCTTTCAACTAGAAAAGATTGATTTTTTTTCTTAATTTGCAAAATGGAATAAGCTTTAGTTATTGAATAATTTTACCAAAAACGTTAATTCCTGAAGATATGATTAATCAAGGGATCAAAGCAATTTTAAATACTTTTTAGATTAAGTTTCCCATGTAAATGTGGAAATCATTCAAAAATTATATTGCTTGAGAACTGAAGGAATTTTAATCCATCTGGGAATACTGGGATAAGAAAAATTACTAAGAACACCGGGATAGGAAAAGTTACCGGGAAGACTGGAGTATGAAAAAGACGCCTAGGATACCGGGATGATTGGTCAATGCTGATTATCTAAAATTAGTAATGTATTTGGGAAAACTTAAAAATGAGGCGTTTGCTATCAGAACCAGCTTATTCCATTTTTGGAAATTTTACAGGAGAGACAAAAAACTTCTCACGTCCACAGTTCTGAAGCTAAATTTCTTTTTAAATTTTTAATTGTAGGTATAACCACCTAGAATTTGATTAGTTATTCATTTTCATTTCAGTTGCATTACCTTGGGCGTAATTACGCTAATTAGGTTAGAATGAGCTGACTTTGATGCAAAAACACGATTTTTCATACTTTTTTTCAGTTTTTTTTGTTCAATTAAGTTGTGAAGTAGTTTTTTCCAGTTTATTGGGTTGGAATGAGCTGAGTTTGAGCTATATCCCTTCGCCAGGTTATGAAGGACCCTCTAAACTTTCAAAATATGCAAAAAAGTGGATTTCAGAAAAATATGGAATGAGCTGGTTTTGATAGCAAACTCCTCAAATAATAAATTTATACTCTTCACCCGTGCAAGGCCGGGCATATCAGCTAGTTTACAATAAAAGAAGAAACAGTTAGGAATGAAGTTCTTATACATTTGAAAAGCAATAGACTGATTCAGATAGCATTCATTTTATCATGCCTAGAATTTTTTTGCTGGATTAGAATATAATATTTCCATAGGCTTAATATATTAAGGTTAAAAATATCTTCAGGATTTCAAGAGTTAAAAACCAATTTAGAATATTTTCTAGCATACCAATTAAAATATGGTTATTAACAGACCAATTAGAAAAAAAACTGATAAGCTCACAATATATTTATTGATCTATCAAACAGATTTTCAATAGGAAGGTAATACTAACAATAATTGGGTCAATGTAAAAAACGATGTTTTAATACAATACAGATAATCTACGTTTAATTAAAACGTTTGCGGCTATGTGTCTGGGTGGAGGACACATCTCCTCCTAAACCACGCCGAAGGCGTGGTCAAAACTGGGTACATAGACGTATCTCGAGGTGTCGATTGTCACTGTCAAGTTTTCCAAGCTCGAAAATCGAATAATTACGAGTAATTAACGAATTTATAGCAGAAAACGCTTATTTCTCCATTTCTTTACCAGAGTAGATCTGCTCGACTCACTATTGTTAACGAGATGAAAACCTTCAAAAATTAAATATTTTAACAAGAAATACTCTATAATTGTCCATTTAAAAGCTTTATCAGCAATGAAAACACCAAAATAAATTCAAATAATTAATTTTAAAACGTTAGGCTAAGCGCGCACTAAGAGACTTCTGTCTCGGCGACTTAAAACACTAGTCACTCGAGAGCAATGCATTTCTATGAGGAAATTCTTGGCCTAGTGATATTGGTCTCGTCGCCATGTGCGCGCACTCTAGCTTCTTGCAATAGCCAGGGAAGCAATTTTGTCTTTGTCTCCGAGAGCAATTTTGTCTTAGTATCCTAGTGCGCGCTTAGCCTTAGTTTCCCTATTTTAAGATTTTTCCTTTAAAATTTAAATATATATGGAATAGCTCATAAGACACGACTCACTAGACCAAAAAAATTTACCAGACTTTTTTCTTTTAAATCTTTTCAATTTCTCTACTAGAGTAGATCTGCTTGACTCAGTATTGTAAATGAGATGAAACCTCAAAATTAAAAATTTTAATAGAAAAACTCAATAATTGTTCATTTAAAAGTTTCAACAGTTCTGAAAACACCAAACTAAATTCAAATAATTAATTTTCAAAAATTAGTTTCCGTTACTTTAAGATTTTTTCTCTAAAAATAAAATATTCATGAAAACATGTAAATTATTTTCATGGAAACAGAGTTGCTTCAGTAGACTTATAGAAATTACCGGGATCTCCGTGATAGAGGAAAATTACCGAGAACACCGGGAAAGAGGAAAATTACCGTGAACACTGGGCACGTGGAAAAATATGGGGATCACAGGTATAGAGAAAAATTACCAGGAACACCAGGATAGAGGCCAATTACCAGGAACACTGGGAAAGTGGAAAACATCGGGAACACCGGGAGACAGAAAAATTAACAGGAACACCGGGATAGAGGACAATTACCGGGAACACCGGGATAGAAAAGATTACCGTACACAATGGGATAGGAAAAATTACCCGGAGCCAAGATTGTGAAAAAGGCACCTGGGATACCGGGATGATTGTGGTAATTGCTGATATACAAAACTAGAAATACATTATAAGAAAACTTAAAAAAATAAATTTATACACTCCACCCGTGCAAGGCCGGGCATATCCGCTAGTGATAAATAAATTTAAATAAGAAAATTAGTTACATTTTTGCCTTTAGTTACCAATCTATAGTATATTGGTGTTTTTTAAGTGTAAAGAACATAACTTTTTGTTTGATTCAAAAATAAAGAGATTAAATATTTTTAAAACACATTTCACCATACCAAATAACCTCCATTTGCTGTGCAGAGAGAAGTTTTTTTCCTCTTTCAGAATCTTGCAGAGAGCCAAGCATTTGCTGAATGCAGTATTTAGTGTTCCAAACATTGTTATCATACTCCACAGCCTGTAAAAGCATTAGAAAAACAATACAATCAATAGTATTTCAGGGTTGCCAACCTGAGACAACGCTCATCCGTAATCTCCCCCCCACCCGCAAAAAAAAATTACGGCGTGATGCGTGGCTTGCCTACCGATGCCACGCCTTCTGCATGTAGAATAATGCCCCAATCTTTTGATAAGTTTTAGAAAAGTCCTGAAAACTCAAATATTTGAGAAAATAAGGCCTTTATTTTTCTTCCCATGAATCAATCATAAGTGTAGATTAGAATATTCCGAATGATTCACCCTTCTTTTTGCCCATCTCATCAGTTACTAGCGACTAGCGTTATCGTTTTCATTCGCAATTCTACGTAAAAAAATATGCATTATAAGGATTGAAGGCTAAAAACAGAATTAAGAAGAAAAATTTTATACATTGTCTTTAAAATATAAGCAGCGTAGTTTCCGTAGTTTTTCTAGCTTTATCCGTAATTGCAGAATTCGGGGCCATAATGCGGAATGATTCCGCAAAATCCTGAATGGTTGGCATCTCTGGTATTTTAAAACTTTTAGATGATAATATTTTTTTATTTGAAAAGGACACTAACAATTTTAATTTTACTCTAGTTTCTTTTCTTAATAGAAATCTTAAAGGACATAGTCATATAATTATGAAAAAAAGTTTAGAACAAGGGTTAGCAACTGGTGGATCACAGGAGATTTTTTCCTGGACCACAAAAGTATTTTGAAAATCATTATTAGTTCTTAAACTCTAAAAATTAGTTTGGCCTTCTTTTTAAATTTCCTGGGAAAACCCCCAGACCCCTCTGTTCAATATAAAGCTAGTTATAATTTACAGGTTTTCAAGACAAAAGTTGGTTCAATGGTTTTAATCTTAGAATTAAGGAAAAGTACTGAAATGTAAAAAGTTTATTTCTTTGTAGAAAATAAATCAAAGTTTTACAAATACTTTTGGGGAGGAATCCCAAGTTCCTGGGTCACTTTTCTCAAGATTTTCTCACTGACAAAGCCCATTTGTTTAAGCGATAGCTTTATCAACGTATTCTTTAATATTTAGTGAGTAATTTTTTAAGAGTGTTTCTGAGATGTGAAATTGTGTTAATATAGCAATTAACAAAGGTTTCATTTAGTGTAAAAATTTAATTCTGAAGATAGCGCAAGCTACTCAAATTACATCTATGTAAAAATGTGCATCTAAAGACAAGAATTTTAAATTAATTAAATGCCTTTCTTTTCTTCCGACTCTTTTTTTTTACATTTTACATTATCATGGCAGTTTTCATGGAAACAGATTATTCCAGATTCACGAAACAGATTGAAGCTCGGTGGCTTAGCGGTAGTTCATCCCACTTTTATGCCACACTCAACCTTTCAGTGGGTCGAAAAACTGAGAACCAAGTGTGCTTGGGAACTAAACATTGAGAGTCTCAAGTTAGGCTGACTTAACTCGGAAATATGCCTTGCACCCCAGGCACCAGATTGATGAAAAAGAAGATGGGCATCGTAGGCCTTTGCCCACTAGGGCTGATGTCCCGATGAGTTTAGTTTAGATTATTCCACTGAAATATGGGGGTGATGGTAAATTTGCATAGTGTGTACCACACTACAAACATTTTATTGTGTACATCTTTCGATGCTAGTCAAAGATTTCAGTTTTCTCTTGGCGGTCAGACAGTAAAACAAGCAAAAATTTAGTAGTGGAGGAAATAAAGAAATATTACATTTGTGATGTATTTCACAATGACATCATCCATTGGCAATTTCCCATTCTTGCAGAAAATTGAGCAATTTACTTCAGCAGAACGAGCAATCATTACAGAAGAAGCATGGGTAGCTTGGCGAAAAGCTTCAATATCATCATAAGTTTCAATATCTCCAGATCCACCACTAAAAAATTACATGTTAACAGTCATGACAAAAGCATGGGTTTTTTAAACTTTTTATCCATCTATAATAAATAAGAAAGGGGGCATGACCAGGGGAACATTTTATTTATCTGCCATTGGTCAGCATATTTAAGCATTAGTTAAAAAATAAACTAAATAAATGCATTGATCAATTAATAAAGTAAAGAAATTTATAAAATAATAAAAACTTTGCTGGATTTCTTCTGCAAAATTTTAGTTCTATTACAAGAATCCTCATTATTAACTGTAAAACTTCCTTTTTTATATAATAAATTTTAGGGAGTTTTTTACTTACTTAGCAATCACTGGAATCGTCAGGGCTTCAGATATTGCTTTAATTATGTGGTTCCTATTTGTATGCCGTGGCCTTTCGGTTATTGTTCTACCATGGACTGCCAAGGCAGCCACTCCAGTACTCTCAATGAGTTTTGCTAATTCTATGGTCTTGTCTAACTGAAATACAGAATAACTTATTAAATCTGACTCTGCAGTAAGTATATGTAGTTATTTTTAACGAAAACCAACGAACAGATAATAAATTCAAGGATTTATAGGCATGAAAATAAACATAAAAAGAAATGAATATAAATTACCTCTGGAAATACTCTAATTTTGCAGGTGACAGGGATTGAAAGATTTTTGGAGAGTGTAGTAAGTATATCTTTCACTTTCATAGGTTGTGATAGCAATGCAGCTCCCATACCTCCCTATAAAATTACAAAAATGTAAGTAAAAATTACTTAATTGATTGTGAACAATTAATATTAATTGGAAGAACAGACACATCAATACCTACTTTAAGAGAAAATTCTTTAGGACATCCCATATTGACATCTATCCCTGATACATCATTCTCACTAAAAATAATTCAAAAATTTCAATTGCAAATATAGATACAACAATCAATCTATAAAGTGGAAGACCAGAATATGAAAATAAAAGATTATATGCCCTTTTAATATAGAGATATACTTGAATACCTTATTAAGAAAATAGGAATTTATTTATATTATTGTAAAATAAGCAAAATATCACTGCAAGCTATTTATAAGGAAGTCAACACAAGGTTTTTAACTTACACCATTTTAGCTGCTTTCAAAGCCCTTTCTGCAGATGCAGTACCCTGAAATAGATATATATTCATAAGCCCTAAGCATTGTGTAAATTATTTTTAACAAAGCTGAAAAGACAGACCTAGTGATCATAAAATTAAGTTTTACTGTCAAGAACTAAAAGGGGGGGCATTAAAAAACGTTCTTACATATTATCCCGTCGCCCGTTCAGTGGCCGTCTAATTCAGCGGTACATCAATAGAAAAGTCAATGGGATTTGATAACGTTTTTGAATAAGCGGCATGGTCGACGGTATAATACGTAAGAACTGAATTTTTCTTCAAAAAATATATTTTAAATTATGAGATTTGTTGTTTTTTTAAATTTACCCTATTATTTAAATTTTTGAAAAAAAAATAGATTGCAAAAGAAAATAAAGTAGAATATTAAGTATTTCAACATATTAAAGTAAAGCCTGACGTTTCTTTCAACAAAACTAGAAATCTGGTGCTTGACTAAATTTACAACTTCCTACTACTATTATAATTGTGAAATGTTTGTCTGGATGTTTGTTACTCTTTCACGCAAAAACTACTGAATGGATTTTAATGAAATTTTACTATGTAGCTTATACATCAGAATAACACATAGGCTATAATTTATAAAGAGAAAATCGGTCCTTCATTCTTTTTTTCCAATTTTTCTTCTTTTTTCACTTATTTTTCCGTGTTTGAAAACCTGTTTTACCAGTCATACAACGAGTTAAAAATAAAATTGTTTCCAATGAGACAGATCACTAGACTTTTTCATTTACTACATCTTTTATTTTAGTTTTAAACACTGGTTTTAAATTTGTTAATTTGTTCACTAGACTTACTAATTTACTAGATTTTTTATTATGGTTTCAAATTTGTTATTTTATAAAGGCACCAAGATATTAAACATTATCAGGAACATCGGGATTGTAAAAAGTGACAAGAACACCGGGATTGGAAAATTAGCGAGAACATCGGGATGGAAAAAATTACCGGGTTATAAAAATTACCGAGAACACTGGGATAGGAAATTTACCATAAAGACACCGGGAATACCGGAATATAAAAATTACCGTAAACACTGAGATAGGAAAATTACCGGGACCGCCCGGATTAGAAAAATTACCGTGACCACCGGGATAAGATTACCGGGAACACTGGGATAGGAAAGAGGTGCCTGGGATACCGGGATGATTTGTAATATTGCTAATTTACAAAATTATAAATGTATTTTAAGAAATATTTAAAAAAATAAATTTATAAACTCCCCCCGTGCAAGGCCGGGTATAACAGCTAGTTAAGAATAAAGAAATAAAAATTACACTTCTCAAGAGTAAATTTGAATCGCTCTCAATAAGATAAATAGAGAAATTGATACCAGTTGTAAAACAAGATTTTGTTTTTCTTTATCACAGGTACGAAAGACAACATTTTGATCTTCATCGATGTAATCAATGGTGTTTAACACTTCTGAAAAAAGTATGATACAAAATTAAAAACTACAGATTGAAAATGAAATAGGAACTGTATAATTGAGTAAAATGTAATTTCAATGCCTCACTATATTTTAACAGTATCTTAAAAATATAAGACTGAGAACATAGACAAATTTTGTTTGAATCAATGAGACTAAAGATACTTTAAAATAGGAGAACAGTGCTATTTACTTTAACCATAAAAATAAGGGGATGAAGATTGATGAAAAGTTTTTGCTTAAACCTAAAAACTAGTTGACTTTAAATGGGGAGGACTGCAATACTTTTGAAGTAAACAAAAATAAATATACTGGCTTAAGGAAACAATATTAATGTATCACCAAAAAATATTTTCCTTAAACACAATCAAACCTACAATAATCACATATAAAAGCTAGTATAGCCGATTATTTAAAAACATTAATTAAAGAAATAAAGGAACTTACGATTTTCTATCCTTTGACATTTTAGGAGTCTGAAATCAATGATTTCCTGCAAGAAAAAATTATTTAAACATGATATTGAATAAATAAAAAATACACCACCCCTTAATTATAAAATCAAAAAGATAATGCACATTAGAAATAAAATACATGGTTTGATACCTAAAACGGATCCAGGGGTAAAAAAGGGCATGCCTGAGAAAAATTGGTGGTATGTATATGAAGATTGAAAAGTTTTGTAGTATAATGTGATGTCAGCAGTTAGGTTTCAATGCTCGATCCATCTCTTTTTAATTTGGTTTTCTGAGAACCATAACATAATTAGTATATTTTTACGATTTTATTAATGATTTTAAATAGAATCTTAAGTACAAGAGTTCATGTGTTTTTTAGGTGCATTAAAGATAATAGCCTATCTACCTATAATTTTTGATAAATTAGAACCAGCTTCAATATAGGTATCTTTAAATATTGAATGGTTCTCTTTATATTGAAGTCAAGTCACCTTTAGATAACTTTTTTCAGTTTGGAAAATTTTTCTTAAGTTCTGGTGATGGTTTTTCAGATACTTTGTATTGGTTAATAGAGCTGTCATGACTGATCCGGGGGTCAGGACCTTTGTCAGTGCGCTAATGACCACTTGTCGCCATCCTCAATGGCGGAACATTTTGCTCACCGAAAATTTTCAGCCGGCGTACCAAGTAGGCAGCTTGTTTGTAAATTTTCTCATCTCACTGACTTCTACCTCTATTTTGAGGGCCAATCAAAGCTTTGCACTTTTGTAGGGAGAGCAGTTGTATCCATGCCGAGAGCTGGAAATATTAGTGTATGTATCTCATTCTAGTTTTGCTTTAAACTTTTGCTCAATGTGACAGCAGTGTCTAACCAATTCTTAGCCTCCTTTACCAACTGCTGATATCACTACAAAAGTTAGTGCTGAACGCAGCTTTTCCAGCCAGAACGTAGAAGGATAAGGTTTACAAAGAAAAATGATCGCGTTTTTGGAGCAGTTTGGAGCAAAAAAGGAAATTTTGATGATTTTGGAGCAGATTGGAGCAATCAATCAATTTTGGAGCAGTTAGGAGCAGATTTTCCACCCATGGGTCGTTGGTCTCCAAAAGAAAAAGCAGGAAGCACGTCACTCTTTTGTGTAAATCAGATGTGTCCGCTGTCCAGACGTGTCTTCCGCGAACGTTGCAATGTTGTTTTAAGGGGTCAGGGAGCCTGGGCCTCAATTGCTTCTCAAAGGGGGTGCTTTGTATTAACAAACACAGTGGCATCAGGTTTCTTCACCGAAGAATTCCAGAAAAACCTTGAGTGGTCAGTGGGGGAAAGGCCGTTCAATGGAGTTTGTACAGTGATAACACATCGAATTTCTCCATGAGCTCTGGCAGATAGGTTCCGCATTGCACTTCAGATAATTTTCTCAGTTAAGGAGTTAGTTTGAATAAGCTTAAAAAATTTTTGGAATGTATAGTTTTCTGGTAAGTTCTTATTTGTTTTCCACATTTTGTTTCATAAAAATAATTTGATTTTCATACATACAAACTTTTACTGATTGTATATGAAACACTTGATTTGCACTATCAGAGAAGCTACGTTTTAGCATGTTTATGAAGTGAAGTACCTAATAAAAGTGTAGATAAAAGGTTCATCTAAATGGAATAATACCCCTTTTATTAAGTAAACAAACTAGGATAAAGAGATATTTAAATTTCTTTACTTATTTTTTAATTGTAAAATCTTATGTATACTCGCTACTATTCATTTCAGATTGCATTTCTATTGCGTTTCCATGGTGACGAACCGCCAATTTTAATTACACATGCTTTCGTATAAAAAACCCAAAGGGGGGTCGGGCAGTTTCTTACGTAATTATGGTGGGGGGGTTGGGGTTTGCTTATTTTAGCTGACAAGGGGGGAGGGGGGTCAAAAATGACCAAAAAAGTGCTTACGTAATATTTGAACGGCCCCTTGAGAGTGAAAGAAGAGCCTGGTTCTTTACCCTCATACCAATGATGGTTGGGTGGAATCCTCCACTCCCTCAAATTTTCTTAGTTGACCCTGGATTGATGTTGGAAGTAGGTAAGGGCCAAAGAGGAAGTTGAAGTTTGATTACAGCCTTCCATGGCTAATGAATCCGCCTGCTCATTGCCATAAATGTCGACAAACGATGGAATCCACTGAAAGTTAACTTCATGGAGTAGATTTATATTGCTTCTACATGTAATTGATTTAAAACTCCAAGTACTCGTGAGGGGTACCATAGAAGTAGTGTTGAGTCTTTTCCCTCCCCCGAAATTAAAGTCTGGTTATGAGTGGTTGGTCAGTAAATCACTATTTTAGGATCCTAAATACAGGTTTCATTGTATTTTGAATGCTACTAAAATAGGATCGCCCCCCAAACCGAGTTTCTGGATCCCCCACTCCCCATCACACCACACAAAACAATTCCCACAGCAACTTTCTGTAGAAAGACAAGCTATATCCAGGGTGGTTTTAAATGGGACATGTAACGGAATCTAATATATTTTTCTATAAAAGAATAGCCGTTCCAATCTCAAATACTTGACTCTTGAATTTCAATCTCTAAAAGTGACCCAGAAAGACAAAATAATGGAAATGAAGTTTCTTAATAACTTAATAAGTAAACTTATAAATGACCTAACTAATAACTTAGCAGATAACGGTATAAAAACATTTATAAAAAAATTACTTCAGTGTATACAATATCAGCTCCAAATTCTAAAGCTAACAAACGCATTGGCAGAGTCCCTACCCTCACCATTGGTGCAAGAATAATTTTATTTGAATAATTAAGCATTTTTGGTTTAATTTGATAGAAAATATATCAAAAATCAAAGATCTTAATTCCAAATTAGTGAATGAAAACTCAGGAATAAAGAATCGGGGCCACATCCACGTTACATCATTGTTGATATCTGCAGAAAATAAACAAACATTTAAACGATGCCACATATAAAAATATTTTTCTAAATCTGTGCCTATGAATCCGATAATCTGGATCAGAGAAAAAAGGGTTAAAATTAGCATTAAGAAGCATCTAATTACTGGTTTTGTGAAATAAATTTTAACCTCATTTAAACTTTAATTAATTAATTATTGCATAACCTTCAGCACGCATAACCACGCACCCAGTCATTTGACTTCACATCCGGTGAAGTGCAGCATTGACGTTTCCGTTTTCCGTCTGCTCCGTTATTTATTTGTTTCAGACAGTTTGTTTGGTTTTGTCTGATCTCCCAACTGCTCCCAACTACGTTTTGCGGGAAAGTAGCTGTCATTATTCTTTTAAAAGTGTAGGGAAAATGAATTGATTCAACTTGTGAGTAAATATATCTTTTGTAAATTTATATTTCAAACAAAAATTATTTTAGTTTTACTTATTTCTGTTTATATTGGAGTTTAAAATAAATATTTTTAATTATAAGTCAACAGCTTGAACTCCTATTTCAATAATGTTGCAAATTCTCAAATTGATAGTTATCTAATTTAATTTTGTAAATTTTCACTTGATTGAAATTAAGAAATATGAATAAGATAAAATTTTTAACTAGCATCTTTCCTTCAAGACATTATCCTCAATTTATGAATGATAACATCAGGGTTTTTATGGTTTGGAAACAATGTGTATGGTTCATCAGGATATATTTATTGCTTCAAGATATGTCTGATGTTTATTGACTGAAAAGAGTTTTTCTAATATTTCAGTAATTTTTTTGCTACTGTGCATTGATAATATAATTATTGTACTACTTTGTTTTGTCATTTATACATTTTGACTAGCCAGATGCAAATCTCACTAATTGGCTATTCAAAAAGTATATTTATAATTTAAACCCCTTAAAATAATTAACCATTCAGAATTAAGTAACTTGATCCTAATTTTTTTTCAGTTGATGTTGTCTGTTTCATAATGGGAAGTTCTTCAAGCAAATTTCGAAAGTATTTGCAAAATGGAGATGAATATGCTGCTCTTCAGACATTTCAAAATTCCAGTGAACTTCAGCATAATTTAGATCCAAATTCATCTTATGGAGATTCATTAAAGCATAACACTCCTCTCCATTTGGCCGCACAGCATGCTATACGACCATTACTCAGGTAAGTATCTGTTTCTTTGTATGGGCTTTTTAATTTTTATTCTCTAAGTCAACTAAAAAAGTATCTATTATGTAATTCATTATTAATTTTCAAAACTTTATTTTGGTTTATATCATGCTTGTCTAAAGTGCGGCCCACGGGCCGCATGCGGCCCAAAAGCTTTTAAAATGCGGCCCAAACGCAAATTATAAAAATAGTTAAATTTGCACATTTTTATTTTTAAAAAATAAATGATTGCAATATTTTTCATATAAATCGATACAAACTGAAATAAAAATATTTAGGGAAGCAAAAGGGGAACCCCCTGAGACTGAATTTAAAGACGAAGATTGAGTTTTAGATTTAGCTACTTTAGTAGGCTTAACAGAACATTTGAATGGTTTAAATTTGAGACTTCAAGAGAAAAATCAATTTATTAAGGATATGTTCCAGAATCCAGACAATAACAGCGTTTGAAAGAAAGTTGACATTTTGGCACAATCAAATAAAAGTAAAATATTTGACACATTTCGGTACTTTGGCTGCACAGAAGCCTGTGAATTGCACAAAATATATGCTGCATTAATTTGTGATTTAATCCAAGAGTTTGAAAGTAGATTTCAAAATTTTCAAAAAAATGAAGATAATTTCAACATATTTTTACCCCATTTTCTCTAGAAGTAAATAAATTACCTTCAAATGGAATGCATTGACTGCAAAGCGACATTCAAAGAAAAATTTGGGAATGTTTCTTTACTGGAGTTTTATAAAGATTACCTACCCCACGATAAATATCCTAATTTTCACCATCATGCTTTATTAAAGTCTTCAGCTTTTGGCATACCTATATTTGTGAACAAACATCTTGAAAATACATTAAGAATTACGACCTAGTCTATTGAACCCTATATCAATTTGCTCAAAAAATTTGCTTCAAAATTTATCCATCTCATTAATTTGAATTATTTCTATCTTTATGGAATCCAAACTAAATGAAACGAAACTTTTACAAATTTAAATTAAATATGTACCTATACATATCTAATTAAAATTTTTTTTAAATATGGTGAAAAGAAGTTAATTTATTTTAATAAAACTACATAGAGTAAATTTTTATTTCAATTTGTTGAAAAAATATTGTATGTGCGGCCCAGCAAATTTTTTTTGTTGCAATGTGGCCCTCAAACGGTCATAGTTTAGACACCCATGGTTTATATGGTTCCTATGCATTAGTAACCTTTTACAGGCCCAATTCAGATCCAGTTATATTTTGAGTAATTTAAAAAAATAATAATTTAGAGCTTATAATGCTTTAATTAAGAAAAATCATTAAATTTGAAGGCAGTAAAAAATTTATTCATGGAATTTTCATGTTGTTCCCAATTTGGAACACAATGGCTACTTCTATCCATATTTCTACCGGTAATAAAGAATAAAAATGATTATATCTAGTAAAAAGCCAAACTATGTAAAATAAGTAAAAAATTTGACTTTAAATTTAATATATGTTATGGTTAAAGTTTAAAGATTTTATTTACACTTCATATTTTTTACTAACTTAAAAGTTAAATTTTTTTCATACATGAGAAATGTATCAAATTTCACAGGAAATACATGAATTAAACAGTTCATAAATTGTTTGGTTTTCTTTTTAATTTGTTTGTCACATAGATTTTTTTAGGCTTATACAAGTGAAACAGTTTTTTTGTCCTGAACATATTTATTTCAATTTTTTTCCCGTAGAATATTTTTAACTGAGTTAAAAGGCAACCCTAACAAGCAAAATTCTCTGGGTGAGACACCCTTGCACTTGGTATGTCAAGGAGATCTAAGAAATTGGCTGAATCAAGAAAAAAGAGCCATCTGCCTCAACCTGATTCTTCAGTGGAAAAAAGATGAAAAAGTTAATTTAGATTGTGTTGATTATGTAAGTTACTTTAATCATTAAAGATGTATAAAAGGGTGTTTGAATAATAAAATGCTATTACCTGTTTATTAACCTAATTAAGTAAGGGTTTAGAACAGTGTTTCCCAACGTGGGGCGCACGCCCCACCGGGGGGCAATATCATTTTCTAGGGGGGCAATTTGAAAATTTTCAACCAAATTGCCCCCCAGGTGGGACCAATCCAGGGGGAAAACTAAAAAAACTTTTTTAAAAGAAGTTTATCAAAATCTGATCCCATTATCCTATCTGAGAATGTATGTCTGAAATCTGGACCAGTATGTATCAAAACCAAGTTGAAACCCTGTTTTTAGAGTCTAATTTCCAAACCTTTTCTGGGGGATGACCCAAGATTTCTTTGTTTTTAGAACACTTATATTTGAAACTTTTTTACATTAGGATCGTCCAAATGCTAATCTTACCTAAAAATTTATATCCAAAATTTCCCAACTAGGGGTACCACCAAACTAGTTAAAAACCTGTTTCCTAGAGTCAAATTTCCGAAAATTTGCTGGCGGAGGACCCCCAGACCCCCCTGGTTACTTAGAACTTAATTTTACTCATAACTTGATGTAGTTCTTTAGCATGTAATTTCTACCTAAAAATTTTCTGAAAAGCTTCATTAGACTTATTAAATATACAGAGGAGGAAAGGGCTAAGAAATAATTTTGACTCCCTCACAAAATATATTTCTATATATGCCAATGAGACCAGGGGGGCATGGAAAACTTAGAAAGGCTTTGGTGGGGCATGGACCAAAAACGGTTGGGAAACACTGGTTTAGAGAAGGAAAGCTTACCTTTAGGAAAGTTGTTTTAAAACAATAAGAGGAAAAGAGGCATTAGCTGTATTTTTTATTGTCCTTCATATCAGCTGATAATATTTAATATATTTTCTATATTTGGCTTAAGGAACCTGATTCATATTCTAGAATTATTTATTAGTCTATTTAAAATTTTCCTTAAAGGGCTAGATCTGGTTATTTAAATTCAGTATTCATTTAATTATTAATGCAGGATACTATTGTTTGGTTTTATTATAGTTTTGGTGATATTATTTCTTTTCAAAATGGCGGTTTGAAAAAGAGACCACAAACGACGATTTTCGCATAGTTTTTTCTTTTGTTTAAAAAACTAGGAGAATGCATAATTAATGGCTAAAAAAAGTTTTACTGTATATTTGAAATGTTTAGATTAAGATATCATAGTTTCAAAATGATTCGATAAGTTTAAGGTAGGAAATTTTGGTCTCAAACATAACATCTATTGCAAAAAACTTACCTCAGTAATGTTAGTCATTTCAAAGAAATTTTCATGAAAAAAAGCATCAAAATTAATAAAAAAGCTTACAGATAGACCCAAGTATTCAAAATATGCAGCATATTAAATTATCTCTGTAATTAAGTTTAGTAAGCAGTGCGCACAATTCCAGCGCACAACGTTTTAGCTTATCAGAATTCCTTGCTGAACTTACGTTAAGCGAACAAAGCAATTCTTTTCTTCATACAAAAACACTACAATAAAAACGACTCCTTGAAATTTAGAAATAAACCAATTCAACGATATTATGAAAAGAATCTTTCAATGCTTAAACAAGTATTATGGTTCAAAAAACATTTGCCTTTAATTTGCTTCACACCAGCTGCTTAGAAAAACAATAGGTGTGCTTTAAGAAACACACATGAAATAACGGAAATTACCAATATATGAAGTTTTAAAATCAAAATTTCCTACTTTAAACTTATCAAATCATCTTGAAACTATGACATCTTAATCTAAACATTTCAAATATACAGTAAAACTTTTTTAGCCATGAATTATGCGTTCTTTCTAGTTTTTTAAACAAAAGAAAAAAATTGAACGAAAAAGTTGTTTGCGTTCTTTTTTTCAAACCGCCATTTTGAAAAGAAATAATATCACCAGAACTGCCAAAATCATACATTATGTTCATAAATATACCTAAATCAAAATCCCTTTGGTTTGAAATCTCCACCTGTTACCAGTTTTTCATAAAAAATTTTCAAACACGAAACTTAGTAAAAAGTAACAGAACTTATGGGACAAGCCAATATTACTCAAATTAAAAATAAATAATGTATTCATTTTTGTCTTAAAATAGGGTCTTGACAAAAAGGATTGCTGGTGTAATTTTAGATTTCTAGATAAATTTATTTTATATATCTTATTTTCAGGAAGGTAATACAGCTTTGCATTATGCTGCTGCATCTGGACTTAAAAACTGTGTTGAGGTAAATTATTTATATCTATATTCCCATTAAATATTTAAGACAAAAACTTATTTTTGGGATATTTTACAGTATTTTTGACATTTTGTGGAATATTTAACTTTAAATGTTTCATAAATTGTAAATTTTACCCTTTTATGCTTGTGTTTGATTGAAAATTTAAAATATTTTGAATTTATATCTTTAACATTTAGAGAGATATTTCTGCAGATAGTATAAAATGATGGAATTACTGTGGAATGCTCTTTTAAATACCTACTTATTCTGCAATATTTTTTTTGTATTGAGAGTATAAATTTTTAGTCTATTTATTTATTTTATCTTCAGATTCTAGTATCTCATGGAGCTTCATTACTCATTGAAAACAAATCATCTGAAACAGTTTGTGATCTGGCTGAAAAAAACAAACATGAGGACATAGCTCAATATTTAGAAATCAAAATATTGTTTCATGTAAGTATTTTCCTTTTATAAAAATCCTAAATAAAGAACTTTTTACATATATTTTAAAATTTTCTGTTCAGTTATACAGGGTGTTTCAGAACTATCTGTAAACAATTATAGGGTGAGTAGAAGGGACCTAGACAAGCATATTTTGAAGAGGAAGGGGTGGAGTGGAGATGTTCCGTTAAATTGATAGGGCATAATGCAGTACAAGGACATTATGAAAAATGATTTTCCCAAGCCCCCTTTAAATAAATAAAAAATAATTGAGTGCAAAGATTCATTGCATAAAGTGTACCAGCTATTTTCTCTATGACTTTTGTCAAAGTTGAAACACTTGTCAAATAATGGCAGGAGTTATAAGAGTGCAATATTAAAAGTTTTGCCAAAGAGTAGAATTTCAGAAAAACATCTGCAGTAGATCATCTCCATTTCCTAAGATATGTTTGATCATTCACACTTTAGTCTTAATCTTTCTCTTCTAGTGACTTCCATCTGTTCCTGCACTTAAAGAAAATCTAATCATAGGAATACAATCAAGCAAATGGGACTCCATTCTTTGGCTGAACTCTTATTATATATTGCAATTTTAATCTCTCATTCCCCAGTTTGACAAATGTTTCAGTTATAATCAAAATGATGGTGAAAGTAGCTGGCCTATCACTGTACCTTCACACTAGATTACATCCTAGCACTTATAAACCTTGCATCTCCGACACCTTTTCTAGTTTAAAAAATTTGCTCATCTAGGTCCTTTCTACCCACCCTATCATTATATTCCGGGGGTATCTGAAACACCCTGTATAGCTTATGAGCCCCGTATAATAAAAAATGTAAAAAAAAATGTGTATTATTTAAGGTGAATGAATTTGAATTTCATTTTGTGGTTGCCACTTTTATGCCCTCACTTATGTATTATTAATATAATACTTTGAACATATGTTCAGTTATTTTTTTTTTCAGTCAGATACGTGTGAAAATTTACCAATATCTTCTGACGATCTCTGCAATGAGGCAAGTAGTCACTATTGCATTACATTTGAGTCATCTAATTGAAGAAGAAAGGATTATTATGTTTCTATTCATTTTGCAGGAAGTTCGTGGGCTGCGAGCTCAAGATTTACAAGAGGCAAAAGATCAGCTTTTAGTTGAAACAAGTGACATGTTCCATGTTCCTTTGTTTACAGCTGAAGTTTTGCTACGTAAATATGGTAATGTGTCCTGGTATGATTTCAGTATCCAATGTTTTGTATAACATCGACTTTTTCTATCCTTCTTGTCAAAAAAGCATGTAATACAAAAACTTTTTAACCCCTTCAATCATAAGGCCCCCGAGATTTCCATTGGATCCTATGGGAAATTGGGGGCAGCTAGGACTGAAAGGGGTTATCAAAAGTATAATCACTACCACATAAAGAAATATCTTCCTTATGTTATGACACCGTTAACAGTCATATACCTAAAGTGGTTAAGTAATTCATTGGAAGGATATGCTTTGCTTATAATGTTCTAAAATTCACCATTTTAAATTCACTACTTACTCCATGAAAGTGTAGCATTCAAAAATATAATTTGCTTAAGATTTATCAGTAAAAATAAATTGAATTTGTGTTAGTTATAACTTTAGTTAATGTGCAGTGTTTGTATGCCTGTGTTAGTTATTGGCAAAGGTTTTTTTTTCGATTTGTTGGAAGTTATTGTTTTAATTCAATAAAATTCCATTGGAATTTAAAATTATAACAATTCTTTATTCCAAACTTAATTCTGATCTCATTCTGCTAGTAACATGTAAAGTAGTATAAGGTAAGTGTTTACGTTACCTCCTGATATTTTGGAATATACTCCTGAGAAACTCCTTAAAGACTTCCTAGTTTTAATATGCTAGAGTATGACCCTGGATGCAAAATGCCCATTTTTCTATTATAAATGTAAATTTGCAAATTTATTCGTTGCATCATGTTCTGTATATTTTTCTGTTTAGAATGGTCCCGGCAAGCTTTATTAGATGCTTGGATGAAAGATCCTGTTGCATGTTGCAAAGAGGTTGGGATATCCCCTCCTTCTAGTGCTCTGCAGTTTTCCCCTACTCAAGATTCTTTAAAGAAATGCTGTGAGCAAATTCAAAACGAGTACCAAAATGAATCTCTGAACAGTCCTTCAAAATCTGTTTCTTTGAAAGATGAAGTTATCGTAAGTTGGACTGAAACTGAATAATTTATTTTTCGTAAAGAGTTTTTTTTGGATTTAGGTTGTTTTCATATGCTCTTAAATTTCAGTGTGAAATTTGCACATTGGAAATAACTACTGCAGACATAATGCAGATTCCTTGTGCCCATGTGTTTTGCAAAGAATGTTGGGAGATGTAAGTAGTTTAAAAACCCGTTCTTTATTCCTGTTGGAAAACATCAAATTTAAAATATTCTTTCTAAAATTAGTTTCAAATAACAACATGTAATTTTAGGCTTTAAAAACATTAATGAAAAGGATCTGTTGATATTTTAAATTTATCTGTTATATCCTGATTAATATTTTATACTTCAGTAACCCTTTTAAAAGTATTCGACTATATTAAGGTTAATTTGCTGAATTTACATTTAATGGATTTAATTTTGACATAATTTTAACAAACTTAATATTTATTTAGATATCTTACATCTAAAATTAAACTTGGAGAAGCACACAATATTTTATGCCCTGCTTACGATTGCTCTTTCGTGATACCTGTGGATGTTATCGAAAAGCTGGTTTCTTCGGATATGGTGAAGCGCTACTTACAGTTTGATATAAAGGTTTATATCAAATTGAATGCTTATTTATGAAAAATCTGCTTATCATGATGTTAAGCTACTGTAATTTTTTAGGCTTTTGTGGAAAGTAATCCATCCATGAAGTGGTGCCCATACCCAGGATGTGCAAGAGCTGTTCAACTGCCTGATGTAGACAAAACTAATGAGGAAATCTTGGCCATATCATTTAGTACTCCTCCAATAGTATCCCACTCTGTTGATTGCGGTAATGGTCATTATTTCTGTTGGTAAGTTCTTTTGGTTTTAAATGTTATAAGTAGGGCTGTGATTTATATGTAATTAAAAATCCAAAATATGTACATATAATATGTGTTTATTTTAGCAAAATGTGTATTAAAAAATGCTAAATATGTAATAATAAAAAGGAAATGTCAAGTAATTTTTTTAAAGAGGCTCTTCAAATATTACGCAAGCTCATAGTAGGGAAGGGTGGTATTTGCTATTTGCCGACAATTCATGTTTTTTTTGCTGTCTTGTCCCGAGAAAAAAAAAATGAAAACCATGTGTCTACTTCCCTTCTCGGCTCGCCTGACTTGTTTAATCTGACAATCCCGACTTTACAACCTTTTAAAAGTTAAATTTAGCATCGGGTGCACTAATTTTAGCTAGTGTAATGGGTTACTTTAATTTGAAAATTGGTCAAACGTGTGATTATTTTTGAAAAACTTGAAAATGGATAAATATGTGTGGCATATGCGAGCCACGGGTGATACCGATCCGAAGGTCATACGACTCAAAAGTATACTTCGGAGTTATAATCGCTTCAGTCGGTATTTATAGCCCATTTGAATTATTTGACTATGGTACTGGTGACTAAGTTCGCCACAGTACTCCCCCTCCAGAAGGCAGCATGGCTGGATTCGTTCATCAACCTGGCTCTCGGTGAATTGTTGAGTGAGTTGTGGCCAGCGTTAGGCTCTTCCACATGCCGTGGAGTGTTGTGATCCGAGAGCCATGGCACAGCTTATAGAAGCACAACCACACCGAAGGGGATGGTCTTGGAAATGGTAGTGAAGATGGTGAAGGTGATGGAAGGTGCGTGTTCATATACCGTGTCACCAATGTGGCATATGCGAGCCACGGGCGATACCGATCCGAAGGTCATACGACTCAAAAGTATACTTCGGAGTTATTATCGCTTTAGTCGGTATTTATAGCCCATTTGAATTATTTGACTATGGTACTTGTGACTAAGTTCGCCACATATGTAATAAAAATATGTAGTTTTAGGTTGAATATGTAAAAATATGTAAATAAACTGAAATATGTGAAAATATGTAAAATAAACATGGTCTTAATTTATTCAAAATCTTTTAAAACGTATAGAATTCAAGAGCACATATTAATATCAGATTCCTGAACAAATATGTAATTACATATAAATCCTAGCCCTAGTTATAAGTTAATTACTCAGAAAATAAAAGAAATGTATTCCTTCTAACATATTTGTGGTTATAAAACATCTTTACTCTATAATTTTATAATCACTCTACTATTATTTATTAATCTGTCTGTATCTTTCAAAGTAAGTTATTGATGGAGTAGATCATTGTGTGAATTCTTTTTTTCTCATTAAAGTGCTGTTGTTATATTAATCTCTTTTTAAACTGTAAATACATAAAAGGTGCATGCAAAAATGAAAAATTTAAAAATACATTTTAAAAGTTTAATTTTTTACATGAAATTCAGGGAATGCTTAGGAGAAGCTCATGCTCCATGTGGTTGTGAGAAATGGCAAGAATGGCACAAGAAAATTGCTGAAATAAAGCCTCAAGAATGTAAGAGAAAAATGTTATAAATTTTGATAATTAATGTTGATTTTGATCATGTCCATGTATGTGAATTTTTAAAAATTAGTAGCACTCTTCTTTAAGGTTTAAATTGACTATTTTCATCAAAGAGATGTATTTAAAACATATTCATTCCCAAAACATAGTCTTCATTGAAAAGAAGAGTTCTTCACCAGTAACCTCTGGTTAGAGGAATGTGTGAAAAAACTCCAGCTCTCAAGCGTCGCCTCCAACCGTGGACCGGTTTCGTCCAAGGGCGAAACCGGTCCACGGTTGGAGGCGACGCTTGAGAGCTGGAGTTTTCTCATAGTCTTCATTGTTATCTTGATCTTATTTCTTGTTATATATGGTTTCAAAAATAAAAACTAAACAAACATCAAGAAGTCTTAAGCTTGAATTTCTATGGTTAAATTAGCTATATATATCCCTTAAGAAACTAAAAAACCCAAGAAATAAAAAAAATCTATAACTCTAAGACTTGATAATTTTTTTAAACTGATCATACTAAAGTTGTAAAACCATTAAAAAGTTCAGATATTTTCTTAAGCCACTTGTTTTTTGTAGAATATACATATTCATCCATTCTAAGGATTTTTTTACAAGTCTAGTCTTTAAATTTTTGAAAACAGAAGTTTTGTAGTACTCTCAGAGAGAATTATTTTGCAATCTTTAGTATTAAGTATTTGAAGTTTTGATGGAATTCCTTTAAATTTTTAGTGAAAAATACATACTCTGAATCTGAAAAAGCTGAAAATTGTCTGTGGATGGTTACTAATTCAAAGCCATGTCCAAATTGTAAGAGCCCTATTCAAAGGAATGAAGGCTGTAATCATATGAAGTGTTCAAAGGTAAATATGTATGTAAATTTTAAAATAATTATTTTTTAGTTATCTCCATATACCCATACTAATATTTTGATTACCCTCTCTTCTGCTAAAAACACCTGAAAAAATCCGTACTATTATTTTCACATGAGTTAACAGTATCATTAATTCTATTGGTAATCAGACCATATGAGATTTATCAGTTAACACATGTTTTGATTTTAACTTACTTACAGTGCAAGCATGATTTTTGTTGGGTTTGCCTTGATCCTTGGAAGAAACATAATCTTTCTACGGGAGGGTTTTTCCGGTGCAATAGATATGAAGCTGTCAAACTTGCTGAAGTAAAAACTGGAGAATTGATTAATGAGGTATTTTAACTATTTATAGTATGAGAAAAATTAAAATTATAATGGTAATAACATCATACTTGCCAACTTTTACGGATTGTCCGTAATATTTATACGGATTTTCATCAGTTTTACGGATTGATTGAAAAAAATTACGGATTTTGCGTTTTTGTCCACTTAACTATCCGTGAAAACGCAAAGCACTGGCGACGTAAACGATTTTCTCTAATTGTATCTTTTTACTTCAAAACCAGATTCCTCTACTAATCCCTTTCATTATGATTTTCTCAATTTTGGTCATTTTATTGAGTGAAATTTGGCTTTTTTGCAAGTTTTTTTCGGATTTGCCGTGCTACAGAGTCTTGACGTGTGCTCACCCATAAAATTTAAAAAACTTTAAATCAAACAACTTTACCCAGATTGGATTTCCCATTGATGATTTTCAGGCTTGTTAACGCTAAAAGTTTCATGTTGTAGTTTTGTAATGTTACTCAAAAAGTTTTACGGATGTAAGTTTTCAAAAGTTGGCAAGTATGTAAAATTAAAATATACTAAATAATTTAATACTTATATTATTATAATATTTAAGAATTTCTCTTTATTTATTTTATTCCTTTCTTTTTATAGTTCTAAGTAATTTGTTTATAATTTTTCAAAGTAAAAAATCTTCTTCCTTATCCTTCTGGTCTGGATCAGAGCAGATCCATGATATAGTTCATTTTTAAAAACTCCAAAACCAAGTCAGGATTCCTATATACAGTAGAGCCCCGATTATCCGCGCAATTGGGTGGCAAGGGTACCGCGGATAACGAAAATCGCGGATAACCCGAAAAAAGACTAAAAATGAGGTGAAAAGACGAAAAAAATTTCAGCATAAAAACTATGTTTTATTGTACAAAAAACATGATATGTAAAACTTTTAAAATCTGTACAGTACAGCAGAAACCTTTGCTCTACATCTAAAATATCTCTAATCTCATCTAAAATTTGCCCTCATCGTTAAAAAAATGTTCTTCGTGGCCCTCGCGGATAACCCGCACCGCGGATAATCCGCTCGCGGATAATCGGGGTTCTACTGTAGTTCCTCCTTCGCCAGTCCCATACAATCCAAAAGGTGTTTGGCGGTGGCCTCCCCCAAATTGCACATGGTGCAAGCAGAAAAGTTCCCAGTGCCATTTACAAACCTCAGGGTTTTCAGATGTCCAGTGCGTAGTCGAGCCAGAGCAGTCTGATCACTCCTATCTCCAACAAAGCTAATCGATGCACCAGGACCCTCACTGATGTACCATGGGTGTGTTGGTGGACTCCTCTAAGAGGTGTTTATAGAGGCCTTGCTTCTTGAGTATAGTTCAAGATACGTTAAGGGATCCCTCTCAGTATGAGGCATGTCAGAGCCCTCTTTAGCCAGTCCATCAGCCATATCATTATACTTTAAATCCACATGGGATGGGATCCACTGCAGATGGAGGATAGAGGTCCCAGAGAGGGCCCTGAGCTTCTCTATTATTCTAATTCCTTTTTGTTCTTTAATTAGTCTCCAATTTCTTAGATATTGTATAGCGCTTCGGCTATCTGATAAGATCCAGATCACACCCGTTAAGTGATGCTCTGTAACAAAATCAAGGGCCATATCAATGGCGATTAGCTCAGAGGCAAAAACGGAGGAGTTATCTGTATTCCTGCGTTTGAGAAGTATTTCTTCCTCCCCAAGTTTTATACAAAACTTCCAGTACAAACTTCTCTCTTGCTACCGTCTGTGTAAATTAGAACTGCGTCAGCAGGGATATCACTAATTACTTCTAGAGCAGCCTGTCTCAAGAATTCAGGGTGCTGGATGGACTTGTTAGTGCGAGTCAACAGTTCTGTATGAAAATATACACCCGATAAAGATTCTGTAGGGAAAATGACGGGCTTTAGGGAGTTAAGCTGGACCAAAGACTTCAGTATATCTAGTTTCTCGACATAGCTGAGGGGACTGCCTCTTTTCAGTCTCTGATTATTTTGCCAGCCACAGACAAAGCTTGCAGTACGGTGCTGGTCTCTATAACTCAAGAGTTTGCTATAGTATTTTGTTAGATTAGGGATACATCTCAGCCGCAGAGGTTTCAAATCAGCCTCATAGAGGACAATATTGGTAGGGGTGCTTTTATGTAGTCCAGTAATTAAACGTGCGGCACTTAGTTGCACTCTTTCTAGTTTTTTAAGATTTGTATCCGATGCCACTTGATAGATCTGATACCCATACTCGAGAATGGGCCTGATCATAGTTATATAAGTTGTCCTCAAAGTCCTGCTGTCCACGCCCCAATCACATCCAGAGATAAATTTCAGTATGTTAAGTCTTTTTCTAGCCTTGTTTACTAGCAAGTCGATGTGCTTATTACACGTTATTTCAGGGTCAAGTACAAAGCCAAGATATTTGGGGTTTCTCTCACACTGCAATAAGTGTCCATTAAGGAATATTTTAGGATTATAACTATACAAATGCTTGTTAGTTGTAAAGAAGCCAGTTATAGATTTAAGTGGATTAAAACAAAAAGTAAAAAATGGAGTAATAAAGTTAAAAGTTTAAATTCCAATGATACTTTTTACCTCAGTGGATGCATATTTGCCTAACTTTGTACTTCAAATTAATTTCTTAAATTTAACATATTTTTAACAGTTTTCTTTACATTTTAATTATTTGTATTTAGGCTACAGAGCATAACAAACAGATGCAGGAGATGAAAAGATTTCTCCAATATTTTACCAGATTTAAAAACCATGAAAATAGTTATAAGGTATTCATTCTTAATTACCTATAGAATATTGTTAATTTTTTCCTTTCATGTTTAAATAAGAAAAATAACACTCATTTTTACTATTTACAGTTTGAAGAAAAATTTTTGAAAACGATACAAGATAAAGTCGATATTTTAGCTGTAAATTTAAGAACTGAACATATGAAACACACTGATTTATCTTTTTTGGAAAAGGCACTGCATGAGCTTCTTCGTGCAAGACGTATACTGGGTGGCACATATGTCTATGGATACTACTTAGAAGATAATGGCTATAATGCCACAATATTTGAATTCCTGCAGGTGAAATTTTGTTGCGCATTTGTATTGTGTTTAAACTTTTTACTCTGTTTTTAATTTTTAACTTTTTATTTAAAAATTTACTGCATGGTAATTTATTTATGTGTGTTTAAATACTTTGGGATACATATTTTAAATTTTTTTTGTATAAATGACAGGTTTCATGACAAAATGGATGTCCACTTGTAATGGATTTAAGTTACACTAAATCTCTATTTTCAGAAATTTTTCAGAAGAGCCAAAAATTGTTATACAGAGCCACATTAGCTTCTAAAATCAAACCAACACTATCAGTACGGTTATCTACCACCCTTTACTTTGACCCTTAATAACATATTTTTACCATATACCAATTTTTGACCTTAATCACTTGTTAATCATCTTATACAGTGTAATTTAGGCAGTTATAACTGTAATTTCAACTTAATTTTGATTTCTCCATTTATGTTTAGACTGAGCTTGAGGAATCGACTAGCAAGTTGACAGATGCTATAATCCGTACTTATATCCAAACATCCTATTCCAAAATTATTCAATTGACAGCAACTGTTAAAAAGAATCGGCAAGACTTGTTACAAGTTGTGAACAAAGGTCTAATTCCTCCTGAAACCCCTCCTGGCATGAGGAAGAGACGTAGGCACCAGTTACCAGGTTTGATGGGATTGGATCCAGTGGACGATGTAAGTTTGAATTGGAAAAACAATGTTCTAAAGTGTGTTTATTAATGATCAGCATGAGACTGATTTTTACCCATCCCTTAATCTTTGTCATATCAAGACCAAGAGTAAACTGTTACTTAAACTTGTTCTCATCAACTATTCTTTGAAGGTGCTTTTTACTTCTAGGTATATAGAAATTACAGCATAATTGTGAACATATTTTATAGTTTTTAAATATTCCACCTTTATATTGAAAAAAAAATGGTGCTAGAAAAGACTCATCTTTCATACATTTTCTTCTATTATGTTTTATAGTAATTCTATAATTTTTCATCAGTATTTTTCTTTGAATTATTTGTATCAAATGAAAAATGTTAGGTTTCTTCTAAAAACTAATTATCCTACATATTCATTGAATATTAATGCTGTTATGCATTTTTTATTTTTCATTCTGATATTTTAAACTGAGAGTAGTAAATTTATTTAGGAAACACAAATTATTAAGATTAGTACTAAAGCATGTGATACTAATTTGTAGAGTGTGAAGTTGGTATTCTTTCATTTCTAGCCCCTTCTGTCCCTGACTCTTTTGGATTCTATACAGAAGCTAGATCCCAATGATCCTTGGATAATTAATCAGAATGGAAAGCATACCAATGTAGCAGCTATCTGTGACTGGCCAGATTATGACAGTGATGGAGATGTTCCTGTAAATCCCATTTTGTCATCTGTATTAGGTAAAGATGATGTTTAACCCAAAATTAATGTTATAGGTATATCTGCATTTCAAATTTGTTTGATATCTTTTTTACCTTCTCCAGGGGTATGTTCACGTGAGGGTTGCCAGAGGCCTAGAGCCAAGAACCAAAGAACAGGAGAAATCCATGAGTTCTGTTCCCTCTCATGCAAACACTGGGATGTTTTGAATGGATCTGGTAATTATGGAATGTTTTAACACTTTCTTTACTTAAGGTCCTTAATTGTACTGCTAGGTTTCCTAGAAAATAACCTTAGTCCAGAAAATAATGATTAAAACTTTCCTCAGCCTTTCCATTATCTGTGTTTACCATTTTTTACTTTTGACACTCTTAAGTTAAAAGATATTCAAACATGTATCAATGTATTTTTTACTGATTTGCTCACTGCTAAAACTATGGACCCTCTATATACTATTTTTCCCCCACAAACAGCTTATATTGTGTTAAAAATATTTTTGCCTCATCTCAGAAGGTTGGAAATATTTTCTTATCCCCGAGCTTAAATCTAGATTTCAATTTTGATAGCTGTGCACTGGAAACTTGTAATGTTACTAAGAGGAAAGAAATTGAACCAGAAACTCCTGTATTAAATTTAGTAATATTGGAGTATCTTAACTGACTTTAAAATATAGTTTTAATGGGCTTTAAGGGGGATTTATAAAATTCTTCTACTACTTTTGTGAGTAGAGCAATTGGTATCTAGAAAAACCAGGATGTGCGACTTCTAAAAATAATTAACGTAAATAATATGTCTGAGGGATCTGGATGCCACACTCCACAGATTTAACTCTTAAGTAATAGTCTTGATTGCTTTATAAATTAAGTTATTGTGTAATTTGTGGGTATTGGGTTGTTTTCTTATATCCTTCCTATCATTCATTAATATGCCATTCAACATAGCAAAAAATAATTTAGGTTTATTTTTTTACCTAATTTTCTATATTTTAGAACAAAACATTGAAATAATTAATGTGATATTTTAAAAATCAGGGCTATTTTCTGTGTATTAAAGTTTTCTTTTTAAGTTACATTTAATTTTAACTAGCTCACTTTTGACCTTCAAATAAAGGTTCATATTTTAATAAAAGGGTTACTAAAATTTCAAAAACTGAACTGTGAGAACAAATATAGGGGAAAAAGTAGTTTAGGAACAAACCTATCTTAAAACATTTAGTTGAACATAGATAAAATGAAGAGTAAATGAATTTTTCTACTGAAACCTTTAGTGTTTTTGATGATGCAACTAAATAATCTATTTTTTCTCAGAAACAAATAAAGTTTCTGCTGTAATGGACCCAGTTATTGAAAACCTAATTGCCTTAGAGCTATCTAAACTTTCACTTACCCAGTCAAGTTCTGAGGACCTACATTCCAAAGCTAAGTAAGTTGTCTTTTTTAAAAGGAAAATCATAATTATTTTATTCCTTGCATTTTATAAGATCTTTATATTTACACTTTGGTGAAGTATTTTTATTTTAAGATTTATTTTCTTTCCAATTTTCTTTTTTGTTGATGATAATACTTTTCTTCTTAGTAATGAAAGTGCAATAGAAGGATCAAATGTTCAGTCTGAAGATGGTAAGTGGAATGTTTTATACAGATTTTTAAAATATATTCTTTCAAAGTTTCATTTCTTCCTCAAGAATATTATGAAAATTACAGGACTCGTACATGTCCTGATATTCCTTAATTTCCTGCAATCTCAAAAAGCGTCCTGAAAAGTCCTGAAAAAACGTAATTTACCCCGATTTTCCTGGTATTTTTTCGAAAGTCTAAATATCAATTGTATACCAAGACCGCTTAGTTTTTATTGTGTAAGAACTGTGTGTTTACCAGGTATTTTTATTGGGATATTTTAAACATTTTGAGGTTTTTAACCTAATTTTTTCATTAGTGATGAGGAATTTCATTTATTTTGATTAAGACTAGAATTAATCTGAATGCTTAGAGTGCAATATCTATTGTAAGCTATTGTTTTGTGATAATATTGTGCAATTGGGATGTATAACCAAGAGATTTTCATTTTTTTTTCTTCCATGTGTTTTGATATAATGGGAAGATATTAATGATCACATCATTTCTAAGAATCTTAACATTCGATTGAAAGAACTTAACTTTCTTCATGCGTAGAGTTAATTGTGCAAGATCTATATGTTTATCAGGAATTTTTATGTGATATTTTATAAACACATTATGGAGTGCATAACAGGGTTCCACGAAAAAATTTAGGGGTTCCATGGGACAAATTTTATTTCATTAAAAAAATCAGAATGGTGTAAAAAAATAAGAATGAACAGCGCCGCCCCCCTTGGACCCAAAAGTGTTCTCAAAATGAGTTAAAACCCTTACTTTTACCAGTCGAATTTCAAAATCTTTTCTGGGGGAGGAACCCCAGACCCCCCGAGGTATCACAAGGGGATCTTGCGCGATACTTTTTGGAAAATCCCTTACATTTTGACATTTTTGTCAAAAAATAAAGATGGGAAAATTCCCCTCTTGGCCCCTAAAAGCGTCTTAAAATGAGTTAAAACTCTACTTTTACAGGTCAAATTTCAAATTTTTTTCTGGGGGAGGACCCCCATACCCCCCAGTGGTACCAGAAGGGGATCGTGCGTGATACTTTTCGAAAATCCCCAAGAATTTGACATTTTTGCCAAAAGGTAAAAATCGTTGATTAAAAAATATTCAGGGTTCCGCGATCATTGGTACCAAATTTGGGGGTTCCACGACCAAAATAGTTTGGGAACCACTGGCATAACCTAATGCTTAGTAAGTAACTGGCAGAAAAAAACTTAAGTTTATTAATATTTGTTTTGAAGGAAAAGTACTCAAGTTTTATGTTAGGGATTTTATAATCAAGATTGAAATAAAAAAAACTCCTTTGTGCAAAAAAGAATTCTAATTTTGTTAGTTATGTAGTTCTTGTTAATAATTATATTTACAGAGGCCTGGGCGAATTTATGGCAAACTCAGTTGAGCTGACAGGTCCTTAGGGTTGTAATTAATACATTCTCAAAAGGGTAGGGGTTTCAGTGGGTTTCCTCATCTTAAGACCCTGCTTGCTTTGTTTGTCAAGCTTGCCATGAAACTTACCAGCTTTCAAAGTAAGTCTGGAGTGTACTTTGAACTAACTCTAAATATTACTTTTAAAATTAAGATAGTTTAGGTAGTTTTTAATTTTACGCACATGATGGATAACATTCTGGTTAAGGAAAAAGTAAACGCTACATTATAATATCCAAAATGTCCTGAAATTTTGTCCTGAATTTTTTTATAAAAATGTGTCCTGAAATTTTTTGAGGGTCTGTACGAGGCCTGAAATTAGGTTATCATGGCTAACTGAAAAATTAATATTTGTAAGTACTTTGTTTTCAACTAACTTTATATGTGTAATTAAAGTTAATTAAAAATTTTAAGAGTGAATTTACATGCAATAAGTCACTGAAGCATTACTTTTTACCTACTATTTAAGAAAAAAGAAACAGTTAAATTGCTTTAGAAAAAGTAGAGAAAACTCCCCATTTTTATGAATTCCTGTTATTTTACTATGATTGATTAATTTTTTATACTTATACTTAAAAATCCACTTGCAATTTATTCTAATCTGATTAAAAAAAACTTTAATCCTCTAGATCAACCATCATCTGAAATTGAGGAAGAATTTACCAGTGTTGCTGAAGAAGTCTGTGATACTACACTGCCATGCCTAGACACAAATGAAGTTCCTTCTCTAGTATTGGACCCTGAAACATCCCATGACTCAACTCTAAACTACTACTTAAAATCGTCTGAAGATGATCCAAAAAATCTCAATCTACAAATGAATAACAATTTTTCCAAAGCAGAAAAAGATCTGTTTAAAAATCTCAATGTTGTAGCAGAAACACTGCTGGCAAGTCCTAATAATGAAATTGACGAAGGCATATCTTGAGTTACAAGAAACCTGTGAATTACATTTTAATCAGGGATCAGGGTTTAAAATACATATTGATTAATCTCAGAAGTATTCTGTGAAATGGAGTGAATATCAGGCAGAAATTAAGTTAAACTGAAGTTTTTATTTGTTAACACAAATGAAAAATTTGTTAAAAATGTAAATTTTTATTGAGCTAAAATGAATGCATTTGAAATGTTGCATTTTTAATATTTGCTTTCGTTTGTTAATTTTTTGTTAGCTAGTCATCTGTTGTATATGGTTTGTGTTAGTATTTATGATTTTTTATTTATACTCGTTACATTATTTACAGTAGAACCTAGTTAGAGCGACCCCTTCCGGGACCAACAATTTACAGTTGTTTCAACAAAAGAATGTTATACCGATTGAGTTAGCACTATGATAAAACAATCTGTGTTTTTCGTATCAGTCATTGTAACATAGGGGTTGCTATATCGGGTCGTTGTAGAGAGGTTCTACTTGTAGTAAGTTTCCTGTTTTATTTCTGTTGAATGAAGAAATCTCTCATCTATAATTTTGATACTTGAAAAATACTTGACTTTACAGGATGTTAAGTATTTTATTGGAATTTGAGTATTTTACCTTTTATAATTAAAAACTGCAAAAAGTATCATCAAATCACGTTAGTTTTAAATTAGGAGCTATGCAGACTAACTATACTATAAAGCAGGGGTCGCCAACTGGTGGACGAGACTGACAAAACGTTTTGGAAATCCTCAATATTCTTACACTACAATAATAAGTTTAAATCACATTTTAAGGGCCAAATTTCAAAAAATTTCCTGGAGGAAACCCACCGACCCCCATTTTTAATGTAACAACTTCTAATAATATTAAATTTAACAATATCATCAAGCAGGTAGCATACTTAAAGTACATCTTTGTAAAAATACATGCATATTTGAAAAAAAATTCAAGTAGTAAGAGTAACCATTTTTTCTCTCGACCTCAATGAAAATTTTCAAAATCGTTTGGATCCCCAGTATTTGCCGATCCCTGCCATAAAGGGAAGAATGATAATATCCCATTTGAAGACCAAGTATGTTAGAGGGTTGGTTGGTTGGTTTAGGTTGTAATGGCACTATGTTAGAGGGTTGCTTTGCTTGAATAATTGCCTCTGGTGCATTTTGAGGTAATAAAATTTCATATGTGTGCTAATAGTGATATTTTAGCAATATAAAACTTGTACAAAGAAAAAAAATGTTAACTTGAATTTATTGTGAAGGTTTATTTCTTAACCATTGTTATCTGTTGTCTTCCATTTAAGGAAAAATGGTAAATATGTAGTAAACTAAATCTACATAATTAAGTTTATAATGCTGTGAATGTTTTATAAAATTTACAAAAATTATAAATTTAGATGATTTACTTGTAAATGAAAATTTTAAAATTTTTATGAATCAATCTGAAATAATCTTTTTTGAACTTGAAAGCTACTGAAAAGGCTCTTAAAATACTGTATTAATATTATTCTACTTAATGCTTTGTTATGTTTGCTAAGTTGGAAGAACATAATTTTAATGATTAAATTTTTTTAAAAATATATTTGTGATTTTTTCGATACATTGAGCAAACATGACCAATTTTTTTATTTTCATTTGTTACCAATTTGGTAATTTGAACAATGGAGTATTTATGAAAGGTTTTCTAGTTGTGAAAATTTTAACTGCATTTTCTGTTCTAGTCTACTTACAATTTGTGATGTTTTTTAATAATTGAATAAGTAACTTTGTAAGTGTTTGTAAAATTTTTAAATGTAATTTATTCTAAATGTTGTAGAATTTAACGTTGGAAAAAGTCCTGCTTTGGCTTTTAGATGTTTCATAAAGTTTACTGTATGGAAAATGTTTGAATTTAACAGTCTAACAAATAACTAATTAAAATAGATAAAAACACCTACTCAATATAAAAATTTTCTAGTTATTTAATTTGAAATTTTGTTCATTAAAAACTTTTATTTGTATACTTGGTGTTGTATATGATACTTTTATAAGTATATTCAATGTGTTTTATTCTATGTGTTTACAATAAATTGCTTTTGTATTTTAAAGTACCTAGAGTATAGTATTTAAAAAAAATTGAATTAAAAATATCCAGAATTATAAATTTAAATTAGTTGTTACTTTTAATGTAAAGAAAACAAATACTACAGTAAACTTCTTTACAATAAGTATATACAAACTCTTTGCATATCTTATTCTTGTAGGATTTTCTAAAATAAATGCCATTAAAAAGAATAGTATTCAAATATTAAGGCTTGGAGGAAAATGTAAGTCATCATCAGATTAATATCAGATTTTATCAAATGAAAAAGGTTTTATTTATAGTCCTTATAATTAGTGTTAAAATAAATATCTTGTAATAAATGTCAGAATAAAACTAACAAAGCCAAGAGAAAGCTGAATATACAATATCTGTCCACAACTCGAACAAGTTATTTAATCGTTTATACTAGTAACAAACAAGTAGTCAACGTTTTCGCACACCCGGCAACTTAACAAAATATAATTTAGTATGGCATATGTTTTACAATTAAGACAGAAAAAAATTAAATTCTTGCATACTATGTTAGTCATCGTTAATCTCCACGAAAATATCAAAGCTTGTAGAAAATATTTTTGAAAATAAAGGAATCTGAAAGCCCAAACAAGTATTTGTACAGTCATAGACTGCACCAGATTACGGCTGAAAAACATATTGGTTCCTAAACTTACTTTAACAGCACTTGCATGCAATTCTTTTTTTGTGTGGTCCATGATGCCACCAATAAAGTGTAGATTTCCCACTTTCCAAGGTACTCATGTGCCCAATGGCAGATTAGCAATGAGGTATTTGCATGAGTGAGGGATTTGCTTGATTTTATACTTTTTTGATACATTATGGTCTAAAACTCCCAAATTTCAGATTTTTAAGTACAAAAATGTGTTTTAAATAATTTAAAATTCAATTTTATTTTTGCCAAAACGTCAGAAAAGTCACGTTATCAGAAAACGGGCTTCTATTGATGTGACGTCACAGCGCATGAAAACCATTGTTTTCTGTTTTCACGTGATCAGAAAACGGGCTTCTATTGGATGTGACCTCACAGCGCGTGATTTGTGATTCGAAAGTGTTTTCGCGCCCAAACAAAAAATGAAATTTCAAAAATTTATATCTCAGAAACTAGGCTACGAAAATACTTGATGTAAACGTCATTCTTCATGGTTTTTTTATCTACTATTTTAATATTTAATCTCAAAACGTGAGAATACCTCATTGTGCTGTACATCAGTTTTTACAAAATGTAAATTTATACTCTTTATGAATCAAGTGCTGAAATGTTATTGTCCTTAGTAAGATTTCTTAAGTATTTAATATATGTAAAAAATATTTACTTACATATGATGGAGATTGTGAAGAATAAGAGGAAGCTTGTCTCTTAAAGCCATGAAACTGTCTCTGCTAGTTCACTTGACCCTGTTTAAATGAGGAGAAAATTTGAAAAATCTACACTTTATTGATGTCATTATGGACCACAGGAAGAAATTGCATAAAAGTGCAGTTAAAACATTAGTTGAATCATCTTCATCAGTTTGAAAAAGGGAATAATTCTAAAAACCAAGTTTTGAGAAAATTAGGACAAACCCCCTATAAATAATGGAATTTTTGTTGTATGACCATCAAAATTTTACTGGATATTCAGGACCCTATTTAGAATAAAGGGCAATCATCAAAGCAAATAGTTAACACATCTTTCAAGGGACCAATGTATAATTGAAAACATAATTATTAGATTTTTCTAGTGATTTTAATGCAGAGATTTACGTAAATACAATAAATTCGAGGTTTTCCTAAAGAAAAAATTACTTCAATACTGTTTTTAAACTAAAAACAATAATTAAATTTTAAAATACTTTTGAAACATTTACCATAAAAATTAAATTAACTAAAATTAAACTATTTATTCTTAATATTTATTTTTCATACCTTGAGTACTATATTGCATATCCCAAACACTACATCCAAACACATTGCGTTGTATATTAATATCAAATCTTCGATTTATTACATTTAAAAAAATCCTTCATTAAGACAATGGGAAATGGTGTATAACTGATATTGCGTGTCATATAAATGAACTTTTGCATTAAAATAAATAGGAATGAATTACGATTTGGCAAAAACTATGTATATATGGAAAAAACGTAAAAACGAGAAACAATACTTTACTGTATAAGTACATTCAAAAGTATTTTACAGTAAAAAAGTTGTTGGACTTATGAAAAATTTAAAAAACCACTTAAATTGACGTTAAAAGTATTTTCTTGCTTAACTTATAACATACAAGTGAGAAATAGAAAGATAAATAAAATTTAATAATTATTATGAAACTAGGTCATTATAATAGTGTCAATAGAGTCGAACATTCCCTGCATAAAAAAAGTAAAAAATACTTTTTAATTAGAAGCAAATTTTATTTTGGCCTAGTTTACACCACAAGGAAAAAGAACAGAAAGACAAATTAACTTTAATTCCAAATTAATTGGAAAAATACAATGAATGGACATTGATTTTGCAACTTCAAGGGGTATATCTCCCTATAGGGGAGGTAGTTATTTTCCTCCTCTTTCCCCTTATGTGTGGAGCAAAGGTAGGGGATTGTTTTTAAGCACAAAAAGTTAATTTGTCATTTTTGGACTCATTCCCTTTTTGAAATTGGTGATTAAATTAGGAACCAAATGTTTTACAGCAATACAATGTTACGCAGTCTTTGACTGTAGAAATGCCTTTATGGACTTTCAAATAATTTTTTGAGGGGAAATCAATGATGAATAACATACTATAATATGATTTGATTTCTGTTCCGATCTTGTACAGATAATTTTGCCAAACTAAATATATTTTGCATTTTTTAGGTGTATGAATTATTGGCCATCAAAATTGTTTCAATTTTTTAAACAGCTGATAAAAACTGTTCTTTTCATCTTGCAGCTGTATTATATCTTGTCTTTAAAAACAGACACTAATACATTCTAATAAGAGAAAATGAAATTTTATTTTTAACTAAATAAAGAGCCCCTAATCATTTAATCAATTCACAAAGCATGGTTTCTTCATAAAGAAAACAGTGTAATATTTTCTAATGGTGATGCTCCTCTGGAGGATAAAAATGATGGTAGACCTTCTCTCCCAAAACTGTAAGAACTGCCAAGCCAAATCCTAAGCCAATCTTTCGAGTAAAAACTACTCTTATCCACTCATATTCACTGCATTGGGCTGATTTAGGGTACCTCCAACATTCATTTCTGAAAAATAAAATTAAATTAACTGAAATTATAATTTACAAATATTTTAAAATAAATAACAAGTACAAGCAGGTATTCAGCAGACATACCAGCTAAATGAAATAGTTAGAAATTGAGCTTGGTCTTAGAAATCACAGTTTAAATAACTAAATATGCCTTATAAACTTAGATGTATAATATTTAGAACTTCTCTATCACTAGAGAAAGAACCATAAAGCTAACAAAAAATCTAACAAGCTTGAAAGGGAAACAAATAAAATTTTTCTATATTTCTCTCATACAATAATCTAAGCTTATTTTACAAATACAGTTAAAGGTACATATAAGCTTGAAAAGGAAAACAAATTAAGGCTTTAAGATAATTTTAATCCATGCTTGGAACTTCAGCAATATAGTTTCTCAATATAAAAAACATTAAAATATATTAACTAGACAGTTTTTCTTTTAATTTTTGTTATATTTTTAAGTGAAAGTAATAAACTTTGCCAATACAGCCTGATTTGAGAGATTTGCACCTAGCTAATCCTAAAGGGTCAATATTACTTAAAGGTGGACACAAATTGGAGCCGAGCGGCGTAGCGAACAGCCACGAACACGCTCTGCGCAAGCGCCGCTCTTAGAGCCTCCGAGTTGCGCGTGCGCAGAGCGTGTTCGTGGCTGTTCGGCTTCGCTGCTCGGCTCCAATTTGTGTCCACCTTTAAAGGGCAAATTTCCTAAATTTTTTGGGGGAAGATCTCGCTTGGGGTTTACATTGTATACTAAAAAATTTTGACATTAAGTGCACCAATATTTTAATAATATTAATTTGAGTGATCTAATACAGGGTGCGTCAAAAGTATGTGAGAACTTTAAATATTAATAATAAAAACCAAAAAGAGATAAAAATGTGCCGTCTGCTGCAATGTTCTTGATTTGGCTTTGGATTTTTTTACACCAAATTTTGAAAATCTGTAGTTCCCCGACCTCTATGTAGATGACAGCACCACTTTTCATAAAATAGGGAATTTCGGACAGCAAAGTTCCCACTTTACTTCAGCTTAGGGACGGACCTGGAAAAAGTGCCCGAACCTGGTTCGGGGATGCCCCTGTCAGCTCCATAGAAGCAATACCATATAAGCTTATTTTATGGAGCTCCATAGGGAGCATAGGTTTGGGCAAATTTTATTAGGTTCGGGGGAAGGTTACAACTTTTTCCAGGTCTGCTTAGGGATATAGTATTGAGATTGAATCGATTACCGAATCAAATGAAACTTTAATCCTCGGAATCTGATCGTCAGGGCCAGTTTTAAGCCATGCTGATCTTTTAAACCACGTATGGGCAACCTCTGGCCTGCCATGCCATTTGTCCCGGCCTGCGGAACATTTTAGATTTTAGTACCAGAACAATTAAAACCTTGTTTTGTAAGGTATAATTTCCAAAAATTTTCTGGGGGGGGGGTACCCCAGCCCCCCTTAGGATTTGGAATTTAAAACTATTTTACAATAAGTTTATACAAATCCTATCCAAAAATGCAAATCTAAAACATTCGAACTAGGTGTTCCAAATCTAGTTAAAAATCTGTTTCTTGAAATCAAATCTCCAAAAATTTTCGGGGAAGGACCCTCAGACCCCTCTTTGGTAGTTGGAACTTTATTACTACATTCTTTAAGATGCAAATTCTACCCAAAAATGTATACTGTAGTGCTACATTAGACCTATTAAATATAGATGGGAGGGGCTGAGGAATATTTACACCCCTGAGATTAATCTCACTTATGCATTATACTTATAATATAATTCTAGTCCAGATTAATGTTTTAATTTAGTACTATAACTATTTTTTGATAAAAAAATGCCTTTTTTTCTTCAAAATTATACCTATTATCTACTCTATGGCCCTCCATGTCATTTTAATCTTTGAGTCCGGCCCGCAGGTTCAAAAAGGTTGCCCATACCTGTTTTAAACATTTGATTAGAATGTTAAATTAAGATATTTTTGATCATTTCTTTGTTTCTCGCACAAATTTAAACTTTTTACAAATGAATTTAGTTCGATTGCGTACAGTGATAACGGGTCTTAATTTGTATGTTAGTTTTTTTATTTTAAAAATGATCAGAAAGACAATCAGTGGATTCAGATAATCATTTTTTTTGGGGGGGGCTAATCTTCTGGCCAAAATCTATCATCTCATGGAATAGGGGGTTGATTCAAATTTATTTCTATAGCCCCCTTCATACAAAGCGTACTACGATTAAATCATTATAGCAGATTGTTAGAACACTTAGTGATATAATTTAAATCATAGAGTATTAATTATGATTTTGTGTAAAGAGCTAAGACGAAGGATGAGGTCCTCACTGAATAGTTTTGAAATTTAATTCAGAAAGAAATGTTATAAAACCTTTATTATTTGTCAGAAATGTTTTGTCATTTTTTTGAGAGCTGCGATCATCCCGATCCACCCTTCTTTTGTAATGAGGGATAGATCTAGATGTACTGTGGTGGATATAAGTGTACCCCAGGGAGGCGCACAAGAAATCTTGGTGGTAAGAAATACAGGCAAGATGTCCCAAATTGTTCAGGAAAAATGATTTAAGCAAACAAAATCCAATTCCCTGGACATTCATTTTCTCTTATGAACTCTCCATAAATCCATCCATGCTCAAAAGTAAGACGGTGTTATAAGATGAGACTGTGAACTTTTTATGCGACGTTGAATCCGCCTATGCGTTTAAAAAAACTTGATCTCAGATCACAATCAGAATATTTTTTTTAGATTTGAAAACAATGTATTGTACTCTCTTCTTAACTCTCCAATCGTACTCAAGCAAACCGAAATTGAATGTATGAAGTTTCGAAGGGATTTTGAAAAATATACTAATTTAAATACTGATAAGTGTTCCTCATTAATAGATAATTGTAAATAAAAAATAATTCAAATGCAATTACAGAGAAAAACGAAAAGAGGTTAAGATAAAAAACAAAGAAAAATTCAAAAAATCTTATCATGAATCGTTTTCAAATACAAAAATATACTAATTTAAATACTGATAAGTGTTCCTCATTAATAGATAATTGTAAATAAAAAATAATTCAAATGCAATTACAGAGAAAAACGAAAAGAGGTTAAGATAAAAAACAAAGAAAAATTCAAAAAATCTTATCATGAATCGTTTTCAAAAATCTATAAATTTATTAAGTTGAAATCAGATGAGAAAAAAAGCGAAATCTGAAAACTCCTAAGAGTGGATTTCTATCTCTTAAAGATAGAATAAATCAAAAAACCTAGCTCATACAAATAAAGACCCGCTATCACTGTACGCGATCTAACTAAATTCATCCGTAAAAAGCTTAAATTTGTGCAAGAAACAAAGAAATGATCATAAAAATATCTTAATTTATAACATTCTAATCAAATGTTTAAAAGATCAGCATGGCTTAAAACCGGCCCTGATGATTAGATTCCAAGGATTAAAGTTTCATTTGATTCGGAAATCGATTCAATCGCAATATTCGATATATCCCTACGCTGAAGTAAAAGTGGGAACTTGCTGTCTGAATTCCAAATTTTTATAAAAAGTGGAGCTGTCGGAACATAGAGGTCGGGGAACTACAAATTTTTAAAATTTGGTGTAAAAAATCCATAAGCTAATCAAGAACATGGCAGCAAACAGCACATTTTTTATCTCTTTTCGTTTTTTATTATTAATTTTTAAAGTTTAGTTCTCACGGACTTTTGACGCACCCTGTACTTAAGGTATAAAATTACTTGTAAGGGGTTTTTCAAATAGAGTTCTTTCATTTTAGAATGAAATTTGCCAGTTTTTAGTCCTAAAACCCTTCATTTTCACAAAATTACCAATTGATTTTTCAAATATTTACATTTACTCTTCACAAAATTCCTTGCAATTTTTCACAAAATTCCCAAAAGAGGAACCTGGCAGAAAAACCTGGATGAACCACTGTTCATGGTATAAAAGTCTTACAATGGTACCCCATGAACTTTTTTTAAAATTTGGCCCTTATTATGCTTTTTAAAACATATTTCTACCCACCATGTCGAAATTTCAGGCTGCCCAAAATATTAGCTCTTTATATGCACCCTCAAGATAAATTTTGGTTCAATTCCGTTAACGTTCCTTCTCAATTCAGCCTTGCTCTTTTGGACACGAAAATGTAGAAAAGCTGCTAAATAATTTCAAACTGAGAGGTTAAAATATTTAATTACATCAATAAAAGTTTAGTTTATCATTAAAAATAAAATTTTTTTTTCGATATAATTGAATATATGGCGTTCAAAAGAGATTGGCAATACTTAACTGGAACGTTAACGAAAATGAACCCTTAATTTATAACTATGCTTCTATTTATTGTTATCAATTTTTAGAAAGCTATTGACATAAAAGTAAGTATTTTTCTTGGAACTAAAATTTAAAACACTGAGCACAATAGTACTACTTCTTTGAAAAGAAAAATTAAGCATTCAGAAATACCTTTTTGATTTAATAAAATTTAAATATTATTAGTACACTTTGAAGGTATTTTACTGAATAAGTAATGGTAAAAACTGAAAATGTGTTTTGATAAGTTGAAAAGCAATCAAATGTTAATGTCTTTGCCTCTTTGTGGGAATACTGCACTAAGTTACCGGAATTTTCTCAGAATCATCGTTTTCTCAAGTAGTTTTACCGGGTATAAGAGTAATAAATCTTAAATTTACAAACCGTAACCAGGGGTCTTTAAGCCCAAGCTGGGCAAGCTTATTCCTCGTAACCACTAACTGAGGAATATCATCAACTTTATAAATTCTATAATCTGGCACTTTGGGAATGTGATGATGTCCTCCACCCATTTTATTTTTTCAATTTACACACAGTACGATTTTATAACTAGGCTTGAATGGAACTTTAACCCTTTTATGGGGGTCAGAACTTGAAAGTCTATAAAATATATAGACTGCTAAGCCAAGCTGTTTGTTGACTTTTTGACTTTCTGAGCCAAAAGTGAACTTTGTTTTTGGCAACGAGTTATTTTATTCCAGAGATATACAGAGTGTTAACTACTGCGACTACAGCATAGGCGGACCCCAAAGAGGTAGCGCCTTTTACGCTGAAAATTAAAAGCACATTCAAATATAACGTAAGCACCTACGGGGGGGGAGGGTGTTTGCTCTTTGCTTATTTTTCCTGACTAGGGGCAGGGGGGATATGAAAGATGCTTACGTAAGATACTGAATTTTCGAAAATATCTTGTTTCTTGCATAAATAGTTTCAAAACTAAACCAAAAATAAATTTAACAAAAAATTGAAGTAGGAAATCTGACGTAAGCACTTTTTTCTGGGGACCCCCAAACATTCTGGAATTTTAAATCAAAGTAGTGTTTCGACTAATTTTTGAACCCTTAAAAAGGACAGCTCCTTGGATAAGTAAATACGTATTACTTTGAGCGTAAAATTATTCAAACAAATTTCTTAAAAACCTTTTGGTTTCATAGCTTTTTTTTCTTTTCAATTTTCGACCCAAAATTTCTTTTTTACTGCTGACAATTCAAATATGTTTTATGTTGACACAGAAAACTGCAGAAATTTTGGTCTTCAAGTTATTTCTGCCCGGTTACATTTGATAAAACACTATACAGTAGAACCCCGATTACACTGTTCTACACTGAAAAAATTTCCTTGATGAAAATAGTCATTTCTTATAGATTTTGGGTCGCTGAATACGAAAATCACCATTAAAATTCTCAATTGACTCAGGATTTTCGGGGAACAGCCCCTCCCCCTTTTCACGTTTTTTAACGACTTTATAACTTTGAACCCGATTTTCAGGGTCAAAAAGCATTGCTTTAATCTTCAAATCGCCCCCCAGGGGACAAAAAATGTTCAAATTAATAAAATATGATAAATTTATAACAAATGGATAGGTTTAAGGGGTAGTTAACCCCCTAAGAATGCAAAAAATTAGCTAAAAATTATAGAGGTTTTTATACGCTATTTTTTCCTCCTATTTTTTACGGAATTCCCGTTTGAAGGGTCCTAACCCTTCCCCAAGGACCCAAATTTGATGGCAATATGCAGCAATGATTTTTGCTAAAAGCGGTTAAGGTGAGAGCGCCCCCAGAGCACCCACGGAAGGGTTCAATGCCGCACTTAGAGTTTAACTGTGCTGTACAAAAAAAAAATTTGAAGCCACTTACTGAATTTCAGCTGATTCTTGTGTAAAATGATCTGCTGAATTCAAATATGACACCCATTTTCCTCCATCACCCTCAGTTTTTAAGGGGATGCCCCCTAATTGTTATCCACAGCCGTGCATCTGTTAACATCTTGAAACATGGAATCCTCACTCCCGAAAACCGGTCAGTTTTTAAAGAACTGAAGAGTTTCTACTTAGGATACACCCAAAATATGAGAAAAACATCATTTGTAATCTTTTCAAAATCATCGATATTAATTCCTGAACTCGCGAGCGCCTACGCGATTCTGGAAGTCTTCCGAACTCTTCCGCGGGGACTTCAGGGAGGCTAACACCTCAACCGCTTTTAGTAAAAATTATTGCTGCATATTGTCATCAAATTTGGGTCCTTGGGGAAGGGTTAGGACCCTTCAAACGGGATTTGCGTAAAAAATAAGAGGAAAAATAGCGTATAGAAACCTCTATAATTTTTAGCTATTTTTTTGTATTTTTAGGGGGGTAATTACCCCTTAACCCTATCCATTTGTTATAAATTTATCATAATTTATTAATTTGAACATTTCTTGTTAACTGGGGAGCAATTTGAAGACTAAAATAATGCTTTTTGACCCTGAAAATCGAGTTTAAAGTTATAAGGTCGTCGAAAAACGTAAAAAGGGGGAGGGGCTGTTCCCCGAAAATCCTGAGTCAATTGAGAATTTTAATGGTGATTTTCGTATTCAGCGACCCAAAATCTATAAGAATTGACTATTTTCATCAAGGAAAAAATTTTGAAGGTCAAATTTGTAGAACAGTGTTATCCGCGAGCGGATTATCCGCGGTGCGGGTTATCCGCGAGTGCCACGAAGAAAATTTTTTAACGATGAGTTCAAATTTTAGATGAGATTAGAGACATTTTAGATGTAGAGCAAAGGTTTCTGCTGTACAGTGGCGTAGCTAGCCTGGGTGTCACCCGGGGCGGAAGCTCTCGGTGTCACCCCCTTTTGGAATTCGGTTATAAAAAATAATAAAATTTGCGACACCAGTCTAGAACTGAGGGTCTCAGGTAGAACCCCATTTTATATTTGTGTTTTTATGGCATTTAATTTATTATTTAAAAACTTCAAAATTGAAGGTTTTAATTTACCGTTGCCTTTAATTTCCCAACTTTGCAACAACGAGTTATGATGTAAGTTATTCTTCAGTCCAAACCGTATATAGAAATTTATTTCAGGAAGGGCCCAAAATTATTCCTCAGATTCTCTCATACATGTTTAATAGGTTAAATGTAGCTTCTTAATACATTTTAGGCGGAATTTTCGTCATGAAGACGTTCTTAATATAGGAAAAGTTGTGTATAATAATGTTTGAACTACCAAAGAGGGGTCTGGGGGTTCTCCCCCAGAAAATTTTAGAAAAATGGACTCCAAAATCAAATTTTTAACTAGTTTTGAGGCCTTCAGCTCGAATTTCGGATTCGGATATCCATTTTTAGGTGGGATTTGCATTTTAACTTCCAAGTACAAAAGATGGTCTGGGGTCCCATGGTTCCCACTCTTTGAAAACTTTGAAAATCGAGGACTTTTCAAGGACCTCGACAAAATTTTTCAAGGACCTTTTTCGCAGACATTTAAAAATTAGTCGTCAAGACAAGTCGTTTTCCCCGCATACAAGCAAAACGAGAGGAGAAGTCGCTCTTCACTGTCAGTTTGTAAAACTGGCCGCAAGTTATGTTCATATATAAGAGTAGTTTTAAAGAAAATTTTGAGAAAAAAACAAAGAAAGATCTGAAAAAATTAAGTTTGATTAGTGGCTGAGTGAAAATTCAAGGACCTAAGTCATTTTTCCAGGACCTAGAACGTTTTTCAGGGACTTTCAAGTACCAAAATTTAGCCTTAAAAAATTCAAGGACCGTGGGAACAAGGGTACTCTCCCAGGAAATTTTACCCTAAAAACAGGATTTTAACTTGTTTTTGTATACAACGTAGTCCGAATTTTGGGCTCCCCCCTTTTAAACGCCCTTGGTCAACATATTCGGATAATTCAATCCATTGGCGTACAGGGAAATTTCTTTCGAGAGGAGCCTAAAATATTATTCCTAAAGCATTTTTAATAGACTCAATCTAGCCTTTTCATACATTAATTGTAGCTAAAATTAGCATTTTGCGGTTCTTAATATAAAAAAAATTGCAGTTAATAGAGTTCCAAGTAATCAAAGGAGGCGGTCTGGGGCCCTTTCCCTAGAAAAATTTTTGAAATTTTATCTTTAAATATGGTGTACAAACTTATGTTTGGATATTTGTGACACAGGGTGACACTCCTGATAAAACCCTTCTTTTGTGGGAAAAATTTTCAAACGATGACTAGCGAAACCAGAAGATGAAACAGTTGGGGTATTCAGATTTTTCCTGAGGTAAAATGTGAATTTAAAATTTACTCATTTAAGATTAAAATAAATATCTGATGTACTTTTTTCTCTGCCAACCCTTTACCTTAGTTTTTAAAACTATTCAAACTAGAGTTTGAATTTGAATGTCACCTCCCAGCTAGCTGAATGGGTGACACCCGGGTTGAAGGGTTTATATCTCATAGTAGTTTTCAGTTGAATTTGTTTTGTTGAACTACTTGGAAAACTTTGATGTCCCCCCTAGCCAAAGGGGTGACACCCCTCTCAAAATGGGTTGATAACTCATTTAAAATTTTTTTATTTATTAAATGGTTTTTTTTCGTTCAATACAAAAAATTATGTGTGATCGAGAAAATTTGTACCATCTAAATAAAGCTCGATGGGTGACACCCCAGTTCATACCCTTAAAAACTGTTAATTATTTAAATCAATTCTTACACTTACGTTTAAATTTAAAACCACGTTCGAAATTTTTAAGCTTGGATGGGTGTCACCCCTTCTAGGTAGCCAGCCAAATGAGTATTTTCCCGGATGATCAATTTTTTTGTTCAAGGAAGGCATATTTACCAACTTAGGGCAAAATTCGAAGACTTTGGTATCACTCTCCCAGATAGTTTGAGGGTGACAACCGATTTGTTAAACCCTAATTTATTTCATTAGTAGAGTGAATTAAAAATTTTTTTCAAGGAAATCATACAACTTGAAAAAAGTGCCAAGTTCACTAGTTTGGGTGTCACCCCCTTCGGGGTGACACCCGGGGCGGACCGCCCCCCCCGCCCCCCCGTAGCTACGCCACTGCTGCTGTATACAGATTTTAAAAGTTTTACATATCATGTTTTTTGTACAATAAAACATAGTTTTTATGCTGAAATTTTTTTTCGTGTTTTCACCTCACTTTTAGTCTTTTTTCGGGTTATCCGCGATTTTCGTTTTCCGCGGTAACCTTGCCACCCAATTGCGTGGATAATCGGGGCTCTATTGTAGTTTAAAATTGCCTATTTTAAAAATTCTAAGGAATGACCCCCCCCCCCCCAGTCATTCAGACCCCTGTGGGTCAGAAAAAAGAATTTCGAAAAATCCCTTCTTTGTGCGCGCATACACCATAAAGTCTTCCACCACACCAAGTTTCGACTCTTTAGCCCCGGTAGATTTTGCTGTGCGTTGATAGGTGAACCGATGAATCGGTGAATGAATGAATGAACCGTAAAGCTCTTTTATTATTATAGATTTACATGTAAAAACAATATACTAATCAAGAAAATTGATAATTGCATTCAAATTTTTTTTAATCTTAATGTGTTCAGAATGGCCTAAAACCTCCAAAAAATGTTTTTGGCTTTTCAAAGCCCTAAATTTTAAGATATTTTCAATTAAAAACAGCATCTTTTGTGTCTGAGCTGAAACAGCTTGTGACGTGAAATGTGCTTTGTTCCCGCTTGTTGCTATAATCCCGCTTTGAAACAATTAGCACTAGTTTTTTTTACAGACTAGTGTATCGATGAAAACACTAGTCCCACATTTTCAAGAGGAACATGTGACATCACATTGTTATAGTCAGGGTGCCGAATGGCAAAAAAGGGGTCAACCGTGTGTTAGAACAAGACCCTCTATATAAAGGCCTCCCAACTCGGCCGTGCAACGTCATAACTTTCACTCATCTTTGACGTCACTCCATAGACTTAACATGGCAATTTTCACCCACGTCTGACGTCATCACCCGGAGTTGGATGGCCATGTATATAGAGGGTCATGGTTAGAATGTGTATGAAATTTTATTGCTGATTTGATAGGTTATGATGTCTAGATTTAAGAACCGATTGATGCCACCTCGTAAATGTTGAGCATTTTGAGGAATTCAAGATGGCATCCATAGTTGCCACAAAATAGTATTTTCGATTTACCTTTAATAAAATATAGCATGTGGGGTATCATTCTTTTTGTTTTTTAATAGGGAAACATTTATTTTAAACAAAAAAGTTTATAATTATTTGAAATACCTTTATTTTGAAAATAATTAGGATGGAACTGTAATTTGGTTACAAAAGATCCTTGTTTATTTGATATTGGAGGAGCTGATATTTTTCTAAAAATATTATGATCCAGTTAACAAATTACGTATTATAGTCAGGGTGCCAACTCGAAAAGTGTGCATTGGAATGTGTATGGAATTTTATGACGGTTTCTGACAGATTTGATGGTGTAGATATCAGAACCGATTGATGCCACTCTGCAAATATTGAGCATTTTTTATAAATCAAGATGGCGTCCAAAATGTCCTCCATTGAAATCAATACTTTTGAAAATAAAAATACAGCATGCAATACATCATATATGGTATTTTTTGGGTCAAAGAAACGATATTTAACGTTATTTTTTACTTTAATTAAGTTTGGAATAGGTTTTTTAGTAAAACAAACAAATTTCATTGAAAAAGCAGGATTTTTTAACACTGTGTTTAATGTCTATATTTTGTTTATAAATTCATATTTTGCATAATTTTAAAATAAATTGGGTTTAGAATAATTACAAATTACAGTAAAACACCAAAAGGAGTAATTAAGTAATAAAAGAAAATAATACATTGCTTTTATTTCATTCAGAATATTCTGAATGAAATAAAAGCAATGTATTATTTTCTGTTATTACTTAATTACTCCTAACATTTCTTCCAGATGGTACATATGTACCATCTGGAAGAAATGTTCTGACTAGTTTTTAAAGTGGCTATAAAAATAAAACAAATTAAAATATTTTAATTTGTTTTAGAAAAAAATAATTTTCTGGGAAAGGATTATATGAATTGGGCCGCATAGAGAGCGACATAACCGAGGAGAAATTGCGAGTCAAAAAGTATCAAATAAATAAACAAACAACAAATATTAATATCAAAGAAACTAAATTTTTTAAAAGGGGGTGGGGGCAAGTGGAGTAGGGTCCACCAAAATCTCACCAAAAGGGAGGGAGCGGTCCCAAATTTGGGAAAAAACACCATGTCATTTATGGACGACCTCCAAGGTAATTAAAGAGATCCCTTCATTCTTATCATCTTCGTATAGAGTAGAATACGTGGTAAATATGACGGAAGCAGTATTCTTCTTTGGAGAAAGAAAATAGGACACGCCCAGTTTCGCGCACCTTCTCTTCAGACTCTTCCACCAACAATTCCTTCTCTCAGACCCTTCCACCAACAATACATGAGTGTTTCGCACTGAGTGTTGAACGGGCTCACTTTCAAGCCATAATAAGGCTGCCAGTTAGTCGTCATCTTTAACAACTATGATGGATCCAACACTATTTGGATGGCAGAAAAATTAAGAGAAGGAGATTATACCGATTCCAATACCTGAAATGTAGACTGAATATTAGAAGTGTCTGAGTGCTCTCTTCAGAACTGAGGACCCCTGTTCAACTATTAGATATGACTATCATTCCAGTAACATTTCCTGCAGCTTTACGAGTATATGTCATTGTTACAAAGAAGAGGGGAAATTTTGCAAGCCTAACACAAAACTTTTGGAGATTTTGAATGAAAGTGAGACAGAAAGAAGTTTTTTTTTAAGACTAGGGGGCTACCGCCCCCTGCTCGCTATCGCTCGCCAACCCCTGTTAACTGCTGACGCAGTAACTTTTGGACCGCTTCACAATTCCCCACAAAACCCAGCTCACTGCACTTACTCACTTATAAAACATTCTTAACACAGGGGTAGTACTTCTCCGTGGTATTCTTTCAAAAATGGCGAATATTTATTCAGTGGTGGAATTTTATCATTTCCTTTATGGTAACATGAATTGGCGGATCGCTTTATAATTCCAAGAAAGGTTCATATATAGTTCCCGCTAAATATGAACCTTCCCTTAATGATTCAGTGATTTCCTTAATGTATCTGTGAAAAACACATTACCTTAGGGAAATGGGTAAAAAAATGTTTACATAGCTCTGTTGTTAATTTTCTTGGGGTTGAATTCCGTTATAGTTCCCGCTAAATATCACTACTCTCTTTTGGACACTATAAAGTATAAATATTGCTTAATTGTTTCAAATTCATAGATTAAAGTGTTTAATTAGATATATAACTATTCAGTTTATCATTAAAAATTAGAAAAATTGGTTTACATTTGAATATTGAGCGTTCGAAAGAGATTGGCGATATTTAGCGGGAACTATAACGGAATTGAACCCCAAGAAAATTAACAACAAAGCAATGTAAACATTCTTTTACCCATTTCCCTAAGGTAATGTTTTTTCATAGATACATGAAGGGAAGCATTGAAATATCTAGGGAATAAATTTAACTTTCTTAAAATTTGTAATGATTGACTGTTAAAAATGTAGTAATTATCTTAAACATCGCGAAAATTTAGAATTTTATCTTCATGAGAAACAAACTTCGAAGTTGTGTCATTTTCATAGCAACGACACCGAATTTCAAGACTTCCAACATTTTCATCCTTAATTCTAAAATATTCACCCGTGTTTTTTAGTTGTTTGCGTTTTGTCATTATGAAATAAAGAGTTACATTTTACTACCTTAAAAAGCATACTTGCAAAAGGATATAAAAATAAATGCAAAATTCAAAATTTCCGAAAGCGAATGTATATTTTATTGTAAATATAGTAATGATTAGGTTGCCACAACTACAAAGATAAATATAAAAATATTAGTTTGTTATTTAAAAAATAAAAAATAAATTAATTATATATAAGTTTAAAATATAATGAAAACCGTTTGAACAACAATTAAACCCTTTGTGAACAACAAAAATATAAATATTGTTAAAAATAACACAAAATATATTTTGTAAATTCGTGTTATAAATAGAAAGATGATTATTTAATCTATTTGAATATTAAAAAAACAGTGAAATATGTTTTCAATTGTTTTAAAATTCATAGTTTCTTGCTTTGTAACTGCGACCTTATCCGAAATCTAAAAAATGGAAATATTTTAAAATTTAGATTTTTTTTAGAAATTCTAAAGGCACTTTGCACATCCTCAAAAGAATCCGGACAGTTTGATACCAAATATGTGTTATACGGATCAGTAATTAAAAAGCCTTTCCCTGGAAACCGTTCACCAAAAACTTTTTTTTAGAATAGAGAGAAGAGATACTACCGATTACTCTTCGATGATTTAAAATTGAATTGAAACTTTTATTTAGGTAGCGGGAAGAGTTTAGATAATATTTAAAATGTTTGATTGAAATAATTGCTATTAAATGTTACTTACGTATCAAAGGCAAAGCATAGTATTACATTTTGGATTATACATGGATTCTTTAAAAATTTATGAAAACTGAACAAAGAATGGTTAAAACTCAATCAGGAAATTATTTGAGTTTTATTGAGTTTTAACCATTCTTTGTTCAGTTTTCATAAATTTTTAAAGAATCCATGTATAATCCAAAATTTAATACTATGCTTTGATACTATGCTTTCAGAAACACCATCTTCGATAACTTTTTAAGCTTCCAATTAAAGGTTTTTAAGCTCCTCTAAGGAGTTAAAAATGCGCTATTTCACAGTAACAGCCTATCGCAATTCTTTCAGTTTGAAGCGAACCAAGTGAATGAAATACCTGTACTCAAAATTGATCCCTCTTTCTCCATTCACACAATGCCGTGTTCCGATTCTGGCCTAGAGATGGCGCCCAAGTGCTCATCTTGCGCTTGCAGTCCAAAATTACATTTTTTAATACAATCGCTTGATAAATTTCTCTTAAACGACCAGTCGTGTCAGTTTTGAAAAAAAATCCCCTAATTACCCTCTTGAGAGAGGTAGATATGTTCAGCGACATAATCGTAAAACTACTCTCCAAAAGATAACGTGAAAAATTATTCACTTGGAATGAAATATGAATCCTTTTGCAACCTGAAAAATTGATTTTACCATCCATGGTTCGTATTGACTAATATATGACTAATATTGACTAATATATGGGCATATGACTAATTTCTATGGCCATATTTAGGGTTGTGCACAGGGTGGAAGCATGTCTTAGGACGAATGTCTTAGGGCGGCAAATTTACAGCAAGCTGATGAAATCCCCATTTTGCTCATATATATAAATATTAGCTTATGCAATTTATTCAATAATTTTCTCTAAGGAGATGAATAGATTATCTATTTCTAGGAGAAAAATCTGGTTAGGTTCTTCTCAGGGTTACATACAAAAGCCCGTTTCACGGCTTTTATTTGGAAATAACATTTTCTCGGTTCATGGAAGAAAGGTAAGTATATACCTAGGAGACCGTGGAAAATGAAATGAGATAGCTTACAGCGCTCCTAGCCGAGAAATAAGAATGTTAAAAAATAATCACAAAACTAAAGGAGATAGAATAATAAGGAAATTGTTTGCAAAATCATAAAAACGAAAATTAATGAAAAGGTCTTCAATATTCGAGGAGATGTTATTAAGTAAAAATATCAGTTTTTCAACCCTCAGAAAAGAAAAAGACGCAAATCTGCAATTTTTTCAGTGTTATCTTGTAGTTTTTGAGTGTTTTTAGCGAAATAAAGACAAATTTGAACTGAAAAATCAAAGAAACTTTCCTATTCGTGAACTTTTTCTTCTTTGAGGCCTGAAAAAGTGCTAGTTTCACTTGCTTACATCTTCTCGAATATTCAAGATATTTTAAGGAATTTCAAGATATTTTAAATAATATTCAAGATATGATCGTACTAGCAATTGTCTTGTTAAATTTTTCATTCTACCTCCTTTAGTTCTTAAATTAATGTTTGAAAAAATTCCTAAATGTCCTGCTATTGCCGCTCATTTTTGTGTACGAGGGTTGTTTTTTAATTAACTTCCGTTTTTCTCCTGAAAAAAAAGTAGGAGGAATTTCGAAACAATTTTGGTGCTGATAGTTAGATACATCCTTCAGGTTCAATTTACCACCTTACTGAATAAAATCGGACATTTTTTCTATTTTTTATCAATTTTACAAGCGCGCTCCTCGAACAACTTTCCCGCCAACCCATAGAGAATTCGGCTTTTTTTTCTCCCTTCGCTCCGTCCGCGATCACCTGCCCACCCATTGTTTAATGTTAATGCCTGCTCGCGGACGGAGCGAAGGGAGAAAAAAAAGTCGAATTCTCTATGGGTTGGCGGGAAAATTGTTCGAGGAGCGCGCTTGTAAAATTGATAAAAAATAGAAAAAATGTCCGATTTTATTCAGTAAAGTGGCAAATGGAACCTGAAGGATGTATCTAACTACCAGCACCAAAATTGTTTCGAAATTCCTCCTATTTTTTTTCAGGAGAAAAACGGAAGTTAATTAAAAAACAACCCTCGTAGTTAGGAAACATTGACTACAACAGATAATTTTTGGTTCAAATTTTAAAATATTCCAAGAGGAGAAAAAACAGAAGTTATCTTACTCTCTACTTTACACAAATGTAGCGAGGTTTGAGTCGGAAAAATTAACTTTTCCTGACGAACTCTTAGCGCCTGTAAATCCGTTTCACTCCCTTTATTGGGTTCTTGAGGTGAAACCGTATTTACAGTGCCAGACTTTCCCTCTGGCGTTTACATTACGTAATTTGTTTGCTTTAAAAAGTTTTATATCTCAAAAAAGTGAAAATAAGATGCAATACCATGTTAGTTTACAATCAACCATATTAAAAATGGTTAATAAATTTAATATCATCATGAAATTACTCAAAGTGGTGAGCTTCATTTTAAAGTTTTATCGGAATTTATGACAGCTAACGCCAAAATGTCTGACATAAAACTCCAACGTTGGTTTAATTGATTATACCGTGATATATTCTGCGCTCAACATATTAAAAGTTAAAAATAATACAATTAAAAGTTATGATTTTATGATACTTCTAGACTCGTAACGATACGAAAACTTTCATTTAATTTAGCTATAGCCTAAGAGTATTTCAGTTTAAGTTTAAAGTATTGGTTCTCTTCAGATTTTTCAATCGGATTTCAAATTGCGGAAGTATTTGGTTTCAATTTTAAGCAACCGGACTATCTTTTAGCTTTCGATCTCTTTTTGTACAATCTCTGTTATTCGAAGAGAAATTCAGTGGAGATAAAACTGCAGATCTGCAGTTTTAGGTTTCCTTATTAGGGAAATATGTGTTTTGATGGTTTCATATTTTTAAAATAGTTATAATAGTTATGAAAAACTGATTTGACATTTAAAAATTGAAAATGAAAATAATGTAGAAGAAAACCGTTTTTCCTTTTCTTTTTTCCCGCTAAGAAATTTCCAGATTTGAATACCTTTATAATGGTTTATTTTTAAAAGGACAAAAATTGTATATTTTCATTAAAATTTTCTTTTATTTGAATCTATATTTAGCTACTTATAAAAAAGTTTAATTTCTAATAATAGTTTTTTGAATTACTTTTTCTACTGAGTTAATGAAATTAATGCCAAAAATATTTTCTAAAATGTTAATATTTCATTTTATCCTGATTAGTTTTTTTTATTTCCGGGTTCCTTACAGAGTACCTGGGACCGAAGTATCCAGCTCAACTCTTTGTGTTAAATTTTATAAAAGAAAAAACATTGATCTTAAAGTAGTAAAAAAAGATATGGTTCAGCCAAGATCAAACAATATAATAATAGGTGGGGAAAAACCCCCACCCGTTCTTATGCAACCTGCATAATTAGGTCCAAGTTGCGTAAAAGTAGAATAAAACATATTAAGAAAATAATTTTAGGTATACATAAAATAATTAAATTTTAAAAACAGGTTCGTCGCTACATAGGACAATGTTAATTAATATGTTGGTAGACAGAAAACATGGATCGGACACCCACACTAAGTAGTATTATTTAAGCACCTTAGGGGGAACCCAAACGGGCCGTGGTGCTCTTCGTCAACCGTTGGGTATAAAAAATAAAACCGGGGGGAAACCATGACTAGGTGCCTTGCCGGTGAGGAAGAGCATGAAGGACACCCGGAGGAAACAAACACCGCCGTCCAGCGGGTCTTAAGATTACAAAAAATGGAAATTTAAGTTTAATATAGAAATACTGTAAAAAGTTGGACAAATAAACAAAAAGCAAGTACCCCTGGTGCGATAAGGGATCCATAGCATACAAGAGTTCACCGATGGCTTCTAGTGGTCTTCTCTTATTCGCCGAGTCCCTAAAGTCATAGCTAGGAATTTCTAGTATACATGAATTACTTCTGAGGTCATGATCATTATCTATTTTTATTTAAGATGTTAAATGAAAGTTTGGCAATATGATCATAAAGGTTAGGCATGTTAATTTCTCTGTGAATTATCTCATTCCTAAAGTACCATACCGGGCTATTTGTAATTAAACGGATCAATTTGTTTTGGAGATTGAGGAGCGACACGTGAACTCTCGAAGCGCTTCTCCAGGCGGAGCAGGCATACGTTAGGATTGGACGGACATGTTTTATAGATAAGAATTTTCAGATGAAGTGGAAGGGAAGAATTTTTATTAATAAGGGGGTCTACTAATGCTCTGGTGCCACTGAGCTTGCGTCTAACAGACCTCAAATGCAATTTCCATGTGAGCCTCCGATCAAGCACAGCGCGTAGGTAATTTACACTCTCCAACTATGGGACAACAGTCCCATTAGTTTTTTAAAACTGTGCTATGTGAAGTTTTATTAAAAATGGAACTGAAGTGTTTTTAAACGTTGAAAAAAGGAAACGTATTTTCAAATTTATAGGATTTCAAAAATTTATTCATCTGAATTTCATTAGATAAGCTTCTCTACCTACTCCATCGCAACATATTAATTACTTCAAATTTAATGTTTGAGTAAAAGTAATATATATTGAAGATTACAACGCAATGTTTAAAAATTAATCTTTATAAATACATTTTCTTTAAAACCAGTTAAACTTACTAAGTTTAAGGCGTCAGTTATAAAGGTTCAAGAAGAACTGTCAATATACGGGTTCTTGCTGCAGCCTCGCTTCAAAAGTTTCAAGATTCGAGTAAAGTTGTTCCGTGTAGCGTGGTTAACTCTCGTCTGACATGTTCCTCACAAGAAGTGTGAGTGCAAGGAGAAAACAAACTCAAACAGCTCCGGAGTTATCTTCTCGCTCGTTTCAAACGCCGATCAAAAGGAACTGGTTCAAAGAGCGTCTTCAAAAGAAAATGGCATAGTTCAGCATCATGGGGGCAAACCAGCTCCAAACCTCTGCGATTTCAATCCGGTCTAATTTATGCACTGTCGTTAAAAAACCTGCTGGAGCAAGATAAGGGAAAGGCGCTTGCAAATTTATTTGCTCGCAGAACGCTGCTGGATGCATGTTTACCACTTTCCCTTCTCAAACGCTTCGCCATGAATATTTATGCGTTTACTGCGGTTGTTAAAAACACGGCAGAATTTAGAAATACGCCCCGCAGGATTTTTTTGTCTCGTTTTTTTTGGTCGATTTTTTTTCTAGGTTCCTCGTGGTACCGCTCTGATGCAAAATACGTTTTCTGCAGACATGGGATTCGGGCGCAAATTTGTTTAAGGGGTGTTTGGTTTTGGTGGGAATAAAATTACCTTGTACCTAATCATTCCGGGGGTTTGGATGACGGTGTGTGTGTGTTATTTTCATAAATATGCAGTTTGGTGAATGAGATCTTTATTTGTTGAAAACGTCTTTGAAGGAAGGTCTCCGAGGGGAAAGTAGTAATTTTAGATTTTTCTTTTTTTTTGGTAGAGAAAATACGTAAATCGAAAGTCTGTGGATTTTGATAAAAACTCAATGAATATTATCTCTTTAATTAAAGTCTTCTTCAAAAGCTGATGTGATACGAGAAATTGATTATATGCTTTTCAAAAAAAGTGATATAAATGAGAAAAGGTTTTTTTTCATTTGTAACTTTTTTACAGTAAATATTGTATATATTTTTAAATGGCGTAAGAATGAAAGGTATAGAGTTATAAATAGTTTAAATTTAAAAAAATGTGGTGCGATTTGAAGGATATTAAGTATAGGGGAGAGTGTTGTACCTTTGGACGAAAATTACGTTTGGATTTTTCTAAGACAGGTAAAATCACATTTTTACCATTTTAAGTGCTTAACCTATAGTACTAACTTTAACAAAGATGGTAATATTTTTTATTAGCTAAAATCTTCAAAATTGGATTTTTAATTCATTTTAAGAACTTGACGAAATTTGTGTCCATATTTACAACAACGTGCTCTCCCTATGGACAGACCCAGTTGTACCTGTGGACACCCTTAAAAAGGAAAGTTTTAGTTGAAAAAAAAGCTTAAAATGAACATTTTTGTTGGTGTATAACCTTTTAATAAACTATTTCAAGGATTTTTTAAATTGGAAATATATTTTTTATAGTAGTTTTAGATCGTAAATGATAATTAAAACGAAGTTGATTGATAAAAGTCTTGATTTTTAACCAAAAATACATAAATCACATGGGATTTTCAGATCGAAATTTGAGGTAATAGTTTCATAAATCAATTGATCTGATCACTTCACTGATCCAAAAAACAATTCGATCGACACTTAGTTATGCAAGTATTTGAGGGTTATAACTTTCGCAAAACTTCTTTGGTGGAAATTAAAGTTTTTTGTAATCATCATACTTAAATGCGATAGGGTGCTTAAGATTTTATACTATATTTTACATTTAATGCAAAGTAAAATACAAAATTTTAAAAAGTAGTTTAGATCACAAAATATTTTATTTTTCATCTAAAAATCACTTGAAAATTATCGCCGACAAATAGATAACCATTTAGAATTAATTTAATATGCATTAGAATGTATTCACTTTAATGAAACCTGATTCAAAAACGCCGATTAGCTACAAACACCCACAAGAACGTGTCCGTAGGTACAACACTTATGGTGTCCGAAGGTACAACACCAGGTGATTTCGCATTTAAAATTCTATAAAAAATAAAAGAATTGAAATATGACGATTTCTAATGTCAAAATCAAAAAGTCAAAATCTCGGGGATTTGCCCTTTATATCTCATTTTATCGTACTATAAATAAAGGGGAAGAAAAATATTAATGTAGTGATGCACTAGAAAAAACTTTGAGCACCTAAAAACAGTAAATTTGTTATATTAAATTTAAATATTATTTTAAAGAGCTGGTTTCACGTTAGCAACTAGATGCATCTGTTTACATTCAAATTCAACCACAAATTCAAATTTCCATTTTTTCCCGAATTTTAAAACGCGGTGGCTGAAGGTACAACCGTCCTTAGGTACAGCACTCTCCCCTATCATTTTTTACTTACCTTCCGGTTCTTTACATTTTTAAAAATTTATAATTTAAGTTATTTTTGATAAACGCTTCTGAATACGAACTAACTACTAATCTATTCATTCACGCAAAATGTATCAGGAAAATATCAGATAAAAAGTTACTTTTTACATATTATCTACAACGCATATCTTGCAACTTTTATTACAACCTTCGATCAACCGTTCGTCGCTGGGATAAATATATATTACGCGGGCAATGTGATTGATCCAGGGATTATTATAATGTCCGGTAAATCATTTTAGCCATAACATAAAAGTATGGTCTCAATTAATTGAAACATAATTTCAAACTTTTCCCCCTGCTTTTTAAGAATATTGAACTGCATAAAACAAAAATCCTAACTAATACATTAACTATTATGACGTAATTTCGTTGGAATAGTGCGATTCTCCATGTATACTTCATTTAAACAAAAAAAAGTACCAAGTCCAAATGCTAATCATGATGCTTTAGTTTCCGAAATGATCGACATATGATAGTTTCATCTTAGCAATTCGCTAATAAATTGTGCGTTCCAACTATCTCAAGACGCATCATAACTTCAAATCTTACACAAAAGAGGATAACAAACACGGGTCCTCCAAATCTTCCGGCAAATGAGACAAAAGACACCTTTCGCAGACCCCTAATCCGAATCGACACGAGTTTGGACGCAGAGTCAACGTCACGGGATGCAGACCACTTGGGAAATCACCCCAGGTTTACTCACAATGCCCCCGATCATCCCAAGAAAGCGGAGGGGATTAGGAGATGCTGCACCCCTGATAAATATTCATCGCAGGAGCCTTCTCTCTCAAGACAGAGATAAATTCGTCTTATGCGAGTCCTCGGGATAAAAGATAATTTAGAAAACAATGGAGGGGAATTACGCAGGAGATGAATTGTTCGCAGCTTTTCCGTTAAGACAACAAAGCAGCGATCGCTGAGAGCCTTTATTCATCGCATTGAAGCAAAATCACTTTAACGCTTTTAAAATGAGGCTGCTTCAGAGCACCAGGGGACTGAGTCCGTGCCTGGGATGATGTGGCAAGTCTATAGTTTTTCACTCCTATAATTGGATTTGTATTTGTGTTTGAAGTAATATATGTATAGTTATAGTTGAATTTGAACCGCGGGGAATTTTTATTTGCACACTCTTAAAACGATTGTATCAAAATTGAGTAAAAAGTACTCAAAAAGGCTCCGATCCAATAAGTACTCAAATTTGAATACATGAATATACTCATTCTGAAATGTGCATACTGAAAAATAAAACATCGTAAGCTCATTTTTGAGTTCAAGCTTAAGATGTTTCATTTTTGAGTATGCACGTTTTCTGAAATGAGTATATTCATGTATTAAAATTTGAGTACTTATTGGATCATAGCCTTTTTGAGTACTTTTTTCTCAATTTTGATACAATTGTTTTAACAGTTCACCTTTTATTTACATCAGGGTATCAAGGTTACGCCTTAAATCTGGTAGCATCGGCACACTGTTAAAAAAATACGGCACACTTTAGCGTGTATCTAAAGTTCTATGATACCAACGACGATGACGGGCATTCGGGGAGATTAGGGGCATTGATAATCTCCCCCTTCTCTTAGTATGGTTGGGTTTTCCTCAGAGGAGGGGAACCTCTCTTGTTCGCTAATTGACCTCACCTAACCACACAAAGAGAAGGGGGAGATTGTCAATGCCCCTAATCTCCCCTCGAATGACGTAGTGGAACCTCCTTCCCCGGAGGTTCCTTCCTCTCAGTCTAGGTGGGGGTCCCTCTTTTCGCGGAGTAACATTTCTCCATGTATGGAAGAAATTTCTAACCACCACTTCTTGAGTAAAGTGCCGTATTTCTTTTACAGTGCAATAGGGTGTTGCAAAATATTTTTTTTTGGAATATCCCAGATGCCCTCCTCTCTAGTTGTTACAAATATTAAAACATTATTACCTGCAAATTTCCAGGTCTCTAGGACGATATTTGACCCGCGCCCTTTAAAAGTATGTTTCCCATGTTAAAGTATAAGGAAAATATTGAAAATATCGTCATTTTTGGATCTTTTCAATTTTATGAGCCTGAATGCAGTCAATATCGAATTAAAACCTATACATCATCTTTGGGATATCATTGTCTTAAGATCCTAACGGAAAAACATTCAATGACAACTACTGGAAGTTCCATGGGGGTTTAAAGCGCGCTTTCACCGAAAAAAGAGGATGCTCCCCGAGGCGGGAGCTGGATGAAGGCCTCACATTCCCAAAGCTGTGATACAAGCTGACAGCTGAAGTACATACAGCTGATATACAGCTGAAATAAAATATGAAAAATTTTCAATAAAACCCCTATGTGTGGCATTCATCCAGCTCCCGTTGCAAGCGCCGGCAAGCATCCTCTTTTGTCGGTGAAAGCGGGCTTTAAACCCCATGGAACTTCCCCCCAGTAGATGCCATTGAATGTTTTTCAGACAAGATCTTGAGACAATGATATCATAAAGATGATGTATAAGGTAAATGTGGGTATAGTGGACACTGTACTAATAGTGGCCACATAGCTGATTAATTTTAAATAAAACGAGTTAGAGGCATCAAACAGCGTCAAAATTCATAGGCATAGTAGATAATACAATCAGGTAAGCTGGTAAATTACCACCGATACCACAGATCAGCATGGGAAGGGTATTTAAATATTTGAAAATAACATCGGCCGAGTGACTGAAATTTGATTTTGCTTATTGAATCGCGTATGGAAACGGGTATTTCGGAACTGTTTTTTTTTCTATTTATTACCGTTTGATTGACTTTTAAATTTATATTAAGATAAAGAAGAGTGTATAAAATGATAATGAATAAAATTTATTTGAAAATTTTGACTTTACGAGGATTTATGAGGATGGCCACTTTACCAACACTAAATCTTAGATTTTCCAATAGTGGCCACCGCAATGGCTTCTAATAGAAACATAAATAACATTGAATTTGGATCAGATTTTCTTCATAAACTGTTGATTGTGCTTTAAAATGATTGTTGTATGAACTTGGTTTCATTCTGGATTCGGGAACCAAGGTTTCCAAAACATTGAATAACATGCTTAACTCCTCTCAAATCAGCTACAGCGTAGGCTTTGGCTTTGAGCCGGAAACTATCAGGTATTTTTTTTTAAACAAAGCTAATTTGATTTGATATAAAATACATTTCATTGGGAAGGAAGATTTAATTAGAAATAAACGACTATACCAAAAACCCCCATCAAGTTCATGCATAAACCCCTCATATAGGCAGAAAAAGAGAGGTGTCCACTATAGATGCAAGAGGTTACAACAGCTACATTTATGTGGCCACTATAGATGCAATTTGGAGTACTTTTTAAAAATTAATTAAAAATACTTTACTCAATTTAATTAAAATTTTTAATGGTAAAATCGAAAGAAGAAGATCCAATTAATCTAAAAATAGGATCATAATGGTTTCCAAGCAAATAGGTTGGTATTTATTGAGAATTTAAGCAAAAATTTTCCTTAAAGTGTCCACTATACCCACATTTACCTTAGGTTTTAATTCGATATTGACTGCTCATAAAATTCAGGCTCATAAAATTGAAAAGAGCCAAAAATGACGATATTTTCAATATTTTCCCTATACTTTAACATGGGAAACACTTTTGAAGGGCGCGGGGGTCGAAAATCGTCCTAGAGACCTGAAAATTTACAGGTAATAATGTTTTAGTATTTGTAACAACTTGAGAGGGGGGCATCTGGGAAATTCGAAGAAAAAAAATTTCCCATTAGACTTTTGCAACAATTAATTTCAGCGCATCAGTTAAAAATGACTATAGACCATCGGATTTTTCGAATCTGAGTTAATTTGTAGAATTTCTTAGTTCTATAGTTAATTTGTAGTAGTTCTTTGGCGGAAAAAAATCGATATTAGTTGAATTTATATAGAGGAGAAATAGCAGTGGAGGGAGTTTTCCGTTGACCCCGAAAAAAATTCCCGATATTAGAAGGAGCGCTTCTGGTGGTGATATGGCACGTTATCGCTTGCAGCAATATCAAAAACTATTGCAGCTATGCTCTAAGGCCCCAGTCACCCTGAGCGCAGGATCAGGCGTATCAACAGGCGGATCTTATCGGGCAGTGGATATCTACTCCACTCTTTTGTTCGCTAATTGACCTCACCTAACCACACAAAGAGATCGAGAAGATACGCTTGATCCTGCGTTCTGGGTGACCGTGGCCCAAAATTTTGCAACAAAACTCGACACAAAGATAGCAACACTGCACGACATAAAAATTTGACAGTGAAAACAATTTCGAGAAAGACTACCCCCATGTGACGGTGGTCTTTGGTGGTAATAATGTAACCATTTCCCATTCAACCACACTCTCTCTCCTCTATGGTAAAACCATTGTAATGGAGAATAGTGGAAAGTTGGAAAAATTATGTGACTTTTTTGATACACCGATTCTCGTAACGAGGAGAAGAGTCTTATGCTGGGGATTCTCAGAGTAATCAATTAAGGTTTTTTTAATGTTTAAAAGACAATTTCAGGATGTTTTAGTTTAATTTAGAAAATTTTGGAACTTTTTTTGGTATATACATTTTTGTTGCAAATAACGAAAAATAAGACCCCCTTCGGTAAGAGAATGAACTTATTTTGTTATTAGATCAATTATGAGTAAAATACAGGCTTGTTGTATTATTATTTAGTTATAATGTTGTAAAAGGAAAAGAAATATCGATAACTTTTGAAATTGCCAATACCAAGCTCGATTATCAGGGGCACAGACAATAAGAGACAGACCGGTCAATAGGCGGGGCTTATCCAGAGAGCTCAAGTGGCTCCTGCGACAAGCGGTACCGGCATTAATCGATTAATTTAATATTTCTTAATCGAAATCCTTATACATTTTTTGTTGACGAAACTTGCAAGATTAGATTTCGAAAGTAAACAGGAAGTTTGTGTAAATCGTTTAATCGTACTCTTTTAAATTGTTTTTAAGATTTATAAATCATTTTAACAGTGTCTTATTGCATTAAGGCACATTTTATCTCGTTTCTTCTCTATTTTGCAATGTATTGGAAAATCTGTGTTGCGTTCTTGAACTTGATTTCTAAGCCTGATAGAATTCAGTATAATTCGCGTTAATTATAGGCGTATGTATTTAATTCAGATGAAAATGTATACTAGTATTATATATTTTTATTGTCAAGAATTCATTTCGAATGTGCCTCTGGGATCTGGGATTCGTATTTGCAAAAGATGTGTTCGTTTAGATTCACGAGGATTGCAACTTCATTTGCACATCATGTTTGTCTTAAAGGGCCAAGGGATAACAAATATTTGTAGTTATTGAAATATGAGATTTAATAAAATCATTTAGATTCATTATTTACTTGTGTGATTCTTGATTACTTTATATTTAAGCTTGTATTTTTACAATCTAGTTTTTCATCATATGCGATCACAAAATTTTGTTGATGAACAAACCTTAATGATTTAATTTAAATTTTCTATTATAATAGCAAATTTAAAAAAAATTGTTGAAAAAAAGATACTTTTTAATTTTAAAAACCATTTAATGGGCTTATGTAAACGCCAAGGATCGCGATCCTGGTGATCATATGGTTGATGGATTACGTCTTCGCAAAACGTCCCCATGGTTGCCAGACCTAAAAGCTTAACTGTAACCACAGTTTTAGTGCAGGTACCGCGGGTTGAGGGCGTTCGTGTCGTAGGCCGCCCATTGACCGGTCTGTCTCTTATTGTCTGTGATCAGGGGGACTAAACTTTAGCCAAAGAAGAGAAGATATACCTACAAATGGATAATTCAAAATCAGTATAAACTTGTTTTCAATAATCCGATTATAACCCGGTAAATATAATATAAATCCTGGTTATTAGATTTAGCGAGAGACAAGAGTTTAGATTTTTTATTGAGGAATACAAGGTTTCTCTAAAACCCGTGATAGCGTTGACGCTTAAAAGAAAAATTTAATTAATAACCAATCAACTTTATACTTTTTATCTATTATTTTTCAGAGTATTTTCACACAAAACAACTTTCGTGAAGTAAACTGTCAGGACTCGATCAAAATCCTCTTTCTTTGCCTAATTGCGCTTTTTGATATGATATTCTACACACGATTTTTTAAACCAGTTTGAAGTTTAATGAGCTTTCTAAAGTGTATACAAAACAACCACTATATCTCAGGAATAGTTTTGGTTGTAAACCTGCGTACTTTTCTCATGACTATCAGAAATTACTATCAGAAACTGACAATATACCATAATTTAACCCTCTTGACACCAGAACATCAAAAAAGTGAAAAAAACTTTTTTTATTCTTCTCAATACATCCAAAATGCCCCTACAATTTGTCTGGAAAATTTTTTTTTCTTGTGTGCACTCATTCCTAGTTATTTTTATGAGCCTCATATGAGGCCATATGGGTCGTATCTTTTTCATTTTAACAGAAAATACTTGGTTTAGAACTTATTAAAAGACATGGTCATAATATTAGAAGATTACGAAATAAGAAAATATCTACCAACCTATAAAAAATGTTCTACAGAAGCTAGTATCTAGCTAGTATTTTCTCTTCACAAGCATCACAGATTAAAATGTTAACATAGACATATAAGTCATCTTGCTGCCATTTGAAACGAATTCAGAAACCATGTAGAAGTCTCATATGCGATCTACATGAATCAGTGAAGTCACTGATGAAAAGAAAATAAATTTGCGTGTTAACATCATACCAAAATTGAGCTCTTAAGTATAGGAGCCCAGGGTGGCGAGAGGGTTAAAAATATAATAAAAAAACGAATAAAACTTCCAAAATATTTTTGACTGTTACAAACTGAAAATAATATTTTCCAATTAATATATGAATCGGATATAGTTTTAAAAATATTAACTTCGGAAAATGTCTTTTTCCAGATTTAAAGTATTTTCACGCCAAGAACTGATACAAAACCTATGCCTACATGGACTTGTTCCACTTGTGCAGTTAAGCATTCCTATTATTATTCTTTGCCCTAGAAATTACGGTATGAGGTGGCTTTTGTTGCCAAGGTTTTTGTCTGATTTCGTTTAATGGATGCAATTTTTTCAGGGGAGGAGTGCGTGGGATTACATTGTTGTCATCTGTCTGAGGCTTATCAAGCGGTGGACGGGAGTAATTAATTAATTAACTGGTGGTCCTTCCTTCTTTGAGTATAATGGAAATCTTTAATCAGACTGTTCCAGTTAAATGTAAAATCAGAGATTTTCTCTTTCCTTTGAAAAAAAACTCTTGTATTTCCCAAAGCTTTGTTTGGAAGGGCCAAGGTAATTATAGGTTGCTTTTAAGTTTATTTAATCCTTAAATTGCTTCCAAAGGGGGATTTGTTGTTTGGATTAATTTGTTTGCTTTAACATGTGTTTCGTGAACTATCCTCGATGTTTTATGTAATATAATTAGTATGTACTGTTGAACCAACGATAGTAAAAGGGTTACGTGATTTTTTGCTTCAGTATTTTTTATTTTATTTAAATATACTGATTTTTTATGTGTATAGAGGGTATAACTAAGGTTAGAGGGAGTAAATGTATCTTCCTCTTTCGATCAACTGCCCCTCCGCTTCTTCCTTTCTCCCCTCCGAGTATGTCAAAATCACGCGACCCTTTTACTATCGTTGGTTCGACAGTAATGTCTTGAGACTTTTAAAAAAATGCGCAAAGATGAAGAAGGGAGTAATTTTTGATAGTATTTTAAGCATTCGGCTTTATAATATTGAACATTTCAGCAGTCTTAGATGCTTTTTTCACCTCAAGAATGGGATAAAGGAGGAGGCACCAATAAAGGGACTCAGATAGCGTCAAAAAGATCTAGTAAAATTTCCTACTAAGATGCAGTTAAAATCATATTCAAATTTTCTAAAGTATAATTTAATATTTATTTTAACAGTAAAACAGACCAAAATATTTTCAGAGCAAAGGATTTTTGAAATTTATAGCATGATTTTCAAAACATGAGTAAAGTTCAGTGAATTCATAAATGACATAATGCTCTAACTCCTAATCATAATAGTGTGATTGCTACTACCAAATGGGTCAGCATCTATTAATTTTCAATCGAAAATAACTTCCTGGTTTATCAAAGATTTAATTTGTAGTTGTTTTTTTTTGTAATAACAAACTTGTTTGAACACGAACAAAGCTCTTCCCATTCGGTTGAAAGATACTTTTTTTACCTGAGGAGAACAATATATTTAAATGATTAAAAAACGACTATCTCTTATTATAGCAATATTAGTTTAAATAAGCATAACGCACTTTCCCCAAAAAAATAACGTATTTGAAAAGAATATTTTGTTAAAAACGTTTCCCATAGTTGGAAAAAATGAATTTTAAAATGTACAATACCCTTAAAAGGTTTGCTAATATATTCGTCTAGGAGACACTTTAATGATGTTTGAATCAATATTTTTCATATCAAGGCACTGAACCATTTTTTCCCATTAGGATGGCATTTTTTATGTTCATCACAGGACATAAAAACAAAAGCACGTGTAATTCGCTTTGGAAATCACCATTAAATGTAAATGGATCGCATTAAGAATAATAATGGTGGGGGATTAGGATGTGGCTTGTTGGAACGTGCATGAAAAAATGAAATCTTTCAAAGAGACCCTGCGATATTATTTTAATTCCATACTTACTTTTAGGGTACAAGGGCATTAAAAATCACTTAACATCTTAAGATCTTTAATTCTAGACGTCTCCGAACTCTTATTTTTCTAGAAAAATCAAATAGAGTTGAGACCGAGATAAAGCTCCAAAGGTTTATGTCTTGAAATTCCCTTTTCATGAGAGCGTGCTGTCATCAAATTTTAATATTATACCTAGAGATAAGGGAAGAAGGGGAATCTTCCTCCAATTCTATTATTTTAAATAAAAGAAATCGATAACTTAATCAATTTAGCCCTCCTCACTTTTCCCATCTTTTGATTTTGATTACTCAAGGGGCGAAAAAGAAAATGTGTGTTTGATAGAATATTCGGGGTGTGTGTCAGAGTATTATGCGAGAAAAGGTGACATATTTTCTACGGGCGGCGTCTTTTGAAAAATTGAGAGAACTGAGATGGATTTGAGATAACAAAGGGTAATTTGAATTTATTTTCCTTGTCATCTTTTGAGAACTTGATCCCGGATACGATATCGATTGAAATTATATGCAAAGATGAATTTTGGGTTGGAGGGTTTGCTTTTCCCAGGAGGGATTTTATTTTCAATTCAGGCTTGTTCTGAAGTTCTTATTAGGGATTTCTAGAAAATTTATGAAAATTTCTTTTTATAAACTTTCTTTGCATTATTTTTTAATTGCTGTATTTTGTTTGGATATAAAAAATTACGTTGTATTTATATTGAGTCCTTGCTTTTTAAAGGATGGATATTTGGCTTTTAATTGATTTCTCTGAGATATATTTTTAACATTACTTAATGCAAAAAGAAAGGAATTTTATATAATGTGGTTGTAGTGTTACGTTTTTTTTGTAAAATTGTTAACATGATCATGTTTAAATTCTTATGAATGGTTATTTTAATTAAGTCATAATAAGCTTTAGAAAGGATGCCATCATCAAAAGTTAGTCATCAAATTTTCCTAATTCTATAAACTGTATCAAATTCAATTTATGACTTCTTTATTGAGTAAAAATGCATGTTATACTTATTTAGAGACAGTGATTTTGTAAATAATTATATATAATTCATTTTAAACATTAAGGAAATTTTAATTTATTTATATTTTGGCATTCAAGTTAAAAATAGGGTCATATTAATTTTAATAAATCTTAATTATATTTTTACAATAAATAATATGAGGAAAGTATTTTTTAATAATGAATTCTCCAAATTTTTCCGGTTTCTAAGTTGCAACTAATTTTCTTTTCTATGCTAATCAAATGAGAATGCCACAAAGGATATTAATACTGTTTAAAGAACTTGTTACGAAACCATAAATTTCTTTTAATTTCCTTTATTAAGCCGCGTTAATTTCATAAACTTGATTACCTAAATTGAAACGGATCATCAAATTAAAATAGTCTCTAATTTGGGTTTCAGTTTGTATTTAAATTATGTGTGGAAATTTCATACTCGTGATTCAACATTGTATTGGTTTTTAATTTAACTTGTTTCTGTGTTTACTTTATTTTAACAAAGAAAAGAAGTAAGCAAATTTGCAACAGGATTTTGAAAATATTTCGGGATAGAAAAAGATAGTAAATGCTTTTTTTACCCTTCAGGTATATTTTGTGATTATAAAAATATCAATTTGAAATATTTTATAAATAATTCAACTTTTAAGTCGTTTTTCATGGGAGAAATATATTTCGTTCAAACCTAACCTTATTAAAAAGTTTCTTGTCGATTTTCAGGTTGTTAAATGAATTAATTTTAGTACGATATTCATAAATATCTATAAGAAAACATTTTGAAGAACTTACCCTTGGTGGTTGAGGAGATTTAGTGTTTTTTTGTAGGTTTTTATTCTGTGAATTTAGTAGTTAAGTCTAATAAAATTTTTATCGTGCGCTTAAAAGTTAGCTAAATATAATGAAATTTTAGAAAGCAGTTCCATTTTTATATTTTTAACTTAGGCCCCGTGGTATCTGCTGGAATAAGTGATAGTCTATGAGTTAAAAGAAAACATTGACCAATTTGGAAGAGAAATTAAATGTATACACAAAAAATATCCAAATTATAAGTAAATAAACCTCAGACTTTGATGTAGGGGTATCTTTATTGTGGAATTACATTGATGAATAAATATCAGTTCATTTTCCAAAATTTAAACAACCAATTCGTCAAAATATATACCAAAGTGTTAAAATACGGTTTACTGTTCATGTGTCTTTTATGAAATTTAATTTTTTATATCTAAAATAAAATCCGTTTGGGGTAAAGTTGTTGATTTATTAATTTCTTACAAATTAAGATAAGAATGAACTTGGAACCGATAGTTATTGATAGGTAATTGAGCAACACTGATTTAAATGGTACACCTAAACGCTTAAATTTTTGGATATTGCAATCTGGACCAAAAATAATCCAATTCAAGGTAACTTTAGCACAAAATTTCAAAATTGTTTAAAAAATAATTTATGCTTTTATACATATTCTTTGATACCGATTTATTTTACAGTTAAACATGTTAATAATAATATAAACCACTAAAAATGTCAAATTTGTTTTGTTAAACAATTTTATTTGCTTTTCCTGTGATAGAAAAGCACTCCATTTGGGCCAAAGTCACCCTATTTTCCGATACATGAATATTCATACCACAAAATGCAAATGACCATAATAACCTCCACCTGCCTTAACAAATTTAAAACTTCAAATATCGAAATGTTGGAAACGCGAATCTCTAGGTAGTATCCTCTTTTCAGGAAGCTCATATTTTGCCCTTAGATTATTGATCTCTTGGGACGGAAAATATCTCAGAATTTCCTTCTCTTCCATCCTTAGAAGAGCAAAGCATTTTAAATAGCGAAATCTTGCTTTTATATTAATGCACATTGCCTGGAAAGACTTTAGGACCAGCAATAGTGGCCACCCCCAAAAGAGAGCATTTATCTCTAAAAGTACTTGTTACTTTATTTTCCTCCTTTCCTCTTCGAGTACTGATTAAATCCTCCACAAATGGGACCATTTCATCCGAGTAATAGGAGGTTATTCCTTCCAGGAATAAATCACTGGTTCCAAAATTTGTTTTCTGGAAAAGTCGAGTTTCGCAGCAAGAATGGGCCTCAAAATGGTTTTTCTATCAGATTGATAAATAGCATAGATCACAGTTTTCAGAATAGCCTGTTTAAAAGCCCCTGTGATAGAGTTTTTCTCGATGGGAGCTCCGATATCTTGGTTCTGTGAAATCGGAGGACGTTTGGGTTTAAAAATAGAATCTAGACACAAATAAACGTTGAATGTGATGGGTTGTTGAACTTTTGTTAAGAGAGGTCAACGAAACTTGGGAATAAAAAATATTCCTTTAAAGTTCAGATGAGGAAAGTTATGTATTTTTAAAAAATTCTTTGTAATTTCGATGCTTGCCGCAAGAGCGAGGGGCTCAACCGCTTTACATTGTAAAAATAGTTAGTTTCTAGGATCTCAATTACAGGATTAAGGAAATATTGATTATTACATAAAAGTTAACTTAACCTTTAGGGGTGAATTTCCAAATTTATATTATTGTAAAATTCTTCAACAGGGCTTTTATTAATCAAATTAATCTTACTAATACTCAGAAAAATTTATAGGGTCTTTTTTAAGTGCTTAAAAGAATTATTTCTACCTAAAGCCTTTACTGTTGTTTGATAATTTTTATTATTAGGGTGTAAACATTTTTATAAGGGATAAATATAAGTTTCCTACAATTGAGAACTTCATCGATAAAAATAGCAATAATAATTATGGAAAACAAATTTGCTTAGAAAATCAACACACGACCATATATTTATACACTTTATACATTTCTCATTCAAACAATAAAGTGAACTTTAGCAAGTCTGTTAATAAAAAATTTAGGAGACAAAAAATGTATCATTCTGGTTGTTATCCATTCAAGCGGAATATTTGATAGTTCTTCTTTGAACTCCTTCTGAATTAAAAGTGAGTTTTGAAAGTGAAGTCCTACAAGAGATAAAAATATTATATTATCATTAATGACAAAAGTAACCATGTAAAGTCTGAAAAGGGTATACTGGTTTTAATACTTTCTTTATACTTTCTTATACACTTTCTTTTCTCCTAATTATGATCACGTTAATTCCGATTGGAAAAGTTTTATGAAGGGAAATGAATTTACTTAGCTGTTTTAAGCCTCAATAAATATTTCAAAACCATTTCTTGATAACGATCAGTCTGGATTTTTCCTTCTCATGAGCATTATTACCTCCACATAGTCAATATTGGTAATAAAATAATTTAATACTACTTCGTTTGTAGTGCAATATTTTCTATTCAGTTGCTTTAGGATAATATCAGAAAAAAAATATAAAATTTAAAATAATTTAATATAAAATTTCCAGAAAACGAACATTTTGAAAAATATCTCATATAATATTTACATTCTATTTAGAATCCCAAGGGTAAAAGTGCCTTTGATTTATTTCTACAGCTGAGACATCTATCGAAGTGACTGACAATCAAATCTAACGTATATCGCAAACACATATACTTGGGGCAGTCAATATCGTGAAACTCCAGTTCTCTTCTATATATTGCCCCGTCTCAGACTCTGTAAATATCGTATTTCGTGGAATCCAACAACAGTAGTTTATTGGATTTTCAAATCTTCCTGCAGATGAATTGCATTACCATTTCACGTTTACTTTAGAGTTTCTCTTATAGCTATTGAAAAGGAATATCGATCAGTTAGAGCAACCACTTTATCTCATCCTTGATGTCTTGACTAGGAGCGATGTGTTTATTCAAAAATAAAAAGATAATTGGAAATTTATGAATTTTAGAAAGTTTGAATCCCATTTAGAGATACTTTGATATTTAAATAAACTGATTACTCTTAACAAGAAATGTAAAAAACAAAATTCAAGTGCAAATAATATAATAGTTGTTTAGTCTCACAATTGACAAGCCAAAATATGACAATGTTTATAGTTTTTTGGGAATTTAAAAGATAATAACATTTCTTCAAAATCTATGTAAAATTCATTAACACTTTTCCGTGAAATATTTTATCCTTCAAATGGAAATAGGCAAGAAAGGAACACAAAACCGATTTAAAAAAGGTTAAGGTTCTAAACGTTTATTTTTAAGTGAGATCAGATGATATTCGTGTGAGTTTCAACACGACTTAAATTTCATAGAATTGTCTTATTTTCTCCATTCACATCACAAAAGTAACTTTGCTTTAGAAATAAAGTATTAATACTAGACTAGCGATTAAATTTGCATTCTTCGAAATTTCGTATAAAAAATTAACCTATTTGATTGTTGTAAAACGTTACATTTTATTACGTTTTATTTCCTACATATTATTCTCCATGTTTTATATCCAACATTATCCACTTAAAAACATCTTACCCGTTTGGTTGTTTTCTTCTCCGCAAAGCTTCCCTTGCTAAAATATCGAAATAATTATATTTTTGTAAAAAATTTCACGATAAAAAAGCCTATCTATATTCAGAATTTAATAGAGTATCTGAAATTCTAAGCCAAGCAAAAACTTAAGGAAGAAAACCTATAAAACTAATAATGTTGTTATTTCTCCCTCATTATACTGCAATATTTGTTTACTGAAATGAAATGGGGGGGGTTGAAACTTATAATAATTTTAAGGAACAGCTATCACTAACGTTAATTTTAATGTTTTTTAATTTGAATTAATAATTTGAGAAAAGTTGTCTGAATGTTTTAGCTACCTTCTTCAGTTTTTTAGAATAATCATTACCATCTCGTTGACTTTAATAATTTTCATACATGAAAATATCTAGAAAAACTCCCCCCTAAAACGGGATATCTCTTAAATAAATAACGAATTTTTAAATTTCACATAAAATAATTATTCGAAAAGGATGAACCGAGTCACATAGGCAACCTTCTCATCTTAACTTGCAGTAAAAAAAAATCTTTCAACTTCCAAAAAGTTTTCTAGCCTATCGACTATTTTCTTTGGGTGTTTAACTTTTAATATGAGGAATTCTTTCGATCCAAGGTTTTTCTCCTTAAGCTGCTGTCCAAAGAAGAAATTTCTCTTCATACAACTCGTGAATTAAAATGCACTCAAGTTTTTATTTCAAAAATTTCCCTCCCTTTCGCAGTAAAAACGTGTTATCGAGGATCGTTATAGCCGAAAGAAAATACTAAAAAGTATTAGTTTAGGGATAGATGAATTGAATCCAGCTTTATTTTCCTCTTGATGAATGAATCTTTTTTTATTAAAGAAAGTTTGTCTTGGAAAAGCAAGTTTTCATAAACGTTTTCATCTACAAGAAAGGGATATGGAGACATAAAAACCTTCTTTCCGAAGAGATTCAATTAAGATAACCAGGCATTTATTGCTACTCAGACGGAAAGATTTAGAGAACCAGATTCCAATGGTGCTTCGAGAATTATTGAAGAAAGCTTCTTTCATCAGTTTAAATCCGCTGTGTTTATAACTCGGATTTCGTTTTTTATGTGTATGTGGTACGAATCTCGTTGGAAAATTGCTTTTCCAATAACAAGCGAAAAGGAGGAAACAATTTTTCCTCACAAATGAGACGTTGTCTAAAATAACTATTCATATCAGAATCATTTGCTAAAACACGAAAAAATATTTTCATTTTTATTCCGAGTAATAAGCAGTCCCTTTGATTATAAAAGTGAACGGGTTTTTGAAAAGAAATAAAGGCTAATTTAAATCCCTTTCTGAGAAGATAAATTGATTGGATATTCTATTTCTTAGTAAAAAAAATAGGATGGCTTTTCCCTACTCTGTATCTTATGTTAAATTATTTACTGGTAGGTGTCTGGACATTTTCAAAATAGCACGAACTTATTCTTCTAATTTAATACTCCTTGTTAAAAAGAGAGGTTTAAAAAAGAATCCTAATTATTTACTTGATTGGAGATAATTAGAAACTATAAATGTCTCTAATTAAGTTATTTATTTGTTATGGATAAGTCAAAATAATTGTGGAATGAACTTGTTTTTTTTTGTTAAATTGTTAAAATGAAAACATTTTCACCCTCGATCACCCTTTTTACAACTTTTTCACTTTGATCACCACCGTTAATCTGAAAAATAACTGATTACATGGTAGTATGCAGATTAACGAGTGGCTAATCGGTAAGGTGCAGAATATCTAGGTAATTTCCAGATTATGAAGGTAATTTGAGAAATTGAAAGAAATTTCGCACCCTCGTTAATCCTCAAATTGCTTAGAAAATCTGTAAATTAACTGATTTCAGCATTTTAACTTTAACATATACATGAGACTAACAAACTAATTATATTTCTAAATTTGAGTGCATAATTTCACTCAAAATTCAGACGCCGCGCTGGGAACTACTTTCTCTGTTTGTTCTCAGCTTCTTTCTCCACGGTCAAGTATTGTTACAATCTAGTGTAAGTGAGATTTAATTATTTGTTTATGACCAATTTTTTAGGAAGCTTGGATTATATAACAAACGTGAAAATTGTTGACAAGTTTAGAAAAAAGTAACTAAAAAGTTGCATTTATAAGAAACACCTGATAGTTTAAGATTAACTGTGTTACACATAGTTGGATTCCTCTTCTGCAGAGGTCGATGTCTTCCGTTTTTTATCACCTGCGTTGTTTCCACCGACTCTTTTCTTGAGGAGATCGTAAAAAGAATGCAGGAATTCTGCTTTACGATTTTCTTACGAGATGTAGGAGCAATGGAATAGGCTTTTAGAAGAAAGAGGTTCCCGAATTCCCTCAGAGAACCAGCCTAATATCAAGACTCTAAATAACATACCTAAAATAACTATCATTTCATGGTTTAGTAAAAACTCTTGTAAATCGATCTAAAAAATGTGACTTAAATTAATCAAGTCAAAGAACACGGAACAATTGTTAAACCTTGCTCTTGAATACTATGAACACTTTGTAGAGCTGATTTTTTTAAACTTCCGTTCATGAAATATCTTATATGAACAAAATACTTAATAGAGTTAAAAAGACTGGACCAACCTTGCTGGGCTTACGCCTGTAGTTGGTCGACTTAATTTGTATTTGTATTTAATTTGTATTTAGGGGAATGTTTTGAGAAATAGAAAGTTACACTCGTGTTCAAAAATTAAGGATATTTTTTGACGGAATAATGGCACAAATCTTAGTTCCTTACCAATGAAATTTATGCCATACCATAGGATATTCTAAAAGTGCAAATATGTGGTCCGAGATCAGATAACCTTAACAATAGTTTAAGGGAGTACAGAGGCCCTCCATTGATAATAGAGTTCCATAGCATTCCAGAACGGTAACATGAGTTATAGTCACTAGCAAAAAAACTCCATGTTATTTGTTAAGGATATGGTATTTCTGAACTCCATGCATAATTTAAATGCGTAGATTATCTTTAAGAATCTTTTTTTTAGACGACATCAAGTGATACCTCCTCAATCTTCATTTTAGGAGGCTTTTAGCTTTTGGATCCTTTACTTGGCGGGTGGTAACCACATACTTTGAATCTATGTGTTTGTTTTAATTTATATTGCAGAGACTAAGGGTTTGTGTGTCTTTATTCCTCAAAAATCAAGTTATCCTTAATTTTTTGATACGAGGGTAAATATTTTGATGTGATTTTCATAAGTGAATCTACTTCTCTTAGGGTAAATTTAAATTTTACATTTTAGTTTGAAATTCTTGATTCCAATTTTCAAAAAAATTATTGTCCCTTTTATTAAGTACTTCTATTTAAAAATATCATATTTATATATTACCCATTTGTTATACTAATTTGTGAGAAATGGAGTTTCTTAAAAATTATATTTAAACTACAATTCAAAAGTTATCGTGTTTATAAACTGTTATGAGAGCAGTCTTTTTAGTGCAGTTATAAGAATTGCGTTGTTAGATCTTAATTTAATATTTTAATTTGTAATACTTAAATACAATATCGAAATTTGTTAAACATCTTATAATAAAATTATACAAGAGAAATGATCATTTTTTATTAATAAACTTTTTAATACATTGCAAAACATAATCATAAGTAAAGTTATAACTCACAAAGTAAATATTTCCTATAATTCATTCAAAATGCAAATGTTTATTCAACAAACAAACTCTTGAGTCTCAGATAAGGTATTTATGAATGTGAATCATTTTTTACCTGATTACAATATAAATTGATTGATTCTGTTGCTAATTGAATTAATCAGACTTTCAATCGTGATTAGTTTTATTATTTTTATCAACATAATTTTTCAGAGGATGAATTATAGATAGACTAAACAGTTCTAAAACACTTTTAATGGGTATTATATTTAAATATACTTAAAGAAAAATTTCAAAGCATTTAAAAGTAAAAACATTTTACTTAAGAAATCTAACTATTTCATAATATCAGTCATGGAAAAATTATAAAGGTATTAAGGTATAAAACCAATAAATGGTAGGCACATAGGTTCTGTAGTTCAGGTACCAGTTATTAAATCGAGGATGGGGTTACAGTTTAAGCATAACACACTTATGAAAGGTTTCAAACAATCCATAACACAATAAAATACTGTACAATTATGTTTGCCTTTTGATTTCACAAGGTTAAATTTTTAACACTCTATGGCTTAATATTTTTTAAAGACCCGCATGAAAATCTACTTTATCTGCAAATATTAATTATTTCGTAACTAATTTATCTTACTCTATTTTCTCATTTCCTGTGAATTTTTGAAATTTCCAGAGAGAACGCTTAAAACGAGATATAACATACATTGACTTTTAACTGGCTATGTTACTTTTTTCTAAGATAAATATTATGAATATTACAGTAAGCTATTATTTATGCTATTATTTATGATAGCTTATTTTCTATGTTCATCAGTTAAGTAAGTATTTTGCATAAAATATTTAATTACACTGATGGACTATGTCAATAAAATTTTTATTAAAGTCTACAACTTCGTAAATATTGTAAACAACTCTTGTAAAATAAAAATGACTTCAAGATATCTTTACCTAAAATGTATAGTGTTAATTTTTATTTACTCAATTTTAATCATAAACTAACCAAAATTTATTTCGAGGTTTTTTTAAATATTTATGAATATAAAGATATATGGTGCAGAGTTGTAACTATAGCCTAATGAATTTTTGCTAGAAATAAAAATAAAAAATTCCTAACTTAATAAAGCTCTATTTACCAAGCAAAAATTTTGATTCTGTTAAGGCAAGACGTAGTATAAGCATTAGGTCTCTCTATATTGAGCATGAGAAATTGCTAAGAATTTATCTGTGTTATTATTGAATCTCTTTTCTAATTTATTTGACAAGGAGTCAAAATTAGCTGCCATAATTTCTTACCCGAGAAATTCAACTTAACGTTCAACGCATTAGCAACACTTTCAGCATTATATAGACTTGTTTTTAATACTTTATAGTTCAAGGAGTTTAATATTTAAAATACAGTTCATGATTAATATTGTTTTCAAATATGAGGGACTAGACAATCTTAACTAATGCTAGCTAAAAGAAATTAAAAGAAAATTTTCTTTGATTTTTTTAAGAACTAGTTGGGATGTGTCTGTTCTTCAAACATTTTCTTGTGTGCTTTTAATTGATACATATTGATAAATTCGAATATACATTAAGACTATTTAGTAGTACGACCTTTATATAAATATTAAATTTTGAAATACATCTTCATGTTATGATTCAATTTTTAACTGTGAGAAGCTAATTTAACATGATTTGCAGGAAAAATGTAAAATAAATAAAGAATTAATGCTTTGAGATATGTGTAAAAGCTAACATTTGAAAAGCTTCTGCTGGTATTTATTTGTTAAACATTTTAACTTTCAACTATTTCAATCCGTCTTAGTACTAATGTTGTCAAACCCTTACTGATATTCTTCTCTTTGGAGGGATAACATTTAATGAATTTATTTGTTCTTAATCCACACTAAGTAAGCTTTAAAATGGCAAAGGAATTTTTTAGTGTTGAGAAAATACAGCCCAACTCAAATATAAACTAAGTAGAAGGGATCAAAGGTTTTATGACTTCAATCTTAAGTACTTCAAACTACTTTCCATGCTATCAATTAAAACTCGGTATTCCAAAAGAAATACATGCTGTTAACTTTTATGCTTGGGTATATCAATGCATTAGTTATTCACTAATCATCTACAATTATCTACAGTTTCTTAAAATATACGTAAAAAAGAAACTATTTTAAACACAAACTAAAATATTTTCTGAATTCCCATTTAGTGTTTGAGCTGTTTTAGGTTAATATTTAGAGATAATTGCTAAGGTGGTTTCCTCTATCTAATATATTTCAAAATCTTTTTCATAGTTCTCCAAACTATTTACTATCTAAAAGAACAAAAGATTTTGAACATATAGGAACTCTGATATCATAAGTTGCGCACAATTTCACTTTGTTCGCATGTGTACTACATAGTTAAGATCAAAGTATTCAGATAAAAATATTAGCATGGTAATATTCGAGTCTGATATAGCCTTTTTAAAGGTATAATAGTTATTTGCTTGGAAGTTAATACTTACATGGTTGTAATAATTGTAGGTATATTTTAAGCCCTGAGAAGGAATGATTGGTTAAGGATATAAAATTACTACAAATTCTTTTCTCAGACTGTAGTATTTCCTGTTGATATCATTACGTTCTCACAATTTAAAAAAAATCTAAGAGCTGATAATTCTGAAAATTCTACTACAAGCATTAGCAAATAAATACAGAAAAGCATAGCATTTCTAATAGCCTTAGGATGTGATTAGTTTTAGTTATGCTTATACAAACAAAGTTTGACTTGTTAATGGGAATATATTTTTAGTTATCCAACAGCTAAAACTTACTCCGAAAAACCCATTTATTAACATTTTGATCTTATTAAAGTTGAACATTTTATCACCTGGTCTGAAGTTGAATGAACATGAATTGTCATATTATTATATCTTTTTCTACCATAACTTTTTAACCTTGTAAATTTTTTTATAAAGTACAGAATTTCAAGTCACTGTACCAACAATTTCCATATGTAAGTCATTAAACTTTTTTACATCTCAATAAAACATTTTAGTTTCAATATCAAGTTTAGAAAGGAAGAACTGATTTGGGTAAACAAGTTCTTACTATTCGATTTGCCGTTGGTGTAAATTTGGCACTAAAGTTTGGGACGAATAAGTAACCAACCTAATTACTTCAAAACTATTCTATACTCGAGTAGTAAAACGGAAGACCTCTCCTAGCCTCTGGAATACTTTCTAATAGGGATTCTATAATTGATCTATATTGATCAACGCAATCATTTAAATAGGAACATTATTATCAGGACATAATTGGGTGTTTTTGGCCATCTTTTCATTGCACTAAGAATTTGTAACCACACCAAAAATTCCCGAACAAATATCCAAAACATTTTGGATACTTGTTTTGATTATATCACATCTCTCTAATTTAATTTTCCTTCGAATTCAGTTTCCTATTTTTTCTCGTTTAGAATAGATTTTTTGTAGGTTAGGGAACCTTAAGGAAAAGATGGAGCAGTGTTTTAGAACTATCAATAATTTACTCGATGACTCTATCATTGCAGGAGTGGTACTATATATGATCTTGAACATATGAACAGCCTTTTTAGATTTAGTGAACTTTCTTTAATCAATCATTTATCGGAGCCTGTTTTAGCTTTGTTTATGTCTGCACTAGTACGAATTTATGAACCGCAGCTATTTCGAAAAGGATATAAATTCATCACCCAAATCTTTCGACTACTTCCGCGATTCACAAACAGACATTTTTGGATGAATTAATGAACCAATACATTTCTGAAGTGTATTTTTCATTGTAAGAATTTAAAATTGTTCAAAAGAATTGAATTTTGATCTTCTAAATCTGTATTTAATCAGAGGCGCTATGCCAACTGCTTTAAACGGAAGACATTTATGGTTTTTATCTTATTTGGGATTTTATTTTTCGGTATTCCCTTTCACCAGATACTAAAACACACAAAGAACCAGAACCTTACCAGAACACACAAATCAATGGAACGAAATTATTTCAAAAAGGATATATTCAATCGTGGGATACCCTAGGAGATCTTTCGGCATCCTGTTGATTCATAAACAGCCATTTTATGAACCAATACACTTGTGAAGTGTATTGGTTCATTATTTCATTTATCATTATAAGTGAGTCAAATTACAAATGTGCATTTTAATCTTCTCTTTACTCAAATGTCCATTAAGAGTTGAACCAGAAGACATATGCAATTTTTTTTGTAAAGTACTCCGAATCTCGTTCTTTTGAGATTCGACTTTGGGGAAATCTTAACCGTTAAAACTATCCCTCTCTAAAAAAAGTAATTATTTTAAAAAAAGGTATTTCCAATAGAGTAGTAGCAGATTTTTTGGCACCTTTATGGTTTACAAACCACAAATTTAGAAAAAAAATATAATGAACTTATACACTTTTAAAGCGCATTTTTCATTGCAAAACGGATAACTTACACACGGGAAGTGTATCTCATAATCTAGAGATATAAATAGGAGTCATATCAGAACTTATATCCGACTCTTTCCAAGGGGAGTCACTTAAATTGAGATTTGTCCTTCAAGAGATTCACATATTATAACGAACTCTCAAATAAAAAATATTTCTAAAAGGGTGTTTTCCAATATATTAGCAGACTTTCAACACTTTTAAGTCAATGTTATGTGTTACCTGACCAGTCGTTAACCACCGATCAAGGAAGGAATAACAGACTCTAATTGGCTGAATCCTTCCTTGACAACTGTTTAACCCACTGGTGATACAGCACAGAATACGTAATACAGGGTTTACAAAAAAAAGACGCAATATAAAAAAATTAATCAACCAATACAATTTGAAGAGCATTTTTCATAGTAAAACGGATGATTCCCACATAAAAGGTATAGTTTGACCTTGTAGAGATATAAATTTGAGTCACATCAGAGCACATATACGACACTTCGACTTCTTCTTCTTCTTCATTCTATTAGAGATTTGGCCTTCAGGAGATTGTAGAGATTCACATATTGTAAATGCGTAGCCACATTGGGTGAATCCAGTCACTCAAGGTCAAAAAGATCCTTATTAAACGGCGGTAAGAGGGGTGATGCACAAGACTATTCTTGTAGCGGAGAAAAACGGGTGTCATCCTTTCCACTTCCAACCGCATCTAGTGCATCTCCCTTCCGCTTGATGAGGATATTGATGACTTCGAGCGACTGGAGTCATCCACTGTAGCTACGCACTAACGAACCAACATAATTATTTGAAACTAAAAGCAGCAAGAGCGATCCAGAGCACAGTCGTCCATCACCCCTCGTCATCACCCGCATTTCCATCTCTTATCTTAGGCGATGAGGTGCGGGGCCGACCCTAGTGAGAGCACGGTGGAGGCGACGGTGAAGACGGTGAAAGCGATGAGGCAGATGCGGTCGACCACCATGGCGGCGAACTGCCAGTCGGAGACGACGGAAGAGTCCTCGTCGTCCTGCCGCATCTTAGCCGTGATGAGGCGCAGTTCGCGCAGGATGGCCGCTAGCTCCGGGGTGGCAGGCGGGCCGTAGCGGGCCGGGGAGGGGCTGCCCGGCTCCGGGGGTTCGAGCAGGCTGCGCGAGGAGCGCTCCTTCAGCTCCATCTCGCTCACCTTGGTGCCGCGGAAGAGGTCCCGTCGGGTCACCGGGTGCCCCGGCCGCTGCATTCTGAGTAACCACGGTAGCCATAGCAGGAAGATCTTCTTGATCTGTGGGGAAGAGATGGAGAGAAAAAACATGTTGTAAACTGCAATGCACTTAGTCAGTAAGCGGGGCGCGTATACCGGAATTTCCATCTCCAGGAAGAAAAAAACACGTTATTACATTTTACATGGTTCCCCACCTAAATCCCCCCCATGCAAAGGGTATAGTTCTGTTAACTGTCCCGTTAAATATTATCTAGCTGTTTTTAAAGCAAAATACTCAAAGATATTGCCATAAATTTACTGCATATTTTAATTGGATGGTTTGCAATTACTTGATATATTTTTAAACATTGGTGATCAAAACTGCTTGGCCATTCTTAACGGTGGCGGGATAGATAACTGAAAAGAACCAATAACATACACTTAGATTTAAATGGCTAGAGTATTACGTCACTGAAAAGATGTGGTTGATGGAGAATATTTAGATTGCTTAATTTTTTTCTAGATATTGAAATCCTATTCTTATGGGTAAATTCGAGGCTTTAAAGGCAGTGCTAGATTTATAGAAATTTATAGAAATACTTGTAAATTGATTAAAAGAATCTGTACCTTTATGAATGTACAGATGGAAATATTTTAAAATAATTTTAAAAACCTTTTCCTCTCTTTAAATTATTTTCACTGATGAAAAATACATTAATGTAGTCCTGGTACCTTGATCTCTGACTTCTAAAAAATCTTGATTAAGCAAAAGCCCCTGTCTTCTTCAGGAATAACGGATTTTTCTAATTTTAATTTCATTTTCATTCCAGTTTTTCAGGCAAAGGGTTTATACTTCAAAATATATTCCAATACCTTTCTGAAGTCATAAAATTTTTTCCTGTTTATAGCTATAAATTTATTTAATGTTAAACCAAACTTTTAAAATTTTATTATTATTATTTTAAATTTATTTAATTTTTTTTAATTTTATTTACTTTTGGCAGTACAAATTTATTTTTATTTGTATTCTGTAATGGGTAATTATGGATTAGCATATTTTTTTCTTCTTTTAAAATTAAAAAACATTATTTCTGATTTTATTTGACATATACGTATAATTTTTTTAAAATATATTTCTGTGTCTTACACGTTTTTTGTTAATTAAATTTTCTTCGAATAAGGTTAGTTTTTTATTTTTTTAAATTCAATTTTACCACTTATAGCTATAAAAACTTACCAAATATGAATTTATTTACTAATTGAAAACTAGAATATTCTTACCTGAAGAAAAGTTATTTCGATTCAAACTGTTCGTTTAATTATGCTGAATACTTTGAATCAAAATAATCAAAAACCTTGACTTTATTTTCCAAATTGATCCCATCTCTTCTTCACATCTAGGTTCTTATAATTAAAGGTTATCAATAAAATTTATGTTTGTAAAAGCTGGATTTTTTCAGATTGGTGAACTTTTTTTCCTTCCAAAACTCATAGTGTATATAACCTTTATAAAACTATATTAAGGAACACAAAAATTAACATAAACTTAAAGCTGTATGATTATTATTTTTATGAATCTAACCAAAACCTTTTGCAAAAGTAGCTCATTTGAATAATATCAGGCTATTATTGCTTTAAGTTGTTTAGTTTGCACCCAAAGTGGACCCTTCCAAAACAACATTTTCATCAACGAAATATTTTTCTCCATCAAGAAAGCATTAATCTGCAATTCCTTTCGACAAGATTTTAATGTGGGTCCATTATCGGTGGTGAATAATTATCCACAAGGAACACCCAGTAAAACTTTGAAGAAAAAAAGAAGCAGTAATAATAACAAATTACCTTTTAAGGGTCTTTACATTCCCGTTTCTCCAAACAAGCTACTTAAAAACGTTTATCAATAAACGTTAGGCATTCGATTAAGAGCTTGCAACGAAAACTGCTATTGAGGCGAATTATCAGGAGTGTTTAACTTGTGCGGGGAAACAAATTAGAAAATAACGATGCTTGTAGGGGTAGAGTTGAGAAAGAACATTTATTTTCGAAAATTCAAAGATGCCCTTCGGGGAAAGGTAGGAACTATTTGCTTTAGCCGAAACAGGACTCAGTTTTTAATTACTGCCTATCTTGGTTGCATTCGTGTCTGAGTTTCGGAGGTAGGTAAATAATTTGAACGAGTGCACGTTTTGTGAATATGCAAAAATGAGTTTTTTTTCATTTCTGGTGGAAATTGTAATTAATTTCAAGTGCGTGCAATTGCTTGTTATAGAAGGTAGCATGAGGGTGTGATTTTTTTTGTTTTGAGTAGGAAGTGAATATTGTGAGATACTTTTAATTCTGATGGTTTTAACTGTGAAGGTTTGATTCAAATAACAAGAGATGCTGTGTTTTTCTCGTTTGTGAGATCATCATAAATGAAAAGAATGAATTTCTCTGATGCTTTCTGCTGTCTTGTTGTTAAGAAATGCTAGTGTCCATTACAAATAAGTAAATAGTAGAAGAAATTATAAGTAGGAAAATATGGGAACTAATTAAATATACTATGATTATTTTTAAGGAAATATACAATCTTTGTTTCTAAAAAAAGACAGTTAGTTTTTAAGGTCTCATGCATTCCAAAGACCTTATGCAACCACTTTAAAAATGCAGATTTCTCAGCTTAAATCCTTATATATTTTTGAATGAATAGTTTAATTATCTGAAATAAAAACACTACCTTATGCAACCACTTTAAAAACAATTCAAAATGCAAACAAGTCTGTTTAATTCAGTACATCGTCGTGGAAGATGCAATACAGCACATCTAACATCGGAAAAAGACACAGTTTGAAGTAGTTGTCGATTGTTTCAATTGGCAGTGAAATAAATAGCCAAATATGGTTTCGTATGGTTGCTGCTTAAATCGAGTCTAAACCAACACTATCACATTTTGTCATCACTGAAGTTAAGCACTTCCAAGTACGGGTAATACTTGGGAGGGTGACTACTTCGGAGCATCGTTTGCTAATAGAATTTCTTATTCTCTTATCCATATCGAGCATTTTTCTGCTTTTCAGAAAAGAATGTCCATCATTTCTATTAATTTTGTCTCAAATCAATACACATTTTTAATATTATTTTGTAAATAGGCACTTTTTCCGTTATTATAAGAAATTATTGTTTGATAACTTTATTTTCAATGCAATTGTTATGGGAAATTTTTTTTCTTGCCTTTTATCGGTGTATAAACCAAAAACAAATCATAGGAATATAAAAAATTACAAAACTGTATACATTTTACTTACATTTTAATCCCAATAAGTTTGTAGCAGGTAAGGTACCACGACATAAAATAAAGCATGGTTTATTTGTATTATTCCGGAACTTTACAAAGCTAATGAAAGGAAAAATAGGTAGTACATGTAATAAAAAAGTAACACGTAATTGAAGATCCAGTAATATCTTTTTTAAATTAATTTAATATTATTCGAAAGAATAGTCAAAACAAAATCGCACTCAAAATAAACCAATATCTTTCACGTTCTTAAAAGGTTTGATCGAGACTGATTATCTTCATAAATACTATGATAGATCAAGAAAGATCGGCAACTGTTTTCTGACCAATGTGAAAATGTGTCAAATCACGGCTTACTAGAGCTATAAAGATGTTTTAAAAATGCTTTTAATACTTTTAGGTGCAAAGCCTGATCATAAGTAATCAGATATCTAAGCATCAATTTTTGAAAAAAATTTGGTTTACAAAAAAGCACAGCCATATTAAAACCGCCAAACGAAGTCGCGAAAACTGTTTGGCGAGAAAGAGGATTGGAATACTAAAGGTGCTTCAAATGTTAGATGTGCTGTATTGCATCTTCCACGACGACATACTTTTAAAAGTATAGTTTAATTATCTGAAAGTTAAACACACACAAGTGATAAATGCTAATATAACCTTTTCAGGACTAACGTTGCCATATGGCCACAGAATTTTTTTTATTTATTTCATTTTCTCTGTACCCAAATAATTTAAAATCAATAAACGTTTTATAGTTTCTGGCTTAGTAGTAAGAGTTGATATTTAATGTTTCTTGCCACGGTATTATGCTTTTTGTCAAAATTAGCCGTTGAAATACATAATTCAATTTTTATTACAATGCACTTCATTATTCTACTGTGAATGCTTTTGCGAATTATATATAAATGAAATAGGTCAAAATACCAGAATGGGATGTGGTAAAACGATTCGTTTGATTTGCTCTGGTATCAGATACATGGAAATAATAATATTTTCCCCTCTACATGAATGGATTTGAAGCCAAGGAGTGCAGATGACAGTTTCTTAACAAGACAGACAATTTCCTTTATTGGAAGTAAGTTAACTAACTCCAATTTTTTAAAACCTGGTACCTCCCCTTCATGCTTTTAACACTATCTATTTATATGTATTAACTGTCTATCTCAGCACATTATAAATCAAATTGAATTTCTTGGATTTCAAACCAATTGAACTAACGAGCTAAAAGATAGTCTATATGAAATCGGGAGCAGTAAGTGCTCCTACAGATTTGTTATGTTACTTTGAGATGTGTAAACTTAGTTATAAATTTTATTTAAATAAATAGGTATACTTTTACTTCACCCCTAATTATTAGAAACAATGGTAAAATTTGATGCTTGTAGTATAATGTAACAACAAAAATGCAATTTTTAAAGTGTAGATGGAATTTGGTGTATTGAATAACTCATGGAGAGTGTAAGAGACAGCAAAAGAAGGAGACGATTTCAGTGTTTTAAATCAGTTTATTTAACTTTATAACGTAACTGAAGCATATTAAAACGTCTTTTATGTATCTTAAAATCTATACTAGGATTCATGTTAGCACCATTTTAAATACGGTACATCATTTTTACACGTAATTACAAAAGACGAAAAATATGACAATACTACGGTCGAACGGATTAAAAACGAAATTATCTCAACTTCCCAAAAATGCAAACAGCCAACCTTGATCTAACAAACAACATTTCAATGCTTTTAAGAATTATTCCATAAAAGAGGTTACCTCATCGAAAACGAATGTCCACTTGATTTTTTATCTTTTTATTAAAAAAGGTTAGTTATCTTTTATTTATTAGTTAACGCTTCATTTTCCTTTTTTGCTATGCAGATATAGGCCTGCAAGGAAAAGTGCTCGATAAAGTATACTCCTTATATTCTATCAAAGGACTGTTGATGTGAGACATTTCGATAAGATAGTGTATAGCTTAGTACTGTGTAGCAAAACACGTGTCTACCTTGGTGCCTATGGCGTCGATTGTTACCGGTTTTAACGCGTTCGTGGAAAGCTTTGCGCACCATCGCGTCCGCATACGCAAGTCTCGCGTCGAGCGTTTCGCGTCTTTGCGCTTACCACACGTCGCGTTCTGATTCGTTGAAACTACAGCAATCGCGGTTGACGCGTAGGTTATTAAGAGTTATTTACACTATGCCGCTCGCAGAGAGCCGCGTACTGTCACATTTAGTATCTCGCTCTATGGAATTTGTTTTCTATTGGTTCAAAACGTCCCTTATCAATTCAGTCTTTTTGCGTCTCAGTCAAATGAAAAAGCGCTTTCTTTATAGATTTTTTTTAGTTTGTGGCAAACTTTTGCAGCTGGGTTGAGAAGTCTTTGGAGCTCCTAATTTATGTGCCAGTGTTGTTGGGAAGAGTGGAGGATTATTCGCGAAATGAATGGATGGGGCTTAACTGTAACTTCGACTCGTTACGGATGTATTATCGTTAGATATTCTGGCGGTTCCGTGTCCGCATCGCGAAATGTGTTTCGCTCAGGAAAGAGCCTTTTATTCGCGCGATTGTTATTTTAATGGTGTCTGTGTGCACAGAGTAAAGCCAGTGTTAGTTGGATTTCTCTGGATGACGGAAGGTTTGCCGCTGAGCAGAGATTTCTAATTACGCCCAGTTTGTACTTTGGACATTTAAACCATCGCATCGCACGCAGGAATTGAATGACGTCATAAAATCTTTTAGTGAGGCATTACGTTTTAATATCCGAGTTCTCCCTGTTAAGGGACGGGGAAGATAAAGTCGCTTTTAAGCTGTGCTGGGAGGGCTTTTGAATTATTCTGAGGAATTCGGATTTACCGGATTGTGAACCGTGCATTTAAATCGCGGGGATTTAAAGAAAAAGCTGTTATTTTATTTCTGTTTTGGAATATCAATGAGCATAAATTGCTCTTGGAAGATCAAAAGTACTGATTCTTATTGTATTTGGTAAAAGCGGATTTACCATATAGAGTGTCTTAGGTGGTACTGCTGAATTAATAATCACGGAAATGTCACTCATTTCCTAATAAATTTCATTTCTAGTTTTGAATAGCACAAGGCAATTGCTTGATAAATGCCATGCTAAGTATTCCACAAGTATAAATTTTATCTAGAAAAATATTTTTAAAATTAACTTTGCAATTTAAACTGAGATAAAATTTGATATCCATAAATGATAAAATAATAATTTCGAGTACTAAATATTATCTTTTAAACATGATAAAGAATTTAAAATCCCTTATAAAACCACTAGTTCGTCTTTAAAAATTTACATGGGAAGCATTTTTCCAATTTAATAAATCTTTATAAAGATTCATGTCATTTTTGAATATATAACGGTTAGATTGTTATTTAAGCCAAAGTAAATAAAGTCAATAATGTGTTTTTTTGTTAAAATAGGCTGTAATTTATTTTCAAAAGGAATAAACAATAGTAGTTCGTTATGAATTACTTTGGAATAAAATAAATGTAAATCAAAGCAACCACCCAAGTCTTTCTAATTAAAATCTGATTCAATTCCAAATATGATAAAGGGAGCAGAAGAAACATCTCCTTAGAAGGAATTTGATTGTACTATTCATTCGTAATAGCAAAAAATTTACGTAAGTTAGCATAAAAAAGAATCTTCATAACGAAATGATTAAATTTCAGATTATGAAAGCGACGCCATTTTGTGGAAAATCCTCCACCTATCACTGCACTGACTTTTGATTAGGAAGCAATCAATGAGAAATAATACAGATTCGACTCCTTCTACCATTCACACTTTTGCGATAACGAACGCGTGTGAGCAACATCCGTTCACAGAATAATAATACAACACCTAACTAAAGTCAAACTCGTATACACATGACATCCTGAAAAAACGAATCGCCAATATGAGCATTCTCACAAGAAGAAATGAGTCTATAGGAATCCTTTGTTGAGAACTCAGGAGTCGGTTAGTTAAGTTTATGCAAGTATAATGCCAGAAATTCAGGAAATCCAAAAGTCTAATGTATTCTACTCGTACTGTTTGACTTCAGTCAGCTAGGTTAAGGGTATTGGGGGGAAAGGGGCGTGATTAATAGAGCCTTGGAGTTTTCTCTACTTATCTATGTTATTTAAGCGAGTATGCAGTCATTTTATTTGGAGCCGTGTCAAAAACTCTCTGCATTGGTTATTAGTGTCATTGCGGTAAGAATTAATGTTTGGTTCCTTTTAAGCTCGAATGAAGTATTTTAATAACGCAGAACCGTGTGAAATTTACAACATGTGTGGTTATAATATTATTTATACTTATATATAAGAAAATATATCAAAATTGAATATTAGCTTCTTTTTTTATCAGAATTTTCTAACAAAACAATTTTTGACTTTGTTAAAAAAGTAACTCCCCACTTAAATTTTTTGAATGATGGCTCAAAAAGCAAATCAAGTACAATTTTATACAATCGTATTTGGAAATATTTTCTGCTGTCAATTTTTTGCATTTGGAGTTACACTTTAAAAATATGTAACCATAATTTTATTAAAGAAATAATATTTTTTAAGCTGATATTTATAAAAATTAACTACAGCTTTCAATTTGCTCTTATAGTTTTATCACTTTCAAAATATCTTATTTTTTAAACTTTTTTGCCACAAAACATAGTTTGTTAAGGAAATCGTAGAAAAACGCCAGTATTTTCAATGCAGGGAGTTTTTGAAAGCGTTCTGACTTTTTGTGGTTTATACCTTTCGATAAAACCAGTTGTTTCTATAATTGCGGTAGCTTTCTGCAATAGTGGTCTAACTGACACATGATCAATCTGGCCGTTATAGGAATTTGAAAATGTTTTTTTTTTTCGTACAGGAAAAAATATAAGCTGTCTTGTAAATTTAAATATGTGCTCAAATTACTGAACTATGGTAATACATTATTAAATTAGCTTAAGCTAAATTAATTAGATAGCCATGATGGTTTCAAAATTTAGATCTTATCACCGAGTGTTAATTAACAACTCCAACTTAAACAGTCATAAATTATTGTATTAAGAAAGGTTAAAATTAAAATTTTTTAAATGCATGAAATCTAACGGAATATGTACGAAAATAATATTAAATCCATAATGAAATCAATAGTTACACTTTATTCCTGATTTTCAGATTGCTTAAAATTGCTTAAAAATTATTTTTTACTTAAAAATTTAAACATATTTTTATCAAACGAATTAATTTAAGATGAAAAAGAAAGTTTTGTGCAGTTTCATTTGTTCTCTTACTCCCGTAAAAATATTTTCCTGGAAACCTAATATGTTCAATGGTAATCGATTTTTATTATTTTCAATTAATTTAAATGTTACCAAGGTAAAAAAAATAATTCCATTGGCAAAAGAAGGATGTCATGTCAGAAGACCTCTATTAAGAATATTATATTGATAAATGCTTTGAGCCCTAAGTATAGGTATAATTTAAAAGGATTATTGAAATATATTTACAATACTCGAGTACAGTTCGTTTAACCTTTGGGTATATCCGTATCTACTATATACATATAAGGGAGTATTTATGAGAACTGTAACTTAAATACTCGCTCACGAGTCTATGCTTTTCGTTGATTAGATAGGGAAGCATAATTGGTTCACCAAATGAAATGTGTAGTCGGCCTTCTAAAAATGCCAAAATGTGCTCATGAAATACCTGAGCAGTCACAGTCTCTTTTATCAAACGTGCCATACCAAAATCTGCCATATGATGAACAATGCTAGGTGTGTGTGGTATGAAAGTTAGTTCTGTAACCTATTACTTTGTTCATTATTTGGCGAATGAATGCAATACAAATAGAATTTGTTCATCTACGGAAGGATGCAGTACTTCTCATTGGCTGCTTTTTTTAAAACGTCAAAAAATGTAGTGAATTATCGAATGTTTTATTCGAATAGTTCCGTCACAGTTGCGGATAGCAAATGGATTTAATACTTACTTGCCACTTGATGAACGTTTCAAACTGAAAGGAATGTTCATAAGGGCAATTAGGTTGAAAGTTTCAAATCTATTGTGAGATTACATTGCTATCCAGTTCCGTTTTAAGAAATTTCTTTTATCACCATTTTTCAAATTCATGGATATAAATGTTGTATAACTTTCTATATATTTTTGATAAAATTATATTTCTATAAATGTTCATTTTCCAAAATTCTGTGCGCTTATATTTTGGATACCTACGCAGCCAAAAATGGAAGTTTTCTGATTGACATTTCTAAAACTTTAGCGAAGATGATAAAAGCATTCACAAGCCTAATAATATTAATGGGAGAGATTTTCAAAATAACAGCTTTTTTGGACAAATTTAACGAAAAAAGAATGGATTTGAAAGTTACTTTGAAGTTGGAATGAACTATCACTTGGGCTAGTTTGGTACTTCGGGAGCTTGACACATTACTTGACCGTGTTCAATACCGAAAACTCGTAAAGTTTAATTGCTGCAAATGCTAACCAGTGTTTAAACAAAGTAGGGGATAAGGATCGATTTTTAACACTCATTATATAAAAATTGTGATTTTTGAGGACAAATTCTCAGATGGGACTCAGAAACATTAAATAGGAATTTTGTATTGATTTTATAAATAGCTCGACAATAGTTTTGAAATCTCAAAAATTGTTTTATAGAGACGTATACATAAAGAGTTAGAAAAATCTAGCTGCTCAGTCTTTGATTTAAATGGTTTTGTAGATTTGGCACATTTTTTTGTGTTCTGTTTAATACTATGAAGTTTGTGTAGTTATTCAGGAATTTGTGAATATTGTTGTTTGATTTTTGATTGAACGTTTACGAAGCAATGCAAAGGAGTAAAATAGTGAGTCGAAGATATTGCATCGAAGTGCATGGCAGTGTAGATGAGTGCAGTAGTTTTATCATAAACCAGCTTTCAAATATATTCTGAAATGGCTCTTTGCCAAAATATTATACCTATAAAATAGGCAAAAAATACGTTTGATGCAAACTCCTTTGAAACGAAGCTTCGTAACGTTTCATAGTCGTTGATAGACAGACTGATTAGCAGTATTGAGCTTGCTTTTAAATAAGCGAGTTTTCTGGTCCTAATGATTTGAAATGAAAAAGTGTGGGATATATATTGTACGGTATTGCTTGTTGTCGCGCATTGATATGGTATGAGCAAGCTACAAATGTCTCGTCGGTATTCATGCTTAAATATATTTATTGGATGGTATGATGTGCCTAAATTTCGAGCCCCCTCACTGACTCGTGTTCTATAAGTTTCTTCAAGAGTGAAATGCGTGTATCTGCAGTTGTTGCAAAATAGACTTCTTAGGAGAGTTCTTTAGAAAAAAGTTCGTGTGTGAGTTTATTAAGACTGTATATCATCATAATTATTTCTGGTTGATTTTATTTAATATCATTTCCTATATATGCATTAAGAGCACGTTGCGACTTCCTCTAATGCTGTCCAGTTCGTAATTACTACCCAATCAATGAGTGTTTTTTTAGTATCGCATTTAGTTTTTCTTAGTAATTTGTAGGGTGAGATCATTTTTGACTATAAAAACCTATGCCTTAAGGCTAGATTGTAGTTTTAATTTTTTTCAATTAGTTTGATAACTGCGAAATTTAATTTTAGTTGTCAGTAAGCTTATTTTGATTGTCGCATTGTGCGGGTTGCAATTTTGTATCCTATTTTCGCCCGATGCGTTCTTTCCTAATATATGTGATACTTTGTTCGTCGTATAAGCAGCAGCAGCGCGCGTATAATACTGATATAGCGAAGAAGAAGCGACTCGTCTATGCAGCGTGTCTCTATATAAGCGCCCTGCTCTCTCTCTCCCTAAAAGAAGCTAATAGCAGCAAGTAGCAAAGCAGTTAAGTTGTACGTCTCTTGAGCTTATTATTATCGTTATAATTGACCGCGTCTCTCTTCTGTGTTAGCTATACCACCACCCAAGTTGACCGCCGCAGCGTCAACCCTTTCGGGTGTGTAATGAATGTACGATACGATGTTGTCTGACGAAAGAATCAATCTTCTCACGCTACCAGGTGGGGGGCCTGAAAGATAGTGGCGCACGTGGATAGGATGGTGAATGCCGTAAAACCGAACAGGCAAATTCGGTCGACGACCATGCCTGCGAACTTCCAGTCGGAGATAACTTCCTGGTTTTCGTCTTCCTCCCTCATCCGCCGGGTGATGAAGCGGAGCTCCCTCAGGATGCTCTGGAGCTCCCTTTGGGTGCTGAGGCACGGGTGGTAGAGGGGAGTCTCGTCCCCCGACCCCCCTCCGGCAGCGCCCCGCCCACCGCTCACTGTGTGCACCGTGAAGCCCCCTCCGGAAGTGCTGTTTTGCTGACGGAAGTCGTCATCCATGTCCAGCACGTTGGCCAGCAGGCTCCTGGAGGATCGCTCTTTCAGCTCCAGCTCCTTCATCTTGGAGCTCATGAAGAGGTGCTTGCGCGTGATCTTCTTTCCCGGTCGACTCATTCGGAGGATAAACGGTAGCCATGTCAAGAAGATTGTCTTCACCTGCAACGAAACAGCTCCTTTAAACATACATCCAACAATAATATACGTCCCGTTAAAAACAAACGCCAAGACTAGATACATCGCCAATAAAGGCAAACCTAGTCCATTAAGGAAAACGCTTGAAATACCTTTTGATTTAACAAAGAAATCGTGGAAGCTATGTTATCAGGAAACCATTGTAATTTATACAGGGAAATCTGGGTATACAATACGTATAACTTAACTATCTTTAAATCGTAGAGACCCGAAAAAATTTTGGGATAACAAATTTTAGAGGTAACAAAGTGACTAGAGAAATACTTAATTTCAAGGGGAAAATATTTTTAGAGGTATTTTTATCGAGATTGTACAGTTTTTTTGCTGTCTCTATAGTCATACCGCAGAGGCATTGCAACCGATACAGGCTGTCTCTGTAAACTTGATAATCCTTCTCTTCGTCTTACTACTGATTCTGTGTAAATTTAGCAGGATTTCTCAACATAAATTACTTTGGATTTCTTTGTTAAATCAACAAGTATTTTTAAAGTGTACAGGATGTTTCAACAAGTAGCCCAAACTCTGCTCAGGTAGATTTATGGGGTGGAATATATACTATAAGATTCCCAAAAGGTTGTGCCTCTTCGACCCATAGTTTTTGAAAAATTTGATACAGAAAAATATTTAACGTCATATCCGGTTTTTAAGGTCATGGGAAAACAAAATCAAAAACATATGTAATTACTTATTTTTGCAGGATAAGGTGTTGGAATCATTCACTGCGTATGCATGCGCGCACCGTGGAATGAAATAATTTAATTTTTTACCCAAGCAAGGATTGCGGCTGTGTAGAGTTTGGACGGGCTTATTGAAACACCTACAGACATTATTGCCCGTCTACTGCAAAGTAAGCTCCTACTAAGTAATCTGGTAAAAGTGGTGGTTGCCACAGTAACAAAACCAGCTCTCTTTAAATGGGGATCAAGTGGGATGAGTTATGGGGAGGTTTATGGTATCTGCACGTTATTATTTTTCTCATCTTTAAATTAGTTGAACTCACTCTCTCATTTTGGATTTTTTTTTGCTTTTGTCAGAGTCAACTTCCCAATTAAGAATTAAGTTACACAAAGTTGCTGCTTTTCTCCTGGATTCCTCTGTCAAAACAGGGGGTGGGTCTTTTTACGACTGGAACATATAAATTGGTTGAGCTAGTTTTGCGATAGACAGACAACAATATAACAATACTTATTTTCTTCCAGTTTGGCTATTTTTAACGGGACCGATAACAGAATAGTTCCATAACGGTTAAGTCTCTATGCTGAAAGTGTCCCTTACTTTTGTTTGCGTCAGAGGTTTGCGAGGAGCAAAAAAAAGTTCCATGGAAATTATATTCCAAGGGCAGGGTTAAAGTTTGATGTAAAATAACGATAAACTGATTAATTAAGAATTTGAAAATAAAAATCTTTTATTAACATGCCTACCAATTTGGAAATATTTCTTTTATTTGAAGGACAGCTTTATAAGTCGCTTGTATGAATGGAGCTGAATATTAAAAAGATTAATTTTAGTGAAAATTATAGTTTTTTATATACTTTTCAAAGAGGAAGAAATATTCAAATGTCTATAAAATATTGAATATAAAATGGAAATTTTTGTTTTCAAGGGAATTTTCTTATTCGTAATTTCATTCTCTTTTCGATGATAGAGAGTAAGTTGCATCCCCAAGGTTTCATTGATTGAAAGTACAAGTAACAAAAGTACTAATACTATAACACGTTCAGAAGCAATTCCCCCCTGCAGTATCTTTACTATCCGAAGGTTATAAAAACTCTATATACTTCTCTATTTACGATCAGAAAACAGGGATTTTATGAGTACCTAAATGGAAAAAGAGCGAAAGTGGATTTTGAGAACACACTGAAATAAATGCAAGGTAAAATGAAGTAATTGTCTACCATTCTATTTCCTTCTTAATTTTAGTTAATTATGTTTCCTTTACTCAACCTAATCCCTCGTTTGATAATTAAAGTAGGATTATGAGTTTCGTGATACCATCTCTTGAAGAGCAATGGAAGTTGCATGAAACTACGGTTAGTTAATTGGAGAAGCACAATCTTGCTTTATTTAATAATAAAAGGAAGGACATTTTCAGCATGGAGACTTAACAACATGAATAAGCTATTTCTCAAAGATAATAGGTATGCTTTTGTGTATATTTAATACCTAAGCTGAGAGCTTTGAAGGAAAAGCTTTTAAGGAAGCAGAAAGCTTGGGAGCAATATAAATAATTTTGAAGAACGGATGTATTAATATTTACTACAGAGAGACGGAGATGTACAAATTATAAAAATTTTTTATTCTGATGATTAAAAAAGTGATAAATGAATACACTAAGATTCAAAGTAATAAGTATATAATGAAGTATAATTTTCTAGGGTCTTCAGTATTTAAAAACTTTTGTATAATTTATATTTCTTAATTTAAAACATTAATTCTATGCTGAAAAACATCTCTGTCCCTTTAATTTTCTATACAAAATATATAACCTGGAAAATATCAATACCTACATTAGCAAAACGTTCTCATATTATAAAAGTTTGAAAACTATTCGAGTAAAATAGTGGGAATCTGGGAGTATTTTCATAACATAAGATTTAGAAAATGACACGGTTTCTAAAAATATTCTAAACTAATTTTAGAAAATATTTAAAAAGCATGAAGAAGCATAAAGAAATAAAGAGATGAGAATGGAAATATATTTTCATGTTCATCACTTTTTAAACTATCTTCTGAACATAGCATTCCTTGTGTTGTTTGAGGATCTTATAAAGTGTTTTTTATTATTATTTAAGTATTTTCAGAAAAACTGACTTGAAAACAAAAAAAGACTGAACATTACTGAGCCTTTAAGCTTCAAGTATGAATTTCAATTTATTTGTATAGAAAAGGAAATTAAGTGTAAAAGTGTATTTCTCATGACTATATTGTTTCTGATTTTGTTTACGAATACTTCATACAATTAGGTCATTTTATACAGGGGGTTTCAGAACTGTCTAAAAGAATGATAGGGTAGTTAGAGAGGACCTAGACAAGTAAATTTCGAATAGGAATGACGGGCGAAGATGCACAGTTAAAGTGCTAAGACACAATGAAACGTAATTAGTCAATTAATATAATGTAATGTTAATTAATTTGTAACGTGACAACGTAATGTAATAAAGAGAGCGTTACAAAAAACGATTTCCTCAAAACTCGTTTAAAAAACATAATTGAATGAAAAGATTCATTGCATAAGGAACAGAAGTATTCCCCCCAGATACATCCCCTATGAAAATTTTGTCAAAATTGAAACACTTGTCAAACCATGGGAGGAATTATAAAAGTGCTATATTGAGAGTTTATTTAAAGAACAGGAAAACATATGCACTAGATCATCACCGTTCGCTAGGATCTATTTGATCATTTACACTTAGTCTCGATCCTTCTCCCAGTGATTTCCACCTCAACAAAATAAATTCTTGTCTGATCAATCGAAAACCATCTAACAAACTCGGCTCTTTGGATGGTCTCTTGATTTTGTACTTTTTTTAAAACTCGCCCCAAGGTTTGACAAGTGTTTCAATTTTGATAAAATCAATGATAAAACGTAGTTGGGCATACGCTGTACCTTATACAATATATTTTCACTTAATTATTTGTTTTTTTTATTAACACTGGCCTTAGGAAAATCTCGTTTTGTTACACTGTTGTACTACATTACGTATTCGCACTTAAACGGCGCATCGTGCATATCTCCATTACTATGCCAAACATGCTTGGCTAAGGTCCCCTCTAACCACCTTATCATATTTTACAGTGAGTTCCAAAACAACAAAAGTATCTTAATAATTCTTACATCTGTGTGTTTTATTAGTTTTTAGGGTTTATTACTTTTCCTATTCAAATAAATTTTTCAGAATAAGTAACTAAAAAAATTTATCAAGTAAATAAAAATTATATTTGTTGTTACCTATCATATAAATTTGAATGATATGTTTACTTTAAAAATGGGAAATTAATTAATTTTTATAATATGAGAAAAATAAATTGTTAACTGCCTCGATCTATGTTGTTATTGCTCTGATTTTTTTTATCAAAATACATTTGTGTAACTATATTTTTATATGGTGGATTCAGTGACCTCAAGTGTATAAACCTTTTAAAGTATTTTATACCTATTATAATATAGAGAAAATTTGTATAAAAAGCACAGCCTTATCTTTAGATATAGAATTAAGTTAGAAATAGCTTTAGCCTAATTTTAATTAGTTAAAATGTCTGATTAGTATGTTTTATGAACGTGGTTTAAGGCAATTTGAAATTTTCGTTGTACAAATGCTCCTTTTGCTTTCAAATAAAAAGATATTTCAGATTTATAGTTTTTTTAGAGTTTAGTATTCTGTCTCACCCTCTTTTTTTATAGAAAATGGTAGGGGAGAGTTGCTCAAAGCTCGCTCACCCAAAGCGGGTAGGGGCTCGTATATTGCCGGATGGTACCGGAGAGTCAAATCAAAATATGTGTATGCCATGATTGACCGAACACTCCCGAGGTTTAATCAACTTTGATAGAACATCCGATTTTTTAGGCGCAATGTAAAAATGACGATTCTGTTTTAAAAAAAAATAAGATATGTTCCTTTTGAATCGTCAAAAATTAGTACATTTATCATGCTGTTGATAATTTTATATTACTTTGATACAATCTAACTTTAAAATTATGTGAAAGAACCGGCGTTTTTTTATATTTTTGAGGTTTTAACGCCGATCAAAGTAAGAAAGGATCCTTAGGGCATAACGGGTAGGGCAAAGCGGGTTGCTTCCATCAATGGGAGATACATGAAAATAATTTTTATGATAGTTATTAGGTACGTAACTAAGGTCTCAAACATTAGCGGATTTACGGGGGATCACAGAGGTAAATGCCGCCCCCTAACTTTTTGAGGATATTCCATTATTTTATTGTAAACAATGTTTTCAGATCAATCAGGGACAGAATGGCCCCCAAAAGTATTTGGCTGTACCACGAGGTTTCCTAAATCCTTCCTTGTTCTCAACGTTACTTGTTTTGGGCCACCTTGTCGGGAAAAGTGGTTTTTTGACGGGTTTTTTATTTTCGGTAATATATTATTTAGCCCAAACTGATGCTATCGTGCATTTTTATTTTATAGTTCGATAACTCACCTATCATTTAAAATCAAATGTGTAATTACAATCAAACAATAACTATGATTTTTGAGCTTTCAAAGTTAGCATACCCGCTTTGAGCTACTCTCCCCTAGTTTTACCAACGAACTAATATTTGAGTGAAGAACTAATATTTGAGTGAAAAACTAATATAATAATTTAAGTAGTTACTGGACTATGCGTTATAATGTTTATTAAATGTAACCAAAAAACTATAAACTTGGGTAAGAGTTAATTTTAGATTAAGATGGAGGACAAGATGGGTTAATTCGTTTGTCCGTTCCCCTCCTTACTTAACTGAATCGTGATTTATTTTTATTAAGTTACTCAATGTTTTTTAATTTATTGTTTAAGAATTTTTTATATACTTTCGTATAATTTTTACATAATTTACTGACACATACCATATTTAAGATGAACCTATTACATAATACACTACCCTAAAGTAATGGACCGGACACTAAGTGTTATGGTTGAATTGAAAAAAGAACATGATTTAATTGGAAGTGATTGACTTCTGTGTGCTGCAATCTCATTATTGATCTTTCTAGGCATGCTCTCGACAGTATTTTGATACTAAGTTTTGAAATGTGTGTTCATTTCTGCTTTGAGAATATTGCTATCTCAGTTGTAGATTTTGAACGTGGTCCCCTTTCCTAGATGTTTCCTAGGGTTTGTCTTGAGACTCTGAAGGGACCAGAGAAAAAATTTCAGGTCTATATCTTAATCCCCCTGCTTGACAGATGCTCAAACATGGCAGGAAGCAGTGCCTTCCGGAAAGTATCATTTGTCCAGTTTATGAAATTGAAAGCAGGTGGGAAGAATCTAACTGTCCAAAATGTTCATCCTGGCATCAATATACTTAATTTACCAATAACAAAATTTAAGAGTTCCATGAAAAACACTGTAACTCGACGCTTCATAAAACAGCTTTCTATCCTTTTTAAGTCCAGTTACGACGTTGCAAGTGCCAAGCAAGTCTGCCTTCTTTTTTGGACGATGTGATGTTTGACTTGTTTGCGTCATCAAAACTATGTATATTATAGACTGTCATTTTTTTACAAAGTATTGTAGCGGACCTAACCCCTGCAGCCTGTTTAATCTCATTTTTATTGATTTGAAATGTTTTTTGTAGTTTTCACGATTTTTATACTTTAGGACCTGCTGATTCCATCAAGTCATTTTTAAGGGACAAACAACAAGTGCAATTAATGTCCCAACTCCCGAAATCTTTCTACAACACCGAAAATTGTGCAAAATTGAACGAATAGACTTGCCTCTAAAGTGACCATTTGCTTCTTCACTTCTTTCTAAATCTCCAACTTATTTATGTTCGAAATATCACAATTTCACGCAGAACCAAATAAGGAACCTCACCAGGTCAAGTGCAAACATTGAGATGTAAAAAATTGAGATACAGTTGGATTTTATGCAAATTGTCTCTAGCCCGGTCCAATACTGGTGTAGTATATTTAGAAGTGTATTTTTGAATGTACCCCAATAAAAGCCAAGAATATCAATAAGTTAACTGTTATTACTTAAATTTTTAATGTATAGTAACATCCTTTTTTGTAACAAATTAGTACATTCTAAATTTTAATGTAGTTTCTAAAAGCCAGAAGATAAAGCCATGCGTGAACAAAAGAAATAACTAAACAATCTAAAATTTTTGGATAGATTATCAAGATGAAGACTTTTCAAATAGGAATTAAGTACAGAACTTATTTTATGTTGTCGATGAAACCTTTTAAAAACTTCTAAAAACTAAGAGGTTTAAGTAATATATAAATATCAGATTATTTTATCTTTTGTTTCGGTATGTTTATCCAAACCAATAAAATAAGTTGATTTTTTAAATAAAAGATAGATAATATTCCTAAAATGTGTTTCAAGGTAGGTTGCACTATCCCGTGTAACAATCTGGGAACTTTTTTTCCTCTGAAACAGTGTGAGATACGAGAAGAATAATTCACAAAGGTAATATATCCTTAAATGATACCCCTAAAAATAAAAGTACAACTTCCCTATCAGTACTTTTTGAATTTTGTATTTTTTTTCGAAAACTTGTGAGTTTATACAAACGCATGTGATGATTTTTTTATTTCTTGTTGTTCGTAAGAAATGCTTTTATTTTTTAATATTTTCTATTAATAAAATGTATACACAGATAACCGTAATTCTTAAAAAGATTGAAAGGAAAAAATTTCAATGTAAATGAAATATCTGAGTAAAGAGGAAAATATTAAAATTAATAGTTCCCTGACTGTTTCCCTCATTTTAATATAAAGATAATTTAATTCATAAATTTTTTACTTTTTAGTTATTTGAACAGAATTAAGTTAAAGTTTATAAATATTTCAAGACATTTGTTTCACAATTTTTGACCAAATTTCAGAGGCTTCAACTTCGGCATTTAAACAAGGTTTATTGTTAAGGAACTGTTTTAGTAGGATACAATAGTAATTTTCTTAAAAATATCAAAACACATAATAAACCGATAGTAAAAACTGATGTCCACACATTTTATGTATATTTTATTATGCAAAAATACAAAATCTCTGTCACACATTTTCTAATATATGATGCCCAATTAAAAGAGCTTGGTATCAACCGTTCAATTCAATAAAGAATACGGCATTGCGTACACATGGAGGAAACATAAAATGCCAAAGTGTACATATGGCTGAATGAAAATGCAGAAATTAGTTTCCAAACAGGTACCGGATCTACCCAGACCTAGTTATGTCTATATATAATGGAGTTAATATATATTTAGTTTAAATTCAAGTTAGGACAGCAAGATTACGTTTAATATATTGATGAACTGGATTTAAAACACGGAGGAACATTTCTGTTTCATGAAACGCCAAAAGTCATGTTTTAAATGAATGGAGTAAGGATTTAAAAACCCAAATGAAATACTCATTTATCTATTTTGAATCGTTATGAAATATCTACTTTTGTGAACAACGTAATATCTTGGATTATAAAACTTAAGTTTGTTCATCGCACATGAAAAAAAATTAGATCCTTTTCTATATTTATGTGCAACATCAAGACTGTAATTTAATTTATAACATAACAGATATACTAAAAATATAAAGAAAGATTCGATTGTTAGGTTGATATTATATGATGCTGGTTTCGGGTTATTTTTGAAAGTAATTATAAATATTTAATTTTATAAAATATCTACAATAAATAAATGTGAAATATTGTAATTCTTTGTAAAAATTACTTGTGAATTAAAAAGGAAAAAGTGGAAAGATTGTTACAAAAGAACAATGAAAAGGGGTAGTAATTAGGCACTTCATGAAACAAAATATGTTTCCTTTAGTAAGCTACATTATAGCTATCAAATACTTATTACATAGAATAAAGAAACCATGACGAGATCGATAAAAAAATTCTTTCTATAAAGTATCTACAATTCTAATGTTTTATATTAGTTCCTAGAATTAGTAGATTATAATAAAACTATTGTTGAATATATAATAAGCATATATCGTATTTCAAACTCTTTTAAGCACCTCTGGTGCTCATTTGATTTAATAATAGGTACTCTTGAAACAGATTCTAAACAATATGCCTACTAATGAGACTTACACTAGAGTCATTACTTCCAATAAAACTATCTGTACGTATAGTTAAATATGAGCAATAAATTTATTGTTATGATTTAGTACACATTACATTAAAATATGAAAAATTAACACTTTAAAACGCGAGTGATAAAATATTTAAATAAAATTTATTTAATATTCTATACGGTCCCAATAAACTCTTATGCGCTTTAAAAAGTTGAGCAAGATATACATAGCTTTTGATATTGTTTTTATAAAAAAGATATGTATTTTGAATGTGATTATTTCGGGTGGAATTATGCCTAATTGATATCAATTTCACATTATTTTCATATCACGTGTATTTACTCCATACATTCTCTATCACGATGATTCAATGTTAGTTATTTTCTTATTTAATTTCTTTGCAAAAAGTTAACTGGTTCTAAAATACTTTATCCTAATGTATAAAGAATGTTATACAATAGCAGAATCTGAAATATCTATAAATATTGTTTGAAATACATTTGTATAGAAGTATATCAAACTTTTATCGAAACTTTTTTCGTTTTTTTGTGAATAACTTTAATAATTTCTAAAAGTTAGATTTAGTTTTTTTCCATGTTTATAGTACTCATAGATATGAATATTTTCTCAATACATGATTGACTCTTTTGATTTGTTCAAATACATGAATGGAATGGACATGAAAAGGAAGTGCTATAAAACTTAATATCAATACTTGAACAAGTATCTCAAAATATAACAGCACCTGAATTGCTATGGTAAAGATAAATCATGTTAAGGAGCAGATAAGGGCCCCGAAATGCTGTCTGAAAAGCTTTGTGAAATATAAAGTGAAAGCAGATGAGAAAAAGTAGGTTTCTATATGTTAAAATTTGTTTCTATAATTTAATATGAAGAAATTAATTCTTAAAAATTAGATATAATCATTTATTAAATTTTATAAAGACTGATATTATCTAAAAACCAGTTAGAAATAATTTTGGTATAAAAATTGCTTAAAATGTAGATTTATTTGAAAATTAAATAAAAAATGTCTAAATGATAGCTTGCATTTTAAATTTACATGAAATAAAAGGATTTTTAGCCAGATAGAAGAACATGATTTATTGCAAGGCAACCAGTATATACTGACCTAAATGGGTTGAAGAGTGTTATGGCAGTGTCACGGCAAATAAGTACACTCACAAATAATACATGTTTTATTTTTTTAACTAACTGAACTATTAACGTTAAAGTTAACTGTATAAAAGCATGAAATATATCTGTAAGCTAATCTTTTGTTAAACCACAAAATTTATACTCTACTATCACCTATTCTCAAACCTGCTTATCACAACTGAATTACCACAGTGTGTATAGCTTCAATTTATAATAAATAACCCAAATTTTATCATTATGTTTGCAGGAGTTTCCTACAACCTTCTCTCTTTTAAAATAAAGGGAGATGTATGCAAAAATATTAAGAACAAATTGAGTTATTAATTAAATATATCTAAATGTTCAAACGTCTAAATTTTTAATAAAAAGTTTCGGAAATCAGAATTATTACATTACTGCGGGTATAATAAATTACGTAAAATAGCTTTTAAAAATAATAATGTGTTACATATAACTTTTAACATAAATATTATAATGTATATTATAATACACTTTACATTATTAGAAAGTACTTTTGAATACAGTAACATTTCACATCATTCAAAATAATTACAAAATATCTAATTTCAAAACCTCAGAAAAACAATTAAGTTGTATATTATATAGGAATTTTCTATATAGAAAGATTTGCTCAAGAATGCTAACGCATTCAATATTTGTTCCTTGTTAAGTGTATGCTCTCTTTTTCTTTACTCTCTCGCGTCTATAGTATTTCACTAACGCGCTAAATACAAAGTAAGAGTCCGCATACGAAAGTATATAGTTCATGTACAATATACAATACGAAATTAAATTGAAGTTTATTTGCAACAGTCTATTCTTGTTGAACTAATTGCAAAAAGATTGCGATATTTGAGCAAAGGATTTAAAAGACACCCCTTTCCTGAACACCTTGAGACATTACTTTAAAAATATCAATCAAATCTCCCCCTTTAAAAAAAGCAAAAAAAGTTCTAATTTTATGTGATTTAGTTTTCCCCTTTTATAAAGAAAATACCGTTTTGATGTTTAAAGAGATCTTTAATACCTAATTTTATCTAGATAATCTTTGATAAAAAATTTAAAGTAACATATTTAATCATAAGAGAAGCACATGAAGTATAACTATTTACTTGAAATTACGTTTCTATTGTAAAAAGCTCCTTTGCAGCTTAAAATATGTAATTATGAATGAAGCCGGCTATTTTTTGTCATTGATTGATTAAAACTAAAAAAAATAAAAGGCGAGGAAAGTTCCATAGCCCTAACTAAGAATTAAGACCAAGTATATTTAACTGAAAAAATGCTTTTGTTTCACATAAATAGAAAGTTAATTGTTTAACTTTAGAGTTGAGTGTTTTTGGTATATAGCTGAACTTTTAAAATGTGAATCAGTTAACTTTATTTAATCTATTTTTATATTTAAGACTTATATTATGCGTAAGATTAAATCGGTGCTGTTTTTCAATTATTTTTCGTCTAAGGAAGATTCTCCTTATTTAGTCTCAGATGTTTAAAAGTGTTTGTGCCGCTTCCATTTCTTTTTGATTTCTTTATAAATAAAGTTTAGTGAGCGTTAAAAAGTAAGAAGACAGCATTAATTTCATATAAAACTTCTTCCATATAATAATAGTCAAACCAGGATAAGTAGAATATCTTAGTTTCGATGTTTTCCTTACACATATCCAGATATTCAATTTATACAGGTTTGGTTTAATTATTTCGTCCCACTTATCTAGGTAATTGTGTATTTTCCTGGCCTCAAATAGTTTCATGTGCATTGCGTGTATAAAAACTTAATCTAACCATTGCTTACACAAAATAGGAATACACCTAAAAGATGTGCAAAATTATGTGTATTATCTTTAATTTCGGTCATATAGGAAAGTTATTCTATCTTGGTTTGACATATAAATCTATTTACACCTATGTGGCGCATGAGCACATAGCATCTATCACTGCAAGATCTTATTTATTCAAAAAAATACATGTGGCACTATATCCCGACGTCCAAATTCCCCCTAGGAAGATCAAAATAACCTATGACACTAGGAAAAAATTTTCAATTTCACTTATACAATAGCCTCGAAATTCCACTTAAAGAGGGTTTAAAACATATTCATTACACAATTCGAAGCATTCCACTTATCCAGGTTTGATTGTATTTCCTTTTTTGTCAATATAATAAATTTCTAGGTATATTGAACCGTGAATTAGGTAATGTATAAAAAATTGAAGAACTTTTTTTTGTCAAATTGAACGAATGATATTTTTAACAAGACTTTCCACGTTTAATTAATTTTTAAACTCGGATGATAACAACTGATTTTTTAACAGTAGTACATTTCTAGCTTGATTAAACAAACAATTCAAGCACTGTTTATGCATTTTAAAATAAAGAGGTCTTACTGAAATTTCTATTAGCAAATGCAAAAGTCAATTTATTATAAATATTATTATCAAAGAAATAAACACATTAAACTATTCAAATTTTTAATTCTTAAAATCGAAATTTCGAATATTGCTTGTAAATTAAGTGAATGAACTAATACCTTCCCTTTTAGAGCTATTCAATCTTTTCTCAATTGTATTTGCTATTTAAAAAACTAAATTGAGTTTGGTTGGTCCTATTTCGTTTCTTTGGCGCATGCTAAGTGCTTTTAAGTCTTCTTAAGCAATACTAGTCTTCACACCAGGCTTATGTTGCAACAAGAATAGACTGCGTCAATGGCTCCTCTACCCAGTGACTTAAGACAGGCCACCTTAGTGGTTGAAGCTATCTTACTATGATTGAAACCACCTTGATGCATCCATAATGTAAGCCAGGTCAAGCAATTATATTTAATAATAACATCACGCTTAATCTTAGCCAGTTAAATAAAGCTTGGTATTTATATCACCTGATGGAGACCACCTAGTCTCAACTCTGTTGGAATTTTACTTACAACCATTCTGATGCACCTATAACCCAAATCCAGACTGGTAAACTAGGTCTGCTATTATTTTGGGAGTACTTCACCAAAAGCGTTAAATTACGAGAACATTCAAAAAGTTTAATTATCTAGATGACTTCATAAACGTTAGACATTTCCTTTTATTATTAAATTTATTGGATAATTTGAAAGGATTTAAATTTTTCAGAAGCATCCGCAACCTAAGCCTAAGGTATTCTTAGGAAACTTTAGGTAATATGGCCTTTTTACCACACATAAACTACCATTGTAAACAACACAATTTCATCAGTGGTTTTTAACCTATCTGATGCTCCGAAGCCCTCAAACATCATTAATGAATGGTTGTCATCAACATTTTTCCACTAGCTTAAGACCCTGTACAAAATCAATGGTGGTCATCCATATTGATTTCCTGTAAGCCTAATTTAGTACATGGTAGTCATGTTGACTGACATCCTCAACAGATCTAGATTTTCTATAAGCCTAATAGGACCCTGGTAGTTAGGACTGATATCACCAATGTGGTTATCCATCTAGATTTCTTAATTAGCCTAATTTTGATCCCTGGTTGCCAAATGGACTAAGGAATAGTCATTCATCTAGATTTCCTGTTAGCCTCATTTAGACCCTGGTAGTCAATTGGACTGACATCATCAATGATGTTCATCAATATCGTTCTTCTATCGGCCTAATTGAGACCCCTATGGCCAAATGGGCTGATGACAGCCAAATGATTCTGAATTGGCTAGGTCAGGGTAAGTTATATCACTCTGGCTTATCGTTTTGTGTTGGATTTAGTTATAAGCCGAATGACTCTCTCGGCTACTGACGCTAGCTTATCATGGTGTACTGGAGTCAGCAATCAGCCGAATGACTCGATTCTTTGCTAACGCTGGCTTATCATGGTGTGTTGGATTTAGTATTCAGCCGAAAAGTTTATATGACTCTGGCTTATAATGGTGCGTGCAGCCATCCCACGAGCCTCTGCAGGAGGGCTTGCAGCAGGGGCCGGTCCCAAGCCAGAGGTGGGCAGAGGAGGAAAAGAGGGCTACTAAGGGCGGCCCGTCATCAGGCCATGAGGTGAGGGGCTGAGAAGAGGCAGACGCACGTGGAGATGACCGTGAAGGCTGTGAAGAGTATGAGGCAGACGCGGTCAACTACCATGCCCGCGAACTTCCACTCCGAGATGATGTCCTGCGTGGAGTCGTCGTCGCGCATGCGCTTCGTGATGAAGCGCACCTCGCGCAAGATGGCGGAGAGTTCCCTCTGGTAACTGAGGCAGGGGGCGGGGCCCGCGGCGGTGGGCGTGCCCTCGGCGCTCGGCCCCACCAATTGGACGTAGCCGCCCTCGGCGTTGCTGCAGGAGGCCAGCCGCTGCTGGGGCCGGAAGTCGTCGTCCATGTCCAGCACGTTGGCCAGCAGGCTCTTGGAGCAGCGCTCCTTGAGGTCGGGCGGCGCGGAAGAGGACCTCGAGGAGCTGCGATGCAGCGAAGCCCCTCCGAAGCGGGCGCTTATCTTGGCGGGACGGTGCATGCGCAAGATCCACGGAAGCCACAACAGGAAGATCGTCCTGATCTGGTGGAGGAGAAGAAAACAGGATGCAACAGGGTGAAGAACACTTCATCATCATCATGCAATACACATTCTTCCATCCATACATTCTTCGCGCATGGTGGTTTTTTGGCATGCAGCTTCTTCGAGGTCGGTCGCCTTTGGTCGCCGATTTTTTTGATAATTTTTTGACCGCTTCCTCGAGGTCCCCTGTTTGGTCTTTGGTAGTCAATTTTGATAATTTTGACATTATTAGTTCGTGCGCCGCTTCCTCGAGCTCATTTCTACCCAAAACTGTTTGCTCTTCGGTTGATAATTTTCCAGTACTAAGCCACGAAAGGATTTTATAATTTTGAAATATCCGGTTCTAAAATGTTGTCTAATGTAACTATAACTATGTTGTCTATAACATTTTGATCTTGACCTTCGCTGGAGATTTTATCTTTGGTAATTGTTTCATATACAATTACTGCTCCGACCTATTTATAAGGGAATTGAAAAATGCAATGATTCGAGATTCATTCATTCATTTCTGTATAAGATTGCATTTGTGTTTTTTTAATTTACAGGTACAAGTTTTCATTAGTTTGGTTAATTAGAAAAAAGTGATGTAATGGATTTTTGAAATTAGATTATCAAAATTTGATGTTAGTACTTTAGTAAATTATATCAAAAATTGGATATTTTCAGTAAGACCTCTTTCCTTCTCAAACAAAAATAATTTTTTACCCTTTGTGTTTTTTCGTGTTACTAATTCACAGTTTAGCTTAAGATTTCAGGTTTTTTACATTAAGAATTATTAGGATAGTTACACATTCAAATCAGGTAAAAATTACCTGGGTTTTTATACTTCCAACATTTACTCTTCATTCATTCTCACAACAGTGCAATATACATAAATCACAAAAACAGAACCAATTTCTACGTTTCCATCTATTTCTATGATCTAAACAAATGTTTGACATATTTTTGCGTACTGCATGCAGAACTAATCTATGCCCGAGTGTTCGCCATATCAAGCGTACGACACAACAATATGTATTTCCACAACTAATAAACCAGCATCTTACAACTTTGCGTCATTTTTAATAGCTTCGAAAACACACAGTTTTTCCACCTATTGCTTTTTATATGCAGCTTCCATTTTTGTCGTGGATTATTATTTCCGAATGTTGAATGAAACCTTCCATATACTTTTTTCATGCAACACTACCACAACACACTTCTAAATCTCAATAGTCTGACTATTCTTCTAAATGTAATGTATCACAAACTGTTCAATTTGAAAGGAACCGAGCAAATGTTTTAAAAATAAAACGTCTTATTAAAACTAGGTTCTTATAGATTCCATTACAGAGCTATTACAATAATACTTATTTTTAAATGATTCGGTGTCTCGCTTTTGAGTGTAATACTAAAAAGAGGCGTTTATGAAAAAAAATAACTCACAAAAACCAATTGAAAAACATAGTAGCATAAAGAATCCACTTTCTTTTCAGCAATGAATGATGTTCTTGAGGTACACGATATTTGCAAAATTTTAATAATAATTATAGTTTGAGAAAAGAACTAAAGTTCCTTTGGGAAATTTTGTTTTGAAAATATAACAATACAGTTTTTAAAAATTACGTTTAATTCAAAAAACCCGATTCAATTTTAAGATTTATAAAATATTTCTTTTTCACTGCTATGAAGTGGACTTTGAAAACTTAGGTTAGATTTTTAACTTAATCAAGCAATAAAAAATTGAACCCAAAAGTAACACCAAATGAATCTGAAGAAAATATTAATTTTTCTCCTACCAATCAATCACTTTCCTTAGAAAAGGCAGGATAACAAATAATAACTGAAATATTTTATTCTATAACTTCAGTTTTTAGGGTATTAGAAGTATTTTAACAGGAAACACAAAAAGTTAAATATTTAAGTATTTTCTCTCCAACTTGCGAAGAAATATTTGCACTTTATAACAAGTGCTTTTCATTACCACTCATAAAACTTTCAAGATTGTCGAAATTCAAAGTTATCGTTAATAGTATTTGGACCAATGTATATTAAACGAAGATGTTGATATGTTTTCCCTATGGAAAATTGAAACAATATTAAAATTATAATTATTGTGGTATATAATTGCAAACGTAATTAACTAAATTATTGCATGTTTATAGTGCTTGCTAAATTGAAAGGAGATTTGTTACCTTTATTTAAGTCTTAACTGGCTATTTTTTTAGACTCCTTATGACCACCTGGTTCTTGAAAATAAATTATATTAAAAAAAATCCATATCACAACTGAAGAAAATTAATTCTTTCCAGTATATTTTTGCTTTCAAGACAATTAATAAAATTACATTTCTCATTTACTAGAAGAAAATTAATTAAACTGAGTGATATATTAAGGGTATCAAAGTTTTTTTTTACTTTTAACTGGCATGTTCCAAAGGCATTAGTAAAGTTTCGTATTCGATCTGCCAAAGCACAGGGGGAAAGAAAAGATTTATGACCCTAGATTGGAAAAAATAAGAATCAAATCCATTGCGATAGGGGGATACCTAATTAATTAAGGCTAAAATATCTCCAGTTTCAAGTTTCTTCGATAAGTTTTCTATAATAGAGCTTAAATTAATTTAAATTTTTCTCATCGAAAGCAAAAGAACTTTTTTCTTGAATCAATTATATTAAAAAAATCCTGAAGCTCTTGTCCTTTCCTTAAGTGAGTTTTCAAGAAGCGGCAAAAATAATGTAATTAATCCTGACCTTTTGGGGTAATTAAAATATTTGGATTAGGATATTATCTTTTAATGCACTGCACCTATATTGAGTAATTGAGTTTTCTCATACACCCTTGTGCATGTAGGTAGGTTTCACCAAAGCATTTCATTTAAGTCAAACATCATACGGTATCTCTGTGCTGCAAATGCGTGAAAGAACGCTAAGTAAACACAATCATGAACACTTCTAACCAAAAACGTTTCGATTGAATTTCGATTATGTTGTGAGAGGAAAAAAATAGTGATGTAAAAGAGTTGCTAAAAAATTACCGAGACAGAGAAAATTTGTTCTTACAATGTTATGATCTAAATTTTATAATACAATCAAAGATTCTACACATATTTTAGAGCACTATTTTTAAAACACATTCTAGATAGCAGCAATAATTTACTTTTAAATATGTGGTATTCAAGTCACATACTCCAACTACTTAACTAGTTATAATTTATACCTTAAAGACCCATGATCTACTGATTATTCAACAACGGTGTCCATCCTAATCACCACAGTTTTTCAACTACTTATGGAATAATTTACTTTTGAAGGCAGGACCTTAGCGGTAGTGCTTCTCTCTGCCACCTCACAAACCCGAGTTCTGTTTCCAGGTTGGGCAAGGCAAATTCAACCTTTTATCCCTGAGGGTTGATAAAATGAGGAACAAAATACAACTCTTCTACTCATGGCCCCATACAGGGGGCAGATTAGGCTGGAGTTAGTGAGGTCTAACGACCTAGGTACTCCCTCAAGAATCCCCCTTACTTTTATGGAATATTCAAGCCTTTAGCAGTTTGCTAAATTGGCTGACTATAGTAGAGTAGAGACACGGCATAGGCCAACCAAAATACGGAAATCCTTAAAGCGATATATGGCAATATCATAATTTCCACAAATTTGAAGGCGGGGATCAAAGGATCCAAATAATGATGAATTCGATGAGAAAATGAAACAGGAGATCGCCCCAAAAGTATTTACTGTTTCCTAGACGTAATAGGTTATCATAGTCACTAAGTTTGTCAAGATAGGCTCACAATTGCTAGCCAGCAGTTAGTAGGTCATGAAAGCACTTTTTTATTTTTTCTAATTTGTCAGAGTGTTATGCTATTGGTTGAATAGAATATGGAATGATCCTAGCGGGAAAAACTGTCAAATATTTCATATAATTAAAAAAATGGCTAGTTTGTATGAATCTAGTAAGCAGTGGTGTAGAGGTATAGTAGGGAGGTTTGAATGATACAATACGAAGATATATCCAGCACCCAGAACATATTTTAAAACCCAAAGTATTTGCTAATTGCTCCTTTTCTGCTCTTAAGTAGGTTTTTACCACATGTAAATAATGCCAATGTATATGAAAGTTCTAGTTCTTAAATCAACAATTTCCCCCACATGGAAGACATGTAACACCATTGTCGGTTACTTTTTACACAAAAAGATGGTTTAAAAAAGAACGACATGGAAATACATACATGATAAAAGTGTTCAAAAACCACAAAATCCACTCGAAACATAATATAGGCGAATGACATGTTTAAAAACAAAGATAGAAAATCTTGGCAAAAAAGATCTTTGTAAAGTTGCATTGTTGTATCTTGTATCAACTTGAATTGTACATATATGACACAAAAATATTATCCACCATCCAAAAATATGTTTAAAAATAAAATATCCTTACTGAACAACGAGTTTTCAATGCAAGCAATGCTCCTTGTTTTTTTTTTCAAAGTTTAATATGTTAGCAGCATGATGTCATGGATGTCAATGTAAAAATTCTTTATTGAAAAATATTGATTTGATTGTTTAAAAACAACAGTGAAATTTATTATTTACTCATGATGTGCAATTAACATGGTAAAAAAAAGACGATAAATAGTGGCATTTTTACGTAATTTGCTTTTATTACGGGGAAGATTTTCTTCGTACTCAATTTATAACACGCATACTAAATGAAATTGATCGGATTCAATTTCTTGCGTAATACCCCAAAGTGTTAAATACCCCCAAAAAATGTTCTACAATGGGAATAGTGTGTAAGAGAAATTGAGCGATGCTTTTATATTTCGATAGCAAACTTAAAAGAAAAAAATGAGGATCAAAATATCTTGTTACAGCAGGTATCATGTTGAACACAAAAAATTAAATAATGTATTAAATAACACAACAGTTAGTTAATAAGAATTTTATGGCCAATGGATAAAGGCCAGCGACCTCCAAACAAGACCAAAAGTGGATTTCTATAAAAGTTTTATAAGTTCTATAAAAGTTTTGAGTTTTAAAAATTGCTATGTAAAATTTTTAATAGTAAATCATACGAATATTTACATCATATCATTGTGGGAATTTTTATTTACATATGTTGGTAATATTTTTTAAACTTGTTTGGGTATAAGTAAAAAACATGATTATATGGTTAAACAAATTCAGTGGTTTTTTCACGACGGATTTGTATATTTTATTAGAGAAATAAAATGTTGATAAAATAAGAACGGGGTTTATACACACAGTTTGCATAACCCACAAGAGGTACATTTAACATTAAACATACATATTAATACATATATCAAGCAACATGCATAACATATTAATTATGAATGTATGAAGAAGTTTCTGTGTAAACTAGAAGTTATTTTGTACCACATTATGTGCATTAAACAAATAAATCTACGAAAAGCCACCATATTTTTTAATTCAAAGGTAAACTTACTTATATGATATAAATTAATCCTGAATGCATAAAATTATTAGGATGTCTATAAAACCATGACAAGGTTTTTCTTATTGGCTTTATTTGCAATATTGATGCCTGTCTTTCCAAAGATAAATTCATTATTTAAAGGATATACATTAAATTGGTGGTTAATGGCTTGTTGCACATTAGCAAAATCACATGAGTTAATTCTTTTATCTCTAAGATCGGAGATAAAAGTATGGTTACTCTTGCGAACATGGTTCAGAATATTATACACAAAGGAAAAAACGTAGCGAATAAAAATTAATTATTTATTGATAAAAATAAGTCTTAAAATTAAAAGTTTTTGTTTTTTCCTTTGTTATTTTTGTTTTTAAGTAAAATATTTTGTTTTTACTTTAATCCGGCTTGAAATAACATTGTAGTGTTCCTTTATCCTAAATACCTGTTGAAGATGTTTTTTCCCTCAAAACTATGATTACAATTTCTTCAAAAATTTATCATATACCTTTCTTTTTTTTTCACTAACTTAACAAATTTACAAGGTTTTGGAAGAATGATGTTAATCAGAGAGATTCAGAATATTTTAATTGTTTTAAATCTAAAAAGTGCTATTTATTAGTGACCAATGAATCTTATAGGTGATCAATAGTTCTAAAATACTTTAATTAAAAATTTTTAACAAATGATTATCAAAGTGAAATTCAAAACTTCCGTTTACACGAGAAACACGTACTTCAAGACAAACATGCACCAAACTCATGCTTCGAGCAGTTCAGCAGCCGTACACATCTCATGCACGTAGCCTCAAGCATAGGGAGGGAAGGCGGCACAGAAGAATAATGAATAAAAAAATCAAGAAAGAACGAATCAAAGTGACACTTACCAAGAGTGGTCTAACGATGTCTTCAGGGACGTTTTAGTCTCGCTCGCAAAAAATAACGAATAGTCGAGAAGAGATAGATGGTCGGGTAACAAACAGATAGACACAGATGAAGTGAGCGCCAATCATTCAAGTCTACTTTTAACGGACTACGAGGTAAGGCTTAGGCGCGCACTGGAGACTTTTGTCTCGGTAACTGGAATATAATTGTCACTCGGGCTGTGGCCAGAAGCTGTGTAATTAGAATAGGCGGTTGAAAAGTCACGTGATTTCCCCTGTCTCCACACCTTTCCTCTGTGCGTTGCCATGGTTTCCACCAGTCTTATTTTTTCCCACATCACGCCAAGCCCACAACCGCCCGAGATTGTCATTGAATCTAACTCGTGTCGCAGCAGCCAATGAAATAATCGGAACACTTTTTTCGTTATAAAAGAAAAACTAATCATGGTAGGAGTACAACATTTTAAACAAATATACAATTATTTTTTTCAAAAAGATTGTCGTTTCGTTTTTTAAAAAATTCGAATTAGTTTAATAATTATTAAGATTCAAAGTTTTAATTTAATTTCACGCCCTGCCCTAAATGATGTGCAAAAATAAAGCAGAACCGCTTACGTTTTCTCCTTCGTTACCTAGGCGACGAACTTCAACTGATGACGTCCAACCGCCTATTTTAATTACACAGACTATAGAGCGCATATTAAGCGACGAGAATCTTGGCCGATTGCCAAGAATCTCGTCATAGTGATCCATTGCGCTAGAGTGACAGTTATGTTTCAGTCACCGTGACGGAAGTCTCTAGTGCGCGCTTAGCCTAAGACACCACACAACGAGACACATGACAACCGAAACACATAGATTGAGAAACACACCATGGCATTAGTTTATGAAAACACATCTAGACACCAAAAGGATAGAAAGGAAAAAAATTGAGGGCGTGGCTGTTGTCTTGACTGGTTGCACACAGGATTTCTTAGGGCTTTTATTCCAAATTATACATGCAGATTTGTAATGTGAGTGAAATAGTAAGTCCTGTTTGGGTTTTGGTGGTATTTTTTACGATGCTTTCTTAACGGATTCCGGAGGTTATAAGATAAATTTAAGGTGTTTTTAGTTAAAAATAGTGTTTTTTTATTGAATTAGAATTTGAAACTCATTAATCAGTAAATATTGAAGGTGACGTCACAATATCCATACGTCATAAATATTTTTCTACTCTTAAAATATCAAACCCAAATGGTAAACCTTGATTCAGGTGAACAAAAAAGATTTAATGAAATTTAATTTAAACAACAAACCTTAAAAAATTTTTTTAATAATTATTTATTGTAATGAATTTTTAACAGTATGTTTTCTACCCGCGAATAAGACTTGATTGCAAATTTCAATACTTTACTTACTGATCCAGAAAATTAAGAAAGACATTAATTTAATAATCAAATTTTCCTATTTTGAATGTGATTTCATTCAAAGGGTTTATGTTTATATTTCTGTATAAGATTTATAATAAAGTCGTTGTTCATAAAAGATATTTAGATTACAATTAAAAAATTACTAAGAAATTTTAGTATCAAAAAGTTATATTACACAATGATTTTTTTAATGTATTATGAAATTTGGGTGCCCTAAATATTCCATAGCAATGGAAAAATTAATTTAGATCCCAATTTGTAAAACTTACAAAATATATGAAGAGTGTAAAAATAAAAAAAAATGCATGAAATTAGTCTTCAACTCATGAAGTAGCATTTCAATTGCCTTTGAAAAAGAACAACCATAAATCAACTTATTCAAAGATAGTTGGAGATTCTAGTAAAAAAATATCGTTTGCCTGCTTTTGAAATCGATACACTTCTTTTAATAAAAGTTGTTATTTAAAGCGCAAGAGAAATTTGTGGTAATTCTAGGGTTACCAAATTAAAGGATTTGTCGAGATATTTCACTTTTAAAATTTAAGTGTTAAATGATTCTGCCTTCATTTCAAAAGACGCATGTAATTTAGGTTTGAAATAGAGTGTTTTCAGGTGACGTCACGACCATTTATTTTCTTCCTTGCTGTAGGTCAAAAAGTCTGTTGCTAAGGCCGTTGCTAGGTGCGGCGATATCTGTTGCTGTCATGTGATTGCAAATGCTCCAATAGAAGCATTCCATGACCAGTTATTTTCTTTTAACTGTTAATTGCTGTAGGTAAAACGATATGTTGCTAAGGCCGTTGCTAGGTACGAGTCATGTGATTGAAAATGCTCTATTATTTAACTTAATAAAAGCTGAAAAACATTTAAAAATTTTAGAAAATTTTAAGAATCCGGAAGGTTTTTTGTAAGCTTTTGAATTTTTCGTAAAAGATTCTACTATTGGATAAATATCTTTAAAAAAGAATATTGTTATTAATTCACATATCTTAATATATTTTCAAAGGGCATGTATCAGCACCGTTTTCTTCAATACGTTAGACATTTAAATGTTGAAAGAAAATTATTTTTTCAGTGTTTAAAAAATATTTTATATGTTTATACTCGGTACTGTTAAATTCAAACAAAAGCATCATTTTTTACTATTAAATAATTTTTATTAAGTAATATTAAAGTATCTCAGAATGATGGTCTTCAAACAAAATATGTAATATCCTTCTACTAACGGAAATGTAAAATAAAACCAGAAATTCGAAGAAATAAGAGAAAAATATATCCTTCTATTTTTAAAGGAAACACGTATAAAATTATCAGAAACCCAACTAGAAAAGAGACCGAATTCTTTTGCAATAGATGACAAAGGGAGAAATCATCTTTAAGATACGAAAAATGCAAGCACAATAACTAACTTCAGAAACATCGCTTCTCTTATAAGAGAAGCGATATATTTGTTAGCTAAAAAATAGACAAAAGCAATGACAGCGTACACTGTGGAAACTTTTCTTGTTGTCCAGGCTCATTACTGATTGTCAAACAATGCTTTTTTCTTTCAATAAATGTTCACTTTCACATCTTCGTAACCCCGGGGTATGTCATTTTTTGGAATAAATTTTTTAGAAACCCTTAATGAGGAAAGATTTCTGCTCACGTCTTAAGGAAAACAAACATGATATGGTTTTCTTTTTCAACAAAGATTAAGTGGACGAATATTTCTCTTCTTTAATGTTGTCATCTGTTCGTTGCATCAATTCAAAATATTTTGCACGATGGGGACCCTTTTTTGGACTCGATGTCTTGAAGGAAGAATGAAAGTAATGCATACTTTCTTTGAGGGGAAAAAGTTATTGACTCATTTTGAAGTGAAAATGACAATAAACCAGAAAGAATATACTACTTCTAAAGTAATGTTTAAAAAACTATTTCGTAATTCCCTCTTTTTTTGTGTTTCCTCCTCACCACTTTCCACACTTCGATGTAAACGCCTAATCTTTTTTATATAAAACTTCAAGGTGTCGGAAAAACTGAATTAATTCTGAATAAAAAAATAACCTGGAACATAGTATTGTATTAGATTGAAGGCCACCGCAATTTATCTTAATATTGTTACCCCAGGAAGCCAGTATTTAAGGCATAAATGTGCTGTCAGTCTTCCTTTTGTAAACACAATGTAGACCTTCAAAAATAATTTATGAGTAAAGCATGTTAAGGACTACAGTTATCATGTATTATTGTTATGTGTATATTTAATTGTTATGGGTATAATAAGTTATGAGTATTTAAAAAAATACCTTTTCTTTAAAACAACCCATTATGTGTTTTATACATAAACCATTATATTTGTAAAAAATATCATTTCTCAAAAAATTTTCTACCAGGTTTTTCCACATTATGAGGTTTTCTCCCTCATAATCTTTTTGCACTAAATCCTAAAAGAATGAAAAAATGCTATAATCTACTTAGTATTTGGAAAAGGATACTTACATATTCAGGCATTTCGTGTGTGTCCGAATTTCTGTGATGATAGTTTAGGACAACGACCGTCATAACAACTGAGAATGCCACCATTATCATTATACATGCGAAATATGTTCCTGAAATTCGAAACGAAGGTTAGTTTCTAAAAATGAATTTACTTTTCATTTTAAGTAAGATTAAGATATAAATCGAGTTTCTTTAATAAAATTTCATAGCAAATATTGAACGAGATTTCGTGGAAATAAATATGAAGTTTATATTTTTCTGGCTTTTGAAACTTTGAATATAAAAATTACGTTTTTGACTTCAGAAATTTATTATGTATAATTAAACTCTGCATTTAAGAATTAAAAATTAACAAAACAATTTTTAAAAGTAAATTCAGATAAAATAATGTTATGTGCAATTTATATTTTAATCATTTACATAATCTTTAAATATTCTACTTTTAATTTTGGATAATAGATTCTTCACAAATCAGTTTTAAAATGTTAAACTACCTATGTTTTTCCAAATACAAATTACTTTAACTGTCTGTTAAATTTTAATTTATTAAAAGGTTTCATATAAATCAGAGAGTAACATTTTAACTGAAATTAATTCTTTTTATCCTAACTACTAATTAAAATAATTTTAAATCAACAATTAAACGTGAAACAAGATTCCACTGGTTTTAATGATAAAAATTGAATATGCAAAATCAAATAATTAGTGTTTTTTTATTTCACTTGAAATGTATTGCCGTATTGTCATGATTTTGAAAACAGTGGAATCTTGTTTTCACTAAAAGGGGAAATATAGAGACACTTAACACCATCTACACCTAAGAATACATGCGTTGTACATGCGGGAACACCAAAGGATAACATTAAGGGGTACAAAACATGCCTTACAAGCTAACATTCCGTGTCTAGCAGCCTACTGCAGATCCATCTATCTTAGTGACTGTGCAATACTATCAATTTAAGGGTTAAACTAATTTTACAGGTACTACTTATCTAAATTGTGTTCAATAATGCTCCTAACAAAAAATCCTGAAGATTTGGTTGTATTGAAAGGTCAAAAGTAATACTGCACCGAATCGATAAAAGAACAATTTTTAAATAATTTATATATTGTCTCTCTTTTTTCCCTGTAAAACTTCACGACAAATTTTTGCATTGATGTTTAGGGTAAAACTGCCCTTATATTCTTTAAATTTTAAAAACTTCCATTGTACTTGTATGCATGACTGTACTTGTATTGATTATACTTGTATGCATGCATGTATTTATATTTTTTTTGAATATACATATAAAAGTAATGTAGATTTTACATTTAAATAGGCAACAGTTGGGGTTGTGTGACGCAATAGGTAAATCGTGTTTTTATATTGTAAATTGCATTCAAATGATTAACGTTCACCGCTTTTTACAAAAAAACCAAATTAATGAATGTGTTATTTTTTTCACAATAACACATAAACAAGACCATATATCTTAAAATTTATTTCAAATTTATAGATTGGAAATTGTTGAAACGCATTTCAATGATTAGCATCTCGAGTTATGAAGATATATGTTGTGCAAAAACTCCAGATTGCAAAATAATTAATAAATTGAGGTGCAGCTGATTGTAAGGCATTCTATTGGAAAAAAACTAGATTTTAGGGTTGAATTTAGGGGAATTAGATTCATATAAAAATAATTAACCGTGTTTTTAATAAATGTTTTTTTTACTATTTGAAAAGCTGAAACGTGAAAAAAATTACAACAGTTCAACCGTCCACATTACACCCCAATCTCATTTCATTGAAAAACTTTTTCCACAAACCTATTCTTCACACCAAACTTGTTACTTCTCGCTACAACACCGTTAAACGAAGGCCCAGATTTCTCACAGAAGCCATCAAGAAAAATGCGTCCTCCTTTTGAAAATTCCAGGGGAAGAAACTTCTCTCCTCCAAAGAAAACTTCTTCTTTCTCGAAGTCATCAAGATTCAGTGTGACGGCTCCTCCATATTTCTTTTTCCCCTGGTTTCCGAGAGAGAGAGAAAATAGTTCCACGGTGTGTAGCAAACGGAAACGCGCTTTTGGCTTGCTGGCTCACGTATAGGTAATGAAATCGGGGGTCTTCCAGCCTCTGATACAAGTTTTTCGTTGATTGGTCTGTGACCCGCGATAGGTCCACTTCAGTAGGCGGGTCACGGTGGGTCGGTGGAAGCGATCGACGACTAATAACCGTTTGTCTTACTTTGTGGAGAATGGTTTTGCTGTTGACGAACGCTTGGCGGAAGAGTTATGGAGAATACAAGGATGGAATAAGGTGTTAAGGAAAGGATTATGTGTTGTTGTTGGGAGGAGTTCCCGTAATGAGTTTTGTTGAATGGGTTTGTTACATTTTTTTGGTCGTAAGGGGAAATTGTGGAATGGAAATGCAGTGAAACCTGTGTTTAACGATATCCCCGAAGGTCACAAAGCTAGCAATTGTAAGCTGTATGCAACGATAACCCGCAATTATGATATTTGGTCGGTACAGGTTCACTGTAAAACATATTAGTAACGTTGCGCATAAATTCCAGAAACGTTCCTGTTTTTTATGAGTTTTTACAGCAGTTTAACACTTTCCTTGAAAATTCTGTTTTCTTTTGGAGATGTTTCTGAATACCACTGAATCCTGACAGAAGCGGATAAGTGCGGTGCACCTGACACGCCTACATTAGTATAAATCAGGGTTGGAAAAACCCGGGTTTTTTTCTGTTTTTTTCGATAAAGCCCTGAAAAAAACTTAATTATTTAAACCTGGTTAAAATTTTGAAAAAATCCCACTCAACTGTAGTTCTTGGTATGTTATTTAGTTACATGATTTTTTTACAATAGTAAAACTACCAGTATCTTGATTTTTCTTGAAAAAAACCCAAAAATGGGTCCGAATTGAGGGTTTTTTTTCAAAATTCCAGACTTGGATCTTAATTTTAAGTTATATTTGATATGGAATGATTGTGTCGCAGCTGGCTCAGTGGTAAAGCGTTTGCTTCTCATGCGATAGTTCCTCGGATCGAATCTCGGTCGTGATTATTTTATTTTATTTTTTTTTCAAGCAAATCTTCTTTTATTAATTTAATCATGCATTATATTGTACGTTATTTGTAATGATGAATAATTATGTCATTGTATGTGCATTTGTGATATTTAAAGCATTCTTTTAACAGGAAATTATTCTATCAATCCCCAATTCAATAAAGGTGAGTGCAATAACAGGGTTTTTAAAATTTAATAAAAAAATTAAGTATTTTTTAAAATTCATTTATTTGAAATTTCTTAAATTAATAAAAAGTTCTAAACCCGAAATTTTAGGTATACATTTTTATATTAATATATAGATAACAGAAATATTTTGAATTAGGATTAGAAAATGGGGATATTCTTCTAAGGCCATGGCAGATAGAAGAAGTAAAGTATTTTTAACATATCATTATAAAAAATTCCATTAAAAAGTTAATTCCATTTAATGAGGAATTTTATTTTCCGCGGAACGTTTCAGTATTTTACAGTTACGTTCCTGGTATTTTCCAGGAGCCTTACTTAAAAAAATGGGTAACTCAGCTGCCTAGTTTTTTAAGTAACGTTTCAAAAAAATTTTTACAGTGTTCTTAATACAGTTTTATAACGGTTTCACTTCATAATGTCAAAGACTCGTGTATAAATAAGTGAAAAAGAGTGATTGATACGGAATAAGTTTTTATGATGACTGAAATCAAAAATACTTGTGTAACTTAAGTAAACAATACGAGTAAGTGTATTGAAAAGTTTTCATAAGGAAAAATGTAGTTATTATAGGAAAGAATATACTTAAAAAGAAACTAAATGAAGTTTAAAATATGTATAAAGAGATGGTAAAAAGAAAATATGTATAAGAAAAAAAACGAGATGGGAAAAACCCTATGGAATATTTGAAAAGGGAAGAAGAAAAAGAAATAAAATTATACGAAACATATTATGGGGAAAATATTTAATGAATACAATTATAAATCAAAGGGTTGAATAAGGAGACATACGAGATGTTGGTAACAACACTTAAGTAAAAGAATTCCATGTGTTTGATCCTGGTGTTATGATAGTAAAACAAGTAAGTATGAAGAAAGACCTCAAAGAATATGTAGAGAAATGAATATGAAAGGGGGAGTAAAAGGAGGAAACTTTTAACCTTATAAAAACATATTTAAATTATTTTAACACTCAATTCAATTAATATATTCTCACATTTCAATTCAAAGCAAATACTTTTTGTACTTTACTAATGATTTCCAAATGTATTGAATGGGTTAGTGAATATGAATAAAAGTTGTGATTTAGTAAATAACATTACTCACAATTCACATTGAATTACTCACAGTCAATTTTTTTAATTTATCGGAATAATACGAGAGAAATATTCAGAAAATATTACCAAATTTCGATTGACACGTCTCAGTACAGGTAAAACGTTTTTCAACCTAATCTCGAATCAAACGCAGATGAGAATAATAAATTATCTGAAAGCATGTTTCCTGTTTCTTTCCTAATTTTCAAACAAAAAATTTTTACATCACATCAATATTCCACTGTTAACAAATGACTCAAGTCCAACGAGATACAACCATTAATCCATTCCCTAAACTTCTTTAAATAATTGATGAACTTTCAACCAAAACCGGTACTAAGCTCTGCCGTAAGAGGTTCTGAAAAATCATCTTCGATTTATCAACTTAAATATAATAAGTGCCTTTTCCAATAAGGTACTGTTGTGATTAGTAAAATAGCTCCAAAATATCTCCAAGGGAAGTGAACGTAGGAGAGTTTTAATGCTGGAAACAATGCCCAGCAAACGATGTGCTATAAATTACGCTAGGAGAATATTTATTTTCGGTTCACGTCAAAGCAACACTATCCTGTGGATCTGTTCAGGGCAAATTAAAAATTGTTTGTCTTTTGTTTCCAAATAAATGCGTTATTTGACCTCTTTTGTTTGAAAGTGTAATTGCCCAAATTCTTCTTTCGTGAATAATGAAGACCAAGCATTCATTACTGTGGATGCGAAAAAGTTTTTATTATGTTGTAAAGGATGAAGTCAGTTTTTTAAGTTGTTCTTGGCCGGATACAGGAAACAAGCCATTTTACAGATCGTTCCATTGATTTTAGAAAAGTGGAATTAGTTTTGGTCTTTTACCTTTTCCTTTTCATAAGGCTAATTCGTAGATATAGTGAATGCTTTATTTCCTTTCACCTATAAATTGTAAATTTTGTATTCCTCAGAACACCTTTCAATTCAAATTTTTCTCATTGTGTCTAACTTTTTACCTACCTTAGTCGAAATCCTGAACCTTTCTTTTAAATTTTTAATAATAGCTTCATCTTTTAATTGATTGGAAAATAAATAGTTTTACTAAGATAGCAATCATTTAATCAGTTGTTTTGGTTCCTAATTCTAATCTAGAATTAGAATCCCTTTATCAATGATATTTAAATGTATGTGTCAGCAAAAAAGAAAAAAACTGCCGATTTTTAAGTGCATATTCCTGCCTCAAAAACAAATGTTACTCATCCTAATGTTCATAGATATAATAGTTTCTACAGTTAAGCTTTCTTGGCTAAGTAGCTGTAGAATTTGAATTGTATCTTTATTAAAAACCCTTATACACATTTTAGAGTTAAAAGGAATAGTTAAAAAGTAGTTTCCTACATATTTTATTCCAAAAATGGTTGATTATTATTATATAATTTATGAATATTCTAGATAAATATGATCTTTGAATTTAAAAAATAAGAAATGAAAGTTAAGAGTTTAGTTACCCAAAGTATCGAGAAATTTGAAATAAGGAAGTAAGTTATTATTTTCCCAAAATGCAAGCCTACAGAGCGGAACCAAATTGAACAACTACTTTCAAAAGAAAAGAACATTTTAATAACAAATAAGAATGAACTACTTAACAATGAATATGTGAAAATGTATCATGGGAAATAATAATCTACTGAATCCAAACCAAGAGAAAGGAAACATTTCATTCCGCCCCCCTACGCATGGACTCTATTTATCTTTCTAGATAAACATTTCCGTAAAATGGATATGTAGCAAATGACAAATTCTTTTTCGTTTATCAGCATCATTTTTTTGGTTCCTAAAAGAAACAAATAATAAAAAAACATCTTCAATCTAGTCTCCAGCGCAAAGCTTTTGTCATCATCAGTGGGAGAGCACTATGGAATTTATCACAACGGGTATCGCTTTTGATATTTTCCTTTGTTCAAAAATCTTGTGTTTCGAATTCAATGGAGTTTTTCTTTTCGTTTGTCGCTTTCGCTCGAAATTTTCAAGGAGCGCCATTTTTTTACTTTTGAAGAAAGTGTTTTGCTGGTGTATCGGAGAGGTGATCGGTTAAATAACTTCTGCGCTTTTCTCTTGAGGGAAATGTAATAACGAAACAACCGTGAATGCAGAAAATAATGCAGCTTTTGGATGCTGCATCGTTGAACCTAGTGGTTAAAAAAAAAAGCTTTGTTTGATCAAAAGTTTGATTGTGTTCACTTTTTTGCATTTCAACATCCGTTATTCGAGAATTACATCGGTTGTTTAAGTGCTGCGTTTGTTTATCCATTTTATTGAGCTTTTAAAGAATGGAGAAACAGTAATGTTACTATCTATGAATTTTTCATAGTAGGTACCAAACACATATGAGATAAATTCTTTTTTATATAAAGGTATTGAAAAACGTTTTTAAATATTGCATAAAAGTACTTAGTCCACAATAGGATGGAATAAGTATTTGTTCCTAAATAAAAAATACATAAAGCGTATACACTTTAAATTTTATCATCCATGTTCACCTAGGGCAATCAATCTTTAAGGAGAGTAAAATATTGATAAATGCATACAAGTACAATGATACTCATTTGTGGTTTATACACAACTTATCTAAATATTTTATCATTAAACTTTCATATTCTTACGAACCATTGGTGGGGATTTGGTATCTTGAGTAAAATTTTACCTCCAAAAAATTCATATCACCCATTCAGACACTTTTTAGAATGGAATTGTGTATACGTTGCGCATATTTTTTACTAACAGTCACAGAAACCATTCATGAGGGATTACATTTCATTACTTTTATGTATTTCAGATCACATTATTATTATATCATGCATTAAATAATTTTAAAAGTGATATGGAAGCTAATTTATAAGAAAGCGAAATTCGACACAGCATTTGACGTTAATCTAAATTTGTTTTTATACCTTATCTTCTGTAACTTTAAAATGTACATTAGTGTAATTTTTTATATAGAGTTTAAACCATTTTATCGAGTTGTATTTTATTAATATTTTAAGAAGGAATACAATTTTTGCACGTTGTATTAACTTGAATGATAACATGTGTGATTCACTCAAACCCTGTTTTTGTGCGGTACTGTTTTGTGAGATTTTTTATTGGTGCGGTCTTTTCTTCTGCGATTCTTGTGCTGTATATAAAAATTCCAATCTAATTGGAACAGAGAAAAAAAATCTTGTATATCTGGCTACCGAGGCATATACAAGGGTTTGGTGAAACAACAGTCTTTACCGACTACGGGGTAACTAAAAAGTCTAAACATTGTATAGAAACGGTTTCCCAATTCAGCCTTTGGGCAGGGATTATGTTATTGTCCGAATTTAAAGGGTTTTTTATTTCAGCTATGCTGAGGGATTTTCACTACGGTTTTACTCGATACTTTTTTTTATATGCGATCGCTATCCACCTATTTTTTATAACTACTCGCGAAGTTTTGTGCGATTTTTTATGCGTTTTCTTTTATGCGGTCCTTATCCCCGCACAAAAACAGGTTTGACTGTATGTGAATTTTAAAAAGGAATTAATTGTGTGATAGAATGTTCAGTAAGGTAAAAGAGTTAGTAATTTTATTAGTTCTTAAATTATTTAAAGATTTTTCTATATTTTTAATAACAATTATTGTTAAAAATTTATTTACAAAATGACTAATAAAACTGAACTTAAGAGGTGTGTAACTACTGACTATACAATTTATTATTGAAGTACTAGAACCTATGGCTATGGCTCCTTTTTAAGACATAATTTGTTACCAAATTCTAAAGCTGTCGCTTTCACAGGACACGTCTACAAAATATTATTTTTGGAGCTGTTCACTTGTATCTTGAACTAAAATTTAGTTCTTTAACTTTTGTGGAAAATAAAGACAATAATTTACTTTTCAAGTAGATTACATGTTCTCTGTACTACATTTAAAATATCGGAATGGGACGATTCGGCTCGGCCGTTTCGGCGTTAAACAAAATGTTTTCCTCTAATGTCTGTATCACGTTTGATTTTCCTTTTTTAGTTCAATTTTTGCGTTTCATTTTGAAACTGATACTTAAGTTAGAGCTAAATTTATATAATATGAGGAAATAAATTCATTAAGATAAATATGAATAAAAAAGTGTCCCTCTAATATAAGTGTTCATGAATAGAGAATAGAGAGTAGAAAAGAGGCGATAACGCACTGATAAATTCTGATTGGCTAAGAGGAAAGTTTTCCCGCCTCAGACTATTTCGGTAAAACCGCTACTGCTTTAACGTGGAGCTACGATCTTATGCTGATAGAAATTCATAATCTTGAAAAAAATGAAAGTATGTAAAAACTTTAAAATTTCTTTGTTTTTAATAGAAAACATCGTTGTATTTGGAAATTAAAAACTTTTTTTGGAAAAAAGGGGAAAATGATGTAAATTAGAATATATTTACATGCTTAAGAATATGCCGAATTGAGGTTGCAACTCTGGCAACCTACTTGGTAAAAGAAATGGCGGCGGTGCATGCGCACAAACCTGTTGTCATTTCTTCTTACTCCTAGCTCTCTAATCATGAACACAATATTTTCGCTATGTTTTGGTGTTGAACTTAACGTGAAAAAATTGCGTGTTTTTCTTTTAGGTCAAATGCTGTGGCGTTGATGCTATATAGAGCGTTGGATCTATATATATGTAGAGGTATGGGGTATAGGAGGCGGGCGAGCGCACCTATGATGGAGACTGCATCTGAAGAAGGAGGCAAGGTTTCCGTCACGAGCATTTGGAACACACTCAGAGACAAGAGGATTGTTACACCTGAAACGATCAGCAGATCTCTTCAGAAACAGCTGCTTAACAAAAACAGACACACAAGCAACACTACCGTGAAATGGATCTCGGGGGATGGGGAAAACGCCGCCGCTACGTCTGCTGCTCTCTGGATACTTACTTTGCAAATTTGGAAATTTAGGGGTAGGGGTGATTATTTTTTGATGTTCATGTTCCAATAAAAAAGTACAAATGGTTCAATTCGAAATAGTTCTGTTATGGGTTTAGGTTTTATGCGGTGTAGTTTATCTTCCGGTCAACTAAATTAATTTCGCAAAATTTCTTCCGCTTAGTATTTTAGTTTTTGAAAAACTAAAATGAGTCTTTAATGTAGGATTATATATTTATTCGTTCCTTATAACTTTATTTAATCCAGTTGGACAGTTTCATTTTTTAATTACATAAGTTCACCTCATTCCCTCATTTTTATCATTTCTTAAAAATATATCTAATCTACTCATAATTGATTTTTTATTCAGTAATCTAATTTGACCCGAATATTTCATTTTTCATAATAGTAATGTAATTCATCCACATATATACATTTATTTATTCAAAAATAAATGTTGAACTTATTACCTCATTCGTTAATAGTAATTTAACTCATCCATGTCGATAATTTTATTTATTTACTAATATAATTTAACATTAATAATATTTATATATTCATTTAAATATTCACAAATCTATACTTATTATTTAATAAAAAAAGTAATAGCAATTTTTTTCAAAACTACTTTAAATATTTTAAAACACAACTGAAACACAATAAATTGTTCTTAATTTACTAATATTCTTTATAAATTGTTTTTAATTTATTAATTTTGCATACCTTTACTAATCAGAATTTTAGGTTTTGGAACACATATTAGTATCTTAGGTTACATACTATTATTTATCTATTTATGCGCGGTTTCTTCACCAAATTCCTTCAGTTTAAGAACGGCTTGATTAAATTTATCCATACGAGCAGTGTTATTCTTAGGATTTTTTTTGGATGAGTAAAAATACTCCTTGACTTTTTTAGGAGGCGTGAAATTCATTTATGAGGAGTGAAATACGGAAATATCGTAAACTATATATAAAGAGACAAAAATTTTTTACAAAAACGTTTTTCTTAATGGACAAACTGAAATAGAAAAAATGAGGATGCTATTTTGGTTTATAACAACTATAGCATCTGTTAATATAAGTAGAAAATATTAAATACTATAAATAATATAATTTATTTTACATTAAACATTATAAATGAAATATTTATTTAATGTTACAAATTTGAGTGGAATTTTTTTTTGATTTCGGTGGGGTAACATGCATTTTTAAGCAAAACAATTGTTAAAAATTCAAAGCGTGAAAATACGCCTGACTAGTTTTTAAAAGCGTATTTCCTATTTTCAATGCGTGAAATACGCTCTCAGGGGCGTTAAAATTATCACTGCATACGAGTGTTAGTGAACCTAGTTAAGATATCTCCACCTAAAGATCAGAGAGCAGCGGGGGTAGCGGAGGATCGTCAATCGCGAACGCGAGAGAGGGGGGGAGAGATCCAATTCAGCACTGGAAATGAAACTACAAATGCCTCCAGGTGCAATAAAGAGTCGTGCCAAAAGAGAAACTACACCAAAAACACGGACAACGTGCAGAAGGGGGAGCGAGAGCGGCGTGTTTGCGACGTGGGAGCGCACCTATGATTGAGACTGCGTCGGAGGTGGGTGGCATCGTTTCTGCTAACTGTAGAAGAAAGACGGTCAAGGACAGAAGAATCGTGACACCTGAAGGAGTCAAGAGCATTAGTCATCCACTGGCTCCGGCAACAACATGTATGAGGACTATAGGACCCTGACTCTACTCTATAGATACTCTTTAACTCATTGATATCTTTGATGCCTGATAACTACTTGAAATAAATGAGGTAGAACAAAATTTCAAGATTTGTCTAATTTTTATCATGTATGGCCAAATTTCGTTTACTTCTAGTTGCATATTTGGACATATTTAGATTGATATATTTAGTAGAGCTAGGCTACTAGGTAATAAGGTAGCAAACATTTAAGACGACTTGAGCCTGGTTAGTGTAACTTGTTGAGAATAAACAAATAGACAGCATGCTCAACGCTCTTTGAAAGAGAGTTACACTGCAAACATCAAATGTAATTATAACATGACACAAGAGTATCAAAATTTCCAAAAGTATGGTTTTAAAAAGCTTATTAAGCTAAAGAAGGACGTGTTTCAAAACCCTAATTTGAGGAGTTTCGTTTTGTTTTCTTTATATTTGGAAAGATAAAATAGGTAAACCTCTGTAACCGATCGTGCTTAAGATCTACCTTATTCATAATGTATAAATATTGATATAAGTATGAAGCTTTTACTGAATCAAATGCTTAAACTGTCCTTAAATCCATTAGACGTTCGTAAAATATGCAAAACTATCTGGCTCATAAGTATGGAACGTGTAAATAAAAATTTCCTTCATCGTTGTTTTTCTCTATAATTTTCAAAAGTATATACATTAAGGTCGAACTTGAATACACCGAAGTAAAAATCAACTGAAACTGAAACAGAAAGGATTTTTGAATCATGTCTGCACGTAATTAATTTTAATAAAAGCTTTAATAATAGTCCTCATACATAAATGCGAGTACTCTAATGTATTACAATACACTTACTATAACAAACTGGTAACTTTGGAGGGATTTTAAATTTAACGTGATTGGAGTACCGATATTTTGGTCGAATATAAATTAGATAAAAGTTGACCCATTTGTAGATTCAAATCCAGAAATTTGACATTATTAAATTCATTATTCATTGATAACATAAAATTCAGCGCTTTATTAACGTTGAAAGATAAATATAGTTAAAAATTTCAGTAAATGGCTTAGTTCTGAAACATTGAAATGAACAAGCTTAATTCAAATTTGCTAAAAATGTTTTTGGTATATTCCTTAAGTAATTTTTGGGTCTATAATAATAGTAGTAAAATAAACAAAGGAAGCATTATTTTATATTTACCATAAAAATAGTGACAAGATAATGTATAGTTTGATTTTAAGTGAGATAAGTATTTTAAATACGTTAATCTAATATCGTTTTTAAATACGTTAAATCTTTTAATACGTTTATTTTAATTATTTGAATTATATTTAGCCAAAAATGTGAGAATTTATTTTTTAAGGCAGATGTACTTTTCACTGATTATAACACAAAAAGTCAAAAACACAGCTAAAAGTTTCCGAAAATGTGGATGGATTTCTAACACACTCATCAGAAGTTCAATAAACTCTGATGGATATTTTCTTTAAAATACGTTATTCAGTTTCAATTTTGTTCTGTGACAATACACTGCATTATACATACAAACTTAATTAATTTTAAAAAGCTGTCGCTAGACATTGATAATAATGATAAACAACAGGTCGTGAATTAGGCAATATGTTAATTAGAAAAGAATAAAAGATGGTGTATACTATATTACTTATCCATCTAAAAGCATTGTAATTTTTATGAGAAATTTAAATTATTCCAGTTGTAAAGCATGGAAATATACGAAGTTTGAACTAACAAGCAGGTTTTCTCTTCATGTTTCATTCTAAACAATTTCATATTTTCATAAAAAGTCAACCATAAATCTCTAACCTCAAATACAACCGCTGAAAATAATTTTTGAACTTGCAAGTTTGTGTCAGTTTCTTAATGTTATATAAATTACTGAGATAGACAAATTATCCTAAAAATATATCACATTTTAATAAGCAGATAAAAATAATAAATGAATATTTCCCCAACACAAAACCCAAGTTATTAAGTAGCATCTCTATCACGACAGGGAAATTCCATTAAGGAACCAAGGTATATGAAAGAGACGGTGAAGAATTGACTTTCAAAGCATTAAAGAAAATATACGAGAGTTAAGAAGTTGTTGACATAGAATGCAGTAATCTTCAATTACCGTCACATCCAGAGTAATTAGATTTTAAGGCTCGAGCTTTGACTCGGAGCTCGGTGGAGCAAGATAATGTTTGAAAGAATTCCAAGCCTCGATACTACAAAGGTTTTATGTATTAATTTCGCCGTAGGAGATCTGTCTTACTTCGGATTAATCAGTTTAAGCCGTATTGGTTCAATAAGTGCTTCTGAAAGTAAGCAGTTTGTAAAATGAGAAGGTATGGAGATTGGTAGCAATAGCAATCGTTTCTAGTAGGTAGTTAAGACTGGATTGTAAGGTGTAATGAAACGAGTGAATTTTCTTTAATTACAGGGCTGATAGTTGATGCCAATTTTCTCAATTAAATTTTCTACTAATATAATTAATTTTAAAAAAAATGAAGTTTGTGTATATCTTCCTATTTTTTTACAAATATGTAATGTTCTTTAAGTTTTCTTAGTTTAGGAAAGTCATAAAAGTTGTTGGTTTTCTTTAATAGGATGGTTGATAGAGATCCTGTAATAAATTTCTCTATCAAATTCTATTATTTCAACTATATTTTTTGCTGCGATTAAAGAGCTTCAGATAATTTATTTACTATAGAAAATTTTCGCAGATAGTTTGGGCAGGATTGTTTAAAATGAAATAAAATTTGTCATTTTTCTTTGCAAACAGGGTTGTTAGTATATCACCTTACCGTTTTCTATTAATTTCTTCTTTCAGAGCTATTTAATACTTAATTGCTGTTAAATTTAACAGCTTATTTTTAAAGGGATAAATGTTAATTAAGTTTGATTTGTTTTAAATCCTGTTATATCTTTCTAGTTTAAGACTATTTAATGTATCTTAAATTTTTATTTGATTTTTTTCTTTATACTTAATGACCATTTTTATTTCTCCACTTGATACAGATTTACAAAAGGGATTGAAAATTCTTTTTTTAGCCGTATTTCTTTCCAACATTCATACAATCTTAAGACACACCGGTTTTCTTAAGTTGTTATACATAAAATAGTTATTTTACTGGGAGAAAAAGAAACAGTGCTTAGATGCAAGCCATGGAAATTATTTTAAATCTTCAATCTCTAAGAATAATTTTATTTCTTTACCTCATTTTAATTTAGGATTTTCTCAAAAGACTGAATTCCATTTTGAAGACATTAAAATTCAACTCACGTTTGGTATTAAGTGTCGTCATTTTGGAAGCAATTGCTTCCGAAGCTTTAAATGAAGATTGAAGGAGGTGGAAGTAAAGCCTTTGGACGAAAGCCAGAATTTAACTGCATTACTGATGATTTTCGGAATAGACGAATTACCTGAAAATCTACTCAAAGATAAGATGTAGGAAACTGAAGATTTATTTCAATAGAACAGGGATGGCGAACCTTTTTCGATCAGTGTGCCATTTATATTACGGTTTATGATTTTCAGGTGTCAAGTGTGCCACTTGTTATTTTTTTTAATAAATTATCTTTAAACCCTTGGAAAATGGAATCCGCCTTGGAAGGTCGATAGTTTAGAACAGGAGTTTCCAACTTACAAGTACTTAAGGGCCCCAATCGAAGGCACAAGTCTAGTGGTGGGCCGTAAAGTCAGTGGTGTATATAGAAATTTATTTAGAAAGGGTCCCAACAGTTATTCTTCAGTCCCTTCCATGCATCTTTAATAGGTTTAAAGCAGCTTTTTAATACATTTTTGGTAGAATTTGCATTTTCTAGAATTTAATCTAAGTTTATTTTCTAATCTCTATTTTTAGTTGTCAATAATGAAGTTCCAAGTAAAGGGGGTCAGGAGGTCCTCCCCAGACAAATTTTGAAAATTTGACCCTATAAAAAGGGTTTTGAACTAGTTTTTGGTGCATATATTTTGAATTTTGGACATACATTTTTAGGTAGGTTTTGATTTTCATGAGTATTATAAAAAAGTGGTTAATAATAAGTAGAAAAGGGGGGTTGGGGGCACCCCTCCAGTAAATTTTTGAAAATTTCACCCCCCTCTTATATACGCGTCAGGCTCCCTTTGCATCCATGATTTTGTTTTCTAACGGCCTTATGTCAATTTCCTTTATAAGGGCGGTTGTGATTTGCTAAAATGACCAAGAAAATATGATTACATAATACTTTAATGGCCCAACGCCACCTAAGAGATGAGTGGGGAGGTTCGGGGGTCCTCCCCCGAAAAATTTTTGAATTTCAGCAGGCTAAAAAGTGTTTTGAAGCTGGTTTTGATGAGTTTTCAGTTAGTAGGAAATCTCTGGTCCAGAACTTAAGTTTTTTGTGTCATTTTTAGTGAATGTCGCGTGCCACCGAAATACCGGTCGCGTGCCACCCAGTGGCACGCGTGCCATAGGTTCGCCATCCCTGCAATAGAATGTATTAAAAATGTGTTAGGGGCTTGAAGAGCGGCTAAAGTAATACTTTGGAACAGATATTTGAAGCATTTTATATCAGCCTATCTATGATGTTCCTAAAAGAACGATACATCAAATTCTCCCTGCGAAAAAACCTTAGTTTTCAAGTATAGTATCGAATTGTTGCAGAAGAATCTTTGCAGCTGTTGCAAGCACAAATGCTTTAAAATATATGTTTTACTATCTAGTGTATTCATTTGATCTATATTTATGTCTATTTAAAAAATCGCCGTTTTTAGCAGGGTTGGCAAAACCCCGGGTTTTTTTGAAAAAACCCAAGTGGGTTGGGTTTTTTCGGGTTTTTTCAATAAAACCCTGAAAAAACCCATATAAAACTGGGTTTTTTCGGAAAAAGTGTGGGTTTTTTCAAAATTAAGTGGTTTTCTCCTATAATGTAAGTGGGTTTTTTCAAATTTTAGTGAGTTCTTTCTATGTTAAATGTGTTCCGTCAAAATAATGTCAGTTTTTCCACAGTTAAGTGGGTTTTTTCAAAGTTTTTATACTTTGAAAAAACCCACTGAAATTGTAAAAACACCCCTTATTTACTGAAACCTGGTTTAAATTTTGAAAAAACCCACTATAATTTTAAAAATATACATAACTTTGAAAAAACCCACTGAAATTTAAAAAATCTTCCTTATTTTTTATATCTAGTTTGAACTTTAAACGTCCTAAATTTTGAAAAACCCCATTCAATAATGAAAAAACCCACTGAGAATGAAAGAACTTATTTAACTTTTTTTAAAACTCCCTGAAATTGAAAAAACACCATTTAATTTTTAAAACCTAGCGTAAATTTTGAAAAAACCCATCAAAATTTTAAAAATATCCTAAATTTAGAAAAAGAATCCCATTAAGTTTTGAAGGAACTGCCAAAATCTTGATTTTTCTTGAAAAAACCCAAAAATGGGTCCAAAATGTGGGTTTTTTCACATGGGTTTTTTTGAAAAAACCCATTGGGTCCAACCCAATTGGGTCCAATCCAGCCAACCCTGGTTTTTAGTGAAATAGGCTAAAATATTTATGTTTTTTTTTGCTACGAGTATAATCGTTTAGTCGAAAATACAAAATAAGTAAAAAAATGTTTTAACAAAGCCACAGTTAAATTTAATAGCACTAAATAAAAATGTTAGAGTTAAATAGATTTTTTTTCTTGTAGTATTGATCCTAACTCAAGAATTTATTGGTTTTAACATATTGTAAAATAGGTATATTTTTAAAAATGAAAATACCTGAATTTAAACTTTTTTCATAACCCTTCCAACTCTAATATCTGAAAACTTGTTTTGGGTTCTATGATGTAAATCTATTACAAAATGCTTTTCATGTGGCAATCACCTGATTTGTAAATCTAAAATTTGTGATCTATTCTTTCCCATACCTATCTAAGGATTTATCAGTACGCTTCAAAAGTGAGAAGAATAAGCACAAATGTCTTTTTGTTACCAAAAATCGCTGTAAAACAGTGAATGAGTACATCTGCCGTTACTCGCGAGTTTAATTTAATAAGATAGAGAGAGGTGACGTGCAACCAACCGAGGGTTAATTTTTCTCCCGAATCCGGCGGCAGGGTGAAGCCTAGAAGGGTCATGGAGGAGATGAGAACACAGGGGATGATGAGATTAAATCCATAGTAGAGGGTTCTCCTCCGAATATGGATTGTGAAGGTGATGTCGACGTAAGGCTCTGGACAACACGCATAAAAAATCTCGTTTCTCACTCCTGGAAGGCCTGCAAGCGAAACAAACAAACATCTAATATGTATACTGTAAATGAACAAGTAATTAAAATCAACAATTTATATAGAAGACTATTAGTAAATTAACAAACAATAAACAAACGAACGATGGATGAATCTCGGGGTTCATAAGAGGAATTGTGACAAATTTCGCTCAAGACTGCCAGAATATGAAACTTCCAATTATTTAAATAAAAACAGCGAAAAAAAAATTGGGTCAAGCACCCCTCAATTTCTTGAAAGTAATCTTTGGTTGATTATATCAATTGCTATGATGCTAACTAATTAAACCCACTTAACCGGTATCCCTCATATATCAGTTAATAAACCACCTACGAACAACAGTTGCAAATAAACAACAAGAAATTTAGAAAGAAATAAAATAATAAATTAATAAATTTTATTTCGAATTATAAATTTATAGACCACCAAGGGACACGCACAGGTCATGTAAATGGACATTTAATTATTACAACACACTGTTAAAAAAAGCAGTTCAACCTTTCACCAAAAACTTTCAACCTTTCACCAGAAACTGGTTCAAATTTAGCTGCAACCTAGGTTCGGTAACAGGTTTCACCAAGTTTTTGGTGCTTTTACTAGTGAAAATACCGAAAGATTGGTGCTTTCACTAGTGAAAAAACCGAAAACTTGGTGAAACCTGTTACCGAACCTAGGTTGCAGCTAAATTGGAACCAGTTTCTGGTGAAAGGTTAAACTGATTATTTTAACAGTGCACAAAAGAACAAATAATCAAGACAGGTACAGAACAGAAAATACATACAGGGATTACATAAAAAGAAATACCCCTAAAATTAGGAAAACCAAAATTAAAGAAAGAAAAAATATTGAATACCCCCTTCCCTGGCAACTAACAAAATGAACCGCCCTAGGCAAGAAAAAACCTCACAAAGCTCCGAAAAACAAGTCATAATTTATAGTTATAATTTATAATCATTAATTTCATAGTTTTTTTTGGCGTCGATACATTAAAGAATGTAGCATCGTAAATTATAAGTCATTGCAATTTATTGTAATTTTAATACTGACAATTAGATGCAAACCCATCAGGAAAAACATACATATAGGTGAAACATATTACTATTTGTTGAAGATATTTTATTAAGTAAATGTTTCTTATCTATCTTTTAAATTAGATTAACTTTAACTTCATGTATGAAACATATAAAAAACAATATCAAGTTTGCTTTCAATTAATATTACCAGGAGACCTATCATGTGGTTTCAGACTTATTTGATTTCCTTCAAAACCTTTGTAAAGGAAGACAGTGCAAATTTATCTTTTAATTCCTTCAACTCAATTCTCTAATGAGTCCTTGGCTATAACTTTACAGGATTATTCATGAATTGAACCAAGTATTGGTGAAGTTTTCACTGGAAAACTTTCATTCAAACTCATCTTAATATATACAACGAATGAGCTTTACGATATCAAAGATAAGTGATTATGAATTCAGACCACGTGATTTATCAAGTAGGGAAAGGATCAGTTATAATAACGAAAATAATTATCTGGGACCAATTTGTGAACGTTTAAGACCCTAATCAGATAAGGATAACAATTTATAGTATTATTCTAGCTTCTAAGATTACCATTTATAGAAACAACGCTAAATTTCAAACGATATAAAGCGAATAATTTAAACTATCATTTGAAACTTTATATTAAAGTTTAAGAACAAGGTTTTAATTTTAATAGGAAACAACAACTTAAATGCCAAAACCAATGATATGATATGAAACAACTTTTTTTTATGAAGGATAAAGAAATATCCTTAACCCAACGCGTATCATGCGATTTAAATAAATTATAGCTCAAAAATATTGAATGCAAATAAGATTGTAGCAATTTTCTAAATTGAAACGATCGTTAAATCCTCCTAAACCCATCGATTTAAAAATCCATATTAGGAATACACATAAGGTTAATCTTTTGTTCCATCCTTATCGCCCCAAAGAGATTTCTTCCCCCTGTATTATCTCGTTCAACTTTAGTGTAATAAAATTTGTGCGGAGCGTTAAGGAGATAGCAAGGATTAGTTCATAGGCAAATTTAACGAAGATCAATTTGTTTCTCTGGGGCCTCGAGATTCCTTTTTAAGCAGCCGGTACCATTAAAGATTTACGCGTTTTGTTATCATGCTTGTGTTCCCAAGGGGATTTCAACAATGCTTCATTAGTGAGAAGGTAAAAAAGAAGCTTGACGCTGAGGGGCTTATCAGGGAAATGATTCATCCATAAATTTATACTGCATTTCAGATAGTTTTTTTAGTTTTGTATGCATTTTGGTAGATTGCTACTCTTTGTGTTTGTAACGTGTTGATTAGGGATTTAGTTGATTTAAAAAAATCGATTTCGGTTGATAAGGATTATTTTTAAGAAATAATTAAAATTAATTAAATGGATCAGAATGAATATGTTTGGAATAATTTCCTCATTTTTAGAACCTTCTCGGGTTTGTTGAGACACATAATTATCTATTATCTTAATATTAGTTGGAAAATGTACAGGGTGATTATAACTTAACTTCCACTTTGAGATGGCTATAAAAAGAAAACTACTGGATAAAGGTTCTCTAACTTGGACAAAGGTCAGAAGAGTTCGAATCCCGTCGGTTCCTGACTATGACTTTTGTGACTATATTCGTAGGGGTTCAAAAGTTAAAGGGTGTGGACAATTATCTTGCGACAACCTGTATAACCACCCGGTATTTAGAGTATTATTTGCAAAGGATTTCACCCATTGGTTCCTAAATGTTTTAACTAAAGTGGAAAGATAGTTCGCCACTAATTTGTTAAATTTATTGGTTCAAGTGCAGTAAAAGTCATCAAGTGCAATAAATTGACAATCTGCCATCTCCACACATGGATGAAATAAAATTTTATACTCCCTTTTATTTTGACATTAAACAGAGTTGTCTACTTATCCAGAGGGAATAACTAATATTTAGATGAATAAATTTTTAGTATTCTCAAACCATTCTTTACACCTTTGAATTATAAATTAAACTTTCTACAAAATTAGTCGTGAGTCATTCTGCTAGATATTACCTGATAATAGTTTTGCTAGCATATCATCATTGCTATTTATGGATATCCAGTTAGATATAACCATAACAATGAACTAACTGTTTATAAATACATATTTAAGAAACTCGGTACCTACCAATCAGGATCCACTCGCCATTGGTGATGTACGTGCTGAGGTCCCCCCCTTCTTCGCTGGCTAGTCGCAAGTCCAGCTGGAAGCCATCGTAGGTCCAAGACCCGAACTTCATTTCACACTTTTGGTCATCGAAGGGGAACCATGTGATGTCGATTTTGCACGTACTCTTGAATATTCCGGGCGGGATGAAGGTGCAGCTACCGTTGTTCCTCACTACGACATTCGTTGGGAAAGTACTGTCGATCTTTTCGTCGGCGCTAAGCAAAGAAATAACAGATGCCGGTTAGCACAAGTTCCGTTTCACCCTCATGCCAAAGAATTAAACTTTTTCATATTATCCATTTATTTTTGTATAGGTTTGTATAGGTATAGGATGAACTTGATGTAATGTAAAATCGTATTATGAGTTTCATAAAAATTCTTAAAAATTTCATTTTTAAGCTGCATATAAATTTATTTTAGGTACATTGCACTTAAAATTAATCATCATCAGTTCTTTTCATGCCTAGAGACAAAAACGGCATTCAATTTAAAATTATCACCAATTTGAAAAACATAGTCTGTGTCTTAAACATCGAAGAATAAGTAAAAGAACCAAATTAGTTTTCTAAAAAATTATTCTATTGTATAACGATTTCTGCTTACTAAACTACTTTCTTTGAACAAAGTAACCCAGTCCCGTATATGTAACTATTTTTATATAGATTTCATCTTTTTTTTAACCAAATATCATTTAGAAAATAGAAGGACACAAAAGAAATGTAAATTGAGCAAAATATAATATTAACAGAAAATAATTTACACAAATGTGTCATTTTAATGGTTTCGTTTTATAAAAAGTAAAACATCTTTAATTTTTAGTTAGACAAATAGTAGAAAGTCAACGCTTTTTAATTTATTTTAGTCGGTCGTCAAGAACAATGCCAAAACTAAACAATCTCAATTCATTAAAATTCTCATAAAATGTCACACTTTTCAGTTACTTAAGCTAACAATGAAAAAAGCGGAATTTCTATGTAATAGTTACTGACTGAAATTTTTCCCGACTGGTGAATATATCATATAAAAAGCTAAAAAAAAAGATGGTATTAGCACATTTTTTCTTGTAAAAATATAATGGCAGAGAAAAATTATGAACCCACTTCATCTATCAACTTTCAAGGTTCTGAAAAGATTTGACCGTTTTCTTTGTATAAAAAAGCCATTTTCCAGCTCTTTTGAAAGTTGAGAGGTGTTTTAAAATACGCTCTTGAAGAAAGGTTTTTTCTCCGTATAGCCCCATTAATATTGATTTATAGTTTAAAATACACAATTCCTTCAAAAATTATAGTTTTTGACGATCACTAAAATTTTTGAAGAAAAACTGATAGGGAAGGAAATGATTTACTACTGGCATTTAATATTCATGATTTATAACTTTAAAAGGACAGTACACAATTTATATACAATAGAGTTTTATTAAGGTTTTTAGACATACACTTGTTTGAACAAACGTATAAAACTGATTAATTTCTTTGTTTAAATCGTTTGCAATAAATCGCTTCATACATGAATTTAATTTGTAATTTACCTTATTATAGTTATTGCTTAAGTAAAGGTCTACGATGGTCTCGAGTAAAGGTCTCCATGAGAAATGTTTCTATTAGGTTAATAATTGCAAACGAAGGACACATTTTATTAGGATGTAAAATGTTATACTATTTTCAACGTTCAGTAATTATGTAAAACACAGAGTTTCCAGGAACATCTCTGATTTAAGCAAGAATAAATATTAATAGATTTAAAAATATTTACTTATGTTTTCACCGATCGAACTTGTAAAATATCAAAATTTATATTTGCAGTGTAGAGAATACCTAATGAATTAAAATAAGCAAGTTGAATATAATAATTGTTTAATAATTTCCTGTTTTACATATGAAAAACGAACCATACCCTATTTGGAATTTATAAGCAAATTATGGATTCGGAGCAGGATAATCCCTGTTCTAAGCTAGCAATGAAAATTAAATTCGTTTGGATACAGTACTACACTTGCGATGTAAACTAAATCTTTTATATTAAGTCTTGCGAAAGTTAAAATCTTAGTTTGGTTCACACGTGAATTGTTTTTTTTCTCAAACTTTTGAGACTTAAATCACGGTTTCAAATGTAGAAAATATTAAATGCTCCTTACAAAAAATATGTCTCCAGAAGGAGCACTTTTCAAAGCTGACCTTTCAAAATACTGAGTTTTACGTATAGTCATAACTACGAGTTTTACGTAAGTTCCTTACTTAACCTAAATCACATTTAGTTAAAATCATTACATTGTATGAATTAAAAATGAAAATTTTTTTTTCACGTTTTAAAAATATTTTCTTCATTAAAAATAATTTAAAGACTGATAAAAGTATCATAAAAACTTACAGATATTCTATTTTATTCTAAAATTTCACTCATTTTGTCTGAAATTTAATTTTTAATGTGATAATCGAAATTAATTTTAAACATTGATTGTTTTTTTTCTCATTGTTTTCAATAGCTTAAAAGGTATTATATAACATGTCTAGGTTGCAACTAAAATTATAAATGATAAAATGTTATGCACTTGAGGCCATATTCCCTGACCAGTGGTTAATCAAGGAAGGAATTTCCGACTCTGATTGGATGAATCCTTCACTAACAGCTGCTTAATCACTGGTCGGGTAGCACATAATACGTCGATAAATATACTTACAAGTATACAATATTGAATTTAAAAGATTCTTTGGTGTACGTTTTTCCCCAGAATGTTGATTAACAATAGTTATCAATAGGATATTTTTAAGGAAATTATTATGATTAAACTATTGATAAGTCAAAGTTTATTTAAAGAGAGTGTTACTCATGGAGATGACCTGTGACGTTATGTTTGGAAAGTTGGTTGACGTTTCTTCTATTAATTTTTTTATTAATGTGTTTTCTTAAGTGAATTAAGTTCAGTAAGCTAGGTTTTGTGAAGATTGCGAAGCAATCCAAAAGGTCCTGCGTAAGCAGTTTACGGGAGGTGATGAACGATAGCGAGCAGGGGGAGGTAGCTCCCTAGTAGCTTAAAAAGTATTAAAACCCAGGGAAAGTAAATCTTTTATTTATTATCTTCAGTATTTATCTTGACAATTAAATGTCATGACGCGACAGTGAATATAATTTTTGATGTCATCCTAATGCAGCACTTACAGACTGTCTTTCACAAAATTACTTAGTAAACTATCTCATTCAAAAGTCATAAACGAAATACCCCTGAGATGACAAGTTTGACAACTACGTTTATGACTCCCCCCCCTTTTACGCATTTTAAGTCGTAAACATGGATTTATCACTCTAATCTATTTTGCATCGGAGTTGTGTTGCATTAACATTTTGTTATCTAGATTCCTCTGGGAACTATTTTTCTATTATATTGAGAGATGAAATTGATAAAGTGTCGAGATGTTCATTTTTTTTCGCGATTGAAGTAGGGTTGTTTATTATCTTTCTTTGTGTTTCACTCTCTCCTGAGAGCAAGTACAATTATCAGTTAGGATGAAATTAATTCCCAATGTTATATGTACTCATGATAAAATCGGACGAAATTATTTTGTGTAACTGATAAATGGACAGTTTTTGAAATAGTTGTTAAGAATCAACAGGGGAGGATGCATAATGGAGATTCAGTAATTGAAATTTTTTTTATCAGATGTTATTAAATTTTTACTGTATTGTCGCTGTATTTTGATTTGTTTCATGAACAAAATAATCTATTTATTATCTATTTATTTAAATTATCTATTTATTTATATTAAATTATCTATTTTTTAATTATCTATATCTATTTATTTAAATTTTTACTGTATTGTCGCTGTATTTTGATTTGTTTCATGAACAAAATACTTTTTATTACAGTCATTTGAATAATTTGAAAAAGATCTCATAACATTTTTCTTTAATATTTTTAATCCGAAAAAGTGAAAGGAGTTATTTAGTTTGTTCCAGTCCGTCCCGGTGACTGGAACATAACTATCACTCGAGAGCAAGGCATCTCTATGACGAGATTCTTGGCAATCGGCTGTGAGTATCATCGCCTAATGCGCGCGCTCTAGCTAGCCTGAGTGACAATTATGTTTTAGTCACCGAGACAAAAGTCTCCAGTGCGCACCTAGCCTTATAAGAAAACGAAAAACTTTTTAGATGAATTTGCTTTTAAACTATATAATTCCAAACAGATTACATTTTACTGTGAATATCTAATGTACCTCGAAACAAAAAGAAAACGTCAGTGTACGAACAAAATTTAAAAGGTATGATCACACGGATGACTCTTTTTTTCATGGTTAAAACCTTCTATATTTTGATGCTATAAATCTTTTGAAAGATGACAAGACATTTTGAAATACAGACTAACCAATTTCTTTTTTTGGTTAAAATTGTACAACTTTTTAAATAAATTTTAAACGTTTAAACAATTATAAAAATTCGTGAAGATTCCAAATATGTCTCTTTATCCTCCTTTATATATTCACACCTAAAACGTAATTTTTTTACATTTTTAACGTTCCTTAATATTCAAAACTAGAACACTGTTCTTCCATCTCATTAATTTTTGAAATTTTGTTAGATCATAAATTTGCGGAAATAATTATATTTAATTTCATAATGCAATTTTATTGGTACCTAATATTTATTCTGAACTACCAATTTTGTTTCTATTTTTTCAAAAAAATTAGATTTCTAGGAGAATTAGAAGTTGCGAGTTAAGTCTTAATTGACTATTCATTTATTATTATAGTATGGCTTAAGTTGTTCAAGTATCTCTCTATTCTAAAAAAAAGTTTTTGGTGAACGGTTTCCAGAGAAAGGCTTTTTAATTACTGATCCGTATAACACATATTTGGTATCAAACTGTCCGGATTCTTTTGAGGATGTGCAATAAGCATTTAGAATTTCTAAAAAAATCTCAATTTTAAAATATTTTAATTTTTTTAGATTACGGATAAGGTTGCAGTTATAAAGCAAGAAACAAGTAACTATGGATTTTAAAACAATTGAAAACATATTTCACAAACATATTTTAATATTCAAATAGATTAACGAAGTGTATATTTGGACGGCCCAAACGGCCCGTGGCGCATGCGCTGTAGGTCTCGTGGTTACGTAGCAGTCTCGGCGCTTAGTGATGGAACCAATGGAACGCCGGGCCGTGGAAATTAGAGTAGAGTTTAGTTGAAAAAAGGCCGTCCAAATATACAGTGCCATACATTAAATAATCATCTTTCTATTTATAACACAAATTTAAAAATATAATTTGGTTATTTTAACAATATTTATATTTCTGTTGTTTAAACGGTTTTGATTATATTTAAAACTTATGTATAATTAATTGATCTTTTATTTTTTAAATAACAAATTTATATTTTTATATTTATCTTTGTCGTTGTGGCAACCTTATCATTACTATATTTATAGCAAAATATAAACTCGCTTTCGGAAATTTTGAGAACTTTTGCATTTATTTTTTACAATAACTATTATTTTTATATCCTTTTGCATTTATTTTTTACAATAACTATTATTTTTATATCCTTTTGCAAGTATGTTTTTTTAGTTAGTAAAATGTGACACTCTATTTCATAATGCCAAAACGTAAACAACTAGATAACACGGGGAACTGTTTTAGAAATAAAGATAAAAATCGAAAATGTTGGAAGTCTAAATATTCGTTACATTGCTATGAAACTGACACAACTTCGACGTTTGTTTGTTCTCATGAAGATAAAATTCTAAATTTTCGTGATGTTTACGGTAATTACATTTTTCACATCCAATCATTACAAATTTTAAGAAAGTTAAATTTATTCCTGAGATGTTTCAGTGCTTCTTAATGGATCTGTGAAAAAAACATTACCGTGGGGAAATGGTAAAGGAATGTTTACATTGCTCTGTTATTAATTATCTTGGAATTATAAGGCGATCCGCCAATTCACGTTACCATAAAGGAACTGTTAAAATTCTCCGCCACTGAATAAATATCCGCCATTTTTGAAAGAATACCCCGGAGAAGTACTACCCCTGTTTTAAGAACGTTTTATAAAGTGCAGTGAGCTGGGTTTTGTGAGGAATTGCGAAGCGGTCCAAAAGTATCTGCGTCAGCAGTTAACGGGGGTTGGTGAGCGATAGCGAGCAGGGGGCGGTAGCTCCCTAGTTTTTTTAAAAAATTCATTTTTATAAAAAAAAAATAAATAAATAAACAAATGGATATCTAGAAAATTGTTTATGGAATTCAAAATTCATTTATAAATTCAAATAAATTAACCTTTCATAGATAAATTTAGCTTTAGAAAGAAATAAAAAATATGGTCGTTAGCATGAAAATGCTATCTCTTTTAAAATTTACTTCTTATTAATAATTTCTAAAGATTTTTGAATTTACCAAACAATAGGTAACATTTGTTTATCGCTATGTTGACTTTTCTAAAAGCTTAAGAATGACTGAAAGAAAGTAGGAGAATAGCTTTGGAGAAATCCATGACTACTGGTGGAGTTGTTTAAAATCTCGATATTGATAAAGGATTTGCATTCAAGAGTAGTTATATTTACAGTTCCCTCCAAGCACCGGTAAGAGAGGAAAAGCAATGTACTAAGAATAAAGAACGTTCGTTCAGAATCAAAAAAGCTCGTTCAGTATCAAAAAAGCTCAGAGAAAAGGCAACTGAGATCATAAATTCAAAACAGATCTGGATTTTGAATTTCATCGTATAAAATCCGTTACAAATAGAATTTGTACTGAAGGTGGGTGTTTGTGGTGGGTAGAGTCATTTTTGATTCTCAAGTGAGTGAAATCCCTCTATTTGTAATTTTATAAATAGGAAGAATGAGAGAAATCCTTCCGAGATTTTAATTTATTTAAATTAAAAATAAGATCATCGAATTTTCTTTATGTAATAGACATTTTAAAGGATATTGGTTGCCAAGCAGATTTCAGATCTAAAGAATAAACCAAACAAATATTCCTATACGAATATAGAATAAAAGAGAAAGCCTTTAAATCACAATTTTAAAATATGCAAATAAACTACGGGTAAAATGATCTTACGGGTAAAATTATATGTCCGGCATATTAATAGTTTTGGTCATTTCCCGAAAAGTTATAAATACAGTTTATTTACCACTAATAATGCCTAATGAGTAATGATGCATGGGAAATGTAATAACACACAAGAAAAAGATAATATCTGAAAACAAAATAACCTTTTTAGAATAAAACCTTTTTTTAGAACAGATTGAAAATGGTGTAAATTTAATGACATAAGAAATGTTTTAAATCATGATTTTATGCAAAAAAAAGTGAAAAAAATACATTTGTGTTGTCTCAGAATTGACTCGACGATTAAAAAAAAAACTGAAAAACTGAAATAGATAAAAACGTGAGGCTTACTGCAACTAATTTATAGATACCAAGAATTTTTTAAAACAAGGTTTCAAACATTTTAGTTTGTAAATAAATATGGACAGATGGCGAAGGGGGCATGGGAGAGTAGCTCAAAGGGGGTATGTTAAATCTGAAAGCTCAAAAGTCATAGTTATTGTTTGATTGTAATTACAAATTTGATTTTAATGATAGGTGAGTTATAAACTATGTACAAAAAAGATGCACGATGGCTTCAGATTGTGCCAAATAATGATTTATTACCGAAAATCAAAAACCCGTCAAAAAACCGCTTTGCCTGATTAGGTGGCCTAAAGCGGGTAAGCATTGAAAACGAGATAAATTTTATCACCAATTAATCATTCAAGAAGTAATGTTGAGAACATGGAAGGATTGAGGAAGATTCTGGTTGTCAAGCTAGAGACATTCTGTCCCTGATTGAGCTGAAAACATTGTTTACAATGAAAGAATGGAATATCCTTAACTCTTTAAATCCTTAGCCGCCCGAGATTACCATTGAATCCAATGGGAAATTTGGGGCGGCTCTCCCGGTTCTAATGTCTGTATGTCCTTTATAGTTTTAAGCTTTTCAAACCTACATTAACTTTTAAACTATACCACGTTGATCTACTCGCTCCAGGGAAGGTTTTTGAATAAAAATAATTTGTAATCGAAGCGTCTCAACAACTTTTTTGGTCCATTTTATGCTTAAAACCCATATTTCATGACTAACTTCATGGAAAAACCACAATGTTGCAAATATAATAAGAGAAGATGTAACATTAATTGTTGTAAGCATATTCTCGATTGTTGCAGATTGAAATCGATTGTTGTAGTTTAATCCATTGTTGTAGCATAAACATTAAAGTGGCTCCTTTATTTAACTATTTCCACATTTGGACTGGCGAAGCCCATCAGTAACACACCACAATAAATTTTTAAAAAGATGGTCTGTCGAAGCCCATCTGTAACGCACCAAAAAATTGAAACCCGGGCGAAGCCCTGGTCTAGCGCGTGAGCGATAGTAATAAAAATGAATGTATGTCTGTATGTAGTTTATAGTTTTAAGGTTTTCCCACCTACATTAACTTTTAAACTATACCACGCTGCTCTACTCACTCCCTGGAAGGTTTCTGAATAAAAATAATTTAAAATCGAAGTGTCCTAACAACTTTTTTGGTCAATTTTAGGCTTAAAAACCCATGTTTTATGCCTAACTTCATGGCAAACTCACATTGTTGTAAATATAACAAGAGAAGATGTAACATGAATTGTTGTAGGCATAACATCGATTGTTGTAGATTAAAGTCGATTGTTGTAATTTAAAATCCATTGTTGTAGCATATACATAAAAATCGATACATTATTTGATTATTTCCACATATGGACTGGCGATGCCCATCTGTAATGCACCAGATGATATTTATTAAAAAACTGAAACCCGGTCCAAGCCCGGGTCTAGCGCGTAGCGCTAGTTATTAAATAAGAATATCCCTTAAATTAAAATTGATAAAAGAAATACCATTTAAGTGCCTAATTTACTTTTTGCAATTTAGTATATACTTGCACTGTTTAAACGCAACCACACATGATTAAAAACGTTCTAAGCGTTTTATCAATCCCGCTTTAAGTTTCTTTTTTCTTAAGAAACAATGTTTGGAAAACTCAAACAAAATATTTGTAAAATATAAATGGATCCTAAATTTGTAAAGGCATCTTTTAAGGTGAGGACAAGACAAAATATTCAAATTTTTTACGCAAAATTTTAAAAATTAATTCCTTGGGTAAAACAGAGTCTATGTTCCCGCTATAACAGATACCTAATCAATCTTTGGTGTAAAAGGCAGCTTTCTTCTTACGTGGTCTAAGCTAGCTGATTTTAATTTCTCTAACTAAATAATCATTTTGCTTGACAACGACTTGATGAATAATAAAAGGAAAAGTGAATTAATCGTTAACATATGGTGTGTGAGTTCTCCTTGGATTATGCGTTCAATTCTAAACGAATGTACCACAACTCGAAATCCAAATTTATGACCGAAAAACGTAATATATACATGGGAACTATCTCTAAAAACGACAGTCTCAAAACTGAGTAAAAAAGTACTCAAACGGGCTCCGATCCAAAAATACTCAAATTTGAGAACATGAATGTACTCATTTCTGAAAATGTGCGTACTCAAAAATGAAACATCTTGAGTTTGAACTCAAAAATGAGCTCATGATGTTTCATTTTTGAGTATATTCATGTTCTCAAATTTGAGTATTTTTGGATCGGAGCCCGTTTGAGTACTTTTTTACTCAGTTTTGAGACTGTCATTTTAAGAGTGATTTAAAAAGTAAAATGCCTAATTTTACTCAAAATTCAGACATTGCACTGAGAACTACTTTCTTCGTTTACTCTCAGCTTATTTCTCTATTTTCAAGAAAATATTTTTATAGTTGGTTATCCCCGTATACAAGCACACCGAAGAGAGAAATTATGAGAAAAATATGCAGGAAATTCTTCAATTCTATGTATCGCATCATAAAAATAGCTTGGCTTTAGAAATGTATGTGCCGAGTGTTCATCAGGTGTGTACTATAAAGCTTGAAGATGTATTACTGGAAATGTTTTCCATGTATTTTTTCGTCACAATACAAAAGTTTTCTGTATTGAAGACATACTGACCTAGTGGTTAGAGTATCTGACTGAGAAGCCGTGCGTCTGGGGTTCGAATCCCCGTTTGGAATGGATGTTAGTTTCTGTCCTTGTGTGACAAATGAATGTGCCCCCCCCTGTAAAAAGGGGTTGTGCGAACGAATGTGTGTATGTGGCGCAGGTAACAGTACCTCACCTCCGTGACTTCGGTCCACAGGTGCTCGCTGGGTAACGCTAAGTTGGTACTTCTTAGGGCAGTTCAGTGTGGTAAAAGGATAATGTCCAGCAATACCCACCCATTAGAAAGAAAAAGTTTTCTGTGTTTGAAAATTTTCCTTCATCGTAAAATGCAGTAAAGAAAATTTGACGAACAGTAACAAACTTTAATCACTTATTACGAAAAATCTGCAAGCAATTCTTCTATACTGTATTTTTTTTTATTACAGTGTATAAGACTCAATCCATTCTACTATCTTATGCCAGAAGAGAGCATGAAATTAATTTGTTACTGTTAATCATGAATTAACTGGTTAATCTAAAACATCATAACGAGGTTTATAATTCATTGGGGTTCAAAACACAAGTCTAGATCAAAGTGCATAAATCATCATTGTAGATAAAACTCATTTATAACTGATACGCATAGTAGTGATTTATATCCCAAAGCGTTATTTAATTTTATGTATTTTGATAGCATTTAGAAGAGCAACTCATGGGTTGTGCTGACTTGCGCTTATGGTTATCAATAACGTTGGAAGAGGAACTTCAGATAGTAGGTAGTTAAACATGTCGTTGTTGTTATTTACTACATTTTAATATAAAATTACTCGACAGGTTGAGTTTTGGTGAGGAGAATAAGGTAAAGTTTATTCGTTAAAGTTAGCCATTTAAAGTTCTTGAAATTGAATGAATGAGTTTGAAGCAGTATAATCTCATCAAATATAGATTTCAAAGACTCTCAATGAGTTAAATTATTTAAGTTGTTCATAATGATTAAAGAAGGGGGAAAACACTGTTTATCACCTTGCACAAAACTCATGATCTAACTTAAAAATGTTTTTGTTTGTTTGTTTATATTCATTCTATAAATATTTTTTAAAGATATGTAGTTTTTTATCTTTATAGTCAGACTTTATATTTTTATAGAAATCTGATTTCGCTCAAAATTTTTGTAGTTGTTAAGAAAAGGGATTTTTCCTCTAAATTTTGGGTGTGATGTAATTCATAAATACTAAAAAATGAATTATTTAAAGTATCTTACGGAGTTAAAGACCGTGGTTTAATATTAAAAATATTAGACGTTTAGTCCACAGTTACTGTGGACATTGTCAGCTGGTAAAAATTCAGACTGAATAGCCAAAACCAAGTTAGAAGCAGAGGATATTTTAAATACCGGCAGCGTAAGGCCTTCAACATCACGCTGAAAAGAAAAAACTTTTTGTGCCAAATTTGGGTGGATGTCATAATATTTTTTTCAAAGATTTTCTAGTGCGTGGAGAAGGTTAGAATATACTTCCCTCAAATATATCTACAATGCCTTCAAAACATTAATTTCTAGTTAGAATTAAAAATTCTTGGTAATTTCGTTCTTTTTTGTCTAAAAATTCTAAACTAATGCACCCACTTATAAATACCGAGAAAATATTTCCTTTCAGTTTTTACGTATCCTTTTTATTAAATGTCACCGCAATAATTTCCATTATATCATTACTAAACCACTATATTTGGACATTTCAAGTGTAGAACTGATGAAATTTGTAATTGTTCAGTTCACTTCATAGAAACATTCGGAACAAGTTTTGAAAGTTTGATACAGTGTCAATATCTGTTCGTCAAAAATTGAAAGGTTTTTAGACGCCAAAAAAATTCAAATATCCCAAAATTTTTATCGTTTTACCAGTATTACTGTATATTTTATCAGTCGGTTTACAACTTCTTGGCGATACTTCTAATTTTTGCCTTGCAAACTTCTTGTCGATCTTCGACAGAATATACAGGGTGTTTCAAAATTGCGTTGCACTGCTTTTATTCGGAACCAGCGCTTCCCAGGGTTATGGAAGTAAGGTCTAACCCCAAGGTTAATAGAGTACTAAAGGTTGGCTCATAAAATATCGCTACGTCACAACATACCGGAAGTTGATCTCCCAATGTTAATCCTATGAGAAACTATGCATAAAAACCGACGAAAATAACTAATTTCTACTAATTTAATTTGTTTTTTGGCGATTGTTACTGATAGATGATGGTTCAAAATAATTTTTAAAAATGAAACTATAGATATAACTAGATTAATTAAGTTTTTATAGGGTTTTAATTTTTACTAAACTCAGATCATTCACAATGGGAAAAGCTCATTTACGGCTCTTATCTAAGCATTGTTGAAATAACTATTGACAATATTTGAATAAATTATTATTATAATTATATTAATATTATAATTATAATTCATAATTATAATTATATTAATATTATAATTATAATTCATAATTATAATTATATTAATATTATAATTATAATTCATAATTATATTAATAAATTAAAGATTATAAATTTTAAAATTTATTTTTCTGTCACATTTTTCATGCATAAAACCATATTATTTTACCTTTAATAAATAGATTGTTTTTTAAAAATTACCATAACACCATTAATTACCATCTCATCTTTGGAATTTCGTGAATTTCAAAATAATCGTTTGCAAATTTTCTAAACAAATGAATAGTTTTTTTTTTCATTTCATATGGTTTTCTTATAAAATGCTTTATTAATTGTAAAACAAATTTAGATAATTAAATATATAAACTATAAAAAGAAAATGTATAAGTGAAGATGTCTACTCAAGTTGATAAAGTCAGGTAAAAATATGTTATACAAATAACTTTTAAAAAATGCTGGATAGTAAATTTCTTATACTATTTTAATTTTCTAACAAAAATGTGATGTTAAAAAATTTGAATATTCTGTCTCTAATATGAATACTGAACTTGAAATGATAGCTAGATATGAAATTATAGTCTGTTCATTTAGAATTGGCGCCTGAAACAGGATCAAAAACGCTTAATAGGGTCATTTTCAAAATTTGCTTACATTTGCTGTCCCGAAGGTAAAACATGAAAATTAAACAATTAATCATTATTAAAATTTCTGTTTAAACTTTGATTTAGGTAAAGTAGACTAAATGAAATATTTCTAGCTTTTAATTAATAAGAAAAGCTTTAAAATTATGTAAATAAAGATATTTAAAAATACGAAAATAGCCAAAAACGCTTGTCCCTAACGATTTTCACGAAATTAAAAGTAGTTTTATTGTTATTTAATTTGACTTTTTGAAAGAAAAAACGATAAATATCAAAATTATGAACTATTAAAAGGTTATTATAATTGTAAAAATTAATTTTTTGAATTTAATATTTTTACAAATCAATAAAATATTTTGTCCCTCACTTTATGTCAACTCCCGTTACAGGCGAATTAATTTAAAAAAATATAATAATAATTATGCTTTAAAAATGTAGAAACACATTCCAAACGATTGTTTGTTTACTTTAGAATATATTTAAACCGTGTTTTTATTCTTTGGCTCAAAAACTATCGTGTTTTCAAAGAAATTATCTGTCGTCAAGGTAGCGTATTTTTATTAATGTCAACTCCCGTTACGGTAATTTTTAACATTAAATAAACTTTTTTGGAAATTTTAACCCCAGAAATATAGTTATTTATTGATATAAATAGGATATATGGATATTTATTTCAGTTTCCAACCATGCATGTATGTTTTATTCTGTCATTTTATTAAAAATGTCAACTCCCGTTACCTGTCAACTCCCGTTACTATTATGTCATTGATTTTGAAAGTAGTATCAACAACTTTCCCTTTTTACGAAGGATTTGACATTTCTCGCTTGATTTATCGCTAATTTCATTAAAAAAGGGTCTTGCATATTTCATTTAAAGAGAAATACTTGTATTTGATATAATACACATAACTATTTTAGTTTAGGTCTTGTTTCCGTCGCGTTGCACAGCACAATGAGAGTTTAAAAATGATTTGTAACTAATTTTGTTGGTCAGATTTAAACTTATTTCTAGAAGTAAAATATTCTATTTATTTTCTTAAGGTTCGTTTCATTGTTTCTCAAACTCAAAGAGATCAGCTGATTTCATAGGATTTTACCGGCTGCTTCCTTCACCTGCCTTTTTTATTACGGCTCGGGTCTGGTTTACTCTTAGATTCATACTCTACAATTCATTCATATTAAAGTATTGAAGTATTCATGACTAAACTATGGGCAAAAGTGTATGACCAACTGCTATTCCATATACTTGAAACATATATAAAAACTCCTATATTAATATTATTACGAAATTATGAAGTTTGAAAAAAAAATTTTTTATTCTGAAATGTAAGCGTATGGTGAAAATGACCCAATAACGCTCATCATTCAACTTCAGTGACAGATTCTTTTACAGTATTTTAACTACATTAGGCTTATCATTTCGCAAGAAAATTTTTTCGATGATAATTACAATAGTAACTGCTTCTAATACATTTTGTCTCAGGCGCCAATTCTAAATGAACAGATTATAATATATAATGTAGGAAAATTAAAGTAAAATATTTTATTAGAACATTGAAACCATTGAAACTAATGCAAAATTGAAAAGATATTATTGACGTTTAAAATTATTTCATATCTAAAACAATAAAAAATATCCAGTTATCAAGATTAAATAAGCTAAAAAATTCATAAAACAACTTTGGACGAGCGATTTATTTCAACAATGCTTAGAAAAGAGCCGTGAATGAGCTTTTCCCATTGTGAATGATCTGATTTTAGTAAAAATTAAAACCCTATAAAAACTTAATTAATCTAGTTGCATCTATTATTTTATTTTTAAAAATTATTTTGAACCATCATCTATCAGTAACAATCGCCAAAAGACAAATTAAATTAGTAGAAGTTAGTTATTTTCGTCGGTTTTTATGCACAGTTTCTCATAGGATTAACATTGGGAGATCAACTTCCGGTATGTTGTGACGTAACGACCTCGCTTTGTTTACATTTTATGAGCCAACCTGTAGTACTCTATTAACCTTGGTCTAACCCTAGGTAAGTGGCCCTGGAGAATCCATTGAGATGACTTACAGCGCCCCCAAAGGCGAAATTCAAAAGTTAAAAAAATTAATTTAAAAACTAAAGGAGATAGAGCAAAAACCCCAGTGAGAGTATTGTTGCCAACGTCAAGAAAAACTCAATGAAAAAAATTTTATCAAAATATCTTGAATATTCGCGGAGATATTAACATGTGAAAATAGCACTTTTTCAGGGGTCAAAAAGTAAAAAGTTCGCATATTTGCAAATTTTTTTGATTTTTTGATTAAATTTTGTGTTCTTTCAATTAAAAAAACACAAAACTACACAATAACACTGAAAAATATGCAAATATGCGAACTTTTTACTTTTTGACCCCTGAAAAAGTGCTATTTTTACATGTTAATATCTCCGCGAATATTCAAGATATTTTGATTAATTTTTTTTCAATGAGTTCTTCTTGACGTTGGCAACAATACTCTTATTGAGGTTTTTACTCTATATCCTTTAGTTTATAAATTAATTTTTTTAACTTTTAAATTTCGCCGCTAGGAGCGCTGTAAGTCAACTCAATGGATTCTCCAGGGTCACTTACCTAGGGGTAGACCTTACTTTCATGACCCTGGGAGGCGCTGGTTCCGAATAAAAGCCGTGCAACGCAATTTTGAAACACCCTGTATAACGAAATAGTTTCTTTGAGTGTAATGAAGCAAGCCAAACCTTTCCATTAAGGTTGCATTACGGTCGGGAAAGTCCGAAATACACATACTACACCCTGAGAAGTCCCACTTCCTCAATGACCATTTACAAAACGATCACACACGGAACGTAACAATGTCCCGCTATTTCCAGGTCTTTTAGCAACACAAAAGCTTCCATTAAAAGGGAGATTCACACCTAAGCCCAATTTCGGGCTCTCAGGAGAGCGGTTCTGGGGATCCAGAAAGTGCTAATCACTAGACCTGCTCCTTCAAAGTTATTCAGCCGGATCAAAGTGACCCGAGCGGTTCAACGATCAGACTTCGGAATCCCCCTTTCTCAAGACAATGGGTAAGGTGGCGGATCCTTACAATGGAGCATTCACGGCTTCTTGAGATCTAATTTCGCATGGGGGAGAAATTACCATTTCTGCTGCAGTTTTGTGTTGGTGGGAAGATGAAGTGGAGGGATTTCATCATTTTCGTCATCATTTCTCATGAAATTTTGTTTTAGAAGGTTCTTAAGTGTAAATACTATATGTGTGTGAATTTAACATATTAGTACGCTAAATTTTATATATTAAAATATTTAATTCCAATTCTAATTATATCTTCTCAAATTGAAAAATTAAGCTAAACTTAATATTAACATTCAACTTTGAGTTTATTTCTTAGATTAGAAAATAAAACACTCATGTGGGGTTGGTTAACGGGTTCACTTTAAAAAAAATTATCTGTTTGAAGATTCTATATATATGTTACGGGGAAAGTGGTTGATTGGGCATTATTAATAATGCCCGGGAAATGTGATAAATTCAACGAAACTTATGAATTAAATATTAAACATGAGAAAGTGATTTTCCTGATCCCCAATTTTATATCTTTCAAAATTTGAATAGAATATCTTAAAGTGTTTCAAAATGCAGTGTGAATAGCAATTGGACATATTTCAAGATTGTTTGGGATCTTACTCCTCTCCATAATTTCTCTGAATAACGAAATTGAATATTTAGGTAAATTAAAGAGTACCCAAAATATAGTACATTCCATTAGGTCACTATATAAGGAGATTAATTATAATCTAAATTAAAATAACACTAATTTTAATCTAGAATATATCTAACAAAAATTAACGTTGTATTTTTCTGTAAATGAAATTTTTGGTAAAGTTAATAAAAATTAAGTTTATTAAAATTAAATTAATTAATTTATTTTTTTATTTAATACAAACACATTGCATAAGCTCCCTAATTTTCTTCCCTGGGAAAACAATGCTTTACCTCCCGACTAACTCGACGACGGCAACACACCGCAACAGACGGATCCTCAGAAATGATTCATTAGCGGAACAGCATTCACACACGTGAAATCACGTGCACAAACGGTTTAATCTGATGTATGGATCCGCTGTGTGAACCCGCCACGTGCTCAGGCCCCGCTACGGGATCAGCCTTTCGGAAAATCCGATTTCGCTGTTGAAACAGTTTCAGTTGTTTCAATGAAAATCGCCGAGACGGAAAAGCCGTAATGGGAATGCCGGATAACTGCTCAGACGCTTGATTTAGGGGGCCCTCGAAATCATACCGAATGTCCATTTGAGCGGCTAAATGCGCGATGTTCAACTTGATGGGGCCCATGGTATTGTTTAGTGTCCGAGTAGGGATTATGTATAGGCTGATATGAATGTGTGTTGTTAGGTAAGACGTGATGATGCATTAGGACTCTTTAAAATGTTGCGTTAACTGCTAAATTCGTTTGAAGGAGGATGGTGTTAAGGGAGCGACCGAGGACATGTATGTCAAGATTGAAAATTGGGGGAATAGTTTCTGAAGGAGAGGAATAAACGAGGGATATATTCTTACTGTCGTCGATATAATCCCTGAAAAGGTTGGTAATAATGTGTATGGTAAGCTTTGTTAAAGATCTTTAGGTTGTGAGAGAAATTTTGATGTCCGAGTTTAATTTTGCAAGTTTAATTTTGATGAAATTTAAACTTGATCAATAAATTGTTTTAGTTTTTTAGACGTTTTATTTAATATGTTCAATTTCCTTGAAGAATTGGTAATTTTTGAGAGTATATTTTGCATGGGTAAAATGTATAGTAGTATAAATGTAGTTTTTCAAGGCATTCAACTATTTTATAAATAGAAAACTAATTATGAACTAACACATTATATATTTCACGACAAGAGAACGCATTTTCTTTTAAAAAATGTGTATTTTTAAAACATTATACCTCTACTTTGGCAGAAAATTAAATAATACTGAATTATAAGCGTAAGACGAAAGAAAGCAATAAAATTTTTTAGAATTGAGAAATATCAAAAATTAATTTCGTAGACTCCAAATTTAGAAGCTAATTACTTAAAAATCACAAAATAGAGCAGAACATTTAAATTGGAAACATGATTAACAAGTAAAAAGGGCTTCATATGTGTTAATGAAATAAATATTACAAGTTTCATGTGGGGGATATCTGTGGCCTTCAAACCTCATTAGGTTTGCAGTTATTTCGTCTGTATGGGGCTATGATGAATCTGTAAAGAAATTTTATTATTAAAATTGAAAATCTATATCCTATACGTCTATCTTATAAAGATGCCTAAAAGTTATTTCTAACATATCCTTAAATACCAGTGGATAGCCAATACCACGTACGACACAAATGGAGATACGGTAAAACTAATTTCCTCCCTTACAAACACGAAATATCACGACAGCTGTTTATTCAATAAATCCTGCATGTGTGTGGGCAAAGAAAGTAAAAGTAGACGATCCAAAGGAAGCGAAGTAAAAGAGAATGCGAATAGGAGTCAGAGATAGACATTTGATCATTTCCTGTGCAAATGGGTGCTCAGCACAAATGGGGTGTTCCATAGGTAGCAATCACCTATGTAAAGAGATCTTGCCATCAAAAGATCCGCTCACAAAAAGAGATAAGGAACCCTTTCTCCTTTCTTTGTAGCTTGATATTGTTCCCTTATGCAATATATTGCTGATAAGCATTCCTATGCTAGGCCAGTAAAAGGACCCTTGTGAGATTAAACTACAACAGTCCAGATGGTTTTAAGTGTTCCCTTTTTGTTTCAGTTCCGTTTTTGTATTTAATTACTTAGGTTAATAAATCATACATTTTTATTACTAAGTAGGTGAACTGGGGTAGGCCCTTTTTATGAAAGTGTTATCTTAAAAATATTTTTCTTTTATTTTTCTTTCAGGTTATTGAATTTTGTCTAGTTGGTACTTAAAATAAGATATATGTTGTAAATAATTAATAGTAATTTGACTGCATAATTGTGATTTTTATTGGAATTGGTTTAGTTGATTACTGCGTTTTTTTGAATGTTCTTTTTAAACTAAGGAAGTTTCTTAAAATCAAATAAGAAGGGATTAAGTGGGTATAAACAATAGTTGAAAGTATCCATTTTTGTATATGAACTCTGTTTGAAATAACAACTTTAACTCAACTCCACAAAGAAACACATTTACACAATTACGAGTGATTTAAATAAGAAAAAATGATAAAAAAGAGCAGGTTATATCGCTTAAAATACTAAGTTCTCTTGCAAAATATCTCTTACAAGAATGCTGTAAGATAAAGAAAAGGAGTTTGTATCTCAAGAAAACAAGCAAAGAACCGCTTTGAAGTTGATTGCACATTCCAAGGATCGTAAGGAGGTAACAGGAAACATGCTATTACCACTAAACCTTGAAAGCAAGCCTGGATAGCCAAATACTTAATACCCTGCCTCTAAATACTTTATTTGATGGTGAAAGAATTTTGAAAAGGAAATAGCAGTTCTAGAATTGATCATTAGAATTTTGGTGTTGGTTGGAATTATTTTACCTCAATAGTGATCATTAAGACCTTGAGGTATTTTACCAACTAATGTTGCTTTTAGAGTCTTTAGTGAAATGAAGCTATTTAACCCGGGAAGGACTAGCGGGACCGTATGGTACCGGCAAACATCACTAGGAAAAAACGGCTTTTTTCTACCTAAATACTTTTATTTTTTCATTCTGACGGTAGATGTCACTACTACATGGACCAAACTTTAGTAAACAGCAATTTAATAACTAATTATTTAAATAAATTCGGCACAGCTGGGATATCCATCGACCACTTGGCGACCGCGAAGCGGTCGCCAACAAGTTGGCGCTTATCACGCCCGAGGTGCCGATCGCCCGTTCCGGCCGCCATGTTTTACCACGACTCAAATGATAACACTTCAATGCATTACGATGGCTCCGATTTAAATGAGAAGAAATACACTAAACTTGTAACCAAGACTTTCGCAAAATGTATAAAGCATAGTATTAAAACAATAAACATGCAACTTAACATTGTACCATGCATTGTCATGTATCGGTATTAAAATGACTAGCATGCATACGATAACAAAAGCTTAGTTTGCAAGCAACTACAAAAGCATATTATAAATGATTCTTAATCATATACAGCTAAAAATAAGTAGTATTTAATAAAATTCAGAGAAATAACGTTTCGCTTACCGATTTCTACGCTGCTTACTTCATAGCGGTACCACAATAAACAAGATCTGTTAACGAGACTGCGCAGAACGTCGTCACTTTTCCGGGATGATTAAAAATAATTTATCAATCCAGGTTTAGTGTTTTTAATTTTATTTAATTATTAAACCAATTTAAGTATGTGATTAATAATTATAATATTTATGATATTGTTCTTCCTTTACTTCGGATATCGGATCCTAAAAACCCTCGGAATGCGCATGCGTTAAATCTTCACATTCAAAAGATATAATTCTGTTCTTATTTTATTATCTTAATAATCATCAAGAAATAAGAAGCGATTCATAAAATTTAAAGAATTCAAAGAAATACTCTTACGCTCACCGACTTCTATCTTCTATGCTGCTTACATCGTATCGCATAATCAAAACATACAAGATCAAAACAACAACGGGACTATTCAGAACGTTGTCATCGTCACTATTCCCGGATGATTCAAATAAAGACATAAACTAGTTTGATTAATTGTTTTTAGTTATTAAATCAATTAAATTTTATGATTAATAATAATATTATTTATAATATTGTTCTTCCTTTATTTCGGATCATAGAATTTCGGATCTTGCAAACGATCGGAAATACGCATGCGTCAAATCTTCATGTCCAAAATATAATTTTGTTCTTATTTTTTAATTAAATAATTACCGGGGATCAAAATATGTATCTCCCGGATACAGAGCGTGCATCGTAATACTGAAATCGTAATAACTTTTTATAACATCCTTTTTCTTTGGTTAATCTTGATTTGAGTGAGTCGTGGGGAAACATGGCGGCCGGAACGGGTGACCTGCCGCTCGGCCGTGATACAGCGCCAAGCAGTCTTCCATTTGGCGACCGCATCTTCCATTTTGGCATGGTCGATGGATATCCCAGCTGTGCCATAAATTCTTGCTTAATGGCTTAATGAAAAACGTGTTTTTAAGACTGGCGAAAAAATGACCCGTCTGAAAATGTAAGTGCAATTTATTCATACCTAAAATTAGTGAATGCATTAAATAATGGTGAATTATTATTTATAATTGTATTATGCAATAACAGCCCAAATTTGGAAAAGATTGAATAATTTTAAGGTAGAAAATTTTGGTATAGAAATCTTGCGGTACCGTATGGTACCGCTAGGCTTTTACGCTACCAAATAGTACTAATATTTCGAAGTAGTGTATTTTTTATTTCAAACGTTTTATATGCTGTGAAATCAATTAAAATTTAAGGTAAAACCTATAGAATAAGTTTTATGCTAATAACGTGTTGAATTTATAGTGTATTTCCCGAAATTTTTATTTTTAAGGCCAATAATTCTAAATTTAATAAGAAAAATTTCATATTATAAGTGATTGATTGGAATATCCATCTATACAAGGGTAGTATTTCATGTAAATCATCAATATAATGTTCATAGCCTTCAACTAAACTATAGACGCAAAACATAAAATATGGTTTATGAAATTTTTAAAGCCTAAAACTTATGTTTTTTAACAAAATTCCTAATTTTAACACTCATTATGAGGCGAAAATTGGAAAAACTATCAATTCCGTATCATATCAGCTTACCTCGCGGTATAAAAAGTTTGTTTATCACCTTTGGACTAGTGTGTACAAAATTTATTTCTAGAAATAAATTTGATAATAGGATTTTAAGAGCAAAATATAACTACTAATTGTTATAATGAGGGTAATATCAACTATTCAATAATTAATTTATCAATCATTATTGCCTAAATTGTAATTTTTATTGTTGTGTCGGTTAAAAACGGTAAATAAAGTGATAAAAGTGTGATAAATTTATTATTTTGACTTTGAAATCTCAAATTTATAAGAATATGTATGGTGCACAAAATGGTAGTGTAAGAGCCTAGCGGTACCATATGGTACCACCCTATTCTGACTAAATTAATAAAATTTTTTTTGAAAAAATGGTTTTAGTCTACTTCAAGACATGTCATTAGCATACAGTAAAGAGGAAAATTTAATTTGAGAAAAAAAATTAATTCAGTCCTTCCCGGGTTAAGATGAATTGATTTTTATTTTTATAATTTTTATTTTTCAAGTCCAATATTATCTTTTGAAGATTAAAGGATTCTTATTATTAAAATGCCAAATGAGTAAAATAAAACTTTAAAAATCTCACTCTTGTAACTTTTTACGTACAATTAAGTTATCTACACCATTTCAAAGATTGATGCCAAATATTCAATAATCTCATATTTTTAATGGGGTAAGTAAAAAAAAGTGCCATCTTTTAAGAAATAAAAAGGTTCAATGTAGCAATTGTATCATTGCAACTAATTCTTACCTTAAAATCTTCAGGGAATCGTAAAAATAAAGCCAAATCCCTTAAAGGAGTACTTTTTACATTATTTCTTTGTGGTAAAAAGTTTTACTTCAAAACTATTACGGTTGTAAATGGGAAAAACCAAAACGAATCGAAAATAGAAAAATAAAATGTGTTAAAACAGTCAACATCTTTTGAGACGCTATACTTAAAATTACTTTGCAAATTTAAATAGTGCACATAATTATACTTAAATTTACTAAAAGTAAAAAAATCAATATTCAACAAAAATATACTAAAAAAATCTTTAACAAATACCTTAAATGCATCTAACCCTAGTTCGTGAATAATGGAAGAAAAGCTTAAACTTTTTCAAAAAAATTAAAAATGTTATCAGAGAAGTATTAAATATTTATATTTGTCGGGACCATCATATTTATAACCAGTTAAAATTGTACTTTGATGTTATAAGAGTTAAACACGAAAGAAGGAAAAAATGCATAAACATATCAATTTTCTTTTCGCTACGCTTCACATTTTCAGAAAGCTTTAATTTCCAAACCTTTTCTGACTTGAAAGGACGAAAATTGAAAAATATTTGAGTGTTCAATGGAAAGATGTGATAGAAAAATGTCAAAAGGCAGATTCCAGAAGTGATATACCGTACTGGGTCGCAAGACTGCATTTTTGTTTCATGCATTTGATAACATCCTTTTCACCCTGTCGCTCCATCTACCATTTTCCCCTGTGTCTTCTTCTAAAACAAAAACACTGCATATATTTTGATAAACAAAAGTATTTATTTTTTCGCCTTCTTCAAAATATCCGACAAATAGAAAACTTACGCCTTTGAAAACGCAGCTGACGGGTTCTCTAAAGAGACAATACTTCACTCCTCAGTGTAGAAAAAAAACCCTAGGTAATTTATTCCCCTAGGGAAAATTCTTGGAATCTTTTTTTTTCTGTTGGAAGAAGTCACTGGAAAGTTCTGTTCAAGCCATGGAGTCAAGGAAAAAAGAAACTTGCGATGTCATCAGAAAAATATTCTCTTAACGATATATTGAAAAATACGAACTATGATATAAGCATCGAGTGGAAATAAAAGCTGGAGAACGTAAGAATAAATGGGGCCCCAAAGGAAATGAATGAAAACTCCAGCTTTGCTGCGATTAAAGAAGTAACACAAGCCCGATAAAATATTTCCGAGGATTTTTCTATTTTTTACATCAGAGGAGAATAGTTTAAGAAGAAATTATGTAATCAACAAACTCTGATGGATGGTTTAGAGCCAGTTTCGTTGAAATAAGAATTTCTTGGAAATGCTTTTAGTTATTTAGATAATCAATACTTACTATTATGCATGCATTATGTTGGAATTCAGTACATATTAATTTGTTTCTGAACTAAAAATGTCGTCAATGTTCATAATTTTACTAATATCGGGGCTGGGTTATTAAAAATAACTTTTATACCGCGCCTAAATAGTTTATAAGTAATACTAAAATACAAATCTATCTTCTTTTAAGTTTGTAACTAAATTGGAAAACTTGCGTGAAAAAGATAAATATTCTACGTTAACTTAAGCTTACTTTCCAAGAAACAAAACTAGGTAATATCATCTATCTAAAGAATCTGAGACACTCTTAGATTTCGGTAGTACAAAAATCATCTACACTTCTCAAAAATATAATTGAAGGATGATTTCGTGTTTACGGACTTAAATATTTTCATACTATGTTAAAAATATATTTGCGCAGTATACTTCAAACGTCATAGTAGTACGTCAAACTTCATTACGCTTTAAAGGAAAAATCTCTACCGGTGCTGCAAACTTTTTCCCAACAAACAAAGCCTGCATTTTATGCTTCCCTTTGAAAGCTCAACTGTCAAACCTATTTACTGCGAAGCAAATACCGCTGCTTTTGACGGAGTTTCCTAAATAGCAAAGGTTTGAAGCCCTGTGAAGGAAATATCAATAAAGCATGGAAGCATTAAATAAAGGAGGACTTTCTCCATCTAAACCCTTACAATTTTATATGGTTCGTAAAGGAATTGTGTATAAATAATGATACTTCTTTAAAACAAACCCTTTACTTTATTCCGAATAAAATAAAATACGTTTCTTTCATAAATGTTTCAGATACTTTATTATATGAATGAAAATTTCTGTTTTTAAGGAACTAATGGCATTTTACCCTGTGCGAATAAAGTACTACATTTATTTATAATCACAATTATTGTATGGGTTAAAAAAGGAATTTTCAAATTCAAAGTACATATATTTTTAAACGTTTAAACTACTAGGGAGCTACCGCCCCCTGCTCGCTATCGCTCGCCAACCCCCGTAAACTGCTGACGCAGGACCATTTGGAATTGCTTCGCAATTCCCACAAATTCTAACTCGCCGAACTTAATACACTTTACAAAACAATTAAACAATTTATAAAAAAACGTCAACCAACTTTCCGAATATACTTCCCCAAATCCCCTCCATGAATAAAGCTCCCTTAAAAGTTTCAAATATACAGGGTGTTTCAAAATTGCCTTGCACGGCTTTTATTCGAAACCTACGCCTCCTAGGGTCATGGAAGTAAGGTCTACCCCTAGGTAAACGACCCTGGAGAATCCATTGAGATGACTTACAGCGCCCCTAGAGGCGAAATTAAAAAGTTAAAAAAATTAATTTAAAAACTAAAGGAGATAGAGCAAAAACCTCAGTGAGAGTATTGTTGCCATCGTCCAGAAGAACTCATTGAAAAAAATTTGATCAAAATATCTTGAATATTCGCGGAGATATTAGCATGTGAAAATAGCACTTTTTCGGGGTTCAAAAAGTAAAAAGTTCGCATATTTGCAAATTCTTCAGTGTTATTGTGTAGTTTTGTGTTTTTTAGTTGAAAGAACACAAAATTTAATCAAAAAATCAAAAAAATTTGCAAATATGCGAACTTTTTACTTTTTGACCCCCGAAAAAGTGCTATTTTCACATGCTAATATCTCCGCGAATATTCAAGATATTTTTATGAAATTTTTTTCAATGAGTTTTTCTGGACGTTGGCAACAATACTCTCACTGAGGTTTTTAAATTAATTTTTTTTAAATTATTTTTTTTAAGTTTTTAATTTCGCCGCTAGGGGCGCTGTAAGTCATCTCAATGGATTCTCCAGGGTCACTTACCTATGGGTAGACCTTACTTCCATGAACCTAGGAGGCGCTGGTTCCGAATAAAAGCCGTGCAACGCAATTTTGAAACACCCTGTATATCAACTCGAACTTATCAAAAATTTAAACGAAATGTTTTTAAAAATATTCATCTTAATTATTTTTAATCTATGATTATATAAAAATAGCTATTTCTAATTGTTTATCAATATTCGAACCAAACAAAAACCCGTTATTTTAAAATAACTCGTTAGTATAATATGCCTAGTGTTTATCATTCATATTTTTTTTAAACCCAGACTTGTTAACCCAGACAATATACCGTTTAAGCAATCGAAAATAAAAAGAGACAAAACATCACTCTATGTTTACAATTAATTTCGATAAAATCAGACTAAAAATTATAAATATTGGACAAAAACTGTGAAATTTTAGTATGAAATGGCGTTCATGTAAGTTTTTAGAATATGTTTTTATCAGTCTTTAGTTATATTTCATCAAGAAAGTACTTTTTTTAAAAGGTGAAAAACATGTTTCATCTTAAAATATAGCGTCAATCGGTCGTTGTGATTGGATGCATAATAATTTGAATGACAGTACTTGCTTTGTAACTGCGACCTTATCCGTTATCTTAAAAAATGGAAATATTTTAAAATTGAGAATTTTTTTGAAAAATCGAAGGGCTTACTCGGAAATCCGGAAGGAATCCGGACATTTTGATACCATATATGTGTCATTCGGTCCAGTAATTAAAAAGCCTTTCTCTGGAAACCGTTCACTAAAAACTTTTTTTTAGAATAGAGAGATTAGATTAGATTAGTACTGAATTATCATTCAAATACTAATATTGTATAAAATTATTATTAAAAAACCCATTTTTTGGTCCCAGTACTTTATTTATCTATGGTCGGTAGGGTGGTCCAAAAAAATTTTTTTTTGAAAAGTTGAACTCTCACCCTCCAGTTTGGTGACATTATGTGAGTTAATGCCCCTGTTAAAATATTAGATCATTTGAAGGTTATTTAGAGGTAGCTCAAAGGCTTTGAAGTTTTAGCCATTAGCGTCTATGGAAAAACGCATGTTTTCGGTAAAGGAATTTATATTTCAACTGATAAAGCAATAATATGTGTTTATAAAATGTATATTTGTTTTAGTCATAACAAGGTATGTATAATTTAAGTTTTTAACAAAGATTATTCCTTGTCTGGAACTAGCATAACTGCTTCTCGAATTCTGAATAACAACTTTTCATTTAACTCTAAATACTAACGTTTACTTCCACTCAAAGACATTAACATCAGCTAGCTAAACTGCTAGAGCATGTAAAAAATGCTATTTACTTTGCCTTCTTGACTTTGTGAATTGAGTAGCAATCACACAAAAACTCAAGATAATTTCTCGAATAAGCATTGATCTATTTGTGTGAAAATCCTTCTTTTTAGGTATTTACTTCAGAGCTCCAGGTGCCTTCCATCATATACAGTGGATATAAAGATTATTTACTGTTTAAAGATACAGCTGTTTCATCAACAGTTTAAAGTTTAAACTAAAACCAAGAGAGAAGGCTTTAAAAGAGTTTAACCTGTTTGTAGCACTTTGATACAAATGAAGCACTGGTTCATTGCTACTATCTCAACAGAAGCTCCTGTTCTTGCTCATATAAAATTGCATTAATTTAATTAATTATAAATTGCATTGAGGAATGACAGAGACTTCAACGTTACAGGTGGATATCTTTTGTTTTGACATAAAGTCGTTTTAATAGCTTTTGTGTCGTTCCTTTTTTAAACCTTGATAGTTATAGTTTAAACTTTAAACTGTTGATGAAACAGCCATATCTTTAAACAGTAAATAATCTTCATTATCTACTTTACATGATGGAAGGCACCTAGAGCTCTGAAGTAATCACCTTTAGTTAGAAGGAATTTCGCACAAAAAGATCAATGCTTATTCGAGAAATTACCTTGTCTCAGTTCACAAAGTCAAGAAGGCAAAGTAAATAGCATTTTTTACCAGCTCTAGCAGTTTAGCTAGCAAGTGTTAATGTTTTTGAGTCAAAGTAGACGTTTAATTTAGAGTTGGATGAAAAGTTGTTTTTTAGAGTTCGAGAAGTTATGTGAGTTCCAGACAAGGAATAATCTTTGTCAAAAACTTAAATTATAATTACCTTGTTATGACTAAAACAAATATACATTTTATAAACACATATTACTGCTATATCAATTGAAATGTAAATTCCTTTACCGAAAACATGCGTTTTTCCATAGACGCTAATGGCTAAAACTTCAAAGCCTTTGAGCTACCTCTAAATAACCTTCAAATGATCTAATATTTTAACAGGGGCATTAACTCACATAATGTCACCAAACTGGAGGGTGAGAGTTCAAGTTTTCAAAAAAAAAATTTTCTCCATAGACAAATGGACCACCCTAATGGTCGGGTCTGTGTAATTGACGGTAACATCTAAATGTGTAAAATTTTTGAAAGGAGATTAGTTAAGTGATGATTAGTCAACCATAATTAAAATTAATAAGCAATGAATAAGATGCGAAAAAACTTTTACAATAATTTGATATTATTTAATAAAAATTGTCTCTTAAACACAACTGAACAGATGAACAGATCCAGCTTTAAATATTTGTTTTAGACGCGTATCTTTAATGTTCTTTAAAAATCTCAATTTTTCAATGAACATACCAAGTTTAATAATTACAGTACAAGTTTGTGGTGAACAAACAAATTTGAACCTCATTCTTTAACACTCAAAAACAGTGATAATTTTAACGCCTCTGAGAGCGTATTTCACGCATTGAAAATAGGAAATACGCTTTTAAAAACTAGCCAGGCGTATTTTCACGCTTTGAATTTTGGTTTTGCTTGAAAAATGCATGGCACCCCATCGAAATAAAAAAAAATATCTACTCAAATTTGTAATATTAAATAAATATTTCATTTAGAATGTTTAATGTAAAATAATCTATTTTATTTACAATTTTAAATATTTTCTACTTATATTAACAGATGCTATAATTGTTAAAAACCAAAATAGCATTCTCATTTTTTTTCTATTTCAGTTTGTCCATTAAAAAAGCATTTTTATAAGAAATGTGTCTTTTTATGTACAGTTTATGCTATTTCCGTATTTCACTCCTCATCAATGAATTTCACGCCTCCTAAAAAAGTCTAGGAGTATTTTTACTCCTCCAAAAAAATCCTAAGAATAGCACTGCTCAAGAATGAGTCTCAAATTTAGGAATTGACTCAAAAAGGGACAATTTAAATCAATTTAAGTTAGGTGGAATGATTTTCAATCAAGAAATAATTTCTGAATTTGACCCTTAAATTGCAAAAATCGATCCCTATGGTATTTTTATTTAAACAACTTGCAAAAACCCATAGTTATTTAGATTGAATTCAGCATTCCAAATATAAAGACTTTCCACTTACCTATTGTACATTAGGACGTCTGGTTTCCAAATTTTGTGCGGAGGTATTCTAAGGTCTTGTATGCCTCCAAACTCTGAGGCGTTCCACCTGAGATTCACGTCAACCCACTCCTGTGTTGCATAACAGAACAGGTAAGACATTGGGAATGCTAGTAGCTAGCTACAAAGAACTGCACTATCAGTCACACACTCAGGGGATTGCACTAAAATTTCTCTTTCATATAAATACACAGGCTTGCGGTTCTCTGATGAACAACTTTCTATCAGAGTAGCTGGATGACCTAAGATATTTTTGAAAATGAAGGCTTCCACGGCCATTGTCAATATTCATAAAATTTTTCATCGGGCTGTTAAGGCCGTGTTCCAGATGATTGAAAAAATGGAACGTTTTAAGCCCACCTGTAGGGGTCATAATCAACCAGGAATAAAAATTCTTCCAACCGAAGATAGATTGTTGTTTGAAGCTGAAGAAAGTAGAATGTCGTAGAAAGTTGACTGTCGCCAAAGGAGGACGTCAAAAATATGATGTTGCCAAAAAATGTGTTTAAAGACGGTAAAGTTGAGATGAAGTTGACGCTAAAATAAATGAAGATGACACTTCCTAGCTGAGGATGACCCCCTGCAGGTGGTGTTGCAATATTCCATTTTTATAATCTCCTGGAACTCGGCCTTAACAGCCCGATGAAAAAATTTCAATTTTATGAATATTTTAAAAATGTTTTTATGGTTAAAAAATATTCTACATGGGTGTATTTATAATGATAATTAAATGTTTAAGGAGTTAATTTTAGAAAGTAACGTAGTGATATCCTTTGAAAAAAAAAGGATTCAGAATAGCAAAAAAACACATTTTTTATATTTAAAAAATATTTTCAACCTTTGTACTTAAATGTGACGTGATTCAGTGATGTTCATAAAATGTGTTTCTGATAACCAGTTGCTTTTATAGCAGGTTTTTTCTTTAAAGTAAGCAGAAAAAACCTCATCTTTTAATTATTTTTTAAATTTGGAAATTTTAATGCAATCCATAACACAAAGTTAAAGGAATAGTTAATTTCCTTTAAGCATGCATTTGTGTTACTTATGAATAGAAAATTTTATGAGATATATTTAGAGTGTAAATTATTTCTAACTCAGAACTCTTACGAAATATAATGCAGTAATATATTTTGAAATCAAGTTATAATCTTTTAAAATATTTTTAAATTTTCACATAAAGTATTTACAGTACTAATTGCGAATTTAGTAAAAAGTCATAGCCAAACACTCTCTGTAATTAGGATAATTAAATAGAAATTTTTCTTCCACTGTTACTTAAAAGTAAGGATTTTTTCTTCTGAAAATAAAATAAATGTTTTGCATGGATTTTTTTTTAGAAATTGGAGTAAACATTCAGGAAAAATTAAAACTTAAGAACAAATCAATAGTTTTTTAAATTTAAAGTAAAAGAAGAAATATAATAACTTTGAATATTTTATAATAGAGAAGTAATAATAGATTTACTCAAATACGTTTATAAATTAATTTTTCAAGTATTTTAATACTTTTGTAAGTTCTGAAAAGAAATAATCTCACCAAAGATATATCTGTTAAAAGTATTGTAATTCATGCACAATTTTTTGAAACTACAATACATTAAGATTTTTAAAGGATTATTCAAAAGAAGTTTGAGAGAAAATTAAATAAAGTTATTCTAAATAAATTAAGTTTATAAATATACCATAGAGATCTTATATAATGACTTACAGAGCAGATATTACGTGATTTTATTCACATAAACAAGGTGCTGCATTTATAAAAGGGTAATATCCCATGTAATGCCAGTGGAGAAGGGTAAATTTTTTGTATAAGAAAGACTTTTCAAAACTCAACAGCTTAAATATACTTTCGATATCATCATTTTTATATTTTGTTTAATTTAGTAAAAATTTATTATATTCGAACAGCTTCTTTAAAAATAAATAAACGTACACTTGTTCCCTTCGGAGTCTTATTCATTTGAGAACAATGTGTTACCCAAGTTTTGCCCCTCATTACTTCATTTTTATTTTTTAAGTATTTTTATTAATTTTTTCATTTTGGTAAAAGGATGTTTACTCAAAGTTTCTATATAAGATCTCGTTGGTTTATATGCAAAATTTCAATTGTCTTTATAGCACTATTTCCAAAGTAAAATGTGCTTATTCAAAATCAAAGCAAACATGGAGTAATTTTTAAAATAGTGACCGATTATATTTCTTTAAATTTTAAAGCGAAATCCTATACACAGATCATATGTATAAGTTAAAAAGGTATTGGGAAGGGTTGGCAAAAAGTATGGACACTCTTTATCATTCAATAAACTCGGGAAAAAAGTAGGATTAAGAAAAATTCTCAGCGTAATGACACTGGTTTTTTTATGACAAAATAATTGTTTTGTTCATAAAGATGTTATTAGAGATGACTCCAACATAGTTAACTACTATCCATGTTCTATTCCAAACAATGATTCCAACAAACAGATACCGAATCCTCTATAGGATGTAGGCTATTTGTGGAGGTAAGGATTTTATACCAGGCAACAAACATGCCATGAAACCTGCTGATTATGATACAGTAGTAGGATTAGCATTCAAGCATTTTCTAAACCCATTAACTATGTAGGCGCCATCTATTTACATATTTATGTGCTACAATTTTTTGTCCTAAAAAACTCGTAACATGATGATGCTGAGACTAAAAACATTTTTTTATTTCGACTTTTCCCCTGTTCTTATGAATTTTTTTAAAGTGTCCAGTAGTTACCTAATAAACTTATCTGGTTTTATTTTTTTCCTTAGACTGTTACTATAATGTGTATAATTTTTTTTCCACAAAATTTCTGGTTTTGAGATTCGACAAAACTGCTCCACTGTACGGCTTCTTTAATAGCTTTTTTTGAATGAAGTATTTTTCAATATTTTGAATAAGCACAATGTTACTTAAGCATGAATGGTCAAGCTCCCAAATGTTTTACTAGCTTGGCTCAGTATGGTCTTGCTTGATCCATGAGCCTTATATTTTTTATAGCTTAAAACTTGTTAAGTAGCCTTTTTTACCTTCATGCATATGGTAATAAATTTCTGAAAAATGCGAAGAATTATCAATAATTTTGCTGTTTGTAAAAATTATATACCTTTTAGACTAGTTCATACTAGTTATACATGAATGAGATTGACCATTCATGAATCAGGACATGAAAAAGAAAAACTCATGAATGAACAAATGAACATACATCGTATTTCAATAGTGAAAATGATGAGGTAGTTTAAAAAGGTCGAGCAACTCGCATGCACGGGTGGTAGAGAGTGAGAAGTGTGTGCAGAAAATGAGAAAGCAGAATCTCATGCAGCCACGATCACGGAAACCAAAAATCGAAGTGAAGTAAGTGAGAAGTGCTCATGCAGAGGATGAAAGAAGTGAAGAGTGAAGTGATAAACTGTGCGACAGGCAGAAAGTAGAGTGCGTTCAACGAAATTATGAGGTGAGGGACTTAGGACTGAGTTGAGTGGCAAGGGGGTGTGGGGCTTTCGTCTAAAAATAAACAGTTTTTCTTCGCGTCAATTCAGTTCGACGAGGCAGAAATCGTTCTTCGGAAGAGACTGGGCTGGATAAGAAATTATTTCTTTTGCACGGCGTTTTTGATATTTTAAGGCATCGAATAAGCAAAGTGGAATTATTTTTGAGAGAATTATTTTTTTCTTCTACATTTTGTTTTTGTTAGAAGATATATTGAAAGTGCTGGTGGCGTTGGATAGCAATGAAGGTTTCCCATTTATTATATGGGTATAAACTATTTGAGGTACACTATGAATTTTGCCTCAATAGGCATTATTTTTATTGTAAAAAATGTTTTCATATTTTAGTTTGTCTGAACTTAACACCCTATAATTCACGACATAAAAATACCTTACCGCCTCTTTTTCTAAACCGATTAAAATATTTTTTATAAGAAAACGTCTTAAAAAGTAAGTTTTTAGCACTTTTAAAAATATGTATTGTCTTAGAGATGAATATTTGCTTTTATAACGTTCCCCCTCCCTTTGAAATACTTAAAAAAACTTCCTATTTAAGATTTGGTATTGATTATTTTCTTAAAAAAATAAAATTACATAATTTTAAATGTACGCTTACTTAAAAAGGATTTATTTAGCAATGATCTAAAGGAAAAAGTCTTTGTTTAAGATTTCTTTTCAACTAAATAAAGTTTCATTATCATTTAAAATTTTCTTCTAATCTAATGAGTGAAAAACAGAGCTAGAAAAACTAATTCCCTTGAAACAATTAGTTGGCGACCTAAATGTTTTTCCCCAGATTCTGAAATTTAAAAATGCCCTCGGGAATTTCGTTAAAGCCCTATCCTAATGGATGTGGAAATAAATTACTCGCGACACAATCTGAATTAATTTTAACCAGAAACTAATGCAAAGAAAGAAATATTTATGTTATTTGAAGTTCTTGGGGTAACTGCCTTTCTCTTTTGCCAGAAGGTTGTTGCCAATATGAGGCTCAAATGAAAGTAATTAATTATCATCTGACATTTTATCCGAAATTATTTTCCAGGGTGAGGATATTTTTGGAAAAAGGATTGCGCCATTCATGATCAATCATATTTTAAAAATAACTTGGAAAAGGGTTCTAAATCATAACAAGTTTTGCTTCCCTTAAAAATTCCGAAACAAGCAGTTTAACTTAAATTTTACTATGACGTAAATAAGATCTAATAATAGTATCTCTAATAGGAATTGCAGATTTTAGAAATAGTAGCTTTTTGTGTTTATAAGAATAACTATAATTTGAAAGAAATTAAGTCTGGTTGCAAAAATAAATATTTCATTCCTCTTCTGATAGCAAAGGGAACAAGAAAAATCAAACGACCCTTAAAAATACTAAAAGAAGACATTTTTATTGATGGTTTTTATGTAAAATTCAATTTCCTAATAATTTAATTTTTCAGTTTTAAAATAAACTGTTTTTAACTCTATTTTATTATTTTATGAATGTCTTCATTGGAAATATAACTTATTCAATTCATATAAATTAATGATTGAATTTTTGCTGCAATCTCAGTTTTTTGTAGATAAGTTTTACTCAATTTTATTTTTAGATTATAGGAAGGAAATACAAGAAAAAAGGAAGACCTCTTTTAAAAAATAAAACGAGCATTCTGTACTATATTAAATTCTACAAGGTAAAAAAATCAGTAACTTTAAAGTTAAATTATATTATATAAAAATACTGTAAAGCATGTATGAATGACCATTTGTATTTACTCATAAATTTTGTTCTAGAGTATAAATAACTTTACTAGCTATTTAATTGTACTCCGTTTTGCAGAATTACGATTTTTCCAATTTTTTTTCACTTACATGCAAATATTCTTGTTATCTAATAAGTGTAAGTTGCTTTCTACGTGTTTTTGAAAATTTTCATGCATTAATGCTTTTACTAAGTATCTAAAGTTCATGAAAAAAATGCTCGGATCTCGATTTGTCACGTTTCAAAGCAAATTATCATATGAAGCTAATCTGTAAAAGCAATATGAGGGTGAATTAACCGCGAGTAGTATATCCCTAGCATGCAAAAAATCCATGCCTAGAACCGGTCATGAATTCTCTTGGCATTTAAGCCGAACGTATCTCTTAGTTATTTGACGTTAGCTGGTTTGCAAGAGGCTAAAATAAACTAGGATGCCACCATGCATTTGAAAACGATAGGGCCGGATTAGGCTTTGCAAAGAGGATAAATTAAGTTGATGTCCAAAGCGATTCATTGAGATTAATTAAATCCTCTCTTTGCTGTATGACATATGCTCTTTAGAGTCCGAGGCTTATAGGAATGTAAGCCAGAGCTACTTCAACAAGTTATATAGCTTTTAAGAGTGCTTTCAACTTGGTTTATCCTCCGGTTTGAGCTTTGGATCGATCTTTACAAACTTACCAATTTTAACCAGATATTTGAAATAATTTGTTGGTTCTTTTCGTCCTATAAGAGGGGAATGAAAAAAAGAATATAAAATAGAGAACCATTCCAAAACACACAAACTTTTTTGTTAACAAGCACACAGTTGCTATTGTGCAGGCCTGAAAAACCGGGAACGCAAAAAATTATAAATAAACAGGGATAGTGGAAAATTGGGTCTCAACAGGACAGAACTAAAGAAACAGCTGGTTTCTATAGATAAGCATAGTGGACGAAGGAAGAATGAAAATGCTTTTCAAAAAACCGCACTGATATTATTTTTATCTCCGAGATATTAATTCTTTTGTAGGTGCAAAATATTTTTCCTGGGTCCACTTTGCGTACATATAATAGTGATAGCGTTTAGGATCAGGTTTTGACTCTTTCGTTTTAGCTAAAAATTCGATTCGCCTGTTTTGTGTTTCCACTTTTAGAATGAAACAACTTACCAGGTTTAACCATACGTTTGACACTACAATTTGATTCTTTTCATCCTGAAGGTGCAAAGAAAAAACAAGAAAAAAGTATCAAAAAACATTTTTAGAAGGGAAAAAATTATGCTCGTCTTTGCCTGCAAAATAATGCAAAATGATTCGACTCAGCTACATTCTTTCTCTTTTACCATTTTCAAAATAAAAAAATATATCTATTCAAACTAATCTTTCTCTCCTCTTGTATTTTGAAAATGGAATCCATGTATAATTGATTCAGTGATATGGGTAGGTCACAGAGGGCAAAGTTAGTAATAAAATTAACAGATAGGAAACATTGAATAATTCAAATAAACTATATGTTTAAAGGAAGTTAAAATTAGTCTAAAATATTTTTTCTAATTAATTTTCTGCCCAGTGACTATCTACATCGCTGAATGAATTCAATTAAGTTTAAAAATATAAAATTTAAATTTTCTTTTGATGCCCTGTGCTTACAAAACCTATCGACAAAACAAATTCTATCCTGTCTTCCGATCCCCAATTGTAAATTTTCAAAAATTTCTAACCTCAAGAAAAGCCGAAGGGAAAATATCATTAAATTAAAAAAAAGGGAAAAAGTAAATGGATAATTTTTAAAGGGAAAGAATATTGATATCACATACAATAACTATACTAATTAGTAATATAGTATTGGGTATATTCAATAGATTTAAATAATATTACAAGTAAAGAACAACAATTTAATTAATAACACATAACTTACCATAACATATTTGCAATATTATTCAAGCAATCAAAGGTACATAAACACACGCTCATATTTAACTATGATTCAAATTGCTTTAAAAAATGTAACGATTCTGCGCTACATTGAAAAATATTTTGAAATGCGTAGTATAAGTTATAATAAACTGGTGCCAAAAAATAGGAATAAATAAGCATATATATATATAAATATGATGTAATCATATTCAAATACGTTTTAATGCACCACATATTTTCAATCTTTAACTGAGAACATAGTAAAATGTATTACATAATTAATTAGAATGCAATCAAATTCTTTAAACTTCAAGCAATCAAACATATAAACTTGTTACAATATAAACATTTTAGTGACACTTTAAATCAGTAACTACTTTCAACAGGAAGGGCAAAAAGAATTACCAGATAAGTCACTGCTTTGTATTATTGGTTATACAGGGTGTTTCAAAATTGCGCTGCACGGCTTTTATTCGGAACCAACGCCTCCTAGGGTCATGGAACTAAGGTCTACCCCAAAGTAAGTGAGCCTGGAGAATCCATTGCGATGACTTACAGCGCCCCTAGCGGAGAAATTAAAAAGTTAAAAAAATAATTTAAAAACTAAAGGAGATAGATCCAAATATTCAATGAGAGTGTTGTTGCCAACGTCATGAAGAACTCACTGAAAAAAATTCATAAAAATATCTTGAATATTTGAGAAGGTATTAGCATGTGAAAATTGCATTTTTTCAGTGGTCACAAGTTCGCATATTTGCAAATTTTTTAAATTTTTTGATTAAATTTTGTGTTCAATGAACTAAAAAAACACAAAACTACACAATAACACTGAAACTTTTCAAATTTGTGAACCTTTTTTTTGACCCCTGAAAAAGTGCTATTTTCATATGCTAATATCTCCGCGAATGTTCAAGATATTTTGATCAAATTTTTTCAGTGAGTTTTTCTGGACGTTAGCAACAATACTCTCACTGAGGTTTTTGCTCTATCTCCTTTAGTTTTTAAATTACTTTTTTTTAACTTTTTAATATCACCGCTAGGGGCGCTGTAAGTCATCTCAATGGATTTTCCAAGCTCACTTACCTGGGGGTAGACCTTAGTTCCATGACCCTAGGAGGCGTTGGTTCCGAATAAAAGCCGTGCAACGCAATTTTGAAACACCCTGTATGTACATTACAATTCACAAAAAAATAATGTATTATAAAATATTAAAAATATAGCATTGAATATAAGATTTTAAAAATGACTAAACTTCCCCATAGAATTTAACCTCTTTAGATTTTTCCAGCAAGAAATAACGATATACTTCATATATACGATTTCACACTATCACACTTCTCAAAATACCACCTAACTCAAGCTCCAAAAGCTCCAACTTAAACACTTCAACTGTTCAAAATCAATCAACAATACGAACCTAAGTTGAGGTAACTGAACCGATTACCGGGTGATTGAAACCCTGCCCTTCCAATTCCTCTTCAGAAAACGATAAATGCCTCGGAATCTATCAAAAGTTGAGAGAGAAAGGCAAAGATAAACTCCCCTGCCCGGAGAACGCCATCAGGAAAATGAAATTTCCAGGAGATAGTGTTTCGTCTATCGGGTCACTTTAAGGGACGTCATTTGTATTTGGAGCGGCTAACCTGAAAACATATGACTCCGCGAAGAGGCAATACTTTAGGGCCAAACAGCGAGCATTAAGCTTTATCGGTAAGTTTGATGGTGGGAGGTTTTTTTGGAGAAGTTGCTCTTTTCAAGGAAAGGTCCAATTTTTTGGGGTACGCTGACTTTGACTCTTACTAAAACTTAAAATACTTGAGGAGAAATAGGATGGATATTGAATGATTATTAGGGTGGGTCAAAAATATTTTTTTTACATTTTCCCAGGGGCACAGCGACAAAAAGGTACCAAATGGTCTCAAACTAACATGCGTAAAATATTATTCCATTACGATAAATCTTTTTGCATCCGGATTGACGTCAAAGTTTCGATTAATATAGTAATTTCATGTAAAAATGGACAAACGAAAATCGGGCTTTTACCTCGATTGGACGAATCTGTCATGAATGTTAACTTGCAAAATGGTATAAAAATCCTCATTAAAGACTATAAAATAATTAAAAAGGAAACCAGACTTGAAATACTTGAGTTGTGAGTTGTAATACAATATATTTTGAAGTATCTCAATGATTAGAACATGCAATCAAAGATTTCTTTCTGGAATCATAAAAGTGTGCGAAATCTTTATTCCCGGTTGAGTAGGAATAATAAAAACATTAAATTTAATAAAAATGGATATGTCAGAAGGTGGGTACCTTTTGTGGGTTATAAGATTTCAACCCCCGGATGATATTTGGATAATATTTAAAGATTGAGGTTTTCTTTGAAATTTCAGTGGCATATTAGGGATAGTCCATCCTAAGTGTCTTCATAGGAGTCCTTAATGTTAAAAAAAATAAATTAACATATTTTAAGAGTAAAATTTTGAAATATTTTCTTAAGAAGAGCGGTAGATCAGCGTTTCAGCTCAAAGGTCAGTATTATCCTCAAAATTTTTAAATTAGCTACATTAATTTTTAGAAATTACTTGTGTTTATTTTAGACAGTTAAATTTGCTATATTTAAACTTTTATGAACGCATAAATGAATACTAAGAAGCTACTTTGAGTGAATCCTCCCTCTAAAGAAGAATAATTCATGGGCCTGGGTTTTAGTCTATTGCTATAGAAAAAATTATGTAAATCCTTACTGAGGCGAATCGCATAATGATATTGCTATTGCCTATAAACAAACTATCCATTAGACAATTGTTTCAACCTATTTTATGTTATCACATTTGGTTCCTAAGACCAGCCAATGAAATAGCTGTCCTCTGAATTTTGAAAGCGTGACATTTATGAAAAACACAACTATTTCTACTTTTAAAATTTAAAAATATCGTTTCACACTGGCCATAATTGAGGGAGAATGTATGTGATCTACCAATATTTAAAATCTGCCCCTGGCAATCCACTGTTTGTTGGCAAAAAAGATCTTCCTATTCTACGCCTGTTTTGTTAACATATAATACATTCTATTGCCACTTTGGAAGTTTTTTGTGTATTAAAAATGCATAAATGTGACTAATATGATTAAAATTGCTTTTAAATACCCTTATTTGTGAGCATGTTATCCCCTATATGTATCACACATGTTAGTTTGAGACCCTTTGGCACCTTTTTCTTGCTGTGCCCGATAGAATTTGTAAAAAATTTTTTTCGCCATAGGAAAATGACCCCACCCTAATGATTATGGTGGATTGTTAAGATAAGTTATTCTTGAACGTTAGGGTAAATGTGTAGCCTTTAAAGGATTGTAAAAGCAAATGTGCAGGTAAAAGTGAAAATATCTTAAAGAATTATGTGAAATGTGTCCTATCAAGTGCTCATTAGAATTTTTGTTTACTCAATGGAATATTTTCATATAAAACTTAATTGACGAACGGAATATCGTACGAGTCCCTTTTATGAAATTATGCTTTAGCTTCACATTTGTTTTGATCATAAGAGCATGTATACAGAAAATGATATTTCTTTAAGAAGTAGGTCATAGGATTTTTTACGTTCCCCTTTAGTTCAATTAAGAACAATTACATTAAATGTTTTGAAAAAAATCTGTTTACAAAATTAGACGTAAACGGTAGGAATAAGTACTTACAATCTAACAGAAACTATTTCAAATGTTAGACTTTTAGAAGACAGTATTGAATAAAGGCTCTCTCTCTCTCTCTCTCTCTCTCTCTCTCTCTCTCTCTCTCTCTCTCCTCCTCTCTCTCTCTCTCTCTCTCTCTCTCTCTCTCTCTCTCTCTCTCTCTCTCTCTCTCTCTCTCTCTCTCTCTCTCTCTCTCTCTCTCTCTCTCTCTCTCTCTCTCTCTCTCTCTCTCTCTCCTCTCTCTCTCTCTCTCTCTCTCTCTCTCTCTCTCAATACTAATTCACTTTAAATAAAAGTTTTGAAAGCAATCATGGCATTCAATTTAACTTCTTGTAATAACACTATATGAAAAGAAGTAACAAGATAAAAAAAGAAAAGAATATCGAACATCTTTATATAAAAATTAATACCCTTATGCTATCTGAGTAAACTTAATTTAAAGAAAAAATAACCTAAAATTAAAATCTGATAGTTTTTTGAGTAATGAAATAATTGATTAAATGCAAAATTGAAATCCATTGATCTGAATTAAAATACAGTGCATTGAAAGCTGAACTTTGAAGTCTTACTTTTCAATCTTCTTAAGCATCAAATTGAGTTTTATTCCCTGAATTTCGATATTTGATTGTAATCGTCCCTTGACGGTTTACTCTCTAACTTGCTTACTTCTTATCTAAATCACAAATTTCATCCTGTTGGCTTATCCCCATTGTTATTCCCATCCAATTTAAGATTAAAAATTCGGGCTTGGGAAATCTATTTTATTGAAGATGAGGCGAGCGTGAATATTTTACTTGTTTTTGTTCAATTTAAAGCACCCCTCACATAATTAATTGAAAAAATCAACAGTGAACCCAGGTGTTTTATCTATCCATTACCTTGTTTATTCAAAGTGAACGCATTTGAATTGAAAGAGAGTAATTTTGTTTTAGGGCAATTCCAGGGGTAACTGACTGACATTTTTAAAGAAAAACGCTTAGTGTTTTGTTATTTTCTTCCCAAAAATAAATGATAAAAAAATACTTTCCATCCAGTTTATTGCTTTCTTGTTAGCTTAATCTAATTGCACAATTAAATTTTCAAAATATGTTTTTATTGATTTTTTAAAAATTTTAAACGACATGGTAACTGACTGACATTTGTGAAATATTTATGTCAGTCAGTTACCTTGTTGATTAAAATTTTTTAAAAATCAATAAAAACATATTTTGAAAATTAAATTGTGCCATTAGATTAAGCTAACAAGAAAGCAATAAACTGGGTGGAAAGTATTTTTTTATCATTTATTTTTGGGAAGAAAATAACAAAATACTAAGCGTTTTTCTAAAAAAATGTCAGTCAGTTACCCGTGGATTTGCCTTTTAACGAACCCGTTTTTAAAACCCAATTTACTAATTGTGCTTTAGTACTTGAATTGCTTTGTGTGAAATTAAGTGATACTCTATCAAACAAAAATTAATGGTATTTCTGCTAGATGTGCAATGAGAATAAACATACCAATATATTGTTAAACAATTTCTAACTAAACTAACTAAATTTCTAACAATATACTAAACAATTTCATTAGAAAACTTTATTTTTTGTTAAAGCTTGTAATCGAACATTAAAGAGTGAATGGTTTATCTGTTACGGACAAAATGATTAATTGGGCATTATTAATAATGCCCAGAGAGGAAGCGGGCAAAGTGATAAATTTCATTCATAAATTTCGTTGAATTTATCACATTGCCCGGTCATTATTAATAATGCCCAATTACTCCCTTTACCAGTAACATATCTATTTAAGTTTTCGAGGTCGTAAATTAAGAATAAAAAATATATATTAGTTACAGTTTTGCATATTTCAGGAAATACTTTTTTATAAACAAAGATATTAGGTATATTACGTCTTAAAATTTTCCCTACCGATTTAATTTTCTTCTAAGATTTAAAAACTTTTCCCCATGATAACATCAAATAGTATAGATTAAAAGTTCCTTCATCCAATATAGATGTAAAAAAATCTAATGGTTTATAAAAGACTTTTCGTTAATTATAATCAGCCAAGCAATAAAAACAAATTTTGCTAGAAATTTTGCTATTTACTCATGTCAGTATATAATGTGGGTAGGTGTATTTAGGTATGCAAAACACAAAATCCTAGGAGCTTTTAATATATCTGGTATGTTATTTCAGAGGGATAAACACAATGCACAGTTAAATAAATATATTTATAGTTGCCGGATGTTTTAAATTGAATCTTACTTTTGATTCTATGAATTTTATTGATAGATATAATTACCTAAAACTACTTACTTTTAAAAATGCCACTTTTGGGTCTATTTATATAAATATAGAGGCCGCGCATTTTGGGGATTGTTAAGTCTTTTAATAAATTTTAAGTTTAATTGGTATCGTCACTGGGTATTCGATGAATTCTTCTAAATCTCACAAAGAAATGAATTTAAAAAATACTAAAAGTTCAAAATTTTAATATGAATTTTACGTCCTCAATAAAAAACTGAATTACTCTTGAGAATTTTTAGACCAGTTAAAAATGTCCCACACATCTACTCGACAGCATTTAATACCACAGTCATTCTCTCGACGCAACCTATATACTACATATTAAACAATAAAGATCTCAGCATTCCGAAACAGAGCCCACGCAAAGGGTTTTTTCACATACACACTCCCGACACAATATATTCCGGACGTTGTTAGACGGCTTAAGACGAGCCAGCAAAAACCTTCTCTCCTAGCGCGAAGAGTCGGAATAATTCATCGATAGAAAAAACGCCGCAGTATGCTCCTCGGTATTATGCAAAATTCTAAGCACACGTCTTTTCCTATCTGCTTTCATTTCTTACTCTCTCTTCCCATTTACATTTGGGAAGCAGCAGTTGTTTGCTTTTTTGAGAGCTTCCCCCGCTTATTTCATGCGGAAATTCCCAGGAGATGTTTTCGGAGCAGATTTCTCCGTCTGTGCTTCCTTCTTCTCTGGATTCTTCATTTTCCGACTAATTTCTTGCTCTGTTTGGCGGAGGGTTTGGGGATTTCAGCGACGGTGGCCGGGAATTCATCTCGCTGGGGCAGGATGGAGAACTTATGTGACTTTAGTCATGGTCTGTTTTTTTATTTTTTTGAGAGTATCGTCTTGGATTTGTAGTGTTTAGTGTATATTACGTTAGGTTAGAATTTGAATATTTTATAAACTTTCAGTATTATTTTCTGAACGTTTTTCTAATAAGTTAATTAATATCAAGCATACAAGTTGTAATATATAATTTTTAATATTAAATATACCAATATAGAGCATTTATACGACTCTTGTAAAAATTTATAAGTAGGTTAATAGGAGCTTCTGAATATAAAGAAATGGGGAGATTATAACAAGAATTTATCCCAAAAATATTTACAAAATATAATTTCCTGGATTATGCATAAAAGTTCAGACAAAAAATGTTCTTATAAATTTATGCTTGTACAGGATTTTTTCAGACCATCGATGTTTAAACTTTTAATGTTTTTAAAACAGTTACAGGTTTAAACATGTTCCATGCATCCAATCGAAAATTTAAATTATTTGCTGATAAAGGTTTCACTATTTTAGATTGGATGCTTCTGTATTTTATACCGATGTTCGTTCAATGTGAAGATAATATGCTCGAAAAATTACAATGATTTTTAAACCTGTGAAAGTAAATTCTAACAATTTTTACGTGCAGCAAATGGTGCTACTTTATACTGTAACTTTAAAAAAAGGTTACTGATCTATTAACCACCCTTAATTTCACATTGAATTCAATGGTTACCTCACGCGGCTTAGATTTAAAGGATTAAACAACATGTGTTTAAGAGAATAATTTAAATACTCAGTTTTTTGCACTAACGAGTTGCATGAGAAATTAAACCTATAAATGAAAATTCCAAGGGAACAATATAAAGCACAATACTTCTATGCCATCAAACAATAGGTTGAAGTAAAAGGGCAAAATAAACTAAATGTTTGAAAATTTTAAACTCTTCAAATAAAAGTTCTTTTTTATTTTCATCAAACCTTCAACAAAATCCAACTTAGGTGTTCATCTAAATTTATTATAAACAGCTTATAAAAGTCATAATGATATAATCACATCCTAACAACCTAGTAAAACTTCCTAACCAAGAAAAGAAGAATAAAGCGAAGAATTCCAAGAACCCGAGACACATTTACACCTAAAACACTTGTGCATCGACCCAAGCACCTTCAAAATCTCATTGAAAACTTCACCTAAACCCCTTTCCAGAGAATAGCTGGCAGCATCGCTTACTTTGCAAAACTTCAGAAGGAACAGGCCCAACGGGGTCTTACCATGGAAGGGGGGAATGTTGGTAATCTACGCGAACATCCCCCAATCTCATTACCACCCACTGACTAAGTACAAAGTCAGCGACTCGATTAGAGGAGGGAAGGCATGTTCTAATACAAATCCCATTGGCCGAGGAATCAGTACGGTTTAATACGGTGCCGAGGTAGTAAACACGATCTAAATAGCCAAGAGGTGTGCAGAATTCGAATGGGCTGTGTGTACCTGAGGTGTGCTTTGTTGTAATGATGCACGAAGAACTCCTTCTAATGATGTTTGGGTTGGGATTCGGTATTAAATTAATGTGGATGTAATTGTGGTTTTCTTTTCATATGCCGTTATCTGTCTACAATAGTTTTCTGTAAAATGCAATGTAATAAGGGCTCATCCATAAATTACGTGAGGTCAAAAAAGGGGGGAGGGGTTTGGAAAAATCTCACCAAATCTCACCAAGGGGGGAGGGGGGTCGATTAAAATCTCACGTCAACTTTTTAAGTTAAAATTATACGACTTTCTTTTTTTTAACTATGAGAAAGGATAAGAAACTGAAATTTATTTTTAAAAAGTTGTAGGTAAATCTCACTTTGGGGGAGGGGGGGTCCAGCAAAATCTCACTAAATCTCACCAAGGGGGGAGGGGGGGTCCAGATTTTGGAAAAAAACGCCTCACGTAATTTATGGATGTCCCCTAAGGAGATATCGTAAATAAATATTTGGGAAGAAATTGTTAATTTATGGAGGTATATTTGATGTATTCAGGGGGTTTTGTATATAGGAGAGGAGAATTACCATTATTTCTTGAATTTAGTTTTACGTGTCTATCCAGATAAACATGTTCTATTTACGTACCCACTTTTGTCAAAGATTGACTTTTAAAAAAGGGTATTACGAGACAGATATTTCCTTACTTATTATTATCAAAACTTGTCTTACTGATGAAATACTTCAATCTGTAGAGTCTATACGATTGAAGTATTTTATCAGTAAAACAAGTTTCGGAACTTAAAAAATAACACAAATGCATCCCTGTTTTGTTAACATTTATGTATAAACTTTGTGTGGTTTAATACGGCTGATTCTCACTAATGGTTTAATAATACTCCAATTAATAAACTGAATAAAAATTTAAAAGTCCCCTTTATGGAATATAAACTTCAATGAAAAATAAATTCAAGATTTACTGATGCAAAACAAAAATACTAACAGAAAAACTAAGTGAAGGAGTTTATAAAGCCGAATCAAACAAGTTAGGAGATCAAATTATAAACTCAAGAATTATATGTGTGTTTACCTTAAACTAATTAAAAGTTTCTTGAGGGTTTCAGGGAAGCATGTAATTAAATTATAGTGAACAAGTTCGATAGCTAACCTGCGTGAGATTAAAGAGTGGACCAGACAGAATATGAGCTTTAGCATCGAGAAAACCTAATTAAATTCAAGAATTGTTAACAATTAAGAAGGGGCTGGAAGTAAACAAGGTAAGTATGGTAAACAATGATTAATAAAGAGTATTAATGTTTTTTAGCCTTAAAAGAATTTATTCATAACTATTCAAAACACTATTTCCTTAACCCTCCGTCGGTCGCAATATTACACTGACGTGTTAGGTCGCAATGTGCCAAAACGCACAATCGAAAGAATCGCAATTTTCTGCCTTTTAATTTCAATGATAAGGTCTTGAAAACAATAAAATATGTTCATAGTGTTCAGTTATAAAAAATGTGATATTTGTTGTAAATAATTAAGAACGATAATTAAAAATAGCATAAAATTAAGCTTACTTCAGCGGGATAAATAATTCAATATCTTAGCAAAAAATATACTTAATTATGTGAAACCTGAGGGATATTAATTCTAAATTATTGTTTTTGAACTCATGTCCACATAATAATCATTCACAAACAAAACTTTAACAGGTACTACTAGGCAGGGCAAATTAAGCACAGACAGTCCCTGTAGCTATTGTAAATAACTCCAATATTTTACAATAGCAATAATACAATATTTTAGCTTTAAACTGTCAACTTACAGGTAGTAAACGTAGATTTGCATATTGCACAACATTGTTTTTGGAGAGTTTATTGTATCAGGTACGATTTTGTAGGTGTATGTTCAACCGAAGTAAATCAAAAATAATTATAAAAATAACATACATATTGAGGAAAATTTAATAAAATTGATGCGTAACCACTAATAAAATTAATAAAAAAGCATCAGAAATTACAAAAAATAATATTACGTACCTTAAAGACCAGTTACACGATCGAGCGTCATGTGCCAAATAGTAAAATTATGATGAAAACCAAACTAAACAAGAGCGCGAATTTAATGAATTGGTTGGAGCCACACATCCGGTAAAGATAGGAGACTAGCAAAAATTTCTTAGACTTCTACCCCCCATAATAACGGAAAGGCGAACGAAAATGTATGAGGTGTGCGAAAAAGTTCACTTGCGACCGACGGAGGGTTAAGAATAATAATAAAAAATAATGAATGTATAAAAATAAAAATTAATATAAATATTTTAATGAATTTTTTTATTTCATAATTTGCACATAATGTGTGTTTGTAAAAGTATTGTATTTTCGTTCTTTTAAAAACAAGTTGTACAAAGTACCCTAACTACAGCAAAAAATATCTTAGCAATATATCTTAGCAATATTAAAAACTACATATTTGTTAAAAAATGTATTTTATAAAAAAATGTTTTAAGCATTTGGTAGCTTATTACTTTTAGTCATGGATAAATATGCTATTTGTGTTGAATAACACATGTTTTAGACAAGAATATTCTCTATATTTAAAAATGTAGTTGGGAAATTTTACCAATTTAATAAATAGTAAGTTTATTATTACTTGTATAACCTTTGCTAAATTTTATAATTTTGATTAAATAGGTTTTGAACATTATAAATATAATATAGGTCCTATTATTATTATTATAGGTACTATACCTATTATTATAGGTCCTTACATATACATTATAATAATTTGACATTAAAACAAGATTCCCATTAGTATTTTAAAAATTTTCAAATATTAAAACTTTTTTGTGATAACTTTACTTATTTGAAACGTTAAGTAAAGAAATATACAAGAGATAACATAGTAATATGCATATTTTCTTTAGATTATAATAATTCAGTTCAAACGAAGTAAGCCTTACTTTGTTTTTTTATGACTGGTGAGTAAATAAGTTATTTTTTTAAATAAATAAAACTCAAATTATCGCTATCAAACAGTTATTGATTGTTAAAACATGTAAGTTATGAAATATTCAAAAATTTCTTTTTGACAGTTATTTCATAGAATTCATTAAATAAAATTTATTTAGCTTATTATTACAATACTTTCCCAAGTAAGAAATCTTCGATCAACATATTAAAAATTCCTTTTCAAACTGTAAAAAAATCATAATTATCGCTACATTCAATGCTTTTTTTCTGAATATGAAACTGCTATCAGAAACGCATCTCTCCTTCGCTATTCCAACTGAGTAGAATAATCTTTGTGACAAACTTTCCATGGTGTCTCCTAAAAGAGCTTTATTTTATCTCGAGCAATATTTCTTCCTAGGAGACACCCAAGATGGACGTGCCCATCTACTGAAAACGAATACTTGAACCTCATCGATCAAACGTATGATAAGTAGAAGGATACTATAAAAATACATCAAACAGTATTCAGAACAAACACATTAGGTCCACGTATCACTCTGATGGATGAATATGCGCTTCTTTGGATGAAAAATGCGCAAAGACCATGTTTTTATGACAGCTAAAAAATGGGATATTTTAATTTTAGGGGTAAAAGATTGGTATTTGAGTAGAATTTAACTTAAAGGTTCATTGAAATAAACTTATTATGTATTTTATAGCTTAATAACATTTTCTTTCCAAAAGTTGAGTGTTTTAAAATATCTGTCAAAATTTCTAATGATGTTCTGAGTATAACCTGAAACTGCAAATATCTGTGTCTTTATTTTTATTGTGAATAAAATACGCTCCTTTTTATTAATATATCTTAAATATTTCAAATGAAATCATATAACGCGGAAAAATCCATTCATGGATTTTTGATTGGTTGAATAATTTAGAAAATACCAGATAGTGTAATAACATAGAGAACAAGGGCATTAGACGCCACTGGGTGATAAAAAAATTAAAAAAAGTTAACTTGAGGGTAAATCTAGGTATAACAATTAAGATTCACTGAAAATAGTCCTAAATATTTGTTTTATGAATAAATTATTTTCATAAAAACATGGGAAATTATGCTATATATTTCTTTTATAATTGATTACGCAAAAATATTAATAAAGCACTTCCAAAAAATAACGCTGTTTTCAGATACAAGCGACATTTTTGGATTTTCATCCTATCCAACGAAAACTGCCCAATTTTAAACACATTTTAGCGGCTAGTCATTCTTCTGACCTAATGGTAGTATTCCACTTTTTTAAAGATCATTTTGATTTCTTCATTTTTTATAGATTTCTCAGAAACGCAGATTGTTTTACAATAAAATGAAAAAGTCACTAGTCTAGTAAAAATTTTCATTATTTGACTTGACTAGAAAGAAAAATTTGTTCGTGAGATATTTTGGAGATTCAATTTAAAAATAGTAGATAAAAGTAAATAATAATAATTTTTGGAAATTCGATTATTTGTGTTAACAACAATGTAAACCATTAACAAAAAAAACCATTATATATATGTATGTTATAATGATAGAAGAATCCTTTAAATATTAAAAAGTAATACATGGAGCCAAAATTGTCATCATCCAAATCAGAATCTTACAAAATGGCAACATGTTCATAAATTTTTTTCACTTAACAAACCCTATTACTATTGCAACTACATATTAAACGTATTTTCTGACTCTATTCATCCAATCATCCCTCACAAAAAACTCACCACCAGCCACCCTCCTCCTCCCCACACTTGACCAATGGATTCCAGTTCGAACACTTGACCCGACGATAATATTTCCTCTCTGGGCACCAACGAACACGGAAAACGAATACCATTCCTCCATCGATCATGCTCCACGATATCATCGATGATAAGTATGGAGACACAACAGATATATCAAGCCTTATTAAAAGTGAAAATGTCCCCGCTATAAATCTATCCAATTCCTGCTGCAGAAAGGACACTGAGAAGAGGGGAAAAAAGGGAATTCCTGGGGGGTGGAGTGAGGAATCTAATATCGAGAGAATCACCCTCCGGTTGCCTTGGAGAAATCATGGACAGAGATGTTGCAATTTCTGTGTCTTGTTACTTTCATTGAGTGAATGGGCGAGTTGCTATCTTTTTCTCGAATGGTTGCTGTGCGAGTGAAATGTCTGTTTTTTTATATTTTTCTTTCTCAATTGCCTGTAGTATTGTTTTTAAAAAATTAATTTAATTGAAATCTAATGCTAGTATTTAAACATGATTGTTGCTGTTTGGTTTCATCTTATCTAGTTACAAGAATATTATAAGTTCTGCAATCTGATTTTGTTTGTGTTGTTTTAAATGAAAGATATTAAAGCAGGTTACAGTCAACAATCAATTTAAATTAAACGTGTGCATTCTATGTAAATTCAGAATTTTTATGATACCTCCTCTATAAGACAAACAAAACCCCTAACAATATTGCAGTGAATTATATGATTTAACTAAAGCGAAATTGATTGCAAGGCAAATTTATTATTGACTAGGAATAAACTGCAAATAATAAATTTTAATCGACTTATTATATAAAATCCTTCTTGATGACCATAAAGATGACTTTATACTTTATTACCACTCTGAAGAATTGAAAGAAACTTCTCTACAGTTAAAACAAAAAAAATATCTCAACCAACAGACAACTCAGCCAACTACAACTTAGAAACCGGATAATTCATTAAGATGAAGTTATAAATCCTTTTAGTTAACGACATCTGTTGTAATTCTTTTGAAAAAAAAAGGTTGCCCCAAAGTATTGGTTTTTAATGAAATTTAATGGTTAAAATGTTTTTTAGTTGATAGAAAAATTACATGGATTTAATTCAAATCCTTCTTCTTAGTTTATGTTATTGGTTTGCATAGTATACTTAACCCTACAATGCAGGATTTTTTAAATTCACTTGAAAATCATTTATGTGTCTTCTATTATGGTGTAAATTAGTAAAAAAATAATAAAAAAATTAATTTTTTTTTCTACTTTTAATTGACAAAAAACTTTGTCCTTGTGATATTAATTTGTGTCCCTTGTGAAATTAATTGTGAAGTGAAATAAAACCAAATGATCTAAAAATATAAAAAACAACTTATCTTTTCAAAACAATTTCTTTTCAAGCTGTAAATTTTTTTTATTTTAATTTATATGGTCCTTTTATTTTGGCGTTTTCTGTGTCTTGACTTTCGTCTCTCTAGCTACTAACAATTGTCTCAAAATGTACCCCTGCTGCCATTTACTGGCAATCTAAAGTGCTAAAACAATGAAATGTTATATTTATTGTACTTATTGAATGGTGTTGTCGTTTGGAAATGCAAGTTCGAGTAGAAAATGGGGAAAAATGTCGTGTTGTCAAATGGCAACAGTATGCACTGTAGGGTTAAAATAAGTTATAAAAGTTATTAAATTTAAAAATAAAAATAGACCAATTTAGATGGTCAAATCAGTAAATTACTTGATTGTTTGTTAATAATAATAATAATTGATAAATAAAACCTGTTAACCCACCGTCCTCTCTATTCAGTTCCCAAAACCAGTTTCAACACCAATCCCCCTTTCCTCCTACCTCCAACTCATTACCCATCTCACGCCCGAAAAGTTATTCCGCACTACAAAACCGTTCCACGTCCGACTGCCATGAATAATGTCGGCCCTTCGAATAAAAACCCCGCTTTCCAAAGTCCAGAGAAAGTTGATGGATGACAACCCTTCACTACAATGACCATTTCAGATTGGGACACTATCAATCAATGGCCCTGGGTGCTCGAAAGTTTATTTTTCTGGCTGAGACGTGCCTCTCGGACTTCTGGAAAGTTCCGTTTGAGAATTTCGTTGGATTCGGGATTAATTGCTGCTATCGCCGTTAGATGTCAGTGACAGTCAATGATCATAAATTCTGTTGCCAACTCTGAGATAAGAAACTTTAAAAAATAAAAAAATTTGATGAATGAATTTATTGTGATTTATTCGTTGGTTAGTGGAAAGTTAGGTTAAAATTGAAATTGGTTTTTTGAAAGTTTATTTTAGTTTATCTTAGGAATTTTTGGGTTCAAGAAGTGTGAGGATTTATAAATTTAAGATATAAAAATTTTAAATGAGGTATGATTTATAAATTACTGATAAATATACCTACAGTTAAGGCGTTTAGATGATTGTCAGAAAATTATAATATTTATGCAAATAACATTAAAACAATTAGGGTCTTAATTAAACTCTATTAGTATAAGTTATTGACTATGAATCAAATAGGACTAAAAATAAATTAAGATCATGGAGATAAAAAAACTAGAAAGGGGAAACCTGGCCAGCTCTTTTTGAATAAACTTGCCAATTTTTGAATATCTGATTTAGTCTAACAAGATAAAAGTAGGGAAATTGTGTTACAAATAATATGGTTACATCCCTTAAATTTTAATAAATTTCTGTGTAAAACATTTAAGAAGGAAAATTAGAATTACAAAGTACTAAATTTGAATTTTTCAATTAATTTCATTTCTTTGAATAAACATTTAATAAATAAATATTAATTCCAAATTTTGCGTGTAAAATAGTATGCAAATAACGTAATTAACGTTTAAAAGGGAAATTTTAATTTAAAAAGTATTACTTATTTTTTTATAAAGAATTAATCCATTTTCTTACATCATACTGATTAGATTCTTTTAAGTATGTTTTTTATTAATGCTTTACAAAAAAAAAACAATCCATACGGTTCGTTACTTAAAAAAGCGTTCCGCAACAAAAACTTGCCAATCTCAAAGGCTTAGACACGTCTCCAGAGAGGAATTTCTTTCACTTTGGGTTCATTGTTTGGAATAATTGAAGGTCTCTTTAATTGATAAACATGGAACATAATCCCACTTTTCTGTATCCTCCCCCAAAAAAGTTAACTCATTTTAAAATAACCCCCACGGAAAAAAACTCCAACCCAATCCCAAAAGCTCTCGAAAATTAAAACTAATCCAAAAAATAACTCCAAACCACTGTTTCCACTCAACATCCTTCGGAGAATAACAATAAGAAAAACACACCCGAATCGCAATCGGGAAGAGAGAGAGAGAGAGAGAGAGAGAGAGAGAGAGAAAAAAAATTGACACCGAAACTAAATTTCTCGAAATCGTATCGCTCGTTTTAGAGGAGAAACAAACACAGGAGAAGAAAAAAACCAACAGCACCCTCGAGTAGCTGCAATATAAAAACACCACATGCAAAAAGCCCTCTCTGAAGGATCAATTTTTCCTTGGTGTCGGAAGCAACAATATCACCATGGAATAGAAAAACCGGCGCAAAAAAACCCTCCTCTCCGGAAACAAAAGAAAAGAGGGAGGGTGGCGGGAGAAAAAGAAAATTTTTTCCTCGCCTTCACCTCCCGATTGCCTCTTGGAACGAACTCATTACCATTTCTATTAACGTTCACAACCGATCCCGCTCCTCCATAGGTAAGTTAGTAGATATTGATCCGGGCTGGCTGGCCAATCGGCTCGTAGCAGCCGGTCATTTTTTTGCTCAAAAAACCTCTGCAGCAGCACCGTTTTATAGGACCACGAATTAGGCTTGCTATTTTCAAAGTCGTTGGAGGCACACCTAAATGTAAAGGGATCTTATCAGATGGTTTCTGTTTTTTTTTCTCGGCCCTTCCCGTATCAGGACTTGTTAAGGAGGCGATCACTTATGACAATGTGATAAGGCGGCTCCCCCCGTTTTTTTGTTCTGGGAGAAAATGGGCTATTCGTGATAAAAGCCCAGCCGATAAAGGGCTCCATAAATTGCCTATGTTAAAATTTATTTTCCCTTTTCGGCCTAATACTACAAATGGATACTGGGTATTATTAAATGAAGCTTCTCCCTGTGCTATGATATAGGAACTTCTGGTTTATTTCATGGCATTATTTGTGGGTGTTCTGTGCTAGGAGTATTGTTCGATAGCAAGGGAAGGTATCTCGTTATCTTGGCCTGTTCTTTTGAGCTAGGAAAAAATAATCTGAGGGTGAGATTCGAATAAAACAAGTGTGACTATAGTAAGTTGACAATGTATAGCTAAAATTTAGATACAATCAATGCATATTTAATAGAAGGATATAGAGGTATGGTAGTAAATGTGTTGGTAAAGGTAAGCTGAAAAATACTCAACATTTTCTTTTTGTATATCTGCTGTTTAAAAACAAAGAAAACGAGGAATTCATTAAAGTGGAGATAAGGTTAGGGTCAATGTCACTAGTAGAGAAGCTTATAGGAATAAGAATTATCCGTCTCTTTACTCAACATATTTTAGATTATTTTAATGCATTTGTGTAATTCTTGGAATCTCAAACACAAATAGAGCTGTTTTATATTATCAGTTTTCTTTACCATTTAAAGGTTTGTAACATCAAATTAAAAATCTCTAAAAATTGTAAGTTTTTACATATTCATATAAATTAAATTTTATTTATTTAAGCAAGATGATCTTGTTTAAAAAGAGAAAAAACACCAAGAAAATGTTTTTAAAATTAAGTAAAAAAATCCCTTAAAAAATAATTTTTTTTGTAAATTAATAAATTTCGAATGAAACAGAATAAGTTAGATAAAAAAATGAAATATAATCGGAGCTAAAAATGAAACGCAGATATTAATTTCTCTGCACTTTCTTTTGTTCATTTTTTCCCCTTCTCAAGAAGAAGAATTCCAATGGATACTTTTACTTTCAAACTATTCTTTGGGAGACTGTAAAAACTAAAACTTTTATCGATGTTAAAACACTACTTCAGAACTTATATTCTCCGAAGTATTTTTGTTGTTCGACATCTTTTGTATTTGAAAGATGCAAAAAGGCGTCACTCGTTGCCATTTATTGAAAATCAATTCTTTGTCTTTATTTAATTGGCAACTCTCCCCAAGTCTAACTACAGAAGGTTTTTCCCTGCTTCTTTTTGACCCAGCCCTCCTTTCTTTTGTGGAAATCTCAGGCAGCGTTATAAGGGGGCAGAAATAAGAAAAGGAAGGAAGTAATTGAAGGCAAAAGAATGGGACGAGAAAGAAAACGACAAGACTGTCACAGAATCGTGATTGTTCTTTCTGTTTACACAGGTTCGAAATCAGTGCAGAGAGATTTCTTGGTCTCTATTAAACTTCCGGCGTTGATTGCTTTTGTTGAGATTTTGGTCTCTTTAGCTTTTGTACAAAACTGTTCTTTCATTTTCTATCAAGGGTTGGATGCATGGATATAAAAACATGTTTGGACGGGCAGACAACGACTTATATTTTAGTTGAAATCTAGTTAATTAATTAAACTTTCGCCTGAACGGGACATTATAATTTCCTGCTTTTTGTGATTGTTTTTGTTGATATTAGTTAAAATATATAAAGTTATAATAGTATTATAAAGTTATATAGTATAGTAATAAAGTTATAGTTGATATTAGTTAAGATATATAAGAGGTTATAAGAAAATATTTTTTGAAATTGTTGATGTATTTATGTAGGTTTTTACAATTGCGTTGTAAAAAAATAATCTTTGTAGCTTATTTATTATCATCTTAATAGCTTTAATTAACGTTCATGAGAGTGAGTGTATTTCATGAACATCAAATTGTAAAACTAAATTAAGAGATATCAATTAAAATATATTTTCTTTTACACATATCTGGTGGTAAAATTATATTATGTAAATCAGTTTACTTCAAATATTAAAACTAAAGCTCTTAAAGGTGTACCCATCAGAATAATTTAGGAGATTAATGATTAAATACTTTTAGAAAAGCTCCATATAACATGTAATTACAGAAAATTCTTCGGGTTATGAAGTCATCCAACCCAAATGACAAGAGTCAAAGAACTTTTTAATTCTGCCTTCTTCAGTTCACTTAATCACAAAAAAAACCCTCCAAACAATCGGAAAACGTCAAAAAATTCATTCTTAACTCCATTTAAGAGAACTCTACAATTAAATAAAGCAAGCGATTACCGCTACCCTCCAGAACACCATTAAATCTCATCAATTCCTACATTAGCTCGCCAAATTACACAACATATGGCGCCTTGAGATATGGGCGGCTTAATAGATTCTATTTTTGTTTAATTAACATCACAGCAAAGAATAGCAGCCTTGCGAAACTGAAGAACGACCGCCGCCATAGCAAAAATGCCGGCGCGAGAAAAAAATGGCGATTCTCTTTGAAACGCGTCTTTGAGAGAACGCTAATTAGTTGAAGCGTGAAATTAGTTTTTTACTCTGAATAAATTTGTGGTTATTTGAGAGTTCTTTTCTTTTCACTTGCCTACTATTTCGTAGCTAGAGTAGAAGGTATGGGTGAATTGTTAATATGATAATACCCCCCTGTACTTTGCTAAGAAGCCTATGCATATTTTAGTGTGTTCTGAATGAGTAGTTTGAGCTAATGGTCCCTCTTTGGATCCAAATTTCACATCCTATTATATTAAGTTTGTGTGTTTTAATTAAGGAAGGATAATTTATTATGTTTTACACATATATGCCATTCTTTTTTTGTGTATAATTAGTACATTAACTTTATGTGGTTTCGGTGTACTACACGTTTAAAAGCATTTTTAAATTTCATTTTGGAAAATGAGTGCATTATTAATTATTATAGATTCGATGTTCTTATATCTTGGTATGCATAATTGGAAGTGATCAAAAAATTAAAAATTTTATTTTTAAGAATTGTATCTAAAAATTTTAAATTTTTGCTGCACTTGAAATTAATTTAAGAAAAGGTCAAAGAATCTGTACATATTTTATTTAATTTTTCTTAAACAGAAAATATTGGAAAATGTATTTTTTTAGTATATTTACATTAAAACTTATTATTATTAATTAATGCTATCCATATTCACGAAGAAAAAAAAGGAATGTAAAAGATAATATAATATATTCGTAATTTAATGTGTTAATTGAAATTTGTAATAAAATGTAGTAAGGTAAAGTAAATTTTATGAAATTATCCACAGATAAAAATATAACAAAAATTATTTGATCTCATACCCTTCAAACTGCATCAATATTAAAAAAGAGGACAAATGTAAGAATGGAGGGATTTTCATTCAGTGTCACATTAAGAGGGAAATTATATAGATTTAAAATGTACATTAGTTGAAAAAGAAAATAATTAAGTTTTCAAAAATACAATGGAATCATTATTACACAACATCACGTCGAATCGAAATCGAAAGTAACGTTTCAAAACTTTGAAAAGGGATAATTATTCCATCAAAGAAGTGGAGGGAATCATAAGGGGTTATTTCACGCCTCACTGCCTTCCCGATAAACCGAACAAAAAAATATTTTCGCCCAACATTAATTACAAAAACGCGAAAACTCTTTGAAAAGGAGCGCAACACAAAGAAAGGAAACAACACTAACAATAAATTCCATCCACCTGATACTCTGCCCAGTAATTACACAGGTCGAGAGAGTTCAGAAAAAGCCGTTCCCGATTTCTTTTGAGCGGTACCCCAGAAAACGAAAAAAACCCTACTCTGCACATTTACGAAAGAGTGAGCATTTAGAAGCATTTTGCCCAATGAATGAAATGGCTAATGATTTGGCAGGGAAAGAAAGAAACGCTGCTGCTGGGGAATCTTCGAGACAAAAATTTTTCTTTTTGGAGTCGAGAGGTCAAGCGTGAAGGGACGAACAATGGGTTTTTTGTCCGGCTTTTGAGAGAGGAGAAATGAAAATAAAATGTGATTTGAGTCCCTTTTCACCCGTCGTTGAAAAATCTCATCATTTTTCCTTTCCCCATTCTCCGGCGCAGTTATGTTTTCGAACATGCTTAGCGATGATGTTTTGAGCTCTTTAAGTCGACTCTTTGCGTTTTTGAAGAAAGAAAGAAAATGGCCGTCCTATGCTGGGTGGTGTGTTTTTGGAATGTGAAGATCTAAATGGAAAAAATGTAGTTATTTTCGGTAACCGCTGTTTAAGTTTATTCTTCTCGGCTGAGTTTCTGAATTAAATGCAACATCTCATAAGGTATGTGACAAAATAATTGAAAAGATACATGACTGCTCCAAGTAACGTAGGAAAAATAATTCAGCATATAGTACAAATCCTAAATCTGAGAACGTGTTCTGTACCTAAAAAAGTGCAAATACAGGGTGTATCTGAAGTGGTGCAACAAACTTTCAGGGATGATAGTTCTCATCAAGATGAACAAGAATCGGTATAGAAAGGGGGGTCCCAGACCAAATCCCAGGGAGTTAAAAATGGAACGACACCCCAAAAAAATCATTGAAAATTCAATTTGTAGAAGAACTACTATTGGTAAAAACTTAATTATGGTCTCAAAAATTGTGGTATAATACGATCTTTAAAATTACCTTAAAAGTATTCACTTTAAAATTTGTTTTATTATGAAAAAAGTTAAAAAACACAAAAAAAATGTGAAAACTCTGCCAAAACCTTATTTTGTATTTCAAAATCCTTTCTTTTGATTTGATAATCTGTAAGATCATAGTTGAAATCCCTTAAGTCCAAAGTTTCACGTAAATACAATCAATATTAAACGTTTGAGATCCTTTAAAAGTTTGTTTTTGGGTGCGCCAGCAGTTTTTTAGAGCTGTTTCCAGAACAGCTGTTAGCGCACGCAAAAAACAAACTTTAACAGGATCTCAAGCGTTTAATACTGATTGTATTTACATGAAACTTTGGACTTAGGGGTTTTCAACTATGATCTTTCAGATTATCAAATCAAAAGAAAGGTTTTCGAAATACAAAATAAGGTTTTGGCAGAGTTTTCACATTTTTTGTGTTTTTTAACTTTTTTCATAATAAAACAAATTTTAAAGTGAAGACTTTTGAGGTAATTTTAAAGATCATAATAAACCACAATTTTTGAGACCATAATTAAGTGTTTACCAATAGTAGTTCTTCTACAAATTGAATTTTTCAATGATTTTTTTGGGGTGTCGCTCCATTTTTAACTCCCTGGGATTTGGTCTGGGACTCCCTTTCTTTACCGATTCTTGTTCGTCTTGATGAGTACTATCATCCCTGAAAGTTTGTTGCACCATTTCAGATACACCCTGTATAACTCACATAAAGAGGAGGGTTTGAGTTTGGCATTGATGTTTTTTGTCTCTACATTTCCCAAAAATACTGAAATTCACCAGTTTAAGAGGGTGTTTTAAGAGGGGGCTTTATTTATCCTAAGGTTCTTTACATTAGTCTGTTTGCTTGGACCTATAAAAAAACCTAAAAAAAGTTTTAAAATATTTGAAAAAATGTCTGACTACAAGTTAAGCATATACTATCTGAATTTATACGTATGAATATTAATGAATAATATGAATAAACTGTATTTGACAAGTTTTTAACAATGTTGTTTCAAAGCGATTCTAAACTAGCTTCACAGTGAAACAAAGAATATCACATGTATAAATTTCTGCCTGTAGAACTGGTTTTTCCTTTAGTAGACTATTATCGCAGTGAAACAAACATTAAATCAAAGTTCAAGTTCCTGCCTGTAGAACTGGTTTTTCCTTTAGAAGACTAATTATCGCAGTGAAACAAACATTAAATCAAAGTTCAAGTTCCTGCCTGTAGAACTGGTTTTTCCTTTAGTAGACTACTATCGCAGTGAAACAAACATTAAATCAAAGTTCAAGTTCCTGCCTGTAGAACTGGTTTTTCCTTTAGAAGACTAATTATCGCAGTGAAACAAACATTAAATCAAAGTTCAAGTTCCTGCCTGTAGAACTGGTTTTTCCTTTAGTAGACTACTATCGCAGTGAAACAAACATTAAATCAAAGTTCAAGTTCCTGCCTGTAGAACTGGTTTTTCCTTTAGAAGACTACTTATCGCAGTGAAACAAACATTAAATCAAAGTTCAAGTTCCTGCCTGTAGAACTGGTTTTTCCTTTAGTAGACTACTATCGCAGTGAAACAAACATTAAATCAAAGTTCAAGTTCCTGCCTGTAGAACTGGTTTTTCCTTTAGTAGACTATTATCGCAGTGAAACAAATAGCAAATCAGAGTTCAAGTTCCTTTAGCCAAGTTTTTATTTAATAATACCTATCAAGTTCTGTACCCACAATTTTAAAGAGGAATTTACTTCTTATTTTTAAGAGGCCAATTTTCTTACATAAATTGGATGGGTAATTAAATTAAAAATAGAATATGCGCAATGTATCTGGCATAACCTAGAAAATCTTCATTAACGTACAACAAAACATCCAAGAAATCTACTCCAAAATTTTCTCAATCGATAAAATAAGGTAAAAAATTTAAGAAGTCCCAGCATGAACTGGTGAAAATCCCATCACTAGGTGAAAGCACACACAAAAAAAGAACCTCGATAAAACTGCGCCTAAACATGGAAAAGAGCCTTTAGTGAGAAATGATTTTTGGTTTGCAAACAACAATTGAAAAAACTCCAAACTATCCCAAAAACAGCAAAGAAAAGGCAAGAAATTGAATCCTTCTCGCCGGGCCATTCATCATGTCTTAATGCCTGCGCCAGGTGTCACTGGCACGCTATTAGGTTCTTTGTCCTTGTTCGGGGAGGCACAGGATCGACTTTTAACAAGCACAGTTAAATTTCTGATGAATAACGTTGGGCCACATTGGAATTTGAAATTAGTCGCTACTTCTTTAGGGGAGTTTTCTCCACTGCTTTGACTTTCAAAAGTGAGTATTTGCCTAAAAAGGCGTGTATTTTAGATTGAATTTGAATTTTTAAAGTTGATTGTGTTTATATAGAAGTTTATTTTTAATCTCAATATTTAATTGGTCATGTTTGTTCTTGAGTTTTAAGTACATATTTTGGATGGGTATCCTTAAATGCAGTAGGTACGTATATAATGAAGTGACTTTCAATATTTACTCCTTTTTATTGTGTGTGTTAAAATGACAATTTGATTAAGTAAAATAAATCTTAAGCAGGTTGTTGAATGTCTGAGGGAACTTAATATAACATCTGAATGTCTCAGTTTTAATTTTGTATGGTCTACTTCCTGTCTTAGTTGTGATTTTTTGCATTGTACTAATTTGGTAGTATACTTAGAAGAGAAAAATAGCAACCAGAAAAACAAAAATACGTCAAAAGAGTAATTTTAATAAGTAAAACTTCAATTTTAGTTGCCTCTTAAGCATGAACACTTTTTGTTTATGATTAAAAAAGGAACAGACTTTAATGAAATCAATCAGTAACAAAAAGTAGAAATTTTATTTTTTAGCATAATATACTTATTAACAACAAACAACATCCAAATAAAGGAAAATGTTTGGATTATATATAAAATGTGTAATTCCTCATCGTATAAATACATCTGCATCTTAATCTACGATCCATACCTCTAATTGTAACTTTTATAATTTAAAAAAAATTTTCTCTATCAATTATGGTTGCTATTAATATATGTGATGTATATATTGTTCGAATTCAATAACAATTTAACATTACAACTTTCCAAGACTCGCCCGCCTCGAAGCCAATAACCACCCCCTCAAACACCGCAACTCAAACTCCCTCCCCCAAAACAAAACTGCTTCCCCCGCAGACAACCTCTATCCGGCGATATCCGCTCGGAACCGGTATTAACAGGTTGCAAACCGTTATTAGAGGAAGCTAAAAATCCACTGCTGCTGAAACATAACGTCCCGCCATTGCAGCAGCCCAGTTCATTAGATCTGCAGGGACCGGATGTTCGGAATTTCCCCGACCCTTTTGAGGAATGCCCCCGAAATGAAATGAAATGAGTTGAACGAAAGCCAGGGCCCTGCATGCCATTATAAATTGATGGCTCGGAATTATTGAATTCCGTGTACGAAACAGTTGACCTGGGGGAGGAGGCATCGGGAATCGTGCGCTATTTAAGGTGTAATAAGTTTGCAGTTAGGGACACCAGGTGGTGCTGAGGTGTAGTTAGGCTTGTGTCGGATGGAGGGGATATTTCTTGAGGGAGAAATGCGAGTTGGAGCAATTTGGTTAAATTGGATTTGTAAGAATCTGAAGCATTAGTTAAATTTATACTAAGTTATAATGGAAATTTTTAAGGTTGACAGTTTTGCAGAAATCGAGTAAAAGAAGCTTGTCTAATTTTAGAATCAGATTTATGAATTGACTCCCAAATATCATATTTGAATTAATTTCCAATTAAGGTAATTCATTAATTATACAAAGACGTGATTTTTGATTATTGATAGACCATTATTATATACGATAACTAATAAATATCCGTTTTAGTATTAAAAACATCTGTTATTGAAAGATTTTTTATTAAATTGAATGTAATAAGTTACCAAAATGTATATCGATGATAATGGTTAAAACACACTCTATCAGGAAACGGTATTTTAAAACATTTTTAATTAGTCTCTGTTGGCAGGTAACATTCTCTTCACATCTAATATAATAAAAGTCAATGTGTGTATATACAGGGTGTTTCAAAATTGCGTTGCACGGCTTTTATTCGGAACCAACGCCTCCTAGGGCCATGGAAGTAAGGTCTACCCCTAGGTAAGTGACCCTGGAAAATCCATTGAGATAACTTACAGCGCCCCTAGCGGCGAAATTAAAAAGTTAAAAAAAATAATTTAAAAACTAAAGGAGATAGAGCAAAAACATCAGTAAGAATATTGTTGCCACCGTCAAGAAGAACTCACTGAAAAAAATTTGATCAAAATATCTTGAATATTCGGGGAGATATTAGCATGTGAAAATAGCACTTTTTCAGGGGTCAAAAATGAAAAAGTTCGCATATTCGCAAATTTTTTTGATTTTTTGTTTAAATTTTGTGTTCTTTTAACTAAAAAAACACAAAACTACACAATAACACTGAAAAATTTGGAAATATGCGAACTTTTTCCTTTTTGATCCCTGAAAAAGTGCTATTTTCACATGCTAATATCTCTGCGAATATTCAAGATATTTTGATAAAATTTTTTTCAGTGAGTTCTTCATGAAGTTGGCAACAATACTCTCACTGAGGTTTTTGCTCTATCTCCTTTACTTTTTAAATTATTTTTTTTAACTTTTTAATTTCGCCGCTAGGGGCGCTGTAAGTCATCTCAATGGATTCCCCAGGGTCACTTACCCAGGGGTAGACCTTACTTCCATGGCCCTAGGAGGCGTTGGTTCCGAATAAAAGCCGTGCAACGCAATTTTGAAACACCCTGTATGTTTGTTTGTCTTTTATACAAATCCACAGTTTACTTCCGATCTGCACCAAACTTGGTATACCTACGTAAAACAAACCCAGAAAAAACATAGGCTATGTTTCAAAGTTCTAGAACGACCCCTTGACCCTCTTTTAACCGAATTTATAGCCGAAAACGCTTATTTCTCCATTTCTCTACCAGAGCAGATCTGCTCGACTCACTATTGTTAACGAGATGAAAACCTTCAAAAATTAAATATTTTAACAGGAAAAACTCGATAATTGTCCATTTAAAAACTATATCAGATGTAAAAACACCAAATTAAATTCAAATAACTAATTTTGAAACGTTAGTTTCCCCTATTTTAAGATATTTTCCTTTAAAATTTAAATATTTATGGAAAAGTGTAAATTTTTTTTCATGGAAAACGACTTAAAAATAAAACATTGTTTCAAATGAAGCGGTTCACTAGACTTTTCAATTTACTAGATCTTTTATTATTGTTTCAAATTTGTTATTTTAGTTCACTAGACTCATTAATTTACTAGGAAACATTGCCGAGAACACCGTGAAAAGAAAAATTACCTGGAACATCGGGATAGGAAAATTATCGGGAACATCGGGATAGGAAAATTACCCTTAAAACCGGGAAAAAGGAAAATTACCGGGAACACTGGGAAAGTGGAAAAATATCGGGATCATCGGGATAGAGAAAAATTACCGGAAACACCGGGAAAGGGGAAAAATATCTGGAACACCGGGATAGAGAAAAATTACCGGGAACACCGGGATAGAAAAGATTTCCGGGAACCCCAGGATAGGAAAAATGACCGGGAACATATACCGGGAAAACCGGGATTTGAAAACTACTGGGAACACCGGGATAGGAAAGAGGTGCCTGGGATACCAGGTTGATATGTAATATATTGCTTCTTTACAAATTTATAAATGTATTTTAAGAAAACTTAAAAAAATAAACTTATACACTCCATCCGTTCAAGGCCGGGCATATCCGCTAGTCTAATATAATAAAATTGAATGTGTATGTGTGTGTGTGTGTTTGTCTTCTATACAAATCCACAGTTTTCTTCCGATCGGCACCAAACTTGGTATACCTACGTAAAAGAATCCCCAAAAAAACATAGGCTATGTTTCGAAAACTATAATTGACCCCTTGACCCCTTTTTTGTTCTTTTTATGGTCGTTTTGCTGAAATAGCTTTTTATTTCTGCTCAAAAAGAGATCTGCTTTCCCCATTGTTACAAAAAAACTATAATGCAAAATAACACGTTTTTAAAAGAAAAACTAGATATAAATCTAATTAAAAATTATAACTATAATCTAAAAATACATTTCAACAAAATTTAAAATTTTAAAACTGGTAAGTATAGTACAAAATATTTTTATTTGAGAGTAATTTTTAAATAAAAAGTTTCATGGAATAGCATTGTTGTTAAAATAATCTCCATGGAAACGAGGATGAAAAATCAAATGATGATCATATTATAGCTTTTAAGAAAGTTGGTTTACAGACCAAAAACTTCAAAACCATTTTAAGTGGAAATATTGTATTTTTCCTTAAAATGCAGGTATATGTTTTATTTTTTAAATTTAATACCAAAGATATAATAAAATCATGAAAATATGATTAATTAAGGTCGCTAATTGAGCATTTTAAGTGATTTTGGGAAGAATATTTTTCTAATATTTTGTTGTTTTTTATGGGAATCATGTGGTAAATGCAGAAATCGTTCAGAATTCAAAATGCTTGATTCGACACCTTTCACTCATCAAAATATCGGCACGGATCCAGCACGCCTCCAAGAGGGGGGCACTTTTCCAGAAAGATCCCCACTGGTACCATTGGGGGTATAGGGGTCCTCCCCCAGAAAAAAATTTAAATTTGACGTGTAAAAGTAGGGTCTAAACTCGCGTTTTTAGAAACGTTTTGAGTCTAACGGGGGCACTTTTCAACGCTATCGCCTTTACTTTTTCACTCAAAATGTCAAAATATTGGGAATTTCCTAAAAATTATCACTGAAGATCCCCTGGTGGTACTAATGGGAGGTATGGGGATCCTCCCCCAGAAAAAAATTGGGAATTAGACCGGTAAAAGTAGGGTTTTACTCATTTTGACAACCTTTTTGGGTTCCCAAGGGGGGCGCTGTCCCGAGTGCTACCCCCTGGATCCGGTCCTGGAAGGTTGAAAATGAATTAAAAATTTTAAAGAAAAAAATCTCCATCTCCACCCGTGCAAGGCCGGGCATATCAGCTAGTAAAATATAAAATTGACCCCCTTTATCCACCATTGGGATTATCAACTACTGGGAGCGTTCCAGAGTTCTTAGTTTCATTCCACAGTGTTGATAACTTGATAGTTTACAATATACCGGATTCACTTTACATCGGAACAGTTACTATAAACGATATAAATATCCAAAAAGATCTGTTCTATTTGGAATAATTTAGATATCGATTTTTAGCAATTCGTTATGCTTAAAAAAATTTCAGATATTTTACCAAACCTTATCTAACTTTATTTATATAAAATATGACAAAAATACATCGCAACTTTTAAACAAATTGACAAAAAGGAAGAATGGATTTTATTTTTCTTTTTTCTAAAGCTTCTTTTTTGAGAATATCAAGCGCTTTATACTAAAGATGATGGATTGCAGCTTCAATCTCGGCTTTATCTCGGGTGAAACCCCTTTTCCTAAAGCAACGAAGTTCAATTCGCATGATTGCTTTTTTATACGAAAAAACATCCTTGGATATTTTTTCCAAATATCTCACTGCTCTTGAAAGGGTTTCAAATATTCAATGTTCTATTCATTGGGTTTTTGAAATCACATAAAAACTACACAGAACAACTAGCAATAAATTTAGATCTAACAAAATGAAACATGTAATGATAATAAAATTCTTACAAATTCAATTGATTGCAATTTTTACACCATTGAAGTATAGAAGAAGAAAAAATTTTTATAAATTTTTAACATTTTAAGTGGCAATGGTGTGAAAAAAACCCCACCCTTATACTAGACTTCAACGTTTCTTGACGACCCTGGCGAAACAAGCAGAGAGAAACAAAGACCCAGAGCGGTGTCTAAATTTTGAGAGAAATTTAAGAACTTAAATTTAGAAATATTATTAGTTTGTTGAGCCCATGTCCTATATAGAGCCTTTTTATCACGATTCGCGTACCAAAACTTCTCCTGCAAACCCAACAGGCTTTCTGTTTACTAAGTTTTTTTAAGTTTACTAAGTGCAACCAAGTAAAGACATCAATTTTTGAAAACAAATAACGATTGTAACTTGTTTCAACTATTCAATACTTTTAATAAGTAACAATTATAATGCTTATTAACAATAAATTCAAAACAAAACACTAAAGTGAGTGTATAGGATAAATTTTCTCTGCTTTCTTCATTCTTTAACACTGAATGAAGTCTCTCCAGGTATAATACTAAACTCTTCCAAAAGAACAATAACATGAATAAAGATACTGTACAGTCTAATTGCTTGTGTTTTCAAAAGGTTCGAACACCAACCTTTTACATCCTATTTAAACTTTTGATTCCTATAATGATTCGAACCTCAAGGTAATCTCCAAATCCGAAGAGTACCAATGTCGCGGCAACAAAAGTTGATTGCATTTGTTATTGTGATTAACGACAAATATACTAATTACGATCTGATCAAAATTCAATCAGCTGTTAAAATAACTTCGATAATTACGCATGGTGACTGCCGAAACTCTAATGACTGTTCCCTAAAGGCAACTCCCTTATTCAAATAAGGGATTAGAATCTGAAAGGGGTATTTCTACAAGCGCATTCATAAAACAAGAATCTTCATCAGACTGATTAAATGCGTATAATTGAGCGTGTGTTAGCACAGAGCATTAGTTCAAAGTTTGTGTTGCTGCGAGACAGACAGGAGAGAGATTTATCCAATAAACGCTGCTTAGTAATGTCCTCAGCTCTGAAGGATTGCGTGCCCTACCGAGCAATGATCATGTTTAGAGTGGGTCTGATGCAAAATGATTACGATTTAATAAGAGATGCGTGTTGCCAACGGTTGCGTGTAATAGCCCGAGTTGGTGGATCTTTTAACGGATTGCCGCTGTTCAAGCGAGTTTGGGAAAGTTTTGTGGGAGATTTCTTTTATCAGTTGCTGTGGCATCACTGATTTGCGTGTAAAGGAGATACGGTTTCAGATGACTGGATAAGTTGTATTTTGTCTTAATATTATGTTTCCGATAAATATTTCCTTGTCACTAAGATTGAAACAATGTAATTGTGTTTGATAAGCATTCATTTGAATAGGCATTTCTTGCATACGGATTTAAAGAGTAGTTACAGCATTAAAACAGGAGATATTATCAACAATTTCAAAAATGGGGATTTACTCCACTTTATTTAACCAGCGTGTATTAAAACCATTTAAGCCCTTAAATTGTAAGTCTAAATACTTATTTAAGCAGTTTTATAGTTTAACTTATAAAAAGAAAGATATATTGGAACTCATGGGTATGATTTAATTTTCCAAAAAAATTTAACTGTACTTAGATCTAGTAAATAAATAGTTTTAAATATTGTATCAATAAAAATTACTTCAAGTATCTGTACAATTATAAAACAACAGCTTAAAAAGTCATTGTGTTATCATGTTTTAAAGCTATCGTCCACTTTATGCTATTTTACTCTCTCCAAATATCTCAAACAATAAAATCCGCTAAATTGAAAAATATTTCTTTCGAGGAGTTATTTTAATAAATGCATTTTACTACACATTTTGAATTTTTCTTGTGTCTCAAAGGGAATTTATATTCATGATATTTGTAACAAATTTTCAGTATTTTAGTAATGTAATGTTTCCACAAAAGTAAAGTACATCGATACTTAAATAACTACCATCCACATTATATACAGTTTGGATTCATTTGGGATATACACTGAAATCATCTCCTTCAATTAATGCTTGGGCAAATCGCCAGAAGAGATTCATCCATGAATGGATAAAGTGCTTTAATTCTGTTTAATTCGATAAATCAAACATCCAAAATATAATTCTCTGAATGATTAAACACGGCTTAACAAGATATTTATGTGATTTACAGCAACCAAATGGCTTAGGAATATAGCGAGTAAATTTGTTATACCCGAATTACCCCCTTTCATTGAATATGCAACTTCAAAGTGAACATCCCCAAATACCATCGGTTTTATGCAAAGGGTAATAAATTATAGTTCCCTTCCTCCATGAGCATCCACTCAATACTACTTTCGATATCGATCCTGGGGTCCTGAAACTTCCGGAGAAACTCAAATTCACTCTGCTGCCGTCAAAGTGACGGAAAGTTCCATAAATCAATGGGGAAAATTTTTAGTGATTCTGGTGACAGCTGAAAGCAGTAATTACTCAGTGCAAATAAATTGAAATGATACAGTGGGGTGAGAGAGAAATAATATATTTTACGAGGATATTCTTTCAGAGGTTATGCTAAATGGAAATTTTGTTAAATTTATTATCTAAAATGGAGAAGAAGCTATTTGTTTTTCAGGAAGGTTTCTGCTAAAAATGTAACACAAACAAATACGGTAGACTAAAAAACGCAGACAGATACAAAGCACAGCACCAGCAGCTAATTAATCCGCAGCAAACAAGTTATATAAATCATTTAAATAAATAGCACTATGTGAAGTATGAAAACTGGAGGGACAGTTTTAAATACAAAAACATACTACATTACATAACATTCCTTGTTTACACATTCTCAAAACAAAAATACAAAAATAAATAGATAAATAAAATAAAAATAAAACATTCCTAAAGTAGAGTGATATTTACAAGTATCCACAGAGAAAAATCCTAACAGAGGGTCCAAAACGATATTTTCAAATTATGGATGGATGTGAGGGTACCACGAATGAATGATTGACAGAGATATTTTGGTGACTAAACCTGTGATTGGCTGTGACGTATCTGTTTTTTTGAAGGGGAAGGAAAAAAGTTAATCTCAATCAGGCTTTTTCCCAGCCTCCCGTGACGTAAAAGCGATCCCAGCGCCAAAAAAATCCCTACATCCATCCAAATTTTCGACTTCAATTACGCCTATGGCCCCGGACTCTCTGTTCTAGTTCTCTATGCAAGTATCCGCCGTTAGCAAAAAGCACTACTCCCACTACATCTTCGTGATTTAAATTCTTTTTTATATGTAGAATAATAAGATTCCCCCTTTTCATAGGTATGAAAAAAATCTCGTGAGAAAAAGGATCTAAATCTATCATTTTAAATAATAAAAAAATATTTTTCCCCTTTATCCTTACTACCTTACCAATAATCTTCTAATTACCTTTAGGGTCTATCTCCCAACAATATTAGCAGTTTCAAACGTAACTGATAGCAATTGCAATTGTCAGCAGCGGATTGCGATCAATCTCAGTCTGATTGAAAATAGCTTCCTCCAAAATAACCACGGGATCAACCTAACCCCCCCAAAACGAAACCCCTCCCCCTCAAAGACACCACAATCAATCAGCCTAAGGGCATCCCTATAAATTTCCTCGCTATCTGATCTTGCTCTTCCATAACAATCGATGGTCAATTTGCACTGCACTTTATAAACGAAGTGTCCTTCCGATGACGTAGAACAAGCGGGGAGGGGTAGAGGACACTGGATAAGCATTCAAATGTGGGTGGTTCTAATGAAGGGAAGAATGGGGGGCATGCCCCTCCTGTACAATGTGCAATTAATTAGGGATGGGCTTATGGAAGGGGAGGGGCCTGTTTGATCTACTTGTGGATTTGTGCTCAGGGATACGGTGACCGAAGCTTATTCCTGCGGGAGTTCAATTGGTGTGATTTGGAATGAACTATTTTGAGGTGGATGAGTTAGGGGTTGAATAAAAATTTTATCGAGATACTTAAAAAGTTGAAAGATTTTCATGAATAGGATTACTATACATTTGTGACAAGCTACCTTAAAGAAAAGCATATTTAATACTGTCTGTAAAATTCTACTCCCAGACAAAATATTTAATAGCAAAAAAAAATTACGGAGTTTTTCTTATAAGCTTCTTCAAGTAAACATGCTAATTTTTTTAGAATAAGACTTAAACAACAAACAACACAAAGTTATTAAAATAAACTAGAGTTGAACTTTAAAATAAATAAAAAAATCACCTTTTTGGAAAAATTCGTTTAGCCAGTGAGATTGAAATCAATCTTATATGTAAAATCTCACAAGCTGCTGCGGATTTACTTATTTACCCCCTAGATCAATTCCGAGCGAAATATTTTTCATGGTCTAGACAAAACCCATAGACAAGTAATTGCGTCTAGACTAAGACGACCGTTTCGAAGTGAATTATTCCAACATACGAACAGAAAAATTGGGAAGTGAGAAATATCCAATTTTCAAGTAATTTTAAAACCTTTTACAGAAATATATGCGTCCCAAGAGTCATACGAAATTCTACATCAAAGCATTTAGACTTTGGATCTATTGGTTAGGAAAACCTCTTGACAGACGATGTTATTATCTATGCTGTTGTTACTGACTCTCTACCGTAACGGATATTTGTTAATTAACACAGTATTCAAAACTTGGATACTTTATCTTTAATGTTAAGGAAAACTGATTAAATGTTAATAAAGACCCTAATTCTATTTTGAAACAAAACAGAGAAAGGATGTGTGTATGTGTATGTAATGTACCCTTTCTACATATAAACACTTATATATACCTTAACCTTATATTAAGGGTTTATGCTTTGTTATGGAATAGGTATCAAATATTTAAATATGGATTTTCTTATGAACATATATTACTTATAGGTACACATTTTACTTTTTAAAATACTACTTTTCACGTTTACGGCATAGTACCTTATACTTTCAAATATAATTTACAACCACATCGTTTTCTAAATAAAATGCTGACAAATTTCATCTACCTTGGAGATAAACAAATATCAGTCTCAGCCAATATCGTATTTCCATAACCGATACGAAGAATGTTAAGATACAACCAGAATGTAAGAGTTAACGGTGTTATAGATGAATTTAACTAAACAGTAAGGATTTTTAACCTATTAGACTTTATGATTTAATGCAAAGTATGGTTTATTAAATATATTTGCGTAAAATACTAATTTTCAAAAGGGAACACTGCAATTTAAAACAGATTCCCTTATTTACCCCACAAAACTATGGGGAAAATATCAATATAAAGTATTGTTACTCTACACAAATCCTCGTACTACTTGAGATAAACCCATATTCAGTCACATAAAATTGAGTTTAGTACGGTTTAACCTATTCCAAATACAGGGCCAGTTTCGGACAATCTTCGACAGTCCATTCATGTCACCTCAGTCCTCTCCTTGCAATATCATCAGGGTGCCGTGCACAGCTGCAGAAGGCTTGATTACACAGGGCTGTACTACCACCCCCACACTTCCTAGTGGCATCTTAGCAATTCCTACTAATCGTTATCATTGCCAGAGCTGCCACTAGCGAGTGGAAGGGTGGATCATGTCGCATCAGATGTGGTGGTTGACTTTACACAGAATGCCTTCCTTTATCACACAGTGTAGGTTCCTTGGTAGTGTGTTGAATATGAAGGGGGCTTAGGTTAACCCTACTTAATAAATACAACTGACTTTTTTATTTGAATGTAATATTTAGCTGATCTGTTCAAAAGTCAGATTACCAGTAATTTTTCAACCAATTTTTGAGTAAAAATCAATCACTGGATGTGATGCAAGAGGTATAAACAAATGAAGAGAGATAGACATGACCCAAAAACAAAATTAAATTTAGAAAAAAAATTAACAAAATTAAAAGGAAATTAATTTCATTTCATTCAAAATGTTCAATGCTCCAGCGTTTACTGTTTCGGTTGAGTATAAAATAATGTATAAGTATTTCCATTTTATTTCTGGAGAAAAGTAAAGACGAAAATTTAAAAACATTCCAAACAGTAAAAAAACTAAAAACAAAACTTATTCGTAGAAAGCCATTTAAATAGTTATTAAAAATATTATTTAAATGATTCCAAGGAACATAAAATTCTATCTCGTGGAAATTAGAATGGTATGAGAAATTGACTTTTAAATTTGGTTTTGAAAAATTTCATATAAAAGCAACATTGAAAAACCTTCAGATTCCCCTTATTTAGTTTAAGTCAGCATATTTATCAATTTTTCTTAAATAAAAAGTAGTCATAATCTACATCAGCTGAAATTTTCATTAAAATTGTTTACAAACTTTTATGTAATCATTTCATCAAAAAGGAAAACATATACCTTTTAGGTAAAAAATGAAGCATTTAAGCTCATTTTTCCTAAGAAACTTGAGTTACAAATTTCCCAGAATACATGAATACTTGAACTTTTAAATATATTCTACCATTTCCTGAAACTTCGTCGTTTTTTACTTTCCTTGAAAAACGCGAGAAGTGATAAAATCATCTGTCGCCCTTTATAAAACTTTAAAATATTGACGTCATGGTTTTTTCTTCTAAACAAAAGTTCTTGAAATCGAAGAACAAATTGAATTTGAGAATCATTGAATAAAATGAATTTTCTAGGGAAAATGAACGTTTCCGAGAAAATTATTCTTCTGGAAATCTAGGTATGCATTAGAATTTATCATGCAACAAATAAGTAAGCATGAAACATTAACTAGTGAGGACGCGCCAGACATGAGAAGACTAAAGTACTTTTTAAAACATTCCCAGAAACCCTCATACATGGATTAAACCTAGTGTAGCAGCTTTCAAGATTACAATCAATAAACACCTAAAATTTCAAGAATGTGTTAATCTTATTTTCCGGGAAAAGTGATTCTGTTTTGAATTAAAAAAAAATGTTCCATGAATCCGTTTGGTAACTTTTTGGTCTTTCCAGGCATATGAATTTGGTTCTATCATGTAAATATTTATAGTATTACAGAATTTTTAATTATAGGATTTTAAAGATTTTTAATTATTTTCAAAAGTGCTTTTAATTTAAAAAAATTTAATTTATTTCAAAGTGCTAGTTTTTTCAGTACTATTTACTTTAAAGTCAATTTATTAATTTTAAAATTTATTTATCTTAAAATTGTATCCATATTATCTCAGCGTGTTCCCATGTAATAGAAAAGTGTGCGTGTTCTACCAGGTTAATTGAGTGTGTGAATGCAAGTTTAGTTTTTAAAACTTACAAATTATTTTAAATAAATTTTTTCAATTTTAAGGATTTAATTAAAGGATGTTTTAAAACTTTATTGAAGTATAATTCATATCTAGAATTTTTTTTAATTAGAAGATTTTGGAAAAATATTTATTGTTGAAGTATTCATATACTAGATATGTATATTTTAATTGAACAATAAGATACCCACATTTGCAATATATTTTCATTTCTATTTAAAACCATAGAGCACAAAAGAATGAAATTCAAATTTTTATAGAAAAATGACAATTTATTATCTTATGTTATTTTCACCGATATTATCTCATAAAATTTTATGATGGAATGTAAAGTGTCTATTTTTAAAATGGATTTAATCATACATTGGTTTAATAGATTTTTTTCAGTCTAATAGATTTGTTTCGTATTTTTTTTGCTACGTTTCCTATAACTTAGTTAAAATGTTTGGTAAATTTATCTGTTTATTTTCCAGTTTAATGTTATTACAATGCAATGTAAATTATTCTTAAAAAAAGAATGGTAAGTTTTATTTGAATTTCAAAATTTCGTGTTCTTTGTTTACAAATAACGTAATTTTCAATCATTAAATTTAAATTGTTAATTGAGTGAAAATAAATATTTGATTTAAAAAAGAGTTTGTTTCATTTAGAGATTTAGCATACAATAAATCCTAGAAGTATTAATTACGTAGAGATATAGAGCATTTAAATTAATGCCAAAAGTTAAAATTCAGCATTCCCAAAACTGAACATCAAACAGTTTGTACACGATTACACAATTACAACATTCACTCTATCAATAAGCAAACAAAAATTTTAAGTTAGAAATTTACACAAATAATATTGTTTCATATGTTTCTTATAAAATATGATACGGTGATGCATACAATATGTACAAAATATACAACATTTAATAAGGTAATTTAACGAACGTCAAATTATGTGTATCTTTTTTCCAAAATTTAGATAAGCCATTTCAAGCAATAGTATTACGAAGTTAAAACAGAGTGTTTTCAAATGAAATATGTGCTGAAGGGTATTGTTGAATCCATATAAAAACTTATAAATTAAGATTGTGTTCAAAACAAAATTCTGATAGCGAGTTTCTTTAACTATCTAGTGTAATATTATTTTAAAAAATTTTGTATACAGCAAAACCTTTGAAGTTTAAAAAAACATATAGTACAAAGTAACTACTGTTTCCTTCACAGCCTTCATGTGAATAGATTTTTTTTCGTTCTGTAATTCCCTTACTGACATTTCACGAACCTGGCAATATTTTCTAAAACCCGGAACATGACATTTTTTGCTTTTCATACTACATGAATTTGAAAATTGAAAAATAAATCGATATACTTAAGTCTTGGTAACTGGTTATGTTAGTACCTACTGAAAAACTAAAGTGTTTCACAAAATGTTCTTATATTTCTCGGATTTTTATATAATATTACAGATAATACAATATTAATAAAATACAAAAATTGAATACTACAGACTCTACAATCATATCGTTGAAGTGCCTTATTCCCTAAATCATACTAATCCTTTCTCAACCAAACCGCTGGTATCTATCCAAGTGAGCAAACTCAGTAGTGTTGTTCTAAGTAAAAATTATCACAACGTGAAGTTTGTTAAATTACCTTGACACGGCGTTTAGAAAACTCGAAAATTCAAATGCAATGGGTGGGAGGGGCGTCAACTTACCACGTCTATGATTTGCTGAAGGGTGAGGCCGAAACTGAGCAGGAGAGGCTCTGATTCGTTGGCGACGGGTCTTTCGAGGACGTTGTAATCGTTGAGGAGCTTGTTGAGGAGTCGCTTCTCGTGAGGACCCTGCTCTGATTCTAGAAGAGAAAAGAGAAACACCCGTTATACTCTTATTATTCAGGAAACAAAACATCAGCTTCACACTGTAAAAAAACTTTTAACGCACTCATTTCCGTGGTTTTCTTAACGAAAAAGTTCCGCTAAGCCTAGCACAAATAAAATTTTATATTTAGACTACAGAATTGTATTAGGGGAAAAGAGATGGTTGTGAAACAGTGTAGAGTGGTTTGTAGTACATTTAAATATCAAACCGAAAATCAACCAAAAGAGTTTTATGAGCACAAGTTAAGTCAATTTGAAAACGTGATGTGATAATCGTAAGGATAATAGAGTTTCAGTGAATTCTTAAGTAATATTTTAAGACTCTTAACTTTGAAGTTCCTATTCTATTCTACAAATACCATCCAGTCTCCAATATTTATTTAAAACTGCAGAATTTTAACTGCCCAAATATCTCGAAAGGAGTAGAGATAAATAAATTAGTTATAGTACAATAGAAGCTTGGATATTAGTAAAAATAATCAATTTTTATTCAAAAATATTCAAATTTATTTTGTGCAACTTCAAATACATCTAATGGCTACAGCTACTTCATAACTCTGAGTTTGAACAAAAATGACAGAAAGACCTATATAAACCTAATAACGGATTTAGTTTTAAAGTTCAATCAAAAAGTCCTGTATTTATTTCTACTTTTAGACTTCAATAACCACCACTTGAATTCATCCTATCCAATCACTCTTAAAACCTTTCTCGAAAATTGCGTTCATTAAAAATAGACAACCAAAATTTTCCTGTCTTTTCCAATCAAAATTGAGGCAGGGCGAATGCAAAAAAGAAAGCTTTTAATTTCTCATTAAGAAAATTTTTCAAGAGTTCTTTAGTTTTAATATACTCTCCAGGAAGAGTTCTTTCTTCTAAATCTGTTTCTGAACACTTTCTCGAAGAAAGTGGTAAAGTTTAATCCCTACTAATTGTATGCAGATTAGTTTTCTTTTGGCTCTGAGGCAAGAAAGTTTTCGATGTAAACGAAGCGCGGAAGGTTTTCTGAAGAAAATGTTCCAAGTGCGGAGCCTGGAAGTAATTCATTGGTTGAAGAAAAATTTTCCCGCCTCTTTCCTTAAAAAAATGTTATTTTTATTGAAATACACAATTTTCTTGGAATGGAGGAAGGGAAAAACGCTTTGTACTTATTTTCGAACTGAAGGAGTTTCAAATTTTCAATTTAAGGAAATATGAATAAATGATTTTTTACAAAAAATCTAGAGAACGTTTTTGGAATGTGGTTGGTGCAACAAACGTTTATATTTCGAGAGGCGAAGGATTTTATGTAATATGCTTTAAATATGGTTTTGAGTATGAAAATTACGCTGAAGATTTTTCCGGTTGCTTTGTTTGTCGATTTATTTTATAATGCAAAAAGTATATTTTAACAAAGGTCTCCAATTTAGGAATTGATAAATTTTATATGAAGAGAAATAAGCTGTTGGAGAGTGGAAATTCTTTTCTAGAAAATATTATATATTTGAGTTATGATTGCATACGACTTATATTTTTATAAGCGAAATTCAAGATATCTAAGAATATAATAGGCATCTTTCCATTTACTATTATTGGTTACTTAAGGATGTAGTTTTATTAAAAATGTAAATTATTTGTTTCGGAGTTGAAACCCTTGATGTGTGTGTGTTCTAAAATATGATCACTGACCTTTGTGTTCATAATTTGTCAATTCTTATACATTTTAATATTATACCCTAAAATCTTAAATCAAATAATTTAATTTTGGTCTTATTTTACGGTAATGACTTATTGATAAGGTATAATATAATTTTGTAAACACTACACACATTATCAATTGTAGAAAAACCAGGTACAAGTTTATATTTATTTATATTACTTAAAAAACATACTGCTTGTGATAGATGGTATGAATCAATTATTAATTAATGATTAATGGTATGAACATTAATTGTTATTTAAAGAAGCGGTGTCTTACCATTACATTTTTTATGATCTTAAAATACAACTCTTCTGTCTTTTTCTTTTCACCCGAGCAAAATATCCTACCTATAAAAACTGTTTGTTGAAGTTTTCTAACATGTAAGAACAATTGATGGATAGTTTCATAGTGACCTAAGTGTGTGAGTTACTAAGCATTAGAGAAAATGTACTAACCATGCTTTTATCTATTTTTGCACTTTTTTATAAATCCTCTTTAGAAAACAAGCATTTCCTTCATTTGAAAAAAATTGACACCACTCTTCATAGGAAACACATAGAAAAATCACTAAGGCCCCCAATTATAAAAGAAAAAAATCAACTCAAAACAATTCTACAAAGGACACATAATCACACGTATTCAAATGGAGTCAAAACAAGGATGGACAAAAAAATCGTCAGATTAACACCTAAGAACCGCATAATAGGGTAGTTAGTGACAACACAAATTTCGTGTCCTACGCAATTTTCTCCTCATCGGCTTGTTTATTCTGTTTCCGGCCTCCATTTTTTAAACCACTTTCAACTCCCCTCCTTCCCTCTTTCAACTTTTCTCATCAAGTTTTAAGCCGCAAAAAGAAACTGCCAACGCTGCATTCGGAATTCCTGGCATATCTGAAAACGCTTCTTTTTAGCCCTGGTACATTAGAAAAGAAATGTATGCATTATACATGTCGACTAAAGCAGCATCATTAGAACTGAGGGGAAAAACAGGATATTATAAGACTGGGTAAATACTAAAACCTCTGCAAAGAGGGAAAAAACCGCAATGTGTACCATGCTTTATGCTCGAGGCGATGACTTGGATGCATTAAGGGCTTTTTAATTGCATTTTCCTTGAAATCCTTTTGTCAGAAAGTTCCGGGAACTTTCTGATTAAAGCTTTACACTTCTTTTTCCTTCCACTGAAAAATTGTACTTTGAGTTTTAAAAGTAGTTAGGTACACTTATGGAGGAGTAAGTTTTCAGAGATTTATGAATTGTTCTCGAGTTTGTCTGGGATTCTTGTGAGGGAAGGCGACATTTGTTGTAATTAGAGGAAAAAGTAATGATCTTGATATCATTCTTCATCTGGAGGTTAGGCGATAAAAATATTTAAATGGGTTTGTTAATAATTTGAAGTTTGTTATGGTGCGGGAAAGTTTTCTAATGGTTTTCTTTCTCTCGTTTCTGGTCTTGTTAATCAAAAATTCTCTTGAGTTCATTAGTACTGATAAGATTTAAAGCAGTTTGCGTTTGTTTAAGGCTTTTTAGGATAATTTCCCGACAAATGTTTCATTTTGTTTTTTGTTTTGAGCAAGTAACGTATAAATTAGATGACAAGCTTAATTTCCATTCTTTTGAGTCACTCAACTTAAGAAAATTATTTACAGAAAATTTATTTTTTTAATTTAAGAAACGTTTGGGTAAACTTTAGTTTCTTGCATACTTAAAAAACTGATTTCATATTTTTAGGTACAGGGAAACTGTGTTTTTCAAGGATATTTAAGTCTTTCGTTTAAAAGACAAGCTCCAAACATTCCACATACTTAGTATTTAGTTGCATCTGATAGAAACCCTCCTCCATTTTCCTGCTTATATACCACTTAAACTATAAAAATTTACTAATATGTCAATAGATTTTTCATCTCGAAATAATTATAATTAAATCTTTACTTTCAACACTTTGTCACTCATGTAGTACAGTAGAAGCTCTTGTAAAAACCCAGATGTCTCCTATTTTGAAAGAGGTCACTGGCAGAAGCCACTAGAGGTCGCTAATTTGACAATGAGTATTTGAGATGTGTTCTGTTAAACAACGGATGGGCTCGAAAATAGCGCCTACTTAAGATTTTCTAAAACTAAGGATTTTCACTAAACTTAGCTCTTTCATAATGTGGGACAGCTGTTTTTTATAAGATCTTCTACATCTACTGCATTCTATTACATGAAGAAACAGCTTTATCTGAATAAAAGAGGCCCCTTAACTGAGATCATCCTAAATTATCTGACATGAATATTCAAAAAGTTTCAGTATTGTTGCTGATCACTCAGGAAACCCCCACAACCCAATACAACCAATGCATCCACCAACCCAAACCCCGGTTACCTATACCCAAACACCACATCTTTTACCCAACAAAACTTCTCCATCACACACTCCCTCCTCAAAAGTTTCCTCATCCACCGCCCTACTTAATAACACCTCGAACTGATCGACTCCCGGCAGCGATCGCTAATGTCTGGAAAAGAAACTCGCAACGAAAAATAGCCACGCTTGACCGCCCCGGAAAGTGCAATTTCCCATCTCCCAAAAACCTATATTTCACGCTCTAGGATCGATGGGAAAACATGTGTCCACTCTAAAACTTCTCTCCACGCAACTCTCCTCTTCTGAAATAATTAGCGGGTTCGGCTGTGTACTGCTCTTATTGCCATTTATTTGCCCTTAATAGTGGGGAATAGTTTTTTTCATTTCTAGGAAAACTTGATTGGTTTTAAGGAGTGAAAAAGAACCGAGGATCTCGGAGTTTTGAGATGTTATTTATTTTTTTGCCGTCACGCATCGTTTGAAGTTGGGAAGTTCGAGTTTGCTTCTTAATTATTTATTTATTCCTCGCAGTTAAATACTTCGAAGTGATTTGGTGGAAAGGAGCTGCTGATAGCTAATGAGGAGGTCGATAAAAATTGCGTTTCGTAGACGGCTGTTTTGACAATGGAGGGAGCTACTTGAATTCGTGATTGCTATTGTTAAATTCTGATGGTTGGTGGAGAGGTCTTTTAGTTAAAAATATATAATTAGATGTCAATTTATTCGTATTTTATGGCTGTTTTGAAATTTAACTAGCATTCGGTCCAAAACTGCTCAGTGAAGTTCTTCAGCTTGAAATGAATTGAGTCATGCATTCTAGACAGAATAAATAGAATACTGATTCATTGTTACTTTTGTTCACCTTTTCAAAAATAATGAAGCTGAATTACAAGAAAATAAATACACTCATGCTTTATTTTAATGCTTTTTTCAAATGAATTTAATTAGATATTTAAGTATCTAAGATAGAACGTCGAGTAATTAACTAAACACATAAAACATTTATTTTTTGAGAATTTTCGAGTAAATATCATCTAGGCTTTTTAAGGAGATATTTATAACTTATTTCAATTTTTTTTATTTCAGAAATTGTTTAAAAATATCAATAAGGCATTCAAAAACTTTGTTAGCCCAAAAGAAATATTTCCCATTCTTCAAAGATGATTTCTACAATCATTCTAAATAGCACACTATATTAACTGATATTGTCCGCCATTAAGACTATATAGATTCGACTGTATAATATCAGTTGATATCACAATATTATCATTTGACATTGTATGCTACTTGAAAATGCAAGCAAAATTAAAAACTACTACAAGATAAACTAATTAAGAGAAAAACAAAGTTTGTACATTTTTGATTCATAAGATAAAAGTACAGCTCCAAAATGACTCATTATTAATAATAATACATTTAATACCTTTCAACTGTTAGTTTAATATCAATTTTGGAAAACCTCTAATAGAGATGCGTCTGATCTTTTAGTGTCATTGTTAAATAAATACCCTCCCTCTCTTTAAAAGTTCTCAAAGACCACCCTTCTTGTCTTTAATTCCTTCACACAAAGCTTCAACTCGAACTGGGCAACATTCCAACCACCAACAAACCCAACCCCCCAAACAACTACAACCCCCATTAATTACCCCAACAAATCACAACCACACCTCCATCACCACAACAATTCCAATTCCAGCCCAACCCCTAAAACAAAAAGAAACGAACCTGGCGCAACAAACTCCCCAAGACGTTTACGACCCCCCAAAAGCCCCCGAGTCATAAAATCTCCCCCTGCTCATTAACTACTCCCATGACTTTTGACCCGCGAGATCTCCAGCCGACAATTAAAGGATATGAAGGCAAGACCAGTGACAGCCAGCCAGCCCGCGAGCACAAAGCTTTCTCGGCCATATCTTTCTCCCTTTCGCCATGGACGTCTCATTCAAGAAAGTTGGAGAAAGGATGCTTTTGTAAAGAGTCTTGACAGATGGAGGCGGCTGTATCGGATGGAGAGCTGCTATCAATGCTTCTTGTTTGGGGTCGTCGGAGTTTGTTTTGAAGATGGGGTTGTTGTTGTTGTTGTTGGAGGCTGTAGTTTCTGTTGGGGTAAGAAGGGGTTTTCTTTTGTGTGGAGGTGAGGTGGGATTAGGTTTATTTTGGTCATCCTGGAGTTGTGAGGGAAGAGATTTTAGTTAGCAACAAGCGTTGTTAGGTGTTGAAAATTTTGGTAGGTGTTGGCACGTTGATTTGAATGTATATTCTTGTCTTTAAAATGATTTTTACTACAATGATTTTTTGGAGGGGAGGTAAAATTCTTCGGGAGATAGAGGATATCCCCCAAATAACTTGTAAATGTATTATCGATCAATATATGGATGGTAAGGATGGCATAAAGAAGGCCAGAGCTTAGAAAGGGTTGTAGTGCCAATGTTGATGATGACATAGTGACAAAAAAATACTTTCCCCTAGTACGACTTTTTTTGGAAGGATATGGAAATTTAAAATACACAAAAAGATTAATTTTTGCTGTAAAAAAACATTAATAAAAGTGTGGTAGTTGTTTTAAACATGTAATCTTACAAAATGGATAAAAGTTAAAAATAACATACAAACTAAGGTATGAATAGAACATCAGTTTCACAAATGTTCTTGTTTTCTTTGATATCCCGATCCCAATTAGATTCAATTAGATGAAAATTAGATTCAAAAATCTTAATTTTGAATTTATAAAAACAGTATCACTAGTTTTTATATGGTTATAGGCTAGACATTTGTTTTGTGAAACTCCCTCAACAATACGAAAATCTAAAATTAAGCATAATTTCTCAAATGTAAGTTTAGTTTATCTGATGTAAGCCAGTGGAATTTTGAAAATGCCTCCTCAATTAACCTATACAGGGTGATTCTGAAATGGACCGCCAAACTTTGAGAGGTGATAGTACTCATCAAGACGAACAAGAATTGGTATAGATAGGGGGGTCGCAGTTACACCGTTAAAGAGCTAGGTCCTAATGTAGTGCGAGAGCGTTACAAAAGGACGTTTTGCCAAGGCCCGTTTAACGAAAAAAAACATAATGAAATGAAAAAATTTATTGCATGAGGTACAGCAGTATCCGTATTACTTACATCATAAATTTGATAGAAATAAGGAAGTTGCATGTGTTAGATTTTCAAAAACAAACAAGTGTTCCGTATGGTTTTTTGTATGGTAAAATGAAATATCTAGTCAGTTTTTCAAAAAAATGTACAGGTAATTAAATATTTTAATTTAAAAGTCGAGAAAAAAACACGTGACTGAAAACGTTTATTGTTTAAACTATAAGATGACGTCAACAATAATACCATCAACTCCATTGCTTTACAACAATGTTTAGTATAAGATGACGTCACATCCAAACTCTTGGCGTTTTCGCGCGCTTTTAAAAAGGGGATTTTTGTTAATTTTTTTGGCAATCAAAAAATTTCTCGATCGGCCTCAAATTTTGGGCAGTTGATTGTTTTTGCAAGAGGAATCGATTAAAAAAATATAAAAAAATCATGCAACTTCCTCATTGGACCACTTTCTAAACCGTGGGGTGAGTTTTAAAACGTGCTCTTAGTCAAACAATGGAGTTCCATTAATGGTATTTAGAAAAATGATGATCGGGGAAGGAATTTTCAATGATCAAACAGTTTCAATGATCCATGTTACGATCATTGAAAATTCCTTCCCCGATCATCATTTTTCTAAATACCATTAAGGAATGTGATTCTTTGACTAAAAGATTAATATTGCACTTTTGAAACTAACTCCGCGGTTAAATTTGGAAATATGCGAACTTTTTATTTTTTGACTCCTGAAAAAGTGCTATTTTCTCATGCTAATATCTACGCGAATAATCAAGATATTTTGATCAAATTTTTTTAGTGAGTTCTTCTTGACGTTGGCAACAATACACTAGTTGAAGTTTTTGCTCTATCTCTTTTAGTTATTAAATTATTTTTTTAAACTTTTTAATTTCACCGCTAGGGGCGCTGTAAGTCATCTCAATAGATTCTCCAGGCTCACTTACCTAGGGGTAGACCTTACTTCCATGACCCTAGGAGGCGTTGGTTCCGAATAAAAGCCGTGCAACGCAATTTTGAAACACCCTGTAGACTCTAACATATATAAATATATTCATTGTTAAAATTTTTTAATCACATAGAAACAAGTAATATTACTTTCCCCAAAAAACTCCACTCCTCAAACAACGCCACTCATAAAAATCCTCCACAAAAAGCACACGCACTTCAGTATGACTTTAACACCACGTAATCTCTCCATCAATTCGATTCCGATTACTCTCCACAAAACGAATCGATTTCTCGCATCGCCAGATGACTCCCACAGAACCATAAATCAATCCCCTGATCAAGAAAAAAGAAGGAAATCAAGGAGCAAGAAACTTCGCGACAAAACCTCCCGGATCGGCTGCAGAGAGCGTCTCGAATGTCGCACTCGTCTCTCGTAAATCGATTTCTGTCCAACTGAAACGTTTTCCGTCATTATGTCACCCCCTAAATCGAACGCTCTCATGTGGAGAGAGTGGCTGAAGACATTGTGAGGCGAGTGCGGAGACGAGGATTTCGAAAAAGATTAGGGTAGGGTTGGATGGGTGGTCGAGAGTTTTCTTCGAGTCATTGTGGGCTTGAAATGCGTGGGTTAAGCTGTTTAGCTATTGCTCTCTTACACACATCAAGAGGTTGTATACTTCTAAGGAATACAGAAATGCGTTTGTGATAAAAAATAAAATAGGTAGTTATAAGAAGGTAATAATGATAATTGTATAGTAGTTACTTCAATATAAAATTCATGGAAAATTATGACAAATACAGTTAACTTTAACTTTTATAATCAGATTACCCGGGTTACTCGGAATTACCCGAAAACACGATGTCATAATTACTCAAAGTTTAAAGTTTTGATTACATGGACTCAAACCATATGAACACTGTTGTAAACTCACAACTCTCAAGCGTCACCTCCAACCGTGGACAGGTTTCGTCCTTCAACAGTCCTTAAGGACGAAACCGGTCCACGGTTGGAGGTGACGCTTGAGAGCTGTGAGTTTACACCTATTTTGCGCTTAACCAGCAATAAATGGTGAAATTCTCCTTTCATTTATATGAACACATTTCACGAAAACATACTTTTATTATGGTCTTTTTTCAGAAACAAAAACAAGGCAATTCATACATTCATATTTTGATTACCTATTTTACTTAGGTACTGTAATTTATAAAAAAAATTCATTCTCAGGTATTAACTGAAATAATTTCTTTTGAGTAAGAACATTTCAGTATTAAATCATTAAACACAAATAAAAATATTCCTCAAATTTGATTACAAAAGGTTTTATTATGTCCGTGAAGAGCCATTCTCTGACAATTCCGGTTAATCACTACTGGAGTTTTTTATATTATGGACATCCTGACAACCAAGCTTTCGGCCAGATATTTTTGATTTAAATCGGTATAATTTGTTTCGCATTACTTTTATTAGCTTTTATATAAGTCTCTCTTAAATTAAAAAAATGAAACATATTTTAGTTTCGTCAGTTTTTTATTAGAATATTAACTTTAATAAAAATAAATTAGTAAGTTAATTAATTAGTTTAAATTTTAACTAGTCTCTGAAATATACTTATTAAATCTAAATTAGGTACATACATAACTTAATATTCATTGATTCTACTAATTAACGTTAAGTCCAAGAGTTTCTAGTTAAATCTGTTTGAAATTCAACGAAAACTCCTCCAAGACGTTCTGTGGGTAAAAGTATCCTGCAGAAACGTTAATTTAAAACTCAAAATTTTTAGAAAAAGGCTTAAAAATAACGCCACGCGACCAATATTTTTACAAAATATCTTTCAATTACCGTACTTTTTTCCTTGAGACTCCCAACGCAAAACCTTACTTTATTAGTGTTAAGATATTGGCTTTTAATTTGAGAGGTTCAGGTTTCAAAACTCAACGACTCGAAAGTACTAAATATAAAGAGAAAACGCGTTTTCAAGCCATCACACCAACGCGGCATTTCCGAAAAGTGGCGGTAATATGCGAACTAATTATTATGAATTTAAAGGCCGGCATTATATTCCTTCAATGAACTTGACATTTCTTTTTACTTCAAGCTAGCAAAAATGTTTCAAAAATCACCAAAAGCAAAGTTTAATTAATGTCCATCAAAAAATTCCAGCCGCTTTCCAGACTTCTCTCATATTTCCCGTTTTAATCTGAAGAATTCCACGTTGCTCAGAGAAAACTTTCACTCGGCTGCACAAAACGGGATTTTTAAAAGTTTAAAAGGGGCTTTCGAAAGCCCTCTTCAAGCATACTTCTACCACCCAAACTCTTTCATTCGATTATTCAATTAATATTAAATATCAACTTCGGTGACAGCTTAATTAGTTGCAATCGCCTTGAGCATTAACGTAATTTGTGTTATTAATTCTCCTTCCCCGTGCTCTACAGAGATGAGGTAAAAGGAAGTTTTGCTTCGTCCTCAGCTTTTCCTGTTCATGGAAATCTGAGCCGTCAGTTACTGTAATTATATTCCTTTGAATAAACAAGTTTGGGTAATTTTTAAATGTTTAATTGTGATTCCCAAAGAGAGAAATTTCGGGAAATTAATGACCCTTTATACCATGTTTTAATCAAGATACCATCAAAAATTTATGAACTGACTGGGTTAAAAAAGTTTCAGGTTTATAAGTATAGGGAATATCCCTTTCTTTTAAGGAACAAATCTACTCTTATGAACATCTAGTGAAACGTAAATACTGATCCAGTTCAATTTTAATAGAAAACACATGGCACCGAATGAATTTTCTGAATTTAAATCTAAAGGGTTTAATCGTCATATATTTTATGGATTTTGTTTTAATGTATTAAAAAAATTCTCTTACAAGCGTTGCATTTTCTTCTATAGATCATATCAAAGTTTTTAACAGCATGATTATTCTTTTAATTTTACGTTTTTGTTCTCTTTTTAACCACACATTATGATCAAGGTAAATAATCACAATAATTTTTTAAAAAATGTTAAAAAAACAATGTCCAAAAGAAAAATAATCTGATTCTGACGCAAGAATAACTCAAATAGTTCAATGTCCTACAGAACTAAGCAAAAAATAATGGAAGCGTTTTGGTATGGGGGAAACCCCCTCAAAACTAACCTACAGCCAAAACAAATTCCTCAAACCTACCCTGAAACACAGATATCCATATCCCTCAGCATACTTAATCATTTGCATTACATCGACCAAAGAGCCACTTTTGAAAAAGTTACGAGCGAGGGCATCCAGCTTCTAACAAAGAATCCAAACTCGGTATGAGCAGGACAAACAAACATTATTTCTCGACCGAATCTATCGGTTTCCTCAAAACTCTCTTTTGACATAACGGACCATAAATATTGGAAATTTTAGAACACGAGTCCGATATCCCGAATGCCTATCGCAGCTGAGGCCAGATAAAGAAAAATCAATCTTCCATTTTTTTCGTCTCGTCTCCAAATATTTTGTTCCATAAGGCTCCCGTTGTTTATTCATAAAATATTTCACGGCTAGAGAGGAGTGTCCATCTTGAGTACCGGGCATGTGACCTTCCAAGTGTCCATTTATCAACCGGGTTCCACCAGAATTGTCATAATCTTGAAAGATGATAAGAAGAAAGTACGTCGTATAAATCTTCCAGCTCCGAGGCGGGAGAAATTTATTTATGTGCAGTTTGCTTTACTTCTTGTTGTAGTATATTGGAGCATTTTTATACAACTTTGACCTGTGACCTTATTTACATTCACGATTTAGTCTCATGATTTACACAAATATGTATTGAATTAAAAACAAGGAATATACTAACTCTGATCTACGATGTTGCTCGAGTGCCCAATTTTATTCCATGGTTTATAATACAAATATGTATTTAGACTGAACAATACAAAAACATGACCTGTGATACTAGTTGTATTTCATAATTTGCTAATGAGCTTAATGAAAATATGTTCTTAAACCAAAATGCAATCCGAACTAACCATATTGCATTGAAATAAATATTTCATTGATGCCGAAGTTATAGCTTCAAGATGAAGCTACATTTGCATGCTATTATTTTCTTTAATATCTTATTCACAACTTAAAAATATAGATACTCATTTACAAACATTTCCAAAGTTTTTTGGTGATGTAAAATGAAATATGTGAAAGAAATATCCAATAAAGAGAGGTCATGAAATGAATAAACACAAGTAAATGCACCTAATCATCTTTCCCCCCAATATTTCATACCACATTTGTGCTCACAGTTGTTTTGTGTGGAACCTTTTGAATTTCGAGCCTTCGTAGTACATACTAATAGAGTAGGTAACGATAGTAAAGTAAAAATATATAAAGGTAGAAAAATAAAGTGAATGATTTGGGAATAAGAAATAAATTTGAGACATCAATTCACGAAGACAATTGAAAATGGCGTTTTTTAGGGATTATAGTTAAAAAAACTTTTGTTTCAGGAAAATCAATTATAAATTTGGAAAGTCTACATCCAAAAGCATTGTCGAAAATAACCTGGCCACCTAAAACTTCAAATTCCACCGGCAAAAAAACCTCTTCAAAAACACTATTAAGCTCCGAACTGCCCAAAAAATACCTCTCCAGCACTGGATTAAAGAAAGTAGCGAAGTAAGACAAAAAAGGGAGAAAAAAAATAACAGAAAAAAACGCCTCCCGAAGACGGTAAGAGCCACCAATCTTAAGCCTAAATGAAACTCGAAACAACTGAAACAGAGGGGTTCATCCCCCTTTTGCTTTTGTTCTTCCAGTGGGCTTAATTGGTCCCTAGAAGAACCTGGGAGCGAGCTAGCTAGTTCACTTCTAATGATGAACGCATTTTCGGGCGAGTCTGTTGCCGGTAGGGGCACAGGTACAGGGAATGGTCGGACAGGGAATCTTAAAAGTGCCGTAGCGCTCCTTAGAAAATGACTTTTCTTGCATCGAACTATGCTTCGGAATGTCGCTTTGATGTAGCGTCGTTACGGTTGCTTGGAAGTTTGCGTTCGCTCGTTATTGGTTTATTAAGGGAGGGCGGGTCAATGGTATAGACGAGTGTAGTATCAGTTGTTTCAAGATGGTCTGCTGGGGTATAGTTTTAAGGCTATCGTTAGGATGAACTTTGGGAAGGTAGAGTTGTTTTAACTTTTGTAGTTTAGTTTTATTTCCGTTTAGTTAGAATCGATGTAAATCCCAATAATAATGTGAATGTTAAAGCGGGATGTTATTGTTTATGGTTTATTGGCAATACTTTTAGTTAGTTTTTTGAGAAAATTGTGTTTTAGCATTTACTTAATGACATTGCAAGTAGTATGCAAGACTCATGCGATACAAAACTTTAGAGTTTTAAAATTTATTCTAATATAAATTACCGATAAGTCCCATACTATATTACACAGGCAAACTGCGGTAAATTTAAAACTTAAAAGAAATTTGTACATACCATATTTTAAACCGATTTTAACCATAATATACCATATTTTAAACCATTCAATCAGCCTAAACGTTTAAGATTAGTCCAATTTTTCATATGTGGCCATTTTTTTAACGTCTAGTTGAAGTTACGTAAACATGACATATTATTTGGTATGAGCTGTACCTACTAGGGTGTTTAATTAACTTAAATGTAATAATCAAGTTGGACTCAATTCTTTAATTTCTTTGGTAGTTATTTTTCAAAATAATATTTTGAACAGCTATTTACATTCAATTTTTTAACTAGAAGCTAATGTTGCAATTATGAAGACATTATTATATAGACGTCGAAAGATATAGAACGCTAAAGCCTTAAAAAAAATTAGAATCACGCAGCATTTCCAGTGTAAGCTATTTCCAATCACAAGCCATTTCCCATAATGCATCTTTTTAGCCATGAAATAGAAATAGCTACCCCTTAAAAAACTAGTTTTTATGTGTTGATTTATAATCATATTTCTCACCACGCTCGAAAGAACTATAATTGTACAATCGATGAAAATCTCTTTCAAACAACTTTCTTCATCGCACAAGAGCACCAAATCACCGAAGAAGAAAATTAAACTTTTTACGCATCATAGTTTGCTTTATTCGCAGCCACCTTCACTTTGTAATTTTTTTTCCAGATACCTCATTTTTAAAAACAAACAAAAACGGGTCTGCCCTTCTCATTTCCCGCTGCTCAATGGCCTATGAAAAGCAAGTGGAACGTTTTTACGATTGCGAAAATCAAAATTTCTCGTTTTGGCTTCTTAGATGAAGGTGTTACTTTCTGATAAAAATAGCGCCGTTTTCTACGGTCGTTTCCAACCACTTTGCTCGGAGCTCTTTTAATTTGGACGTATACGTCAGCCGGAATGGCTAGTCTATGGGCCTTCCCCTGTAAGAAATAAAAAACGTTTCCGAGTTTTGCATTTTACTCTCAGGGTCGTTAATGAGTCTTTGAAAGGAGAGGAATGGGTTGAGACTAAAGCGCCATTTGGCTTCAAAAATGTCCTTTCACAAATGACTAATAGAGCCAAGTCTCATAAGACGAGTCATTTTTAGCCAATTCAGCTGAGGCTAATGTGGGGAGATTTTAAAGAGCATGCCTCATTTAGAATATACGCTCTTCCTGGAATTTAAGTAAATAGGATTTCTTACTCGGTTAGGAGTGAAGTATCTCTTCAGTCAAAGAGGGAAAAGTGTTTGGAAGTCAGTTCTTTGGTAATTAGATAAATTTTCATTTCACCAATGCAGTATTCATCAATACACTGCTGTTGAAGTATCTTACAATGTAAAAATTGCTTAACTTTTCGTGGGTTATTGCAATATAAAAAGCTAATTAGGAAGATTTAAGTACAAACCTTCATTCAATTTCCTGTGGCTTTAATAGTTTTTAAATTAGTTGTTATCACTACAAATATCACTAAAATCAATAGTTTATTTTGGTTAATTGATTTTTTTTCGCTACTTTTATAAAAGTAAAAAAAATGCTAAAAATGAACATTTATTATGCTAAAGATAATCACCAAAATCTTTCATATATCATTAAACAACAATTTCAGATATACAGCTGTTCTAAAATAATTAGAATCAAAGACAGACTTAATACATTTGTATTACCTATTTTATTTTGTTTATATTATATTTTTTACATGGTCATTGTTCATTATTTTGAGTTTTAGATATTCGATTTAGATGTTTTATAAATTTATGTTGTTCGATGCCTATCATAATATCTCTTATATTATAGCTGATATTGACATATATTGCCGATTACCTACCACTAAAAAGGCACTGCAGTAATAAATAATAAATCATGTTTATTCACATAGAAATTTTGAATTTAGTTTAACATCAAACAAAATACTTGCATAAAAGCAGTTCTCAATTCAGAAAAAAAGAAGGTAAAACAAACCCATCTCACACTTTTCTAAAGAAAAAACCCCCCAGAATTTTGTCCTTTTATTTCTTATTAAATTCTCTCCAGCATCCGCAAGAAAGCCATTTTTTGCCCCGAAGGGAAATCCATGATAACGTAACTGTCTCTCCGCATATAAAACGTCAAAGATGCATTCCAAAATGGCGTTAGAAGAAAGCTATTACCATTTGCATGAATGAAAAAATCGCTCGTATTTCGTCTTTCAGCGGAATAATTTCGCCCCGCAGTCGCAGATGACGTTGTTACGCTAAGTTTGCGACTTCGGAACTCTCGTTTTATTTGAATGAGGGTTCCTGGAGCAGTCTCCCAAATGGCAAAAATGTGTCTCATATTTTAGAACTTCCGTTATTTTTTCTCTTTTTTTAGAAATTATTCGATTACTCTTTTTTCTTTGAAGTTTGAATTTTTTGTCGGATAAAAATATCTTTTATTTGAAGATTAGTATTCTGACGGAAGTCTTTCGTTTTAGATGCTTTATCATGGAGATGTTTTTGTAGGTTGTGCATAATTTTAGACGAGTACTGCATTCTACAGTTTAGGTGTAAAAGTAAACATTTTAAGTTTAGTGTTTTTAAGTACATATTAAATAAAGATTTTTTATTAAATACTTAATTCTATATTGCTGTACGATTATCTATTGACTTAGCAATTTATTTTCAAATAGTATATAATGATAAATACTTCATTAAATAGAAATATTTATTGTATTGTGATTGTTAATTGACTGATAAGTACCTCACTTAACACTTTAATCGTAATAATAAAACTATGAATATTTATTTCCACTTTACTTAATGTGCAAAAAGTAATTGAATTGATATTTGTTTGATTATAATGTTAGTTTTCAGGATTTTTAAACATATCTATATAATTAATGTATATAAATTGTTCTATTATGTTTGGAGTATAAAGCTAGCTAGTTAAAAAAATTATACTAATCTTATTAAAAAAATAAAATCTAACTGTTGCAAAAAAAGACAATCTTTTGATTTTCATCTCAAATTTCTCATAAAAAGGAATTAAGGAGAAAAAAGTAAATTTTTAAATACCATCGGATAGATTTTAAATTAAATACAGTAATTTAATCAAGTCTTGCCTTTAAATTATTCCATTGAATCCCCCTCACAAAACAATTATTTTCCCTATCAGTTCATGCATAAAAAGACAGGCTACTTCACGAAAAAAAACTCACGTTCCCGATTCCTCGCATATCTTCCAAACAAATATTTCCCAAAAGAAGCATTCACGCTCCAAGAACAAAATGGCGAACAGAGCAAAATCCTCGCCCATTCAAAGGGAGCGGAGGCACTCCAGTAAATAATCAAAGGACTAACGAATTTTCGACAAAACATGGAACTAATTTTGAATTAAGGGCTAGCCCGAGGGACCAAGAAGAATTCCGAACTCAGAACTTACTCTATCATTAATAATAAATTAAAGTATGCATTAGTGAAATTCTCTCTCTTTGGAAGAAAGAAGAGACTTGGTGAATGGATTGACGTCGAGTTTAACGTTGATGCCGATAACGAATATACTGCTTGTTAACCCCCGTTGGGAAATTTTTAAGAATATTAACTTCGCTTCGGATAAGGGACTCGGGTATTAAAGCATTTATTATTTAAAAGTACAATGTATGGATTATAAACTATGTTTTACGACATTTAAGGTGGTTAGTGTGAGGGTATTTATCTCAGTATTTTCTTTTCGTTCTAATAAATTTTCTGAAACGTTTCCGTGAACGAACTTTTTGTTTCACCATTCATAATTTAACAGCCGGTAAATACTAAGATATAAATTGAGAAGGAAAGTGTGTAAAATATATAGGTGATAAGTCTAAAATAAGACAACGGAACCGCCTAGAATTATTTAGGATTATATTTTTAAGGTACTAATACTATCCCATCTTATCTTAATGTATACTTTACAACTATAGATTTATTTTCAAACTTACTCTTTACTTTACCTCACAGAATTCGGAAATCTTAATAAAAACTAAAAACTCTACTACCGGGATATTCCGTTAAAAAAACTAGAAATTGCACAATCCGATTTCTAACAATAGAAGGTTTCTGATAAACTTGGGTAATATTATTAGGAACAGTTTACTAAAAACTTTGTCTGCTCTACAGATTCCTTAAATTTTAAGTGAATATTATAACACTGAAAACCAGTTTTCTGTAAAGCTTTTTGGAATTAAAAAAATCAATTTACTTCCAGTGAGAAAGAAAATGGGTATTTTCTCAGAAAAATAAATTAGGTACATAGTAGTTTTTAATATTTACTTAACGTCCATATCTAGACAGAAATGCATTTTGAATCAACACAAAAAAGCAATTATAATTAAGGGAAAGATTTCAGCTTAACTGTATATTTTTCCATTCGGATTAAATTGAAAAATATTTCCCTTTACTTCAATAGAAATACTTCCATTTAAAATTTAGCGATTTTTTGAATGAACTGAAAGTAAGGATATTCTTTTAAAAGCTTTCAGGTTAACTTTAGCGCTTTTAATATTCATTAAAAGAAAGTATTGATTTGTTAAAAGTGCATTTTGAGCCCCGAAATAATTAACCTGATAATGAAGGTGGATTATCTAATTAATTTGGATTTTCAATTTTTTTCTCCAAAGTGGATACTTAAAGTTTTTATTTCTTGTTTCTCAATAGAGTGTGTCTAAAATTGAAGCATACTGTTTAGAAACAAATCGATTAATTAATCTTCTTTTGATAGTTAAATTGACTTAAGACTCAACTTCATCGTTTGAATTCGATGAAATAAAAATTATTCATTAATGGATTTGATATAAGTTCAGAAGAGAAGTATTGTCAGTATGGGACTTGTAATTACTTTTTGGTCAATTATTTTGTTTAGCATAGTCTTAAAACAATGAATAGTCTTAGCATTATTAAAAGTTATTTTAAATAATGGTTTTTATAGTGAAATGGAAATTGGAATTTTAATAGGTCTTATAACTATGTTAACATCTGTTTTTAAATTGCATATTATGCTAAATAGATTTAAGATTGAAACTGATGTTTTCCGGGATTGTTGGCCGTAATCTTGTAGATGAAACACTTCGAATCCTCCTACGGGAGTCATCTTCAGTAGGAAAAAAAATTACAACTTGACAACTTTAATTTTTTTATCCTACTGAAGATGACTCCTGTAGGAGGAGTCGAAGCGTTTAGTGTTTCATCTACAAGATAATGGCAAACAGGCCCGGAAAACATCCTTTTCAACTATAACTCTGGCCCAGAAGCCTTTGAAGATTTAAGACTATTATTATAAAATAAAATATCAGAATAAATTATTGTAATTTACGATTTCTGTGTTATTTTGAAAATAAATTAAACCATTTAAATTTTGAAATTTTGTTCCATTCTTATTAAGATTTATTTGATAAGGAACACAAATTTTTAGAAATAGTATGTTAATTTTTTATCATGTTTAATCCTAAAAAGTAATTAGAATTTTCGATATTTCTTTAAACTACTTTTATATTTCAAACTTCTCTCTAAATTACCTACTCTAATGAGTTTAAGTTTTAATCTACAATACAATATTTCTTAAAGTTATAAATAAATTTGATATATCCTTAAATTATATTTTGTTATTGAACTAATAAAAAATTTTAATCTTTGTACCTAGAGCAAACGTAAAATGCAACATAACTTTATTCAGTTTTACATCTCTCGTCGCCTATGCATTAGTATTTCCAAAAGAACGAACTTATTCCCTCTTACGAAAATTCACGAATATATAAATATCAGGATGCATTAAAAATTCCTTCACAAGACGGAGGACCTCGTTGCGCATAGTTTGAATTTTATACTATCTGAAGACATTTCTTTGCTCTGTTTCGAGACTTGAAAGAAATGAAATTGTCAAGGGAAGTACCAGACGGCTGATACTTTAGTCGTCAAACTAGAAGACAGGTGACAATTCAATCTAAGAGGATTTTTCTTCAAAGCGTAGGCTATTTACAGGGAAGGAAGATCGAAGATCCTGACACTAAAGGCCATATAAGCTCGGAAAATAATAAACCTCAAAAATTTTTGCTCTTAAAGAGCAGAGAGAAGAATTTTATTTATGAGTATTTCTTCCCTTTCAAATTTAGAAATGTCTTTTGAAAGTGAAAAGGGATATCAATAGTTAACTTTTTCAATTCTTTTGTTTGATATGGATGACATTGGATATTTTCTTTTGTAAAGTTCTATGGTCTCGTTTCTAAGCCCGACTTTTATATTATGTTTTTCTGCCTATCAACTTCTATTTAAATACATTAAATGAATTTTTCTGAGAGATAGACAGTCTGTATCTTCAAATATATCAATGTTACTATTTGAGTTTCGATTTCACCAAGAATTTAGAATGAAGGATTATAATGATTGACAATATAGTAAGTTTCAAGATCATAAATTGCGATTGCAATTGATGTACTCATTTTTTTTATTTAATCGCTTATCTTTTATGTATTTTAGCTTTAAAGAATTAAGAAAAATAAAATTAAACAACTGTGAGACGTAAAAATGTGTTTTTAAAGGTATTTAAAATTGCACAGTAAGATTAATTGCGTGAAGCACATAAAAATGCCCCAAAAACTTTAAATAGCTTTACGACGCATTTCTTTTGGATCAAATTATGCTATATCCGATAACAACATTATTACCTTATTCCTTGAGCATGCATAACAGACATCATCTATTGCAAAAATATTTAAATAACTAAGTTTGAGTTTGGCATAGTTTTTTTTATAGTAAACCGATATGACGTCATACTTTCCTTTTCTGACACAATTTTCTCCAAATCTATGGGTCATAGAGGTATAGTTAGGGTTTTTTAATGTTAATTCAAGGTACCTGGTTGTGAAGAGTATGAGCCTCCTTTTGTTTTAAATATTAAAAAAAACAGATCTTTTACACTATTTTTTTAAAATTTCCCTCTACGTGTGAAAAATAGTATATAATCTTTAAAATATCTGAACACCGTTTTTAACATAGTTTTTTTATACAGGGTGATTCTGAAATGAACCGCCAAACTTTGAGGGGTGATAGTACTCATCAAGACGAACAAGAATTGGTATAGAAAGGGGGGTCGCAGTTACACCGTTAAAGAGCTAGGTCCTAATGTAGTGCGAGAGCGTTACAAAAGGACGTTTTGCCTAAAGCCCTGGATAGCAAAGCTTCAAAGTAACGTAGCTTCATCCAGGGCTTTAGTTTTGCCAAGGCCCGTTTAACGAAAAAAAACCATAATGAAATGAAAAAATTTATTGCATGAGGTACAGCAGTATCCGTATTACTGGTGTACCGCATGAGGTACAGCAGTATCCGTATTATCCATAAATTTGATAAAAATTGGACCACTTTCTAAACCGTGGGGTGAGTTTTAAAACGTGCTCTTAGTCAAACAATGGAGTTCCATTAATGGTATTAAGAAAAATGATGATCGAGGAAGGAATTTTCAATGATCAAACAGTTTCAATGATCCATGTTACGATCATTGAAAATTCCTTCCCCGATCATCATTTTTCTAAATACCATTAAGGAATGTGATTATTTGACTAAAAGATTAATATTGCCCTTTTGAAACTAACTCCGCGGTTTAGAAAGTGGTTCAATTTCTATCAAATTTATGATGTAAGTAGTACGGATACTGCTGTACCTCATGCAATAATTTTTTTCATTTCATTATGTTTTTTTTGTTAAACGGGCCTTGGCAAAACGTCCTTTTGTAACGCTCTCGCACTACATTAGGACCTAGCTCTTTAACGGTGTAACTGCGACCCCCCTTTCCGCATCAATTCTTGTTCGTCTTGATGAGTACTATCACCCCTCAAAGTTTGGCGGTCCATCAGAATCACCCTGTATACAGGGTGTCCCACGAGAAGTGGCCCAACCCCTTTAACTTTTGAACCCCTACAGATAGTCATGAAAGTGGGGTCTAGGTATAGTAAAATGAACATGCTCTATCCAATGAGATAACTTTCAACGCCCTCTAGCGGAAAATTTAGGAGTTATAATTTTTATTTTAAAAAATATGTAAGATATGTGAAAAAAGTCAATGACTAAGTTGTAGAACAGCATCGATTTAGTAGGAAAAGACACCTTAAGCAGAAAAATATCTTGAATAAAACCCCTTAAACCAGAGGTCGGCAACCTGCGGCTCTCGAGCCGCATGCGGCTCTTTCGATGTAAAGTTGCGGCTCTCCAGTTCCATACGAAAAAATTAATATTTTTTTTATCAAAACCCTTAAAAAATCAGTATATCAGTAACATATTTTTAAGTAGGTACCTAATGAAATCAATGCTACTCACAAGGAGCGGTGTAACCCAAAGTTCTCAAGATGAGTCAAAACTCTATTTTAAGGGTAAAAATTCCTAACAATTTCTGGGAGAGAACTCCCAAACACTCCTAAAAATTTTGGAATGCGTGCCGATTTCCCTTGAAAATTCTGCGACTTATGAGGAGTGATCCTAATTTGGCCATTATAGAAGTTCTAAAAAACGAATTAAAACACTACTTTTAGGGGCAAATTTCCAAAATTTTTCTGAAGTGGGACGTCCACCCCCCTCGAAAGTGTGCTGTTTATTATAACTATATACTATTTTTCCTTGAAAATTCTGCCACTTAAAAAATGAGAGGTGCTCTTAGGATGCAATCCAAAAAGGCCTAAAATGAGCTACAACGCTATTTTGAAGGGAAAATTTCCAAAAATTTTTACCCTCCAATTTCTCTAGGAATTTAGTTGAATTTGAAATGAAGTTCACTAAAATTAATTTACAAAGTGTATGTAAGTCATCTAAAACTTTATGTAAAAAAAGTACCCGAAAGGAGGTACCTCAAACAAATGTTGAGTCAACCTCTCCAACTAAAATCACCCTCCCAATTTAAGATCAAATATATAGCAAACACTATAAAATTGAAACAAAAAAATCAGTGGCTCTTTAAAAACTGGGAAATTTTGTATTTTGTGACTTTTGGCTCTTCTGTTTCAAAAGGTTGCCGACCCCTGCCTTAAACGCACGCCCAATTAGGTTGAAATTACGTAGATTTTATTTCTTGAAACGCTCCTCACAAGGCGAAAATGAGAAATTTTTATTTTTTATGATTTATGTAAATGACTAAAAGTATTATTAGTTCATTAAATTGAAAATTTCTCATTTTTGCCTCGTGAGGAGTGTTTTAAAACGTAAAATCTAAGTAAATTCAATCTAATTGAGCGTGCGTTTTAGGGGTTTTATTCAAGATATTTTTCTGCTTAAGGTGTCTTTTCCTACTGAATCGATGCTGCTCTACAACTTAGTCATAGACTTTTTTCACATACCTCACATAGTTTTCAAAACAAAAATTATAACTCCTAAAGTTTCCGCTAGAGTGCGTTGAAACTTATCTCACTTTACTATACCTAGACCTCACTTTCATGACTATATCTGTAGGGGTTCAAAAGTTAAAGGGGTTGGGCCACTTCTCGTGGGACACCCTGTATAAAAATAATTAAAAAACAAATATTTTGAAAAGCTATGATCGTTAACATTAATAAAACATTTTTTCTAATACAAGGATTGAACTCCTAAATTATTAGAACTTTATAAGCAAAATAGTAATAAAGTCTAAAGCGTACGCCCAAAATCACGACCTAAGCACCTCAACAAAAATATCCTTTCCACCTTCTCCACCCAGCAAACTCAAACAAAACGGCTTTTTTCACCCCAACTTTTATCACCCCTTGTTATCCTCAACGGAAATTACAGGACCCGTTCAACTCTACTCCCCACTTTATCTCCCTGTTAATGATAATCGAAGGAAAGGGTTGGCATAAAACCCCCCGGATGTGGAACATTTCCAACGGATTAACGTCTCTATTGTCACACAAGTGTCAAAACACGTCATCCTTTGGCACTCAACACCCCCTGGCTATCCGCGTTTAATAGTCTCTACCTGAAAGACACTTTTTTTTGTCACACAGTGTGTTAATGCCGTGAGTTCTTGATTGCCTTTATGATTAGAGACGCCCATGAGCTGGGAAGTTAGAGGCAAAGAGCATTGTTGTGTCTTATCTCGAAGGTCTTTTGGGGAGGAGGGTTGTAATTCTGGATTTTACCCTGCAGCAGATATGGCCTCGTTTGTTGGAATGTTGTAAGGAACTTTTTTTGATGAGGGATGATAAAAGTGAATGAAAAAGAGTGCCTGTGGCTGATTTTTAATGAGGAGGTGGTTGTTAAAGTTGAGGTTTAAGAGGTGCCTTAAGGATTTTGGATTTTTTGTATGCTGTATAAAAGTTTTGAAAAAGAAAAATTGTGATTAACGTTGATGAGAAGAGGTTATAGTACTTTTCTTAAGATGTTAAAGACGAGTAGTTACCCATCTCAGTTTTGATAAATATTGGGTTGCAAATTTTAAAGAAAGTAAATAGTTATTAGCAAAGTTTAGCGCAAGATAAAAACCTAAAATCGGTCTACTACTATTCGTGGTCGGCCGTTTCGGCGCGAGAAATAAAATGAAAGTTACTCTTTCATAATCCTTCTAAAAATTTGGAGAAAAAAACTTATGTTTCGTGTTGAAATGGGCCGGTGCCGAATCGTCCCATTCCGATCTAAAATGCACCTTAAAATTAAAACTTCAAATCCTTATTGCGTTTTTTTAAACGTAAATTTCTAATAAAAACGTCTAATAAAGTTTTCTCTGCATCTCAGTCAAAATTAAGGAAAAGGCAACTTTCAGGTATTCACCAGGGAAACTCGTTTTTAGCGATATCCGTAGATTTTCGCTATACATCTGTAATTTTTACCTAATTACGGTATGATTTGGAGAATATGATATTGTTCGCGTAGCCAAAATATTTTTCTAATAAAAACTTGGAATAGTAGAGTTTTTTCTTTATAAACTAATTTCCCCCGAATATTGTTCGGACCTATTCTGCACCCCCTGGAAAATTCTTCATCTGGTACAGCACATTTAAGTTTATTTTGTAAATTTAAATTTAAAAATAGGTAAATGCTTAAGTCTTTGTATTAAAAAGTATTCGCTTTTTTAGTTTTTAGACCAATTATTTTACCGTTTCGGTACCTCTTTTTTTAGAAATCGAGCCCTGTATATATATATGTGTGTATGTGTATATGTATGTAGGTTTTTCGAAGTGTGTAAGTGTGTTTTATCTTTCACTTAAATTGGGTTGTATTTTGTGTGGAGCCATATGAATAATATAACTTTTTGGGCTGTCCTCTTGCCAAATTACTTATTTTTGTATTTTTTATTATGAACTTAATTTTTTTTCTCTTTTTTTCTTTAAATATAAGTGTTTCAAAGTAAATTTTTGTTTCAATTGGAAGGGCCAATTCGGCCCCTTTGTGAGCAATATGTTGTTTTTGTTTCTTTTGATGCTTTCCTTTTAATAAAGGTTTCAGAATACAATTATTATTATTATTATTATTATTATTATTATTATTATTATTATTATTATTATTATTATTATTATTATTATTATTATTATTATTATTATTATTATTATTATTATTATTATTATTATTATTATTATTATTATTATTATTATTTTTATTATTATTATTATTATTATTATTATTATTATTATTATTATTATTATTATTATTATTATTATTATTATTATTATTATTATTATTATTATTATTATTATTATTATTATTATTATTATTATTATTATTATTAAACTTCCCCTGCAACAAAATAGTTTCTGTAAGATTATAATACTTTTAACGAAATAAAGTTATGCATTTACCTTTCATGTATTCCATTTATATACAGGGTGGTCCTTAATTCATGGTACAAACTTCTAGGGGTGTTAGAGTACACCTAGACGAACAAGAATTGGTATAGGAAGGGGGGTCGCAGTTACACCGTTAAAGAGCTAGGTCCTAATGTAGTGCGAGAGCGTTACAAAAGGACGTTTTGCCAAGGCCCGTTTAACGAAAAAAATACATAATGAAATGAAAAAATTTATTGCATGAGGTACAGCAGTATCCGTACTACTTACATCATAAATTTGATAGAAATTGAACCACTTTCTAAACGCGGAGTTAGTTTCAAAAGTGCATTATTAATCTTTTAGTCAAAGAATCCTATTCCTTAATGGTATTTAGAAAAATGACGATCGGGGAAGGAATTTTCAATGATCGTAACATGGATCATTGAAACTGTTTGATCATTGAAAATTCCTTCCCCAATCATCATTTTTCTAAATACCATTAATGGAACTCCATTGTTTGACTAAGAGCACGTTTTAAAACTCACCCCACGGTTTAGAAAATGGTCCAATTTCTATCATATTTATGATGTAAGTAATACGGATACTGCTGTACCTCATGCAATAAATTTTTTCATTTCATTATGTTTTTTTTTCGTTAAACGGGCCTTGGCAAAACGTCCTTTTGTAACGCTCTCGCACTACATCAGGACCTAGCTCTTTAACGGTGTAACTGCGACCCCCCTTCCTATACCAATTCTTGTTCGTCTAGGTGTACTCTAACACCCCTAGAAGTTTGTACCATGAATTAAGGACCACCCTGTATACTAAACAGAAAATAACCAAAATTAAGTATCTAAAATAAAAGACAACAACGAGAATAGTTCACTGTTTTTAATACTTTAAAATCAATCACCAGTAGCAACTGGAATTGGCACCAGAATTTCTTAGAATTAATATAATGAACATTTTTAACCCTTTCGCACCGGCTGGGACATATGCTGTCCCACGGTGGAAAAATTTTGAAATTACAACTGAGGCAACATTATGTCCCTGTTGCTGAAAAACTTCAAGGAACAGAAAAAAATGCTCCTTTGTGCCTCCAAACACATCATGATTTATTGGATATCTCATCGCAGTTGCCCCCCCCAGGAGCTCAAACAAGTGCAAAAATATTGCAGTTTTCTGATTCCCTTGCCGTATTGAAAGGGTTAAAGAAAAATATATTCACATAGTTATAAAGCTAGCATTTTAAAATGAATGAAATCCCTGTAGTGCGCACAATAATTCTTTAATGTACTAGTTAATAGCACGAAACATTAATAAATATAATACAAATAAAAAACCCTAATAAATTTCATTCTAAAATTCTTCAAAACAAACCCCAATACTCCCTTAAAACATAATTTTAGAGAAGAACAGTCTCATCCACACAGCCAACCCAATCAAATACTCAAAGAGAGACAGTCGACCAAGACAGGCACAGTCTCCCAAACTTACCCCAAACCAAATCAACCAACTCCCCAAATCTGCATGCCTTTCAATTACCCCAAACAACACCACCACACCAACTTGCACCGACTACGGCGAGACAAAACCCGTTCCTCCCGCATAAGGGACAGCTCAAAAGAGCATTATTCGGTTCGGAGCGAAAAGTCATTTACATAATACCGGACCGAAATCAGTTAGTGGCGATGCGGGGGTCACGTCCAGATCCCCTGATTGGAGGGATCTGACGGAGTGGACCGATCCGGAATCTTAATGAACGGGTCACGTTTTTTAGCCCGGATTTATTGGGAACGCAACAGACGGTGGATCGGATACCAATCAGGAATCGTGATGTGGCGGTAGGGATTTCTTGTTTTTGTAACGGATTTTCGATAGGTCGGCAGTTTTGTGGGGGTGTTAGGTACAGGGTATTTTTTTGAGGGAATATATGTTTTAGATGGAGTATGACGTTTTTGATGAATTGTATTAGTTTTTAAATTGAGTTTTGAGTATACGTTCAATATTTGTCAACTATTTGTCATGTATGCTCTAAGATCGTTTACTAGTTACAGTTACGTAAGCTTGACATATTATTAGTATGAGCTGTGCTACTAGGTTTGATGTGTTTCTAAGATAATGATTGGGATGATTCTTAAAGAGGGCTAAAAATTTTTTTTGGAATTTTAACCGGGGCACCCTCTCATTTCGATCTGCTTCTTAAAAAATAATTTTGGTAATTTTTTCAGATTTTTTAGCATGTTTTTAGGGGTCGCTACCGCCCTTTAAAGTTTAAACTTATTCATATAAAATAGGGAAAACAAAAATAAATCCAAAGATTAAACCATCATATCTTGTTCATGATTTTTTTATGAGAAGCTGATATAGTTATAGATATAATGGTCGAGGTTCAGTTCTTCTATCACCCTTCTTTCGGAAGTAATAATTTTTTTATATCAAAACTCTTGTAAAGTTGTTTTTCCAGCATTTTTTAAAAGCTTTTACTCTAGAACTACACTACTTAAAAACCTGAAATCAGTCCCATTTTGTTCGTAATTTTTTTGTGTTTGATTCGATGTGCATCATGACCACCATTTAAAAAAAGTTTTTTTTCAAAATTAAAAAAATGGGAAAAAAATTTAAAAAATGTTTTTTTGCAAAATTTTTTGAAAAATATTCATAGCATTTTAACTCTTAAAATGAACATTACTACCAAATTTCAAGTTGAAATTAAAACTGAATCATGTATAAAAAAATAAAAATATTCGAAATTTAGGTAAGTACCTAAACTATTTCTAAAATTATACAGCAAGAGCGATTCACTCACGGAAAATTCATAAACTCGCTTGAGGGTGTTCATATGACCTAAAACATGCAAAAATGTAGCATAAATTTTAGAAAATACGACGATTAACCGATTCGGCCCAAAATCTTGCAGTGCTGGTTCCCAGCTTTAAATTAATTCAATTTGCATGCATTTCTTCTGAAAATTCCTAAACTTTATGTTTATATCTAATTGTTTTTACTTTTAACAAGTCAAATTCAGGTAAATTAATAGTTTTAGAACATAAAACAATTAGATATAAACATATTTAAAATAGGGCGTCACTCAAACTTAAAAAAGGATAAAAAATATAATAAAATATTATAAAATAAGGATAATAATTCAGCATATTCCACTGCAACCAAGTAAACGTAAAATTAGTCTACGGTAACCACATTTTAATATGCATTTAAGAAGAAAAATATCATGATTCAATATCCTTACCTTAAATTTAACATTAAGACATTAATGTATATTTTTTAGAGTCTGGATATTTGCTTCTAAATTGCTTGACTAACACTGACTGGTACTGTTTTTGTTCTTCATGTGCTGTATGAAGTCTATTGTATTCTTCCATTCGCTCCTCGTTCTGCTACATCATTTACAACTTTGATAGAATTGGCTATTTCCTTACATTTCTTGTAAGATTTATTTCAGTCCAATTAGTCACATCTGTTTCCAAAAAGTCTGTAGGTAAATCCATAATTTGAAAGAACCTCAAATTGTTGCTTGTTACAAAATCTTTCAAGTCCCTTAAGTGGATGTCATCAGGATCAACAAGGCCACGTTTCAAAAGTTCACCATTCTCTTCCTTTTTCAAAGCATGTACCATTTTTCTTTTAGTTTCCAAAGAAACATTGTCATCGAAAAATGCAAAAGAAATTAGTTCTTCTAACAAATATCACAAATGTCTTAAAAACTTCTTCATTGCACAAAGGGAAATTTCTTTATTCACATATTCTTAATCTTTCAATTTTTTCAAGAGCAATAAATCATTTGTGGGTGCAGAGCAAGTAGATAGAGCCTGATACCAGCAGTGAACGTAAATTTTCACCACAAATTAGCAAACTTGACGTATTCCAGATTCTTCTTGCTTAAAGCGTTTGAACTGATCTCTAAATAAATAAATCTTGAATGATAACGCTTTTGATTGAAATTCTTCGATTTTAATAAATATCAAACATAATGACTCATAATGTGTTGAGAAAAATTCTTCCGATTAATTTTCAGTTAAATATTCCGATTATATATTTACTCAATTAACAAATAGTACCAAAAACTACTAATGCATGAAATAACTTACCATATACAAATAGCATACCATATAACATACAAAAATACTAAAACGCCTTTCAAATATTTCTATAAATCCCACGCTTTATTTGTTCTTCTCTTCACAACTAACAACAATAAACGAACCAGACAACCAACACAAGAAAACCGTTTATTTTCCCCATCTTTTGCTATACATCAAATCCAAGTCTCCGCACTCTGATTGAAAAACACTCTTCACGCACTCATAAACATCATTTTTTTTCTCTCCCTACCTGGCTCCCTTTCCAGCCAAAAAAGCAAGAAATAACGAAAAAAACCTCTCCGTAGAATCGAATTCTTCCACGTCCATGCTTATGAAATGCAAAGACTTCAACTTTTAAAATAGTTCTGCACCGAATGCCAGAGATGCCATCGATTCAAGAATGTCACGCATCGGTTACTGAAATACCTAAGTGGAAATGCTTCAGCCGTCTCCCTCCCTGAAAGGATTCTTCTGTCTTTTTAAGGACTTGTTAAACTTCTTCCGCACTTTGGAAGAATCCGAAATGATGATTCTTTATATGCCAGCTTCGTTTCACAGAAGGACGGATGTTATTTTTGATGCATTTTCAGTTGTTTGGAAATGCCTATAATTTTACAATAGGAAGCAGTATATATTGTGTACTGGAAGATATTTTTAGTATGATAATTTGCCTTAAAGCCTAACATTTCTAGCGACTGAAGAATGAATCGCATAATTTTACTGACTTACCCCAATAATGAAATTTTATAGCTCGTTTTTCAATTTTTTCATTTTCCAACCATACAAGAGTATTTTCAAATGCAATTACAAAATTACCTCATTAATAAAATTGCCCATTAAAAGTTTTCAAAACTATACATACTTAAATTGACATTAGTAACTTTTCTTAAAATTTTTATTTAATTCCAGTCTACCTATCTCTTCCACCATTATACTACAATATTTTGAGTTAAGGTGCCATGGAATATATTTTTCTTTTTTATTTCAAAGCATAAAAAATTACCATTTTAGTGGATAAAAAGTAGTTTATAACTTTATTAACAAACTATTCGTTTAAATCTTCACATTTCATACACCTTTTTTACTTGTTTAAAACTTGGAATATAAATAATAATACCTAATTACAGGAAAGATTTTAAAATTTGGTGTAACATTTGCATCAAATACTTTACATCAGGATTTTAAAGTTAGACCTAGTACAATACATCAAGATTTTCAAAAACATTATATAATTCAAAATGGTTTTATGAATTAAAAAAGTAGAATCAATCTTTAAATGTACCAATGAAAAAAAAACTCGATACACTTCTGCAAAAATTGATAAATTCATACAAGTACTACCTACTACCCGGATCTTAGGTTAACAAGATATAAGTATGTTACATACAGGGTGCTTTACTGTAATAGATCCTTAAATAACCATGATAACCATTCTTACCATTTCCATACAACTACACTTTAATGTATCCAATATTAGTTTTTAGAGAAAATAATTAATTATATCATGGCCACCTAAACTTATAAGGCCATAGAAGCTCGAAATCTTGAGTGACGTCATGCCTACTATTTCGCGTCATCGACGCGTTTAAGACAACAGCGCAACTCCAGTCTGAAATCTTACTCGCCCCACCCCTACAGCTTGATTAGTCTCCTCAACTATATAAAAAAACGTCACTACAGTGAAAACGTCACTTGAATTAGACACACGTGCCGAATATTTCAGAAGTGAGAGAGTGAATTAGAGATCGCAACCTCAAGTTGATTCCGCGCTCTATCATAAAGTAATTTCATGTTGTGTTGTAGTTTCGTTTTGCACAGCGAGAAGATGTTTCCCCTTAAGACCTAAAAATGGTTTTAAGCAGAGTTTGATTTAAATGATCATATTTTATCACTAAAATCTGGTTTAATGATTAAATTTTTAGTAAAATTGTAAAAACGGGCCTGGTTTAAGGTTTAAAACTCATGATCGGACATATTTTAAGCCTTCAAAATTACGATTACAATGGAGGGGGTTAAATATTAACTGGTGTTTCATCTTTTCGATCAATTTTACGTAATAAATGCACCAACAGAAAAATTTTGCTGGTTTTAGGTCCAATCTTAGGTGTCCAATAGGGTGGGCCGAAAACACACTTTATTTTTTAATTATGTTCTAATAGCGCGGAAAGGGTGCCACTTGGGTCCAATAAGGACGGTGCAAAATATTTTTTCGATTGGATAATATCTTAGGCTCCCGCATCGCACTTGAAGTTCGAAAAAATGGATGACTTTTTTACAAAACAACAAAAAAACCAAAGATTAAACTCTCAAATATTGTTCATGATTTTTTTATGAGGAACTATTATAGTCATATACATAATGTTTCAGGTTCCATTATTTTATCACTCTTGCTTCGTTAGATATAATTTTTTAATGTTCAAAGAAATCCTGTAAAGTTGTTTTTCCTGCATTTTTAAACAGCTAATAACTCTAGAACTATACAACTTGAAAACCTAAAATTAGTCCCATTCTGTTCGTAAATTTTTTGTCTTGGATTTTATATGCATCATAACCATCATTTTCAAAACAAAATTTTGAAAATTTAAAAAAAGTAAAAAAAAAATTTATAAAAATTTTTTTTTTTAAATTTTTTTGAAAAAAATTTAAAAGCCTTTTGACTCATAAAATGAACAATACTACCAAATTTCAAGTTGAAAATAAAATATAATCGTGTATAAAAAAAATAAAAATTTCGAAATTTAGGCAAATCCCTAAACAATCCCCAAAATTATAAAGCAAGAGCAATTCACTCATGGAAAATGCATAAACTCGCTTGAGGGTGTTCATATGACTTATAACATGCAAAAAATGTCACATAAATTTCTGAAAATACGACAGTTAACAGATTCGGTACAAAACCTTACAGAGCTAATTTTTAACTTTAAGTTAATTCAATTTGCATGAATTTTAACTGAATATTCCTAAGAATTGTGTTTATATCCAATTTTTTATGCTCTCAAACTTTTAATTTAATTTGATTTGACTTTTTAAAAGTAAAAACAATTCAATATAAACATAATTCTTAGGAATTTTCAGGAGTAATGCATGAAAATTGAATTAACTTAAAGTTGAAAATTAGCTCTGTAAGGTTTTGTACCGAATCTAATTATTGTCGTATTTTCAGAAATTTATGTGACATTTTTTACATGTTATAAGTCATATGAACACCCTCAAGCGAGTTTATGAATTTTCCATGAGTGAATTGCTCTTGCTTTATAATTTTGGGGATTGTTTAGGGATTTGCCTAAATTTCGAAATTTTTATTTTTTTTATACATGATTATATTTTATTTTCAACTTGAAATTTGGTAGTATTGTTTATTTTATGAGTCAAAAGGCTTTAAAATTTTTTTCAAAAAAATTTTCAAAAAAAATTTTTTTATAAAATTTTTTTTCACTTTTTTTAAATTTTCAAATTTTTTTTTTGAAAATGATGGTTATGGTGCACATTAAATCAAAGACAAAAAATTTACGAACCGAATGGGACTAATTTCAGGTTTTCAAGTTGTACAGTTCTAGAGTTATTAGCTGTTTAAAAATGCAAGAAAAACAACTTTACAAGATTTCTTTGAACATTAAAAAATTATATCTAACGAATCAAGAGTGATAAAATAATGAAACCTGAAACATTATATCTATAAGTATATTAGTTCCTCATTAAAAAATCATGAACAATATTTGAGAGTTTAATCTTTGGTTTTTTTGTTGTTTTGTAAAAAAGTCATCCATTTTTTCGAACTTCAAGTGCGATGCGGGAGCCTAAGATATTATCCAATCGAAAAAATATTTTACACCGTCCTTATTGGACCCAAGTGGCACCCTTTCCGCGCTATTAGAACATGAATAAAAAATAAAGTGTGTTTTCGGCCCACCCTAGTGTCCAATCCAACGATTGGGTGCAAATTTCAGATCAGGACTGCTCTTTAACCCCCTCTGTCACTAGGAGAGTATTCTTAGAGATCTTGAGTTACTGGCATTTTTTTCTTTCAGTTTTCGTTCTCCATGTGCAAAACGAATTCAGATCAAACTTTCTCCGATCTGAAATATTCGGCACGTGTGTCGGTGTGTCTAATTCAAGTGACGTTTTCACCGTAGTTGAGGAGACCAATCAGACTGTAGGGGTGTGGCGAGCAAGATTTCAGACTGGAGTTGCGCTGTTGTCTTAAACGCGTCGATGACCCGAAATAGTAGGCATGACGTCACTCAAGATTTCGAGCTTCTAAGGCCGTATAAGTTTAGGTGGCCATGATTATATTCCTCTTGGTGTGGTCATGTGCGATCCATCTTCTTGAAGAACCGTTGCCATCTAAGAAAATTTTCGACGATAAAGTATTAGGTGGCTTAAATAAAAGCATTTTGACTTTACAAAAATATGAAACTTTTTTCCCCATCACTTTTAAAGTGTTCAGAGAGCTAATTATATAAATGAAGGAGTTTAATGAAAAAATACGTTAATTCTTAAAAATTCTTCTATACAAAATCATGATACGCATGGTAAGTTGAATGCAAAGAAAATATTTTGTTACGAACAAAATTTACGAAGTGAAAAGTATACGTATTTGATTTTCTATGAAGTTTTTCGTAAAATGTGTGAAAATCCCCTTAGTTTACCTCAGGGATAAAAAGAAAGTAAAAGAAAACAAGTCAAAATGGCCACATGAAAAATGTATCTTACACCACTAAAATTTTAATATAGTTATCACGACATAGCGTGGTGAGTTGGGTAAAAGCCAATATGAGTTGACTATAACCAACCATCCTATTGTTTCTGGCTTTGGTCCAGTGAGCTTAACTAGCAACGCTATCTGATATGTGAATCGTTCAAAGAAGTTGGCCTGCTTGTTTCCTTCTAAAAAGGAAAACAAATGTTTCGTGTTTAAAAGTGCACAGTAGCGTATTCTTTTACACTCGCTTAGAATCCTGACATCGCTTTTTTATGGAAAATTTATTGTGTGAAATTCCCTAGTGTTCTAAATTGTACTGCCTTTCAAAACAGCCTAAGATTAATCCTTTTAATAATTTTAACTGCGTAGATTGCAGTTTCTAAACGGGACAACTCTAACGGTATTTGTTGAAGAATGGTTCACACTTCTTAATAGCTCTTTTGTCCGACCTGTTTAGATGTAAAATGGTTTTATTTAGTTTATTTATCTAGTTTTTATGTCGGTGTCCTAAGTTCCAAAACCTGCCAAATGATCTTTGCCTTGTTTAAGTCACCAGATAAATAAAAATATCAATTTAAAGTTCATATTAAATGTGCTTCGTGATATACATGATGAAAATCCTTTTGATACCAATAGCTTAATTTTGTGGTTTATCAGATTTTGAACGCGGTGCTCGTTTTGTACTTCTCAATCATTTACCTACTCCCTTAATAAAAAACTTTATTTACCAAGAAATAATTATACTTTATACTTTATTTTTGAAATTTTAAAGATCAGCGAGGAATATTTCTTTGGTGATGAACTAGAATAATAAGGTATCCTACTAAAGCAATAACATTGCATTTGCAATAAAAAGTTCGAAATATTCACCACATATGAAAGAAGGCGTTTGTGTAATAGAAATATCCTTATGAGTTATTCGGGGATTATCAATATTAAAACATCATTTAACCCTAAATAAGAAATATTTCTGTCATTTTATTATATCACAGAATTAACCAACTTGTATAATAAACGCATAAATATATATTAGTTTTTAAATATTTAATTAATAATTCAATTTACCCTTAGAGATAGGATATTATTTAAAAAGAATGGAGAATTGCAGCATATCTTAAAATTATAAATATTCATTTTTAATTTATTAAAAATTCTCTCCTGATTCCAAAAATACGATTATCTTTTTCCACAAACTTTTTTAAGGTAATTATGACATATTTTAATACAGAAAGTTCCTAACAATGTGACTTCACATGTGCCTCTTGGAAATGTAGGAAACACCGTTTTCATCAAAACACTAGGTTGTTAAAAAACCAGAGCTCAGTCTTTCAAAGCGGGATGATAACAACAAGCTGGAACAAGGCACATTTGACGTCACAAGCTGTTTCAGCTCTGACAGAAAATAAGCTATTTTTAATTGAAAATAACTTAAAATTTAGGGCTTTGAATGGTAAATTAAAAGGTTTTTTGGAGGTTTTAAGCCATTTTGAACACATTAAGATTACAAAAAAATTTGACTGCAGTTATCCATTAAGGATCATTATAGGGTGATCCTTAAAATCGAATTTTCAAAATATGCATGGGGCACCCTCTTATTTTGTTCTATGTATAAAAAAAGCAATTTCACTAAAAATTTCAGAATTTTTGAAAAAGATTTAGGATTCGCTACCAAAGTTCAAAAAAATTAAAAATTGAGAAATTTCATACATTTTGTGATTTAACTATAAATTATTGCACAGGAATCCATAATAATCGCTAAAACAAGTCATAGTATTAAATAAAGATGTAAATAATGTCATCTTGGGGATTTTTTCCTGAGTTTATTTATAATTTTTTTTTATTTTTCGTATTTTTAAAGTACTTTTTCATTTTTTGTGATTTCTTAACAGGCCTAAGTAATACCGAAAAGTAAGCTTATTTAATTGAAAATTGTGCCAAAATCAATTTAAAGTGTAAAATTATCATAATAATAAATATTAACATTGTATTTCGTTAATTAATTGAATGGTTACTCAAAAAAAGTCGTAAAATTATTGATTTTTTTGTTCCGAATTTAATTTTTTTCACCAAAAAGGCAATATTTATTCCATAATAGAAGTCAATTATCAACTCTTCTTTGGACAACCCTTTTTTTCTGTGACGGAAGTTGTTGTTAAATCACTAGGGGTTTCAAGTGGACCAGACATACTGCTGTTTAAAAGGTTCAAAACTTCGTGGATCTCTATCGATCATAGAAAATTTTAGACTTCCATTGCTGACGATTTAATTAATGAAAAAGTAACAGTATGCATCGAAGTAAACAAGTTTTCTCAAAATCAACTTCATGATTTTCAACCCAGGGATGATTATAAAGAACTGCTAGAGCTTTTAATCATTTTATTAGGTGGAGTACCTGAAAGAGGTGTTAAATTTAGGGCCCCAGGTAGATTGCATCGAGCTCGATGGGTGGCATATTCTCGCGAAATTTTTCTTTATTCACAATTATTTTTGATGGTCTGCCATGTTTAAAAATAGTTAGAATCTAAGTACTAACATAGTAAGAACCGCTTTACATAACAAACTTTTTTAACTTCCAAACAGCTATTCTTGTAGGTTACATTAAAATGTTTCGGAAATGAGAATATTAACAAAATTAATTTGCAAAATCCAATTTAAAACTGCTCTTTAAAATTTACCATAAAATAAAGACAAATTTAAGAGCTTTTTCATCATAAAAATAAATGTTTTTAGATGACAAATGAAATATTAATACCGTGTATTAAAAATAAACGTTATCTTTAACGTATGAAACACGTTTAAGAATCCTTAAACTCTTACATAATAATATGCATTTATCAGATAGAAAACATTATATTCTTTGCCAAAAAGTCTTCCAATTCTTTAAATTATAAGACAGCATTATGTAATATGTGCTTTTCAATAATTAATCAAATGGATATTGCAAAAAAAGTGCCTTTTTTAAAATATGAAATCCATTTTATAAGGAGAGTAAACATAAAAATAATGTATTTTACTTTGCATTCCATTTCATCACTGCTAACGACAAGAATAAAAATCTTCCTCCTACGCAAACTATCTTTTCGTTATCCACTTTTTATGAGCTCTCCTCTCAACTCCTGGGGTCGGAAATTATCTATTTCTCATTAGTATCATCATCACAAAGTCGATCCCTATAATATCCGCGTCAAATTTCTTTGAACTCCTTCTTACTCAGCGAAAGCCAACTTTTTAAAACAAAAAAAATAAGTTTTTTTTCTTCTGATGGGAATGCTTTCTTTCTCAATGAAGGTTCTTTCTCTTTCTCGTAGGAGTTCCTTTCATTGATTTTAAATGGAGCAATGAACTCTTTTATGCGTTTTTAGTAAATGAGTACGATAAACGAATTTTTCATTTCATTGATTTTTTTAATTAGGTAAAATCTAGATATAGGAAACTTTATTTCGGAGATACTTTTTTGAAATTAATCACGACTGTTTAAGTTTAAGGGATTTCAATTAAGTAATAGTGAAGAATAAATTAAAAATAGAAACATTGAATCAACATCATCAAAATTCTTTCCACTTTCTTAATGAAATATAGTTAAAAATTAATAAGAAGTACCGTGATTTTTAAGATAAATACCTTTATATTTTTGCTTTTAAAGGAAGGTTATTTTGTTGAAAAAAAAAACTTTTTATTTAATAAAGCAATACATTCATTACTTTTGTAAGCATTCATACTTGTATACAAAATTATTTTGACCTTTTTCTTGGTAACTTCCGTATTTTTACTTAAGAGTGATTCAACTTTAATGCTAAAAAATATTACAAATTTCTATTATCCCATGATAATATGCATTGTTGTAAAAATAAAAGTACCCCAAAAGACACTGCATATTAAAGAAAAACTTAAAACTTGGTACGTTAAGAATTTATTTAGTAGGAAGAAGAGAGTTCGATAAAAAGTTTTAAAAAAATGAGCCTTTTTTATATTTTGATAAATTTAAAATTATACTTTTTAGGATTTAACCTTCTTTTTTGCAACATAAAACATCGGGCGTTTAACTATTAAAAAATGTAACGAAAGTCAAAACCGAATGAAAGTATGCCCCTCTAATTTTAAACAATATTATCAATGTTTTAAATTTTTTCTCTTTAGACTTTCTCTAGGTTTATGTGCTTTCACTTTGAAAAAGAATTACAAGGGGGAAATACTTCTATATTAAAGCTCGAATAAGTTGTTTAAAATATAATTCAAGCTATGACTTTTAATCAAAAATCCTCATACATACAAGGATTTTCTTGATGGAATACAAAACTAATGTAAAACGCGCTGAAGGAATCCCTTTAAATAAGGATAGCAGGAATTCTCACTTATCTATATATTATGATCCAAATACCATTCATTCATTCACTAACACTCATCACGAAATCTCCAAAACTGCCGGACCGATAGGCTTGAAATTTGACAGAGACCTTCCTATCAGCCATTAGACGCCCACTAAGAAACTATTTTAAAATCGAACGACTCCTTCCCTGCTTTTCGGCGCTTTTTCGACTCCGTTTTACCCATTAAAATAGCATTGTGCATTGTTGAAATGCATAAACTGCAGTGTTTACTTCTCTATCTTAAGGCGACGTCTTGCCTCACTTGAATAAATATAATTTGAAAACAGTTTATAATTTACAACGAAACTTAATGGTCTAAGAGCTGGATGCAAATTTTGGGAATGATAAGGTGCACGAGATATTTCACCTGGAACAGATTCGATTGATGATGGGAAAACTTATGTCACCAACGCCAGAAGGCGGAGTGGAAGCTTTCAGTGTGAAAGGGGGGGGGGGTCGAACATGCAAACAGCGCGCGGTCCCTTGCGACAGAGATTTTGAGGAAATAGGTTGAAAATTTGCACAGTTTAAGGAGAGTGTGAATAAAAGATAATGTAGCATTCTCAAAAGTATAAGTTGTGTTTTAAGGGTCGTAGAGAACTGAACGAATTTTCGAATGTTTATATGAATGATCTGTACGGCCGACGAGGTGCAAGGGTGGACATAGGCTTAATGTATTGAAGAATGTTATTAGAAGTTAGGGTAACACTCCCAGAAGACTAAGTGGAAGACAAAGGGTGGCCAGAAGTCACCAAAGGTGCAGAAAAATCTTAAAACCCGAATCATTCGGAAACTTCTGGCTGTTTGCATATGTATAGCTGACATATAGAACAAACTATATGCAAACAGCCAGAAGTCTAAGTGGAAGCATTCGGGAGATATTCAGGCGCGAAGTAAAAGACTGAATAAAAGCAATTCTCTTGCAACAATGACTAATAATACGCTAATAAATATAAAGTCATTGTTAGCGTGGTTTTTAGCGTATTATTAGTCATTGTTGCAAGAGAAAAGTTATATGTTATAAGTCATTTGTTATATATAAACATTGGAAAATTCGTTAGTTTCCTACAACCCTTAAAACACAACTTATACTGTTGAGAAAGCTACATTATCTTTTATTCACACTCTCCTAAAACTGTGCAAATTTTCAACCAATTTCTGCAAAATTTCTGTCGCAAGAGACCGCGCGCTTTTATTCGGTTTTGTACTTCGTGCTTGAATATCTCCCGAACGCTTCCACTTAGACTTCTGGCTGTTTGCATATAGTTTGTTCTATATATCAGCTATACATATGCAAACAGCCAGAAGTTTCCGAATGATTCGGGTTTTAAGATTTTTCTGCACCTTTGGTGACTTCTGGCCACCCTTTGTCTTCCACTTAGTCTTCTGGGAGTGTTACCCTAACTTTTAATAACATTCTTCAATACATTAAGCCTATGTCCACCCTTGCACCTCGTCGGCCGTACAGATCATTCATATAAACATTCGAAAATTCGTTCAGTTCTCAACGACCCTTAAAACACAACTTATACTTTTGAGAATGCTACATTATCTTTTATTCACACTCTCCTTAAACTGTGCAAATTTTCAACCTATTTCCTCAAAATCTCTGTCGCAAGGGACCGCGCGCTGTTTGCATGTTCGACCCCCCCCCTTTCACACTGAAAGCTTCCACTCCGCCTTCTGGCGTTGGTGACATAAGTTTTCCCATCATCAATCGAATCTGTTCCAGGTGAAATATCTCGTGCACCTTATCATTCCCAAAATTTGCATCCAGCTCTCAGGCTATAAGAAAACAGTCTGAATATCTGTATTTAAATATAATAACAACTATACAGAAAACCGAAATAAATTGAAATAATTAACAATTAACTTTCTTATATAGGGTAGGTGGGGGCAAAGCCACGCAATTTTCAGTATTTTTAACATTGTCGTCGAAAGGGGGTAGATAATCCCGAAATTTCAATTGGAGATGTTAGATTGAGATCCTACCTACAAAACCAATCCAAGTTTAAACTCTTATCGATGGTATTTTAGGAGAAATTTACAATTTAGTAGAAACAAAAATTCGCGGGCCTTTGCCTCGCAAAATGGGGCAAAGACCCGCACTTGCAAATCTTGGTGCCCAAATGAAATAAACAGTGATAAACATAATTTTTCATTATAAAAACACTAAAAATAATGCTCTTAATGTTGTTTTAATATTTCTAAGCCAACCAACAACATTAAATATAAATATGATCAGTTTTAATGAAAATTGTCAATCTGTTGTAGCAATTAATTTCAGAATGACCAGATATATTTCAAAAGGGAGATATGATGGTTTCAGGTAGAGGGTTGGCATCCCGGACACCTTTATTAACCTCTTTAGAGATTAAGTAGTCCCATTTTTCTTTTGAGACGAATTCCTGAGCTTTTTAAGAAGCTGCGTAGATTTGCCCCAAAACACCTGCGTGGATTTGCCCCGTTTTACTTTATTTTGAAAAACAAGCCTGATTATTTTTAGAGACATGTTGAGGCAATTCTTTCAAAATGAAACTGAAGTTGAATTGCTATCTTATCATTGGGCTATTTGTTTGTATTTCTCCTCAAGCCCTATTTTATGTAATTTTTAAGTAAAAGATCAGAAAAATTAGATCAAAATGATGAAAAACAAACTTTCAGCATTTTTTAACCTCATGAGTGACTTAGGGGTACGAACTTTCGCAGAACAATAGGTCACAGAAAGACAAACCATCCACCTGGTTTTCAACTTTTGAATCTATCATTAACAATTAAAAATCGCGGTGCGTGGTTTTGCCTCGTGCGGGTTTTTACCCCCACCTACCCTATTTATGGAATAGCAAGAATTGAAAAGTTCCCATGGAAACAGAGCTAAATTTTCATTGCTTCATAGCGGGCATGGTTTGCTAGACTATTATCACTAGATTTTTATTGTAATTAGCAATCAGTTTTTACCACTGAGCTATAAAACAAACTATAAGTAAGTGAGCTATAAGTTTGTTATATAGCTCAGTGGTTTTTACTTCTTCAAAGTAGCTTTTAAAGAAGTTGGTTATATTAATAAGAAGACAGGCTTTTAATAGTTTTTTACTTGATAACTTTTCATTAATTTTATCTAGGAATTTTTGAAATTTATTTATTTTGAAATAATTTTTTTTAGAAATTTAAAAGGATAGCGGGAATACTTTATGAAAATCCGATTACGATTTTAAACACTGGATTTTAAATGACAGGGATTATTTAAATTGGATTGTTTTTATCACATAGAAAGGATAAATGTTTAATAGACAAAAAACCAGGATGGAATGAGGTATCACAGATGGAACTGAGATGAGAAAAAGGCACCGGGAATACCGGGATGAAAATTATTGGGAACACCGGGATATGAAAAAGTACGGGAACACCGAAATATGAAAATTAACGGGAAAACCGGAATATAAAAGTTATCGGGAACACCGAAATATGAAAATGTACCGGGAACACTGGGATAGGAAAAGGTACCGGGAACACCGGGGTATGAAAAGGTACCGAGTACACCAGGATATGAAAAGGTACCGGGACCTCCGGGATATGAAGAAGTGCCGGGAACACTGGGATATGAAAAAGTATCGGGAACCCCGGGATATGAAAAACTACCGGTAACACAGGGATACGAAAAGGTACCGGGAACACCGGGAAATAAAAAAGTACCGGGAACAGGGGGATATGAAAAGGTGCCAGAAAAACCGGGATACGAAAATTATCGGGATCCCGGGATATGAAAATTATCGGGAACACCGGGATATGAAAAAATACCGGGGACACCGGGGGTGATTGGTGATACGAAAAATCGGACATACCTATAACTTGAGAACTTTAAAAAAGGAAAAAATGCACTCAACCCGTGCAAGGCCGGGCAAATCAGCTAGTTAAGTTATAAAATAATAGATAGTATTGAAATTTCTCCCAAAGCATGCAAGCACATCTTCGTAGGCAATAAACAAACACCATTTCCATTCAAAAGAATAACAAACTCCCTGGATGAAACGGAGTCTCAAACGCTAAACCCAAAGGATATAAACCGTAGAACAAGTTTCAACATTAAAGAACCTCACAAAGGAACGTAGATTCCGGACGCATCTGCAAACAAAGGCAGTATCAATGAAAAGGAGGATATTCTGATCAAAGCCGGCTTAAGCCTTTCACCAGGCGATGGGCAAAATCCTTCCTCCATTTTAAACACCGAGTTTAGAGCGAAGCGAACGTTATTTAAAGAAAAGTAACTAATTTAACAGGCGCCATGCTGCAGCTTTGAAAAGCCAACCTTTAGAACCTCGTTACAGTTGCAGCCATATTTAACAGAGATCCATTTCGACTGCCATTAAAAGCTGAGGTTTGTGCAACGCCCGGTCACAGTTACCCACCTCGTTTAGAGGGGAAAGGGATCTCTTTTCCAGGTTTTGGGGCTGTTTCCCTTGATTAACGGCAACCTGCAAAGCTGACTTTAGTTATGCCGTGTTGTAAAAACGCTGAGGTTTATGTGCTGATGGTTTTGGTGACTGAGTAAGTGGGTGATTAAAATCAGTCAGTTTTGTTTTGGTGAAGGCTTGTAGGGAATTTCCTTTTGAGAAACGGGAGGAATTAATTGGATGGGGGATTTTGCATGTTTGGAGAGTTTTTAAAATTTATCTTGGTAAACCAAGCTTGCAAATATTTTCGTTAATTGTCTATTTAGATAAGTTTCTTAAAAATTTATTTTTATTTTGCATTAAATGAAACAAAAAAATTTCATGAAAAATTACAGGAATTGGACAAAAGACACAATTTTTGAAATGTAAACGGAGTTTAGTTTAGCTTAGTAGATAACATTATAACAATTTTTACACAATGCGAACTTTTGTTAGGAATAAAAACAATTAAATATTTTTAAAATATGAATTACGGAAAGGACTTTCCAGTGATTTTTTAACACCTATAATGAAGTGAAACCACGTATTTTGATTTTTTTTTCAATTTAGCATAATTATAAGATTTACCATTTTTCTTTAAAACTACGTAACTAAGAACGGATCTGAATTTATCTTAAAACATTAAATAATTTAATGCAAAATAATTTTTACTACTAGGGTCGTATTATGAAAATATTAGAAAACTTAAAATATATAACGAGGTTTTAAACAAGCTTTTAAACACAGGTTTTTCCTAATAATTTATCTGAAACCATTATTTACGAGGTTTGTGCTACGCCTGAAAGTCTACTCTGTGGTCTAGAACACTCTTGAAAGCTTTTTTAAAGCATTATTAAAATCTGAGTTTAGTTGTTTCGATTTAAAAACAAACAACATAAAAAATGATAACACAAATGATTGAAATGATTTTCACATGATAAATTCTCTTAAACAATTAATTCTCTTTTCATAAAATGTTTCTTCTCTGATTATTGTGCCACCATAAAACAATCACCAAACCATAAAAATTTTATGTAAAAAATCAATAACCTACTTTTTACAATTTTATTCAATTACTGTTTGTATACGCTTTTTATCAAATAATTTCTTTTTCTCATTAGAGTTAATAACGAGATAGAGAGTTAAGTAGAGTTAATAACGAATGAATCTTCTTTTTTATAAGATCTACTACATGATGCACATCAAAACTGGAAACCTTTAAAAGGGCTTAACTAGCTCGGGAAATTTTATACACAAATGGTTTTGTACCTCATTTTAGTTATTTTTGTTTCTAAAAGCGTGGGAGTTAATACTCCCACATCATAATGGAGATAAAGTAAATACCAGGCTGAAAACAAACTTTTGAAAAAGTAATAACTTCAAAGTCTTTCAACGCCCACTTCTGCAATTACGGTTTCATACTACGCTAAAACCACCTCAGCTACAATTAACTAGAGGTTTAAGCAACATTAAAGTGGCACTTTTCCGCCATAATGTGACAAACTCGAATACTAAGCATAGGATTACTTTTAAATTTGAATTGAAAAGAGAATGAGTTGTTTTAGGAGGTCAGATTGCAGATTTGTTTTCTGAAAAATTACGACGAAGGATTTATTTATAGAGAAACATGATTCCCAATCTATTATACAAGAATAAGAAACTATGAGAAATCAAGGATACAAAATAAGGAATTGATTTTTCATACGGATGATTGATTTTTGGTACTTTAAAATATACTCCATATACCAAACAAATCTACCAGCTTCAATGAATTTTCTTTTATAACCTTCATTTTAAGTTTCTACTGAATTTTAAGACAAATTTTCTTTATAGCTTAAGTTCATTTTCTTACATTTAACGGAGCTAACGTATGACACATCGCAAAGGAATTTTTTACTATTTATAAATATTTACAAATATCATCAATCACGTTTACAAATGTATTTTTTAAAATCAAAGTTTTATGTAATTATTACTATAATCCCAAAAACATATTTAGAAATTTAAATTTTGGCATATAAAAATTTTAAACCATTCTTTGGAATTATTATTTTAATATAATTAGCAAAATTTTTAAAAATAAAATTAATTTGCTTTTATAGCATAACACAAAGCTATTAACCCGGGAGCAGTCGCACCTATGAAACGAACGCGGGAACTCGTGGGTGGGTAGGGATGGATTCTCGCGTTTTAGCCCTCAACCTGCTTGGTTTTACAAATAATATTACTTTAAATAAGACACAAACAATAAACTATCATTTGTGTATCTTAAATGAATATAATTTACTCACATTTATTCGTGCAATCCTTACAATTGGAGTTATGTGTTCCATACAAATATATTTCTGGAACCTTTCACATTAGCGTTTTATTTTCAAGTCCCCTTTGCTAAAGCAATCCCTACATATTTTGTATCCCGTTTTTCCACAATTTTGGCATTGTTTCCTTCTTCTGAGGTATTTTCTGATGATGTATCAAAAGCATTTTTTGATTGCGTCTTAGTAGGCGCTCGAGAAGAACTTGTATTTTCAGGGATTTTATTTATAATATTTTTCACCGCCACTCTGACGTTGGTTCTAAACTTCTCTTTCATCCATTTTGTTCCACTTTTACCGAGCTAATATTCTCCATTTTCCGGAGAAACAAGATTTTCTGAACTTTCTTCATCAATTTCATCACACATTCTTCGGCCACTTCAATTGTTTACTCATCACATTAAACATCATAATCTCCAATATCTTCTTAATTTTAACTAAAAAATCAAAATCATCGGTAAAAACTGTCTAAAGCAAAGAACGAAGCCGCCATACCGAACAATCGAACGGAATCCACAGCCAAAACTGACACCTCTACCGGCACGCGCGCGGGTATCTCATACCCAAAAGCCTCAATTCCCGGAAACCGCGTATTCCTGAATTCTTATCTAACCTTGAAACTTGAAGAATGTGACCTTGAACTCAGCTACATGAGACCCCACACATTTTGAAAAAAGGGGGGAACGCTATGAGACTAAGAATGCGCGCCTGGGTATGAGATACCCAGTGCGAGTGCTCACGGGTTAAAACACTACACCTATTTTAATTTGTTAAAAATACAATAGTTAGAAGTTGTGGGATATACACATTATTTTTTAAGTTTTTTGTAAATATGAATAGGTAAAGGTCAAATTAAAACTGATTTTGATGTACATTTTTCATACTTTAAATTTTTGAACCGATTTTTTGTCAATCTTATTAAAATACCAGTAGAATACATTGTGTGTGATAACCCTTAGAATCCATAACAAAAGAATTTAAACGCTTCCATCTAAACAAAAAGATATGCTTCTCTGTAGGATCTAAGTAAAGACGATAACTTCCAGTTTTCTTTTATGGATTGGCTTAGTTGTTTAAGTATCACTACTCCTAAGACGAAAAATCCTAAGACTTAGAGCTCCTATTTCAAAGGTATTTTATTGATTATGTTTGCATAAACATCACAGTCCAGTTTTTATTACATTTTATATAATCCCATCCCAAGCCCTCCACTCAATAATTACCCCTACATTCTTCCAAAATTACCACCCAAATCCCCTCAAGTGAAGTCACAATATCCTGAACCCCCACCGGACAAACAACAAGAACATATCCCCACACTCAGCACGTATCCCTCCTCCACAAACAAGAACCCTTCATCCCTGACCCATCTAAGCAAACAACTTGCTTATCCACAAAAAAAAATCCGGAACTATAGCGCATCCCATAATGAGTGACTTCTCAGCCGTACTGCTACATCCACTGCCCTCAGATCGATACTCGTTAATAATACCTCGCAGAGGCGAAATTTATCCGATAATTTGCACTCACCGAATCTCCCGTCTCAATCCGGCCCATCGATTAGACTGGACCTCCAAGATGCCCCGATTGGATTTGCCCCCTTTTCCCGATACCCCTAATGCCCGGGCTCAATGGGGTCTAATGAAGAGGGCCGTGTCTCGCTTTTGTGAGAAAGGACATTGAGATGCGACCCGGGCAAAAGGGTTGTTTTTGTCCGCATTTTTCAGATGGTTCCATATCGATTCCGGGTATTGGTTAGTTGTAATAACATTTGTTGTGTTTTTGGTTTTGGGGTTTAAATGTTTGGTTTCTGCTGCTGAAACGAATCGATGGTTTGGGGTGTCTTATTGGTTGTGGTGTAAAAGGATTGGGTTGTCTGTGTGGGTAGTTTACTTAATAAGGTGTTTAGTTGGGATTTAGTCGAGAGTAGGACTAGTATAACGATTGGTTTTGTGTTGAGGTCTCCTATACTTGGAGAAATTCTATACATTTCTTTTAACGTTGAAAAATTTGTAATTTGTTCTTGGTGTGCAGGCTGTTTGTTCACAAGTAGGAGTTTTACCTTTAGTTATGGATTTCTAGTTGAGTCTATTATTAAATATTAAAATTAAAGGATTCACAGTTTCTTAAAATGTGATTTTTTATAAGATTTTGAAAGATTTTAATATTATCGGATTTGAGGATATTCTTGATTTTATTACATTGAGGTACCTAAAAAAGCACATATCTAAACTATATTTACAAAATGATGCGGAATTAATTCTTCTTAAACAAAGATGAATAAAAATATAACAATGTTTCTCCTAAACTATAACTATATTCCCTGCTTTAAGTACATTATATTTTATGTATTTATTTGTGTTTTTAAACATTACTTGCTTAGAAAAATATAATATAAATAACCAAATGTAAGGAATGAATATTCAAACAGATAGTTCTGTGCATACGTAAAATAGTAAAAATCAAAAACTTCTAAAATCCAGAACTCATTTATAGTTTTAGAAAGTTTTACACAAAAACCATAGTTGACCCACAAGTTTAAAAGTTTGAATATAACCAAAACCCCTTTAGAAAACGTGAATATTAAATAGCGTAATTTATTATTTACACCCAAGTTCGAAAGAATCTTTTTTTCACGGTTAAAGAAACACCGTCAACAGCACATGCATCGAATATTTCCCTCAAGTGACTTTAAACCCGAAATTTTCTATTCCACAGTATTAAACCCCATTTTTTCTTTCCTCTCGGAATTTTCCTCCAGCATCTAATACCCTAAAATATAGAACCCCAATTGAAAAATTTTGAACTTCGCTCTCCACCAACAGTCTCCGAAAAGTATTTTTTTCAGCAGCTCAAATGTACTTAAAAAAAAGGAAAAAGCCACTTAGAGCCCTGGAAATAGGTATCCCTCTAGGCCGAGGCGCATTCCAACAGAGTTATTAGGTGGACTAGCCCTGCAACAGCGGGCAAATATTTTTCTTTGAATTCTGGGGCTTCCATTTTCTCATTCCTAATAGCTCTACGGTGTTTAATCAAGGTGCGGTTCGACCGGGGGAAATGATGAACTGAAACCTGCGATGATTAAATTGTGAAGGGAGGGGGCGTTTGCAAACTGAGGAAGGGTTTGTCAAAACATTTTTATTGTTGTTGACTGCTATCTTTTTATTATCTAGTGATTTGCTTGTAGAGAACAGCATTATTTTTGGAGGGAAATATTTAGTTTAAAAAATTTTTTACTAGGAAACTAATTAAAATAAGGATTTATAGAGGAATACTTTCATAGGTTAAGGGCCTTATCTCTCAAAAGTAAATATAAAAATCAAATGTATAAACTTATTATTTTCATGTCGTTAAATGTACTTGTAATTTTATACATATTTTAAGGAGTTAAGATTTTAAAGATTACTACAGATTAAAAAATACATTGTAGATTTTTAGGATAAGTATAAAAAATTAATTCTTGATTTAATCCGTGTATTAAATTTTTATTAAAAATTACAAAAGCACAGGCTTAAATTTATTATTTAAAAACATTTGGGGAATTTGTACAGTATTCTACATAATCAGTATATTATTATTAATACGTAGTCATTTCAAAATGTCATTCTATATGGATTAAGTGATGAATTTGCATCATCAAAGAAAGACCATTGGTTTTGTTATGCTATCCCAATTAAGCATTTACATACATTGTGAAGAATTACTTATTGTACATTGAAAACAATTATTTTTTTGAGGAAACTAAATTTTAGCCCTCCTATCTTAACCATATGGCATCAGAACTATTCAAAAGTTTCTCAAGTAGAACTGAGATATCTTCGTTAGATGTAGGTAATGTAGAATGTATTGAAACATCGTGTCTTGGACCAGTTTATTTGAAGAAACAAAACTACCAACTATTTAGGCTGTTGTAACCATGCTCCTCGAATATTTTACTTAAGCTTGCATTCTTTCCCCAACTATTCCAATTAATTCTGTTAGCGAATTCAAATAATCGCTTGCATTAATTCATTAAGCTGGAGTTTGTTTAAGTGATTAGGCTTTAGGTAGTTCTTTCAAGTACTTAAATTTCTAGTATCAGACTTATTCTTAAAAATAAATACAACAATTTGATTATTAATATAAATTTAAAAATTATCTCATTATCTTACGATAAAATATACACAAGTTTATTTAAGTTAAGCTTAGTGGAAATATTAAACTGGCAGAATAGAAATTCATAGTTAAATAGAAAATATAATTAATTCGCTTCTTTCCTTTTTATTTTATGCGAATTTTAACAAGTTTTTAATTAGTAAATATTAAAAATAAAGTTTATTAATATACAAATATTAAAAATAAAGTTTATTAATATACAAATATTAAAAATAAAGTTTATTAATATACAAATATTTTATTATTTTTTAAACTTAAAACAGGTAACTTAGATTATAATTTAGCTAAATTCTTTAAAATAAAGGCATTTTAATTGAATTATAACTTCACTAAACTTAGGTTCTTTTCAAGCTATTTTTACGATTTTGTAAACTTTTATCTTATTATTTTAGCAATATTTAAATTGATGTAGCTTTTGAATTTAAACGTCAAAATAAATCCTTCCGTAGATAAAAACTCCCCTTCTTATTCACATTAACATTTATGCAATGGTAGAAAACAGTTTGGAATGCATGTTATATTATTGATGAATTATCGCAAATTCTTTTGACCATCATAAAAGGGATTTTCCAGCTAGCCAAAGATAAAATTGAACTCAAACAGTTCCTGGTTTAAAATTTTCAAGAACAAACAGAAATATCTGCTTTAGTCGCTACCAAAATGATAAATCTATTTCAACATTACATAAACTCCACCTGAATTGCTGCTCGTTAAGACCAGTAAGCAGATCTTAATACCCCCTCAAGGAAAGGCTGGAAAACAAGAGTCATTTACCTCTACTAACCCCTCCAAAACAAACATCCCATCAATTATTTACACAGCGTTGAAAGCTACAAAGCTGAACAGTGAACACCAACCCAGGGCCTTCATAACGGTAGATATAAGGGAGGGGCCTCTTAAAATATTCAAACTTTTAAGTGACTTTCAGAATACCTTGAAACCTTAAGTGGAAGGAGTCAATCTATCGTGTGAGCCGCATTCCGGGAATGCTGGAAGGGGGTGGTTGCGGTGACGTTCCACGAAAGGGGCTTCTTATGAGCGCGATAAATCACGCTGCCTTGGCTCTTTTCAGGCGGGTTTCGAGTTTTAAGTGCTTCATTAACTTGTTTGGAGACGAGTGAACACTTTGGACTGTTTTGCGGTGGGGAGGTTTTGATTGATAAATTGAGGGGGTGGGTTCGGGGGAGTGGGTGGGTCTTGTAGTAAGTGGACTTGATGAAGTTTCTTTATTTTGTAGGGTGATAGATTTGGAGGGTGGACGGGTTCAATTCCGTTAGAGTTCCCTCTATATGCAGTCATGCTCTTTTGGCCGCCAAAAAGTCGAAAACCTGTTTAATAATTTCAAATTCATGGATTAAAATGTTCATGTAGATCAATAACTGTTCAGTTTATCATTAAGAAGCGAAAACATTTGTCGATATTTGAACATATGGCGTTCAAAAGATATTGGCGATGGAGCGTTAACGGAATTGAACCGGTAGACGTAACATGCGAAGAATGAAGTTTACGTTTTGGTGTAATATTTCTTATAGAATTTAAAAACTATCCAATAATGAAATATATAAACTACTGTAAAGAAACAGTCAATGTCTTGATAGTAAAGAAACTATTAGATTTTTTTAGATTCGGAGCTAAAGAAACTATTATCTTAATGTTTTATAAGTTTATTTGATTGGGCTATGTGTAAGATCTAGCCCCTTTAAAGGATTTAAATTTGCTTAAATATTTTTATCTTGATTTTGGGGATTTTGTTTTATTACAACTTGATTACTCATCTAAATTAATAAGTTTCATAAAACTCGAGTAATTTTAAATTTTTCAATGCATAATAAGAACCAAAAACACGAAAACTATATTGAGCCTATTGAATTTATAATTTCAGAAAACTATAAATATGTGATGAGGTTAAAAAAATTATTTATTTCATTGGACTTAACAAACAAATTAGAAAATTTTCTAAAGGAAATAGTGTTTTGAAGAATACTAATTTAGGTATTCAGTATTAATTGGTGTAAAAGTTTTTAAATCATCTTTTTCTCAAGATCTCTTTAAATATATACCTATTCAATGCTTCAGTTATAGAAATGGTATTTAGAATGGATTATTAATCCAGAAGTAAACATTTCTTTCATTTACAAGAAAAAATCAACTTCAGACTACGATATTTACGTAAATGGTACTGCTTACGTGTACATAATATACGATGTACAGTATGCACGTATCTACAGTAGTAAGGGTGTAAAATAAAAAAAATCATTCAATCTATAGCCGTAGCATCAATGTTTACTTTGCAGAGATGAAACAAAATCAATCAAGAAAACGCCCGAAGTCAAAACATTTTTAGCGTATTTCAACATTACATTTCATTTGAAATGTATACAACATTCCGATGAAAAAATACCCTTCGCCTCCACGTCAATTTTACACACACTGTTAGCCTACAAAGGAATCCAAGCTGGGAGGCGTTTCTCCGTAAAAATAATCCTTTCCAGCAATGTCGAGCCTCCAAAGCAACTAGAGAGAGAAGCTGCAAGTAGAATACCTCTCTTGCTCCTAAGAAGGAAACCAAACAGATGGAACATTTCCCTCCGAGCGTTACCAGCTCCTTAGGATTTGAAATTGAAATACAAGAAAACCCGTTTTCTGCACTTTACTTCCACGCTTCTTTTTCCTCTTGTTGCCAACCATCGGGATATAAAAATAATAAATAAATACAAATCGCTCGCTACACGGATGCGTAGAAGAATAAAGGGAATGCTTGAAAGGAACACGTGTATATGTATCAATTCGCACTCTGAGTATTCTTGGGATTTTGGAGAAAGCAGTTTGGACCGGTTGCTGAAGCTGGCATTGTTGTTGTGTAGGAAAATTGTCAGTGTGAATGTGTGCTTTAAATCGTACCAAGAACTGGCAAAATATAACCGGAAGATATCTGTAAGTTTAAGAAACCTGGATACAGAGATAGTTTAAATTTGAATTAACTGTATAAAGAATTTAAAACATTTACTTAGAGAAATTTCTCTAAAAAATATTTTACTGATTTAGGAATACTCATGTGAAATATGAGGTCATCCAAACCTGTTTTTTAAGGACTTTTGATATCTGTAACTTTTAATATAACCCCCTCTTGCATATATCTGAGCTTATCATGTACTAGACCTTCATTAACCGGTATAGTGGGTAATGTATCATCTTTAAGGAAATATGTTTTTCTTTTTCTTCAAAACCTTCACATACAAAAATCAGTTAAACTTAAATCAATAATTTTTAACTGGATATTTATATCCTTTAAAATAGAACCTCTGAAAAATAGTAGACTTGAATCTTATCTTTAGGTTGACGAGAGTTGAACTATTAGTTGTGTATATCTTAAAAATTTTATTTTATTAGGATTTATAGAGATTCTTAAAAGAATGTTTGAGATACATCGAGGAAAATCCATCTACCATTGACTAGACATCATTACAAAGGAGAAAAAAAGCAAAAACCTGAAAAACCCCTTTTTAGTACCAAAGAAATGTTCCAAGAAACACGATCTTACTGTTTCCAGGGTTCTTGTTATTTGGTGTAGGGTTATTTGTAAAAGATATATCGAAAAGGAAATAAGCGTAAATGAAATGTAGTATTTGGAACAAAAATCCGTCTTTTTCTTAGCTTTTTAAATGTTTGATTTTATAAAAGGCATTATTTTATATTTTAGTACCAAAATTTTTAAAACATATGAAACAATAATTAAACATACATTAACAACTGTAGGTTTTTTGTGAAAGAAATTGTGTTAAGAAAATCATATATCAGAGCTACTATCATAACCTGAACGTAATTCATATTAACTAAAAGTACAGTTTTTCAAATGTTTTACTCTTCTTTTTATATTACTTTCAGGCAATTATTCATTATTCATTTTGAGTGCCACAGATCCAGCGTTCTATAATTGCGATACACTAAATTTCAAACCTTTTCAGTTTTCATACATATTTTAAACGATTTAATTTATTTTTTAGGTTAAGAATATCTGTCGTGATCTGAAGTGAACTGAACTGAGTTTGAATCATCTAGCTGTAACTGTATCGAGTCTACTAATACCATATAATTCTGTTGTTGTTGTTTGTTTCTTTTTTGCTTCGCACTAATCACAATGTAAACCTTTTAGACTTATTAAATTCATGTTGTTCCCTTTTGGACTGACGTTATTCAAGTTGGACTTCATCCCAACAATATCCCTCTTTTTTATTTACAAATTATAGTATAACTTAGCTAGGTAGGTAGGTGTTTTATGTATGAAATATCAACCCCAAATTGCAACCGGATTTTGTGAGGCGTATTTTACTACGCTCTTTGGCAACGATACCTATTCATTATACAAACTTTTCTTTTACACTAATTATTCCAAATAATTTCCCCAGAAAACCTTTCCAAGATTATGAACATTTCACGCGTTAATAATATATCCCCTCCACCACATTGGACAATTACTGAAAAACTTCATATTTTTACCTTCATTTTACAAAAATACAAATTAGAGAAACACGGCAGCAATTAACAGTGAAAAATTAAGCCAGTTTTTAGCAACAACACTATTCGCTAATAATCCCTCCTCCAGTCTAGCGAATCGTCTGAAAACGTTTCTTCCCACCGACTTGTAAAGGTAATAAATTGCACCGGTGCCCGTACTCCGTGTTTCCTGTAAAGTGGCTAACAAACTTTCCTCTCATTAAAATTAACTTATGCTCGGCTTTCTGACAAGGCTTCGGTATAATTAATCATGCACAGCTTTTCTCCCCACTCCCTCTCCACAGCATTGAAGTGGGGCAACGGTTCCATTCACAGGAGCAATACCAATGCAACTAATGCCCGTGTACGATAAAACGAAAATGTTAAGAGTCATCGAACACGGAACTGGTGTCAAAATTAAAAGCTAGTAACGATAGAAAATGGCTATTAATGACTAAATTTTATCCCTTAATTATGCCATTTAACTTGTATGGCTCATAATTTAGGCGGTCATTATTGCGAGGGTTTCATTTGTTTCCGATTGTCTCGATCAGGTTGATCTGTGGCGGCCATTTTCTTTCAGACGTCGTTTGTATGAATGGGATGTGTTTTATTTAACGTTTTGTCACACACAACAACATTATGGATATGTTCTAAGGTTTTAAATGAGTTTTTGTAATGGTTTTCGAACTGCGCTCGTTCTATTAATCATTGGACTTCGTACGTGTGATAGTGAGGAACATTCAGTTTTCAAAATGGCCTGTTTAATGATATAGCACTTCAGATGGAAGATAGACGTTTTAAAAGACACGTACGAGAGTTAGAAGAGGAAAAAAATAATTGAGACTTTAGTACGCCGAGTGATTTTTAAGTATGTTCGTTCAACAAGTCCATTTTGATAGGTTCCACTTTTATTGAGATAATCATAAACAATAGTTTTGAAAACTATTTCAGCTTGCACGTAATGGGGGCATAATAACTACACGAATTTCGGATTGTAATGTTTTCAATACATATCAACACAGCTCATTACATTAAGTGGGAAAGTAATTTAAGTGCTTCAATGTGAGGCAAATTTCATAAAAAATATGATAAGCATGTTAAGAAAAAGCATTGACTAGTAGAAAAAGTGCATTTGCACATAAATATCAAGTTCTTTTTTTCACTACTAGGGGGCTCTGCCCCCTGCTCGCTATCGCTCACCAACCCCCGGAACTGCTTCGCAGTTCTTTGAAGATCGCTTCGCGATCTTAGCGAGCAGAGCTCGCTTGTTTCATCTTAACTATCCGGTAAAACCTGGAACTTGGCTGCTTAGTTAATCATCATTTAATATCGAAACTTTTTATCCCTCTAACTTATCAATAACTTAATTCGGACCATTACTACAAAAATATCAAAATAAAACTGCAACTGAAATATCCTTGTCAATAATCCTTGTTTAACTTGTCAATAATTTAATCGAAATGTTTTTAAAAAATATCCAGCAAGTCTACTAATTATCATCAACCATCTTAGAGAAAAAAAGCATGCCATTAAAATCTTTTAAATTTATAAAATGCACGTGTATCTAGTGAATCGTCGGAAGTAAAAGAAATCAAGAAATCAGACTCATAAAAATTGGCTGTTTCTCTAGTGAACGACCAGAAAGAGATGAAAAAATTGAAACTTTGAATCTTAATAATTCTAAAAATAATTCGAATTTTTTAAAAAACAAAACGCCAATCTTTTTATAAAAAATAATTGTATGTGCGTTTAAAATATCATAGTTTTACTGTGATTAGTTTTTCTGTTATAACGAAAAAACAGAAAAAGGGTAAAAAATTTCGAAACTTTAGAATTTAATTACTCCAAAAATAATTCGAAATTCGAAAAAAGGGCGACGAGGTGCACAACTTCATACCTAAGAGTATGTGTCTGCAAAAAATCATGCTTCTGCTGTAAATAGATTTGGCTGGGGGCGAACTCGCAGCAGAAAAAAATAATTTTCGATTTTGACAATAAATAACTCTAGAACTAATTATCTAATTAATTAGGTTTTGGAACCAAAATGACCCTCATACATTTGTCTACCAATGGTCAAAATTTCATAATATTCCTTCAAATAGTTTCTGCGTAGTGATAGTTCAAAGTGTTCAAAAATAACATTTTCTGAAACAGCGGCGGCGGCGGCGGCGGCGGCGGCGACTGTTACTTTTTTTTAATATAGAGAGATTATATGATTTTTGATAAAAAATACTCGTGTTATACATTTTAAAAATAATGGAAAAGGCGTCACTTGCATAACAGGAATAAGGATACTAATATTTGAAACACAAAAATATTGTTTACATAGTAGAAACATTGCATTCGTAGTGCATACATAAAATATTTTTTCGGTTTTATGTGATACAATATTTTATGCGGTCGCATTCAACCACGCCATCTACCAACTCTTCAAAATTTCACCCTTTACAGGATTATTTCCCAGTCATCTTCCCTGAGTGTAAAATACTCCCTCAAAATTTGCTCCGAAACTCCTCCGACTTCTGGATATTAGCGGACCGTCAGTTTCGCTACACATAAAAACGAAGTCAAGTCTTCTTCGCTGCAAAACCAGTTCCTCAGAAGAAAACTTTAATTTTCGAAAGAAGAAGAGGAAAGAAAATTCTTGGAGTATGAAATCCTCTAGGGAGAAGTCCATCTTGTAGGAAAGCCAAGACCAAAGAAATTGGGAATAATCTCATTTTATTGGAAACTCTTTGGAGAGGATGAAAGGTAAAAGATATATTTGATTTACTCCCACTGCTGAAAAACCACTCTCTGTTCACCGACTCTTCTCTTAATTTAGAGTATCCTATCTTGTGAATAAATTATGAGTCGGGATTTTTGAGTTTTGGGGAGATGTAAAATGGAGGACATACAACTGTGTACAATAAAGTAGGTTCTTTAGTTCTGTTGAGATAGAAGTGTGTTTGAGTTGCGTTTGGAATTAATTCTGAACTTTAATATGTTGTTTCGATTAAAATGATTGGATCTCTTTGATCAAAGTAAGGATTTTAAAGATATTAATTTAAGATTATTTTCAACATTCGCATATTTGATTATTTTTTACATTTTTTCTACAAATACCTTAAATTTAGGAATTATACTTTAAAACTAGATTAATCGATTGAGTTTTCCTTTTTTTGCCCAAAAGCTCATCTAAACACAAACGCTTATTTCAATTCACATCCAAAAATGAAAAATGAATCCATGTATCATTTCCAGAACAAATGATTTAATCTCTGTGTAAAAATCAAAAATAATCTTGATAGTAAAAGACAATCTATTTGTCAGAGAGAAACTTAGAAAAAGAAATTTACTTTACAAGATTTTTAACTTAAAATCTCTATTTATTAAAATCTCATGCTTTGTAGTTTGATTCAATCCATAAAAGTTTTGTTGATGTGAATTTTAACTTCTATCAAATAATTAATTAATGAACAGGAAATAAGCATAATCCTTACATGAGAAGGACACTGAAGAAATCTCTTTGGGGTCAACGAGGCCATGCCAAATTTGGTGATATGCCGTCGCTTTCTATTGCTCTATGAACTTCTACCAAATTGACTGTGTGCCTTTCTTTTTTAAGTCGACACTATGATGTATAATGCATGCACATGAAATAAAAACGTATAAGTAAGAAGTGGTGCAAAGTATTTTGATGTAAATATGAACCATCTGCAAACACAAAAATGCTATTAAAAGTTAAAGATTAAAAACTTAGTTTAAGCCTTTAATTTAAACTTTTAAGTATTTTGCATTAAAACTTGGATATATTTGAAACTCTTGGGCATAATGAACACGCTGGACTTTAATGGGATAGAAAGAAAAATCAGTTGGGCAATATAGATAAATTTTTCGCAATCCCTGCTCAACTATTACAAGCTAATGACGATTGTATAAACCCAATTTAACAATCTCGAAAAGCTCCTAACAATAATAAAAAAATCTATAAGATGTGCTGGGGTATATCCTCTTTAAGTCAGTCGCCGTTTTCTCATGGTATCTTACAGATGTTTTATGGGAACTGGCAAGAATCCAGGTCAAATCATGAATAGGGGAAATTTTTCCTTAGGTATATTTTCGACACAAAATAGTACTCTTAAGAGGTTTGAAATAAAATTTTTATAAAAGTAACTGTGTGTTGTGTTTAAATGTTACGTAGTTTCTTTTTCGTATTTTTAACCCAATTACAAATTAAATTTTACATTAAAAGGGATCAGTAAATTAATTTTATTTATCCTACTACAATTATAATTGTGAATGTTTGTATGTTACTCTTTCACGCAAAAACTACTGAATGGATTTTAATGAAATTTTACAATAATGTAGCTTATACATCAGAATAACACATAGGCTATAATTTATAAAGAGAAAATCAGTCCTTCATTCTTTTTTTCCCATTTTTCCTGCTTTTTTTACTTATTTTTCCGTGTTTGAAAACCTATTTTAAAAGTCATGCAAGCCAATAATAGGAAACTTTAGTCCCAGTGTTGTAGTTACTAGGCAATTTTATTAATCTCTATATAAATAAAAACGTTTGTGGCTGTGTGTGTATGTGTGTTCCGCATCTCCTTTTAAACCACGCCGAAGGCGTGGACATATCCTCCATTTCAAGATTTTTTTCCCTTTGAAATAAATATATTTACTGAAAATATAATTTTTTTTCATGGAAAACGAGTTAAAAATAAAACATTGTTGCAAATGAGACAGATCACGTGACTTTTTAATTTACTAGACTTTTTATTATAGTTTTATATAATTTGTTATTTTATAAAGGCACCAAGATATTTAACATTATCAGGAACATCGGGATTGTAAAAAGTGACAAGAACACCGGGATTCGGACCTGGAAAAAGTTGCTGAACCTACGAACCTGGTTCGGGGGAAGCCCCTGCCAGCTCCATAGGAGCAATACATAAGGTTTGGGTAAATTTTATAAGGTTCGGGGGAAGGTTACAACTTTTTCCAGGTCCGCCGGGATTGGAAAATTAGACGGAACATCGGGATAGGAAAAATTACCGGGTTATAAAAATTACCGAGAACACCGGGATAGGAAATTTACCATAAAGACACCGGGAATACAGGAATATAAAAATTACTGGAAACACCGAGATAGGAAAATTACCGGGAACGCCGGGATTAGAAAAATTACCGGGACCATCGGGATAGGAAAGATTACCGGGAACATCGAGATAGGAAAGAGGCGCCTGGAATACCGGGATGATTTTTAATATTTATAATTTACAAAATTATAAATGTATTTTAAGAAAACTTAAAAAAAAATAAATTCATATACCCCACCCGTGCAATGCCGGTTATAACAGATAGTTTTACAATAAACGAATGTAAAACATTCTTTATTGATGCATTGTTTTTATGACACAGGAAGTAATTTTTACCCCATATTTTTAAATTATCGCAATTATAATTCCATTTGTATTGACTTACGTACTATACAAGTTATACTGTACACTTCTTGAATACTCGAAAATTTTAATTTATTCTCCAAACTAAGTTCAGTACTACTTTGATTTGAATAACTTGAGAAATGTATGAATATAAATCAATAATTGCATGTGAAATCCTTAAATGACGAAGTATAATTCGGTCATTCTCTCTCAAGTTGCTTTCAGTTTTATTGGAGCATGCAGAGCTCCTTTGCATTGAGGGTAATAGGATTCAACAGTTCCTCCTTAAATTCTGCAAGTTCTAATGAATTTTGGGAAATTTCAAGGGATAAAATTACACAACTCAGTGATTTCCATAATGATGTCGGTATTATTCCGGAATGCTGAGATTGCATTCTGAAATTCATAATTTATGGCGTGTGTTTGGTGCTTGTAGAGAGGTAAATTAGTAGTTTAGAGATTATCTAATTATATTTATTTACAGGTATACAGTGCCCAAAGGCTTGTATGTGCATTGGAATCTGCAAATCTTATAAAATGCTTGCGGAAGGCTTTGAGGATGGATCTTGGATATTCCAAGTGGCATAAGAAACAACAACATTCTTATAATATTCCTACGTAATCACATGGAAAAACTGAGATAACTTTTAAATATCAAGTTCACAAAATATTAACTACGCATTGAGTTTGAAACTTTAAAGTCTAAAATATTTTATATTTTTAATAACTTTCAAAAAGTATGGAATTGAGTTTTACCAAACGGAACAATCACAATTTTTTAAATTTGTAATTATAGAGTGTGTTGCTACTGAAAGAAAGTCAAACTTCTTATATTACCTAGAAACATTTAAATTCAAATATCCTTTTTTCCTTTATTTTTATCATTATTAAACTCTTTTTGTTAAATCCCTTTAAAATAGGAAAAATTTTTTTTTAAAGTTTTAGTAACGAAAATGATTATATTGCAGTTTAGATTTATATCAATAAGAAAATTCTTCATAAATGACTCTTAAATGTTTATAAAATGATACTAATTGATGAGTATAATTTTAAAATATTTGTGGTCAGTATAATGAAGTGATCTATCTCAGCTCGAATGATACCTTTTTGAAATAGAAGTCTAATAACTATCAGTATCTATCTCACGGATTTATCCGAAAATTTAATGGCAAAGCGCTTTTCATTATGCCAGACCAAACAACTCATCGCCTTAGCGACACAAATCCGTTACACAAACTAAATTCAAATACATCACATCTTTTAAACGAAACCAACCCTAACGCGAACACAGCTTAATCCCTGAACAATATGAGTAGTTAATCGCAATCCTCTCTCAACAACCCGTGAAAAAGCTTTGTGCAATTCCTCATCGCCCCGCAAAAATCTCTGCATATTCCATCGGTTGGGCAGGGATTAACTCATCAGAAGACGTGTTTCTTCAAGAAGGTGCAAATTGCATCGGCCTTTCCCATGATTAAGAAGCCAGAGAGATATCTCCATCTTAATGAGAAAGGTAAACGGGTCGGACCCGCTAATTGCAGGGGCATTTGTTCTGCTGGGAAGTTAATGAGGGGAACTCATTAAGTCTGTAAGAAATAAAAGAAGCGGACCGGTTGGGTTTTATTGAATTATATTAATGTTGAAGGTCTGTAATTCCTCGCTTCTCATTTTTCAAGGTGAGGTCTATTCTGTGTTTGCTTTCATGTGACGCTTGAAGGCGCTTTGGAGGGACTTTTTTAGCAATGATGTGGTTCTCTTGTTGTTTTGTTGGTTGCACAGCTCATATCAAATATGTCAAGTTTACGTAACTGATACTAGAAGTAAACGGGATTCAGCCATAAACATTGGACTAATAGTGAATGTTTGTTCTGATTTGGTTCTTTTAGTCTGCAAATCTGGGTAGATGAGCAATTAAGGAAATTTTGACTTCATTAAGGTGTTTTCACTATTATCTTTGCACAGTATCTGTTGAAGCATGCATTTTCTGAAATTGTGTATGTAGAAACCCATAATGGAGGTAAAGTAAGATGTTGGAAGGGAATGAAGTGTTTCATATTAGCACAAAGGAGCTCAATTAATGAGAGTAGGTATAATTACCTAAAATTTTCTGTGTGACAAAGGTTAAATTAATAATATTTTAATATATTTCCATAATGCACAGTAAGCACATACCAACACATTAAGCTCACATTGCACTATATACTCGTATCCAAAAATTAAGGAGAATTTTATTTTTTCGAAACAAGGACGCAAATTTTAGTTCTTCATAAGAAAATCCATTCCATATGATCTTCTATAAGTAGAAATATGTGGTCCAGGATAAAAAAAATACCCTAACAATAGTTAAAGGGGGGTAAAGACGCCCTCCATTGATAATGATGTAAAATACATATGATTTATATATTCCTGAACGACATGGATAATTTTAAGTCCGTGGAATACCTTTGTTTGGTTTTTAGACAATATTAAGTTACACCTCCTCAATCTTCATTTTGGACAGATTTCAGCTCTTGGATCCTTTTATTGATGGGTGGTAACCATATTTTTTGAAGCTCTTATATGTGTTTGTTTCAACATATGTCTGGGGACCCTTATAATTGCATTGGAAGAATAAAAATTTTTATTATTATTCCCGAAATTCAAATTATCCGTAACTTTGGAACAAGTGTAATAAATACTCTATTCCTAAGCTTAACTTAAGGTGGTCACTCATTTTTAAGCAAAATCGCTTTTAAACATTAACAAGTACTTTGACTTACCAATCTATTATATTAATAATAAATGGTATTAAAGAGAGAGGAATGTCAAGAAATGAAGCAATGATGCTATCCTATCGCAGCCAAACATGTTTAGCCGTAGAGTTAATGCAACGGTTCGTAGATTAAGTTGTCTAAAATGTTGAGGCCCTTCGGCATTATTACAGTTTCTCATAATGCGGGTCAGATAATCATATATAATGGGAAGCTGGATCAAACGACTGTAATTGAGAAATGCAAATACGGTGAATTTATGCAGGTTTAGGAATTTATAGAGTCAAGTTAACTATTGGTATCGTAGACAAATAATTATTGAAACAAATCATTGTATTAAAAAGAGTTAGCTGGTGTCTTCAAACATAGTATATTTAAACACTACCCAACAAAATGTGATGATTTTGATTTCAAAGACATTTTTCGTTAATTATGAAGTTTCATAAGTAGAATTGGTGAGAATTTAGAGTTTCTGTGACTTTTTCATTGTATTTATCCACAAATAAATGTATATAAATTGTATATTTTAGTAGTCTTTCCATTTTAACTGCACTGTAAAAAAATTCTGAAATGTTACTTAAAAGAACTGGGCAGCTCAGTTTCCCATTTGTTCCTGGAAAATACCAGGAACGTTACTGTAAAAAATGAAACATACAGCAGAAAATAAAATTCCGCATTAAATAAAATAATCGCTACCGAGATTCGATCTGAGGAGCTATCGCATGCGAAGCAAACGCTTTATCACTGAGCCTGCCACTACTCAATAATGTACATTCCATATAAAATATAACTTAAAAATTCAGATCCAAGTCTGGAATTTTGATTGGTTGATACTAATGTAGGCAAGATTCTGGTAGGATTCAGTGGAATTTAGAAAACGTTTCAGAAATGATAGCCAGAATTCTTCAGGAAAGTGTTTAATTGCCGTAGAAACTCATGAAAAGCAGGAACGTTTCTGGAATTCATGCGGAACGTTACTATTATTTTTACAGTGCAATATTTCTGGATGAAGAAGAAAGTATATGTTTCATGTATCCCTTTCCAATTTGTTTTCATCATATATTTATTGATTCAACGACATTTAACTTTTATCTAACATTACCAACATTTACTTAAAAATAAAAACGTTAACGCTTTCAAAAAATAACATCACGGCACAGACCTTATGTATCGATCTTTACGAAGAAACACTCAGCCCAACAACCTTACAATGTTTCACACATCCGACCCCATTTTTTAATAACAACATTATTGCTCATAAAGCATAACATTAAAGGCGTAAAAGATCGCTCAATACCATCAGCCGCGGTTCATTCAGCTTATGAAATAAATTCCTTAAAAGTATTTTCCCGGAGATTGATGAGGCAATCTACTCGGACGTCTAAAAGATTCAATAAGTTGGCGAATAACTCACTCTCAACAAAGGAAATTCAATTTTTACTCGAAACAATTCCATTGTTTATTTTATTCTCCCTGCGTTTCCTGTCACCCGAAAGCTTGGGGCGAACATAATACGTTAAGATTGAGTCTCTAAAGCAGCTTTTGGAGGGAGAAAAAAGTGCCATGTTTCCTTGTTTCTATCGAGTTCTTCTCTCTTTTCTTTCAGAAAGAAACGTTTCTTTCTGTCGTCCCTCGAAGACTATATACAATATATATTTATGGAGTGAGAAAATTGAGTTTATGTATCACATAGTCGCATGCATGTGGCAGTAATAGGTGCTATAAATGATTAGATGGGATAAAAAAAAGGTTGGAGAGGTTTCTGAAGATTATGGGAAGTTCTTACAAATAGAATGTTGGATATTTTTTTGTGATATGTGGTAGAAAAAAAACATTTCAAACGTTTATGGCTTGAGAAAATAATTTTATCCTGGATGGGATGGTTAAGAATTTAGGTCGAATTGCATAAAATAAGAAAAAAATATGTATTTAGAAAGTATAGATTTATTAGTTTTTTAGAGAGAGAAAATATAATTTTATTAGCACTTAGAAAACATTAGTTTGTTTTGATTATTTAGAAAGTATTAGCATATTAGTGAAGTATATTTTTCAAAAATGTTTATCTACTTTTCTAAAGAATATGGTTTTTTCAGGAAGGTTTCATAGAATTTGCCTAGATTAAGAGAAAATGGAAATTAATCGTTATAAATACTTTGTGTTTTTAAATTACATTTATGGACGTTTTAGGAACAACGGTTCATTAATCGAAATTATTATTAATTAATAAGTCTTATTTTACCTTATATTATATGTTTTTAGAATCTATGTTTGTTATTTTTACAACTTTACCATTGATACTTACAAAATTAAATGTTGACAACGACAAACAAAAAAAAATTAAGAATCTAATAAGTAAATAAAATAGTGATCTTGATATCTTGAATATGATGATAAAACTAACCTCTTTGTTGATTTATCTAGATACTGCTATCTCTTAAATAAATCGTATTTCACGGTTTATGTGCACATCCAAAATAAAACCCTACTCGAATGCTTTAGAAATTCCGCAGCAAACCAAATCTGTATAAACTAAAATAACCGCCATTTAAATCCCCACGGATCCTAAATTCTTTCGAATCAAATCAAAATATCAGGATTTGCGAGCGTGCCTTTGATTTTGCATCTCCGAGTAAAACCCTTTCACCGTTCCTACCTCAGAGGGGGTCTCCAGCCAGCATAAAATAGCGGACAGCGAAACATTTATTTCTCGGAAATATTTCATAATAAACAAAAGCAAACCGCTCCCAGGAATAAATAGCGATCTGTTCCGAGCGAAATCATGAAGTGCCCGGAGCATTGTAAAAGCACCCGGGTAGAGCATTTTGACTTTACCCCTGGAATGGTTTTTCTGCAGCGGCATATAATTGAACTCCACGTGCATTATTCAGGCCCGTCTGTAAACGAGGGACAGTGCATTTATAAAGCTTTATCAATTCTATAAAATTCGCGAAGTAAACGCGGAGTCATTTGTTATGCCTGGGTTTTTGCTTTGTGTTTTCTTTCCCGTTTTGCCGCTACATCCTTTCTCAAATCGGGATTTTGGATGTGAATAAGTTTTTTCAGTGTGGTTCGGTGGTTGGTTGTAGGGTACGGTTGGGAAGACTTGTCCTTGCATTTGATTTTTTTCTTTAATGACTTGTTTACGAAATAGAGGGATGCTTTTCCCCGTCAAGTGTTTTTATTTTTATGGTAATAGAGAATGATTGTGGAATGGAAATTTGATTTTATGGAGGTATTCAAATGACTCTTCAAATTTCCTCTACTATCTTGGTTTGCTCTGATATAAGGAAATATTATCCTAATAAAAAGGTATGCTTAAGGATTTAGTTGGTCGCAAATATCTCCGATCGAACATATGAGCAATGTTTTATTATTTACTCATAAAATGAAACAAATTAAAAGAAACACTGCTTGTTGATATGGATAAATGGTGTTATGTTTTGATATTTGATTACTTAAGAAAATTTAGCATAAAACTTGACTTTTGAGCCCGGCTAATCCTAAAATACCAATTTTTTATTCGATTTTTTCCATGGCCAATTCTTAGCCCTTAAAATATATTTTTCCTCTTAACCCGGCATTACTCGCGCTAATTTTGCCTATGGGTGAATAACATAGAAATCGGGCCTCAGAGGCCCGACGCGAGTAACGCCGGGTTAACACAGCCTTTTCTGTTATAAAATTAGCTATTTAACTTGAGTAAGAACGTATCTAATTTGATTGAGCCAATTCGTTTAGATAGAAACAATACGTTTACATTCAAACAGCTCTTTGCCTTACACATTACTATCCAATTACGCAAAAAATAACTACCTGTAAAAAAGTATTTATTAAATTACCTCAGGGTGTACGTAAAAAACTCTAACTCTAATTTCCATCGTTTATGCTCCCCCTTAAATTCAAAACCTTTCACCACCAAAGCCATTAAAAACCTGTATTCATACCCCAGCACGGCGATAAAACCTCCCGAACGGATCAAACTCCAAACGGTTTTTTCTTGCTAATGCAGCCTTCCATTCATACCGGCGGAGAGCATCCCAAAGGAATATTGAATCGAAATATGCTCAGACAAGAAACAAAGGAGGGAACATAAAAAATCCCATCTTCACTTCTCGAGGGGCACTAAAATGATTTTGATGGCGGGACGGGCCCTGCCGGCGTCAGAAAGAGCACGCATTTATGGCTATGGAATGGATTTAAGAACCTATATTGAATTATATGTGCTATAACTTTCTGTGGATGACGGAATTTTTATGGTAAATAGATAATAGCGTGTGGGAAACGTTGTAGAACACGCGGGAAATGGCGCCGTATATTTTCGATCAGTTTTTTTTGTTGGGCGGAATTAAATCTGGGAGATCAAAGAGTATTGAGTGTTAAAGGTTTGTTTTTGGAGAGGATATTTTTGATTACTCCTGTCTTTTTAGTAACTAAACTTGCTTGTTGATGGGATTAGTTGAGATATACTATAAAGATCCTATAAAATAGCTTAAATACATAGTATATTGAAGTAAATAAAATAGTTTTTTTATTTAGTATGTGGTGGACACGTTAACTACTCAAGTGATTACGGATCAGCAACTCAATTTGTTCTATATTAAAAAAATGAAGATGCTTTCTCTAGAAAGATAGAAACATAGTATATTGATCTTCCTATTCTTCAGGCCTGACTTCATTTTTTGTCGTGAAAAATAGTATCATTGATTAAAAAAACATGGAACAAACCTTTCTAATCAAGTTTTTGCGAAATAACTTAAAAGCACATTTTATATTTACAGTTTTAAATTTTAGTATACATCATGTTACGGGGAATATGATAAACCAAGGCATATTATTAATAATGATCGTGTATTTCTTGCAAAATGGTAAATACTCATTGATAAATGTCATTTAATTCATATTGGTAATTATCAATAACGTCCGGTTTATCAGTTTTATTGCTTATTGTCACGTATCGACATTACTGCTAAATAAGTAACAACGGAAATATACAGATAAAATCGGAAAATATTGAATTGCATCAACTCATTTAAAAATAATATTCCTGTTTTCTTAATCTACATCGAGATCTGATAAAGAAAAATCCACTCTTTATTCAAATGCATATCACCTTTCAAAACTTGCGTGATAAATATGAAGAAATTTGAAAGATAAGCAACGTAAGCCTAAAACATACAACAGACCTTTTCAACTACAAAAGAGTAAAACAATGTTTCTTTTCGCTAAACCCTCAGCCCCTTAACATTCACAAAGAAAGAAAAATCAGAATTTATGTAAGCCAAGGATCCTTTTGTCCCTTTGCAGTTAGTCTGAAATAAAACTGTAAAGGAAGTCCTTGCTCCTGCTTATTTAAACCCAGAGGATTGAACTTCGGGTTTTATTGTGTCAGATCCAACGAATTGCCGACTTGAGCTTGTATTTAAGATACCCTCTCCAAAGTGCCGCAATTCCCAGAGCTGTTCTAAATTCTGTGCGCGAAGTACCAGGATGCTTGGGTCCAACTCAATAGCTTTCTCCAAATCCCCCTGAGAATGAAGCTACGCGATACCTTTTAATGTCCCTGGCTTAAGAGTTGAAATCTCATCCACATCATGTAATCTTTTCTTTTTGAGGAGTTATGTTTTTTATAAAAGTTCTCATATTGCTTTTGAAGTTGAAATGACCCAGCAAAAAAAATCAGCATAAAAACTTCATAAAAAAACTGCAGGTTTTCTGCAGGTATTTCGGACAAAATTTTCAGCACGAAACCTTCATAAATTTTATCTGCAGAAAATCTGCAGTAAAATTTGTCCGAAATACCTGTAGAAAACCTGCAGTTTTTATGCTGATTTTTTTGTCTGCAGAAAAACTGCAGTGAAGCTTGTCCAAAATACCTTCAGTAAACCTGCATGCTTTTATGAAGTTTTTATGCTGAATTTTTTGTCTGCAGAAAAACTGCAGTGAAGCTTGTCCGAAATACCTTCAGAAAACCTGCATGCTTTTTTGTGAAGTTTTTTTGCTGATTTTTCGACTGCAAGAAAACTGCACTTAAATTTGTCTGAAATTCTGTTGAACAAATTTAACAACAGTTTTTATGCTGACAAAAAAATAGCACCGAAACATCACAAGAAAACACAGATTTTATGCATGTAATTTGAACAAACTGCAGTTTAAAAATTCAACAGAAATTGCAGATTTCCTAGATGGATTTTGAGGGGGATGATGTAGTGTAGTGTTTCCATTTGTACATTATTATCACAAAACACATTTACTATGTTGGTTTTCTAATCTACCTAATATTGTTAATATTTTAACCTACGTAAAATTATGAACTAAAAAAGCTTCAGAAGTGGGGTTAACTTTTTTTATTCAATGTCAGTTAACTGAATGCTTAAATAATCATTCTATAGCTAAATACAATTTTTTTCAAAAAGACATTTAGTTCACATAAATTGAAAAGTAGGTATAAACATTGCTTTACCGAATTCCTTAATGCTTCACCGGAGACTAGCTCATATACAATTTTCCTATAAGTTTTAAACTCTGAAACTTTATTAAACTAATGGTGGTTTAAAAAATAGACAAAAATAGTTAAAGTGTTATATGTATTGAAATTATCATCGTTGCTTAAATAAAAAACAGTAAATCTCAATATTATGAAAATAACGTCGCAGTCAGAAAAACTAAGAAGTGAATACTATTTCGAGAGGGGGATATTTTTAAATACTTAATTTTAAGAAGGACAAAGTTAATTGAGTTGAGATATTTGCTGACAAAAGTTTGCGCTTCGTCTTCGCTTTACGTCTTTTGTACTAATACTTCTTAATTACATATTAACTTGGGAATCCCTAAGAAGGGGGAGAATTCTTTTCTTGGGAAGTTAATAATATTGAGAGCATACTGTAACAATAAGTAGTTTTTTGTGTATGAGTTTATTATTGTTATAATATCTAGTATAGTAATATAAAGCACTGTGTATATGTTTCTTGTTCATACGACTTTTCAATTTACTATATGTTGTTTTCGCAAAAGTCCCTAACATCAAATTTATTGTATCTACATAAATCTGCATTATAGACAATGCTTTACTGTACCTTAGTCAATTAGAATTTACTACTTTACCCAAAAAAAAAGCTGTACTCTTGATATCTTAAAATATAATTAAATCAATAAAAGAACAATTAAAAATTTATTTTGAATATATTCATCACAATAAGAGGAAATTCAGCTATATATTCCAGTTAATAGTTTAAGTTTGGAACCATTGCAGTTTGAGATATCAAGAGTAGACTGAAAATATATACATCAGGAATAAAATATGCAATGACAATTATAAAAAATCAACTGTGTTCCTAAGTACTTACCCAGTAAAAAAATAACTTAAAAATATAATTTTTTTATTAAAAACACATTTGATAAATAAATACTTTTTATTATTATTAGTTTATGAATACTTTTATTCTTGTCCTAACCATGTTCTCAAACAACGCGCGTGAACACTATACTAAAAAGACCGCGATATAAGTTAAATCATTTACATTCAAAAGATCGATCACTAATAAATAACATTAAACACATTATACCGATTATCGTAAAAAGATTATAAAATTAATTAATTTAAATTAAACGGCGTGGTCGAATTGATAACGCTGAGCACGCTTGTTTACATTATCTGAGTTGAGTTGAGTTCCCTCTTTGCTTCTTTCAATACGAGACGAAAGCGTGTGTAGGTAGGAGGAAAGTTCTTTATTTAAGAGACTCCATTCGCATATGTGCTTTTGGTTGGTTGAAGGTTATCACGTGTTAGATGTTAGCCAATCACTATGTAGATAAGATGGAGCTTCTTGTGTTAAAATTTATGTGATGGGATATTTGGTAAAAGGAAATTTCGTTTTTGGGTTGGCATCAAGAAGTTTGAAACAGCATGGTTTACCGGTTTACACATTTTTTCATGATCTTGATCAAATCAATGAATTTTTCATGTAATAAAGGAAACTTAAATCTTGATAATTCCATTAAATATAAATTTCAGAAAAAGAATGAATGGCATTCTTGCATGTAAAAAAAGTTCAAAAAAGAAAAGCTTGATTAAGTTCTAGGCCTAGCTAGGCGATCGTAATGAACAGGTCTGAACGAGGCTTAGGTTTTCATAGATATGAGTGCATGCTTTAATTAGATCAGTTTTGGGTAAACAATATGCACGCAAATTAATAAATAAATCGTTTTAAAACGTGTTTAAGAACCATGCATAATTAGATTAATTTGCATTTAATATTAGGCCCTAAAAATAATATAAAATCTTTCAGTGTTGAGAAAGTAGGAAGGAATCTAAAGAAAGTTCAGGAGTACCAGTAAAGCACAATTAATATAAAATGTGCAAATGAAAGAGCAAATAAATCTGAGTTGAAATATTTTTCATAAAAATTCTAGCTTTTGGAGGACTATACTTTTAATCACACAACTTTCCACAACCCATTTTTTAATGTAAAGTGATAATGCTCAGGTATTTATGGTAACATAATTATCAAAAAATATTTTTTTTATAATTTGATAAAAAAAATAACAAGAAATATTTTTGCTTTAAAAAGTAATTTAAGATAAGATATTTTTATTATACGAATTGAACTTTTATCATTTTGTTTTCTCAAAACCTGCAGGTTTCATGAAGGAAAAATTAAGGGTTAAATTATCGGCAATTATACTTCATAAAAACTGCAGTTTTTATGAAGGAAAAGTAAAGTTTTGAATCTTCATTTTTTGCTCTGTAGAAAAACTGCAGTTTTTGTGAAGGGAAAATAGCACTGCATAAAACCTGTAATATGTCTTAATAAAACCTGCAGTTTTCTTGAAAGAAACACTAAGTTCAAAATCTTCATTTATTTTTCTGCATAAAAACTGCAGTTTTTATGAAGGGAAAATTGCGCTGCATAAAACCTTCACAACTCCTTCAAAAACACTGCACATTACCTTTATAAAATTTGCATGGATCTGACTGCCTTCAAAAAAACTGCAGGTAACTTCATGAAACCTTCAAAAGGGGTACTTTTTTTGAAGGAAACATGCTGATTTTTTTTGCTGGGGAATGAAATATATTCGTTTGTTATGTTCGTTTTATTTTAGTGTGTACCAGAAATAGAAACTTGCACTTCATATTTTGAGTTAATAATCTTTTCTTCACATTGAACTGGTAGTTATTCTTATAAATACAATTTAATGGTTGTTTTAAAGCTTGCTTTTAGATGAGACTTTGTCCGTAACCTCCTTTATAACTATGTGTTGATTACTTTTATACTTAAAACACGAGAAAAAATGGAATATTTTCATGTCAAAAGATTTATCTAATTAGTAATATTTCAAGAAAATTACCAATTTATTACCGGTTCCAAAACAAACTATGATCGATTGTGAAAATTGGGTATATTTAGAAGTGTAAAGAATAGTTTTGTGTTAGTGGCCAAAACTAGATTCAGAGTTTGTGTAGTCATCTTGTTAGAAGATCTATACCATAAGGATTACTTTAAAATCAGATTTAGTTTTACAAGAAAAATTGAAACTACTCTAGCTGTTTTAATGTGAATGGCTATAGCCCATATATTAATTCATATCTTCAAATCATTCATCATGTAATGACTGATTGGTGATATAGTTATTTCAAATTCACGCTTAATCAGAGTATGCTACCCGAATTCTTTATTCCTTGGAAGATTCATTGTAATTTGAATGCATCTCACCAATTTTAGAACAGAATGGATCGATCCTTTCGATTATACAGTTTTTTGTGAGTCTAAAAAGATAAAAGGATATAGAAGATTGGAGAGGGGTTGAGATGTCTCTTTTTCACATTGGAGAAAATAGTAACTGATCCCTTTATTTGCACGCAAAACAACTTCAAAGACCAAACTAAAGAAAATGCGCATACATGTACACTACGCATTCAAACCTTCAATTAAGTCCTTCCCAAGCAACTTATCTCCATACCTTAATCACACAAATCTCACATCAAACCCCGAAATTACTTTAATTAGTCAAGCTTAATCACCCACAGCCCAACTCAGAAACTCGTCATCAAACAACTCTTCCCCCCAAAGCAAAAAAACCCCATCCACCCCCATTATACCCCAATCGGTAGCCGATTCCATTTAACAACCTCTCGGCGATCGCAGCGCCATTTGCATAATCGCACTTTTCGCCAGGTGAGGGGTGTACTCCATCCCTGCAAAGAATGCCATCGCAGTGGGAGATCGAAGAATGAGTAACGTCTGAATCCGTCCCTTCAATCAGACGCGGTCCCTATTAAGGGGGAGATCGAAGATCTTTTCTGATCTCATCGATCTGAGAAGGTCACGCGATGGGTGGATGCTGAAGAGGAAGGATCTATCTATCTGTTCTGGGGTATTGTCTCTTCAGGGAAGGAGCGGTATATGCTGGAAATATTACTGCTTTTAGGGGGGGGCACTTATTAAAAATAATTAATACATTATTTTGGGGTGGACCCATCTTTTCGAAAGGATTTATTTCCTTCAATTTTTTGGAGTTTGGTAATTAAAATATTTTGTTCATTAAATGGTCAAAATAATTATATAGATTTTTAAAACTAAATTTAAATAATTTAATTCTGTCAGGGTGGAAAAAGCAAGTATATATTTTTCGATAGGCAAATGAATCATTGCATCTCTTCTATCCTTATAATAGCAATTTTTACAATCATACATCAGAAAAATACAAAATTGCTATTTTTTTCTATACAATTTTATTTTATTTCACATGAAAATTTTTAAGCGATTTTCGACCGTTAAAGAACTACATAAGCTTCTTTTTCTGCCTTTTTTGCATATAAACGTAATTTTCCTTTGGTCAATTAAAAATAAATTTATTTCTTATATCCTCATATTCATTTATACATATATGTATTACGAGCACAGTGATTGATTGGACATTATTAATAATACCCGGGAAAAGTGATAAATTCAACGAAATTTATGAATGAAATTTATCACTTTGCCCACTTCCACTCTGGGCATTATTAAAAATGCCCAATTAATCACATATTTTTCATTCCTTAAAAGATGAGTAAAATAAAATTGATAGAGTTTTCTCTGATTTAATTTTTATGTTTAACAAATTGGCACGAAACATTAAATGAAAAGCTTATTTGATGTGGTAGTCACACTCTTGTAAATTACTGTTCATTATTTATTAATAATTTATACGTACTTCACTGTTAGTAGAAAGTACCTACAGTGTAACGTATTGAGATGTTTTAACATTAAAAATATTTGAAACCCTTCCAATTTTTTCTAGCTTGTTTTCTGCTACGTTTAGGCATTAGCCTCATGGATAGGTGTTGGATTCATGCCAAAATAGTTGTAGGTGAGATATTTGCTCCGATATCATCCATCACCTTTTATACACTTCGCGTAACAGACCTAGGAGAAATATTCGTGAAAAATTACTTTTATGTGATACATCTTTTTTCAATATATGATCCGAAATACACTATATTCTATATTCCTCAATATAGAAAATTGATTCATTCAAATATTCCGAAAAGGCATTTCTTCTTTGTACAATTTTTTAATAATCAGATACTTATATTACAAAAATATGCAGTGATTTATTCATTCCAAATGCTTTTATGCAAGCAAAAGAGATTGCAAAAATATAGATAGAGTGAACGGAAGCGTACCTTCAAAATTCATTAAAAAAACTTAATTTTAAACTACCAGATCATGTTTACACCATAGTTCATTTAGATGAAATTTTCCTTGCATAAACTAATGTTTTTACTTTAGATAATACCTATAAAACTTGAACTAAAGTGTTTGTCTCGAAGACGTTAGATGTTTGCCAATATTTTTAGGGAAATATTGAAACTAATTTATTGCAATATAAGCTTTTACTTGAAGCGTTTGCTATAAAAACCAGCTCATTCCATATTTTTCTGAAATCCACTTTTTTGCATATTTTGAAAATTTATAGGGTCCTTCATAACCTGACGAAGGGATATAGCTCAAATCCAGCTCATTCCAACCCAAAATTAGATGAAAAGGTGTAAACTGTGATATCAACTGTGAAATTTCAGATCATTTGAAAAAATTAAGTGGATGTCATTTATTTAAAACTCGTAAAGACACAAATATTTTACTGGTAAACTGGAAAAAAACAATTTAATCACACAACTTAATTGAACAAAAAAAACCTGAAAAAAGCATGAAAAATCGTGTTTTAGCATCAAAATCAGCTCATTCCGACCTAATTGGTGTAATTACGCCCAAGGTACCAATGCACCTGGATTGAAAATGAAAAACTAATCAATCTCTAGGCGGTTTTACCTACAATTAAAAATTTAAAAAACAAATTTAGCTTTAGAACTGTGGACGTGAGAAGTTTTTTGTCTCCCCTGCAAAATTTCCAAAAATGGAATGAGCTGGTTTTGATATAGCAAACGCCTCATTTCTAACTACCCAAACCCTATTGTACTTAAAATAAAAAATACATAAAAAGCAATAAAGTTGAATAAATATCCTGTATAAAAAATCCCCTCATTCCGCAAAATTGTGCTAATAAAGTAAGAGTAATATAAACAAAAGCAAAGCTTAAACTTAAGCCTTCACAATCGAAACAAGTCCACAACCCCACAACGATACCTAAACCCCAAGAATCATTACACACAGTCCAGAAAGAGCCATTCCTATTTATTGCAGGGAATTTCCAATAAAATGACCACTACTCGGCCGCGGACAAATTCCATTTCCTACCGATATCGGCATCACCTAAGCCCTTCCCGTCGATGCCTAAGTATTCTCACAAATCCCTCTCTACTGCTCAAAGTTATAAAATAATTCTGTCACAAAGACAGAAGATCAACAAGACTTGCGACAATAGAAACATCGCCAACGGTCTTCCCCTATCCTTAGTTCTCTAATCCTCGGAGGGGGACTTTTTCACTTCCTGTCCAGAGATCCCGAATTTCCAGTCGGATCTTTTTAATGGACGTCAGAATTTTCTCTCGTTGCTGCCCAGAGGATTCCAGGGAAGGAATTTTTCGGTGGGGTTCTCTTATTTCTTGTTCCTTTCCCGTGTCTTTTTGGGAAGAGGAAGCGGGGTGGATATTCTCGGAAAAATCTCGCGATATGAATTCCTTATGTCAACGCGCATTCTGGTTCTCTTGACAGTTGGCTAAACGCCGTTTGCCGAGTTGAATAAAGGATGGGAACTTGTGCTGGATATTCATTGAAAGGTAGTTAAATCTTTTTGAAGAACTTTTAAACCAGGTGTATGTTCTTTTGGAAAGGTTTTGTACTATTTTAACTTGTTCTTAAAGTTTAGGAATTTGTATAGATGTTCAAACTTATGCTGGAGTAAAAATATTTTTTATATTTTGATACTTAAAATGTATTATGCATTCTCTATGAAATGCAAGTTGGGAATCACAGCTATCCGGAAAATTTCGTTGGATTTTGTAAAAGTAAGAAATGTAATAAAATAAAAGTTACGTAGAAAACAATATTCAAACACGCACTAAACCAAATTACGGTTATTTCATAGTACAGATAACCACGTTTCATCTTCACCCAATTATTTTAAATAATCAAATTATAAATTTTAATTTTTTTAATCTAAACATCTAAGGTTCTGCTGTAATCTCAGAATTAAGATTTTTTAAGTAACTTTTTCATATAAGTAAAATCCCGTTGTAACGAACTTAACCGGACCGTAAAATTTATTCGTTTTAATGAAAATTTGGATGTAACGGTATTTCAATAGTTCAAATAAAACGGTTGGGGACTTTCAGGACTTTCGTAATAACGGAATTTTTCGTTGTATCGGTATTCATTGTAACGGGATTCCACTAATACCAAAGGGACAATTCTCGCAACTAACTATTAGGGTGTGTCGCTGTTACACTGTAAAAATTAATCCTGTAAAAAACAGAGAACTTCTGGCAGCAAAAGTTGCCAGAAAAGTTTTGTAAGCAGAAAAATCCTGTTAGCAGAAAAAAAGCTGTAACCTACAGGTAAATGCTGTAAACAGAAACTTTCTGAGCAGGTTTTTTTTAATTTTAATAAAATAATAACTGGGGATAGAACCCACGACCCACCGCATGCTAAGCACGCGCGCTACCGCTGCTCCTACGAGAATTCAGTAAAAGTAGAAATTATCCAAAATGTTTCTTACTCCACGAACTGAAACTTGTATTTGGCTCCAAAGCGTGTTGGGTGTTGCCAATAGCTGTATTCGTTTTCGCTGCAGAAAGTTTCTGTTTAAGTACAGATAAGCTTCAAAACTAGAAAAAAGGTGGTTTTTACATAAAATAAATAGAAGTTTTATGGGAATGTTACATGACAGAATATCCCTGTTAACATAAAGTCCTTTTTATTGAAACTTTATGTTTTTCTACAGTTTTTTACAGTGTAGTTCTTCATTAAAACACATTTCAATGCTTTGTTTTCATTCTAGAAAACTTGTTACAATATAAAACACCTTACAGTAATTGTAATTTAAATCAATATTTCTAGACTTTTACTTCACCATTTATGAAACAATACAGCCCCCGAAACACTGCACATTAAAAGTACAAGTCTGTAAACAATGAACAACAACCTCCCAACAACTATTTTCAAACCAACAACCCTCCATTTCGAATACTCTTAACTAACATCCCCAGCACCCCTACCGATAAATCCGTACTCCTCAAGCCATCCATTCACGCGGATAAACAAGCCCCAAAAAGAAGCCCTCATAAAAATATAAACTCCCCCACACATCCCAAGAATCTATCTAGAAACTTCTTCAGAGGAACCCGGCTCGTTTCTTATCATTCCTAAGTAGTTAAAAGTTTGCCACCAGTCCCAAACTACGATGGCCGCCCATTAAAAGATTTTTATAAATATTCATCGCCGGGAATGACATCGCGAAAACATAAAATAGAGACGCGGACCGGTGTTCGACACTCGGTCCCGGCTGTCTTTATGGCGGCCATAAATATTTTACGCAGGCGCTCTGCTCTTCTTTAAGCCGACCCCACCTACCCTTTTCTCTTTTCGCCAAATCGACTCGTCCTTGCCGCCGCTGCGTGCGGGGGCTTAAAGGTTGCCCGCTTTCTATGAGGTGGGTTTGAGAAAAAAAAGGGTGGGTGGGTTGTTTAAAAATGTAGTTTGTTGGGGATGAAGGTGAGTTTTGTGGCTTGAGGCATATATGACGTTTGAGGGGGAATTTTCTGTTGCGGAATGGGTCAGTTTAAGTCAAAAGGTTATTTACGTATTTTACGCATGAATGTATAGTTAAAACTGTTTTCTTTTATTGAATTTGTTTTGACATCAGTGTAATTTTTTTTTCATATCAAGAAGGGCAATCTTTGAGCGAAACAATTTAAACAATGTTTAATAGAAATGGTTTTAATGACTTTGAGTAAAATAATTAGATTTTTATAAGTAAGCTTCATTTAATGAAACTATGTTAGTAATAAAGTGTTTAGATAGCAATTATTTGTAAACAAATATATATTTATTCAAATATTTTTCTTTTAACTGTTTGTATGTAGAGACACCTTAAAATAAAATTTAAGCATAAGAAATATAAATACTATATATACATAAATTGGATACATTTCTTTACTCAGCAATACTTTTTACCTTCCAAATATTTTAATAGCTTAGTTTATTTTAATTGCTGTATTCATCGACAATATTTTCTTTCTACTCACATGTCTCCTCCAATTCCAGATGGGCATTAGCTTTGCTCTTAAAAATCTCACACACACACATAATGATAATTACTTTCTGTTTGAAATATATTATTTGATATTGTTCTCCCCAGACTGTTTCCAATGACAATATCCTTATTCTGATTCTTAATTCACATTTTAACATTTCAGTCCCAGACTGCCCAAGATTGTTGTTAAGTTTATACAAAATTTGTGGCGGCCAAAATTTGAAAAGATTAAACAAATACATATCTCTCAAGCAAAGTAAAACTGTTGTCCCGACAATCAACTGAACATCTTTGTATAGTAAATTATAAGAAATTAAACGGTTATTTTTGTTTTATTTTCGGGTAAATCTTTAATCTACTTCAAATATGCCAGTGTAATACAGTTAACACAATATATCCCAGAATTGTTTACTCATTATATAGAATACGATTTTCTTCAGGATGACAAAAAAACGTTTTCTAATGAAATTTTCATAAAACATCTTCAGAACATAGCAATCAAAACAAATAAACTACAACAGGTGTTTTCATTTCATTATATAAGAATACGAATGCCCCTAAGTTAACCCGGGAAGGACTAGCGGGACCGTATGGTACCGGCAAACATCACTACGAAAAAACGGCTTTTTTCAACCTAAATACTTTTATTTTTTCATTCTGACGGTAGATGTCACTACTACATGGACCAAACTTTAGTAAACAGCAATTTAATAACTAATTATTTAAATAAATTCTTGCTTAATGTCTTAATGAAAAACGTGTTTTTAAGACTGGCGAAGAAATGGCCCGTCTGAAAATGTAAGTGCAATTTATTCATACCTAAAATTAGTGAATGGATTAAATAATGGTGAATTATTATTTATAATTGTATTATGCAATAACAGCTTAAATTTGGAAAAGATTGAATAATTTTAAGGTAGAAAATTTTGGTATAGAAATCTTGCGGTACCGTATGGTACCGATAGGCTTTTACGCTACCAAATAGTACTAATATTTCGAAGTAGTGTATTTTTTATTTCAAACGTTTTATATGCTGTGAAATCAATTAAATTTTAAGGTAAAACCTATAGAATAAGTTTTATGCTAATAACTTGTTGAATTTATAGTGTATTTCCCGAAATTTTAATTTTTAAGGCCAATAATTCTAAATTTCATAAGAAAAATTTCATATTATAAGTGATTGATTGGAATATCCATCTATACAAGGGTAGTATTTCATGCAAATCATCAATATAATGTTCATAGCCTTCAACTAAACTATAGACGCAAAATATAAAATAGGGTTTATGAAATTTTTAAAGCTTAAAACTTATGTTTTTTAACAAAATTCCTAATTTTAACACTCATTATGAGGCGAAAATTGGAAAAACTATCAATTCCGTATCATATCAGCTTACCTCGCGGTATAAAAAGTTTGTTTATCACCTTTGGACTAGTGTGTACAAAATTTATTTCTAGAAATAAATTTGATAATAGGATTTTAAGAGCAAAATATAACTACTAATTGTTATAATGAGGGTAATATCAACTATTCAATAATTAATTTATCAATCATTATTGCCTAAATTGTAATTTTAATTGTTGTTTCAGTTAAAAACGGTAAAGAAAGTGATAAAACATTGATAAATTTATTATTTTGACTTTGAAATCTCAAATTTATAAGAATATGTATGGTGCACAAAATGGTAGTGTAAGAGCCTAGCGGTACCATATGGTACCACCCTATTCTGACTAAATTAATAAAATTTTTTTTGAAAAAATGGTTTTAGTCTACTTCAAGACATGTCATTAGCATACAGTAAAGAGGAAAATTTAATTTGAGAAAAAAAATTAATTCAGTCTTTCCCGGGTTAATTGAAAAAAAATATTTAATTAAACGGGATAAGAGAAGAAAAATTGTTATCGTATATACGATATAGTTAGATTGCAAACAGCGCATTAATTTATCGGTTGTATCTCAATTAAATATGCTGCAAAGGCCATCTGCCTTACTTTTATGAAAAAAGAACCCATGCTTGTTATAATACATTCCTGATCAAATGAAGTCTCCGCAAAGATAAGATGATGAGATCATTAAGATAGTGGTATCATTTTAGGGCATTATAATTAAATTGGGATTTTAATTAATTCTTGTAAGGAAATTTTCATTCGGAGATAAAGTTATAAGAGATGGTTTCTTCAAGTAATTGTTAAATGTCAAAGTAATTGTTAATATTATGCGAAATTTACTTTTGATGTTCAAATAATTAGGAAAATATTCTTTATGCTAAAAATGCAGAGAAATCAGATTTAATGCGTAATTAATATTAGGTACTTGCATTCGTTATTAAAAATTGCTCCTTTAAAACTAGATTCATACTAATAGATTTTAAAAGAAGTTGATGAACAGTGGTTTTTAAGGTATATATCGCTGAAAATTAGTAGCAAAATGAATGTATTGACGGTATATTTATTGGAAGTAGATTATAATGGTAATAATAATTTTTCTAAACAGGGTTTTTCGTATTTAAATTAGATTATAAAATACTTGGTTTCATAAGATAAATTTTACGAAATTTCCCCCACTCTGTCATGGGTTAAAAATTAATATTTAATTTTTCTCATATGGTATTTATTCCTAAAATTATTTACATAATTGCGCTATTCCCATGCATTTCTAAAATGATTTCCTTTTCACTCTAAACGACATTTACAGCTGCAATGGAAAAATTCATTTTACTCATCGTTGGATTTAACGTTCTTTAATGCAATGGATTTTAATGGATTTTTCCCTTTATTGAAAGGGTAACACTCGATATCTATATCCTCTCACCACTAAAAAAAGAAACACATCGTAATGACACTTTAAAAAACATCACTCACCCACAATAGAGGCAATAGATGGTGCGACAGCCTAAATTTAGAAGCACTAAAATCAATTAAGAGAAATAATTGATCAAGCAATTAGCGAAACTGGGTATTAAGTGAGAAAAGTAACGAGCCCATCGGACAGGGTGACTTGCAAAAAACCTCTGATAGATTCGCCAAGCAAAGTAAAAGAGCAAGGGAGAAATGATAGTTTAATGACCGGCCTTCCTTACTAGAGTTCTAGTTGACTGAGCTTCTAGGGACTGGCTAATAAGCAGTTTAAGAGGGGCTTAAGTCAAGGCTTGTCTTTCACTAGGGTAAAGTAGACGATTTTAGTAGGGATTTATAAGTATGCATAGAGTGTGTAATAAGATGGTCATTTGAGTAGTTCGAGTGAAGTAATTAGTTTAAGTTGCAATGCATAAGGGAATATGCGCATTGTGTAACATTTGTTTTCAAAGATCGTTATATATACTTGACTTATTTATAAAGGGACATATGCAAAATAAATAATTTTTAAAGATTTCTTTTATTTTAGAGGATTCAAAATATGCAACTTTTAAAACTGGTTTTCTGTGATTTATACTGGGTTTATTGTGCTAATGAATACTTTAAAAATGGTTTTTAAAAGCCAAAATATAGTTTCTTTTAATATTGCTCCCCAGTAACATAGCTAATTTTTTCCTACATTCTTTAGGGACACCTGATAAAAATATATTATTTAGTATGAAACCTATATTATCTGAAAGTTTGAGCTTCTAGAATTAATATTTAGACCCCGTAGACTAAAAAGAGGTTTCTTGAAATAATTTTCAGTATGAGTAATCAAAATTTGTTTATGGATCCATGTAAGGAAACATTTAATCCCTAAGATAACTAATGATGGAAAATAATAATTGTAACTCCGTTAATTAATTTCTGTTTCTCAAAAAATGCGCAATTTATGCATTTTTCTAGATTACCTCACCAAGCAGATATTGGAGCCGAAGATCTAATCACTTGTACTATTTTTATTTTTTACACAAGCAATAAATACAAGTTGTTTGTCATCATCGAAAATTAAATAGAAATTTCAATCTTTCTACATTTGGCAACACTGGCCAAAGTGGAAGATATAGAAAGAATATACAGTCGTGGGTTGTGGTAATAAACATTTCAAGGGTTTTAAACAAGAAAAGGAATAATGAACTAAAAAACAAAATCATTCACATTTGCTCCCTGTACGGATTCTTACACTAAATTTATGTTCATTTTATCCAGAAAAGGCAAATATAAGCATAACTGACTCCAGGATATTCTTCAGTAAATGTATGGAGTCTTTTGGGAAAAATCCTCCAACTGATACTTCAGAAGTATTTCAACATGTTCCATAGAACGGGATTCCCCACATTTACTACCGCGTGATATTATTCGGGATTCCACGCCAGATGCGATGCGAAATCTTCTCATATTTTTTCGGATTACTCCTCGGAATAACTTTGAGCACCCAATTTTCACTCCTACCTGCATCATACATTCTCCTCTCATGCATTGAAGTCGCACATGGTTCTGAATGGCCATCGGGAAATAGGGGCTCAATATGCCTTGAGCTCCATATAAGGAGTTCGGAGTTATTTATTTAGAGAGCTGGTTCGCTGGTGGAGGAAATAGATAGCGCATTTGAATACCATTCCTATGGGTATACTGGGCGTAAGCGTTTTCACGATGGTAAATGCTCTTAAGATAGATAACCCGTGGAGTTTATATCGGATGAAGAGTTGGAAAAGTATACTTTGAGAAATTTAGTTGTTGTATGAAAATAGATCATCCTGTTTTTTTCGGGTTCTAAGTACATTAAAAAAATAATCTTTTGTCGCATTGCATCGCACATTTTTAAAGAGTAATAGAAGGAGAATATAATTAAGTTTTAATTTTCAGTTAATGTGTATGAAATAATGCTCTTCAAAATTAGGGTTCAAATAATAAGTAGGGTAACTTTGGGTAAGTGGGACCCCTTTTTGACCTAGTACATTTTTGGAGCTTTATAGAAAAAATTTGAAAGGGTTTATTTTGTACTTGTTGACTAATTTCGTTAAGGCTACACGGTACCCTTTTTTAAAAAAATCTTAATTTATGCAATTAAACATTATGTAAATAGCTGGTTTTGTTCAAAAGAATGTTTATAAACATATATTCAAAATTTGGGTCAGTTAAATGTACCATTTTTTTCAAAATTAAAAAAAAATTCAATTTTTAAGGTTTTTTAAAAAATCTTATAAAACTGTCAATTTTAGTTCTCAAGAAATGCTTTTGGTCTTTTTAGTATTGTTGGATACTACTTCTTAAATGCTAGCTAGTATTTAAACAATAATTTTCTTTGTTTGACTTCAATAAGGGTTTTTATAACAGAAAATTGAAAAAAGCTTAAAAATTGTTGATCTGTACATTTTGACATTTAAAAAAATAACTATCATATGGGACAAAAAATACAAGCTAGCTTTTGAAGAATATATATTTATAAGTATATAGTGCTGTCCTTTAAAAAAACCCACCTTTTCATATTTCTTCCATTAAAAGCTTAAAAATATGTTAATTAAATCGAACAAAATTGTGTTGTAACGGCTCACCCTCCACTACATTTTAGTGCTTAGTATTTTAAATTCCAAAGCTCCGTTACAAATTGGCAAACAATTAAGTAAGAATAAAAAAAACAATTTTCCTAAAAAAGAACCCATGTACCCTAAAAAACCACGTTTGTAAATACTCAAAAAATTTTAAAAAATATGATTGAAAGGTTTATTTTGATAGAAAAGAGAATAATTAAGATAATTAAAACCAAATTTATTACAATGCATTTATAAAATTAAAACTGTGATAAGTTTTTCTACTCAAGAATTTTGCCTTCAAAACACAACGACAATAGCGTTTTTAGAAAGAGTTGATACATTTGGGGTATTCTTGGCCACCTGCTTTGTCATTGCTTGTAAAGTGTTCCGAAAATGTAAACGCTCTGCGGAATTTTGTTTATAGTTTAGGCTTTTAAATTTGCTCTGTTCTTTTAAAATTGTATTTTGTACTTAGCTACTTACATCTGTAAGCCTCATGTTTTACCATGTGGAGCATGAGGAGTTGTAGAATTTAATTAATAAAAAATAGCGTTTTTATTGTTGGATAAATAAAAAATTAATAAAAACGACCTATTAAATACAAATAATTAATAAAATTTTTATAAAAAAGCTTTAAAAACGGTAATTGGCACTGATGTTTGGTTTTAAACTCCCAACTATTAACTTTCAAAACCAATTTTCGAGTTAAACTTGGAAAATGCTATATTTTCATGGAAAATGGCTGTTTTTGGTATCATCGAGTTTTTATCAAAAATACTGAAAAAAAATCGAGAATTACTGAAACAACTATTCTATTCGCATAATTAGTTGTATATCATGAATAATATTAAATATTTTGCATAATTTTTTATTTATTTTGTCATTTATTACAAAAGGAAGAATGGGTTTTTTTAGGCACCCTATGGGTTTTTTTCACCCCTCATTTCAAAGACTACCGTGATGTCCCTAATTGGCGGACTGAGCTGAAATTTTAGTATTTTATTCTCATAATAACGGGATAACACAAAACCACGTGAAAAATGCTTTAAAGTCTTTATAACATATATTTTTACAGCATCAAAATCTGCATAACTAAATCATATTTTAGCCCAAAATTGACATTTTCTATTTATTCAAAAACTAAGTAAATAAACGGTTCTTTGACTTACTTTTACGTTCCTGCCAATCTTAATGGCATACAAAGACTGGGCACATGAGTGACCCACTTACCCCAAGAGGGGGTAAGTGGGTCTTACTTGATAAAGTACAGTAAATTTCAATATAAAATATTTTATTGTAACTTTATCCATGAATGAGAAATATCCTCAAATCAAAATCAATATGACAAGGTAAGAATAGAATGAAAAGCAAAATAAGTATTTTAAAGAATGTTTTGAAAGGACAAAAGGATATGTTTTATTTTAGAATATAAAATAGTGTTGAAAAAACATAATAAGGTTGATTAAAATTTATTTTGGCACATTAATACACATTGTAAGATAAAAAAGAAATCGGACACACTATATGAGATGAGATATTTCACTTTACTGACCATAACTTAAATTAAAACGCAAATTTGATATAAAATGTCGATCAAACTATTTATAAATTTTAATGAATTTTGAAGTGGTGAGCAAAAGGTCTTGCTACTATAAATCGAAATTTTTCCGAAAATATTTGGGGAAATTGTCCCTATAACCCCCCTGAAATCCGCCTGTCTTCAGTAATAGATAATATATCATATGGGACCCTCTAGAACCACTTATATCATAATAAGGGGTCTCACTTACTAAATAAAGAGGGATCCCACTTACCCCACACTGAGGGGTCCCACTTACCCCAACCATGCTAAAACTATGGGGTAAGTGGTGACTCTCCTGCTAAACACTTCAAAATTAAAAATTTTGAAAAATTTTAAATTGCCGTATGTATTTTAGGTCAAACTCTGCAAAACAGTTCAATAAACATTAAAATGTAATGAAAACTTACCTGGAAATACTTCGAAAAATTCGTCTTGAACTCTCCAAAAAATCCATTCTGGGAATCTATTTTAAATTAGTTCTATTATCTTAAAAATAAATTAAACAAATCTCAAATATATTCAACACCCATCGGTGTGGGGCCGTTCAAATATTACGTAAGCACTTTTCTGGTCACTTTAACCCCCCTCCCCCCTTGTCAGCAAAGATAAGCAAACCTCAACCCCCACCATAATTACGTAAGAAACTGCCGGACCCCCCCCCCCCCGAAATTTTGACATCCCTATTAGTAAGTACTGTTTTTTTCTCCTTGAAAATTAGGTGACTCGTACGAGCTGTACTTTTTGGGTGTAACGCTATAAGGGTTCAAAAATGAGTCGAAACACTACTTTTTCGGGGTTTCAATTTCAAAATGCTAGGGTGGTCCATCTCCAGAAAAAAGTGCTTACGTCAGATTTCCTAATTCAATTATTTGTTACATTTATTTTTGGGTGAATTTTGAAATTATTTATGCAAGAAACAAGATATTTTCGAACAACCAACATCTTACATGAGCATCCCTCATATCCCCCCTCCCCCCTTCTCAGCAAACATAAGCAAACAGCAAACCCCCCTCCCCCTTAGGTGCTTACGTAATATTTGAACAGCCCCTGTGACAAGCTGTAACATAATCAATGCGAGTAAGTGTGAAATTTCCTGTACATATTATAGTTTTAGGGGGGTGACCCACTTACCCCAAGTAACCCTAAATATAATTTCAGTTCTATACAAATCAAATCTTGGCTTCGGTTCTCAGGTGCCCGCTGGGTAATTCAAAAGAAATACCGATATCAGCATGTCCTTGACCTCTAGAATAGACTCCAAGAATCCCCCCATTAACAAAAAAACCCCACATATATAAATAAATTTTTATCCATACACAATTTGTTACTGTTTTTCACCACTTGTGTCCTTTTACTTCAAATTATGATGGAAATTCGCTTCAATTTTATGAAAGCCAACTCGAGAAAAACGAAATCCTTCAAATGGGCAACTATTTGTAAGTTATTTGTAGATGTTTTTTCCAATTACAACTTCAATAAAAGTTGTTTTTAAAATATGTTATCGATTTCACTTAACTGGGAACATTTTGTTTGAATTACATAAATGGTATTTGTGGCATGGTGCTGCTTTTAATTTATTTGCTGTTTGATAAATACATATTAATTAAATGCTCAAAGATACAATAGTCAATTAACTTAGCGAAAAAATAGTTCTTGTCTCTTTCTTTTCTAATAAATTACATAAAAAGAATCACAAAACCACATCAAATGTTTAAAAGAAGCATGGATCTAAGTTTAAACTCTAAAGAAAGTGAAACATACTGTATATAAGTTTGAATGCTAGCTTTTAAAAGGTCAGACGCATAGCTTCGAAATGCCACTACATCTGACCTTTCAGCCAACAACAAAACGAACTTCATCCATTGTTCAATTCGAACAAATAGAATTACCGATTCCAAAGATATCCCATTTCAGCATTATACAATCCAAACCCACAAAACCCTGAGAGAGGTAACAAAGGCAAAAGAAACAGACCCAGTATCGACAGCATTGGTGCTTATTAAAGATAAGCCCATTGAATAGGAAGGATTGTTCCTAACAAATAAAGTGAATTCCTCACACAAGTATTCCACATCGATTTTTTTCCCTCCAGTATAAAGAAAGCAAACTGATCTCCAGATGAAATCACCCCTAGCGTTTTATTTGTTTAGATTTAGAACCAACTGCTGCAAAAGGGCTCTGCATTTTTTTGCTGTCTCCCTTTACTGATTTTGTTGCATTTGTTGACCCTCTTCCGTCATTTTCATTAATTTCTCAAATGAGCTATTTCCTGCTGATCAATTTTTCCCGTGGAGGCTCTTTTCTGATAAATTATGCCTCAAGATTAATCTCTCTAGGTATTGATTTATACATAGTTGAGAAGAAACACTGGTGTGCTTGTCTTTTTTATGTTGCCGTAATTTACGAGATTCCAGAATGCTGGTAGAAAAATTGGATTATGCGATTATGTTCATGATTACATAGGATCTTTCTTCTTATTATATGTAGTAGATAATCTATACGGTAACTCAAATGCGGATAAAATATCTAGGGAAAGAATTTTTTGGTATAAGAAATGTACTTTAAATTTTTCACCGTGATTAATTTGTTATCACTTAAAAAGAATACTTATAAATTTACCTTTTTAAATTATAATCTTAATTTTTTTGAAGCTTTGATTACGATTTGATATGAATAAACTGTTTTTAAAAAAATACCCATGCACATACTTCTTTTAAATAATTATTTAAATCGAATATTGATATTCTGAATAAATAAGCTATTGCATAATAGGAGCATATCATTGAATACTTCTGTAGGGGAAAGCTTATTTATGACCTAGTTTTTATAAGAAGAAAAACTGCTACATAAACAAACTAATCATGAATAATAATAAAACTTTAGTTAAATACCGTAAATCAGGAAGAAGAGCTTATTTTAGGGTTAAACTATTTTTGATCGCCAAGCTTTCAAACTATTGCATGAAAGTTAAATATTTTTCATACAAGACATATTAAAATCTTTTCTTTTTTGAAGCAGTTTAAATGCAACTTATATTTAATTTTTTTCTTGTGATTTCTCCAAGAGACCACTTCTTTTACCATGATTTCCAAATAGTCAATTATCAGTAAGCTGGGAAGAATTTTGAATTTTTGATATTTCCAGAGTTTCATGAATCTGTTATATGTTACACATTTCTCCTGCAGAAAACATTCAATTTTTATTTCTTTTGTACGTTTGCCCACGTATCAATATATCCCCCAATATACGCTTTACCATATTTCAAACAATTCTTACCTTATGCGTGCAAAGAAACCAGATTAAAACTCACACTATCTCCCTCCAGAAAGTACAATATATTCTAATATTAAAAAACTTGACATCCTTTCCTAAAACCAACAAAAACACACACACACAATGTATCTATCTCCTCTCGCAGCCGAGAAAAATGTTAACGCGTACAAAATATCTTCCGAATTCTCCGGAGCGTACGACTCCAACCGTGAACCGAACCAGTTCCATACAACAACAACAACAACAGCGAAATCGATGTTACAAACAATTCCGAAACGGTATCTAGCCCGAAGAGCAATTTGAAGTTCGCGTTCAGTTTTTCATTTCGGAGGTCTAAACCGTTTCTCTTTGAGAAATAAATGATGCGCATATTGTAGACTCCCACATACCCTTGTTATTCCTCTCCGAAATATGCGTCCGGATTTCGAGTAATGGACCAGAGCGTGCTGGGACAATATCCCCTGTCGTGGGGAAGGAAGGTCCCATCTTCTTTGTCTTTAATATGCGTCCTTTCGAATGATGAGGAATAATAGTAAACAAAAAAAAAGGAACGTCGTTTTTGATTTTCGCTCCGGCACGAAATAAACATCTTTAACTTCCTTTCGCATGCACGTTCGGAGGTAATGTCTGGGATCTTGGTGGGTGGTTGGTTGTTTTTTAACTTCTAAATAAAGAGCTTGATATAAACACGAGATACATTTTTGATATTGTAACGCACGCTTTAAAAATGGAATATTAATAGTTAGTAATAATATGGCTATGGTATTAAACTCGAGTCCAAAAATTATGATTTATATTTTTGGAATAATGGCACAAATTTAACGGGCTTAAAACGTGTTTCCCTTTTTCAAAGACGAATCAGAAGTTAAATTCCAGGTTAACCTTAGGTTAAGTTAGTGGTGAATACGGCCGTTAGTTTCTTATCAATAAAATTTTTGCCATATGATCCTGTAAGAGTGGGAATAAAGTTTGTTTCAGATAAGTGTTTTATAACTTCTAGACGGGGTAGGGCACACCCAGACTATAGGTGATTCTGAGCCGTCTAGGTGTGCCCATCTCCTCCTAGAAGTTATGAAACACTTATCTGAAACAACCTGTATATAGTTTGGGATCAAATTACTCCAACAATAGTTTCGGAGGGGTAAAGAAGCTCTCCATTACTAATGGAGTCAACACACATTTGAAACGGTTGCAGAAATGTTCATGAGATGGTCAAGTAAAAACCCCCTTTTAATTATATAGGGAAAGGGTTTTATATTCCTGAACTCCATGTGTGATTTTAATGCGTGCAATACCTTTAATTATAATTTATAGAAGCTATTAAGATACACCTTCGTTTTGGAAATATTTTATACTCCTTGTTATTATAGGTGGTTCGTCACCATGGCAATGCAATAGAAATGCAATGGGAAATGAGTAGTAGCGAGCCGCCGATACAAATTACACAGACTATAGCTCTTGGGATCTATATTGGTAAATGGTAACCATATTTTTTGAAGCTGTAATACATATATTTGTTTAGACTTATGTCCGAAGAACCTGGAAAATTACCTTTATTTAAATAAAATTTGTGTCATTATTCCCGAAAATTTCAATTATCCGGGTACGGGTGTATTATTATGTATCATTAGTAAACAAGTATCAGTGTAAATAAATAAGGGTTTTTTAAACTATACACACAGTTTTCCTTAATTCTTGACGAGTTAAGTTCACTAATTTTATATGCATATACTACATAGCTGTTCACTTAAACGATATTATTTCTCATTGTTTACACAGATTAAAAGCTAATGACAAGTAAGAAACTCTAGCTGTTTGGGTTTACCCAGAATACTTTAATATTGCAGAATAATAAGGATAATTTTTGCTGACTACAATTCCAATGAAACCCAAAGTTATTCATTTGGAAGCACATACAAATCCCAAAGCTCCTTTATCACAAAAATTATACTCGAAGTTCGCTATTATTTCAGTGTCTTTGGTGCAAAAGTTGTCTTTTGCTCTGTATTTACGAGAAACAAAATGTTCAGGACTGCTAGCATGCATAATAAGAGAGTATAATTTGAAGCAAATGTTACTCCGTAGAAGGTTCTCACTAGTTGGAGGAGAGGTGCTTTTTTGAAAGAATTCTCTGAATAAATTTCGAATAAATTTATTCGGAAGCTAAATATGCAACTGTTCTGTCAAAAGTTCCTTGGCAGCATTTCACAAATTAGTTGTGTATTCTTTTGTTGCAAATTAGGGACAGGAATAATGTTGTAACAATGTTTCTAGTGAAAAACAACTCTCAAGTGATAACATGCTGAAATCATTCCAGCTTCTTGACTTTGCTCCTTATTTAATGCAACCGAGTTGTTTTTAATATCCCTCAAAATTATTAGCATTCGTATGATATGTAAATATACAGCAATAATTTAAAAGTTTAGGGAAGGTAAAATCGCAAGAGTTAATGATATATTTCATAACTTATCATTTCCATACAGCCAAGCGTTTACTTTCAGTTTGGAATGTTGGATAGTTTTTCTTTCGAAATATTTTCTCTGTGAATGGAAATCTTAGCTTTTGAAATGGAAAATTCTTTTCTCCTTTTTATAAATTTATTTCTCTTTTTAACTCTCTTATATCTTATCGTTTGAAGGTGTTAGTTAAGGGTTTGTTTAAGTTGATAAATAAAAACGAAATATTTATAACTGTAAGAATAATAAAAACATATCTATGGATGCGGTATGTGGTAAGTAAATATATTTGTATCTTAAGCTCTGTATCACTATCATTATATTATAAGGGACGATTATACTGAGAAGAAATTTGTTTGTTACTATACAACATTGTAGCAAATAATTATTACGTTATTAATTAAGACGATTTTAGCAAGCATGAAACTTTTTTAAAGATAGATAAATATGTTCTGTTCTAAATGTCACACTCAAGATAAGAATGCACAATGGAACTCATATGCTAAACAAATTTAATCTATTTTGAATACATGAAAGATTTTGAAATCGTGTTATTCCAAGAAAACAGGAATAAAATAATTTATTAACATGAAACTGTTTTGTGTAGTATGTATATAAAATTTGGAGATCTTAAAAATAAAACTTCTCAACAAAAATTCTTCTAAATCCTTTGAATTTTCAATAACTTATCTAAGAATTCTACCCTTCTTATCCAAATAATTTTGGACTAGAATGATAAATAATGCTATGTTTTCGTTTATCTATACTCATAAAACTAATAAATTAAAGTTCAAATGATTTTTTACAGTTTTACATTTTACTATCACCTTTCAAGTTTCTACAATCTTAAGAGGTGCTCAAATATACATTGTACATAGATAAAAAATGGGAAAATTCAACTTTCTAAGCAATATTCAATAGTAGGTAGAAAACATTGTTTAAGTAAACATAACCATAGTTAGTGTAATGAAAATTATGTGAATAATCGATAATGAACGTCTTGGTAACACTTCCCCCTACAATCAATCATAATTTCGATACTCGGTATCCAACCTTAAAGCAAAGTTCAGCCGATTGATTCGGCATTGCACGTTCCCCTACTTTTTCAATCACGCGTTATTACTCCCTGCATAATTGATGAATACGCGTTCCAATCTCCGGATAGGGGCGCATCGCAATCGCTGATTGAAACGCCCCAGGCATTCGAGATTGGGGCGGCCTGTTAATAGAGGCGTCTTGAGCCCCGGCTGTCAATTAGGTCGATCTGTTGCACGCCCCTGTATCGTGTGCAGCATTGGATTCCGATACCTCCAGGTGTTTGCGTCCTTTCGCATCGTCGCGTTATTAAATGTGACGCCTGCGAGACGCCGAGGTGATGTATTGTTGCGTGGACGAGCTGCTGGGAATTGTAGATGATGGGGTTTGGGGTAGAAAGTGTGTGATAGAATGTTTTTAACTGTGAGTGAAAACACTGAAGTTTTGGATTTTAAAAGATTTAGAGGAATGAGAAAATCGTGCAGTAGTTCACTGAATTTTTTTGGTTTCAGTTAATGATTATTACTTTAAGAATAAATCGGGAAAGGAATGAAAAAGTGGTGAGTGTAATAATAATCGATAATCATAACTGAATTTTTTTTAGAATCAATGTCGTTGGAGACCAAATGAAACGTAACAGCGCTAGGGCGAGTAAAAAGCTTTATTGACATAAAAACGTAAGCAATATATAGTTTAAGAAACAGTTAAGATCACAGTTAAAATGAAATAGGTTTAGCTAACAGTTAGCATCCGTAAACATACTCCTGCCCAATTTTTAAAATCTTTTAAAAATTTAAAACATAGTCTCAAGCCACCAGTAGTCTAGAATTTAGCACAGACTCTATTTTGCACAACAAGGTTGTCAACTCTTCAAATGGAGTAAACGGGCGGTTTTACTGCACTCTAGGTTGAGGCAAGTCCCCCATCAGCTGGGGAGCTGCGCAAGTTCTGTACCAGGCAAAATCACAGGACGCTTCCTCCTGCCCGTAACAGACCGTCTTTGTCTCTAAAAGGATTCAAAGGGTCATCTCAATCATTTTTCAACATCCAAAGTTTCTGGTAAAAAATCCCTACCCATACAATTACAGGGGATATAAGCCCCGGTGGATCAAAAACCCGTGCAGATTGAGATTGTATTTTTCTATTGGTCAGAGGAACCCTTAACTCAAGATTAAGTTTGAAGTAAACAAAATCCAAATTTGAATTCCACAGCAATTCCAGCACCTTCCAGTACTCCGAATTCTCGCATTCATGCATAAACTTCCCATACTCACACTTTAAAGAGGGCGAACAGGCAAATCCTCTCTCCATAGATAAACGTCTCTGTAATGCAGAGCTATAGGAATTTCCCAAATGCAAGTGGGGTCTAAAAAAGGACAATCCAACCACAAATCCACCATCAGGATCTTTCCCTAGGTTCTCTCCAAAATGATCTTCACAAAACTCTTCCCCGTCCGTTAAATCATGATTATTCCGGGTAGAAACGGATTCCACCTCCCAACATCTCTTAAACTGAAGATCAACACCCGCACAATTTACAGTGAAATTAACCCGAGAAAATTGCAAGTCAACTCTCCCCAAGACAATCCAGCCAAATCTCGAGTTTTGAGCTATAGGAATTCCCGAGGAGCTCAACACCTGTCCCGGAAGTATCAGACTAAAAAAGTGATCAACACCTACAATCATGTCAATTTCTCCTGGGCTAGAAAATGTTGGGTCCGCCAAGTTTAACCCCACCAAAGCCCCTCGATCATCAAAAGAAAAGGATCCACATGGCTGAGCAGATGTTAACTTCTTCAAAACATAGGCTTGTAAATTAAACGACTGGGAGGAATCATGCTTAGATTGAATATGTATATCAACAGAGCCAGTCGTAGTCACAGGTTTAGAGGATGCAATTCCACTTACTTGAATATGCCCATGGAGAGCCGGTCTCACCTGGAGCTTGTTTACTGTTGACTCTGAAACAAAGGTAGTTTGTGATCCGGAGTCGAGCATGATCCTGATGTCCGTCAACCCACCGGATGCATTACGGGCTGATACCAAGGCAGTGGGGAGAAGCGCTATATTAGACAAAGCGGCATTAGTGGAAATGCAGCCAGGAGCTCCCCTCACGGACATAGGCTCCCGATCCGATTCCCCTAAAGTATAGTCCGAAACGGCACCCAACATGTTGTTTCCCACAAACTCGTGCAAACTAGAGTGATGGCGGTCTTTACACGTTCGACAGGAAAACTTTGAGCTGCACCCTCTAACGGTATGTTTATCGGAGAAACAATTAAAGCACAAATTCCTCCTCCTCACAAAATCTCTGCGGGAAGATGCGTTCAAATTAATGAATCCCAAACATCTGGCCAGGAAGTGCCGACCACCACACTTTGGGCAATTCCCATTTGATCCGTCAGTCATAACATCTGGCTGGGAGACGTAGGTACTCGGCCGTATTGAGTCTCCGTGCATTGATTCCATGGCAGAACACCGCTCACCCAGGAATGTGAGGAGCATCTGAAGTGACGGGAATTCCTCGTCGACGGTTTTTTCTTCCCAAATGCGTCGGGTCTCAGAATCCACTTTTTCCAGCAACAGGTGAACTAGCCAAACATCACAGAGAGATTCCTCGGGAACTATTGATGCCAAACTTCCGAAGATCTGCTCCGAAGCATCCACGCAGCAACGAAGATCTCCCTCACTCAACTTTTCAATTCTTGCCTGGGAAAGAAATTTCGTGATCAAAGAGTTTACAATCAGTTTTTTCTGATCAAAACGACCTAATAGTCTGGACCAAGCTTCTTTGTAGGTAGACTCGGAAATCGGAATATGGCGAATGACAGCAGACGGGACCTCCCCCAACAAACCCTTAAGGTATTGAAATTTCTGAATATCCCTCAAACTTGAATTGGAGTGCACTAATGTAACGTATAAGTCCTTGAAAGACATCCAATCCATAAAACCACCGTTGAAACACGGAATATTGAGGCGTGGCATTCTGAAATCGCAACCCGAGGATGCATAGTCATCCTGATCCAAACTAAACGCCGATCCCGAAGGAGCCGTTCTCTGCTTCATCAATTTCAAAAGACGGGATTTGCATTCGAAGTATTTGTTTTCGGAGTCCTCAATTTCCGATAAACCAGCATTCAATCTTGAGTCCAAACTACGAAATTCCCTGAAAACCTCCTCCAAATGATCCAGTCGTAATTGAATATCAACCGCATCCGTTGCCTCACTGACCTTCTCAATAAAGGTAATAATTCGTGACAGCGCAGCCTTCTGGTAGCCTCTCTGCCTTTTGATTTCAGTCTCCTCCGCCATTACAAAATTCAAACCACGATTCAACTTGCAAATTACTCTGCCGTAAACGAACACAATCACTGTAATCACGGTAATAGGAGCTAAGTCCTGTCGCGGACGCCAAAATGTCGTTGGAGACCAAATGAAACGTAACAGCGCTAGGGCGAGTAAAAAGCTTTATTGACATAAAAACGTAAGCAATATATAGTTTAAGAAACAGTTAACCCATTAATGCCCAACTTTTTCTTTTTCTTTAATATTTGGTAAAAACATAGTAAATAGCCCCAAAACAACTGGAAAATTAGTGAAAAAAATTCCAGGTTAAAATTTTAATTTCTACACCAAAATTAAAAAACGTCCCTAAAAAGGGACGTCAGGCACGAATGCCCCCGTTGTTTTTCTCTATAGTAAGCGCATGGTAGAAAACTTTTTCAAAGCCTCAAAAACATTTTCTACCTTATTAAGTGCAGCAAAAGTGATCGGAATGATACTGTAACATCAAAAGGAACAAAAAACATTAATTATTTATCCAATTAGCTGTAAAATTAACCTTAATTAACGTTATTTGAGCATTTTTTATGCTCTAAAACACGTTTTTTCCTCCCAAATCTATGTTAATTGCAAATTAATTAATATTTTTAATTGAAAAAGGCATTCTTTGTTTATATATTACCTAATATTAAGTAATAATTACTTTTACACACCTCAAATCCATCAGAATATCTCAATTTGTGAAGTTTAAGTCTTTCAAATGCCCTTACTTTTTCATTTTATTTAATTTTATTGTGCGGAACACAAATTTCTCCCCAAAAATTAAGCCTTAGTGGGATGTGCATTAGCAAGCCAGATGATAAAGATTGATCTTCAGTATAGAACACAATAATTAGCCACATCTAATTAGGAAAAAAGCCGAAAATTTATCACAAAAGCTACTTTTTTGGCAATTTAAATGACAAAAAGTCATTATAACTAATAATTATTAAACTTTTAATTAAAATATAACCGGAATATATTTGCATAAGTAATAAATATAGTAAAATAATTAATTTATTCCCTTTAATTAATAGAAATTAATTAATTCCTTATAAATTAAGACTTTTTATTCCATTAATTTAGCAGAAATAACAGTATTTTCCAAAAAAAAAAATAAAGAAAAATAATAAATTTATTATCGAAAATTAAAGTAATTTTATAAATATCAGTTATTTTATTCATATCATAAGAATCAAACGCGTTTTGATGAAAAAAATTAGAAAACACTAGCATTTCACTATGGGGAAAACCACGGGGGCATTCGTGCCTGACGTCCCTTTTTAGGGACGCTTTTTGAGGGTCCAAAATAAGGTCAAAATAAAATATTTTGGAAAAATAAAAAAACACCCCAACTGATTTAATGTATAAACAGTAATATAATATCAGCATTGAAATTTTTTTTAAATAACAACTAGGATTTTTAAGCTTTTTCTTTTAAAATTTTTAAAAAAGCACTTTTCTGAAAAATTCTATCTTCCAACTTTAAAAAAAGTGAAATTTTTTTTAAATTCCGCTTTCTTCTTGTGTTCTTTATGTTCTATGAAGATCAGAGATACATCAGTGCAAATTTTGATTCAAAGGAACAATTTTTGTAGAAATAGGAGGATTTTTAAAAAACGTCCCTAAAAAGGGACGTCAGGCAGTAATGGGTTAAGATCACAATTAAAATGAAATAGGTTTAGCTAACAGTTATTATTATTATTTTTTTTTTATTATTATTATTATTTATTGAAATACAAACAAAAGAACAAGAAAATTTACAAATCCACATAGTCACCTGGGATCTCATGGTCCATGTAGGTGACCGTAATTATAAGTAACAAAAATTTAAAGTAAAAACTAGGAGAAGAGAAAAAAAAACACAGGAAATACATACATGAGGTGGATATAGTGGTAAACAGGGCGCCAATAAATTATATTTTTGCCATAATGATGAGTTAAAGTGCTTAAAACTATTTTAAATCATACATTAAACAGAACAAAAGAAATCATCAATATCCTCAATAGTAAACAGATATTCTTTTAATTGTTTTTTGAATAAATGTTTTGAAGGGCTATTTTGAATATGTATAGGTAACTTATTAAAACACTTAGGGGCTATGTAACAAAAATTTTTACAGAATATGGACTTATTAGGTTTAGGAACAAAGTATAATATGTTAGGTCTTCGTAGGTTTACGACATTGCGTTTTTGACAAATGTTGGGGTTTAGATAGAGATGGAGGAAAATTTTAAAATAAAAAAGATGGCGAATTGGAAGTATATTTAAGGAATTGAAGTAGTTAATATTATTTGTGTGTAAGTGCGCTTCATTACTTAAAAACCTCAGGAATCTCTTTTGCAGCCTCTCAATTCTTTTTAAGTTGATCATGTAATCCCCTCCCCACACAACTAAACCGTAATTAAGTTGTGAATGAACCCAAGAATAATATAAATTAATTAGTAATTTATTATTTATCTTTTGTTTTAGGTAATAAAAGTTACACAGTACATACCTTAGTTTGTCTGATATATATTTTGTATGGGATTTCCATTTCAAATTTGAGTCTATGTGAAGTCCGAGGTATTTTATTGAGGATACGTTATCTAAGGGTTTACAGGTGCAATTGTTATGAGTATTGTAGTATTTTTCATGGTATTTTACAGAGAGATTATGTGCTTGGTTTTGGGTAAGGGAAAATACCATATATTTAGTTTTATCAATATTTAAATTTAAATCATTATGGAAAAACCAGTCGCGAATTTTCATAAGGTCATCATTTATCACAAAATTAAGGTCTTCCGTAGAATTTTCCGAGTAAAGTAAAACTGTGTCGTCGGCGAAACTTATCAATTTACCATATAGTTTAAGGTTGCACAGATCGTTAATGAAGATTAAAAACAAAAGGGGACCTAAAGTAGATCCCTGGAAGACACCACATTTTATTGGGAGACATCCGCTAAGGGTATTATGTACTTTAACAATCTGATAGCGGTTTGATAAATATGAATTCATGAAACTGTGAAAGGGACCTCTAATGCCAATCAAAAATAATTTTTCTAGTAAAATATTATGTTGTACTGAATCGAAAGCCTTGGAAATGTCTAAATAAAGACCAACAGTTTTTTTTATCATTGTTAACACTATTATAGATAAATTTGGTAAACTCTAGCAAAGCTTTTTCAGTGTTTGAGTTGGGCAGAAATCCATACTGATTATTTGAAAAAAAATGTATATGATTCAAGTACGAAAGCAATCGATCCTTGATAATTTGTTCAAATACCTTTGAAAGCAATGGTAAGACGGAGATTGGTCTATAATTAGAATAGTCATTTTTATTTCCTTTTTTATAAATGGGAGTTATGATTGAAATTTTTAATGATTTTGGGAAAGTGCTTTCATTTACAAGATCATTAAATAGTTTGGTCAAAATACTTAGATGTGTGCATGATAGAATTTTTAAATATTTCGCGTCTATTTCATCAGAGCCAGGACTTTTTTTAGAGTTTAGGTTGCGTATGCATCTTTTGATGTCTACCTCTTCTATTGAAAACCATTGAAAGGAATTAACGGAGGGAACTATGTAATTCTTGAATTCGTTATTATGATTAAATATATGATCGTTGATGGATGAGAAAAATTTATTTAAATCATTAGCTAATAGGCCGCTATTTTTATGTTCGGGTAAGGTAGGATTTCTTTCCTTTCCTAAGATACTATTAACCAGTTTCCATTGCTTTCGACTCGAATCGCATTCACTCAGTTTAGTTTCATAGAAGTTATTTTTTGCTACTCTAATTTTATTTCTTAATAATTTAACTGTAGTTTTGTAAGCAGTTTTGTAAAAAGTATCTCCCGGGTAACGTAAAGTTTTCTTATAAAGGGTTTGTTTAGATTTTATGATATTATAAATTTCTAGATTAAACCATTCATTCCTGTTAAATCTGGATTTGTTTGAAGGAGTAAAACTGAAGTTATGTTTTATTGCAGTTAGTTTACCGTGGAAATCGGAGAAGCACGACAAAGCATCATGCCCAGAAACCTTAAAATCGTAGTTATGAAGAAATGCCTCGATCAGTTAGCATCCGTAAACAATCAAGTTTCAAGATTTATCAGTAGTACTCATTTTTAACGTGCTTATTTAAAAGTATTTCTTACACTTTACAATGGAAACGTATACCCAGTGAAAATTACCTTACTGTTATTTGTTTAAAAAATGCATTCCCATATTATATCATATACAATGCATAGTAACTCTATTTGAAGTTATAAAATAATTGCTGCTTTATTGACCAAACGATTTTAAATACCAATATAAAACACAATTAATCATGGGATTTTTCTGAAATTTTACTACACGTGTTCCTATTTTAAAAAAAGATTTCGACTGAAATTAAAAAATTATGCTAGTATAATACCAGTGATGCTCATACTCACATATTGCAAAATAGTGGTATTACATGATTTAAATTAGTGTTTGTTGTTAGGAGTAAGTTTTGACAGGTGGTCATACAGTTCCTATTATTGTGATACATTAATCATGTTTACTTAGCTCTTTAGAAGGACATTTGTTGTAAAATAATTTTCTAATGAAATTATTATCAAACTAACGCATAACTCATTGATTTTTTTATTCAGGTTTGAAACATATTTTGCATTATTCAAGCAATAAACTAATTTTATCTTAAATCGAAGTGCTCTTATTTCTATTCCCTATTATATTTCCTACACTGGATTTTTTTCAGAATTCTAAACACAATACTCGAAAATATTCAAACATTTTAATCTCCAACAACAAAGCATAAAACCATCTCGCAAAAAAACAACCCTTCCCTCTGTACTTCTTCTTTCTTCTTCTTTCTGAATACTTTCTTCACATTTCAAAGGACATCCCAGGAAACCAATTTGGCATTCCACCCCACAAAACCTCTCGAACTCTCCATTATCAAAGAGACATCCTCCAAAACTCCCATCTCCATCCGCAAGAGTTTTAACAAAGCCATCAGTCTCCTCCAGGTTTTTGTGTCTCCCTTATCACAAGGCTCTTCGAGAGAGACCTCTTAACCACAGGCTCACAACAGTAGATGATCTCATAAACATTGCTTAATACAGCGTGAAGAGCCAAAGCCACTGCATGGAAAAAAGGAGGCATTTTACCAGCTATTCTTCAAGGACCGTTAAGTAGATAGCGCTCTTTGGTGTAGGTGGGTGAGTCTATTTGGGGGTCTCCGAGGGGGTGTCATTTCCAGGAAGTTTTGAATGTAGGCGGTCTGTGTTGTTGTTGATGTTCTTTGGAGTTTGAGATGATAAATATTGTTTACTTTGGTGATTAGCTATATTGTTCAGGTTTGGTTTCAATATCGGTATTTTTCAATTTGTTTTGAGAAGGTATAGAACATTTTGTGTTTCAGTTTGGTGGTTCTAAATTGATATGTAGAGGATTTTCTATAGTGCTAGACACTGCTCATAAATTTGGAATAGATTGTTTGGGGAGTTTAGGTCTTGTTTTTCTGCTTTAAATGTAGATATTTTGAATTTGAAGCAGATATAACAATTTATGATCACATTTTATGTAATTTTTTTTATTTAAAAAAAATTCTTGAATTTTGTGAATGCTTTTTAAAATTAAGCTTAAAGGCAATTTAAAGCAGATGATAATGTTGAATTTTTTATGAAGTCGAATCATATATAGATAACATTTTAGTATGATCCAAGACTAAATCGTAAAATTTTAAAGGTTTTGTTCAAAAATGAAAAAAAATCATCCTAAGAACTACATATTAGTTATTAATAGTCCACTGAAAATAGCGAAAAAAAGGGCCGAACCTCGGACAAATTGCAATAAAAGGTTTCTCAACGGTTTTCACTTAGGAATGACCTCAATAATAACATACTAAAAATCGGCCAAAATCGGCCGGGGGGAAGTTTAATTTTTTTTAAATTTTTAAAAAATGGCCGAAAAAAAATTAAAAAAAACCCCAAAACAATAATATAGACATGTGATACATGTTTATAGGTTAATTTTGAGTTTTGAAACCGAATATTGCCTTTAGTTTTGAAAAAAATTGAAATTTCAATTTTTAAAATTAATTTGAAAAATGAGCTATATGAAAAAATTATAACCCTCCTAAAAACCTAACAAAAACATCAAAAGAAATAAATCCAATGATTTTCATTTAGAAATGACCTAAATATTAACATACTAAAATTTAAAAATTTTATGAGTTAAAGAAGTTCAATTTTTATTCAAATTTCCATTTTTTTTTTGCGAAAAATGCATTTTTTTTTCAAATTCGTGCCAAAAACTTTAGAGGCTTTTGAAAAGGTCATTTTTCGGTGGATATTGTCCACAGATAGTTATATTATGGAAAACCGGTAGAATTGACTCTCAATGAATTAGTTAATTATTTTAAATTCTGATGTAAATATGCCAAAGTATTACCTTTTTCCAATTTTTACTACATTTTACCAAATTCAAAATTTTAAATAAAATAATTAACTAATTCATTGAGGGACAAATCCACCGGTTTTCCATTATATAACTATCTGTGGACAATATCCACCAAAAAATGACCTTTTCAAAAGCCTGTAAAGTTTTTGGCACGAATTTGAAAAAAAATGCATTTTTCGCAAAAAAAAAGTTGAAATTTGAAAAAAAATTGAACTTCTTTAACTCATAAAATTTTTAAATTTTAGTATGTTAATATTTAGGTCATTTCTAAATGAAAACCGTTGGATTTATTTCTTTTGATGTTTTTGTTAGGTTTTTAGGGGGGTTATAATTTTTTCATATAGCTCATTTTTCAAATTAATTTTAAAAATTGAAATTTCAATTTTTTTTCAAAACTAAAGGCAATATTCGGTTTCAAAACTCAAAAGTAACCTATAAACATGTATCACATGTCTATATTATTGTTTTTTTTAATTTTTTTTCGGCCATTTTTTAAAAATTAAAAAAAAATTAAACTTCCCACCGGCCGATTTTAGCCGATTTTTAGTATGTTATTATTGAGGTCATTCCTAAGTGAAAACCGTTGAGAAACCTTTTATTGCAATTTGTCCGAGGTTCAACTCTATTTTCAGTGGACTATAACTCCAAAATTGTCTGCAACTTGACACTTAAAAAGTCAGTTAAATATAACTTCTTAAAAATTAACTGGAGTTGTTCTAACACATAATTCTAATCTGAATATAAAAGTACTAAATCACTAAATACCCAAACAAATGAGTGATATCCCTTTACAAAATAGAACAACAAATGATATTCCTTTTTTATTCTGTATTCTTATTCCTTATTCTTAATACCCTAGCTCTATCATGCTCCTCAAAACATTTTACATGTATATAATTAGACACAACTTCATATGCAATGCCTCTAAAACATAGTTTTACGTAAAATAAGAAAATGTTTTTGTATGACTATTAAACATTTATCCGTGGTTTTCGAAGCCATACAATGTATCGAAACATTACACATAACATACAATCTATAAATTCCAGCTAAAACCTCTAAACCGCATTCTCTAGCAAATAAATGCAGCATGCGCGCATCGCATACTCTGATCGTTTTATCGCCATTTATTTGATGCAGGAGGACACGGAAAATTACACCCGAGGTATAAAGGAATGGGAAAATATAGAAAAAAATCTGAGGACACTTTTAAGCACGCAAAGGAGGCATGAACCAGACTACCGGCATTGCGTGACTGCCAACAATTAAAGAAAAACTTTTGGGAAGATCGTGTGAATTTTTCTGTTGCTGCTCTTTGAGGTAAATGTTGCTAGTTTTTACAGCGCATCCTCACGCTAGCGCTACATAACCCTTTGAACTAGCGGTTTCTCTTTTGCTTTCACGAGTTCAACTATTCTTTGAATAAAAATATATGTACTGGTGAACTTTTAGGAGATTTAGCTTTTAGTAAATATTGAATACCGATAGTCCGAGAGCTGGCTACATGAGAGTTTAACCGGAAAAACATATTTCTGAAAATTTTATAATAGATTGGGCACTTCTTAATAAACAAAATTCGCTCGGTCAGCCTGCGCAAAGCGGTTGCTTTCGAGGGGTAAGCTCGGGTCAAAATAGCCAAAAATTGCATCGAGTTTAACCGGAAAAACGTATACCGGCTGGCCGGCTGACCAGCATATTTGTGTTCAGGGGGTCGTTAGCTTTCGAATGACATAAAAATCACGTATACCTTTTTCCGGTTAAATTCGATGCAATTTTTGGCTATTTTGACCGGAGCTGACCCCTCGAAAGCAACCGCTTTCGGCCGGCTGACCAGCATATTTGTGTTTAGGGGGTCGTAAGCTTTTGATTGACGTAAAAATCACGTATACGTTTTTCCGGTTAAACTCGATGCAATTTTTGGCTATTTTAACCCGATCTGACCCCTCGAAAGCAACCGCTTTGCACAGGCTGACCGAGCGAATTTTGTTTATTAAGAAGTGCCCAATCTATTATAAAATTTTCAGAAATATGTTTTTCCGGTTAAACTCTCATGTAGCCAGCTCTCGGACTACGATGTTCAATTCAAATTTGGTATTTTTAATATAAGGTTCACTTAAGATTTTTAGATGGTAAAGATTGAAGGAAAAATAATTTTACTATTTCTAAGTTGACTAAATGAGATGTAGTCTTTTGTGAATTTACTTTATTGTATAAGAGATTTTCTAATATTTTATATAAATGGAGCTTTTTATTTAAAAGCATTATCAACGCACGTATTTACTATTAAAAATAAGGTTTATTATTAATTTCTAAAAATAATTTTCTTTATCAAGGGCATTAGAGATGGTTCTGTATGTAGACAATAAAAGTAAGGGTTTACATTTTTGAAACGCCACAAAATAACAGTTTAAAAACTATTATTTTTCACTGCTTTTACAAAGCGGAAATGGAATTTCCCCTACTTCTATTTTTATTTTAGGGTAGTAAAAACGTATTATAATAATGCAAGATATGAAGCTTATTAATTTTGTTTTAATTTAGTTTCAAAAGTGGGACATTAAAATAGTTATGAATTAAATCCGACAGAGTATATGAACACAGTCATGAGGAAATGGTTTTAAAATATCGACAGATACAATTTTACCGTATTGGGGTGTACAAATTTAGAAGAAAGAAAATACAGAAATATTGAAATACGTACAACAGGAAGTGTTTTTATGTATTAATATACAAAACTTTTGAATGAATAATTCTACAAATTTAATACGCATTTTGCTAAACCCCCAGTTGTTTATAGGTGATAAAATTATCTTAGTTGAAAACTTTAAATATTTCACTACCCAATATAAAACTATCGGTTACATAAATAGAAATGTTTAGGCTATAAATTCTAAAATGTTTTTTAATGTCAACAAAAAGACTCGAAACAAGTTATTTATTTTTATGACTATAACTCAAAATATTCATCACCTTTTTCAAAACAAATTGCCCTCAAAAAGCACACGTTTTAATTAATGTCCGTTTAAAACCATTAAACCGTTTTCCAGTGCACCTTAACTCAGAAACTGCTGGAAAAGTTGCGTGAAAATATCTGTATGCTTTTGTTACTTCAAGTCTCTTGGAGGGGAAAAATTTAGAACTAATTTTTCAAGCAGAATCGCCTTCTTTTCAGAGCACATCTCGGCTTGTTGCCAAAATCTTTTATGTGAACTCTCGGGCATATTTCTTTCGAACCGAAATTTGTGGGGCATCCCGAAGAAATAGGAGAAACTTTGGACAGCGAGCAAAAAAAGGGGGGAAATGTCTTTCTTTCTCGTATTATGCATTCCGAACCAGCCTTCCGCTAGCCACAAGCTCCATTAAATTCTGGAGGCTGGCGGAATAATATGATGAGCGTGTGTATTTTTCGGAGACAAATTGCTATTGCAGCGGTTCGGTCGTTGCAGAAACGCGTTCTTTCTGCGTTGAAACTTGTTAAAGTTGTGTTTTCAAACCATTGTATCGAGGGTTATATGTGCGGGTGGGTCTGAGTTATCTGTTGAATAGAAATTTAATAGATGGCTGTTTGGTAACTACTCAAAAAAGAGTTCTGAAAAGTCAAAAATGGCTTTGAAAAGCCTTATAGCCGTTCAATTGTGATATATTGTCGTTTTATATATTTTTAGTATACTACTACCACAGTTTTTATGCATCTCTAACAAAATTTGAATTGATATACTGAGTATGAGAGATATACTGACACAATAGGGTCTACATCAACAATAACTTTAAAATAGGGATAGAAAACTATAGATAGTTCAGTCTTAATCCAACATAGAAATAACATAAACCATAATAATTGTACTATGTTGGTTGATTTTTTATTATAAGGCACACATTTTTTTTCTAAAAACTGATACTATATACTGTTTGTGATGTTGTTTGATACACTTGACTACTGTTTGATATACTGTTTATGATGAATGTCAAAGGTTAACATTGAATTTCTTCTCATTTATGTGTTTACAAATAATTTTTGAAAAGTATTCTGAAAAATTATAAAATGATCTTAGCCATACAATTTGTATATTATTTTACTATATTTTTTGTTTGGATATTCTTTTAAATAATTCATACATAAGGTAAATGTGGGTATAGTGGACACTTTAAGGAAAATTTTTGCTTAAATTCTTAATAAATACCAACCTATTTGCTTGGAAACGGTTATCATCCTATTTTTAGGTTAATTGGATCTTCTTCTTTCGATTTTACCATTAAAAATTTTAATTAGGTTGGGTAAAGTATTTTTAATTAATTTTTAAAAAGTACTCCAAATTGCATCTATAGTGGCCACCTTGATGTAGCTGTTGTATCCATGGTGGACACCTCTTGCATCAATAGTGGACACCTCTCTTTTTCGGCCTATATGAGGGGTTTATGCATGAAACTGAGGGGTTATTTTTGGTATAGTCGGTTAGTTTTTATTAAATCTCCCTTCCCAACGAAATGTATTTTAGATCAAATCAAATTAGCTTTATTTAAAAAAAATACTTGATAGTTTTCGGCCCAAAGCCTACGCTGTAGCTGATTTGAGAGGAATTCAGCATGTAATTCAATGTTTTTGAAACCTTGGTTCCCAAAGCCAGAATGAAACCAAATTAATACAACACTCATTTTAAAGCGCAATCAACAGTTTATGAAGAAAAACTGATTCAAATTAATATTATTTATGTTTTTTGTAGAAGCCATTGCAGTGGCCACTATTGGAAAATCCAAGATTATGTGTTGGTAAAGTGGCCACCCCCATAAATCCTCGTAAAATCAAAATTTTCAAATAAATTTTATTCAGTATCATTTTATGTAATCTTCTTTATCTAAATATAAATTTAAAATTCAATCAAACGGTAATAAATACAAAAAAATCAGTTTCGAAATACCCGTTTGCTTACGCGATTCAATAAGCGAAATCAAATTTCAGTCACTCGGCCGATGTTGTTATTTTCAAATATTTAAATATCCTTCCCATGCTGATATGTGGTATCGGTGGTAATTTACCAGCTTACCTGATTGTACAATCGATTATGCCAATGAATTTTGACGCTGTATGATGCCTCTAACTCGTTTTATTTAAAATTAATCAGCTATGTGGCCACTATTGGTAACAGTGTCCACTATACCCACATTTACCTTACAAGGGATTAGATTTTTAGACTTTTGCGTCTCAAGAACCTAAATAAAATTTTAAGATTTCGTGAACACTGAATGTTATTAGGGAGATTCAACATTTACATCAGGCACGAGTTAGGATATTCTTCTGAGCAGTTTATATTATTAAATGTAGAACTTTTTAATAAAGATATTTCGATTCTAAGCTTGAATTTAAGAAGATATAATATTTTAGATTCAATAGTTTTTAATGAGGCTTTTTAAAACTATGGAAACAGAATTTGAAATAGTTTCTTAGCTGGTTAAATGTTAAAGAGTAGAAATACTTTTCTAATAAGCTTATTTTAGATTACCCGATAGTAGGTACTGACTTACCGAGAGTACTGACCCGTTTTTAATGACTTTAGATGATTAATCTATAAAAAACTTGAACTTTTATTCAAATCTATACATTACAACTCTAACAATTCATAATATTGTGTACCGGACTTTTTGAGTACTCATCACACATTCAATTTGAAAAATGTTAATAGTAATTTGATTAATTTTTAGAATCTTTAATTAAAAAAAACTTATCAAACAGTATATATTGATTTCTGAAAAAAATAAGACAAAGGCACCATCAAGATCAGTTCACTTTTCTCATCCGAACAGGAACACAATATATCCGGAATCCCACCCGACACATTTTATCCCTCGAAATCCACTGACTCGAACTAATAAATCCCCTTCTTCTCCTTTAGCACCCCCTAAATTGGGTCCACCACTGCTTACGCGTGCTTACTTATACTTGTTTATTTCTCCCAACCGCAGCTCCAATCACCATCGTATTTACCCAACCGCGTGAATTCCAAAGGAAAAGGAAACAAAAATCGGCCCAAACAAAAAGCCCAGCTAGCCTCCCCACACAACAATTGAAATGTTGTCTCTCGAGGACCCAGTTAAAAAACTCTTCTACTCTGGAGGGACTATGTTGTAATCAATCTCTCCACCAACAGCACAATTTTTTTTGTTTACTCTGTGCCGGTTTCCTTTCTTCACACCGGTCTTAAATCAACTCTATCTCGGCCGTTTTATTTCGGAGATGTTAGTTTTTCCTCTGCTGCTAACCACTGCAGATTCCGGCTCTAGTAGTTAAGGTTGCGTGAAGGGTTGGGCGGGCGTTTTGTAGGGAAATTAATGGCGGAAGGCCTAAAATGCGCTGCTTTTTGCTGACATTTCTTTTGAAGGAGGGGGAATACTAACCCATTGGGAACTCTGGAATCTCGGGATCGGGTCATTTGTTTTGGCTAAGTGAGGGAGATTTGGTTTTTGAACTTTCGAGTGCGAAAAAGCTGTGGAAACGTAAGGGAAATTAGTTTTGGATGTTTCTTTTGACACGCTGTGGCTCAATTAGAAGAGCTAATTAAACTGTAATCGCAGCATACGGTGTTACATCTTGTTTACCAGTCAGTCTTGGACTTAATGTTTGTTAAGATGCCGTTAATTGCTAGTGCATTTTGGTAAACGTAATGGATTTTCCGAAAAAAAGTAATGAACAAAGTAAGATGGTTAATCATTCTGACTGCGCTGCGCAATCACTTTAATAGGAAACAGGATATTTTCAAAAATTGTTTTACTAATAATTGCTTTAGTTAAGTGATTAAAACAGCAAAACGCGATTAGTAAAATTAAGAAAATTGAAATAAATTCCTCTGATTTTGCTCTAAGGAAATTTTCGAAAACTTAAACAAATCCGTGATAAACCAAAAGCCCTAAAAATGCATAGGTTATTTCCTCGTTAATAATCCAAAGAATGTAAATGACCATTAACTTCACATCAAAATAAGATTCATACATGTAAATGATATTTTTTATATCGCATTCCCTCATGACTTAAATTTAAAGACATCGCTAAGCATTATAAAATATAAATGAAAATATGATGTAAATATATAACTCACAATTGTGTGTAGTAGGCATCTTCTAGTCAAAATGAACTTACCTAAAAAAGAAAAAGGTTAGTTAAAATCATGTATGAAACATAAGTAATGTGCAAAGTATTAAAAATATATATTAATATAATTTTTATAATATATACAAGTTAGTGGATTGTTGAGTTAAAAAGATACATTTAGCTCGTCCCCTAAATTATATAGAGATTTTTATCATTTACTTCTACAAAAAAAGTCTTGATTTTACAAGTCGTAAGTATGTAACTTGGAATGCGACAGTTATTTTGCATACTGACAAAAAATAATATTTGTTTAACATTAACTAAAATATTTTTCTGAAAAAGAAAACTTTAAATATATATTTTAAATTTTCTTATCAATCATTAGCTGCATACCTAAGTAATAAATTTTACTTTCTTTTATGACTAACATAAAAATAATTAACCTTGTATGACACTAATGGAATAAATTTTGATATGTTTTTACTAAAACCAAACAACTTATTCCTTAAACTAGTAAGTTGATTATTTCCCTGAAGTTTATTAACTCATCAAAGCAAACCCATCTTTTGTTTACCCCGATAATCAAAAACTCTTGAAAACTTAACCACATAATAATTCATCATATTTTTTTCCTAAAAAAAAAACATCTCCTTAGTCTAGCTTTAGTTTTGGAATTTGAGGACACGGCATGCATTAAATAAGCCACGCAAATCGATTTTTCGCTTACAGGCTCTAATATAGTCCTCCATAGGCCGATGATAAATGGTATTTTATCACTCTTGTGCGTGACCAGGCATCAATCTAAGGACAAGCTTTACCCTGTTTTCCCGAGCAATCTATGGAAATTGGTTTATCGAAGATGCGGATACTTCTCAGGTACCTAATTTATTTTGCGCCGAAGAAAGCGAAATTTATAACTTGGTTCCACATCATTGAGTATTCGGGAGATTGATGTACTTCTAGAGTGAGTTTAGTTGCTGTAACCATCTAGTATGACACGTTGTGTGTTGGGTAATTTTTAGAGGTAATTTGATGGTTATAAGGAAATGATTTGTCTTCGCACTTTATAGTTACATGAGGAAATATATCAGAGGGACATTTCTTATACGAAGATATGGCTAAACTAATTAAGGAAAAACATTATACTGATTGAAATCAAAATGCGGTTCAATATACAATTATGTATTTTTCAATGAATTTTTTTTCATAAGTTTAGTTTTTCAGTTCGATGAAAAAAGGTACATTTGGTGATTAGTAATTTTTACATGGCCAAAGAATTTGAACTCCGTGAGAAACATAGATAATTGTTTCGATGAATTTTCTAGAAGTGGTACGTTTTAAAATATAGTACCTAAGTCATAATGTATTTTACATGGTTTTAACTTCCTTAATTTAAATTACACTGGTGTTCAAAATTAAGAGAATTTGCACATTTTTTCGATTTCTCCAGATCTACTGGATAGATTTTGATGAAATTTGGTATGAGCATAGATTGATATAATACCAAATAAATAATCACTCAAAAATTGTAATAGACACGCATGCGCAGAAGTAATAACCGCCAGAATTGAAAGGTATGAAATAGCTGTTCCAGAATAGAGCAAAATAGTGGGTTTATAAGAGGTATGACACCCTCTCACTATCATGCATGCCTCCTTGAGTGATTTTATAGCGTGAATAAGGCAGATAGTAAAATTTCCTGGTCACTAAGAATACTTTCTCAGAAACCCTGTTTTGGGGCTCTGATGGGTATGTAGAGGGGGGTAGCGAGATGCAATTGCCTTATATAGAGTCCTTCATACCTCCCCTAAAGTGGCGAAGTCTTTGAATCTGGCTGCCCATTCCATATGGCGAATATCTTCCGTTTTAAGGAAAATTTCTAACCTGATGAGCTCCATTAAGTGAAGGATTTCTAACGATTGAAAAGAAATTACGACCGACAGGAACCCGCAAAAGGTGAACAAAGGTCTCCAAGATGATATCAACACATTACCTGAAACTGACAGGGTTCCTCTTTCAAAGGCAGGGAGGGATCTGCAACTTGTCAAAAATATGCAAAAATTGTCTTTAATAAGATGATATTCAAAGGGTGAATATTTTCCTCTCTGTTAGGTCTCAAATCAATTAAACCACTGATTCTCAATGCAATCTCATGTGGAAAGAACCAGAATGCTCTGTCAGTCCTTTAATGTAAGAGAAACTGACCATTTTGGAATCGGAGATTTGGTGCTCTTTGTAGGAATGTTGTTAAGTCTATGCCAAACCCCCTACATCTTTCAAAAGGAGAAAACAATTGTTGAAGGTATTGTGATGATATCTTGGAGACCTTTATTCCCCTTTTAGGGGGTTCTATTGGTCTTAATTTCTTTTCAATCGATAGAAATCCTTCACTTAATGGAGCTCCTCAGGTTATCAATTTTCATTAAAACGGAAGATATTCGCCATATGGAATGGGCAGCCAGATTCAAAGACTTCGCCACTTTAGGGGAGGTATGAGGGACTCTATATAAGGCAATTGCATCTCACTACCCCTTTCCACATACCCTTCAGAGCCCCAAAACAGGGTTCCTGAGAAAGTAGGCTTAGTGACCAGGAAATTTTACTATCTGCCTTATTCACGCTATAAAATCTCTTAAGGAGGCATGCATGATAGTGAGAGGGTGTCATACCCCTTATAAACCCACTATTTTGCATTATTCTGGAACCGCTATTTCATACCTTTCAATTCTGGCGGTTATTACTTCTGCGCATGCGTGTCTATTACAATTTTTGAGTAATTATTTATTTGGTATTATATCAATCTATGCTCATACCAAATTTCATCAAAATCTATCCAGTAGATCTGGAGAAATCGAAAAAATGTGCAAATTCTCTTAAATTTGAAAACCAGTGTAAAAGGATTATTCTCAACTGGATTTGAATAAGAGAATTATGTTCATAATTATAGAATGTCATTGGTTATCAGATCTTACACAACGTAACAACTAAACCTATCCAATTGAAAAAACAACGTTTATTTTACACATTTTAAAAGTTTAAAAGCAGTAGACAATTGTTTCCGGGATCAATGGATCCCCTTCATCAGTACAGAGATTGATTCGTCTTTCAATACTGATGAAGGGGATCCATTGATCCCCGAAACAATAAGGAAGTTGCATGTGTCAGATTTTCAAAAACAAAAAAAGTGTTCCTTATGATTTTTTGTATGGTAAAATGAAATATCTAGTCAGTTTTTCAAAAAAATGTACAGGTAATTAAATATGTTAATTTAAAAGTCGAGAAAAAAACACGTGACTGAAAACGTTTATTGTTTAAACTATAAGATGACGTCAACAATGATACCATCAACTCCATTGCTTTACAACAATGTTTAATATAAGATGACGTCACATCCAAACTCTTGGCGTTTTCGCGCGCTTTTAAAAAGGGGATTTTTGTTAATTTTTTTGGCAATCAAAAAATTCCTCGATCGGCCTCAAATTTTGGGTAGTTGCTTATTTTTGCAAGAGGAATCGATTAAAAAAATATAAAAAATCATGCAACTTCCTCATTGTCTACTGCTTTTAAACTTTTAAATTGTGTAAAATAAACGTTGTTTTTTCAATTGAATTGTCAACATTTGCACAAGATTTTTTCGCTAACTAAACCTATCGTTTAATATGTTAATCTTGTAAAATGCTTACTATGCACGCTTAATTATGTTTTTCTAATAATCGTTTTTCAGGCAATGGAATATAATAGCACAAAACAGAATTGATTTGATGACTAATAAGATCAAAGTAACCTGTTTGCAAATACGTCCTAAAATTTCTATCAAGGGTTTAAGTATTACAAAACTGAGCTAGCTTTAAGTTTTAATCCCCCCTTTCAGAATTCAGTCTCAAGTTTACTTAAACTGCCTCTCCCTCTTCACCAAAGAGTTACAGTCCACATTTGCATAGGACGGCTGCTAAGTCCCACTCCTCCAAATTGTAAACAACTGTAAAACGCACGCATTGGCCCATAAGTGCGGCCATTTATACCGCCAAAACGAGCCATTTGTGAGCGACTTCCAATCAGTTTAATTAATTCATTTCATCGCCAAGGCTCACTGCCAACAGCCCGTAAAGCTCGCCATTCCCCCAGTCGCCATCGGAATTTACAGACCCTTCGATTTTTATCTGAGCACTGAAAGTTAACTTCCAAGATCAGATGATTCTGCTCCCTCGTCTGAATCAATAGCTCGGGCAATGGCTCCCTCGGGAGTAGTATAAGAGACGTTTTGCAGCACTACACGGCGCGTCAATGGCGTTACACGGTTAATGAGATGGGCCGTATATGTGCTGCGAATGGGCCTTTGAAACAGGGATTTTAATGCATCTCCAGCCGGATGTTAGGCGCTTAAACTTATGTAGAGGTGTCAGGTAGTGGAAAGGCTTAATGCATCAAATAGGGGGTTTAATCAAAAGAGGCCTCTTTTAAGAGCCTCTGAAAAGAAGCCCTTTGCTGTTGTTTATTTAGCGAGGCTTTCTAACTAAGCAGGGAGGGGATTGCTGGGGATGGAGAGAATGAATTAAAAGGGACCGTGTAGGCCGTGCATTTTGGGCCTTGAGTAATTTTTAATTGAGTGCTTTGGGCGTGGAATTAATTAAAGTTATGCAAATTTGATTATCGGGGGTGGGGAGCTGTGTTATCTATTGTTTGGAGCGTGATAAGGTTTGTTGGGCTAATCAAAGGAACTGGAGCTAAATGTGGTAAGAAAAAGGCAATGAGAAATGTCTCAAAGTTCCTTAAAAATAATTGAAAGGCCCAAAGTGATTTAAAAAATGGTTTTAACTGGTGGTTTTCTTTTTTAAATAAATATATTTTACACCTTGTAGAATTGAACAAACGTGATTTAATTGTATGTGAGATTCTTAATGATTTTGAACAATGCATGAAACAATTTCATCCCTTATATGAATATTATAACTGACCAATACTCTACAACCTTCAGCATTTTCGCTCGTGTATAATGTATAATGAATACAGTATCCAAATTTTATATGCGATACGATGAGTTGTAAATCGAATGCAAGGGGATGCACTTGAATCTAGATTAAAAACTGTTAATTAAGGGTTAAATTATGGGTTTACAAGAAAAAAACTATTTAAAAATTGACTACATCGATATTATTTAGTTTTCCTATACTTTATATTCAAGTTTAAAAGAATGAATATCAACTTTATACATTGCTTGAATAACTCACTTTTCTTGCTTTAACATTAATTGTCCTGTTCTATGACTAGGATAAAGATTTACTCACTATACGCAAATTAACTCAATGATCTCGTGTAAGAAGGTATTGCAGTTATTACCCACTATTTCATATTTTTAACTGTCGCTTTTTATTTTAAGTTAGTTTATATGCATAGTAGCATAGTATATATGCATAGTAGTTTATACTCCGTAGTTTATATGCATTTAGTAATAAAATCAAAATATACCATATAACTCTAACCAGTTACTTAATATTGCAACAAACTGTGCTTTAGGAACTCTTGTTAGACACAAAAAACGTTATTTCAACAAATTCTGTCCATACCAATCAGATAAAAAACTACAATTTGAAAATACCATCTCAAATCCTACAATCCAGAGAAAAACACACAAACGGCAATGAAAGAAAACCTGTAATTTTCTTCCACTTCAGATAAAAAGTAGGAAAAAGTTCAGTGGAGCAGATGTTTTCGAAGAACATCGGTAAAAAACCAATCTCGAGGTTCACCATTCCTCTTCCCCTGACGTATCGGATCCTTTTCTGATAAAATATAATTTGGACATGCTGAAGATAAGCGCCACTGATCTCAGTTTAAGGACATCGTAGTTGTAAATCCACAAGAAATTACTTTAAGAACCAGCAGTTTGATAAATGGCAAAAGGAGTGTGTAACATCTGTGGTACCGTACTATCCATCACGTAGTCATTAATTCCAAGTTTGGAGACCTAGTCTCAGACCGATTCCGTGTCCTTAAGTAGCAAATGAAACTGAGAAAGAAACCAGGGGAAATGTCTTGCACATTTATCAGCAGTAAGTCGTTTTTCGGGGTATTGGTGTCGTGAAACAAGGTTCTGATATTAGATTTGGTCGGGAATGTCTGTAATATGTCCTTTAATGAACAGTGTGAATCAGGCATTCATTTGAATTGCCAAAACTGGAAATCGGAAAAGTACTGTCTAGTTCTTGTGTCTAGAAATGTTTAAGGGGTCTCAGGACTCTTAACTATGCAAAGGGTCGAACTAGTATATTACACAAAAACTGTTTTCTGTAGAAACTTTAAATTTTTACCGCATAATAACTATATATCAATACATAAATACCCAAATTTTCAAAAGGTTTTGATGGTTTTTATAGGAGTAATCAACGAAGGAAAAAAAATTAACTGCTAGCAAGATTTTTCAAAAGCTATTCAAGTTATAAAAATGAAATTGGGTACAAATACTTATCTTCAAGTACAAGCTAAACCTACTATTTAAAAAAAGATACTGTTAAACATATTTTAATCACAGTGTTTAAAAAGGTAAAAATTTTAATTGCAAATTACGAATTAAATACTCTTCTTAAGGTACTTAATAAGTTATAACTCACATTTAAATCTACTATGGAACATAAATTTTTCATATGAGTTAAACAAACGTTTTTCTGAATTTTCTTTTTAAACTATGATTAAAAAAATTTTTAACAGTATCTTTTTTTTAAATAGTAGGTTTAGCTTACTAACGGCCGTATTCACCGGTAACCTGACCGGTGGTCAGGTCAGGAAACCATGGTTACAGCCTCTGATTGGTGGAAGGAAAATATTGAATTATTTTTCCACCAATCAGAGGCTGTAACCATGGTTTCCTGACCTGACCGCCCGCTGGTCAGGTTATACCTCGTTCGCACTGCCGCTAAAGTACCCTTAAAACATATCGCACTTAAACGTAAAGTGCGTTTTTTTAAAACGGCGTTCGCACTGGCAAAGGGTGATTGAGCACTTAATTGTGGAAATCTAAGAAATATTTAATTTATTATTATATAACTTAAAACTAATAAATATAATCACCAACTTTTTAAAAAAAAATGCAAGTAAAAATGTAAAAATACATAAATAATTATTAATTGACAGACGATTTAAGAAAACTATTTCTGCTGACTGGATTGTAGTGGGATAAATTGGATCATATCAAGGTAAATAAACTAATTTTTTTTATTAAACTAAATTTAATCAGTTTTTGGTCCATTGTTTTCCATATTTTGATGTACTTTTATTTTACCAACTGGGTCTTTTTTGCCTTAAAAATCTAAAATATTTGGATACAATGGATATATTAGTTTGGCATAGCAGAACACGAAATAAATTTTATCATATTCATAACAAGAATGTTCTGAAAAGATTTCTTGATTGAATTTTTGTTTAATATTTTGATTTCTTTTTATCAGCAGCTGTTTTTAATTACATTTATACTATTAAGTAACTAAAAGCAATGAGCGGAGATATTGAAGTACAGCATTGTTTAGCTCACGGTTCAATTTTTGATGGGCTTTTTTGTGTTAAATTATTGTACTAATTCAAAGAACTTAATAACCTATAAATATGTGTGTAATTGTCTCCAGTGTAAACTGTTTTAAAATGTTTCTTTGGCCTCTATTTTATGAAAAATCACCAAAATAAGCATTTGACCATGCTGGGATATATTGTGCGCCGCCATCTTTGTTGAATAAGGGGTGATTTTCAAACACCCTTAAAATATGGGGCGATTTTGTTATTCCTAAAGTGTGTTTCTATGGCAACTAAGTGCGAAATGAAAATAGAGGGTCTTTTTTCTGCCAGTGCGAACGGGGTATTACCGGTGAATACGGCCTTAAGTACCTGAAGATAAGTATTTGTACCCAATTTCATTTTTATAACTTTAATAGTTTTTGAAAAATCTTGCGCGCAGTGAATTTTTTTCCTTTGTTGATTACTCATATAAAAACCATCAAAACTTTTTGAAATTTTGGGTATTTATGTATTGATATATACAGGGTGTTTCAAAATTGCGTTGCACGGCTTTTATTCGGAACCAACGCCTCCTAATGTCATGGAAGTAAGGTCTACCCCTAGGTAAGTGAACCTGGAGAATCCATTGAGATGACTTACAGCGCCCCTAGCTGCGAAATTAAAAAGTTAAAAAAATTAATTTAAAAACTAAAGGAGATAGAGCACAAACCTCAGTGAGAGTATTGTTGCCAACGTCAAGAAGATCTCACTGAAAAAAATTTGATCAAAATATCTTGAATATTCGCGGAGATATTAGCATGTGAAAATAGCACTTTTTCAAGGTTCAAAAAATAAAAAGTTCGCTTATTTGCAAATTTTTTTGATTTTTGATTAAATTTTGTGTTCTTTCAACTAAAAAACACAAAACTACACAATAACACTGACAAATTTGGAAATATGCGAACTTTTATTTTTTAACCCCTGAAAAAGTGCTATTTTCACATGCTAATATCTCCGCGAATATTCAAGATATTTTGATCAAATTTTTTTCAGTGAGATCTTCTTGACGTTGGCAACAATACTCTCACTGAGGTTTGTGCTCTATCTCCTTTAGTTTTTAAATTAATTTTTTTAACTTTTTAATTTCGCAGCTAGGGGCGCTGTAAGTCATCTCAATGGATTCTCCAGGTTCACTTACCTAGGGGTAGACCTTACTTCCATGACCCTAGGAGGCGTTGGTTCCGAATAAAAGCCGTGCAACGCAATTTTGAAACACCCTGTATAGTTATTATGCGGTAAAAATTTTAAGTTTCTACAGAAATTAGTTTTTGTGTAATACTAGTTCGATCATTTGCATAGCTAAGAATCCTGATACCCCTTCATGATTTGATTTTTTTTCAAATTTTAGCTCATAATAATTTAGTTAATAACACATGCTTAGTGGTCAATAATTATATCTCATACGGGTCTTTATTGTATAGGTGTAATATTTCAAATAATCTTTTTTTCATAGTTTATGCTTAAAAAATATAGAAGTATTACAAAATAGTTAAACATGACTTTTTTCATTATTAAAACCAATAACGCAGTTATATTATAACTAGCTGATATGCCCGGCCTTGCACGGGTGAAGATGGAGATTTTTTCTTTAAAATTTTTAAATCAATCATTCATTTCTACGTTCCAGGGGTAGCGCTCTGGACAGCACCCCCCCCTTGGGTACCCAAAAAAGTTGTCAAAATGAGTAAAACCCTACTTTTACTGGTCTAATTTTCCAATTTTTTTCCGGTGGAGGACCCCCATACCTCCCATTAGTACCACCAGAGGATCTTCAGTGATAATTTTTAGGAAATCCTCAATATTTTAACATTTTGGGTGAAAAAGTAAAGATAATACTGTTGAAAAGTGACTCCCTTAGACTCCAAACGTTTCTAAAAACGCGAGTTTAAACCCTACTTTTACACGTCGAATTTTTAATTTTTTCTGGGGGAGGACCCCTATACCCCAATGGGAATCTTGTCTGGAAAAGTGCCCCCCTCTTGGAGGCGTGCTGGATCTGTGCCTATATTTTGATGAGTGAAAGGTGTCGAATCAAGCATTTTAAATTCTGAACGATTTCTGCATTTACCACATGATTCCCATAAAAAACAATAAAATAGTAGAAAAATATTCTTCTCAAATTCATATCCTGACGTGGATCATGTGCCATAAAAAAACAATCAAAATAAAAAAAAAACTTTCCAAAATCACTTAAAATGCTCAATCAGAGCTCTTAATTAATCGTATTTTCATGATTTTAATATATCTTTGGTATAAAATTTAATAAATAAAACATATTCCTGCAAAAATACGATATTTTCTCTGGTTTTTAATATTAACTCTAGTTTTTGGTCTGTTAACCAACTTTCTTAAAAGCTACAATATGATCATCATCTGATTTTTCATCCTCGTTTCCATGGAAATTATTTTAACAACAATGCTTTGTGTTCCATGAAATTTTTTATTTAAAAACTAACGGATATGCCCGGCCTTGCACGGATGGAGTGTATAAGTTTATTTTTTCAAGTTTTCTTAAAATACATTTATAAATTTGTAAAGAAGCAATATATTACATATCAACCTGGTATCCCAGGCACCTCTTTCCTATCCAGGTGTTCCCAGTAGTTTTCAAATCCCGGTTTTCCCGGTAATTAATCCTATCCCGATGTTCCCGGTCATTTTTCCTATCCTGGGGTTCCCGGAAATCTTTTCTATCCCGGTGTTCCCGGTAATTTTTCTCTATCCCGGTGTTTCCGGTAGTTTTTCCACTTTCCCAGTGTTCCCGGTAATTTTCCTTTTTCCCGGTTTTCCGGGTAATTTTCCTATCCCGATGTTCCCGATAATTTTCCTATCCCGATGTTGGAGGTTATTTTTATGATCCGGTAATCCCGGTATTTTTTCCTATCCCGATGTTCCAGGTAATTTTTCTTTTCACGGTGTTCTCGGCAATGTTTCCTAGTAAATTAATGAGTCTAGTGAACTAAAATAACAAATTTGAAACAATAATAAAAGATCTAGTAAATTGAAAAGTCTAGTGAACCGCTTCATTTGAAACAATGTTTTATTTTTAAGTCGTTTTCCATGAAAAAAAATTTACACTTTTCCATAAATATTTAAATTTTAAAGGAAAATATCTTAAAATAGGGGAAACTAACGTTTCAAAATTAATTATTTGATTTGAATTTGGTGTTTTTACATCTGATATAGTTTTTAAATGGACAATTATCGAGTTTTTCCTGTTAAAATATTTAATTTTTGAAGGTTTTCATCTCGTTAACAATAGTGAGTCGAGCAGATCTGCTCTGGTAGAGAAATGGAGAAATAAGCGTTTTCGGCTATAAATTCGGTTAAAAGAGGGTCAAGGGGTCGTTCTAGAACTTTGAAACACAGCCTATGTTTTTTTCTGAGTTTTTTTACGTAGGTATACCAAGTTTGGTGCAGATCGGAAGTAAACTGTGGATTTGTATAAAAGACAAACATACATACACACACTTAGTTTTATTATATTAGATTTATAACACTTAAGTAATTTAAAAGTCATCATGGAAAATCGGAGCAAGTTAGCAAACAATCTTGATATATTTATTTATTCCATTTTCTGAGATAAATGGCCGTGTTGGTTGGAATTTAACTCCAGACAATCCATCCCAGATAATGGAATAAATAATTACTACCGTCTTGAAAGTTTTCATCAATTTATAATCTTGATATAGGTTTTAAGCTTAACACACATAATGTGGATAATTTAATTTTAGTAAAAAATATTTTAGAAACTTGCATCGAATTTTAGCAGTATTAAAGCATATAACTTAACTAATTTATAAATTCTTCAGAAAGTTTATTTTAAATTTTAAAGATTACAAAACATGTTATTAGGATTAGCTCAAAAAAACTACTCAATTGAAAATTGTTGCGTGTTAGTGTTAACAAAATTATAATAAATTGTTAACCTAAATATAAGCAATGTATAAGTAAGTTAGAGGTAAATATAATCGAACGTAAACCCTTTCCAAAGTGTACTTCGAGGATAAGGACATTGAAGTTCTTAATAACCTTTAAAAACAAAAAATCTTATCGCCAATAAACCTAATTAGTGAGCATAATGAATTTCATTACTTAAAAGATTACAGTAAGCGAAGGAACTGAATTCTAAGCTTCGAGAACCTTCTTTCCCTCACCACTTTCTTCATTAACCGCCATTTTAAGGAACTGCTAATGCCACCGCCCTGACACTAATCTTTTCTGAAAATACCGAAAATACTTTCACAAACAAATAAAAGCGGGATGCGGGAATGGTGATTTATTTCCCTCCCTGACATACGCTGGACGTCGACGCAATCAATCTTTTATTCATAATTCCAAAAGTGCCACTTCAGTGTCAATAAAGCAAGTCATCGATATTAATGCTCAAAAAATAAATTATTTCGCTTTGGAAACGTTCGGAATCGCCCTCCCAGCAGCTCTTAATTTTGATTTTGATGGATCGGGCGCTCTTACTCTGATGTTGAATACCCATTAGGGTTTTTTTGTTCCTGTCCGGGGATAACTACTTACAAATAAGGTAGTTAGTGTGTCAAGTAACAGGTAGTTAGCGGTATATTTCAGTAGGAAGACTTTTTATGCGAAAATTAGTGGGGCTGCTAATGAGATATTTTGAACATGAAAGAGGTGGTATGAAGGTAGGTAGAAGCTTTTGCAAAAGAATGAAATAATTAATACCTTTAAGCTTGATTAATTATATTAGGGTTGCATTTTTTATAAATGTCGATATTATACCAAAAAGATACTTCATTATTGTTCTAAGACTTCCAATAAATTAATGCGTCATAGGGGAGTATTTAAAGTAATATATTTTCTTAGGTTTTATGCATTGAGTTATTAGATATATCACTTATTGTTGATACTTTACTGTGTTAACTTGATTGCTGTTTTAATTTTAAAAAAATTACCGTTAAAAAAACTGTTAAATTTTTTTATTTTATCAACATTTTTTTCCATTTTATTTAAAAAAGGATTTTACCTTAAATCTAGACTTTACAGTGTATATTGTTTAAAACTTTTCATTTAAGGTATTCCATTATCAAGGTAAAGGAAACTGTATTCATCTTGTATAAAACAAAGGGATTTTTTCAATCTTTAGGTCTTAGTAGTAGTTACAATATCAAATATTGTGACCCCATTAGAGATATTTTCAAAGTATACTATGTTTGTTCAGATTCTTTTTTGTTTGTAAGAGAACAATCATTGTAATTTGAGTTATCTAATTAAATGCTTAAATGTAAAAATAAGTTAAGAAAATAGTTATCAAATGTGTAATTAGGAAGACTTAATTACATAAATTCAAAAAAAACCATTTCATGAAAAAAATCACCTCGAATAAATCCTAATATAATTTCTTTGTCCAAAAAATACTCCTAGTTGTTAACTTTAATCACGCCCTTTCTTTTCATTTACGCTAAAGAGTAAAAATTTTCAATTAACCAACACTTTCAAAACTATAGATATCCCACAATAATAGTCTCGCCTACGTAGCTACTAAATTTCGCAAAGACACTTCCATCTATTTACCCAAGCCACTTATTACAACGCAAAGGGGGGAGAGAGCCAACCCATCCTCTATTTACCTAAAACACACGAATCTTGAAATATGACTGAGTAAATATTAATTCTCCATTTCAAATTAATACCGCGAAAAATCCAAGACTGGGAAAGCAAACACGGGAACCCAGACCTCCATTTCATCGAAAATACGTTTAAAATAATATTTTCTTACCCCACGGGATTGTAGAAAAAAATTTAATCCCCGCAGTAAAATCATGGAATCATGCTGCAGATGAAAAATGCCGAGTTATTCAACAAGTCGAATAGCAACCCGGAGTCGTATGGGGAGACTCATATACTCCCACTGTAAAATGGGAAATTCCTCCCATTTTTCGACGTTTTGCATTTTTCAGATTTATTTTCTTCTAGTGATTGCGTTCTTCGAAAGAGACGTCGGCAGTGTCTACGCTTTCTTGATTTTCCTCGTTCCTGTAGATGTAGAGGCAATGGTTTGATTTGAAAGGGGTCCAACGTTAGGATAAAAAGATCCAGGCCTAAACGTATTCATGGCCGTGGCTTATTTTTTCGATTTCCGGAATATTGGTTAGGCTGTTTCTTTTTGCCCCCACGACGTTGCATGGTTCATCGAAATGCTCATGCATCAGAATTCGATTATTAGAATATTTTTGGCATATTTTACTTTTTTTAAACTCGAATAATTATGTGTAATTAAGTTCTCTCTCTCTCATTTAAGATCACATTAATTAAATTTATTCTGAAGGCTAGTAAAATGTATGAATATTTCCCCATGGGGCCGTTCAAATATTACGTAAGCACTTTTTTGGTCATTTTTAACCCCCCTCCCTCTTGTCAGCAAAGATAAGCAAACCTCAAACCCCCCACCATAATTACGTAATAAACTACCGGGACCCCCCCCGAAATTTTGACACCCCTATTAGTAAGTACTGTTTTTTTTCCTTGAAAATTAGGTGACTTGTACAAGGAGCTGTCCATTTTGGGTGTAACCCTAAGGGTTCAAAAATGAGTCGAAACACTACTTTTCGGGGTTACAATTTCAAAATGTTAGGGTGGTCCATCTCCAGAAAAAAGTGCTTACGTCAGATTTCCTAATTCTATTTTTGTTACATTTATTTTTGGTTGAATTTTGAACTTAATTATGCAAGAAACAAGAGATTTCAAGATTATTCAAGAGATTCAAGAAACCCCCTCCCCCCTTGTCTGCAAAAATAAGCAAAGAGCAAACCCCCCCTCCCCCCTTGGGTGCTTACGTAATATTTGAACGGCCCCTATACCAAATAATATTATTCTACAAGTCCTGTAATAAAATATATTTACTCTACATTTTCATAGAAATAACTTTTTTACTATCCTGGTAACCAATTAAAAGTATTTTGTTTAAAGTCTTTTACAAGTTTTGAGTTTATTTTTATTCTTATATTATAAAAAATTTGTTTATTTGAAAAAAAACATGGAATATAGAGCCACTGGGTATTTTTTCTCATTCAGTTCTTAAATTAATCACTTTATTAGGGTAAAATTCTCACAATTTAATAATTTCAATTTCTTTGTTGATTTTTAGAATCGAATGATAACCATACAGTCTATATTAATTTAATTTTCGATTTTGCTGTATATATCTAAATAATAAAATATAATTATATATGTAATTAATTTTTACAGTGTTCATAATAACAATGTGTTCTATCTAACATAAAATATCATTCCTCTAAAAGAATGAATTTTTTAAAAAATGTTTGCTACACCAATCCATATGCAAAACCCCATACACAAAACAAACCTCCTTCCTCAGACAAAAAACACAAACTCTTTCCAAATCCCTCAGAAACAATTTCAACACTCGCCTTTTACATAGTAAAAAGGTAAAACCCCACGTTGGCTTTCTCACTGTAACCGGAATACATCAGTAGCAGGCTCGGAAATGTTTCTTTCACAGGATTCGGTATAAAATGTCAAACTGCGATCAGGGGACTCCAGATTTAAGTGTAAATCCCAGCCGACTAGGTATCTCTCCGAAGTGGACGCACTATTTAGAGTTTTATCAGAACACTTTCTTCCTTTATTGAGGCTATCTGATGTCCCGCCATAAGCGAAAGGTCGAAATGGTCCATTGGAGCTTTTAGGGAGGGAACATGATAGTCAGGAGATGTTTCCAGATTTTTTCTCTGCCTTCGTTGGAACTTTTAAAAACTTGTGTTGAAGGGTGTGATGTAATTGTAGTTGAGGGTGTTATTTTTCCTTCTTTTTTTCCGAAAAATTGTTCAGTTGAGTAATCTTGCTTTTCATTTCGTTGATATCTTGTTAATTTTGGAAACATATTTTGAAATTTAAGCCATGCAATACCGAATTTTAATCTAAATACCAAAACAAACTTATATTTAAAACCATATTAAAGAACCTTTTTTTAGAGTAACAATAAAAATGATGCTTAAAGAACTACAGAAGTAAGTGAATTATAGTAAACTGGTTAAAAGTGGCCTTTCGTTTGTTCATCGTCAATATAAGACATTTTCACAATGAAAATAATATCCCTAAAATGTTCATACATTTTTTAGAAGATAATTGAATGTAAATAAGTAAACTCCTAATTTATAAGTAATTATGTTTGAGTTGTGATTCTTAGTTTTATAAATTTTTTAGTAATTATTTTTAGAAAAATCAATTGAAATTTAGAAATATTACCTCCAAGAATTAAAGAAAGTCAAGATCAATCAGTACGTGTACTTTGAGTTGGTTAGAGAAATGTGCTCAAAACAAATCTTTTAACCATATAAGTTTTATGTTTTAAAGTGAAAAATATTTAAGCTCGTTTTCCTGGGATGGAATTGTTCATTTAATGTCTAAAAAGACGAATGGTCTATATCCAATACAACAAATCATTTCTAAAAAAAACCTCAGTTTTCCACTTATCCTTATACTTATCCACACCTCCATAAAGTTACATTAGAAACATCATACTGGCAGTTAAACATTAAAAATAATTAGAATGAAAATCTAAATACAGTTTACTTTAATTTTAATCAATATATGACTGATAAATATCGATTAAAAACAAAATAGGAATTAATTTCCCATAACTAGAAATCGGGTTCCTAAAAGAAATAAATAGATATATTAAGATATAAGTGTTTTGCCATACTTGCGTTTCTAAAAAGAGAAACACGCAGCCTAAAATTTACTCCACGAAACTAATATTCTCCAATATGATCATTTTTAATCCACAAAATGTAATTTATAAATCTAGGATCCAATAAGAGTTACTGGTTAATTTCACCATAATCATGAATCAAGTAATCGAAGATGCATTAAATGTAGAGAAGCACTCTATAACTACATTAGTAGTTTCAAATTTTGGAGAAAGTTCAGAATTTCCAATCATCTGCAGTCACTCTTAAGCCCCGAATATTTCATAATATAACGTGATTACGCAATTAACAATTCTCCCTCAGGCCACTGCAGGCACTGGACACAAACATGACACTTTAGTCACTCATATTAGTAGTTTGAATTATGTCTAATCACGGGCAGAAATGGCGTCTTCCACACTGGATTTGCATAAAACTGAAGAGGCTGGCATGGCTTCCGGGCTTCGGGGTCGGGTTCGACGGTTAAAGAATTGAGCTGTATATTCAGTATGTGAGGTCATTAACTGCATTTTGATTTGATGGGTTTCAAAAACGCTAATGCGCATATCATTTTTGTGTTGGTTTGTTTTCAAAAGTCGTGAGAAAATTATAAATTCAATATATGTAGTTCTTTCATAAAAAAGTTATGAGATCTTGGTATTTTTTTAGTTTTCTTACATAATCGGCCGAATCATTTTTAGTTTCGCATTTTCTGTTTTAAAGCTTTGCCGAAATATCATTATCGAATCGAGTTACTTTCCTTTTCCTGGGTGTTGTCTTCTCTTTTTATATTAGATGTCATGCGTTCCTAAATTCCTGAATTCCTAAACCTGAATTTTATGTAACCTAACAAAAAGTTCCCTTATCATGTAAACGGGAACTCTCCCATTACAATGGAATTTTGTTCTTTTCTGTTTAAAATAATATAATGTTAGTCTGAATTTTGAAAACTCATTCAAATTATCTAGTATGTATATGTTTCAAAGAGTTGGTTTTAAGAGAAAATGATTTGGGGAAGATTTTAAAAATCGCTTAAGCCGTCATTGAGAGCCTTTTTGGCTCCTTTGGGATTTTAAAAAAATATTTCAGTGTTTTTTTCATCATCATTTTTTCCTGTATTGTACTGTCGTGTTATGTGTTGTTGAATAAATTTGAATTGAATTGAATTTGAATTTATTTGAGCTTGTTAAAAATAATTTTCTGTAAGTAAGAAAAAAGTAAATTTTGGATAAGTATTGATATAGATTCTTTTTTAGTTTTTATGCTTATCGTGGTAAGTTTTTAAATCAAAGGCAAAATAATTGGATAGTAAGAGAAGCCCCAAATCACACCAACTAAAAAGATTCTATCACTAAACTAAGATTGAAAGATTCACACCTCTTTCATGATAATCAGCTTATTTAGTTCAGGTAGTTTATACGATTTGTTCTCATTTTTCAAAAGTAATATGGCATTATTTCGGTTTATTCCAATCCCATAATCCCACCCCAAGAAAAATCTGCGGGTTAGCAGTTGTTTTTACCGTTTAAAACTTCTAAAAAATGTCTGTCTATACTTCAGTTTTGACGAGAAAAAGAACACCAGTTTCAAAATTTGCTTCGGATATTAACCAAAAAAGTATTTTTACGAACACAATTTTCAAAACTATTTTTAAATTCATACTCGGCGTATTTGTTGCATGTTTTTGCGGCTCTTCATATTTTTCAAAAGCAGAATTTCGCTGTAACAGCTGTGCCAACAACAAAAAGGCATTCGAGTGTAATTTCTGTGCCGTTGTTTTCGCTCAAAGCTCTTTTTTGAAGTTATTTAATATTCAAAAAACGTCAGCTTTGAGCTCTCTTTTCGGTCAAAGGCGGCTTTCTTTTGAGTCTCGTTGCTCTCACGGGTGGAAGAAGAAACAACCAGCTCTTAACCTAAAAGGTTGTTTAAGTATTGCTTCTAAGTTCTTAGAACAGAGTGGAGGTTTCTTTTGAAATTTTAATGCTGAGGGTAAATTTTAAAACGGCTTTTTCTAAGCATGCATGATAAAAATATCTGAAGGTGTGGGAATCCTTAACTTTAAAATTGAAGCTGGGTTCATCAGACTAAAACTAATTAGAAATAACAACGAAACTTATTATATTGAAGCTATCTTCAAATAGAATTTTCGGTTTATTTAAGAGCCGGAATATTCTTAAGAGCTTTAATATATAGCTTAGTTATAATATGGTTATTATTCAGATTATATAGTTTTTGTGTAGAATAATATGACGGGGAAAAATCCATGCTGTCACAGTTCCTTAAAAAATCATTTCCAAATTAATTTGAGGTGTGTAAAACTTTTACAAGTCCAGAAAAACATCTGAATTTTAAATTTATACATTGTTTAAAAATGTTATACTTGCTTTGAAAAATACTTATATTATTAAAATGTGATGCTTTTTCAGGAAATTTGTCAAATGTACAAGTGAAATCTTGTAATTTCCTTAAATAAACAACTCCTATTTCTTGCAATTAAGGTGGATTTTTCAATGATTTGGCTGATTGCATAGAACCCTGGAAATTGAGTTTCGATAAAACCAATGAAATCGCTTATCGATATGGAAGGGAGAGAGGGAACAGGTATTTACTTAATGGATCAAAGATACTCTCACAAAGTATTGGTGTATTGACGGTTTTGAAGTTCAACCCGTATCTCAAACAGTTTCCAATTTACCGAAGTAAGGTACTTCAATTTTTTAAGATTTGACAATATTGGGAGTCCTTAATATCACTCATAATAAAAAATTCTTTTAATTGGTCGTTAGTCGTTTGTTGTTTATTTAGGTAAAATATAAAATAAAAATTCTAAAAAAAAAGAAATATATGTAGGATTGAGTTAAGTAATGTATTTTATATCACTTGAATTTTTCCTGCTAAAAAAATTTATATATAATCTGTTTAATATTTTAGCATTTTACTAAAGCTTTTTTCTCGATTTTACCTTTTTTGCTCCAAAAATTTGTCCCTTGCTTAAATCCTGATTTCTGTAGTACATTTATTTTTCCGCAATTAAATATTGGGTAATACCTTTCTAAGCGTTTACAAGTTATTTTTGTTGTTTTTGTGTCATTTTTTTATTCTTGGATTGATCTGACCCTATCCTCTTCTTAACCCTCGCAACCGAAACGAAACAAAGAGTCCAACAAACCCGATACCCCCCAAAGAAACTCACCCACCTTCAGACCAGATACATCATCCGTCACAACAACTGATGGATAGCAGAACCTCCTCACCGCATGCATCTCTGAATAATACATCTCTGGAAATATCGGGGCAGACAGCAAGGGGCGATGCGGTTCGCGCCGCGCCGAGGACGTGACGGCAAGCCTCGGCACGAATATTTTATCACCGCCGGAGTGGGAACGGATGTGTAATGAATAGGGAGGCGATGTTAGAGGGATTTGTTGCTGTTGGTAGCTAGGACGTGTATTGGAGGAAGTTCCTAGGACGTGCGAGTGTCTTGAGGGTTAATGGGAGGTTCCGTGTTTACATTGGAACTCCTCGATTAATGGGGTTGGTTCTTGGTTGGGTAAGTAGCTTGGTTTATTTTCGTTGGCAATCCATCATAGGTTGAATGTTGTTGGGTGTTCTGTGATTTGGTTTGGTTGGGTATGAGTGGGGCTAAACGTCTAAACAAGTTTTATGAGTATATTTGATACGAAATGTAGGTTGTGTATTTGTATGAGGTTGGAGATAAATTTAGTCGAGCTTATAGGATCCCGGAGTAGAGAAAACTCTAGTTACAATTGAGCTTTTCATTAGTCCCGAATAGGCAATGCATATCAATAGTTTTAATATCGACTATAGAGTAATAGGCTATATTAACAACCTCTAACCTCTATATTATTAAACTAATATTTAAATTGTCTTGGGAGGGTTCGTCTGTAATTTATAAAGTTTATAGAAAACATTAAAACGAAAATGAGCTTGTCTTTCTTCAGAATGCGGCTGAGAACGTCTGAATCCTATACTATGGAAGGGACGTTTTAGAGTTGTAGTAACCGCCTTCCGAAAAAATGACATGCACAAATAAATGGTGATTTAATATGAAGGTCAGGGCTCGATTTGGGCCGGAACGGTCCGGAACGCCGTTCCGGAACCTCTTTTTCGAAAAAAAATTATATTTCAGGGGTCTCCTAACTATGGCCCGTGAGACCCTTTCATCAGGCCTGAAGATACCTTTCTGAAAAAGTCCTAAAATGAATTAAAACCCCGTTTTTATTCTCAAATTTTCCAAATTTTTCTGGGGGAGGACCCCCATACCCCTCTTTTTGTACTTAGAACTCAACTAATCACATTTATTTTCCGATTAAGTTTATGAAAGTGAGAATCCTACCAAAAAATGCAAAAAAGTATAGGGTAGGTGGGGGCAAAGCCACGCAATTTTCAGTATTTTTAACATTGCAGTCGAAAGGGGGTAGATAATCCCGAAATTTCAATTGGAGATGTTAGATTGAGATCCTACCTACAAAACCAATCCAAGTTTAAACTGTTATCGATGGTATTTTAGGAGAAATTTACAATTTAGTAGAAAAAATATTTGCGGGTCTTTGCCTCGCAAAATGGGGCAAAGACCCGCACTTACAAATCTTGGTGCCTAAATAAAATAAACAGTGATAAACATAATTTTTCATTATAAAAACACTAAAAATAATGTTCTTAATGTTGTTTTAATATTTCTAAGCCAACCAACAATATTAAATATAAATAAGATCAGTTTTAATGAAAATTGTCAATCTGTTGTAGCAATTCATTTCAGATTGATCAGATATCTTTCAAAAGGGAGAAAGGATGGTTTCAGGTTGAGGGTTGGAATCTCGGACACCTTTATTAACCTCTTTAGAGATCAAGTAGTCCCATTTCCCTTTTGGGACGAATTCCTGAACTTTTTAAACTGCGTAGATTTGCCTCAAAACACCTGAGTGGATTTGCCCCGTTTTACTTTATTTTGAAAAACAAGCCTTATTATTTTTAGAGACATGTTGAGGAAATTCTTTCAAAATGAAACTGAAGTTGAATTGCTATCTTATCATTGGGCTATTTGTTTGTATTTCTCCTCAAGCCCTATTTTATGTAATTTTTAAGTAAAAGATCAGAAAAAATTACATCAAAATGATGAAACCCCTGAAACTTACAGCATTTTTAAACTCATGAGTGACTTAGGGGTACGAACTTTCGCAGAACAATAGGTCACAGTAAGACAAACCAACCACCTGATTTTCAACTTTTGAATCGATCATTAACAATTAAAAATCGCGGTGCGTGGTTTTGCATCGTGCGGGTTTTTACCCCCACCTACCCTATTTCAAATTTTTAAATGCATTTTTATCTTTTTTGCTAAGAACAATTTTGTGATTTAATTGTAAAGTTGTTTTTATTCTTTTAAAACATTATTATGAACCCCCATTTGAACTACTCACGATCTGCTCCTAGTGTCTTTTTTATTTGAACCAGATTTGGCAGATTGCTGGTAAAATTTGCAAAGAAAATTTGCGACATCTTAAATTCTGCCATTTAATGACTTTAACTACGCATTATGTTCCTTAAATTGGCAAAATATACATCACTAATGGCTTAATGATGATAACCCATCCCGCCTCCTACAAGAGGCACCCTGTTGGAAAAAAAGTAAAACCCACTGTAAAAAAGGTGTTTTACAAAAAAAATTCTATAAAGAGTTCATCGTTTTATATAATAATTAAGTTAGAACACTCTTTCTAATATAAGTAGTACAACACATTTTAATTTATTTTTTTATTTAAATTTGAAAATTAATGCTTAATTATTTGTATTAAAAAGTATTCATTTATTCAGTTTTGAGACCAATAATTTTACCGTTCCGGTACCTCTTTTTTTAGAAATCGAGCCCTGATGAAGGTTATATATTAACATTATTCGATACAATATTGGGTGTTAAAACTTGATTTATATGATAACTACCTATTTGTATGTGAAAGATAAACTCAAAATTTTCCATGATAAGTATTCAATTTCCATCAAGCTTAATTTTATCAAAACATTTCAGGCTCACAAACCTATCTCAGTTTTTATGGTTAATCTCAGCTCCCAGCTAACCAATAAATCAATAAACAAACAGAAACTTCCTAACTAATCCAATCAAACGAAAACCCCGCACAATATTTGATCTAAACCCCTTCACAAAAGACCCCATACATTCTCTCCTCCCACCATTTATTAAAACGTCTTAATCTCCGCATCTGAAGAGTTCAACGCCTCTCATAGGCCCCACGCAGCCACAATATAATATAAACAGGCAGTACCGCTTGCTCGGGCCCTCTCGATCGGAAAATCGAATGCAACCCGGCGAGCCGTCATCGCCAGGAGTGTGTGATGATAGATAGAGACATTATCTCTTCCGGATACTTTCCTGGCGCTTTTGTTGCAAGGGGCCCCTTCTTCTTTCATGCGTGCCAGGATACTCTGTAGTATCCATCGGGGAGGTGGGTGTTCTAGAAGGTCTTGCTGTAATTGGAGAGTGTGGAGGGGGTTTCGGATATGTAGATGGGAGTGAGGTGGTACTTTCGTTATGCATCTGCATTGTTCCGAGGGATTTGAAATGTAGAGAAGGGGTGTTTTCAGGCGATGTGATGTTCTTGCGTGTTGGATGGGGGGAGAGTATGGTGTTGGGGATATTTGAGAGATTTTGAATGTTTCTACTTGGTATCTGAGAATGGGCAATACCAGTATTTTTGAAAACAGAAATACAAAAAATCCAGAATGGAAATAGATCTAAATTCAAAAATCGACATGAAAAGTTTCAAAAAAAATTAGTTGGTTCAATAGGTTTTTTAAAATAAAAATCGAAAATTTCTTCGTCTTTGTTTAGGATTGAATGACGTCAGGGTTACGTGCTCTGAGCGGAATTCTAAAAATTGTGCTCTGAGCACTCATTGATAAAAAATTGAGATCGATTCGGTAAGTTAGTGATTTTATATGCTATTGTATAATAGTTTTTATTAATATTAGCTATTTCAATGGTCTTTTGCAGGAAAACTCGATAAAATAAGCACACTCAATTAGAAAAAAAATTTGAATTACATCAGGAGAACTCTAAAAAATTAAAGGTAGAGGGCTGCCGCCCCTCCCTTAAACCATCCTGCCCTAACTACAACCAAACTCGTTTTGGGTGTAATCAGTAACAGTGACGATACAGAAAGCACATCACACAAATGTCCGCTCAGCGCAGGACACCAACGTCAGATCTGTTTTGGCCTTACTTTAAAGTGAAACCAACAATCACTTAACAAGTGCAAATAATTAAAGCTTTGATTTAAATCAATGTTTAGGATGGAAGTACGTCATTGATTTCTCGTCACATTTTGACTTTTTAAAGTCAAACTTTTCAAATCCATCCACTATAGTCTGTTCATTTAGAATAAGCCCACTGAAACAGAATCAAAAACGCCCAATAAAGCCTAATAACGCTTATCACGCAACTTCAGTGTGACCGATTCTTTTACAGTATTTTAACTACTTCTGTTTAGGCTGCCTTGTCATTGCACAAGAAAATTTTTTCGATGATAATTACAATAGTAACTGCTTCTAGTAGAGGAGAGGATGGTATTATGGAACACCTTTCATATATTTAAGAATAACTCTATTGGGTTTTAATAAAAATCCACCGAATCCTTATAAGAACATACTATAACTAATGACAATGAAGGGCCAATGGTCAAATAAATCAGCATTTATTTTTTTAATCAAAAAATGTACTTTAAGAAAAAGTTACAAATGGAGGGTAATATGGAACAGTCGGGTATTTTGGAACAGTTGGATTTACAGCTATTGAAAACTAATTAAACCTTATATAACACAGTTAATCTTAACTATAAAAACATATTTAACAATTTACGTTCAAATAGTTTTGTTCATGAGTCTATTTGCCATAGTCATAAACATAATCGTCTTTTTATGCTCCAGTACAGTTAAGATGAGCCCATAGAAAACAACTAATACATTGAATCCAAATTTCTCGTTGATCTTCGGAAAACTTTTCATTACAAAAGATCTTAGTTTAAGATCCTTCAGCATCTTTGTTTTCCTGTCCTTTAGTTGATGGCAGGAAGTAAATTTCATATGACACATAAGAATGGACCTAGTGTTCCATAATACCCGACACACCAGCTTGTACTATGAACCCCTTTTACTGACCGATAAAACATGGATTGACTAAAAACGACTGCAGTTTAAGAAACTACTGGTCTTTTAGTGTACATTTTGCTTAACAACAAAATCAAAGTCTCATAGTTACTGGTAGGTTAAAAGGTTTGAACATTTACCGTCAAAAACTTTCGAAAATAATAAAACACACTTTGCTTTGCTGCGACTGATCAGACAACACCAAGAAGCTAAACTCTTTGCGCACTGCATCATGGATGATTTCTTAAGACTTTCGTGGCATTGCCACGTGATAGCAGCACGAGGGGGATCAGAAACTCAGGTGTTCCATATTACCCGACTATTCCATAATACCCTCCTCTCCTCTACATTACATCTCAGTGGCATATTATAAATGATCAGACTATAATAGAGTAATGCATTTAAACCCATTTTTTTCATTGCAAAAGATTAAGTAAAAAATATAGCATATAAAAATGTCAAGTGGATTAATTTTTTAAAAGTTTCTATAAAACTACAATTATATTAAACGTAAAAGAAAATATTATCTAAATGCTACTTAAATCAATAAAATATCTTTAAAGGACAGTTTTGCATACTTAAATATTTAATATTAGATGGCGAAAACTCGTTCCTGAAACAACATACTATATCTGATTAATTCCTTTTTATTCATAACGAAAATTAAATCTCAAATTCAATCTAGTTGAAATGGAAAAGCAGCTTAATTCGCATAGGTATTTCAAACATTTTAAATTAGATTCAGTTACAATGATTCAGACATAATTTGTTATCTGTTTACTAGATCCTTTTGTATCTCAATTAAACGAAAATGAGAAATACAAGGACAATTTTCTTCGGGCGATATTACTTTCCAATTAAGCAAATGATGAAATTCTTCGAGTAAAGTGGCATTTTTATGAACATAAACTAATTTAAATGAGAACTCTCTATTATCATGTTTGGATTTTGTGAATAACTACATAACTTATTTATACAGGAGTAAAAGGGAAGTTAATTAGCGTTTAATAAGATAAAAACTGTATAACTATGGAAGTATTTTAAAAAATTAATGTGCCTGGAATAATAACAAAGTAATTGGTTATTTTCAATTCAGCTGGTAAAATTGATTTTATGATGCCTTTTTTGGGAGTTAATGTTTCTAATTTTGATTTATTTAATTTTAAAAGGAACTATTAATATCAATAAGGTCGTGAAAATCTCCTTGGAAATAATTAATTTACGTCTCTAAAAAATTAGTTAATAAAACAATAACTTCCGTTTTGTGATACTAGACACTAACTTTATTCAAATAAATTTAGTAGATTACATACATAATAATAATTATTACGTATTTGGTTTAAGCATTTTTTTAAATATGAAAAAGGTAAAAGCTTCAAGTTTTTGATTACACACAAAAAATTAGGAATTCAGTTAAAAAACTGATATTTTTTAATTTTCTATCTCTTGATATACTAAGTGCAATTTTACTAAGTGGATCGTCTAATACTTTTTAACACTACAGACGTAATCATTTGGAATCATGTGATTTATATATTATGTGTTACGAGTAATGTGATAAATCCGAGGATTATCCGTGCGTATTTCGGGCAAAGTGATAAATACTCATTTAAATATTCCAAAGAATTTATCACATTGCCTGCCTCACTTTGGGGATTATTAATAATACTATCTTCATTTTGTACATACCATGTGTATGTAGAAGCTTTTTTATGAAATAGTACAAGTTCTCAACACAAAAAAAAGGTCCCTCAAACCCAACCAAACCACAAGCAACAAAAATCCCAAAAGCGCAATTCCAAAAAAATTCCTTCACGTCTGGAATCCCAAAGATATCACCATGGAAACGAAACAATTAAATTAAGCCTCTCCTTATTTCAGTAGCCTGTCAAACTTTAATTCAATACGCATCACCATAGCAACGTTTTTTTGGAAGATAAGAAACGTCACAAAGGCTGTGAGGAATATTCGAGATCGCAACATAATGTGAGGCAACATCTTCTAACTTTATAAAAAGGAGTCCTATAAACTCGCTTAACACTACCCTCGAGTTAGTAGGATGCCGAAACATACAAAGATGCTTCGCAAATTTCTACCCCAACTGAATTATTCAACAAAAAGTAAAAATAAGAAAAGTTCTAGTCTAGAGTGGCCAAAATTCCTCCATTTTCCTTGAGGAAATATTTTTATAGCTTGAAGTACTCTCTCTTAAGAATATCTCGTATCATCCCAAGAGCAATATAAAGTAAGTAGAATTACTGCTTTAACTAAGAAATATAAGTATTTTATGATCATTTTGGGATGGAGGTTATACTTCAGGTAAGGTTGTTCGATGTAGTAAAATTCATATTTAAGCATGCTCATTAACGATAAAAAGTTTTTGGATGCAATAATTTTTTAAGGGCTTGTTGGAATGATTTTAGTGGTCTCTTAAGATGTGATAAACAGGTAGGAAGTATTTTAAAATATAAATAAATTTCTTTGATGTTCAAATTTTTAGGAGAAGCGGATGAAATCGATGCGGTTAGTTCTAAAATTCATTTTAAAAGTAATTTATGTTAATGCTGTCTTTTTAAATATGTTATTTATAAAATGTGTTACTGATTAAAATGAAATACAAATTTATTCATTGAATTTCTCTTCTTATTTCATTAATATTAAATTTAGATTTTTATAACTTAATTTCTCCGAGATTTCAAAAACGGTTCTAATACATAATGAAGTTTTGCAGATGCAATTAGAATGTGTTAAATATTCCGATACAAAACGAAAAATAAACGTTGTTATGAAATAATTTCACAAACATTTTATTAGTTTCCAAAGTTTTCCATCAACATTTATACCCGAATACAAATGCATAAATTTGTTTTATATGAAGTCCTTATTTAATGTGTGCTTCTGAAAATCATTCTTGAAATGTAATTTATTAATTATTTTAATGGTAAAACTTCACCTTTTAAAATATATAAATTTTCTAAAAAAAATTCATGATAACTTTGAATACATAAAAAGTTTTATAGTCCTCTAACTAGCCAACCTGTAACTGTTTCATGAAATACTTTATTTGGAAGCAAATTAGCAAAAACATATATTTTTTTAGTGATTGCAAATTATTTTATATCATCTATTATTTATTTAACAATTTTAAAAATAAATTTAAGTAAAACGTTAGGTCTATTATATTTATTTATACTTGAGCAAAGCACAAGCGAAAACTTTCAACCTTCTTATTCTAATGACATTTTTAAGCTTTTGGAAAGTATCGAAATCCCTTATATGCTCCAAACTAGAATTAACCTTTGACAAAATAATACACTTTCTTCAATTTTCTTGTAAGGTGTAATAGAAAATATTTGTGCAAATACAAAATCACATCGAAATTCCGAAAAACAAAACAAATTATACATATATTCGTTTGCTGTTCAAGTTCACCATCTTAGTATTATTAAATTACCTGTTAGCTAGAGGATAGAAACGTAGATTAGGACAACAGAAAAAAATATTTCTTGAGAATTAGACATATTCTTTTATCATTGGATTTGAGCAAAAACAAAATATTTCTTTCCATAACGATTGTTTCTAGATATTTTGTTTCTGCTGTTTCGAATCTACCAGAGTTATAAGATTAGAAGTTACAGATTAACTTAAGGAGGAAATCCAATTACTATTTTTTTAGCAGAAAGAGTCTCGCATTTTCTACCAACAACTCACGGTATTTTCATTAGTATAATTAAAAGAGACGACCAACGCAGTTTCATTTTGGTAGCTTTAATAAAAGAATGTCAACTGTTTTATTGGATTATGATTTTATTGTTTTAAATTTTTTATACAAACTAAGGCAATGTCGGTGGTTTAATTTTTTGTGTAAAGTACTTACTAAAACGTTGTACACTTTATAATGTCAAACAATATTTTAATGATGTGAAGTGTATTTAATAATTTAATATATTGTGTGCTTTTCGGATTACGACATTTTTATTCCCACAACTTTCTTTTAATGTAATATCTATTTTTGTGTTGCAGATCTTTTGCTGATACCCTTGAAATGTCTAATTTTATCTAAAAATCATCATAAAGGTTTCCTAGTCTAATGCAATTTATACATATGAAAGGGCCCCAAGCACATACAAACGCTTTTAATGTTATCGAGAATATGTGTCTTATAACAGATGTCCATTGCACTAAATATTTAGATTTTTATATTTATTGTACATAATTTACTGAAATTGTTCCTATAGTTTATTCTATTATCATATGGTTTTTAAGAGATATTCACTTATTTAAAACCAGGTTTTTTTGAATTCGAACTTTTCTGTCCTTTTGACATCGATTTATTGAGAGGATACATTGTTTTAGATATGTCCATATTTAATATAAACTTAAAACTACCAATCAAGACTATGAAGTTTAGAAGTTATAGTTCGTATTTATAGTTCGTATGCCATCAATGAAGCATGTGGATGTAACTCAAAACAACTTTCCTTAAAGAAATGTGACATATACGCACATTTTACTAACATAATGACACTATACCTCGTAATAGAAAAGTGCTTCTTTCACCCCGTTCTGTCTTGAAGAAGATTTCCTATCCTAGAAGGAAAACGTTCTCCCACTCCTTTTAAACAATAAAAATTGACGTAAGTATGGAAATTGTTGAGATTGAATTGAAATATTTATAAAAATTATAAACTTATTGTTATGAAATTAAAAAAAATAAAAACTAAAGCTTCTGGGGAAACCTAAAAAAAGTATTACAAGATTGTATGAACCGATTTACAAAAATATTTGTTTTTGGAAATGTGTTTTATTTGAATGATATTTATAAATTGAATTATTTACACTAAATTGATTTTATATAAATAAGGTGAATCTAAAACAGGTCTCCACAACACATGCCAGTTTAACACAACTTATTCCAACTCTACCATTGAAACCACCATCTAAAGCGAACACTTTAACCGATTTGGGGTGACGCCGTGAATAATTCCAAAACTTCCAACCCCTCTTCCAGAAAAGAAAACTCCTCCCCGAAATCGTTCGCAATAGGGAAGGCAGCAGACCCCCCTGCAGCATCCCTTTCTGGAATTGTTGCCGGCAGATAGGACGGCGTCGTTTATCTAAACAGCCCTCTTGGTGTTTAGGCAGCCGAAATAATCGGAATAGGAAAGAGGCGATTTATCGTCAGAGTTCTGGTGTGATGCATCTGATGGAAGTCAATTAAAAACGATGTCTTAATGATTCTGGGATTTTCCTCCGTGAGAGTGGGGAAGTTTGGATTGAGGAGGTTTTGGCGGAGAGAGAAGAGTCGCAGATCTTGGTTGTTTGGTTGATTGGAGTCGAAGAGAGAGATAATGCGTTTTTGGGAATCAAATCTGAAGCGTTATTCCTCTTTTACTTGGTTGGGTGTAATTTTTGTTTTTGATTAAGTAGAATTAGGGCTTACAGAAACATCTTTCATTAGTTTTAATAAATGCCATAAATAGAAGAAGAGATCATTCAGTAGTAGTAGAGTCATTTCAGTTTCATTTTCAATTGTTTTTCTTTGTGTACTAGAAATAGGCTATCATCTTACCTACTTGACAGTAAATTTTCTATTCTGAATTAATTTTTTGTATACTATAATATCACTTAATTATAATTCAGTATTTTAAATGAACCCTTCACAGCTAGATTTCTTTTGAAAGTATGCTATTTATTTAAATAGGTAAGTTGGCCTACTTAAGATGCCCTGCATACCTGTAAACACCTAATTGACTGCATTTACGTACAATGGAAGTGAGTATAGTACTAGTTAAAATATTAAGATAAGGATCAAATTTGAAATGCTTTTGTTTGATGGTGCGCTGGACAACGCTATAAGGTGTCAAAGGATATTTAAGTTAATACGAATTGAAACCTTTGTAAAATATACTTGATAAATAGCGTGGTTAGTGCGATGTAAACACGATAAAACTAAATTACAAATGTTCATATACTATAGAAAAGGTTTGGAATAGTAACAGATTATTTAAAAAATCTATGAAGACTTAAATTTATGTATAATCACTCCATTCAATTTTATTATTTTAGAAAACAATTATAAAAAGTATTTTTAGAAATAAATATCAGCATAAAAATTTACAGAACTCAGAATTTTTTTTTATCAATCAATTTGAAAATCATATTTTGATCCACTCCAAAACTAGATCTATTCAAAAGGAAGCATTACAATGATTTAATTTAAGCGAGAAAACAAATTGATACATCTCTTTTAGCCCGAGGCATTCTGTAAAATTTCAAAACAGCGGCATTCGACCATCAAAACACTCCTTCAAATATGAGCCCTCAAAAGAATCCGAAAAAGAGGCCTCTTTAAGGATTAAGTCAATTTCGTTGAAAGCAACACAATTCCACCTAAAAAAACGAATCCCACAAAAGACCCAAAGAATAAAACCAACGTATATATCCTTCTCGATGCCCTGGAAATCCGGACATTAAAGCACAGCCTCCCTCAAAAGACACGTCATTGAAATTCTGGATGAGCATCGCAATTGCCGCAGTCGGGTTTCGCAGCGTATCAAAAGGACATCTTAGCCGCAAATCTTCTACTTCAACAGACAGAAACAGCAATTTCGCTCATTTTTCTGCGCCAACTTCTTCGTTATCTGCCGCAAGGACCCGGGGAAGATGTAGAGGCCCCGCTCACATGTAATTCCCGGAGAAATGTATCTCAACAGAAAGAGAAGAGGGAAAAGACTTTCTTGACGGATGATTGGACGTAACTGATGATAACTGCTGGAAACCTTTTTCCTGCTTTTCCTCCCTCCCTTCCTTTTCTTCCTTATTTTTTTTGCTGGGTAACCTTTTTAGAGAAGATATCTTCTGATATCGAATGTGGTTTTTTTCCCCTCCATCTCGGTCAACTTCTCTTTGCCCTCTGCGGGTACTATTTATCTCCCGTGCGATGACATTCACACACCTACTGAACTTTATATCAATGCTTCGTGTGTTGGCGGGATGTTTGGACAGTTATAGATTTATTTTTCGGTACTTCCTAAAAAAATTCTTTGTTTTTATAGAATAATATTTCACTTTCTTAAAAATGTTGTATTTTATCGTAAATGCAGTGACTCAAGTTAAATAAATCCTTTTAAAAAATACAGTCGACTCATCCTAATGGGATCAAGGTTAATGTTATCAATCGGATATTTTTATCAAAACTGACTGGTCCCAATCCCTTCTATTTAATTAAATGCAAAATTTATCGTTTCATGTACTCAATATATCGTTTAATTGGTGAAATCCCCTAAAAAACCTTTTTTCTTGTTTAAAGGTCAAATTTTAATGCATAAACATACAAAATGATCCATTGATTTAAAAGTTTTATACGATCCATTCTATATTTTTCTATAAGAATGTTTAAGTGGCAAAATGCATACTAGAAGAATGCATTTTAGTTTTAAACTGCATTTTTTAGAATGCATACTAGTTTTAAACACTTCAAGTATGAATAAACGGTCGGTTTTTCAATGTAAATTCTCGATTTACCTGTTTCCCATTCTAAGTATAGAATCGCTTATTATTATCAATGGGATATTGTTATCATTATGATACTGTAGAAATGTGATCATTTTAAGCGGAGTCGTCTAGAATTGCATTTAAAAAGGTGCCAATGAAATTACATATTATTATTATTATTAATTGACTGTTCCTTCCCTATGAAGAATCACTAGATTCTAAAAAATCCCGATTTTAAGAAAAAAATCTAAGATTCTGAAAAAACACTAGATTCTAAAAAATCACTAGACTTTAAAAAAACACTAAATTCTAAAAAATCACTTCATTCTAAGAAACACTAGATTCTAAAGAATCCTAGATTCTTCCCTATAAAGAATTACAGATTCAGAACAATGTATAATCTCGTCATTATCTACCAAGCTTTTGGTATTTTTAAAAATGGATGCTATGGTTTTTAGATGCTTTTAATTTTTTTAAATGCGATGTATGATAATAATAAACTTTATTCTCAAGTTCAATTTAAAATTAGTTTTTTGAGAATAGATCGTAAAAATCTCACTAATGAGTATGCATCTGTAAGAAAGAAATAAAATACATTAAACTTGATTTTTAATCATAAACTACTTTTTAAAACTCTATGAAAAAATCTAAAATATTTTGCATAATTATGAATAATTACAGAGTAATCAAAATATTCATGTTCTTATATTAAAATTTTGATAACTATAAATTCCAGCACAAAATTCGATGTTAATTTTTGTTCGTTTCTCTAAGGCAGCAAAACCATTTTTCTTCTAGAGTATATCTTGAGTAATTAACTTGGGCTTTAGAGTTCTAGATTAGACATATTTTAGACTGTTGCAGCTACATTTTTAAACCAACACCCCTTCATTTTCTCTCCATCTTGCTTCTGCGAAATCTGTTCCTTTTGGGCCCTTTTCAAAGGGAAGAAATAAACCATTTATTCTTTCTTCAGCTGCAACTTTCTACATTTTTCTCTTTCCCATTTCAGCCAGACTTAAAGATATATATCTTTGGAGGTCTTTTATGGCGAATGGTTCGAAAAGCCAACTGTTTTGAAGAATGAAGGCTAAAGGAGAGGGATTTATGCCTTTCATGTGCTTTTTAGCCTTCTGTATCTACGCTTTCTTCCAGACACATTTCCAAGGCGTTTCATAAAGTAGATTTATACCCGCCGCACCTTAATGCAATGTTGCAGGTAATTTACCAGAACGTTAGAGAATACCAACCTAGAATGTGTTAATAAAACCATACGGTTTCAATAAATTTGGCTTTTCGTTCAGTGCCATTAGTTTTATGTATCGCTGAGCTCTACTACTGAAACTTTGCCAAGCAATTACGAGTGTAAGGAACCATGGATAAGTTTTTATTTATTTATGTCTGAAGGAAAAAGGAGCCATCCAATTTTAATTCGTTGGAATGAGTTTTGGAACTTTTTCAGTTGCTGTAATGAATGAATAAAAAATCATAGCGATCAAAGGGAGACACTAACAAATTAAAAGGGTTTTGTAATCTTAATTTATTTTTACACGTCTTAGATAAGGTTGAATGTATTTTTCATTTTAGAAAAACTTCAATTATAAAACAAGATATTCTTCTATTTTCTCTTCAAATAATTATAATACCTAACACAATATTTAAAAATCTAAATAAATCTTAATATTGGCTTCCACAATTGTTGCCGCTTCGGTGGTGTCTAATTTTACCGTGCACGTATCCTTGGACACGAGAAGAAGAAGACATCATTAATGTTTATTTAAAATATTTTTCTATATCATATAATACTCAAACTAGTTATATGTAAAATATTTACATCGATTTTGCATTATTTATGTTGATTAATTTAGTTAAGCCTACAATGTAAAAATGACATAATATAATCATTACTTCCTAAAAAGCAGGGTTTGAAGTTGATTATTATGGACACAAAGAAAAATTCGAAATTTGATAATAATTTTAAGTTGCTACTACGTTTTTCATCAAGAACATGTTATCATCTACTTATAAAAATCAAGTTTTATTATTTCTTCGTGAATTAATCATTATTATCTGAGTAAAACTTTATCACTCAAAATTAATCGGGAATTTTATTAATTCATAAAAATCAAATTAATAACCGATTTGTATACCCTTCACCACACAGGCCCAATTTTTAAAATACTATTACTCAAAAATATATCATTAAACAAGTTGTTTGAGATTAAACGTGATCTTAAAAACCAGTAATAAAGGGATTATTATCAAAACTTAATCAGCTACCGTACAAAGAAGGAGGAATAATTCGAAAAGTTGAATCAGGAAAGGTAAGGATAGAGAAAGAGAATCAGACCCAAGAAAAACAAGACTTTCCCGGGGGCTCCGATGTCTTTACTGCGATATTTCCCGACGTTTTCATGCCTTCTCCTCCGAAGAAATCTGGCCACCAGTAAAAAAGAAAAGTCACTCTCTTTACGAGGCTATAACAGAGGGATCCAGGACTATCAAGGCCCGGTCCCGGTCCTGATCAGAACGAATAAAAAACTTGCAAAAATCGCTTTCTCCCAAAAGACTTTGACGCAAAAAATCGCACTTTCCCCAACGTATCTAAGATTTTTTCCCTGGCTCACTCTCCTCTCTCCCAGGCTTTTCCCCTTTTTCTCCGTAGACATTGGAGGAGTAAAGGTTATGACTCAGCGGTATTTTATTGCCTTGCGAGACGCCTTCTGAGTTTCGGGCAGTTTTTACTCCTCAAATTTATGCGTATTCCACCAGTGATGGTGGGCAATGAAAATCTGGAATAAACGCTGCTTTTCTCGCTGGGGTTACTGGCTCCTCCGTCCCTTTCTGAGGGCATTAACATGTTAAATGATTGGGGGAGGATATTTCTTTTTTTCTTTTCATCCATGACCGCAAGGTATTTGTTCAGGCGGAAAGGAGTTAATTGTTTTAGATGGGGGAGAGGAGCTATTGTGAAGTTAGTTCGAGTTTGTGAAAGTAATTCGATTTGGCACTGATTTAACATGTGACTTTTTAAGATTATTTTCTGTGTGAGGGAAGTGGGCAATGAAGTGCGAGGGCTTTTGGGCTTAATTTAATCGCTCTTTGTTGAAAGAGGATAAACCTAACTTTAAGAATTTGGTTATCGCTGTGAGCTAAGGGGGTGAAATGTCAACATCTTCGGAATCGACGTCTTATTCCGCTGAGTTCAGGTCTTTGTACTTAAAAAAACTACGGCTTTGAATTAGGGTATTAAATGTTCTTGGTTTATTGTTGTGTGATTAAAAGTAAATTATTTTTCAATTATAACAGACTATTATTAATTGTAGATTTTTTTGTCCTTTGAGCTATTTTGTAATAATTATTAGAGGAAGGTTTTCCCTAGTACCACAGTTCAAACCAAATAAGTCAAATGACTGCTTTTAGTAATTCGGAAATACATTACCAAAATTATACTCATTTTGAACGTTTTTTCTGCTGGGATATGGACGTGGGATATTAAAATATACAACATATTAAACACAAATTTAAGGCAAATCTTAACCATGCAGGAATTATCCCTTTCGTCAGTAGAACGATATAAAAGGAATCAACATTACACTCCCCCAACTACTCTTCTAATCTGAATTAATTTTTTAGTAAGATGATAAGATATCTTATAGTGCCTCTAAAGGTGGAATAAAGAAATTAATAAATTATGTTAAATATAATCTCCGATTCAAAACTAGTGTGCAACATTATAACATAAGCACAAAGAAATTGTTTACCATAAACATGATACACAACTCCTCTAACGTATTTCAAATATTCACATACAACCTCACAGTATATTCTCAAACTGTTCTGTTGGGGCAAGTTCAGACCTTATCGACTTCAAAGCATTGTCGCAAGACCATTATTATCGTTCCCTTTCTTTCCAGCTCCACAAATGTTCTCTTTTGGATTTCTTGTTATCTCTTATCCGGGATAAAATAAAGGGTGTTATAACTTCCCTTTGGGGAAGCGGTCACGGCTTTGTGTCGTACTGGACCAACATAAAATCAGCTTTATCCCAGGGTTATTATTTTTCGTCGTGCTCTAGAATGTGTGACAGGTAGAAAAAATGGCCGAGCTTTCGATTCTGTCGATAGCAGATATTTGTGAAGCCCAGGAATTGAATTGTTCCTGGTAGGACTCTATCCTAGTTGCTGAAATGCTCAACATATATTATGGAATTCATGACCTTGATGTGGCAAAGTTTGCCCAAACCTTGTTTCGCGTGTTATTTCCGACTCTGTGATTCTTTTCCATTAAGAAGTAGAGAAGTTAATACAGATTTTACTTAAAGTAATTAGAAAATGGGATATATTTCGCAGGGGATATGTTTTTATTTTGTATTTTGTTTATATGTTTACAAAAACTGCAGGCTGTTATTTGATATTATTTTCTCTATCCTTCGATTACATTTTAATGTTTGGATAATAAAAATAACGGAATTGGATTGGTTGGGTAAGATTCTAAAGAAACATAACACATTTTTTTCCAATATTAACTCATTAGTTTTTGAATTAACTTCGTTTGCAAGTATTATTTAGTAAGGTATTTTTCTAGCACCCTCAATTATAATTTTCTTTACGCTTGAGAAAAAGAAGAGAAATGCTGTTGTATTTTTATGTCATTTAAAGCCATTATCTCCATTTTTCACCTATGCAAAATTAAGACGCTTTGATATAATAATGATTGAATTACAAGATTTTGGTTACACTGATTGCGGTTTTTCTAAATATTTTATAACTTATATTTTTACATTGGATGAACATTTATTCTAGAATATGATCCTTTGATTAAATGCACGTTTAACACCTGAATCGTCAAATTAATGTGATTTAAGGTGTGTTAAAAGAAAAATGCTTAAAGAATGATATAACTCACATTAGTTAATCATATAAAAGTATTATGGATTTAATGAAATCTCGTAAGTTCACAATAAGAGTTTATAATTAAGAGCGTCGCAAAAATCTCGCTGTACTTGAGAATTCGAATGCCGCTACTTATTTGAATTGTTTTTTGGGCAGTTAAAGAAAAGTTATTGCCCATTATTTCAATTATGCATGCCAATAGTAATGATTCCTCGTTTGGGTTTTTTTATACAGAGCTTTTCCTTTCAAGAGCATTTCAGTTTTTAACACTTTTTATTTGTTTTCAGTGGTAAAAAACAAAGCATTAGTGAGAAAATTAATCGGAAGGTTATGTGTTTGGAAATGCCAAAAAAATAAACCATTTCTTTTAAGAGCTTTGGTGAAAGGGTGAAAGTATGAAGTAGTAATTTTACGAGTTGAGAAATTGCTAAATGAAATGTCTTTAGGTACATAAAAAGTATTAGGTTTGGTCGTTTCAGCACCGTCCTTAAGCTAAGCTAATATTTTAGAAACAAGTATTTTTTATAAATATAAACGACAAAAACAGAAAAGGATTCTATTGAAAAATACAAGTGGTACGTTCAAAAAATTTAATTTTAAGTATCTTGACAATAAATGACGAGCATATAAAACTATTGTGATTAGAATAAATGGTGCTCATACGTATTATCATGCCGAAGCCGACGGTCAAAACCGTCTAATTCAGCTGCACAGCTATGGAAGAGTCAATGGGCTTTGATAACGTTTTCGGATTCAGCGGTAAGATCGACGGGATAATGCCTATTTATTTTGTTATTAATTTAAAATTTTCACTTGTTTATTCCTGTTTAGTTTTCTTCAGTTTTTTTTTATCATAGTATGGAATGATTTCTTTTATTGTGCTTTTACCTGATCTACTGAAAAAAGTTCTACATATTTTAATAACTATCTACATATCCATTCTTTTTAACCTTTTCTAAAACATCGTCCCTTACAAAGTATCACATTTTATGTAACTATATTGTTAAAACTATCCCCTCTAATACTCATTTCCAAAGTTTTGTAACACTATCTTTAACTCGTCAGACTACCCTGAAAAATCCCATCCTCAACTATTTGTTTACTTATCAAACCTTCTGAGTTGCGACACACTACCCCAAAAAGCGACAAGTTGATACTTTAAAACTTTTAAACTCGCATTAAACCATTCTTCAACCCCCCTCCGTCCCAATACTTCCAGAAAAAAATTGAACGAAAAAAAAAACTTCCGAAAACTTTTTCATCCATCGTCCCAAAAAAGAATCCTAAAGTTATCCACACAAGAAAACTAGAAGTTCCGCCGGGAAATCTCTTATAATGGTCCAAGGAACCCTTGATCCTCTTTGATGTATGAACCCATGCACTGGTTCGGACTTAACGGGAAAGCCGGGCGGGTCCTTTCTAGTTCCTCCCGTTCGGACCTAGGAAATACCTCAGTCACTGGATTTGTCAGAAGAGGTCCTTCCCTGTCCCCCCGCCAAATCCGGGCAATTAAAAGTAAGGGATGAATGGAATCCGGCAGTTTTTCTGAGGGAAGTTAGAGATATCGGATAGGGTGGTCGAGAGAGATAGTTATATTTTTGTCTGTGGTGTGGTTTAGTGTGTAAGTGGTTTAGTTTGGGAACCTAATTGAATGTTTACATGTTACTGGTATTTCGTTTTTCTGTGTTTAGATATGTTAGTTTATTTTGGTATATCTTGTTTATTAAAGGAAACGAAAAAAGAATTTATTTTAGAAGAAGTATTTGATCTTCATTAGTAAAGTATTTAGTTAACTCGAGAAGTGTATTTTCGCATAAGTTCTAGTTAAATATGTATTTACAATGCATTAGTCATTTCATCTGAATTTTCATGTTTAAACTTGATAATAAGTCAGTTTTATCCCAATGCTTTTATTCCAATGAACCAACCATTTAAAATTTATCAAACCAAAGAGATCTTAGTATAATGCAGCTATACTCACAATAATTATAAGCGTCGGTGTTAATCAGCAGCTAAAGAAAGAAAATTTAGCTTTTTAATGACTCTGATTAGTGGAATCTTTCTTTCATCAATGATTTAACACCGACACTGATGGCTATGAATACTATGGTTGTTAGAGTGATTTCAGAAAAAAAATCTTTCAGCACATCTGTATAGAATATTTACAATTTCCATCACCAATTCAATGCAATAGTTTATCATTTTCAAAATATTGATGTATAAACAGTTATTCAAAGCATAATCATGTACTCTTGCCACCCCTATTTCTAACTCTAAATGAATTGAATTTCGACTATTATTCATGAGTGTGGAGCATCATCCCCCAATTACCAGAAATTCAGCACTAAATTACCAAGTAATTCCCATGGGCTAAGTAAACAATTCACTATAGAAGATAAAAATAAATTAAACCCTTTAGTAAATACATGCAAAATTAACTGAAAATTTCCATTATACATTCACATTAGTAACTGAAATCTACAACATATATTCAAACCCAACCCAACTACCCCACATTTCACCCCTCACGAATCCTCCAGCTAATCTTCAGAACGTCCCGCACTTTCCCTCGGTCCAGGAACATACGTAGCGTGACGACAAGTCCCAAACAAATTCACCCTATTATCAACCCCACAACTCCCTTCCGAAACCCCATTAAGCCACAAGTAAACTCCTTCCCACCATCACTTTAGACCGCGTCCGGCACACATATGATAAAGATAATGACCGGGATACACGACGATCAAATCTTAAGCTAAACTTCCAGTACCTCTAATGGACGTCGTGCAATCGAAGAGGGGACGTCGACGTCCTTAGGGTTTTAAGATGTGTTGGTCCTTGATTTCTACAACTCATTCGCTTTAATGGTTTTAATGGAAGCTAGGTGAGAATCCTTCTTGTCTACTTATTCCTGGGGACCTTTTATGTGAATCGTTAGTGGGTTGAGGGTAATGATGGTGTTAGGGGGTGTTTTTGCTGGTTGTTCTTATCTGTTCGGTCTGACCAGATGCAGTTAGGGGAGCAGTTAATCGGTTTTATAGTTTGATAATAGGGGAGGGAAGTGTGTGTAGTTTGTGTTCTTTTCGGTTTTGGGTGATTTATGTGTAATGCTTATCGTCTCTAAATGGGATGGGGCATCGTTAGTTTGGTTCGGTTTTGATTATTGTAGCAAAATGGAGTAGTAAAATATAATTGTCGTGGTAAATGGCTAAATAGAAATGAAGCGTTTTCTTTCTCTTCTTTTTTATCGATTAAACAGTATGTTTATTTAGAAGATATAATCATGGTCTAAATGATATGAAAGAACAGGAAATTTTTAATTTTTAGCGTATTGGTAAAAATTTAACAAAAGATAATGATAAGATTTTGATGATTTTGGTATTATATTTCTTGTGGTCTTATCTCTCAGAAACTATTTATTATATTATGTATCTTTTATTATAAATCACTCTGCTACTTCATTCATAATAATTTATGAACTGCAGAGATCACAAATAG